>JAZGTN010000025.1:4029375-5372500 GCA_037783415.1 Leptasterias polaris | reverse complement strand
CCGTTATTATTATTAGTTCTTTTCATTCCACATATTGGCTTCTTGTAGGCCTACTTGCATGCTTCTGTCATTAACTAACTGTTTTCATTTTCCACATGACATTAATTATGTTGCTCCCCATGCTCGTCTATAGTTGCCCTTCTGTTGTCTTCTGTATTTTTCTATTCTGTGTGTTTCTGGGGAGGCCTATATGTTTCTTGCTTTGTAGCAATTTGGTACCAGAGGTAAAACCAATACAATTCAATTCATTCCACTGCAGACGCAATAACAATTAAACATAAAAGGTAGCCGTTCAAGTAGTTTATAAATATTTCGCATTTCCAATCATCAGTTAAACGAAGTTAAAATATCACATACAATATGAAGGAAAGGAAATTGCTTTTATAATTTCCCCAAACAGAGACAAAAACTTTTACTTGACAAGGGGGAAATGGGGGAAAAGGAGTAGAAGAAGAAGAAGAAAATATAAATAAATACAAAATAACTGGACAGTACCGCTGCTGCAACCGGTCATGATACCTGTGTATTTGAGCAAAACACCTAACCATAATTGCTCCTCCTCACGAAGGAGTGAATAGCCACTGTGGTACGGGCAGAGATGGTTCTTGTGATTGATTTAGCTTGGTGTGTGCTACATATTTGGCAGCATAGGCTGTATACTCCCAAGGGAGCTGATGGTTTAAATGGCCCAGTGACCAGGGGTAATATTGCTGGAGCGCCACAAGCTTCACATGAGACAAGAACTCAGCATTGTCTATTGTGGTTATGTTAGACCAATTCTAGAGTATGCAGATGTAGTGTGGCAGCCTGGTATTACCACTAAGCAATCTAACGACTTGGAACAGATTCAAAAAAGGGATTTGTAGAATGATTTTGGGCCGGCAATATACTTCTTATAATGATGCTCTTGTTACTTGCGGACTTGACTCCCTGGCTGGGAGGAGGAGAAATCATTGTGAACATTTTGCCAACAGTCTTGTTAATAACTCCCGTTTAAAATCTCTTCTCCCCCGACCAGAGAGAGTGTCCATGGTAGGAATACCCGCAATTCCAAACAATATTCCACTCTTCCAATGAGAACCACCCGTTTCCAAAACAGTCCGGTCCCTTATTTTATTAACATTTTAAATAAATAATTTTTTGTTTTAGTTGATGTTTTGATATTTATTTCTATTTGTTAAATTTTAAATATCATTCTCTGTACAGTCACATGCAATTTGGCCACTGGGCCACGATTTGTGGTTTTAATAAAATAAAATAAATAAAATAAAATAAATGAGTGACGGATTTGAGCGCTATATACCTTTCTATTCAACGTCACAGTCCGGAGTGTTGTAGCCAAGCTAGGGTGGAAATCTATGGAGAGCCGAAAATGCAAAGTAAAAACAGATAGCCACAGTTTGTATCATTGTTACACAAAATACTCAAAAAGAGTGTTAAGTTTGTTGGAATTAAAGCAACCAATCATGGGATGTATTTTATTTAATTGAAAGTTTGCAAAAATGTCTAAATTGGTAACAACATTATGTTAACACGAGAGTTTGTTTTGATAACATTCGGCAGTTCATGCCAACCAGCGCGGTTTGTTCATCGATAACCAACATTAAATGTCCATGATAATACGCCAACTGTACTCCTTCAAATATACAGAAAAATATCAGCTTCTTAAGAAATGCGGAAGCAAAAAAAGAAAAGAAAAAAAAATAATCAGATGGTCAAAGAATGAGGAAATGTACATAATGTCTCAAAGCCGACTCTTGGAGTTTTCCAGGCAGGGGAAGTGGGAAATACGACTGTAAACAAAGACAGATGTCCAGTGCTGATGAGAAGGGGAAATTGAATAAGTAATTACACATAGGAAAGGACGGCGAGAGAGGCGTCTCACACAACGCGTGAACAGGGAACTACTGGTGTAAACGTCCGATTGTTTTTGCCTCATTATTTGTCACTTCATTGTGTGGCACCTGCCGAGAGGTTTTGACCGAAGCAATACGCCGCAACTTGACTCTACTATGACAGCCCAAAGTCACTTCATGTCTTCATATAGGGGTGGTTGGCTTGTGACATGTTTTTGTATGTCTTCGTTCCGAAACCGAAACCAAAACCAGGTCCCTGCAAACACTAACACACTGTTCAGAAGTGTGCAGTTTGGAGAAGAGAAAGAAACCGGCAGTTTAATTAGCTGACGTCAGCAACGTTTGAATTAACGAACAATGACACGTAATGATGACATCCGTTTTACACGCGGGTTGTGGACTGTTCCACTTTTGGAAGAGGTGTGAAATTAAGACCACCCTCCCCATCCATGATTCGAGGCATTGTCATGTAAACATTTCCAGAGAACACATTATTCTTGAGTTAAATCGGCCGGATCCCTTAACCCTGCCCTATTATAGTTAGCTTTGACTCATGGTAAATTCGTAATACACTCGAAGTATAAAGCCACATCTCATTAAGCATTTACCCCTCAGAAGAGATATAATTGCTAATTTCTTACACACACACAAAAATATAATAAACAATATAATCTTGCTCATTTCCCCCTCAAGCTGTTTTTAAGAATGGTTGATGACGACCTACGGGATTGCTCTTACGCCCCGCCCTTAAGTATCCAAACCCTACAGCGAGTATTTTATTGGCCCTTATCCTGTCAAAAACATCTCCTAGGACACCCAGAGACCCTGGATAAGGATAGTTGATGATTGTTATAAGAACGAATGATGATTTTTATCAAACAAGGCTAACAAAGGTCTTGTCACCCGAGGCCAGGATTATATTTAAACATAGAGGCTCCCTCTAGAGCTGAGGCATGCATTTGCAAAATGATTTTCAGTGTGAACGAACTAACCGACTGCAGTCATCCATTGGCATGTACTTCTGGATGGTATAATTGTGGTTTTTCGTCGGAAAATGGCTTGATACAAAATCTTTACCGCCAAAAGAATTATACAAATATTTGAAAATGTTTACAAAAGATAAAACAAAGTATAAGGAGGGATTTGTTTGAAAAAAGAACTCTGGATTATGCACTCTAAAAGTTCCCGGATCAGAATTGTCACGGATCCGGGCGTGGGGCTTGACCCAATGACCCAATGTCATAATTACCTCAAAAAGGGGGTTAAAAATGGCGTAGAATTCGAGTTTAATTCTCATTTTGCACCCAATTTCCGGAAATTGTTAAGAGTGCGCTTAGCCGCAGGTGCATATGGGATTGAACAACACTCCTAATGGGGATTGGTAGTTTGTGTTACTCTGTTGGGCTCCTTCACTCTTAAAGTTCCCGGGAGACCTGACCAATTTATTGATCAGGCTGACCGAAAAATTGTAAAAAAAAAAAAAAAAAAAAAAAATTAACTCAAAATTCTGCGTCAATTTGACTCATTTCTGGGTCATATTGACACAGATTTGGGTTATACTGACCCTGATCTGGGTCAGGCCAAACGAGTCCTGGATCCAGGTTAATTGTGACCCGGGAGTTTTACAGTGTTTCCCATTTTATACAGCACCTGCCACGGGCAAAAAGAATAACCAAGAACGTCTGCCACTGTCACAATCGCTTGCCATGGGCAGAGCGGAAGAGTCGCGTCATAATTCAATCAAGAAGATATGACATGTGGTATAGTTCCACTGATGAACATCGACATTGGTATTGTGTTTACGTTACAATACTACAATACACCAATGGTGTGGTAGGTAGGAGCTTTACGCAAACATCGTATAAGCAAATCACAAAGAAAAAATACACTATGGCTGGAATGTGGAGATTTCAAAATGCTTGCATTTCACCCTTTATGATGACTTGTTTTTATACAGGTTTTGGGTCATGTTGAATTTGAGGATTTTATCGGATCTGTTTTAAGCCTTGAGGTGTTTAACGTGTACATCCAGAGCTCTGAATCAGATCTTCGGTATGATTAATGTCTTGTCTTGATTCTCATAGGAGAAATATCCCAAGACATGAATATCGTGTTTGGCTGAAAACAAACCTGAGCTTCAAACATTAATCTCGTATGCAATCCCCACACAATGACCAGAGGCGACAGTTCTTCTTTAGTCTTGTTTCACTGTTGTAGATTGAGGCAGAAACAGTTTGAAGGAGGCTTCTACGCCGGAGACGTGTTGGGGTTTTTGGTGTTTTTTGTTGTTATCCCGCGCAGCACAAGGGCGAACGCAGAGATACTAACAGTATGGTCATTATGAACGTAGCATGGTCATCGATATCGCCAAGGCTGTGTGAATTCAGACAACAAAGCTGTTCAAATGAGCGAATTGTTTTCAAAATAGCCGAGGGCCAATTCTGTGGCTGCATGAATGTAGGCCTACTTCATGAACTGAATTGATGATATAGATCTTTACTATGAATAAATGTTCAAAGGTCAATTTATAAGAACTATAAACTTCAGGGTAATGGTGTGTTACAGCGCACTATTAATATTTCATACTACAATTAAGATATTAAAAGCAGCTACTAGGTGTTTGGTGTAGACATGGTGAAATATAATGAGAACATTTTGTTAATTATGTTTTTTAGGAAAATCTTGATACACTAACAGTTAAAAGTGGTTCTAAAGGCTTGTCTTTTTGAAACAAGAAACTTTGATCGAGCCTTCTTTGAAAACGATTACGTCATAGGTAATCATGACGTCGTAGCTTATTATTTTCTTATTCAAATTGAGAATTATAAGTATGTGCCACGTTACTGTTTTAAAATTTGCAACAGGTTTCCCGCAAAATAAGTACCTTTATAAAACTGCAGTGCTTTCTAATATGAGCATTTCAAAGCAATCGTTGTTTTACTACTATACAGAGCTATTGTGAATAAAGTGGCACAACTCCATAGTGCTTTGCAAATTTTCGGTGCAATCTGCCGACAACCATGCCTTAAACGCCAGAAAGAGAATCTATACAATAAATAAATTGGATTATTTAAAGTGCACAACGCAACTAACATGAATTGTACGGTTTGTCATTCATCCAAAAGGGAGCAATTATGGTTAAGTCTTTTAACTCAAGGACAGAAGTACCTTGACCGCGACCCCAAATCGCACCAGTCATTACAACGTATAAGTACAGTGCACTACACCGCTCGGCCTCGATGTGACAATACAAAGCTAGTCAAAATTAGAGATGAGGTTAATAAAAACGTAAGTTAACAAATTAATAATATGGCTTGCAGGATTTTTTTAATTAGATTGCCATGATTTATATATTCCCTCGAAATTGCATGGTTTTCTCTTTGCGTGGTGAACTAAAGGTCCGTAATTTTGTGAAGTCAAACATTTTGTTTAATGGCGGACCGTGTTATATAGTTACCGAAGTAAAAGGAAAACCACCTTACTTCGAAACTTCGAAGGATATTCGTCTGGATCATTAGAGTTGATAAAAACAAATAATTCATTATTTATTCATTCTGGTTGTGAAGCCAAGAACCCCGTGAAGAGAAGACAAAGAAGGAAGTGCAGTGTTTGATGTGGGAGGAAAAACCCAGAGATATATTCCAGGGAAAACCCACGCAATCAGGCAGGGACTGTAAACCCAATCCACATAGTGCCCCTAGTGGGATTCGAACCGGGGTCCCAGAGGTGGAAGGCAAGGCAAGATACCACTACACCAACCTGACTGTCTGGATTTCATTATTTCCAACAATATTTATTTTATGACAAATGCTTTTTAAAGCACCAAGCGCGAAATCTGAAGGCATTGTGTCCCCTTTAAGTTCATAAATTATTACAAAAACAAAAGATTGTTTCAAAAGCAGAAAATATATTTAGCATATAACAATATTATGTCCGTTTCCCACGAGACATTCTGTCTAACCTTACTGTTGACTATAAACTCACTTTGACTGCACAAGGGACATAATTGTAACTGTAAAAATGCTGACAGCATACATTGTCTGCAACTAAAGACTCACAACTGGAAGTGACCACTTCCAGCTAGGAATTATACAACAATTGTTGTTTTTTCACACTGTATTTTGTTGGAGGCTATTGCCCTCGGCTTCTAATGCTGTTGACAAGACGCAATCAGCTTCAGTAAACACATTTCCTTTCGTTGTAATGTTTAACTCCGAGCAGCAGCATCGCCATCCATCTCCACCCTGAGCAATGACCATACAAGTAGGCATCATCTAAAAAAAAAATCCCATAACACTATTTGGTATCACCGATGGCCGGAGGTACGGGGTGAGCTGTTTCTTGGCAACAGCGATCCCTCAACCCTGCGGCTGCCGTACCACGATCAGAGATCCGCCAAGCCTAATTGCAAGTGACATAAATGTAGAGTCAGAAAGAACACTGACTAGATTCCGTACTTAAACCAAGCTTATTAGCTGCAACAGGTCCCATCATCCATGATAAGTGGGTTAAACGATAAGGCCGATCACACAATATTGATCATCGTCAATCATACGTGAGCAGCTATAGGCGATGTGCACCTTGAACACATACCGTTGCCTTTGTCTGGGTGCTGTAGGGACACCTCTTCGTTCTACTACAACGTGCGTACAGTGGGAAATATCTTAATTAAACAACCTTAGTGTGGATGAAAAAAAATTGCGCAAACAGTCTCCTCGGAAATCAAACGCAATTCATTAAAAGAAAATGTCAAAGGTTGCTCAATTAAAGTTTGTCGCTCGTAGTTCGTGCCTTTTCGCGTTTAAAATGCGATTTTCCCTGCAAGCGATCATCAGTACAACCGATTGATGAAAACAAAATTAAGCAATTATCTTGTGCTCTTAAATATATTTTATTTATTTGTTCATTCTATTATTATTTATTATGTACCAGAAAATTATTATCAAGTTAAAGCGAGTGTAGATGTCGATAGTCTTTCATTGTCCCGTGTTAGTCAAGGAAAATCCACTTTACAACAAATACTTCGCCAACTTCATTGACAACACGTTTTAGGAAAGTATTTGAATAAACTAAAGTTAAACTAAAGGTGTTTACGTTTATGTATTTAACTATATATGAACTAACCAAGAGTGGCTGAGCACAAAGGACTGAAGTTCTGGAAGCAGAGTCATTGGGGTGTGGGTTCGAATCCCGGTCGTGACACTTACCCTAGTGTCCTTGAGCAAGACACTTACTACTTGCTTCTCTACACTCAGTGGTAAACGGGTGCCTGTGTTCCCAACTTTATTTGTATTATTTATTTTTATTGTGTGATGTTGGGACTGTTGGTTCATGGTTTGTTGATTGATTTATTGGGGTGTTTGCTTTGCATTCAAAATCAAATCAACTCTCACCATAGGTGGAACTCCCGTAACAACCCACCCCCAGTTTCTGACATTGATGTACAATACGAAATACTGGCTACATTGTGTGAGCAGGTGGCCGATGCTGTCTGTAATGAACGAACATTTGATTTCAGAGACAGTCAAGATGGTTCTTCGCCTACAGAAGATGTACAAGGCGATGTTTAAACAAACACAAACTTACCCCCTCACCCTCCACCCCTGACACGTATACATTCCATGGAGTCCAACTAACTAACGAATGAACACTCATAACAATGATAATGTTGTTTAATTATTAATTGGAGACTGTTCAGGGCTGGTGTCAAGTTCGTCAGCTGTACGGATACACACACAAAATGAATGGTAAAAAAAAAGTGGGTAAAAAAGATTTTGTAAAATATTACACGATTTATGTAAACATTTACCAAACTCAAATAAACAACTCCATTGTAAAGTTTCAGTTACATAATTTGTATGTAATGTTATACTTTTACACAACTGTTGTCAAGTTTTACATTATGATTGTAACTTGTGCACAATAAGTGGTAAGAAGTAACTGAATATGAGGTAAACCGCTCCACATGGAAACATTGTTTCCCATAATGCAATTGTGTACCATACACTCGTGCATAGCAAGTCGCACACACACATCACAATCAAATGATGGACAGGGTGAACGTAATGCTGTCCTGCAGGGCGTTGATGTTTGATGTTCATGTATCCAAAGTTGCAAGAGAGAATTTTGCTTTATGCTAGTTATTCTGTTCGAGAAACAACGGTATGCTGAATAGGGTACCCTTACGAAGGCTTCCCGGGCCCGGACGCCATGGATTGCTGGAGCTACATTGACTTTGCAACACGGAGGTTTCGTCACTGGCAGTTTGAACCGTCAATAAAAGGTCTGACAAAACCAACCGGCTTTTTTCAGAGCCAACACTGCTTCCAAGAAGAGATTATGACATAGTCTGCTCGCAAGAATTTTGTTAATGTTGTTGTCACCAATCAAACATAAATTTTCGGTTACCTTTGCCCCAAGTGTTTCTGGCTGTACACTGCTTTTATTTTGCTACCACCCCTCCCCCAACTGTTTTTTTTTATAAACCTAGTAACTGGCTACAAACCTGGGTAAACTCTGGGTTGGGTAAGGTTTAAAAAATAAAATGGGGGGAAAGGGGAAAGCGAAATCAGTTTACAAGGTCAAACGGTAAAGAATAGCCTTTGAAATTGGTAAAGGTCTAGTATTCTACACAAACAGTAAGTATTTGTTATCAATTAATTCAGTAAAACTTACTTAATTCATGTTTACCTAGAAAAGAGGTAAATATCTTTACTGATTTTTGAAGTAAAGATTTACTTAATAATTATGAAAACCTTTACCCAACCTGCATTATGTAAAACTTTACCAAACTATTAGGAGGTTCGTATACAACCTGTGTAATTTTTTTTCTGTGTGTAGCTGCCGATATAGGCCATCTTTGAAGGCACTTTAGACTTTGGCTCGAAGCTGCGTCAAGCGTTCTAATGCTAAGTGTGGCCAATGGTTCACCGACCATCAGGCAGGAAATTTGCCGCACTTGGTTTTTACGCAAAACGCATAGTTGTCCCCAAACTATAATCGTTACCCGTATAGACGATGTGACCTCTGACGTCATTTGAAAATCATAACATGACGCGCGCGCATGTCGCCGGGCAAAACCTTTGTGTACTTGACAGCCAGCTAGAAAGTACACGCAATATTACCATGACTACGCGTCTTTTTGCCCGGCGGAACATGACTTGGACAACAGACTTGTCAACAGAGGGCGGTTTGAATGTAAACAGAGGTCACATCGTCTATAGATGGCCGACTCTACCCAGTATGACGTCACGTCGGAACCACCTATTGACCAATCCGTTTTAGATCTTAATATTATAATGCCCCGTACGACAGTTTTATGCAATGAAGCCCAATTCATTTTTCGTGCTAAATGCGAAAGTTACAGCGAGTTTTTGGCGTTACGATTGGAATTGAAAACAGCGCGTACTGTTTGCGTCACGCCAATGCAATTTGCATTCGTATTATTAATACTTCAGTAGATTATTTTTCTTAAACATTGCCAATGATAAATTACGCGTATCAACAATATTGCTTTTAACGTACTCAGAAGCACGTTAATAGCCCCATGATCATCCCCGTTACTGGCATAAAAACCCGTTATACGATCCTTACAAGGTAATTAAACAATGAAGTCACCTTCGATACAGAACAGAAAATACCTAAACAAATATAAACAATTAGAGTTACACTCGCTGCATTGTGGCTTTTGTTCCACTTATATGGACTTCTGAACCGATAACTTGAGTTATCTTTCGATTCTAATTATTGTTTGGGGCCGATCATATTTTCCCATTAACAAACACGAATGAGTGGTTTCCCCCTCTTTGTTTTTCGGTCTGTACTTCACAATAACATTTTCAGCGAACATTGATGTTTGCCATTTACTCCCGTGGGATCAAGCTCGATGTTAAAATCCAACTCACTTTCGAGTTGCAGCCGCATTATAACAAAAAAGGTCGCAGCATCATAAATTATTTTGTCTGTCGAGCATATTCTTCCATTTATAGGCAATAACTATGTTTTTAACCTTTGCGTCTCGTACAATGAAAGTGTCCACATGGCATAATTTCTGTAAACAACTCACATACGGTTTAACGCTGGTATCAACTTTCTACAAAATTGAAGCCATTATGTCACAAAGAGATGATTTTGCATGTCTTATATTTCCACTGTTACGGACAAAAAAAGCTGTTTTTATTCTATGTTTCTCGAGCACAAAACATTGAGGTTTGTAAATAACCTGCAAGAGATAATGTATTGCTTGATTTGAAATCAGATATCATATTTTCTTGCACATCCAATAGTTATAAATTTTGTATTTTGTCTACAAATTGTCTACAAATTGGAAGACATATTCCATCATTGCTTTGAAAGAGTATATGTTCCTTCGCGTTCTCTCGTTGTCAAGAAAACGAACCACACAAGCGAACCGATAGACAATGTTTTTTATCAAATTAGCTCGTCAAATTTTTCAAGGCACAGCGAATGGTGGGTGAATGTTTTACTCGTTATTCCGTGCACGCTTATAAACGCGTGTTTCGATTTAACTGAAACGAAATTATTTCGAACTGCGTTTTCAGAGACGCTCCCCTTATACAACATGGCATCATTTTATGGAAGAAACACTTGATAGGATGCTGGTTACAACTTCATATGAAATAAATCAACAATCGACAGTCTATTTCTAAACTGTATAATTCGGCAAAACTTATGGGCAAGAATGTATTGCTGATGCTTTCCTCTTAATAACGAAACACCTTCCGAAGCACACCCACGTACGAGGGAGAGAGAGAAAAAGCACACACCAAACAAACAAACTAAAGAAACAACAGCAAAAAAAAAAAAAAAAACGGGGGAAAAAACGCACCCAGCTTTCAAATCGCACCCTGAGCTGCAATTGTACAACATTACTTACAACCATTTTTTTTTCCTTTTAGTAAACAAAAAAGGAATCCATTCTATGCGTTGTTTATTTACATGAGTTGAATGAAGGTACAATTCAACGAAACACAACCACAACAACCAAATAAACGCCCTACATACAACAAAACAAAAACAACAACAACGTTGCTCTAAAAATGATAAAAACAGATGAATATCGGTTTTACTCCAAGAACAAAAAAACCTTACGCACCTTTCAGAAGGTCCAGAATCCGTAATTATGCAGAGACTTTAAGTCAGCTATTTTGAATAAAATACGAGTTTATAATTCATTCGATAAGATCCAAGCAGCGCATCCCGACCACGTCAGCGTGTTTCACGACCCGTAGCTCTGAAGTACTCTCCCGTTCAACTCGCTTTGATAACGTACCTCATCAGAAACGCAGACCACCCGCCTCCGACTCACACATGCGCATTACCGACTCCCTATACTTTGCATAACTGCCTACTGTTGAAAACTTAACCAGATAATCTTGTTTATGTATATTATATTTCCACTAAATTTATTTCATTTAATATTGCCGTAGGCAATCCATAAACACATACATTGGGATTGGGTCGACAGGATATGTACATTGAATGTCAACATCGCTTTGAATAGACACCGAAATACCAAATCCCGTTTCGTAAATATTACCGCGCATCCCTTATTCAGGAGGTGGGATACAATTACGTCGTTTTTTTATTTATTCGTCACCTCTCCCCACTCATTTCGTATTTCAATTTGTTATTTTAACATTTTGTATGCGATGCTCGCCTTTCACTAAAGAAATTACTTCTTATTAATACATGCCAAAAACCGACGTTTCCTCTTCTTGAATGCAGTTTAAAGCGCTACTCCTTCTAAATACTTCAAAACATGCATTTTGCACAAAAGAGTGCAACTGTTTCTAATTTCTCATTACGGGTATGGGGGAAGTGGAGGGATAGCCTTGGCGACATAATGTATTCTTGAAATGATAGTAATTAGTTTTGCCTGAAGCTGCAAAACAAGGTGAGAGAATCAGAGGTGGTCGTACACGACTCATCTTACCTGCTGTATGGTGACCATGTACAGAGTGGAACAATACTATACTACAGTTATAAAAATGTACCTTGTTATAAAATCAGTACAGGTCGTTTTACGGAATGATTTTGTTGAAACCTTCCATCAAGGGACCTGTTTGATTGCAATGTGGTACGTTGTCATCACATGCTCACAAGCTTTTTCAACAGGTTAAATTATTTCATTTTGCTTTTACGATTTTTTATTATTTATTTATTATATATTTTGGGGGGGCTTTGAAGATTTTTATTTAATTTTTAATTTTTTTTTAAAGTTAGTGTGTTGTTTAAATGTCCACGTATTGCCTGTAATAATTGAAGCTGATTTATTTGCTTAATTGAATAGATTTTACAATTTGGTTCATCAACCATCGACAATTGTACGTAATACACCAGATGGTGGACTGATGGAAGAAGAAGAAGAATTGACATACCGGTTGCGTACACAAATGATGCTGGCAGAGTTTCGTCTTTCCCCCTCCAACCAAATCAGTGACCCATGTTGATTGACATCCCCTCTGAACTGTTGGCACAGTCCAGTTTAGGATATCATTGAATGAGCTGACCAGTGTGTACGACAAGGTAAACACAATTATAAACAATATTATATGTCAGCACGTGCCGACAGTGGCCCTCACTCAGGGTTTGAAATGACGTACCAGGCCGGCTCATTATTTCACTTTTGCTGATGCAAGTTACAAGCCAAAACACAGTGTGACAGATTTATCTGGAAAATGTTGGCTTTCTCGAAACCATGGCTGATTTGGGTTCAGGGTTATGGTTCGCCATACTGTCTGAAGCTGTGTACCGAGAGCTTAAGACTTAGCCCGAATCCACGCCTTGATTTCGAAAAGGGCAAGTATTAAACAGAAATTTCAGATTGAAACAAATCTCTTCCTTGGCTAATAACACATAATCTCAACATGTCGGAGGGCACTTACATTGCTCCGTACACACTGTACTTTGTCCATACACTAATATAAAAAACAAACTGTGGTCAAGTCATGTATCTCAACTGATACAAACACAAATTATCAAACTTCTTAAACGGCCACAAACGAAATAAAGTTCCTGAGATTTATTGTACTAAATCTAGGACATTCATTAAACATTTATATGCATACCCGTTTGCAAATTTCATTAATTATTGTAATCACATCTTCATACAGATTTAGAAACTTTTATTGCTAATATCATTTTTACTTGATTACTTTTTGACTGAATAACAAATTGAGTTTTGAAGAAAAAATATACAAACGATGATGCTAATCACGACCAATATAGACTAATGTAATGAAGAAAAAAACAACCAAAAAACAAACAAACAAACAAAGACATAAGTTTGTTTAAAATAACACTTTGTTATACGTTTTGTTGTTGCTGTTGTTGCTGTTGTTGCTGTTGTTGTTGCTGCTGTTGTGTTTTGTCAGAACCAACCCTTTTTCTGGGGAGGGTTGTACAAATATTGGACGTTGCGATTGGAGCAGCAGGAACAGCATCTGAAAGCATTTCCTGGGGAGTTTTATTTACTTGAGGTGAGACGAAGTAGGTGAAAAGAAACCCCCTGTAGATCACCCAGTGAGAGGTTCTTATTTACTTTGACGGTTTGACCTGATATCGAGGTCACAAATGCGACACGGGATTCCGGTCAACATTCCAACAAGGAATCTGTGATAGTTTTCAATTCAATTCAATTTCACATTTATTTCCATACTTCATGAAATTTCCAAACAGTACATAGCCAAAACATTAATTTAAAGAAGTAATCAAAGAAACATTAATTACAAGGCAAACAATTACATAAGTATGGAGGCATCATCGAGAAGCCGAGGCTTGTGGTGAGATGCCTGATGGACAGACAAACAGAACGTAAACAGGAACAAGAACGTACGGACAGACAAGTTGCACAAAGACAGAAATGATGAGAATAATATTAATATTATAGTAATATTAATAATAATAATAACAATGATAATAACGACAATAACAAATATAAGTAAAGTAATATATATATAAAGAAAGAACATCAGCTGACTACTAAACATGAGTAAAAAGGAGATCTAAGCAGACTAGCTAGGTGAGAATAAACTATGTCAGATACTGGGAGAGGAGAGCTCTTTTATAAGCACTTTTAAATCGACCCACAGAAGATTGTGATTTAATAGATTCGCTTAAACCATTCCAAAGACGCGGTCCGAAGAAACGAAGCGTTTTCAGGTGGAATGATGTGCGGGTGAATGGCACATAGAGGTGTGATTTGTTATGCGATCTGGTTGAGTACCCATGGGTGTCACGGACAGAGGTAAAAAATGAACTAAAGGAAGTGGGTAAAAGATTGTGAGTGAATTTGTACATGAAAATACCTGTATGAAATTTGTTAATTTCAGCAAGTGCTAGTGAGTGTAATCGGACAAAAAGAGGTGCAGTGTGCTCCCGGGTATGCGAAGAAGTGCAAATCCTGACAGCCCTTTTTTGAGTGGTGATTAGCGAACGAAGCTTGTTGTTAGAAACATGTGCCCAAACGATATTACAATAGTTAAGATAGGGAAGAATGTAGACTAGGCAAAAACTGTGAAAATGTGCATATTTAAAGTGCTGAAGGCAAATTGTGTTAATTTATGGCATACAAGCTTTTTAGGGGTATTGAGGGGTGCTGAGCTCAAATTTGCTGTATGCCAAGCTCAAAAATGTCCCATAATGCCTCAAAATCCAAAAATCCAAGATGGCTGCCACTGACGAGTTAAAATGTATTTATTTGCATATCTTTTTTACTAAACAAGGTAGAAAATTAAATTAAATTTCCTTTTTAAGGTTATCATGTACAGGGAATCCAATGTCACAAACAGTTTTGAGATAACATTTTAAGAAACTGGTTTAAACTTGTTTTTAATGCAAAAATTTCCCTTTTTAAGATTAATAATTTTTCGACCAAATAAGATCCGCAGGCTCATCACTCTCCTTCACCACCAGGAACATAGACCGCTTGACAGGAAGCTCATCCAAACAAAAAACAAATAAACAGACAATCCATTTGCTTGGTTAAAAGGGCGTATATCATTATTTGGTTTAAAGTAAGTGGAAAACCTATGGATGCAATACCCATTTTGGCTTAGCAAAGGTACACTCAAGTAACACTGATACACACTTTAACCTAAACCAAAATTTGACAAGCAAGTTTTGTTGTAAAATGACAGCAATGACAATAATTTAATTGTGCGTAATTTACATGAGTTTACCATATCTGCAGTAGATGTACATGTAGATGTGCACACGTGAACTCATTCCTGGTCGTCATGAGTGTTCCGGCAGTTGTCGTCAAGTTTCCTGCAGTTGCACGCCTCGATGCATTTCATGCAAACTTTCCTGCAGCTGCAGTGCAGGCTAAGGCACCCCTTTGTACAACCACATGAGGTGATCTCCCTGCAAGCTTTAGGGATAGGTGGCAGAGAGAGTAGCCTTGGCACTAACTGACCGTCCAGGTGCATCCATCCCATTTCGGTCACTGGAGGAAGATCAGGATATGGCAAGTGTGCTTGATTCCAGACACTTGCTTGATAGTGTGAACGCATGATGTGAAACTTTGCTGCATCTGAGGTTGGCGGCAGAGTCTCTTGTGCACGACCAATACAAAACAACTTGACTCGTGCTTTGTTGCATGTATCTACTTTAGGCACGCCATATATCTTACAGATGAATTTTTCTGTTGATATAGCGATGTTTTTTGTGAGAGGGCCTTTGCCAATGCCAATCAGATCAGTGTGATGCTGCTCGAACACCTTCCAGGCTGTTTTCTTCCCGTGGCAACTAAACTGAGAAACACTATCACAGCCGGTTACAGCATGGAAGGCAAGAAGTGTGTCCACTAGATCAGGAGATAACAAATTTCGAATTTCATGAACTGGTAAATACTTTGGAGCCTTCGATGTCCCGGCTTTCATGTAGAGAGATGTACATCCCATTCTGTCATAGTGTGCTAGAAGTAAAAGAAGCACATCTGTATCGCGTACTGACACAACTATCGTTTCCATATGAGCATGGATGCAATGCAAAATCAGCCGGGTATCAGCTTCTTCGTGGTCAGCCCTCAGAGAGGAGACTTCAAGATCTGGATCAGATAACTTGACAGTGGTCGCTTCGGCGAACCCCCCAGCTACTACAACCACTGGTTTGTATCTGTCGGGTTGTGTTCAATCAGGTAGTTTGAAAGTAGTAGTGCGAGATCTGCTTTATTTTCCTCGAGAGCCATAAAGCTAGACCAGTCTGACGGGAGAGGAACTGATGATTCATTTTCTATTACACGACGTACCGGTCGGTGGCGCTGCTTCCGTTTGGTCCTTGTACCTGCTTTGATTGACTCTCCTTGGTACCTGTCAAAGACTACGTCGATCCTCTTGTATTTTGCTCCCATCTTGAACACAGTGTTAGCAAATGTGTTGGCATAGTCTCCAAACGTTCTAATGTCAGGGGGCTTTCCAACTGCCATCACAAGTGCTTGACCATCAATAAGCAGGCAGCTGGGCTGATCGAGTGTAACATTTGCTGGAGTTTGGACTTGTTGTGTCAGAATGTTTGCTAACACAGACTTGTTGGTAGAATGTAGACTACCACTAGTTGTGGCCAAAGATAGTGGGATGGTCATAAGTTCATGCTGGAGGATGTTTTCTAGGTTTACCTCACGCCCTGCTTTATAAGCTGTTAAAAGCCTTTGTAGAATGTTCCTGTCCACTTTGATAGTGTTTTGTTTGATTTTGGAAGGTTTCAAAACTTCGTACAAAGAGGCAAATGTCTTTGCATTATTTTTTTGAATGGGTGATTTTAGATCCAGGTGCTGGTTACTTTCTGGAGGTTCACACAGACGTTTGTTTACAAAGACTGTCATTTGCGCCCGTCCGAGGTGTTCCGCACTAAGCAGAGATTCTTGAATCACAGGCGTGACCACATCCTTGGTGATTATGTTCTTCAATGTGCCACCGCCATCTTGAAACACGCCATGCTGTTTCATTGATACAACAAGGCTGCCTTCATCAGAGTCGTCTTTCTCCATCCTGCTTTTGGTGCACTCATTGTGTGTGTACTCATCGTCTTCATCGTCCATTGTCAGGCTCAGCAATGTTTTTGTCTGAGAAGCTATAACTGTTCTCAGATTGTATGACAATGTCCATCTACTGAGTGCGGATGCTATTCTCGTGATACCTACTAAGCCTCCACTCTTTTTTCCTGTAGCGTTTAGCCATTCCGTACTTTGGTCGGCCGAAACCTGATTGAAGCGTCGATCGGCGCGTTTTACTACAAAGTTGCCTTCTTGGAACTCATGGAGGACTTCTGGTGGGAGAACCGACATCTCAGCCAAGTATACAGTACCCCACCTGGCGTAGTTAACATGATCGTACCTGAAGAGGAATGGCAGCATACGCTTGAAGGCATATAGGTGGAGATCCCAAGATCCATCACGTTGCGCTCTTGTGAAGCAGAGTAGGATGCTGACCATGGTCATATAGTTCCACCAGAATTCAGCATTCGGGTCATCAACTGCAAGAGCTGCCGGGAACTCTTTCATGGGCTGCTGAAATCTGTCGGTTGTCAGTTTGTCGACCATCTGTGCAATGTGGTCGGCGTCTATGGTTGTGCAGACATTTGAGAGTTCGTCTCTCAGTGTAACATTAACTCCATCTAGGTATGTATAAAGCCGTGGGAGGAGTAGTTGCCAAAGGGCCTGAAGGGTTGTTAAGTAAATTATTCCAGAACATAATTGATTGCAAAGAAAGACACCTGAAAGGTAAGTAAATTATCCCTGGATTCATAGGATTAACCTGCTGGATTTTTTTTTATTTTTTATTATTAATCTTCAACAAAAAACATATTTTTTTGCATTAAATATTAGTTTAAATCAATTTCTTCACATTTTATTATGAAATTGTTTATGGCATTGGATTCCCCATACATGATAACCTAAAGAAGGACATTTAATTTAAGTTTCTACCTTGTTTAGTAAAAAAAATATGCACATAAATACATTTTAACTCGTCAGTGGCGGCCATCTTGGATTTTTTGGATTTTGAGGCATTATGGGACATTTTTGAGCTTGGCATACAACAAATTTGAGTTCAGCACCCCTCAATACCCCTAAAAAGATTGTATGCCATAAATTAACACAATTTGCCTTCAGGGTTGATTTTTTATGAAAATTTACCCAGTCTAATGAGGGTATTGTAAAGCAATACCAAAGATTTTGGAGGAAGAAAAGCACGAAGTCTAGACATAACACCGGTGTTGCGGGAGATGGTTTTAGTAATGGAAGAAATGTGTTCAGACCAGGAGAGTTGATCGTCAATAATGACACCTAGAAAGTTAGTAGAGTGAACATGAAGGATAGGATTATTATCGATGCGAAGAATAGGAATATCGTCCAAGAGATGATAAGATTTACTGAAGAGCATGAATTTAGTTTTGTGTTGGTTAAGGGAAAGTTTGTTAGCTTTAAACCAAGAAGAGACTTTAAGAAGTTCGGTATTCATGGTGTTTAAAGAATTAGCCGGGTTGGAGTCAGAGAAAGTAATAGTTGTATCATCGGCAAATAAAGTAAAAGAAAGAAGGGAAGAGGAAGAATGCAGATCATTGATATATAGCAAAAAAAGAAGAGGACCAAGAATAGCACCCTGCATAGTCTCCCATCTCTCGGATTCTAGATCCGACTAACATCAACCGTAATTTCCGAAGCGTGACTCGATTATTGATATTATCTTTTGTTTACTTAATATCTGTTTATTCATTTGTATAAAGACTAGGGTTTTACTTTTGGCAATTACTCCGCAAGTTATTGACCATAACAGAAAGCACTAGAGAGCTACTAATATTTTAAAACAATGTAAGAAACAACTCACTTTCGAAGTAATGTAGTTTCAGAGAAAGGGGTATTTTTTCATCCAAAATTGACTTTGATAAGGGCTTCATGCTTGAAACCATTCTCAGGCATCTGAAAGCACACAATTCTACGACAAGGGTGTTTTTTCTTTCAATAAATTCTTGTAACTTTGATAACCACTTGAATAGCTCAAATTTCCACAGGTTTGTTGTTTTTATGCAGAATGTTAGAATACACCAGAGTGAGGATACTGGTCTTTGACAATTACCAAAAGTATACCCTGCCTTTAATTATTTACTATACATATTATTATTGCACTCTTCTTGCCGTACTGTGTTGCTAAACATAATTAATTATTTGTTTATTTAATATCCATATATTCATATTTTTATTTATTTATCTATTATTTTCAAAATGTTAGTTTCGTTGTTTTTAACGAATGTTAGTTCGTTATAGATTTTCATAAATTCGCATCCCCTACCGCTTCCCAGGCTGTAACGTAAACTTGTATGGCTCCTGAATCGAACCCCCGAACAACGATATTAAATAATAATAATAGTGGCTTCTTATACAGCGCTCAGGTCCGTCACTCAGTGACGCTCATGGCTCTTCAACATTATTACCCCCAGCTGCGCATCAAGCTTAATCAATCACAAGAACCATCTCTGCCCTCACAGGTACCCATTTACCCCTGGGTGATGAGAAGCAATTATAGTTAAGTGTCTTGTTAAGGACACAGGTGTCACGCCCGAGACTCGAACCCACACTCTGATGATCAGAGACACCAGAGCTTGGATCCGGTGCTCTTATCCGCTCGGCCACGACACGCTATGTGCTAGAAAGCTCAGTTGGTAGAGCACCGGCATGTTAATCCCTAGGTCCTCGGTCTGAATCCCGCTCTAGTCAAACTTCTTTCTTTGTTCAACACCATGTGATATGTGTTTTATGTCCGCTTAATTATTGACTCAAACCAGCTCACAAAACATGTTTTGTAGAAACCCAACCGTCCTCAAAACGTAATCAGGCGAGAACCATTTAATCTCTCCATCTGTTAATTGACGTAAACACCGCGTACTTCAAAAACCTTGAATGCTAGCCGTGAAAATAATTAGCTCGTCTGCGAACAAAGAAAAAAGAGTCGTTCCCACTATAATAAGAACGGTACCCAAGATTAATATTGAGCAAGTTCGGGTGATAACCTTTAGTAAATTTGCCGTTTAAATCACGCATGCGTGGTCTGTGTTTCACTCGAACGCGTATAGTCGATTGATTCGGCAAATATGGCGACCAACATGGCGACAACGTATCGAAAAAAGAAAAACATTATTATTCCAAAACACCATCTTGAAAAAAGGCGTAACTTTGTAATAGTTGACTAGAGAAACAGTGCTCCGGAGCTAGGTTGATCCAGTTGGACTAGCTGTTTCAACAATGCAGCGTTTGAGTGACAACTAGATCGACTATGGTTAAGTCTAGTCGACTCTAGTCAGCCAACCGAACTTGCTCATAAATATTGTATTATTATATATTTATGGTTATGAATTAAAGGATACGTCTTAAGCGAACTTGCTATGTGAACCAGAAACACATGGGTTACCTCTTAAACAATAAGTGCCCTGGGTTCTGTTGCGTGCACTACCAATCATACACGTGACCTACGAAGGACAAAGCAACTATGGTTCAGTGTCTTGCTCAAGAACACACGTGTAACGACCGGGACTGGACTCTTCTGATCAGAAACACCAGAGCAAGAGTCCAGTGCTCTAAGGCCCCCATCGCATCAAACTCGTTCTCACTACGTTGTGAAAAATGTAGCCGAACGGGCTTAAATTGTGTGGAAACGGAGTGGACGTATGTTACGGTCTGTTTACGAACTTCATGGACGGGCTCGGACGGGTTTGATCGGGAATGGTGCTCCAGAGCTTTGAGCCTGCTCAAAAGTTTCGGTCGACCATCCCGTCCTGCAATTAGACGAAGTGGCAACGTACTTAAAACGAGATGGACGTACTACGAACGGAATTGCCGTACTTGGAACAAAGTAGAACTAGTTACGAACCGGTTTAAACTTACTACAGACGGGCTTGGACTGAGGTGAACGGGCAATTTTACCCGATCTAAATTGATATAAACGGACTGCAGACGGGATTAAGACGAGATGGGCGGAATCGCATTATAGGCATTGTCCGGCCAAATATATACGTTCTAGCCAGACTACAACCCGTTTTACGATTTTTTTAGGACGGGTTCGGACGTTTTGAGAACTAGTCCGGTGTGACTCAGGCTTTTAAATAACTGCCCTGCCACACGTGGCGTCTAAATATTGTGTGTCTGTTTGGAGGAGTATCGTCTTGGGTTCGAAATATTCATGAGTAAATGCACTTCCTGAAAAGTCTGGCAAAATCACGACTTAGGAATTAAATTATGTTATATGGGGATATATTCGAACCGATCCTGGTCTGTATAGACTGTGCAAGTCTCGCGCGTATCCGAACGAGAAAACACGTCAAACGAAGAACATTATTATTTCTGAAATCAAATCTTTGTTTTAAATTATATCTCATGACAAAATCTGAACAACAAAAATAAATCATTACAATTTTATGAAATTAGTTTTAGCTTTTGAAAAAAATACACAAAAGTGTGTTAATTATTATTGAAAAAAAAACCCAAAACTCTGGGACAAGGATGCTTTTTTGATGTTAACTTTTTAGAAACCCCTTACGCCGATTCGTGATGGTCAAACGTGACCCGTGACGCAGTTTAAAGAGGATGCTGACGCCTCAACAAACATAGACTGCAATGAAAAGGGTTCGCTTTGCAATTACAGCATCTGGCGATTATAATCGCGCATCAAAAACAAGCGTTTACATAAGTTTTATGATCGGAGGCGAGCACAACATTCTTAATTTTTTGCAATAACCGGAAGCTGAGGTCAAGTTTAATTCTCGGCTTTTCTTCGTTACATTGTTGAATTGGTTTTACTTTCATATTTTGTTATCACTTAGTATTACATTCCCAACAACATGTATAATTTACTAGGTCATAAACTACGTTAAACTAAAATAATTGACGAAACAAAATCTCGCCCACGTAAAACTCCATATGGTTGGGACCACTATGGTCCCGGAAGTTCGAATGCGCGCGAGACTTGCACAGTCTATTAGCCCGAATACATTTTATACATAACTTACGTAGCCTATAACAGATACATAATGGGCCACTTCATTTAGACCACAGCGCTACAGTATTTTTTCCTGCAAGGTCTGCAGAGCAACGTTTTTGAAGCATGAGACCCTTTTCCTGTTTGTAGTGGTTTACAGAGTGCTGTGGCGCAATATGCAGCCAATAAAGCAATGAGCACATAGACGAAATCCTTGTCTTTACGATAAGTGCACTGGGATCTTTGATGTTCATTTCACAAAACACTGGACCAACGGCTTTACGTCCTGAAAAGTTTCTCAGATTGTGCATTCCAATCACGGACCATTCTTCTTGCTGGGACATAACCGCTCCAGATTTTCGGCAATATCTCATAAACGCTACCACCCTTTGAAGTTAAGTTTTATTGTACATATATCTACATATTTAGGATTAAAACAATCTATCGGTTTCAAAAACAAATGGTGTATGATTTGCTTTTAATCCTAAAAGGCCTATGTGTTCTTGTGCGTATTTGTTGGGTTATCATTCAATACACGTAGCTTTTAACTTTCTCGATGAATTACAAACAGCCATTGTTTTTCCAAAAGATGAGAATAATTTTCTAAACACCACTTTCTGGAGCGTTTTTCAGTTTTATAATGAACATGGATGGTCCAACTTTTGTATTTATTTATTCATGTAATATTTTTATGTTAATTATTATTAATTATTGTAAATGGTTTTTTCAATTCTTTTCTATGTGTATTTTAAATTAGTTAACAATTATGTGTTAATATAAATATTTGTTCATATTATCAGTCGTTAATTTAAATGTTGGTATTGTATAGAATTGTCATTATTATTATTAAGTTATTATTATTATTGTGATTATTTAAGAAATTCATAACTGATGTTGAACTGAACGGACGTGTTTTTTCCTTGCTCCGTGAGAGTCTGCCAATATCTACTCCATCTCTTCATTAAACCTCGATTTTTTCACCGTCACTGCTCTATACCAGCAAGCAGACTCTAATATCGCCACCATGCCGCCGAAAAAGGATAAAAATAAGGGCTCAAATGTGTCAACCGATGTCCCGAGTACTGATCTTCCCGCGCCAAGCACGTCAGATGACCAAGGGCCGACCACAAGATCACAATGCCCCCCATCGGACAATGAGATTTCTTGCCTGCGGCGGGAAATCAAGAACATGGCAGCTGATATTCATGGTAAGCTAGATCAAGTTATTGATAATCAACGGGATCTACTCACCAGGATGGGAAAGATGGAGGAAAATCATGAAGAGATGGAGAAATCTATCACATTCACTAACAAATCTGTGGAAGATCTTCAAGCAGAAAATATATTATTTGCCGAACGGGCTTCCAAGATGGCGAAGCAAGTGGAAGAGGCCCTGACCAAAGTTAATAAGCTTCAGGAGGCTAGTCTACAACAAGAACGCTACTCTAGGGGCTTTAATCTGAGAATTGGTGGAGTGCCGGAGACCCTTAATGAGAATCCAGCAGTACCCTACGAAACGGCAAGTGACATATTTACAACCAAATTCGACATGCCAAACATTGCAATCGAGAATGCACATCGGACTGGTCGCTCAGCAAGATTTGCATCAGATCTGACAGATAAACCTCGTCATATCCTTGTCAAATTCCTGTACCGGACGGAGCGACTACAGGTCCTGAGGAACGCCAAACGAGCCCTTGCCAACTCGCCCTTGTTTCTCCTGCAAGATCTTCCTGCCGTCGATGTTGTCAAAAAGCGAGACCTGCGGGATGTCATGAAGAAAGCCTACGAATCCGGTGGCAGGCCCGTATTTCGTAACGGGGATCTGTACATAAACGGCCAGAAGTACATCAAGCCCGAAGGAAAGCAATCTTCTACATAAGATCATATCCCAATCCAAGGGTTTACCGGTAATCTTAAAAAAAAAATCTGTAAATCGACGTAATGTGATTATTTTTTATTACGATTCTCTCGGAGCAGGTATTGCCACATGTGTTTTTTTTCATTATTCGTTCATGGCTTGTATTTATAAATGCATCTTGTTAGGACCTACTGTTTGTTACATCACTATGGCTACCACCACCATTAGCTTGCACAAAAACATGACAGCTGAGGAATGTTATTTATCTCTTACTAGGGTTATTGTTCACTTGTACTTCTTTATTATGGTTAACAATGGCTAGTACCTGTGAACTATGCAGTAGTCAACGACCGTGCCACCAGCACGCCTTACCCTTTAATCATTTAGAGGATGACTTGGATTTCCATGTCGCCCTTGCAGAACTTCAAACTAACCACAAATTTAATACTGATAGACTCTCAAATCTCCGACTCAATCCTCTTATTTTTAATAACCAGTTTCCAGGGAACTCTGATAATGATCCTGACAGTAATTTTTTTGGCAACATAAGTCAATCCTCTGATTATCTTTTTTGTGATCAATTTCATGAAAAGTTTAAAAACAAATCCACTAATAACACCTTTTCCACATTTCATCTGAATGCAAGAAGTTTCTATAAAAATTTTGACAGTATCTGCGATTATCTCGACCTCCTGAATTTTCAGTTTTCTATTCTTGGTTTTACCGAAACCTGGCTCCATGAAAATAGTCCTCCATTTGAAATAAATGGATACAGTTTCTTATCAAATAATAGAAAAGATAAAGCTGGTGGAGGCGTTGCACTATATGTACATGATTCCCTGGTATTCAACCTCAGAAAGGATCTAACTATAGACAAGGAATGTTGTGAGTCACTTTTTATTGAAATACTGCGTTCAGGGCAAACAAATATTATTGTCGGTGTATTATATAAGCCACCTAAGGTTAATCCTGCTGCTTTTGTTGATGTATTTGATGTTGTTCTCCAAAAAATTAACCAAGAAAACAAACTAACTTTTATTATGGGCGACTTTAATATAGATCTTTTGCAATACGATTCCCATCGAACCACTCAAAACTTTGTCAATAGCATTTTCAGTAATTATCATAGGCCATTAATTAACAGACCTACTCGTATCACGGACACGACTGCAACTGTTATTGACAACATAATCTCCAACAAAATCGATGGTGACGTTTCTAGTGGAATTTTATTTACTGAAATTACAGATCATCTTCCTATCTTCCAGGTCTCATCTTTAATAGATGCTCACCAGACTCGACGGTGTACTGACCAATTCAGAAGGGTTATTAATGCCGGGAATATTGCCAATTTTTCGAATGATTTAGCTGATACTGATTGGGGTGATACTTTATCTAACGAGGATCCGA
This sequence comes from Leptasterias polaris, assembly GCA_037783415.1. Taxonomy (NCBI): domain Eukaryota; kingdom Metazoa; phylum Echinodermata; class Asteroidea; order Forcipulatida; family Asteriidae; genus Leptasterias; species Leptasterias polaris. The sequence continues at coordinate 5,347,385 of JAZGTN010000025.1, read as the reverse complement.
ACCAGGCTTTTAATATGTTTCATTCTAAGTATACTTTGTTGTATGACAAACATTTTCCAAAGCAAAAAGTTAAACCCAAAAAGATCTCGAAGCTCAAAAGTTGGATGACTACCGGTTTAATTAAATCTGTGAAATTTAAACATAGATTGTATAAAAAATATATTAGCAAACCAACTGCATTAAATAAACAAAAGTATACAACTTGCCGTAATAAACTAAACACACTAATAAAACAAGCCAAGGCGAAATATTATCAAGATAAATTTGACAATGCAAAAAATGATGTAAAAAAGACATGGAAGATTATTAAACTCATTCTTAATAATAAAACTGGTAATCGTAAACCTGAAATGAAGCTCAACCACGAGGGTAGACAAGTAAACGATCCTAATGAGATAGTTAACATATTTAATGATTATTTTACTAACATTGGCCCCTCATTAAATAATAAAATTCCCCAAACTGAAATTCCATACAGAGAATTTTTGAAAGGTAACTCTCCCGAATCACTCTACTTTTTTCCTACCGATCAAAATGAGATCTGTGATATTGCTAAATCGTTTAAGAACGGCAAGAGTGCAGGATATGACGATGCAAGTCCAGATGTTCTTAAATCCGTTATTTCCCAAGTTAGTCGCCCATTATGTCATGTTTTTAATTTGTCCCTATCTAAGGGTATTTTTCCCGATAAACTTAAAACGGCAAAAGTGACTCCTATATTTAAAACGGGAGATCGCTGTGAAACAGGCAACTACAGGCCTATATCTGTTTTATCGTGCTTTTCAAAATTACTTGAAAAACTAGTTTATATTAGAACATCTTCTTTTGTATCTAAATTTGACATCCTGTATAACGGTCAGTATGGATTTAGGAGTAAATATTCTACTGACATGGCCGTAATGGACATGATCCATAAGATAACTAAAGGTTTTGAGAATAAATGTATATCTATTGGTGTCTTTTTAGATTTATCTAAGGCATTTGATACTATTAATCATGATATTTTAATACATAAGCTTAATTTCTATGGTATAAGAGGGACTCCATTAAACTGGTTTTGTAGTTATCTCTCCAACAGGAATCAATATACTAAACTAGACTCGTGTTTCTCTTCTATGAATACAATTACATGTGGAGTACCGCAGGGATCTCTTCTTGGCCCATTGCTCTTCTCATTATATATAAATGATATTTGTCAAGCTTCGAAATTATTCTCTTTTATTCTTTTTGCTGATGACACTAACATATTCTACTCGAGTAATAACACTGACTTAGAAACTATTGTTAGTCTTGTTAATATTGAATTAGCCAAGGTGTCAATTTGGCTTCAGTCTAATAGGCTGTCACTTAATTCACAAAAATGTACATTTATGGTCTTTCGAAATAGAAAAAAGAAGTTGAGTACATCCAATTGTCAAGTTAAAATTAATAACGAGCCTATACTGCAAGTGTCACATACTAAATTTCTTGGTGTCTATATTGATGAATGTCTTTCTTGGAAATTCCATATAAAGGAATTAGAAAACAAAATTTCCAAAAATATAGGCATCATGAGTAGATTAAAGTACACTCTTCCATCAAGCATTTTGCGTACTTTGTACTGTTCATTAATTCTTTCTTACCTTTCTTATTGTAACGTTATTTGGGCTAACACGTACAAGTCAAATCTTGATAGATTGAATAAACTGCAGAAAAGGGCAATTCGTATTGTATCTAAGGTCCACTTTAACGAACATACCACTCCTTTATTTAAGAAATATAACCTTTTGTCTCTTAACAATATCAATGTCTTTCAACAAGACGTTTTTATGTATAAATTTATAAATAACCAACTTCCTGAATCGCTACATAACCTGTTTCAACGTAACAGATCTATACATAATTATAATACTAGGACTGCATCCAAAATACACATACCTCTTGCTAGAACAACTCTTTCTCAACATACTATTTTTTTCTCTGGACCCAAAAATTGGAATTATCTATCATCTTCTGTAACTAATTGCCCTTCAATCAATACGTTCAAATGTAAATTGAAATCATTCCTACTCAACTCTCAGAGAACTTAATTTATTGTCATCTGTTAAGTCATTTTAGCCAATAATAATCCGTTTTGCTTAAATATCAAGTCCATACTTAATATGTTTAACCGATCCATGTATTATTTAATTATGTGATCACGACTAAATATTGTAATCAGTGTTTTTGTCTTATCTTGTCCTGTTCTGTAAGGCACATCCGCCACAAGCTTTTGCTTTCTAGGATGATGCCTCCACACTTGTTTTAATGTACATGTATTATTTAATGTAATTAAGAGTAAGATTGTGGAAATAAATGTTCTATTGAATTGAATTGAAATAGCTTAGGAGTTTGTGACAATTTGAGGCGACGGATCTCAGAAAATAATTAATTTTCAAGATTGAAACTACAACTGTGTGCAGCATGGTAACGTAAGCTTTCGCCCGTTGTCTACTGTTATATTCTTTGCCACTTTATCTTAGTTTCAAATTCGACTGAGAAAAAGGGAATTCAACCGTCATGTTTGCTGACCACATCAACATTGTGTCAAAAAGACAGTCGTTTTTTGTGGTTCAGGAAGGCGGGCTATATAGTACCGATCGTAACCGATACGTTTGTCTAAATATTATTCTTTGGTTCATTGTATAGCGCGCAAAGAACACGATTGAATTTGTTCTCCACAGTTCGGTTAATTCGAGATGAGAGTATGTAGCAAGTAGTCACAGCCTACTATTCAAAGGCAAAGTATACCTTTGAATTTTGGAACCGTTCGATTGTTTTAATATTATGTAAATGTAAATATATATAAGAAAACTAACGTGGACATTTCATATCAAAACATCGTAGCGTTTTTGGAGATATCGCCGAAAAGAGTAGCAGTAATGTCAGCACATGAAATATAATCCGTATTTTGAACACTCTATTTGAAAAATACGTTTCGTTTCTCGGATCGCCAGGTCGACTTTTTAAAACATTGAGTGAAGTAAGACGCTCCTTATCAACACCCTTAGCAACAATCGTAGCCCTAACCGACTTAAAAGTGTGGCAGACTAATTATTTACCGATCAGCTGTTTCGCAGATGTTCCACTGTTCCATTGCTTCAAGCAAATTACTGTGACATTGAACAAATACATACCACTATAGATGACTCAATGACGTAATCGTGTTTATCCAAACACCATCATCCCCCCCCCAACACACACCAATTCATAAAAGTGCTCCCCTGCGGAACTATTGTACTTAACTTTTTCATTTTCCAACTGACTTTGTACACATTTTCTTGTGGAGCACCCCAGTCTTCTTACATGTGGAAACCAGATGTTTTCCTCGTTTTGTTGTGTCCCCAATTACTCTCTTTAATCCCCCACTGTTGTTTTGTTTGTCTGTTGTTCGTTTGTTTGGGAATGTTTGCTTGTTTACAAGTTTTTTGCGACGTCCCAATTATATATATTTTTTTTTACAAAGCGAAGACGTCCTCGCCCTGTCAAACACCCGGATCCCTATTGTTAAAGGTTTCGGTTTCAACGGGTAGACAGCCCCCTCCCAAAACCCCCATCCCCCCCCCCCCAAAAAAAAAAACAATAATAAAATTAAATAAAAAATATATAAAATACTTTTACTAATAATACTGTTAAATTTGCTATAAACAAATACACGATAAGTAAGTAGGCATCAACAAATGCAGGAATAAGTAAATAATACAAGCAAATATAAAAGTAAACGACTGCTACAACTAAGTACAAAGTATATTATATGCAAAATATTTATATTTTCATTGAATAGTAAAGACCCCTCATAATAAATCTATCTATACGCGGTACAAAAACACTCTAACACGTCTGATAAGAACAGCAAAACAAAAGTATTTGTGTAAAAAGTTTAATCAAGAGAAGGGCAATGTTAAAGGAACGTGGAAACTTATTAATTCGTTACTTTGAAAATCTAAGACTAAACAGAATACATCATACTTTGTTAATAATGATGTGAGAATTAGTGATGATAAAGACATTGCAATTGTTTTTAACAATTATTTTGTGAATATTGGCAATAGTATAGCGGAGGAACTTCCACTGTCTGGACAGTCTTTTGAGTCCTTTCTTGGAGATAAATGCCCTCATTCATTATACCTGACTCCAATCACTGAAGCAGAAGTTACTATTGTTATATCTAAACTCCCCTCTGGTAAAGCCCCAGGTAGTGATGGTATAGGTTCATTTGTCATAAAGGAATTCGCAAAGAATGCATTAGCCAAGCCATTGATGCTGCTCCTTAACAAGTCATTCAACACTGGAGTCTTTCCTGACAGTTTAAAAATAGCTAAAGTAGTTCCTGTATATAAAAAAGGTTGTAAACATGACATCGGTAACTATATCACTACTTTCTGTGTTTTCTAAAATATTTGAGAAATTGGTATACCAGCGACTAATTTGTTTTATTTATTAACAAGCATGGCCTTCTATCAGAATCCCAATATGGTTTCAGAGCACAACGCTCCACAGAATTAGCTATTACAAGTATGTTAGAGAAAATTATTAACGCTATTGATAATAAACAATTTTCAATTGGTGTTTTCCTTGACCTGTCCAAGGCTTTCGACACTGTTAACCATGACATTCTTATTACTAAGTTAGAGAATATTGGTGTTCGTGGGTTGGCCCTGGAATGGTTTAAGAGCTACTTAACACATAGAAAGCAATTTGTTTCGTATAATTCTAGACAATCATCCGATAAATATATTTCTTGTGGAGTTCCTCAAGGTTCTGTGTTAGGTCCTCTATTGTTCATTATCTATTTAAATGATATTTGTAATTCGTCTAGTTTGATCTCTTTCTGTATGTTTGCAGATGATACAAGCCTTTTATATAATCACCACAATGTTGACATAGCTATACAAAACCTTAACGTAGAGCTTGTTAAAATAAGTAACTGGCTTCTAGCAAATAAACTGTCAATTAATGCTCTTAAAACAAACTATATAATTTGTTGTGCCAGGCAAAAGAAATATGTGCGCCATGTACCCCTCTGTTTAAATGAGAGTGCTCTCAACCAAACAAAGAGTTGTAAATTTTTAGGTATTTATATTGATGAGAACTTGTCTTGGAAAAAACACATAGATGTTTTAACCACCAAAATCTCAAAAAATGTTGGTATTATGAATAGATTGAAATTCTTTCTATCGCAAAAAATTATGTTAACATTATACAATGCATTCATCCTCTCATATTTAAATTACGCAATATTATCCTGGGGTCACGGAAAGGCACTATGTAACAAACTTTTACTATTGCAAAAGAAAGCCGTTCGAATTATCACAAAAGCCAACTATCTATCTCATTCAGCTCCTATATTTGCCAAACTTAAAGTGCTCAAATTTAATGACCTGTATCGTCTGAACTTGGGTAAATTCATGTCCAAGTACAATTACGGCCTATTACCCAACAGCTTTAATGAAATGTTTACTTTAGCTTCATCGATACATTCCTATGGCACTCGTAAAGCATTAAAGGGGGATTTGTACAATTGTATGTCAACTATAATAGAACTTCCATTCACAAAAATAGTGTTGTGCAACGAGGAACAGAATATTGGAATAGTCTTCCCATAAATTTTAAGCAACCTGCTACAATTAGTACATTTTCAAGAAAACTTAAACATTACTTGTTAGATACATATCTGTAATGCCATCATAATCTAATGTTTTTTGGTTGTTTTTTTGTTTTGTTTTTTTTATCGGTTATGTTTGTTTGGTCTTAGCTGTCAGCTTGTGTATATGTGTGTGTCCGTTTTGTCTGTCAAATGGGGAAAAGAACAAAAGTAACATTGTTTGCTTCACTTTCTTCCTACATATTCACTCATGTACATAAATTTCAGTTAAATCATATAGTTTGATACACATGTATTGATTAATTATTTGCTTTTCTACAATGTATGTATCTTATTGTTGAGTCAGTATGAAATAAATGTTTCCTGTCTGTGACGGGGAGATTCTCAAAGGTATTCCAACCCCTAAACAAGTGAAACTAATAATTAACGATTACAAAAATAAAATTGAGGAAATAATGAATAAATAAATATTTTAGTTAGCCTGCCCTTGTAACTAGACCTACATAGTTATCAACATTGTGGAGATTGCACCCTTCAATAAAAAATAAATAAAAAAGGAAAAAAACAAGGAAAACAAAAGTAGAAGGAGAAGTAATTACAGTTGTTGAAATTTCGGGATGTTTCTTCTCTTAGCTTGTATTCAAAAGCGGATGTGCATGCCTTCAGCATTATGAATTGTAGCTCACTCGAACGTCTGATTCTATGCGCCCCTTTTCATCCTCTCCTATTTTTCCCATTGATGTCTGATTTTTGCACCTGCCCGATATCCTTACGGTTTGACAAACCAGGTTGGAGACATTAGAAGCGAAAATGAAAAATAAAGATCTCGTTATAAAATCAGTTGAACTGTCAGGAATTTCCCATCTCGGTGTCTCATGGGCAAAACCTGGTCAACTCGCACTGTATGAATACGTGATTGGCGAGAAATCATTTAATATAAGTTTCACGGCCAATTTCAACACAATTTCATTCAATTTAACACCCGGCTCATTCAATTGCGCTTGAAAACGAATGCTCCCGTTGCATCACTATTCAACAGTCAAAAGGAGTGATCTAATTTCAACGGTTAAACATTTATTAGTCAAACAAGATCATTCACATTTATCCGGTCGCAAAGAATATGTAGTTTTACAAAAGCCAGCACAAATAAACTGGTACACTTTCACCATTCTTCAATTTAATTTCCGTTTCACATTTTTATGAAATTGAGTGGCTAACCACCCGTTTTCTCTTGGTTTTTTGCGAAATTGAATGATCTTTGCGGCCTTATAGGATAGGCTTCACGGGATCCGTATTTGGGTAAATTCTACCCCGTGCATTTCATCTGTTTACAAATCTCCCTGACGAAAGACAAATCATTCATGTAACATATTCTCTCTAAAACGCAAGCTCATTTTTAGACGAAAAATTTCAATGGTTGGTTGTATGATATGATATGATATGAATCGCCGAACGTCCAGTATGCCAGATAACAGTACTATCGACTTATTTAAAGAACTTAGCTGGCTACCGATTGACATCAGAATTAATTATTTTGAGACTCTTCTGATTGTCAACGTTGTTTGCGGTGATGCCCCTTCCTAATTTGAATGACATTTATTCATTTATTTATTTTATTCGAATCCAACCACAGAGAGGAGCCTTGGTATGTGGATTGGGTTTTCAGTCCCTACCTGATTGTGAGGGTTTCCCCCATTTGGATTTTTCCTCCCAAACTAACACTACCATCTAAAACTGACCATTTCTTCTAGTTTCCTGTAATCTTGGACGTGCTGTTGTGGACGTGTACTAAAATAAATTAGTCCTGATATTGGTTCTGAAGTCATTCTTACCCAAATAACAATTCGGAATTAAAAACCAATGATTGCCAATCATAACATAAAACAAAACACCGGCGTATGGAGCCAAGCGAAATTTCAAATGGAAAAGGTGCACCAATTGCTACGGGCAAAATAATGTAAATAGGACAAAGTCCCGGTCAACAATAGGAAATTGAGGTTTCAGACAAGTACTACTTGATACATGTTTTACTTTGTGTTTTTGCATCTCGCTGAAATTGAACCAGGAGTCCGCGATGTTTGCACCACCGGTTATTCAGACCGGTATAAGGGCGTTGATTTACCCCCTGCATTTATGCGCTGGCACGGTCGAGAGTAGACAAAACCTCAGCCATAGCAAATACGAATGGCATTTGACTTGCACGTTTTGCTATTGTGGATCTTTAAATTAATCGAACTTGAAGGAGGCACCCGTAGTGAATGCTAGGTCTTTTCCGGACATTATTCTGTAAGAAAATGCCACCCTTAACTTCATTGCTTTCGATGGAGATCTCGATTGATTTGGTGTGTCATTGTACAGCGTCAATATTTTTCAGTCACAAATAGAGCATGACAATCTTCAAATGAGCCTCTGGAAGACGTCATTTTTGAATAGGACACAATCTCCAAGATTTTACATCCAAAGAACGCTTAACAAATCAAAAGGAAACGAGTCCTACATATAGTGAACAGTGACTAGAATGTTATAAGAAGAAGATGTGGAGCCAAGATGCAGAGTGAGTAGAACTGCTAGTTGTACCGGATACAAAGATATCCGATATTGCGATCACTATTAACCCAGCTGTAGTCTGAACACTTCGTTACAAACCAAGCGTGGTATCCCCAAGTTCAGTAAATGACGGTATCACCGTATGTGGTCCATGTATTCTTCTTGTTTCCATCTCCTCGTTGGATTGTAGCGATGACGTTGAACACGCTCCCCGAATTAGCCCCCTTCCGATTGCCCACGAGGGGATGCAGTGACCCAAGGGAACCGAATCACAACGTACGCCATGGGGGTACTTCATCCGTACATTACAACATGTGCCGTATATGGTGAAGATATGCTCCAAGAATTTGTCAAAAATTGATGTTGATGCCCAAGGTGCACCAAGCTGAAGTTCAACATTCAAAATAAGAGCTTTATATTAGCACAGTGATGGGAAGATATCTCGTATACTCAAAAGAAGTAAAATCTTTAATTTGAAATATTTTCTCCAGGGTTTTCTCAATTGAATGGAACGTGATCTTCGATGGTCCCTCTTTCCTCCTTTATTGTTAATTTATTGCACCCAGGGGATGGCTAACAAATTTAGTGCTATTTCTTCACACGACAAATCACACCACCAAGCCAACTTGTTAAATATCCTCACTTTCAAAGCTCTTCTCCACAACACAACATCTGATCTTATGCATAAATAATGTTCCCTGTTCGTCCTCTTTGTTCTGCTAGCCGATCCTTAAAGACACTAATACTACTGTTTCCGCTATTAATTATAACGGTCAAAGAGCCTTCAACTTCATTGCAGCTTCATTATGGATTTACTTACCGGTTCATTATTCGCCATGCTGGCTCTGCTCTAAATGTCAATGGACACTCATTTGTTTGAATCTACATTATTTTTTAATAAATTGCTTTACATATTTCACTGTTTTGTGTTTTGCGCAAGAAGCTCCTTATGCATAATGCACTATCGGTATAAAACTGTCCTGTATATATTAATATTTATTGTAATTGTTGGGGAATATGAAAAAACTTATATTAATACTATTCAACAAAATCGAAAAGGTCCAAATTGGTGCAATAGTTAAAAGGAAAGTTTGCAACAGCTAACTATAGTTTCTCAATAAAAAAAACACTATAACAATTCTGAAAAAGGAAAAGAATGAGAAACACAACAAAAGGTTGTGCACAAAGAGTGAGGCTTTCGAAATTTCCTAAGACATCCAGAAAACATAAATTTACAGGATAACATGACATCTTGTATGAAATATTTTTTTGAATCTACATTATTTTGTAATAAATTTCTAATAAATTGCTTAACATATTTCAACTAAGTCTTAATGCGGATTGCCTGACAGCTCTTTTTACGCAAGAGCTCTTGTTTCAGGGGAGCACATTGGAGGATTTTCAATAAAAGGAAAGGTTAATTCATTTATATTTATTTATTAAAACATATTTCTATAGGATACAAAGATCATTTTTTAAGCTGTTTTGAATCACTGTCCTGTATAGGACAAACTTTTAAAGGGCAAACGACAACAAGAACTAAAAAACAAAGGATGAAAAAAAGGACAGTTATTTAAAGTACAGTTTTTTATAACAAACATTTTAACAAATTTATGGAGAAGGGAATATCGTTTTTAAAGTACTAAAACATAAAATAGTTTGATAAAGATTACAATATTCTCGGCCGCGGTTAATTTTTTAATAAACCGTTTCTTGTAAGGCCACATATAAAAAAAACAATTGTTGATCGTCCCCGCCCGACCGTTCAAAACCCCCCGACCCCATTTTTTATTTATTTTTTTTTTATCATAAAAAACGTTATTTTCAATGATATTTTCAGTCAAATTTGGCTCTGACATTGTGTTGATCTATTTTTCCCATGTCTGGATATCTCTTTATACTTTTACTGCCCAGATTTTTCAGCTGATATTTTTTCAAAATCTATAGGTTTGAAAAGATGTTTGAAGAAGGTTTTTATTCATGTTGGCAAAGCAAGAACAATTCTTCAAATATTTACTGCGTTTTAGTTTTTTGAAAAATTTTATAGAAAATGTCATCTAGGAGTTAAATGGGTTTAACAAAACAATCAAAAACACACAAACCCTCTGTTTTATAGTGATTGTGATGATTTCTTTATTCTTTATTTCATATTTGGCCATGTCAACAAAAATAAATAAAAAATAAAAAATTTAAATAAAAACCGCCCTCCCTCCCCCACCCCCCGAAAAAAAAGGACGATCAAAAAATTTCTTTTTTTATGTGGCCTAACAATGAAACATAACAATTCCTGTCGGCTGTTGTTTTTTTTTATTACATTCAGTGCATACATTATGGCAGTGTGCACACTTATTCAGGGCCGACTTGCGTTTCAACAGCCATTAGGTTTCCATTGATTGGTCTGAAGATGTGTCATAATACATGAGTTGTGAGAGTTGTTATTGAATGCAACGAAATGAAGAGTGATTCATATACAATATATGGATTTGAAGTCTTGGCATGTAGTCACTTCAAAATGGAGTACGGTCTTCGAAACATTCCAATATTTAAAGGTAGGGCTATATATAGATGGTTTTTGTCAGGTCAACAGGGAAAAGGGAATAGCCAATGTACAATGAATGCGAAGTGAAACATGCTATAGATTTACCTGCATTGTCATGTGATTGGCATACATTTGTTTTTCTAAGTGTGGGTACGGTGTATTCTTTCCACGGGGCTATGCCAGTCACTTTGAAGTAAGAACACAGTGTTGATTGATTCTAATATAACGCCTGTCATCGTTGACAATGTATTGTACAGTTTAAAAACAGCTCCCCATTGCTGTTAACCACACGAAATTGTAAACATTCTGAAGTATCAGAAGTATTGATATACGTTTTATATTTCAATATCAATGAAATCAAGGGTACCCCCTCCTCCGGAAGCCTGGTCCAAATGGTGCCCGAGATCCGCCTGCAGCCAGGCCCTAAATGTAGCCAAAACTATGCGCCTTAATGTAGCCGGACTTAAATGTTGCCAGGGGCTGAATTCCACAAAAAAGCTCGATCTTTAAATCGGTCTTAATTGCAGAATAAAGTGTGATGTCACAATGCACATCGCTATGGGAATACTGACAACTCATCTTAAGATGAATCTTTGTGCTTTGTGAACTCGATTCCATGACTCTGTATGGGGACTATACATTAAGGTCTTGGTTTCATTTTAAGAACGAAACTTTGGCGGCAGTCTAGAACAAGGCTTGGGCTATATTAAGGTCTAGATTAAGTTTACGTACGGAGTTTGGGCTATATTTGGTTTCGTTTCATAGCAATTATTAGGTCTCGAGTTGTACTTGGGTTTTGTACAGACATGATTGGGTTGCATTTAATGACAACCCTTTAGAGACCATAGCGGCCACAAGCGGCTTGTACCAAAACGCCAAAAGAGGCAGCAAACGGCCGCAAAGTTTAACCTACTTCTATTCACATAAATAGCTCAAAGTAAAGGTCATGGCCACATTTGAAATTTTCCAATGTAGTACGTTGACATCCCATTTTCAAAAACAAGAAACTATTGATTTTATGATCCAATTGTACATGCTCAATCTGTATTATTTGTGTACTATTAATACAATTATTTAATGACTCCTCTCTAATTGTATTTAGCCGTTGTATTTAACTCTAGGCAACCTACTTTGTATATATATTATATTAATTACTTTGTTCCTTTAATTAGTAAATAAGATTTGGTGTTTTGTTTGTGAAGGTTGTGATATTTTTGGAGTGTGAAATAAACGGAGTCGTATAACTCCAATCAAGAGAAAAGAAAACAAAATACTAAATTTTCTCATTCGTTTTATTTATGTTGAGATTTTTACTGACACAATTTCAATAAAAAAAACTAACAATATTAGCAATGTCTATTAGTAATTACATGGAAATGAATGGTCTCTAATCCCATCACATTTCTTCGTGTGAAGTTAGATAAAAAGTGATGCTAAATCGTACAATAATAACGGATGTGATTTCAATGCACACTCTGGTGTGTTCCTGTGGATGTCTGCGTCTCTCGGGTTTCTTGTATGCGCTTGTCACGAGAAAGTATACTCTGTAGGCTGGCCGCCACAGGCCTATAAACACTTGAACACGCATTAAAACTCTTCCATGCTCTTTTGCAATTGCAATTTAGACTGTCTGCCACACTATGGGTGGTGATTACTGTTAATGTTTGCCCTATCAAAGGTAAAGCACTTAACACACGGGCGCTTGAGGTGAACTGTGTTTTAAGCAATCATTACAGTTTCATAATTACAAGGAAACAAATTAAGTGTCTTGATTACGATTGATGGATTTATTGAATCAAGAAGTCTGGATAAGTGTTTTAATATTGACTAACATTTTATTATAAAAAACATGAAGACTTTACGACAACAAATAGAAAAATTAAATTAAAATGGAAAGAAATTACAGCAGTTAATTAATACCAATATTTTTGTTCGCATAATTTGGATACTTGTTTGAACAAGTAGAGTTGACGATTATAATGTTCACTCTAAGAAGTCAAAAGGATTAACATTTTCGATTATCACTCAAGAGATCTGCTAATGTGTGACACATACAATAATTTAGTTCATTCCACAAAGGTGGGGTAGGGGAGGGGTGTGGGGGGGACACAAGTAATTCAAATTTAGATTTCGTTTATGTTAGAACTGGAAAAACGCATTTACTTTTTGTTTGAGGATCACCATCGAGGAGGACGTTGGTATTCAGAGCAGTGCATTGATTCCCATCCTTTATTGATGACACTCATTTTTAAGGTTTCATTTGACCAAATTTAGCGCTAATATTTTATGCTAAAAATATTGCAAGGTATTAATTTTACAAAACGATTTATATTAATATGAAGAATATGAGAATCTAAGCTTAAATTTCTTACTGACACAGCCTCGATACACTGCTTTTAGATTCTATCAATTTCAAGTCCTTGAGTATTGTGCCACATCTCTAAAATTTTCAAATGAAATAAAGGGGTTTTGTGTGCATTTTCTTTCCACACTGGACCCGTATTTCCGACTTTGCCAAACACCCAAATGATGCTGCGATTGGTGTTTCCTTGCTTGGATGTTTTAATGCTATAGACATTAACCATAATGTCATATTATGAAACCAAACTGACATACCATTTAGGCACAATAGAGGGTTAACATAATGTACAAAAGTCCACTTGACTGAGTCCACTTGACTGAGGAAAGAATGTCTAAAGAGATTTGACTTACCAATTTGAGACTCTAAATTGCGATGTGGTGAGGAACTCTTCGTTGTTAATGCTGATGCAAATCTATTCAATGTACTCGTTGACTAGATACGTTTCTTCTCGAACTGCCTATTAAACGAGTTAAAAAAAACAATAAAAGATTATACAGCAGTCAGCAAAAAAATGACAATTCAACAGATTACCCAATCATGAACATAATGTAGTTTGAACACAGAGAGTACTTTTGAACAGTTCAATGAAAATTTGATTTGAGTAGTGTCCCTTTTCCCCACTGAGCTACAAAAGCAAATGTTTCAATCAACTTTTGTAGTAAATATTAGAGCAAGGTTGCATAGTTTAAATACCACTTGGGGTTTGTTTTCTTCATAAAATTATGACATATCCTAAGATGACGATTTTTAGTTTTGTTTTATTTTTTACAATAAAAATATTAGTTAGGTCTTCACGGCCAGATTCAACAACAATTCATTCAATTTAACAATCGGCTCATTCATAATTGCGATTGAGAATGAATGCTCTGTTTAATCAGCATTCATCAATCAGGAATGATTCAATTTTAACAGTTTATCATTTACTTGTCAAATAAGATCATTCAAAACTAATGAGGTCGAACAGATCATTCAATTTCGCACAAAGGCCAACCGCTAGAGGCTTGTCAACAATTCATTTTCATCAATGGCAAATAGGTAGAAGAAATTCAACTAAATAATTGTGAAAAATTAATGTGGTGTTGAATATAATTATGTAAATTTAAATAGAGAATGACTGAGGCGAACCCGAGAGAGAAGAACGGGGCCATGCATTAGTATAACAGGAAATCCTATAGTTTGAATGAATTAGGAAAACATTTGTGAATTTGAACGCATCTTGTTGGAACTGATTTATTGTTTTGCTGAAATTCACCAGGAGGACCTTTAGGACAGCAGCAACACGATGAAGGGGAAACAAGTTGGTGATTTTCTTATTATTTAGGCCTTTTGGTTAGTTTTTATTGTCCAAACTTACATTATAAAACAAATTAGATTCATATGAGTGCACCCATATGTATCCAATATTGATCTATTAGAGCGTAGCAGCTAATAGCACGGCAAAGAATGGCATGACAAAATAAATGGGTGACACGTGACGCATATTTCACCAATCAAAAGACAAGGATCTCTGTGTGGTTGGGTGTTTCGGGTTTGTTGTAAAGAGGTGCTCCTGGGTCAAATTGAGTTTTTTTGATGCAATCAATGTGCACAAATAGAGAATCCTTATGAAAATTTAGGCAAAATACAAATCCCTAACCTCACGTTAAAATTGTGTAAAATGCCAATACGTTTAACCACCTTCATAGTAGATTTGGTCCAAACTTAACCACAGTCGACGACATTTTAAACGTTTTGTTTTGTACAGAGCATTGTCAGTTCGTTCCTGAATCTTGTTGACATCCAATCAAAACGGAATTGAGTTTGACCTTTGACTCGTGCAAACAAAATCTAAATGTCATCGCGAAAGAAAAACAATTGCACCGGGCTGTTCTTGCTTTCAAGCCTAAGTTTTGCTATTATCGAGTTGACTGAAAGACAAACAAAAGGGCTGCACATTTAGTGATTTTTCCCCAACAGCCAAGCAAACGAATTTGCCACATGCACTTCAGCTATACATAGAAGACAATTGATAAACTTATGGTGTCTGCAATTCAATTGAAATTTAATCAACATTACTGACGTGTTTCTGAAAACCGGGCGTTTGCGCCAGCATTCTCATTCTGTACGTTTCGGTGACGTTATAGTTGCTTTGATTCGATAACGTCAGCTGTTAAAGGTGCTACCTCTCGATTCATAATATAGATCGCCACTAAGAGCTTCGCTCAGAAGAGATGTTTTATTGTCATTATTTCTTCCGCGAACACGAGAATGCAGCACTATCTTTAACACACAACAACGAGGGCCGATATCGGCACATGTTGACACATATTTATATGTCCATTGTCTTAACCACATTGTACACACTGGTCAACTCATAATGCCATGATATCCTAAGCTGGACCATGCCACGCATCATAGAGGGAGTGTCAATTAACAGGGGTCAGTGATTTGTGTACAAAATCAGTGTGTCAACAGTCACTGGTTGATGAAACCTAATTGTAAAACAAAAAAGCTTAAATTAATCCAGGCAACACATAGACATGCGAACAACACGGTTTGATAAAAAACTACTGTGCAATACTAACCATTATGGGAAGGCTTTGTAAGCATGTGCTGGCAACGTACCACGGGACGTTCAGCCAAACAAGTCCCTCGCTACAGGGTTTTAAATGCACATAGAGGGTCTTCCAGTAAATGACAGCACAACATCACGTGAAGCAAGCCGAATTTAACTAATAACCTTTTGAATTTGACCTTTTCGAACAAAACGGATTTCAGTTCTTCGATGAAAAAAAGAGGCGTTTGGAAATGTCAGACGACGTTCACTTTCCCTATGATGTTCAGAGTGAAAACAAAAAAAACGGCTTCTCTGAGAGGCAAACGCTTGGTGGCGCCCTGTATTCATGTATCGATAATGTTGTTTAATGAAACCTTCGACAAACCTTCGTGTTTTATTTTAGTATGAAAGCTTTCAGTATGAAGTTTATACTTAGAACAATTTCTTTTTCTGAGAAATGTTTTCCTCTGAAATGAAGTCGTAATCGAGAAAACTAAAACTGTAAACTTAAAGGAAACGCAACAGCTGAGTTTGGTTGTTAAACCGAAATTAGGGACTACGTGTTTTCATGCTGGAAATTGTGTACGGTTTTACACTATTTTTATCTGACTTACACAACGGATTATTACTATAGCCCACAATGTTAAGGGTTCGTTATTTCATGTATGGTTGATCACACAAAACATGAACACTGTCTGCGACTATTTTGTCAGCTCTACCAACCCAGTATAAAACATTTAAATGAGACTTCTGGGAGATACTATAAGAAGCCAGTCAAGAAGAAAGTTTAGAACGTTGCAGAACGACAGGAGCCAAAAAGTCATTGACTTTAAAAAAATAAGTTTGCTTCAGTGATACAAAGTCTTGCTTGGGCTCCTTAAAGAGCCGTTTTCGACGACCCCATTTTTTTATTATTTTTGTTTTGCTTTTATTTGTACAATATTTTACTTTGAATAGGAGCAAAGAATCTTAACATTTCACTATTTTCAAGTGTCACAATGATTGGTCTACAATCCTTTATAGGGGTGGGGTTAGGAATAATGAAAGTGGGTGGTTCACGAGTAACAAAACTGTCTTCGTCTTCTACTTCCATTCAGTGGTGAGCTTAATTTTACTATTCACGCAAGCATTCAATACTTCAAGCAGAAATATACTCCTTGCATGCATGTTATGTGGAAGTGAACAACAAGTTCAAATATAAATTTGAAAGCGATCCCCTTGGGCTTTATCAAGAAGGTTGAAAAAAATAAAAAGTTTATTGAGTACTGATAATTTTAACCGCTTTGTGGTTCAGTCAATTTAAACCCTATGATAATTTGTATAAAGTAACGCGCTTTACTTTGACCCAGATATAGGTTAATTCAATAAGGCTCGTTTGGGCTAGCTCGTTTCCCGTTACATTGTTTTATCACAGACCCTTTTGTTAAAAACTGTGTATTAAAGAATTATGTATTAAGTTTCATCTTTCAACCAATCTGGGTTGATTCTGTTTTATGCTTTCACCAATGTGGTTCATACGAGATCCGAGTGTTAGAACAATGGTAGAGTACAACAGCCCTACCGGTGGTGATAGTCAAAAGGACAGTCAAAGGAAACGCAATCGATAATGCGGTTACATTTTGGTGACACGGGAACATACTATTCTTAGCCTTTTTGAAGTTGCATTGATGTTGGTGAATGCATTGATTAAAATTTCCAATGACTATGCAATCAAAAATAAAATAGTAAGAGTTATGAGAATTTGATGGTTTTGGGTTTTTGTGTGTGTTGATAACATGAGATTAGACTACGTTCCAAATACACTGCAAAAACTTGGGTGTTAAAATTGACGCCACTCCCAGACCCTAGGTTGGCTTTCGTTAGTTGCCAGACACATCGTACATGCTATTGTTCTCATACATGATGCCCAAATTTACCGATTGATATTTCGTGAAATATCTGCACCAGTTAAAATGTAATTACCAACTGAGTTATCTAGCCCCATGTTGTTGGTCTCCCTTTTTTGTCAATATCTTTGTTCGGGGTGCCAGTCAGAAGGCAGACAACCGTCAGCTGCCGTGTAGCCAGGGATCACACCTTATGATACGACCTGGGAAAATTAATCTTCAAAATGCCAAAAACAGACTTTCGTAGACAAATTCACAACATCAAAACACCAGAAATGTAACAAGACAGTCCTCGGGGCTCGGGCCATTTTGTACACATTTCCCCCCCAATAAATACAAGTCCTTTGATGATATTTGATTCAACCAATTCTGTTTGTAGCAGCTCCTATAGTGACAGGCCTTTGGCATGTCGATTCTTATTACGCTCGTCTGCATTTCTCCCTTATCAAAATGCTATGTGTCAATTAATTTGTTTTCAAGATGCCAATCTTTTGAGACTCGTGTGTTAAAAACGTCTTTGACGTTTATCCGGTTCCAGATCGTGTGTTTGATCCGAAACGATGGAGACTCCCAGCATTAAGCGGAGAGTTAGGTATTGATTTTGTTTTTTTGAAAGTGTCGGATTTTCTACGTTCAAGAAAAGGTTCTCAGAATTAAAATTTTGAATGAAGTTGTGTGTGTTTATATTACCCCTTGAAATTAAAAAAAACTTATTTAAAGAAGGTATGATTTTTATTAATTTTTTATTTTTTGCTTAAACACAAAGAAGGCTTTTATTTCATCCAAAGTTCCTGGCACTGTTACCCGGAAGCCTGTATGTGAGAACACCACAAAGATATGTTCAGAACTGTGCAATTGAAAAACCAAGTTCTCAAAATTTACAATTTGAATGAAATATTGTATCCCCCAATTAAAAAACAAACAAACAAACAAACCGATAAACAAACAAACAAACACCCCAACAACCCAACACACAAACAACCCAACAAACAAACAAACAACTCAAAAAACACCCCAACAAACAACCCACCCAACAAACAAACAAACAAACAAACACAATTATTTAAAGACGGTAGGATACTTTTCCGGGATTTTTTTAAAACACAAATAATCTTTTTAAATCCCCCACTGTTCCCGATGCTGTAACCCATAGCCCTGAATATGCGAGTGGGAAGAAAACAACAAAGAAATCGCCGATGAAAACCCAAATTCGCAGAATATACATTTTGAAAAGAAAGGGTAAACGTGCTCGAACTTTCTTAAATCCGTTGATATTATCTCCATGAAGTTATTATACATGATTGGTAGAGATAACAAAATAGTCAGAGACAGTGTTCATGTTTTGTGTGATCAACCACATACATGAAATAACAAACCTGTTATGTAGAAAATTTTAGCAAAATCTCCTGTGTGAGTCAGAAGGTGAAAAAAAAAAAACCCCAAAACCCTCAATGTTCAGCATGTAAACACAATCTTAATTTGGATTGTGAACAACCGAAATCAGCTGTTGCAGCGTTCTCGAAGGTTTTCAGGTACAGTTTTCTCGAATATGACTTCATTTCAGAGGCAATTATTTCACAGAAAAAAGTCCTAGTATGAACTTCGTATCAGTAAGCTTTCAGACTAAAATGAAACTATTTGTATGATGTTTTTTATCCTGATAATACCTGCAAAAGCGATGTATACTTTTCGTACTTGTCAAAGACCAGTATTCCCTCTTGGTGTATCCCACAAGTGCAATATTTAACAAACCTGCTCAATTGGCCATTGAAGTTGCAAGAAAACAATAAACAGACAAACACCCCTGTTGCATAGAATCGTGTGCTTTCAGATGCCGCAAAAGGCTTCACGCCTAAGCCCTTTCTCAATTTCAATTTTTGTTGTTGAAAAATTACAAACAAAGTTTCTAACAACGTTTTCATCAACAGCTCTCCAGTGCTTTTATACCACGAAAGTTTTTATGATCATTAACTTGTGGAGTAGTTCCCCAAAGTACACCCTGCTTTCAAAAGAAGTCAGTGGATTGTTCTCGGTCAGGGAATAAGATTTCTACCTTCTCCTTTTGAAACTGTCTTTGCGGGTAAAGTCTACCCCCCAAATCTAGTGATGCAGTCGCTATGCCAGTCACGTCCGTTTAAGAAAAGTGAGAGGCGTTGGCAATTTACCTTGACAGAGAGGTAAATACCTGCAGTGTTTAAAGATATGCGGCACTGATGCAGATCGGTTATTGTTCTGATGGGCGAGTTTCAGTTTCATTTGTTTGAGTTTCTACGCTTACTGAGTATAAAGTTCATACGTAATTCTAAACAATGTGTATATCAATGAAAATGGCAAGACACCACAAGCATTTATTAAAAAAATAATTGAATTCCCAAGTGATAAAACTAATTATAAGCACGTGTAAAATGCGCACAATCTAGTTATAGGCCTGAAGAGTTTTTCATTGTTTTTACTCCAAAATGTGACCATTAAACAGGTGGGTTTGATGGTGTGGTACACGAAGAATAAATGCAGAAAAGTTTATCCTTCCGGAAGTAAAGTCAATTAAACTTCTTAAAAACAAACAAATAAACAAACAAATACAGAAAAACGAAACACACGCGCAACCACGGATGTTTATTGGGCCCGTAAATCGAGAAGATCCCATTGTAGTTTCCATGTTTGTCCTCGATCACTCAAACACCCGGATCCAATTAACGTAAGACGTCTTAAAAACACCACCACACAAAATGTCAACTCCACCACGGGGGCATAAACCTTATATTTATTGAAATTACCATTAATGCTAGAAGTGCAACAAAATCAGCCCTTTGAGGAAGCCTTACGTAACCTCGTTATCAGAGAGTTTGATATGAGGTTGCTTCGTCAAGAAACCATGCCATTTAATTAGTCTAAGCTTTCACTATTGAAATTTAATTGTGATGCCTACAAACAAATGACCCTTATCTTTGAAGCTCCACAAACCCTCTGAAACAGTTCGGCCCCCCTCTTCGTCTTCCTAAAACTTGTGTTTTCCTTTCTTTTATCACAATCATTACGTAATCTTCCTTCGCAAAAAGTGGGGGAACCTCTGGCGGGGATCATTGTCAAACTTAAGATGATTGAAGTCCATCGAACACTATTCCAGAGTTCTCAAGAATCTGAAAGCACATATAATTCTCTTCAAAAAGTTTCTTTTCTTTTCATTATTTTCTTGAAAATACGATGACCACATTTTTACAGGCTTGTTATTTTATACATAGTGTTGGGGCACACCAAGTGAGGATTCTGGTCTTTGACAATTTCAAAACGTATACTTTGCCTTTAAAACATGTTTTGAAATTTAACAAACAGCTGTACTTAAACCAACCAGCCTTATATAGAAAATGTGAAAAGCAAATTATATGAAATGCAGACTCCTATACAGATATTGTGTTGATATCTATCCCATCGGTTTACAAATATGATTTAACATAGAATGGGGGAATTTCATACCCTTTCCCCCATCGCTGGTTATTGCACTTCCTATCGATGAGAATATGCGTTATACACACTCGAAAAAGAGATGCCAGTGAAAGAGCCTCGCAATATTAAATGTCTTCAAAACGTCAAAGCGGTGATCACGTGCATACATTATCAGAACAAAACCTTGAAAAAAAAAAAAAAAAAAAAAAAAAAAAAATACAGTTTCGCTCCTCGCCAACGCAAGTGCTTCGACAAACACTTCATGTGTGCACTTCATGTTAACTTACACAAGCGCTTCAGCCACGTAACCAGAAGGCTTCCTAGGAAAACGGCGATGCTTTTTAATGATTCAAGGAATGGGTGGATGTTAGAATCTAAAGATTCGTATCTCCAGATGTTAGCGCATTTAAGTTGTAAAATAAATACAGAAAGCAAGTGCCTCTGACATTCAATTGGCATCCGAAAAGGTAGCAAAACATCTGCATTGTTTATTTATTTCTTAGTTTATCAACAATGTTTCTTGCGGTTAAAGGCATCTGATCTTTAGAGTAGAGAGCCTCGAGTTTGATTTTCGATTTGATGCAACGCATGAAACCTTCAAATTTGTTGCAAAAGGACCTCAGAGGAAGATTGGCAATATGAGTGGATGGAACTTGTCAAAATGGGTTTGTACGATCTCAAAAAAGAAAAACTTATGTTTTACTTGGATGTTTTATAGGTATTCTTGTCAAGGATGGTTTCAAAGCTGTACAAGTTTTACTGACCTCAAAAAACTCTTCATATATAAAGTTTTAATGGTTTTGAAAGTATTTATACAGTTATTGACAGAGAGGGTAGAACGTAAATGAGCAATAGACACAAATGCCATCTTACAAATATACCGCAATGCATCTTGGGAAACCATCGTACAATATTTAAGCTACCACTATGGACGCCATGCTGTAACTATGCCTGGTTTTATAGTTGTGTACCGCATTGTTTCAAAATCAGCGCACCGTGATGATTGCCAATTTTGCTTGGACTCGGAAATCACCCAGAATAATTGCGCGCCGATCATGCGCTTTGTGACATGCATAATGGGCGATACTGCATGCACCAATTTTATGGGAATGCGCAATTCGGTATAATTTTTTACTTTAACATTGTATTATGTTATAGATGTAGAAATACTACCTGGCTGTTCAAAGCATCAAGTGTCTATTTTCAGAATTCCAGTTAAAAACACTATGACAATTCTGAAGAGTATTGGTATTTTAAGCGTTCAACTTTAGACGCCGTTTCTTCTATAGTTGTAGGTGTGTGTTAGTTCGTGGCGTCGGTGACAATATGAACTAATTTTAAAATAATGTTAAAAACACTTTTTTGTGTCTAATTTATTCGCCTTTGGATTCAATTGCTGAGCAGTTGCATGTCACAAGCCTCAGAAATATAGAACAGTATATTTGTTTGAGATAATGTAGTTTTTTGTGTCTGTTTTTGTAGGTTTATAGGTATGTTATTCATACGCGGGTAGCACACCGCGGGCGAACAATCTGCAGTGTTGCCAATATTTCGTTTCACTACTTTAGGAAACTCCAGACCTGAAACTCTACTCCCGAAATGCCACACAAATGTGCAATCAATACACTGGGGGAGTAACTTGTACGGATTTGATGCTTTAAATTGGGAATAATTGGTTCGTTATTCACTTGTATATACTTATTAAACCCAATGGGACTTGGCCCTCGAACCAGTAACTCCTGGTTATTTTGATAATTTCATTATTGATTGACAATTAATGATTGACAATTTATTTGTGTTCGTTAATGACCCGAACATTTCATTATTATTCGTTTTCCTAATCGATTAATGTGTTAATCATCTTTGCTAGTAATTTTCATTTTAAAGCACCACTAAATTGAGATTTATTTTGGGGGGTCATTCGAGCTTAAAGGTAGGATATACTTTTGGTAATTGTCAAAGATCAGTTTCCTCACTTGGTGTATCCCAACATATGAATAAAATAACAAACCTGTGGAAATTTGTGGTCACTTGGTCATTGAAAGAAAAAAAAACACCCCCGTTGCAGATAATTGTGTGCTTGCAGATGCCTGTGAAAGGCTTCGAGCCTGAAGCCATTCAAATTATTGGGTGAAAATTTACCTCTTTCTCTAAAACTGCATTACTTCAAAGGGTGTTGTTTCTAAAAATGTTTTATAAATATCAACAGCTCTCTAGTGCTCTTTACCGAATGTAAGTCGTTTTGGTCATATATATGTTGGAGTAAATCCCCAAAGTTAACCCAAGGGAGGCACCTGTTTCAGCCAAACATATATTGGACTGGTTGGCAGTCGTGACTGTCACACGTAATAAATCACTTAAGAGGGCTTGCAAGGGCTTATCTCCCATTTTCTAACCGCAGAAATGATGGCAAGACATCAAAGGACTCACAGCTAGTTGGGGAACAGATGTTTTCAATCAACTCAATGGGTCCAGGACTTTGGGCGACCACGAGCGTGACTTCGGTGCCATCGACATTAACCAGGCGGCCATTGCTTTGTGTACAAACTAATGCACAGGCGCAATAGGAGGTTTTTTTATATATGATTTTTTTCTCAGCCCCTCTGACCCAAGTCACCGACCCCTGTTGTTTGACACACCTTCTAGACTGTGTGTCAGGGGAGGATATCATGGAATATAGCATGGCTGGGATTTACCACGTGGGTGCTGTTTATGTTTTTCTTGACTTGTGACAGGCGCGCCTGCCAACGTCTCTCCCTATGGTTTTAAGCAAGACGCTTAACCATTATTGCTGCGTCCTTCAGGTGGGACGTAAAGCCGTAAGTAATGCACAAGAACCCAGTTCACTTGTCGCAAAGAGAAGGGGTTCGCCTCGGTGTTTATGGTTTGATTGGTTGGCTGCATATTGCGCCACGGCACCTTGTAAACCATTACATGGTGCTATATGTAAATGAATAGGTCTCATACAAAACGTATCTCTGCATACCTTGTAGGAAAAATACTGAGCGCTATATTAAAAAACTAGGCATTATAACTTGTTTTATATTGCAAAAGATGCAGCTCCACCAATTTTGACCTGACTCTTCATCTCAATGGGTCTCGGCGATAGTTACCCTGAGACTATTTCACCCTGTCACACTACTAGGGTAGGAAAAAGCTTGCAATCTGAACTTGACCAAGCCTAAATATTTAATAAAGAGCTTTCTTAAACACATTGCATTATTAATCACCTTGGTATTAAGTTCACTCAAATTACAAATCTAATTACGGATAATGTAAATAAAGAACAGAAAACAGTTTTTAATGCAAAAACATTGGCAATGGCACCACCGACGAAACACAAGATGCATACATATTGATGGATGGCACTATCGCCGTTATATTTATTTGGGATTTATTTAATGAATGTTTATCCATTATCTAATATTTATATATGACACATCCAACAGCACAACTAGCGCTTATAATAAGATGAATAGTAGCAGAGAATAAATGTTAAGTTTCAGATGTGGGAGGAAACCCCCAATGGGGAAGACCCGCACAATCAGAGACTGAAAGCACAATCCACATGCATGGCCCCGGTCTGAGTTGGGATTCGAACCAGGGTCCACAGAGGTGAAAGGCAGGGAAAGAAACCACTGAGCCAAGTGTAGATACTGGTCTTTGACAATTATCAAAGTATGCCCTGCTAGTGACAGCATTTCGTTTTTTGTGAATCAAATAAATAAACCATGCTATAAGAAGTAGGCCTACGTTAAGTAATTTAGCTATCAGTGAAAAAAACGTCTACACTTTCAATATTTAGACTGTACCGCTATCATTCAAGGCTCCATCATACTTCAATGGGATCGTCACTGAGTACACACCTGATCGTACATCATTCTCCTCTTCAAACTATCTCTTAGCCACGCTAGTGCAAGCAGAACAATTTCCACGGAGACAGGTTATTTGCTGCATCATTAAGTCACAGTCTGGCAGAATTTATCTCATAATATAGTATTACTGCCACAGCCCAGCTGAATTATGGTATTATAATTATTATGTAGCCTATAATATTTACAGTATAATGTATTAATAATCATGAGGCTGAATTCGTCAGTTGTTTCATTATGACGTTTAGATTCTAAAACTGGAAAACTCAGACTATAGAAAAGCGCAAGAACAAAAACAATACTAGATAAAAAGACAAGAACCATTTGCAGAATAATGGTTTAAAAGTTACCAAATACATACAACAAGGATGCTATATCATCTTCTTCTTCGTTTATTTTTTCTTCAAAATTTGTGGATGTTGTCTTATTCTTATGCATGTTAATGTTTTCTTTATTTTATGTGATGGTTGTGGTTCTTCCAACCATCCGCGGGATCGTGTTGACCAACATGAACATAAGAAGTTACACATTCAGGCCCAATCTCCGTGTTCAGATAATGTATTAAGTTGCTACATTATTTACAAGGGTTGCCGAATCTCCCACTTTGGTATGAGACCAAACACTCAACGGTAAAGCAATTGAACATGTACACAGTCACCCAACCTGACACACACGCTTCTGGACGACAGACCACAAGGGTGTGTGCCCAATGGGTTTTATACTGCTAAAGATATTTAAAAAGGTATTCAATTACGTAATAAAGCATTCCAACTTAAACTATGGGAGATTCGGTATAATCAATCATTGAATTAATACAATCGATTTGTTACATCATCACATTTATGAAAATGTGCAATAATAAGCATCGCTCACTCACTGTTCCTGCCGGCCGTTTGGAATATTACAAATAAAAATAAATAAATGAGTATCAATGAATATAATATTATTAGGTAAAACAAAATATACTATGAATAACTATGTCATGCCTGTCACAGTAACAATGATTCATGGTTGATAAACATCAGCCATTAATTTATATTTACTTAAACGTCCGTATAATTACTAAAACGTCCGCAATCACATTATGTAAGTAAATACTCATCCCATGCTGCTTCCGGCTCAAAGATTAACAATTAAACATCTGTGTGTAATTGAATCTACTTTTGTTCAAAGGTCACTCTTATGACAGAAGTTGATTTTATTTCACTCAGACTTTGAGCTTTTTCGTTGACAGGGGTGTGGACACAGTTTAGAAGTGAATAGCCGTGATGCATCGCACCTGATTCGAGAGTTCCTTTACAATGACATAAATTTAAAGGTATAATGCAGGATTGGTAGAGATGATGAAATAGTCGCAGACAGTGTTCATAATTAGTGTGATCAACCATAATTATGAACACTGTCTGCGACTATTTCATAACATGAAAAAGATCAAACCTGTGATAATTTTGGCTTAACTCGTTGTGTGAGTCAGGAGTAAATAATTGTAAAACCAGTGCACAATTTTCAGCATGTAAACACATAATTTATTGTTGTTGTAACAACCGAAGTCAGCTGCTGCTTCTTTTAGGTTTTCAGATACAGTTTTCTCGAATAATGGTTTCAATTCTGAGGAGGAAACTGGTTTTATTAGAAACTTCATAATCAGTAAGCTTTCGGACTAAAATTAAACCACGTTGTTTCTGTATATCTCCATCAAACCATAACCTTTTAATAACCCAACGTAGAGGGAAGGCATTAAACTAACTGGGGATCAACCTTTGAGGAGAGAGAGGTTTCCAAACTAATTACGTTATTTGTTCTCCTGTGGACGCCTGTTCAAAAGCTAAGGTTAAAACGTTGATGGTTTGTCCATTGAGAGTCCTCAAAGGGTAAGGTCGGTAGGTCGATTTTGTTTTCGTTTTTATAAATATATGGATATTGTTGGTATCATTATTATTAAGTCCAGTTTTGCCAGTTCAGATGGTACCGAACACAAGTGTAACACACAAAAAATGTTTCTTAAATTTTTCGTAAGGATATTTGCCAGTGTTTGCTTGTTTACATTTTTGTTAATTTGTTGTATATTGTATAAACACCGTGGTTTATTAAATTGCTTTATATTCAGCTAATAGTATGTTCCTGTTTCAAAAGTTTTCGACAATTTTGTTTTGAGATTTTTTAGTGAAATTTCTATAAAAAAATGTAATTAAACAAAATCAAAATCGGTAACGACGCAAAAGATGTTCGGTCGGGCGAGGAAAAACACAATTTCCTTTTTCTTCTTGTTTTTATTTTTATTTATTTTTTTGGGGGCCTAATATGCAACTATTCTTACTATTTATATTTTCCTTTTATGGTAAAATTAATTACGAAGATATCATATCACATGGCCCAGTAGAAGTGCAAAATGCCTAGTATTCTTCCTTAGATTGGGTAAGGACGCCCACGAATTGGAGTAAATGCCATTGCGGCAACTCGCGTGATTCTCGTCACCATTGGTCAAGTGCCCCATGGGGATCTAGTGCCCCATGGGGATCTGTATCCCTTAAAAGAACTGTGCTTCAAAGTTAAACCGTCTACCCAATTAAGTACTATCATATCGACTTGTGAAAATCAATTCAACCTCTGAAGGACATCCATCTGCTCTGTCTGTCCTAGTTTAGGTTGTTAAACTTTTGGACACAAGACTGGTTCAATGTTCGGGTCCTGACCGAGTGTCTGGTTGGATTGACAGCAAAAGCACCAAATCATTTGTGCACAGTTTATCCATCCTATTAAATCCCATCGATTGATGCAAATTACCCGAGCCCTGAAGGGGCTCCCTCTGACTGTCCCCTTGCTCCCAAGCAAAAGGGGTTAAGTGATTGGGTCGAGTACCTGAGCTAGGTTTGAATCCCAACCGATAATATTGCTAATATAACAAATATTAGACGCAACAACGAATATCCGCGCAAGAGCTTCACCCAGTGGAGGTGGCCTGGGATCGGCTGTAATAGATCGATCCATTAAGCCCCGCCTCATTACGAGTTGACCAATCACAGCCGCGAAACCCGATCACCATTAGTGCAAAGATCACCAAACGGCTCAAATGGTGATCAGATTTCGCGGTTGAGATTGGTCAATGAGAAATGGGCGTGGCTTAATGGATCGGTGTATTGTGTAGGGTCTTGGCTCGAGTCCTGCTAGGTTACTTGTCCATTTTAGAGTGCTTTAAAAGAGCAATAACTACTCCTTGGTGTAACTTAAGTTCGACACGTGTGTTAAAGGGAGGGTACATCTTCAGTATTGACTCCAAAAATTAATGACCATAAAAGCTGCAAATGTTTATTGGTAACATGAACGTCAATTAGGAAACATTCTTAAACACTTAGTAACCGGAAACGTAGGTCAAATCTCATTCTCTGGTTGTGTTTCTTGTTATGTTTAATTAATTTTACTTTCTTATTATTCCATCGCTATAGATTTTACTTTCCCAACAATATAATTTTATTTGTTTAGCCATAAACTACATTAAACTGTTTGAAGAAACATAATCGTCTTAACATAATAACCAATTGGTCCCGGAAGATCGAAAACATGCAAGACTTGCAGAGTCTTTTGATTTAAACGGGAAAGGGCTGGACCAATATTTTGGTCTATAATCAAATATCGCCGAATGCTGTTGTAGCGTACCAACTGAGTATACGCAAACATTTGATGTTTGCATTTGCGCTGTACAGCTAGTTACCGATCGATGAACGCCACACCCCCCCCCCCCCCCCCACCCCCCCCACGGTCGGAAATTAGTTATATTCTTATCAAAATTAATCCTTTTAGTTCTTCATAATGTATTCCATCAGCAGTTTCCGGAAAAAATCGCGTAACAATCAGGTCGTTGTTAATAGATGTCTGGATTGCTTATACTATAGAACAAGGACATCGACCAAGCTAGTTTACATGCTTCTTTTTAAAACCCTGGATGCAGTGAGGGCCGCTGTCGGCACGTGCTGGCGTATTTTAAATTTACAATTGTGTTAACCACATCGTACACAAAGGGCCAAACTTCATGGCTCTGCTTACCGCCGATTTCAGCTTGCGATCACCATTTTCCACTTACCGAGAAGCGCCGAATTTCTGCGCTAGCTGTGTAAGCGTAGAATGCCTAGTAACGTGGACTACGCAAGCGTGAAAGCAAAAATTCCCTGCTAAACCCGTGAAATACCCTTGACGTAAGCGCGGAATTCCCTGTTTCCGTAAGCGCCGATTCTTTGCTTACGGTAAGCAGAGCCATGAAATTGGGCCCTGGTCAGTTCATACGCCATGATATCTTGAGCTGGTCCATGCCACATGTCCTAGAGGGTGTGTCAATTAACAGGGGGTCGTTGATTTTGTTAGAAGGGGACAGGACAAAACTCTGACAGTATCCTTTGTGTAAAACATCGGTAAATCAATTGTCAATGGTAGATAAAACCAAATTAAAAAACTTAAGCAAACAAATATGGTTAAATCAACCCGAAATACCTGGACGGGTAAACAACACACCTAGGCATGATAGGAGAGCTAATAAGGGTATGTGTAGTCGCAATCACAAGCTGCACTCTAAAAACTCCCGGATCCGGGTCCCAGGACCCATTTATTGGTCAGTCCGACCCGAATGGTGGCTATAAAGGGGATTTTAACTCGTTTCTGCGTCACTTTGACCCATTTCTAGTGTCATTTGGAAACAAAATCCAGGTCATACTGACTGACTGGTCAAACTCACTTAAATGCTATAGAATACATATCGCAGGCATAGTGCCAACGTGGTTTGAATGTTGGGCTTTTACGAAGTGACGAAACCGGTTATAGACCCATTGCATAACGCGCAGCGCACATACACGCGCGTCTCCTGTCCGCCATTTTGGGTGTCAAAACGTGCACAAAAGGAATGGACTCCCCCCCAAAAAAAAAAAAAAAAAGGTAGACGCGCATTGTTCGGAGGTGCGTAAACATATGTACCATCCTTTTGTGCACGTTTTGACACCCAAAATGGCGGGCAGGAGATGCGTGCAAGTGCGCTGCGCGTTGTGCGATGGGTCTATTGGCGATATTTACGAAGTGACAAACCTTAAAGGGACACACCGGCTTCGTTGGGCTATTTTGGCTACAAAATAGACTAAAACATGACTCCAAAGGTCTTCCAGGAATGGAGAAGAACGGTTCCTAAAAGAAACCATCAATTTTGGTCGTTTTTGAGCATTTTTCAAAAAACGAAGGTCACATGGGTTATCCGAACCACTTTTTTGGTTCGCATAACCCTCGTGATCTTCGGAGTTAGGTTTACTTCCAGTCGTATAAAAATTAATTACTGCACCGAATTCAACTCTGTTTTTTAACAAGAATTCATGAGTATTTGACACACAAAAATACTTATTCAAATTATGGATACAAAGTTGTAAATAATACAAAAAAGTCGAACGTAAGATTTTATTTCAGAGAGTCCGAGCAACCATGCGTGTCTTACAGTGCACAGCGTGGGGACTACACACGTAACACAGGGGCAGTCGTGTCTCTTGCGAGCAGAGTATCTCGGCCGTGCTATGCGCGACGTAAACCCACTAGCCAGGAGATAGCTGTACCTGGAAGCTCACGAACATGTGGGAGGGGTGGGGAGCCAGACCACCAACTACGTTGTTATTGCGGGTTTGCTAGTCGGTACACCTCGCTAATCGCATCCGTTGTTTCAAAATTGCAACTTTTCAATGTTCTGTGTACGTTCCCTGACCCGATTTGTACCGAATTTCTTGGTAATTGAATAAGATTTATGTTAATACATAGAAAAACCACTTTTATATTGACGGTACAATTAGTTTAAACAAAATTTGTGACAAACAATTCCAAAAAACGAGCCCCCCCCCAAAAAAAAAAAATAAAAAACGGAGCCCCTGACGGGACGAAAAAGAAATTAAAAATTAAAAGGTGGACAAAAAAAAACTCAATCGAAATTTCTATTGCATTCTATTACAACAAAATCATTTCGTTTCCTCAAAATATTATTAAATTCTATGAAAATATAATTTTGTGTCACAAAATATTATTTTTCATTTTGTGAACGCAGTGTGTTTTTCTAGGTAACGAAATAGATTATTTCTAGAAAATAGGTTCTCGTTCCCTTGAACACGCTTTCTTTCCCCCGAACTACAATTAAGTTCCCAAGAAATACGCTTTCGTTCCCTGAAGATACGCATTCGTTTCCTCAAAATATGATTTTGTTCGCAAGAAATATACTTTCCTTCCCTAAAATATGCTTTCTTTCCCTCGAAAGGAGATTTCGTACCCTAAAAAAAAGCTTTCGATTCCTCAAAATACGACTTTGAATTTTTTGCCCGAAATATACTTTTGTTCACCCAAAATACGCTTTCGTTCTCTCGCAATGAGATTTTGTTCCCCAGATCCCTCAAGAAAGCTTTTGTTCCCTCAAGATAGCTTTCGTTCCCCTGAACTGGAGTCCAATCACACCAATTTGTTACATTCCTTTGTGAGGGGCGACTTTGAGAGGGGACGAGTTTGTATGTGAGGGGGCGACTTTGTAGTTGGTGACTTTGTAATTGGCGAGTTTGCTGGGGGGGGGGGGGGGGGGCGAGTTGACTGGTTTCCGTGTCCGTTGTTTTACACACTTTCAGATGGATAACGTGGACTGGATCCACATGCCTTGTCGTAGTAAAACACATACATAAACAGAGCACCAGTCTACTCGCAATATTGCACAACATGTATTCCGTAAATTTGACACTTGCAACGGCTGGTAAAGCGTATACGGTGACCTTTGACCGCTTTTGTTTGTTTCGGTCATTTCTCGTTAATTACGTTATATTTTTGTATAATTTTATTTTGTAAAACCATCTAGAAATAATTGTCTTTGATTCTACATGACTAAATTACGTAAACGGGTAACCGGTGTGTCCCTTTAAATGCACTGGTTTGTACACAGCGGTCTGAGTGAATTTTTTATTTTATATATTTTTTGTTTTTTGGGGGGGAAAGGGGGGTTTTATGATGTAACAATTTTGTTTGGGAATTCATAACTCACCAAAAAATGTTCGCAAAATTGAAATGATGCTGGCAGTTCGTTATGACTGAAGAGTTCAGCTTTAATTCCAAACTAAAACTTTACAAGAAAAGCTGTGTCCGAAACAATAGTTTGAAAAAAAGTTCAACTTCCAACGTGATTTTCTAGCAACACGTAATTTTGGCTGCGGGGCTAAATCGTTGCTTCGTAAAAAAGAAAATTAAAAAAAACGATGAAATGTCGAGTATTGACAACATCCTCTCTGCAAATCGGAAGTGTTCTTTTTTTGCAGTGCAACATTATTGTCGCCAACTTCCACACGTGCCTTTTCGGTTCTTAACAATTCTCACCGATTTTTCTACTTCGAAATCACACTGTCAATGCTGTCATCCCAATTTGATTTGTTTCTTACGTTACTTTGCAACGTGCTCTGTTGGATTTGTAACTCCATTTACACAAATTGATTTCCCATCATTTAGCCTTTACTTAAAGCTTTTATATTGGATTGGTAAGGAAAAAACACCATTGTTTAATATAGTCTGACAGCTGATTGATTAAGAAGTTCATACTAGAACCATTTATTTCTGTAAAATATGTACCTTTAAATGAAGTCAAGCTCGAGAAAACTATATGTGAAAACCTATTCAAAAAAGCAACAGCTGATTTTGGTTGTAAACCAAGGACAATGTGTTTACATGCTAAAAATTGTGCATGATTTTAACTACTTTCTTCTGTCTCACACAATGGATTATGCCCAAATTTTGACAGGTTTGTTATTCGATGTATATGGTTGATCACACATAACATGAACACTGTCTGCGACTATTTTGTCAGCTCTACCAATCCTGTATAATACCTTTAAGATCCAAGGTTAAAATGGCCATATCGGCAACGTTTATTTTTCTCTACGCATAGGATGTCTCTTGCAGCTGCGGCATAAAGTGTCTGCCAAGAACTTGGCTGAGTCGATAGATGGGTTGAGATTACAATCAGAAGTCAATGAAAGCTATCTCCAAAAAAACAAAAAAACTTCTAAATGTATAAGCTAACTGACCATTAAATTGACAAGTCAAACGGTACACCAGATTGTGCTGCTATGGGAAACGTATAAAAAAACTCATGCAAAACTATAAAATACATTGTAAACCAAGGCAAACTTTTCTAGAGCTCTATAAGCAAACAACAAGAAGTCCCCTCAATCCACTAAGCAAAAGCAGTAGTCCCAGCTGACTTCCTAGTCCCCGGTAGTACTCATAAGTTGGACTGTTCTCCTTTGAACCAAGTAGTCTCCCAAATTCCGAAAACTACTTCACAGAAGTTAAATAAAAAGCAAATAAGGTTCTTGAAGAACGTTTTTTATACACAGCAAAGTAAATCATTTACACACAGTGTTACTGCAAAATGAATAATAAATTACAACGGCTCTTCTTTAGCTAAAATAGGCAGGGGACCAGTCAGACATTGTACACGTGACAAGGCGTTTTGGCTGCTGCTCTCATGTTGGTTATTATTACTTTTGTTGTGCTTACCTACTTCTTGTGCTTAAGCACGTCGTATTGAGCCTCGGTACAGCAGTCAGTATAAAAACAAATTTTGTATTTGGTTTCTATTGAAAATCCATTTATGTAAATATATACATACGGTTTTCAAATAGGAATGTTTACTTTCCGTAATCTTTGAAAAATATGGATGCAAATGTCAAATATCTTGAGAGATGTTTTCGTTTAAAGTATTTATGTCAAATTGAAATACACGCACATATTTATAGACATGCTGAAAAATGCCAATCCCTATTCCCTTCACGACCAAAGCTTCTGAAAAGTTACAGGTACAATCTGCAAGACGCTCGCAATAATAAGCAAAATCATGGTTCAGAACAATCTATACAATAGTTCTTCCCAAGACGAACAGAGTGCACAGTTCGAATCAAGAGCACAGCAGCTCTCTTCAGAGCAACGACTTCTCCCAGAAGAGATTCATATTATAAGCATACATGCCTGTACCCAAACATTTACTAATAGTAATAATAGTAAGTTTTTATTATCCTCATACTATACAAAGCTTCACAATCGCATTCACAGCCTTCGATTTTTTAAAATAATAATAATAATAATAATAATAATAATAATATCAAGCATTTATAAAGCGCCATCTATCTAGCTAGGCTATTCCGAGGCGCATATTATTACCCCTGGTCACTGAGCCATTTTTATCAATCCTGAAACCATATCAGCTCCCTGGGGAGTATATACACGAGACAATTATTTATCTCAAGTTGGTCTCGAGTTGTTTTTCTCGAACTTGAAAGAAGCTGTTGTTGTTGTCGAACGTACTTTTTGTGGATTTGTTCATCTTTTCAATTAAAGGTAAGACAAACGACAAGAAAGATCAAGTTTTGTTTTACCTAATACCACCTAAATCGCTGAATCGGTTTTTGTAGTGTTTTTTCATGATTTAAATAATGTAAGTCCTTGGCTATTATTGTCGTCGATTAAACAGCTTCTTTCAAGTTCGAGAAAAACAACTCGAGACCAACTTGAGATAAATAATTGTCTCGTGGTAAAAGGTGATTGTTAGGTTTTGTTATATTTATTTATGCTTTATTTTTGTTTGCTTGTTTGTTGTTGTTGTTGTTGTTGGGCTTTTTGTTTTTCAGGTTTTAGTTAACAACAAAATATTTCTGAAAAGATTTTACGTGCATAGCATCAAATATTCATGCTATACCGGTACTGGCTAGATAGCATTTGTTATTGTTGTTGTTGTCGAACGTACTTTTTGTGGATTTGTTCATCTTTTCAATTAAAGGTAAGACAAACGACAAGAAAGATCAAGTTTTGTTTTACCTAATACCACCTAAATCGCTGAATCGGTTTTTGTAGTGTTTTTTCATGATTTTCGATTGTCAACAACTTTTGTATGGCGAATTACACGCAAACGTGATTTCCGAGACATTCCTCATTTCGATAGTAGAGCGGGTCACATATGTTTGTATTTGTTTGTTTATTTATTTTATTGATTATTTATTTATACATTTTTAATAATGATCAGCTTATTTATATTATTTCAAGTATAACAATAAAGTTGAGTTAAAAATAGCAACATACCTTTGTTTTGAAGAGTCTTTTTCTGCGGGCTGAACTATGAACTAGATGATAAGAACTTGATGGTTATGTGAGTTGTATTCAAGTGACGTCTGTACCAATCCCTCGCTGTCAATGATTAGGATCTCTTCACTTGCTACCGCTGTGCAATCTACAGCATGTGGGTTGTGATATCAAGGTAGGAGTGGTTGCGCTCCCAAGCGGATATAAGGATGGGCAACGAATAACAGCTTGCATCTTCCGTTTAATATCAAGACAGATGAAAGCCAGTATGACGTCAGTAGAGGGCGCTGTGGGAGGAAACAACATATTATGCATTGCTGATGAGTTATTTCGAAATTTAACTGTTTGTGGCACTAAGGTATTTGGTCATCCTCCTAATAAATTCTGAAATTACACATATTTCCTTTCCTGGGATTAGAAATACCAAAACCTATACTGCAGTGTCAAGAAAACATCTGAAGATCGTGTATCCATCCTGTGTAAAAAACTAAAAACAGCACTAAAAGTCAAACATACGAGTGGCAAAGTCGACACTGCACTTGTGCTGAGATACAACTACAGAAGTATTTATGGCAGTGGTGTCACTGATCTGTTAATGCTTTTACCAAGCTGTGTTTAAAGCTTTACTTCAGTTGACTTTAGAATTCTTAGCAGGAAACGCGGGACTGCGTTGGGATGGAAGAAGAATATTTTTGGATTTTTGTTTGTTTAACTCTGGATTATTTTAGATTTGGTTTAAGATATCATGGTTTGTCGTTCATATGGCGTCAAACAGACTGGATTGGACCAGAGGTGTATTTTGAGGGAGTTTCAACAACTTGCAATAAGCAGCCATTTTGTATAAAAAAAATAAAAAAAAACAAACAATGCATGGACGAACAAAAGGTGCCCGACCCGAGTAGTCTGCCCATTGGGTTCTGGTGTAATTGGACCATCTGCAAATGGAGTCCAGCAACCACGTAACAAAAGAAAACTGGTTCTTTATGTAGCAACTCCCTCAATAGACAGCTCAGTGTTGGACATAATGGTTTGTCGAACACAATGTGTCGGACTTAATGGTTTTACGGCTACACACATTGGTCTAATACGGAGCTCTGTAAGTGCCATCCGACATGAGATCCTGAGTTAATTTACTGCAGAATAATGACATCATAAACGTACGACAACGACATCCTGAGATGATTTATTTCGGGATGACGACATCCGAAAGTAAGATGTCGTCTTCCAGATATATTTAATATTATGATGTGGACATCATAACAGTAAGATGTCAAAACCACGAGATAAACTATTTCGGGATGACGACATCGTGAAACGTACAATGTCGACTTCCCGAGATAAACTCGTTAACGGAATGATAACATCCTGAACATGTCGAGAACCCAATAGCCCTAAACAGTTTTGGAAGACAACATGTTGTTGTCATACCGAGAGAAAATACATCTGGAAGACAAAATTCTGCTTTCAAGATGTCGGCATCCCTTCACATGATGTCCCCATCCTTCATTAATTATCTTAGGATGACAACAAGTCTGTTGGCATTTCCAGAGCTCCATAGGTTCTGTATTTCGGAAATATTGATTATTCACAAAACATTTTAAGCTGCACGATTCAGTTTTCTCGAAAAACGGATGAATTGTTTACTATTTCTTGCAGGACACAATCATGGCGAACGGCAAATGGCAATCAATTATTAGGCCCATTGCAGGTCAGCCCCCAAGAGGGGGTTGGAACGAGAACATCCTTTTGCTCGTTTGGAAGTACGGATATGTGTATTGCGATTGACTCGATGCAAACATTCCAGCCTTCTGTAGTCAAGACAGATTGACGACACCGATCACTGAAGCTAGTAACACTCTCAATCACTACCATTCGTGTCGTACTTATGAGGATATTGGGAGATCCGCTTTTCAACTAGGCACATTGGCATCTCAAAAAAAATAGGAAGTTCTGGGACGATCGTGTGTTTACCGCTTGTAGCCCACACCTGTCGTTGTGTAAAATGGAATTAGTTTTGTAAATGATACACAATCTTGTTTGCTGAGGGAATGCAGCTGATAGGAAAAAGTATAGTGTTGTTTAACTTTCCCTTTTTATTTTGTATTATTAAATAGGCCTATGTTTTATAGCGGCTACAATATATTTCCGTACGTCAACTCGGTCCGCCGGTTCGCGAATAACGACCTAATTTGACAAACTCGACGATTGAAGTGTCAAGAATAAAGGCATACCATCAGCAGGAAAAAAATGCGAAGAATATGAAAACGTATAAACTTGTAGTTGACCAGATGTTGTTCTCTGTGTGGGTGTGAATTTTTCGCAGGGCAGTCGCGTCAAAGTTAAATGAAGGCGTGAGTACTGTTTTCTTTAATGGTGATATCTTTATTCCAGATTTTAAGAGTGCTTGCGGAAAAACAAACTACCCCATATAACATAAGCAAGTTCACTTGGTATTTCAGCTGTTTATATTGGGCTGAGAAAATGTTTCACTTTATTACTTCATTGTGCTTGTGTAGCAACTACAATAGATCATCCGGTTCAACTTAATAATGTTTATTTAAATATTAACTTGTTTTTATTTGTTTACTCTTTTGTCTGCAAACATGTTTTCTGTGCAATAGGCATAGACACGAGAAACGTCCGGACCAGAATTTACTTAGATACGGGTCCCATGGGGTCTGACTAATTTGTGTGTCAGTAAATCCCAGAATCTGCGTCAAAATCACCTGAAAATTGTTCAAAATGACGCAGAATGAATTTGAGTTGACATTCTTTTTCCCAACAATTTTTGGGGTCAGCAAACAGGTCAGGCGAAATGGGCCAGGTCCTCTGCGATTCGGAATCTAGGTCAATTCGGAACCGGTTTTCTTCAGAGTGTAGTTCATACTGTGACGATCAACTACTGACGAGGTGTTGACATAATACTCGCTTTCCATTGTGCTCTCCACTTGTCCTGTTTGTTTATATTTTACTTTTACTTCATTTGTATTATTGTTAAGTTTTGAAACACGCCATCACTGCATGTCAGCACAATGGGTGTTATTCGTGCATTGTATTTCTTGTCGCTCTTTGTGCAAGTCGCTCGCTGTTGGACCGGCTTCGTAGGTTCTAGGTTTCAATTTTCATATTTTGGTATTTGTTTCTCTGCAAAGCGCCTCTGGGTCCTGTTGACACCGCTGTATAAAACACGCAATAATATTAATAGAAAGCAGTAGTACATGTGGATCGAGAGACAGAACTGACAGCAGTGTATTACAATTTCAAAACACATGGGACAAAATGGATCCGGACAATCCAGTAGAAGTACACTGAACTTGGTTTCATTTTCGTGTTGTTATATCGTTTTGTTGTTATGCAGGGAGAGCTCACAATTGCACTTTGAGGAACGAAATTTTGAAAGATCTTCAAATGAATAGTACAAGTCCACTCCAATCTTCAGATTGCATTACTACTGCACAAAATGGTAACAATCAGCATTATAATGAATTCAGGACAGAGTTATATCAAAATACCAAAACAAGCAACCGTATTACACCTTTTTATTTGTGTTTGTTTTTGTTTGTGTCTTTGTTTTAAAGTATTTTTTTTAAGCAACCGTTTTGTTTATACTTATGTATTTCTTTATTTTAAAATTATTATTTATTGTCTGTTTTATTATTTGTTTTCATATCTTTTCTTCCTATTCTTACATTTTTATATATATACTATTATTTTCATGCATTAATAATTACTTTATTTATTTATTTACTCACATATATATACATACTGCCGGTGTTTATTGTAATCAATGTTCTTGTTTTCCCGTTTCTCAAGCATTGTGTTTTCAAAATAAAATGTTTCATTAAAAAAAAAAAAATCATGTTACGGCTTTTTTGTTTTTTCCTCATTTGTGATTAATAACAATTTCAAATGAACTTACACAATTTAGAAAAACATGATTTGACACAAAATGTTCAACAATTTATGCGAACAAAACATCATTTTTTAAAGTAAGTAAACACATCAGCTTGATAAACGCAAACAGATTAAATAGAAAGCATTGTGTATCTTTAAGAGCCATACAGAGATATGGTTGTACGAGCTTACCACCACCCTCACTAACCCCATCCCAACAATCCCTAACCCCACCACCAACAACCCCTTCGTTCTGCCACTACATCAATAATGTACAGATCAAGCTAAAATCAACAAGGGACTTAACGGCCTCCATGTTTCACCAGAAATTACAGTGGATGAGATTCTGTTAACTGATGTCTCCAGCCGATAAACTATCAACCATTTGGGAAATCATAATAGGACGAAACAATTTTGATCCATCTATTCCGAAAGTGTTTTATTGGATAATCGGGGGGGAGTATTCGGGAATGCATCGTGAGACGATGCGAGGAGTTAGTCTGTTTTTGCAATCATCACCGGTATTTCAATTGCTTAGAATTTCAAGCATTAGGCCGTTAAATACGGTACTCATATTTTTTTCAAATTCCTGGAGAACTCGTGTACTTTAAGGCGTGATATATCGTCGCAATATTTCGTTATTCACAGTATTTTATTGCATTACATAGCTGTACTCTTACGTAAAATATGGCGATAAAACGCAATAAAATGCGTTACGTAAAATAAGGCGATACAAGGCAGTAAAATGCGGTACGGTGATAACGCAATTATAGTACGGCGATATAACACAATTTTAAACGGTGATATAGCGCGGTAAAATACGGCGATTAACGCAATAGTCTGTCGATATACCGCAATCGAAATGCGACATATTGCAATATTACGGCAATAAACGCCGTAAATAACATCAGTTGAATTGGCAAAATATGAGCAACAAACAAATATAAAGTGCAAATGTAATAAATTTTGAAATTCGCTGCTCAAGTCGAGACAAGAAAAAATGAATAAAAAAACGGTTCACTTCATAGTTTAGTCCATTCAGATTCATTTCAATTTGATGACCGTATTCGAAGCACGTGTATGTTTTATTCACAATACCTGCATTATATTCATCTTTGGCAGCAAAAGGGAGAAACAAAACCTTCTTGTTTTAGTAGTGTGGGTTACAAGAGACAAGCTTCAGCGTGGCTGCCATGAGCATCTACACCTGACACACGTTTGTTAGCCACAACACTCGAGTCTAGAAATCGAATACATACCAGACACAAAATCGTGTTCTAGGCTGTTCGACGAAATTGCATCTCGCATGGGAACGGGGTAAGTAGGACGCGTCGTAATACCGATATCCTAAGTATCACTGTCTCACTGACTCGACCCCAGGGGAACAATTCCTAAGTGACAGTTATAGACACCAATCAGAGAAAGTGCGTCAAAGACGGGGGACAATTTGTGCAAATGACATTTCATGGCTGCACTGTTTCCATACCATTGATTCACCCACCTGTGGCCTATGAGTCCTGACGTACTGTCATCAGTAAGTGCCTTCGCTGCATGTAAACAAGAGGCCACGTGAAACGAACCCACTTTTAAATTCTGGCATTTAACGGTTTACGCATAACTAAATCGATACCTTTTGAGACGCGTACGATGTGATTAGATAATCAAGAATCTTGCAAAGCTTTTGCGATGGAAAGTCAAAAATGATCACCGTGTAGAAAACCTTCTCAATGTAGATGATGACGGAAACCCTATAGCGTTATGTCAGCGGGTCTTCATAATCTCAACGTCACTTTATCTGGAAACCTCGGTGAAATAACAGGTTTGTCAAGCTGAGATGACAATTAAACGCAGGATGCGTTCAACCTGACGGTTAGTGGGCTTCAAAGTTCATTTATGAAAACAGACAATACATGGTATATGATATTGCAAAAAAGTAATATACATTACGGAATCACATTGGACAGAGAAAACTAATCCTAGCATAAGAACAAGGAACAAAGCTGCATCCTAAATGAGCAGTATCCCCAAGAGCTATGTAAACCTGGCTTTCGAAACCAATGTGGACGGTTTTGTAGATGATATCGCACGTTAATGAAACTGGAAAGAACTTGCAAGTATTAGTGCTAAACATTCTTTGATTGGTTTAAATATATGACAGCTCACACTTACCATCATGTTCACGTCAGTATCGACTCCCCAGAGAAAGGCAGTAAGAAACTGTCGAAGTCTAGGAAATAGCATTTGAGGACCCAAATTGCCTTAATCAAAACAAGCCTAATATATATGTAGCGACACTCATGGTGTCCCTTTTAACAGCCAGGTTTTTGCAGTGTAGGCCTATATATAATCCCCGACGAAAAAATTAACATTATGCAACCAGAATGAACCAGAGAAACGTTTAAATTGAAAAAACTATTTCAAAATCGCTTCATAAAAGTGCATGAAGTGAAAAGGGCTGCTTTATTGCCGAAAGTTACCACTGTAAAACATT
Source organism: Leptasterias polaris (assembly GCA_037783415.1). NCBI lineage: Eukaryota > Metazoa > Echinodermata > Asteroidea > Forcipulatida > Asteriidae > Leptasterias > Leptasterias polaris. The sequence goes on along the minus strand of JAZGTN010000025.1, from coordinate 5,306,078 downwards.
ATGGTAGCTTGCTATTAAAGGTATTATACAGGATTGGCAGAGCTGACAAAATAATCACAGACAGTGTTCATGTTTTGTGTAATCAACCACACACATGAAATAACAAACCTGTGAAAATTTGAGCTCAATTGGTCATCGAGGTCACGAGAAAATAGTGAAAAGAGACCTTATGTGTTTTCTGTTTTTCAAACATTATCACGCGTGATAAAAACTATTGTTTTACTCATTTCTCAGAAACGATAGCATTTTAGGCAGAAATATTTTAACTCGGGAACCCTTTCTACCATTACTTTAAATCATGTAAGTTATGTGTGAATCTGTGAACATTTGTGTTTTTCGATCTTACCAATAGTGTACAGGGCCTTTAAATGTCTTAATTGTATTGATCTAAAAAAAAAACCAGGGTAAATCATTTGTGCAACACGTCACAAAACAAGGAAATGTTGAATAAAAAAGCACACTCAGTGTTTACTTTTTGAAGTAATTACCGAATAAGTTGACGTGCCGTTTCGACAGCTATATCAACCATATCAATTGATAATTACATCAGTATATTTAAATTAGAAATATCGGCAATATCTTCTGCGTACGAACCCAACATTTTATTTGAGCCCAGATGCAATGTTATAAAAGTTCAGCCAACTTCTGCTGTTCTAACCCTCTTAAATCACTCTGACCAGACCGAGGCTACCAGGTTAAACTAGTCCAGCTATTCCTTTGAACAACAAGATTCAGTATCCATTACTTGCATAGTCGATAGATAACACCACAGATTATGTGGTTTTTGGTGATTTGTAATCTTTGCGTTCGTCTCATTTCCATGTGGAAGAGAAAACTCAAAGACAGAACTTCCATTTTCCATTAATATTTATCATCCGGACATGCCTGGAAAGCACATAGAGAAGTCAAACAATTATTGCGAAACTCATCCTAGCTTAACTTGGCTCTAAAATCTGGCAACATCAAGCAGGGGCTGTCGATAAATCTTACCGGAGAAGAATCAAGCTTTCATGCCGCAAATGAATTCAATTTCCTCCCTCGGGCGATTCAACCAACGATATCCCAGGAGACTGTATGATACCTCTGTGTGGTATTGAGCTACATATCAGACCATACTATGCCGAGCTGACAGCGATACATCAATCAGCGAGGTCCCATCAAGGGAAGTGATCCAATATAATATGACGGAGACTGGCTCTATCCTCTCTCTCTGCGGTGGGGCAAGGAAACGGTGCCGCTGTACACAGTGTACTTTCCCCGTCCATTCCCTACTGTGAATGTCGTAGTGTGAATTATCCAATGGGCAGGGGAGTGCGTGGAGTGATGTCGGGCATTGCTGTAATGGCCAGACACAGTGTCAATCAATGTGACCGATGGGTGCCGGCAATTATTACAAAAATACACCAACTTGCTTCATCTCTGCAGTCAAACTGTATCATATACCATGCACCGAACTTCAAAATTTGCTTCTTTTTAGAGTCTCAAAAGAAGGAGAAGATTTGGCCTGAAGAGGTACTGCCTTTGGCGTTTCGTAGCTGTGCATTCTAGCGCATAGAAGTTCTGTTGGCGGGGTGGCTCAAATCTCGGTCTTGGAACTTGTGTCGCTGAGCATAGATGTAAAATTTGCATCGGGGATAAATGATAGGCCTATGATTAGTGTTTTACCCTTACACCGAAAGTCCGATACAGTCAGTGTACTTTCCTGAGTCCAATGAAAATAACGTTCAAATTCCTGAATGGCAAAGGTCGTGGGTTCGAATCCCACCCGATTAATTATTTGTGTGTGTGGATTTGTTTTTCCACAGGACTTCGGAAAGTACTGAGTGTACAGTGCTTAACACACAACAGTATATGGGAACTATCAGTCGGCATTTAATCGGGAACTTGATATACATTTGCCTTCACTAAATGCTTTGTGGGTTTGTTTGTGTGTTCGTTTGCTTGTTTGTTTGTGGGGATTTTCTTCGTTCTTTTAATCATTTCTTTACATCCACCGTACCCCACCCCCCGCTAACCACTAAACCACTAATTATTTTTCAGGGACATACAGCTAAATATGACGGATGGGTTTGTGCAATATGCAATAATGGTGAATAAAAAAAAAAAAATTATACAGGTCTACGTTCACTCACGATCACCACACATTGGTTGTCATAAACTGAATGAAATATTAAAGAGGGGCTCCCAGGTTGATTTCAGTTTTGTTATGTTCTTAATTTCCAGAGTGCTTGAAAGTGGAAAGCAATTACCAGTCTTTACCCTCGGTGTGAAATATTATTGTATTCGATATCCTTCCAGTGCGAATTTTGTCAACTAACTTCCAAAACAGCACACCTCAAATATACGGGTATGTACAATATTTGTACAGAGAAGTTGGTAGTTCATACCAGAATTGATGACATTCGGCATTGAAACTGAGCTTTTGACTTACGCACATAAATATAATCTCTTCAAAATGTACGTACCAATAGACCTTATGCACATGACGTCATTTGAGTAGGGCTCCCTCGCCTAGAGGTCAAAAGGAAGATGCTCATTGGCCGTGGTCTGTGCGCCGCGCGTACAAATCTGTGCGTTTCCATTGTTTCGTCATCAGTTTACCTCTAAGATGGCGGCTTGGTGACGTCAATGCATAAGGTCTATTCGTTGTTGATATTCGAGGAAGTAATGTTACAAATTTCGCTCTGAAAGAAAATAAAATTAATTCAATTCAATTCAATTCAATTCAATGTTTAGTGTCCATAAAATGGAAATTTGCTTTGTCGAACATGCTCATAACCGTAAAAATATATTATAAAAAATTACAGAATTACAAATTATGTTCAAGAAGAACAACATTTTACACTTAATAAAAACTTAAAACTGTATTTATACAAAGGCACATACACAAATTTACTTCATAAAAATGAAAACAAGAAATAACAGGAGATAAAGTTACTGACTGTCCTTACGAATACGATTAGAATTTGGTAAACTTACACTAATCATTTAAACGAAAGGCTTTGATACTTTAAAATATGTTCGCTTTCTTTTGTTTTTCCTCTAACGCTATCTTTAGGAAAGCGATTGCATCTCACAGCTTAGATTGACCTTGAAGCCTTTTAAGAGTGTAAACGTATCCATCTTCATTAACAAGGGGATCCCGTTCCAGTTTTATATAGTAGCACTTTCTTTTTGGTTGTTAGATCAATGATTCTCAGAAAATTAAACTTAACCACTGTACTAGCAAAGAACCCGAAGGAGAGAAGACCAGGAAGGACGTTCCAGTTTTAGATGTGGGAGGAAAACGCCCAGAAAAAAAACAATTCCAGGAAAAGCCTACGCAATTAGTTTGGACCGAAAACCCAACCCCTGTCGGGATTCGAACCGGGGTCCTAGAGGTGAAAGGCTTGAAAATATACTACTACGAAAACCTTACCCCCAAACACTAACAGTGCAGTTCAAAATTAATACAAAATTGAACAACTTATAACAACAAACATACACATAAACAAGGGGGGAAAAAATAAAATCAACGAGTTTGTCTCAATATTATTAAATTACAAATAGTTAATTGTAATGCCAATTAGCATTTCGAAGAGAAGGAATAAAGCTTAAAAATCAAACAATCGTCAATGAAAACACTGTGTGCTATAGCCTCTTTGATCTATGGTTAATAATTCCTTATACATTGCTACAGAAACCATAAAATGTTCAGAGTTATAAACATCAGAACATTGATTTGTATATGAGCACCGCGGTCCTTTGAGAGCTAAAGGCATCAATGGTCGATGGAAGGGAGACAATGTTGTGACCTCAACGATAAATCATTGTTAATTGTTAACATTCAAGCATTGAATATTATATCAAAGCCGACGTCATTGAGGAGCTAACACCAATATATTGTAAATGGGAAGATGTTTTATGTTGTTAAATGAAGTAGTGTCAATGGGTCGATTGTGGAGAGGGCTCAAAATGAGATACAGATTAAAGTTGCATGGCCCGAAGTGTTCAAACATTTGTTGTTGCTTCTGCTGCTGTTGCTGCTGTTGCTGCTGTTGCTGCTGTTGCTGCTGTTGTTGCTGCTGTTGCTGCTGTTGCTGATGCCCCCGCCGCTTATAAACATCCAAGCCAAACAGTGCACTTCAATAGTGTCCTTCATATCTCAAAAATGCAAATAAACTATAAACTAAAGTATTTGAAGCAGTGGCGTAACTAAGGGGGGGGGGGGGGGGCACGGGGGGCACGTGCCCCCCCCCCCCCCAATTGATGTCAGTGCCCCCCCCCCCCCCGGGTGCCCCCCCCATTTGAAATCTGAACCTTTGAGACTATAATAATTACCAGAAAATATAAACTTTTATGGAGCACTGGTGACGTATAACTCAATGTTTCAAACTATTTTTCTATTTACACATATTTGTTGTACCTTTGCAATGGACAGTTGTTATTTTTACCAACGTCTTCAGAGTACGGTAAATCACGTCCGCAAATTGTATGATGACTCAGCGCCCGCGCGCGCCCCATTCTGCCACAGTATGCCACGCTAAATACGGTACGATAGTATCACATGAAGCTACACGATGTGCTGGGTACCGTTGTATTTTTCGTAAGTACATGAGGAAAAGCCATTGAAAACTATTGAGCTGTGAGTGCATTGATCAAAAATATCTGCTTCATTTGAGACATTACTTTGTTCTTCAGTGTATAGGGTATATTAAATAGTTTGTCAATATGTAAAAATCAAAAAAACAAGATCAAGTTTTTAAAAAGTGCATAGAAATCTATAGTTGATTTGCCAGCAGTGCCCCCCTAGAAAAAATGGTGCACCCCCTTGTTCCCCCCTAAAAATTTACCTTAGTTACGCCGCTGATTTGAAGAAACTGAATTACAACTTGTAAACTTCAAATTATGGTTGGGACCAACTTGGTCCCCGAAGTTCGAATACGCGCGAGACTACGAGTGACCTCCTTCCACACTTTACGGATTATTGTCTTGTTCTCATCTCTCAGCGTCAACTCGTCATCTCCACAGTAAAACCCATGCGGCAGTCGTCTCCAGCAGAACCCATGCGGCACCGGGCACTCTGTTACCTTATTGGATGTTTTCAATATCATCAAGTGTTGATCGCTCATCGTGTGGTCAATGTTATAGTGGATTATAGGGGTTGGTGATCCCGGTCAAAGTGTGAACAGGTGAGATCAAAGGTGCAAACCACCGTATCTCCGTAACAACAAGTCGCAAAATTGTGAATACAAATATTGTTTACTCAATGGATACAACTTATACCTTTTTGCTTACACACACGTTCCGAAAATTGCTTTGACTCTTTAAGCACTCTTTTGCTGGCTTGTTAAAATGGGTTTTCAGCTCGAATTTTTCCTTGCGATTGACCCATTTGTGGGTCATTTTGACACAGATTCCGGGTCATATGGACCAAGAAATAGGTCAGGCCTCCCGGGACCCATGTGCAGAGTATAACGAGTTGTTTATAACTATTTGTAAGTGTGTCAACTTATTCTTGGTTACCTTGAGTGGGTATATCTCAGTTACAATTTATTTTTGTTGCTTTTTTTAATAAAGTAATAAATTCATCGTTCAATATAAATGTTGTTGTTTTTTTACTTTTTTTGAAGTTTTTCTTGTTTTTATTATTTTGTTTGTATTTAAGTTTTGGGTGGGGTATTTTTTATTTATTTTTATGTTTATTATTTTGTATTAAGTTGAGGTCTTTTTGTGTTATAATACCAAAAGTATTATGCATAATAACTACAATTTTATTTATTTCATTTCTTTGTTCAGTCCTTGGACTTGGACCTGGTGACCTAAAACAGGTCAGACCCTAATGAGCATGGATCAGGAATCAATATAGCTTGGGTATTTTTATGTCAATCTTTGAAAGGCACAACAAATTAAAACTATGTTAAACAGTTACATAAATTATGCAGGTACTCTGTTCTTTATTGATAAAAACATAAATTTAATTGTTGGTGTCTTTTTGTGATTATATGCCTTTTTGTCCATTGTAAAAATTATCCCACTGATGTCTTTAATATGCGAAAACTAAATGAGTAAAACAATTGGGTTTATATATATATATATATATATATATATAGGTATAGGTATATAATAATGATAATAACCAAATAATAATGATTAAGATTAATAAATAAAATTAAATAAATTTGTTAAATGAAATAAAGAAATAACGAAAAGTAAATACAAAATTTGGAATGAAAAGTATAATCAACATTCAAACTTTTACTCTAATAAATACAAAACTAGTAAGGAACAGGTGGCATGAAAAAAAAGAACAAAAGAACATTAGTATAAAAAACACCAATTACAGTATTCTTTCTAAGTATGCATAGGCTACTGGCTGTCTGCACATTAAGCACAAAGCCAACTGATATGATTGATGGACATATACTTTCTCCATCGTTGGTATCTTGTAGAAATACTTAAAACCCGACACTCTGAAATGTCAGGTTGTAAATTACATGAATTCCCACTGAACGCAGCTAATGTCCAACAACCAGGGTACAGTTAAGCACATGTTCGTGCCATTGCGATATCCCCATGGGTTTAACTTCACATATAACAACTTCACCAGCACGCAGCTGCATATTATAGTCCTATACCAGAAGGTGTTATGCTCATACACAAGTCCCATCCCACATGCCACATTTCTTTTTCTCTCGCACCGTCTTATCGGCTTTTGCACTGCTCTATTTTCTGATTCCATTTTATCCGCACACATTATACTTCAATTTAATTTCTTTCAATTACACCAGATAACGGTTGATCACCCAAAATAATTAGATGGTGAAGATACGGGTGGGTATCCGCGGAAGCACGATACATGTGTTCCTATGTGCGATGTTGCGTTTCATTACTCCGTTCCATATGTCACTATATTTGACTGTTTCTGTGAGTTTATCATTCAAGCAATGGGAAGAACTGTCCATCGGCAAAAGTGACATGGGAAAGGTGTCAGAAAGTACATTGACTGCTGGTGTGAGATTAACAAATACATGGGTTATACAAATGGTATTATGGTTTACCACGCATTGTTTTGTGTCATTCAAAACGTGTGTTGCACGTGTCTATTTTGCCATTCAAAAAAATGTAGTGTCGTGCACGTGTTGTGTTCGCTTGGCCGTGTATCTGCGGGATGTGCTTCCTTCATAACCTTGACAGTTGCGATGCCATCCGACATTTTTATTTTATTTTGTTTTTCAAAAATAGATTTCATTCAACCTTGGCGTGCTGGTATGGTAGACAGTGACGTCTAGGGAGTAACGGTTACACGACTTTGACTGTGAGAAAGAGGAGTTCTAGTTGTTTGTTTTATGTTCCAGTCTGAAATTAAAGATAAATACTGGTTTGATGTGCATGTGCTCGACCTTGCTGTACAGTGTAGATTTTACACACTCACGTCAGTCTATAGATTGGGTTTTCAGTGTTTCCAGTCTAATTCAGAAATGTTCATTCGACTGCAATAAGTTCAATTATTAAATTTGTACTTGGGCCAATGGCTGTTTTATAGGCTATTAGTATTAATGTAAATAAATTATGTTAGTATTATTTCAAGCAAACTTAATCTTGGACAAAACCATTAAAACAAAAATTTCTAACAAAGGGGAGGAAGTCACAATGTATTGCTTTCGAACATCACGTCATCAGAGCTGTTGAAAAGTAACTAATTAAATAACTAATTAACTTTTGTTGCTTTTTTTATATATTAATATTTCTAATTTTCCCCGCTTTATTTATCCATCAACGCTTAAAATCTCTAAGTCTGTATTTTTGCCGTTTTCTGTAAGAACCGATGGAAATAGCCCAAGTCTAAATTATTGGCTGACTTTTGGGGACTATTCTTTGATATTTTCTGGGGGTTTTCTTTCTTGTTTTCTACTTTTGTTTTAATTTAGTTGTATTCAATTGTTATTTCCACTTTCTTGCTGTATTTTATTAGAACAAATTCAAATGTAATCGATTAATGTAAACATTTTGAAAATTAATTTGTCTTTCTTGTATTCGATTTGTGTCCCCATGTTCTTGCTGTATTTTATCCGAATAGACTCAACTCAAATCAAGTGTAATTTATCTGACATCGTTCTTTTTTAAATGTCCTGCTTTTGCTGATTTTATACAACTGAATCATGGTGTGCCTCCCTTTAATATTGTTTAACCAGCACAATAATTGCCGATCAGAGTTGAGTTGCCTTTCATTCAAACTCAATTATGTATTATATTAAAGTAAAATGAGAATGAAACCAGCCCTCTTGAAATTTTATTTCCTTGTCATCTATAATTGCAAATGATTAATGTGGCGGTCTTATGGACAGGAGTTTCAAACGTCAAATGAATTAGATCCGAAATAGCTCATGGTCAAACACAAGGTCTCCAACAGGGGCCGTTCCAATTCCATTTGCTTGATTCGACGTAGCAGAATTCCGTGTCCATGTGGGTGTGTGAACTGTCTGACAGTCAAATGCGAAACATTTGCGAGTAGATGAACGGCAAACGAGCGGCACAACTCAATATTGCTCAATAAAAATGACGCATCTCTTACCGTCGGCTTTCCCCCCCCCCCCCCCAGTCCGCAGTGATTGGGTTGAATTCTAGCAAAGTATGCGCGTAGGGTAACGGCAGTATACGAGAAAACATGGTTCTTATGTATATGCGCTTACCTTACTACAGTGTTTGGTAATCCCTGTATATTCAGTCAGCATGCGTACTACATTAAATACGTTTTGGGGTCAGAATTGACCCGGATCACGGGTCCGGGAGCTGACCCATTTCCGGTTCACGCTGACCCGGAACGTGGTTTTCAAAAATGGATTTCAAATCAGATTTTGCGTAATTTTGACCCATTTCAACTAGACACATAGTTCGGATCATACTCACCCGGAATGTGGTTTTTAAAAATTGATTTTAAATCAGACTCTTCATCATTTTAACTCCTTTCTGGGTAATTTAGACACAGATTCAGGGTCAATGGGTCATCTGGCCTCACGGGCAGGTCAATTCTGAACATTATGAACGTGGAGCAGTGTGTATCGTGCTTTAACATCAAACAGATTACGGAGTCTAGAGCCGGAGCCGGACCATATAAGACCGAGGTCTGGGAAAAAGCCCCAGGATTATCGGACACTCATCAAAATTCCTGGTCAGTTTGACGGGCCGCGCTGATCCGAAAATGCGTCCGCACTCTGTGAGAATCAGCTCCGGGTGTTCTCTGACCAGAGAGTAAGCAATTTTAGTGGACAATTTAATAGAAGAATAAGTCCACTCAAACCCACATTAGTTTTTTTTTGGTTTTTTTAATGAGATATCGCCTTACTCACAAGGCCACGGACGGCCACTTCAAGGTGAGGGCTACACATAACTGATTTGGGCTATCGACTCAAATCAATTGACACCAGGGGCACGTTGCCTCCTACTTCTGGGGCTAAAACGGGGTTACCCCCTTCACAGTCCATAAGGATGTAGGCATGGGTATCATCCACTAGGAGCCTGGCTGGTAGAGCAGAATGCACTACCTTCCCAACTTTTTCGAAGCAATTATGGTTAAGTGCCTTGCTCAGGGGCACAAGTGTCATGACCGGGTATCGAACCCACACTCTGCTGCTGAAAACACCAGAGCTTAGGTCCGGTGATCTAGACCGCTCGGCCACGACACGCCACGAAGTTGTTCCCACATGGTGAAAAATCATTTTATACCTGGAGAAATTCTGAGTACGTTAAAGAAATTCCATATAACGCAACCGTATTATGCACTGTAACTATGTCAAGAATGGTCTCGACAGATGAAGTGCTTTTCCAGTAAAACGGAAATCTCCATAATATTTCAAAAGCTTTTACCCTAATGCACGACGGCACCGCCCCGTTAGGAACCATTGCAGTCATCGTTGAGCTGTTTAGTTCTGCGGACATAACATGTCAATTGCACTGAAGGAAATCATCGCAGATTGCAATTTGCAAAAAGGGCTAGACAAGTAATGCACAGTTGTTATCAGCGGCTGCGCCAAGTTGTCCGTAAGTAATATATTTAGAAAGGTATGGGCATTGCTTTTAATCGATCAAATCGATTGTGTTTTAATCTTCATATTTATTTATTTTTCTTTATTTTTTTCTTTCTTTCCAGCTTCCACTATACCCAATTAGTACGGAGCCCCTAAAGGGATAGGTAAAATACAAATTAAAAAGGTAAAAAACAAAACAAACAAAAACGTTCCCTCGAGATAATATTTCGAGGGAACAACCCTTTTTTGAGCGCACGAAATTATTTCGGTGTTTTTCTTTACTTTTTTCATTTGTTAATTGTATTGTTATTATTATTATTTTGTATTAATATTATTATTTATTTTACTTTATCTGTCCCTTTAGGGGCTCCTTCTACAATAGTAAAAAAATTGACAGTTTGCCTTTTACAATTACGTGAGATACTAAATTACGGTGCTTCTTATATAGACTGGTTCATGAAAACTTCTTAGTTGTTAAATCTTTCTGGTGAAAAGATAGGAAAGGGAAGAATGATTTTTGTTCTTTCTGTCGGTTTTAGAGTGAAACCTTGATCCACTTATTTCGTACTGCAAGGGACTCCCCAAAGTTTAGTTCTACCGCTAGACCCTAACATATCCGTGCAGGTAAACGGTGAAAACCATCCGTACTCAAAAATAATCCTAACTGTACTTTGAGCAAGAATAATGAATATTTATCACTGCACTGCAACAACTGGGGTGTTAATAGACTGTGCAAGTCTCGCGCGCATTCGAACTTCCGGGACCATAGTGGTCCCAACCATTTGGAGTTTTACGTGGGCGAGATTTTGTTTCGTCAACTATTTTAGTTTAACGTAGGTTATGACCTAGAAAAGTATACATGTTGTTAGGAATGTAATACTAAGTGATAACAAAATATGAAAGTAAAACCAATTCAACAATATAACGAAGAAAACCCAAGAATTAAACTTGACCTCAGCTTCCGGTTATTGCAAAATATTAAGAATTTTGTGCTCGCCTCCGATCATAAAACTTACGTAAACGCTTGTTTTGGATACGCAATTATAATCGCCAGATGCTGTAATTGCAAAGCAAACCCTTTTCATTGCAGTCTATGGTTGTTGAGGCGTTAGCATCCTCTTTAAACTGCGATACGGGTCCATTTCAGACCCGTTTGACCTTCACGAATCCGCGTAAGGGGTTTCTAAAAAGTTAACATCAAATAGGCATCCTTGTCCCAGAGTTAAAAATGTTTTCCAATAATAATATACACACTATTGTATTTTTTTTTTTCAAAAGCTAAAACTTTTCATAAAATTGTAATGATTTATTTTTGTTGTTCAGATTTTGTCATGAGATATAATTTAAAACAAAGATTTAATTTCAGAAATAAAAATGTTCTTCATTTGACGTGTTTTCTCGTTCGGATACGCGCGAGACTTGCACAGTCTATAGATTTAAACCATGGGTGTTGTCAATGAGAGAATCAAACATTAACATCATTGGTTGTTCAAATAATACCAATGTAATAGACCCTTCCCATGAGATATTTAAATTGCACATCACGCGTGCGCACTTACACTGCTGGTTGGCAAAATGATGGAACATTGCCCCTTTTTGTGTGGGGCTGATGGTGGCGTGACGCAGACGCGCTTGTGCGTCTACTTAGTGCATAACTCTATGGCGTTTGCCAACCAGCAGGGTCTGTACGCATGCGTGAATGTAATTAGCATATTTCATGGGAAGGGTCTATTGTTTGGCAGAGATTAGTGCTAGTTTAACACCCTTTGGTAATGTTGATTTATTTTACGGTATCAAAAAAATTAGTGAAAACTGGCCCTGCATGTTCCAGCCCTGCATGTTCCATCACTTTAATTTCTGAGCAGTATAGCCTAGCATCCATTACTGAAAAGAATTGTCTGAGCTTGAGGGAATGAATAAGACTGACGGGAAGAGGATACTTTGTAGAGCGTGTTCTGCAACTCAAAGTACGATGATCTATTTCAGTCAACGAGACTTCCGAGTATGATACACACAAGCAACGTTTTTGGTTTTGTTTTTGTTTTTTTGTATTTTCATTTTCTTCTTTTTCTTCAGAAAAGCATATGCCTTGCATCACTATATGTGGGTTTTGAGGCATTGCCTGGTGAGGTACCAATGTATATTAAATTTGTGGTAACACCATGTGTGTATCTACTTTGCTGTGGGGGATTCGTTCTGATTTTGGGGTTGAACAAAGAAGAATTGACTAGAGCGGGATTTGAACCAACGACCTCCAGATTAACGTACCAGCGCTCTTTTAACTGAGCTATCTAGCCCTATGTTGGTGGTCTCCCTCTTTTGTCAATATCTTTGTTCGGGGGTGCCAGTCAGAAGCAATTCAACCGTAAACTGCCGTGTAGCCAGGGATCAGAATTTGTTCTGTTAGAACTTTTCTTGTTATTTATTCTACTGCCGCAGATATGATTTCGGAACTCGGGAGACTACTTAGTTCTGAAAAGAACTGTCCTGATTATTAATTACTACCTGGGCAGAAGGTAGGAAATCGGCCGTGACTACACTTTCGGATCGAGGGGACTTCTCGTTGTCAGCTTCACTGCCGCGGAGTGGGTTCTTAATTGGTCTCAACGTTTCGACTATGCTTGTTCTAGTCATCGTCAGGAAACATTCAATACACTGGATGAACATTCATTATTTCTGATTTATACAAACATTTTCTGCTGAAAGCTTTGAACATTTATCGGTAATGATCGAAGAATCTTTAAAATAAGGTGTAGTTAAACACGAAAGCATTTTTTGTTTCAATCTCAAAATCAGTCAATACTGCCATTTACAGTAAAACTTCCCCACCCTCGGCACTGAGTTCTCATTTCCATTTTGCAAATCTAAAGGAACATTATATGAACGTGTTCAAAACCGATGAGAACTCGTTAAAGGAAATCTGATCAGTATAACACGATGAAAGTTCTTAGGTGTTGGGTTTGGTCTGTTTAACAACTCTACGATAGCCCTTGCGGTTTCCTCACCCAATCACAAATGTCGATTTTTACCCTGACGGGATGACACATATTTACTTTTGTTTTATTATCAAGATTTTGTTTAGTACTAACATTCCCATACTCCTATTTCCAATAAACGTGCCATAGAACTTTGTAAATTGATATGTGCCCGGAAAAAGATTTGAATGCTCCAAAACCCCTTCGAGCACGCAAGGTACAACTTTTTGTCTCTAAGCAGAAGGTCACATGCACTCTTTCGAGAGAAAAGGTGCAACAAGAATGTTGTATATTCAATGCTACACACATCAAAAGTAATTTACAGCAAATTACAAACAATAAACATTACATCCAAAAAACATTACATAACAATAAAACCCCATTAATGATAAACGATATAATTATGGTCATACAAAATGAGGACTTTCCTATATGTGGTTGTTTTGATTGATATCGAAACAATGAAACTGAGACAATGTATTCAAATGCAGTTTCTGCGAATTTCTCAGTATTCCAAGATAATGAATTCTTATAGAGAACGGAACTTCATTATAAATTAGATCGACACCATTTCCATAAAGTATGCACACCTTTCAATATAGTTGGTAAAGCAGCGTTTTTAATACTGCTGCTGCTTTATATTCCTACATATATTTTTGTCTCTCTTATTTATTTATTTTCAATTTTTCCTCTCCCCCTCTCTCCCCTATCTCTCTCTCTCTTGTTTATATATTTTTATTATTATTACTTTTTTTGTTTGATGTTTTGAAAGTGTGACCGTGATTTCCCGTACAAACTGAATTTGGGCTGCAATTAACACGAAAAGGACTCTGAGTGATCCACCGGGGACCCGCTGTCAGTTTCCTCCATATGTGTATAAATATTATGCCAAGTGCAGCTGTCAGTGCTCTGGGAATTAATGCCAGGGAATAAACAAAATGATCTCTTTGTACAATACGGGAAATGAAGGGGGTATGTGAAGACTGCTGTACGGGGGAAGTCCCCACATTCAGTCATGTTTCCTGTCACTGTACTCTTTACGGTTGAATTTTGATTTTCTAGCCACGTATCGGGGCATGCCGTGATCAGGACGAGACTAACCGAGAAGGTTGTGATCTTCCTTCCGGTGGATTTCGTTCCGGATGACCTTTTTTCTGTCTACCCCCGTTTTTAATCGATATGACTTAACATATTTAAAGAAGGCACACTGGCTAAACTATGTGTTTCTGGTGGAATTAAACTCGGTGTTGTTTGCTTTTATAAACACAGGCAAGATTAACATGTGGGGATGGCGAAGATGAAGTAGCTTCGGAGAAACATAATTTCATTGTGTACATTTAATATGAGCAATTGTGTTATAGATAAAAATGCAAAATACCCTGTTGTTAACCTTAAATTATTGGTTTAATTTATAGATTTAACTATAGTGGTTGAGGTAGTTATCTAGTTAATTAATAATTTTTGTAGGAGGTGTCTGAAATTTAAAATGCTCTGTCTTTATTGGATATTCTACTCTTCGCTTTGTGCAGTTTGGAAATAAAGAATCAGCCAGCAGTCTGTTTTTATTGGCAAGTTAATAAAAAATCACTTTAAAATAATGTACTTTGGAGCTTAAATGCAATTAGGGCGTAAACGCCGTTGTCATTTTCGTCCCCCCCAAAAAGGAGCCCTTTAATTGATCCGACCTTCCGTTCCATTAACAGAGTCTTGAACTGTTCGCAAATTGTTTCCGACCTCAATTAGCTTAAGAAACAATGTAAAACTTACATACGTTTAACAAGCGATCAAAGTAGATTACGGCTTGCAATTGAGATAAGTACTTACTGTAATGCTCGTGTAGCTAATAATCAGAGCTTCTCTACACAAAAGTGGAGAGAGTTCGTTCACACGTCAACAAGTCCCAAAGAGAACTTTGCATAGTAACGGAAGTTTTTTGTGGACGTTGTCTTTTTGAAATTATATTTCCATTAAACTTTATTCCCAGTAAAAACTCACTGGTTATTGGAAAACTTGGACGCTTTTAGTTTTGCAAGGTGTGTATAATTTGTCCTATGTCTGTACATAGCATCGACGTCAGTCAACCGAAAGAAGAGGTAGGATGGTGACTAAAAGTGATAAACGGGAATAACCGTTTAGTTTTAGTTATCAACAAAATTAACAATAATGGCCTGACGTTTCGACCATAGCAGAGTTTTTCTCGAAGGCTAAACGACAACCGGCACCCATAAACCGGCATATAGGGCATACTGGTGTAACTGCACCAATCTATGTTAAATAGTTTTGTGCATTTACACCAAAGGTCCCTTTGGTTGGTAAGCAGTTTGCAATAGCTTATTATATTTTCGGTTTTAATAATCACATACAAATGTGACCAGGGCGAGCAACTGTTTTGTTCACCTGTGAATAGATGTTTTCAAGAGCGAAGGGTTTTTCAGCGAACTGACAATGTATTGGCTTATAGATAAATCCATTGGTTAGATCCTGTTTTTCACCATAACTGAACTGTTAACACGCCCAGCGTCAATTTTGTTCACGCACCACGGACATCTCCGATCAACGACGTTGCCAAAACGTCAGCATGACGTCAGGTAAAACCAGTGCCTAAAAGCGTAAATTCGTCCCGTAAATGACGGGAAACCCTGTTACAGGACATATCAATTTGAGCTCAAACAGATTGGTCTAGTATAATTTGAAAGTGTTGGATTTTGTCGACCTATAACATGCGACGCTCAATTACCACAGAAAAGAGTCCGTATAACTTGGTCCGGTAATTGTATTATTCCCCACCCCTGCAAATCCCTTGGGGTGACTACGACTCTCTGTAACCATTCCAGTGACTTACCGCAAGTACGATACTGCGCTGAAGTCATTTCTGTTGGATCCAGTATCAGAATAGAATAGTGGCGCATAGTATATAATGGTACTCGTATGTCCTCACCCAACAATACATGTTGGTATCGATGTCAACCGAAGACTTTGTCTCTACAAGAGTCGGTTTATGGTTTTCACTTCTCGTCTCTGTGGTAACAATTTCTATTGTGGGACATCACCTTTCGCTTTGCATTTTTGAGATTGCTACATAAACACATCCACCGCTTTCTGGCGAATATGGTTTCTCTTTGCGGAATCTTCTCCTGCCCATGCTAGATCCACATGTTTGCCTGTGAATATAATGTATAGCGTTGTTAAGATTTTAAAGCAGGTCTTTGCAAATTTTCCTGCTTTCTGATTTCATGAAAATTCGGAGTTAACATGGAAGTATTCGAGTACACAATTTCCTTATTATATTGTAACTTACACTATCACACACTCCCAAAGATAACATGGGTGTCCGACATACCAATCACAACTAAGCATATACGCCTACAGAACAAACTTGCGACCACACAGAAAACGCTTGACGGATATGCTTGGAATTTCACTAACAGACCGGATACCCAAGTTGAACTATATCTGAGACAAGACACAAGATGAAGGCCTCAGAAAAATTATGACCGCACCCAAAAAGCAGAAAAACAACAACAGCGGCAGCAAAAAAGGGAAATTTTCGTAGCAAGGATGACAGACACAACAGATGGATAATTTAAAAAAACACAGATTGGAAACCAAGTATAGAAAGAAATCTATTGGCGTACCAAAGAAAATGTGGGAGACTGGAATAGTGAATTTGGACGAGAAGAATCGGACAAGGATGATAAAGGAAATACTTTTTAATGACTGGCCAAGACCAGTTAGGTTGTCATTTCATCCCATTTTCACTAGTCCATGTTTCATGTTACATATTTGGCTAGAGATTACTACTAGGGAGAAAGCTTCACATGATGTAGGCCTATACTGATGGTAATTTTGCTTACTAATAATCGTTTCTCCTCGGACCTATAAGCGAGAAATACTAACTAGACAGCTCATAAAAGCAAATGTTCGCTATAGTACAGATAATAATGGACAAACTAGAGCAAAGGCACATGCAGTGTTTGTGAGACCATCGACGCACAGTTGATTCCATTGGTTGCACGGTGAGGTCTTTGTGCTACTGAACCAAGTGCGAGAGAGTGTAACTTCACATAAAATTCTCCCCTTTCACAGTTCGTAGAAATTATTTGAATAGAGAAAATGAAATAATTGTAATGAAATCATCAGTCTTTTTGCAACACAAATAGGCAAATAATTATGAAGAGCTTTTTGTTTTGGTTAAACATAACACCGAGGGTTTTTTCTTTCTTTTTTCTTTCTTATATTTAGAACTCGGGGAACGGCGAGAGTATACAGTGCTTAATAAATTTCGGTGTAAGGGCAAAAAAACAAATAATGCATTAAACGTGCCAAATAAAAGGTGTTCCGTCACCCCAACGTATTTTTCAACTCGTTTGGGATCTTTCATCAACCTTTGTAAACATTCTGTTTGAATATTAGGGCGTGGTTTCTGATGGAAACGACGTTAAAGGCACAGCACACGTTTAGTATGACTCTGAACATTAATGGCAATAAAAACTTACTTGGTAAGAAGTACAGCAGCTTTGGGTAGTATAATGAATTTTGAGAAACTTTTAACTTCGAAGTACAACGGTTATGGAAAAATATATCACTTTTATTCCCCAAAATTTGAATCTGAGAAGCGTTTCTGTCAGAAACGCTTCTCAGACTGTATTCCTATGGGGAATATTCTTCCTGCGTGGAAATATTCGCTCCAGTTTTTCGGTGATATCTCAAAAACGCGACCACCTTTTGAAGTGAAATTTTCACAGGTTAGTTTTATTGTATGTACCTACATTTATTTAGGATTAACAGAATCAGTAGGCTCCAATTACCAAACGTATGCAGCACCTTTAAATCTTGTTCGTAGATGTGACGTAATTTGTCCAAACCTCCATCCATTTCAAAACAAATTGGCGATTTTTTATTTTATTTTGGTTTTTACTACAAGGTTTTCTGAGAAAAGGCAAATTCATTTGTTTATAAATTCAAAGGTAGATTGCCTCATTTGCAGACATTAACACGTACTTCCAAGTTACAGAAATAAACTTACTTGACTAAAAGTACATATTCCCACGTACTACTACTAGTAAATTCGTTTCGCTAAATGTTGTTGGAAAGAATAACATAATAAATCCTACCCAAAAAATCCATGATTTTTCATTAATACATACCTCGGAGAGTTTGTGCATTATGATTGGTCGAGGACTGGTCACGTGGGGGTGTATTAACATGACTTGTGATAATAGACCGGCTCTGTAAACTAGCAAATAAATATCCCCTAAACAAGCACAATGTTGTGTAAAAGTTCGTTTTGCACCGTGTTTGCTGTGCGGAAACTATCAAATCTGTTTCTTTGCGCGTATTGTTTTTGGTTATTTTTACGAGGACAGGATGGTGCCGCGTGTACGCGCATACCACGCGTGTTCGTGCATACCACGCGCGTATGCATAAACGCGCAGACAATGTATCATTTTGGTAGCTGGTACGTGCATGAAGCCAAGGTAATGCAAAGCATAAAGCCGTACACCAACCAAAGTGTTTCTATTTATAGTGCTGTTACTTTAAAAGTCTGGTTCTTCAAAATATGCACATTTCTGATATAGTTAATTAAGTGCAGGGGACTAGAAGCCACGCAAAAGTTGAACAGCCAAAAGAATGGCCCCTGAACATGAGTGGATTATTTCCAAAATTTACGGCGAAAGAAAAATCACAAATTCTGATGATTACTACCCTTTTTCTTCGTTAAAAGGTATTTATTAATGGCAATAACAGTGTGGGGAGCCGGTCTTCACTGCGTGGTAATGACCTTGGTTGGTGGCTGGCCGCTGTTAATGGACCGAGCCGAAGGCGAGGTCCATTAACAGCGGCCAGCCACCACCCCGGTCATTACCACGCAGTGAAGACCGGCTACCCACACTGTTATTCCCTAATTAATAAGGGGAATTAGCAATGATTTAACTTCCCTTTTAGCACTAACCTTTACACGTAGTATTTCTTGCCGCAAAGCTCAGGAAAAGAGAAACAAATCGCAATAAAAATGCCTTTGGATCATGAAACGAAAGTGTTTCAGTTCTTACACTGCTAGTTGATAAAAACAAATGTATGCTCAAAATTCAACCAATTTGTGTACATATTGTTAATGAATGATCAGGAGGTCGTTATAAAACGCATTAGTAGGCCTACCGGTGGTAGTGAAAACCCTTGACGTTTTACCAATTTCCGCGAGCCATTAATAGTTACAAGGTCATAAACGCCAATGATTTATGGACCAAAAATAATGGCATTATTATAGTTCTGGTAATGAAACCAAGGTTGCTCATAATTGAACTTAATCACTGTAGCTCGCAAGCTTGATGAAACATGTTGTGGAAACACCACTACAAGTCCTAGTTCACGGGACCTACGGCTTAATGTCCCATCCGAAGGTCAAAGTAAGTATGGATACTCCCCAAGGACACAACTGCCACAACCGGGAATCGAACCCATTCTCCTGAAGACAAGCAGAGTATACTGTTCGAAACGTCGTGACCTATAACCGGTTCTTTTCAGAGCCAACACCCCTCCCAAAAGAGACTTTACACATGGTTCTATACCCGCAACTAATCATAGTTATTTCCTAAACACATAGGGTTTGCACATGCACATGCAGCAGCCGTAGGCTCCATATAATGTAGGACATGGAAATAGATCCGCTGTTCTATTTATTTTGGTAAAATGGCGAGTTCTCCCTTAAGCCACGTGTGTTATGATGAATGTTATTAATCTTCTGGGATTATGCCATCTGCAGTTAATAGAATTATCATGATGTTATTAAATTGGGGAATGGCTGATGAATGAGGCTTTGAATTGGTTTAAATTGGTTTCGGTTTCGCAGTAAACTTAATATCTTTCAATTTCAGCAGTTGGGAATGGTTCGTTACAGAAACCGTTATTGGTAAATGGTTCTTAAAAGAACCTTTATTGATGTGGCTCTTACAAGAACCGTTACTGGATATGATTCTTACAAAAAACGGAAAAGACGCAGAACCCGAGTTAAAATTCCATTTATTTCACCATTTTACGGGTCAGCATGACCTAGAAATTGTTCAGGACCCGACGAGCCCGGAATCCAGGTAAATTCTGAACCACGAGTTCTTAGAGGTAATGTTAAAATAAAATAAAACGAATGACCATTTATATACCGGTGAGTAAGGTTTGCTGTGACTATCATGAACAACTTCTTGCCGATGACCTAAGCATAGAGAACTTCATTGGCTACCGATTAGAGAACGAATTCACTTTAAGATTGCTCTTCTTGTTTTTAAAGGCTTGAACAAAACTACTCCGCGATATATTTCCACTTTACTGTCACATTACACTCCACCACGATTTCTTCGGTCCACATTTGACATCACTCGCTTGAATGTTCCCCGAGCAAACAAAGTTCTATAGGTCAAAAAGCTTTCAGTGTAGCTGGGCCAATGATTTGGAACAATCTTCCTACTTTCATTAGGGAATCTGTTACTTTATCTACATTTCGTAAAGTTCTAAAGACTCACCTTTTTCCATGTTAAGTGCTTTTATGTGCGCTATGATCTTGATGGAATAGCGCCTATCAATTTTAAGTGTTATGTTATGTTATGTTATGTTATAGTGATCTAACTATCTCAAAACCATCATGACTCATGTGAGATTTTCCCTTTGTGACATTGCAAACTGAAAACTTTACAATCTGTCGACTCTTTAGCTTCAGGTCTGTGACTTAACTTGACCTTTGTCGAAATAAAAATAGCGTACAGACTCAAAATGTCAACAATTAGCGACAAAAACATATTACATCTGTTAGAAAAGGGATCTGCAAACAGATGGCATGGTAGTCCCTGATGCAATTATTAAGTTTTGTAATTCCGTATGGCAGTGACTGGGACAATATTAAACGACGTTTAGCCTTTGTGCGTGTAAAGAAATACCAAAAGTAAATCATTATTCAAGATGCACTGTAATTATAATGATTAGACTTAAGATTAAAAAACCTTTATCCTTTAGATCAACAGCACACGAAAAGACGGAAATTAAAAGTTTGTGAGTCTTACCTGCCGACTGGCATGTAAATTTATACGTATCCTCTTTTAAAACATTTCGGATTTATTTGATTAATTGCAAAATAAACTTGGAGGGAAAAACGCACGTGGAAACCTCGACAGCACGGTTGAAACATCATTTGTCTTCTGTATGTTGACTGTATAATTGAGTATTGGTTTTTATGATAGCGGATTGAACCGGCCGCCATAATGACATTTCCCAGACGTCCTTTTACGAACAGAGCGTACAAACATTAAGTTATAAACTTGGAGTCGAGGAACGGAGATGGTTTCTTAACAAATATTAGTTATTTGTATTAAATTGCATATCACAAATCGTTTTAAAAATTATTATTTATTTGGCGAAGGAGCCAAGAATTTCCAAAATCGCTATCCTTACAAGGGAAACTGACAATATAATGTGTCCCTACAAGAGAAAACAAGCAAGAGGAACAACCAGTAAAACCGACAACCCCGTTTTGGGTACCCAGACCCCGGGTTGGATTCGAACCAGAGTCCAAATGCAAAACTTGAAAAGGTGCAGAAACGACTTCGCCAACGTGCTTTAAAATTGGTTTAAATCTGAAATTAAACCAAACAGGAAATCCTCATCGGATACGGCAGAAATTCGCAATCTTTTAGCACATGTCCGTGGTGGTGTTCGAACCAGGGGACACTGGTGTGGCAGCCAACGAAAGACAAAGGTTAATCTGGATTCGTACTTTGATTGAATTAAGCTATTGGCAGGGGTTATGTCCGTGGTGGTGCTCAAACCAGGGACTCTGATGTGGCAGCCGAGGAAAGACAAAATCTAACCTTTATCTGTACTTTGATTGGATTTAGCTAAATGCAGGGGTTATCCTCTTCAACAAGAGAAAGAGATAGGAGTGAGGGGAGAGAGGGGAGAAGGGGGAAGGAAGAGAGACGCATTTTGGCAAACTCCAATTAGACAGAATTTAGAACCGATGATCTGATAAGTTTCTCACTCCCTGGGGTGTTAATAGCAGTCACTGATGATTGCATTGTACTTTTCCGGTAAGTCAATTTGAACTGTACAGTCTCTTGATAAAAAGATTGACAAAAAGGAGCTTTAATGTAAAATAAATAAAATCCACCACACGCATTGCTTGTGGTATGTAATGTGTATTGCATTAACTTCGATCGTCCTTATGGGAAATTTAATAATTTGGTCAACCCATTGACTTAAAAGTGCATTACTGAGGTTACTAGACGAAACGATCATCATTAAAGCCAAAAGGTAGATAACTAATAATAAGTTTGAATGACAGTTGGATATTACCATGGAAGGAATTTTGACTTATTAAGTATAAAAAGTCACATTCTGATTCTAATAAACAGACACACACCAAAAGACAACAATAAATCTTATCTCAGGACCTACAACGCTTTACAATATATACAAAATGCAAATAGAGACATTATATTCTACTTTTAAAACAGTATTTCCAACCATGCTAATTTCATAACATCTTTCAGGCGCTTTGTATAGCCCAAAGCGCCCAATCCAAAACAACGTGTCCGATTATAAAGGAACATTGCCTTCGGATTGGTCACCACATTTGGGCTATAAAAAGCGTTTGGTTTGAATTGGACGTGGTTGGAAAGATATTTTAAAATGATTCATATCAATACCCCTTAAAAGTTAATTTCATTTTTTATATTTTGTGTGTGTGCAAAGAACCAACTTTTGACTGCATAAAATGGCGGATCGTATGTTCGGGTGGTTGTATTTCAAGAAACAGTTTTATGTTTTTTAATTAATCAACACTCACTAGTTTATACCAAACACTTTATTTTATATTAGTTGGTTTTTTGGGTTTTTTTTTGCACGGTCGGCCATTTTGTGGAGTCAACAATTTGGCTTTTTAAAATGGCGGGCCGTGTTAGTTCACGAAGTAAAAGGGAAACGACACAATTTCGAGGCATGTTTGTGTGGATCATATACTTTTAAAACATCTTTCTAACCATAATTTTATGCATTTCATAACAAACGGTTTCAAACGCTTTTCATAGCCCAAATCGCCCAATCCAAGGCAACTGGTCCCTTTAAAGCATCCCTTTATAACCACCCCACCCTCTACACACAAATGTCGATGGGGATTTTGTTAAATTGGACTATGGTACCTCGTATCTAGTTATAAAAACTGTTCAGTTTATGAGGAAGGAAACTGTCAAATTCAATTTTGTGATGTACTCATTTTCAAATAGAGTGGGGAAAGAATCACAAGCCTCGAACCTCACGTTAAATCGGTGTTAATTGCCATTGCATTCAATACCCTCCCAGTGCAAAATTTGTCAACATCCGAAGACATCATTCTGAGAAAAATGGGTCTGTACATTTTTGTTCAGGGATGTTTTTTGGTTCATTCGGAGGGAAATTTCAAACATGACCTCATTGGACTTCAACAAATGATATGTCTTGACATTCCAAGGAGGAATATTTCGTCAATCAAAATTCAAAATTTGTTTGAATATCATTAGAAGTCAGGAATATACCAAGACACCCCTGTTCAAAAATTAACAGACCCATTTCCCCCAGAATGATGCCATCGGATGTTTTGGATGTTGAAAAGTTTTGCCCTTGAAGGGATCTCGATTAAAATGCCAATTTACACCATTTTAACGTGAGGTTAGAGACTTGTAACTTTCCCCCACTCGCATGAGGAGTTCGTCTCTTGGAAAATGAGTACATCACAAAACTGAATTTGACATTTCCCTTGTTCTTTATGTTTCAATTAGGGACGAGGCAGCCGGTTGCCCTCACAATACCGGTACGGCAGGTAGCGAGCGCACTTCCATGCTATTAACTCGTTCTTTGCTCTTTGGCCATCCAAGCAGGTTGACGGTTGATCGCGCTGTTATTGCAGAGGCCGTTTTACATTGACTGCGGAGCGTGTGGGTTTGAGACTATTTTGTGTGGTCTTCAATAAAGATATCAGTTTTAAAGGCACTGACATTTGGGTGATTGTGTAGAAATGGATGTTAAAGATATTATACAGGATAAGTACAGCTGACAAAATAGTCGCACACAGTGTTCATGGGTAGGCATACCCAGAGTTGTGGGGACTTTTATACAATGGAACAAAGGTCCCCACAATGTTTTTCTTTGTTAAACTGGGTCCCCACAATGTGATTCTTTAGAAAAGGGAATAATAGAACAACAGTAGGACACAATGGTGTGTGCAAAAGTACGTGTTTTTGTTTTTTTTGATCAACCATTATACATCAATAACAAACCTGAAAATATTTGGCCTTAGTTTGTCCGTTGTGTAAGTCTGAAGATAGTAGTGAAAATCCATGCATAAATTTCAGCGTGTAAACAAATTGTAATTAATTTTGCAGTTGCGGTTTTTAGGTTTTCAGATACAGTTTTCTCGAATATGATTTCATTTCAGACGGAAATATTTCACAGAAAATAATGGTTCTAGTTGGAACTTCATTATCAGTAAGCTTTTAAACAATTATGTTTTCAGATACAGTTTTCTCGAATATGACTTCATTTCACAGGGAAATAGTTCACAGAAAAGAAATGGTTCTAGTATTAACTTTAAAAACAGTAAACTTTCACTAAAATACAATGATTTCATCCTTATACCAATCATATGTATCACCTTTAAAGCTGTGGAACAAAGGGGAAATAATTACAAATGCATTTTTTGGAAAATTGTGTGTTTATGATTGTGTTTGTGTTTATGTGAATATGAATCAATTAGACGGTCAGTGAGCCGACACTGCCGGTGAAAGGCGGTAAATATGGTAAAGAAACCATCGACCGTGAGTTCATGCACTAATGAGTTCTTTGAGCACGAGAAACAAACCGTAAGACACCAACCTCGGCCGTAAATTGGGCTTGGCAAAACAACTCCATCTTGTAATTGATTAACTTTAGTAGAAAGTGTAATATTTGCAGCCTCTGAGTGTTTGCCGACATCCCACCCAAACTGTTTTGGGTGGCATCATTAATCCCCTTTCCTCAGCGCTTACCAACAAATCTAATAATCAAGTTGATAATTTTAATTAATTAGTTACACCGCAAAACAACTGAGGTGTTAAAATTGACACCGTGGGTGTTGTCACATAAGTACCGAACAATGAATCCAAATTAACACAGTAGTAAATGTATTTTTGTATTTTGCAGATAATAGTGTTATTTTAACACCCTATGTTGTAAATTTTGATTCTTTTTGGGGGTATCTTTATGTAACAACACCCATGGTGTCAATAACACCAATCAATTTTGCAGTTTATTTGAAGAGCAGGGTGTGAGATAGATTTAAGTGAAAACTTTAGTGAAACAGTTGATTAATGAGGTGTAATGTATTCAGCGGTCCTTAAACTTTTAGACCGGTGACCCAGATTGGAAATTTCACGCGCTCGACCGCGACCGGCACCCGCCGATTGCCAGCTTATTGACGTCCCCGCTAATGAGAGGTCATGTCATAAAACAGGCTCATTTTAACAACATTTTATTGAAACGGTTTGTTTTAATTAAATATATTCATGAGTAATTGCAATGTGCCAAAAATAAAACGTGGAGTACAAAAACCTTACAGCTTTGATGATAGATCGATCGTGTGGCACTCCTTTTTGTTATGTTTATTTATTTGTTATTGTTTTATGTATTTATTAATTTTGATTGCGAAGCCAATGATTTCGAGATAAGCAAACTTAATCACTAAACAAAGAACCGCATGGAGAAAAGACAAGGAATAAAGTTTCAGTTTTAGATGGACAACCTCAGAGAATTATTCAAAGTTTTAAAGCTTTGCTGTGCTCGTTCGTGTGCAGCATAGACCAAAGAAACATTATTTGTGTATTATGATGTTTTTGGGGGGCGGAACAAAGACAAATTGAATAGAGCGGGATTTGAGCCCGCAACTTCCGGATTAATGTGCCGGCGCTCCACCAACTGAGCTATCCAGCCCCATGTTGGCAACCCAGCAGTTTCCCTTCTGGTTATTACTTGATAGTATGTGATTTGTTTCTGTGAGAAATGATTTATTTTATCTGCAGACGAACAGGCCGTCGAGCAGACAGATCGAGCAAAATATGAAAAAGAAAGAAGAACAAAATATGTGGCATACCGTACTGTTTTGTGTCGAACCAAAATCGGCTATTTTATTTTTAAAAAGACATCTTGCTGAAATATTTTGCCCTTGACACCATTTTAAAAGTTAGGATGATTTCAACAAGAGCGTGATGTGCTGATAGCTGGTGAGTAGTGCAATATTTAGAGTGTGTATGACTATTTTGTTCACATACATTTTCAAAGCACTTAAAAGAGTTCAGAGTTGGTATAAAATAAACATTTATGTTAACAGGATATTTGGGGTGGTTTTACTTGGCCAACCGCCAATTATCTGCTGTTATGCATTTTAAGACATTTGTAGTCGCAGTATTTTTCTGGGATTTGCTTACCCCGTTGAAGGCACTCATTTTAGAAGTATACAAATTACACGGTGAAGGGTTTACCGTATGGCAGGGCGAAACTGGTATCAGATTGCTGTCAGTGTTTATCCCAACATGTAGTTACAACATTTCAAACGAGCTTGCATGAACATCAACTTGACAGTTTACTTACATGTCTGAACTTCTCAACATCTTCACAGTCGAATCCCAAGCAAGACAGTCTGCTACTGGAGCTTCAATGGCAGAGCCGGACAGCAAACCTCTCAGTCAGTTAATACACGCAACAGCTATGTCATGCATGAGTGAACACAACTCTTTATTTAGCAATGCAACTATGCAAAGTTGTATGACACTCCCTGTCAAATTGCATGATAAAAAAGGAAAGCGCCAGAAATTTATGTCAAAGTGTTTGAGTACTTTGAAGTATCAGACAATTTTAAAACTTAACAATTAACATACACAGGAGTTGATTACGTTCTTTACAAGGCGTCCTAGATATACGAATATCGTCAGAAATAGAAAATATCTATACAGCAATACCGAGCGTGCAGACAGACACTAGGAAAAACAACAATCCCAAATGGAGACTAGAAGTTTGCCACGGATTCTCGACTTTCGATTCCCATGGGCTTGCAGCGTCGAATGATCACACGACACAATGGCGCATCAGCGGACAGAGTCAAGGGTGTTTTGGCTAGAAGTTACGGCGACAAACACCGAGTCAACCTCACACTCTTGGTCATCCTCTACGAATCAAGTACCCTTCACAATCTAATAAAAGGTTCCGAAAATGATACAAGATTAACTTGAGTTTTTCTGTTTTTGGATAGGCATTTTCCCATAAATGTCCCTCGGGACCCAAAACACTGTTATTACTTTTCGTACTTTTGTTTCACTACATCCTGACTTTTTATGAATAGGCCTAATGCCGGCAATAGCCCAATTTCAAAAATAAAATTCAAATTAAATTTCAAATTTCAAGAACTCCACACATTTTACGTAAAATCACTTCCTTAAAAGGCATGGTGTACTTTTGGCTATTACCCTAGAAGTTAATGACCAAACAAATTACTTGGTAAATATTACTATGGGGAGCGGTTGATATTATAAAATATTGTAAGAAACGACTCCATTTGAAGTAAATGTATGAGAAAGAGGTGATTTGTCACCCCAAAACTTGAATCTTAGAAAGGCTTCATGAAAATGTATACTATCATTTAAAAGTGTCAAAGTGTGCTAGTAATGAGTAAGTTGGGCACAATCTAATGGAGCTGCCTAAAGCAGAAAATATATAGTACTTTATTGTCTTGTATACATAATGCAGCAATAGGCAGGAAAACCAGTTGCAAATGGTACATACCATGATAAAGTGCACGGTAACCATTTTCTGGTTAGCATAAGTATTGTGAACTTATCATTGTTTGTGCTGAAGCAGTTCAATGAAACTTGGCCCTACACTCTAAAAACTCCGTGTCAGAATTGACCAGGATCCCGGGTCGGGGGCTAGACCCATTTCTGGGACAGGCAGATTCTTCGTAAATTTGACCCATTTTTGCCATTTCTTCGGGTGATACTAGCCCCGGAAGCTGGTTAAAACAATGAATTGTTCATATTCTGCTTAAGCTTAACAACTTTCTGTGTCAATTTAATACAGACTTGGGGTCACACTTACTCAGAATTGGATGAGGCCCCCTCTCGGACCCGAAACCGGTTCAACTTTGACCTGGGTGTCTACTTTCCAAGCACTCTTATTATTGGTTACGATAATTAATGCACGCGTAAATATTTTGCTGACAGGTGAAACTTACGATTAGGTCTACAAGGTGTAATCCAAAATGCCATGACTTAACTGTGCATGGTTTCTAATTTGAATAGAACTGAAAACACGAAAAGGGTCCAGGCTGTAATTCGGTTAGCATGACAATGACGTCAGATTTGAAAGGAGCTTTTTTCATTAGCGATCGATAATGTTTGAAAGCGCGTGTGTGTGTGTGTGTGTTAACAATGGAATTGCATTGTTGCCTCGTTCATCTGCGTAACAACAGCTTACAGCTATTGTTTGATGCCCTTTGCATTGATTACGGTTGCCAGCGGTTTCGAAATAAAAAATGTGCTTCGGACCTCTCCGTAAAATGAAGTCCAACTCTCAGGCTTCACAAAAATGGTTGCTTGCAGAGGAGACTTTTGAAGACCTCAGAACGCGTGTGGACAATATACAATTAAATCGGCCACAAACATCTTTGATAAAACTCCAATGAAACTGTAACATAAGCCTATTTTGTGAAAAAATACTCACCATGAACAACAATGGAGGAAAAAAGATATGAAAAAGAACAAAAAACATAATGTTATCTCGTTACTCCCAAACCGAAGGAACAGTACCTGTAAGCTACACACTAAAGTAGATGAAATTAATACCAGTGAGACACACCTATAGGACGGAAGTGACTACGAAATGCTTTAGTATTTGCTGATGAAAGAATGACTGAGTTTAAGTTGCTGTGGGTGAGGTAGGACTTTGGGGAGAGGTATCGGACAGCGATCGTTTGAGGATGAACCAAGGTGATATGATCCGCGAATGGGAACATAGCAAATAAAGAAGGTGTTGAGTTGGGCCCCCTGAAAGGTGACGATGCCGATATCGGATTGCAGTCGAACCGCGTGTCTGTTCTTCGGTGACTTCCCCCTTTGTCGTGCTATTCATAATGTTACAATTGTTTGTTATTAAATTAAATTTCCCATGTAGAAATCGTGCCCCAGTGAAGCTTGGCTCTTGCATAAGGTTTCAGGGCAAATTACTACGAGTACTTCAAGTGTTTACTGAATACCAAAATAGCATGCAGGCTTATACTACACTGCAAACAACTGGAGTGTCAAAATTGACACCATGAGTGTTGTAAAATAGATACACAAGAGATAATCGAAATTAACACCACACAGTGTTAAAATAATATCAACGCAATTTTGTTGACATGAATTGGTGCTATTTTAACACCCTATGGTGTAAATTTTAACACCCCGGTTTTTGCAGTGTAAGAAGTCATCATTGATAATACACCAAGGTTGTTATAGTTCGAAAAATTTGGTTTCGAAAACTTGTTCGTCACAGTTGTGGGCCAGTTTTAAAATATTACGTTATAGCCTATAATTATTTGAATTTATGGTTTAAAAAAAACACCAAAAACCAAAAACGGTGTTAAATCTATGGTATTTCTAAGCC
The DNA here is from genome assembly GCA_037783415.1 of Leptasterias polaris. Taxonomy (NCBI): domain Eukaryota; kingdom Metazoa; phylum Echinodermata; class Asteroidea; order Forcipulatida; family Asteriidae; genus Leptasterias; species Leptasterias polaris. The sequence continues at coordinate 5,276,410 of JAZGTN010000025.1, read as the reverse complement.
AATCTTTAAAAAAATATAAAAAATGTGTCCGGGAAAAGTACTGCTCAGCTCTACGTGAGTGTCTACCCAAGGATCAACTTTTCAGTTGACACTTTATGTGAAATTGAGTGCGAGTCTTCTTGCTGTTCACGAACCGAAATAGGTGAATTTCTTTCTCGTTCTTATATTGACATAAACTCAATTTGTACAAAATATGAGAGAAATGGTAGTGGGAACTGCATCATTATATTATTGATAATACACAGTTTTTATAGCGCTTTATCAAAAAAATTTAGTCTCAACGTGCTCAAATTTGTTTGGAACAGGTAGCCAGAACTTTACATGTGTTTGAATAAAAACGATACCATTTAAACTTGTAAGGGGGTTAACTAGGTGACGCAGCGCAAACACAGCCAAAGAAGACCGGGGAAACCCCCTTCTAGACAAAAAGTGTACTTTGTTCTTTTACGTGCATTACAACACACGGGATATACGGCTTTACGTCCAATCTTGAGGACGGAGCAATAGTCCCATGAAATATGCTAATTACATGTACATTCACACATGCCTACAGCAATCTTATTTGCCTGCGTTACGGTTGTATAGCATATACCATGCCCGATATGGGGCAGAGGGAGGCCCCCCCAAACTAACCCTAACCCTAACACACTCTTCCCTCTTGTATACAGAAGCACCCCCCCTAAAATTCTCAAAAGAATTCCTGAGATTCCCAGAACACAATGAAGACACAATAGAGGGGGGGCCTCCCTCTGCCCCATATCGAGCAGCAATTGGTATAGCAGGCAAAATTTGTCTGATCGTTTATCAAAAGCATTCCGTAAGGTTGGTATGCGAGGTACAAAGGTAGGTATTTGAAATGTTGTTTTTGGAAGAATGTGGAGGTAGCGTAGCTGATCATTCTAGCTTGCGACTTCGGTTCAGTTTAGAGCACACATTGGAATGTATTTAAAAAAAAAAAAAAAAAAAAAAAAAACGATCAACAATTTTTGTTATTATCAAAAAGCAAACCTTACAGAGGTACAATTTGCTGATAGCCACAAGGTTTTCCAGAGTTTTTTGCTCATTGAGTTTTATCTCTGGTTTTTAATCCTGTGGGATTTTTAAGTTGCTGAAAAGGTAACGAGAAAAAGTTGTTGATCGAATGCATGTCAAAGTGAATACAATTTTAGTGCCAGCTCCATCTGGTGGTCGAGCCTTCAGGCAAGCCATATCCTATATTTGTGTAACAAGTTGTGTTATTCTTTAGGGCAGTTCAGAAGGAAAATGACAAATAGAATAGACTATTGGTTTGCAAACGCCACATAGTTGTACACTAGACAAACTGCAATGTGCCTCCATCACTGGTCCCCTGCAAAAAGGCGCGATGTTCTCTTTTTTTGCAAACCAGTATTGTTAATGCACATGCGCGATGTACAATTTACATATTTCATGGGAAGGGGCTATGACTATTAAGTGTTTTGCACAAGGGGACGCTGGTGTCATGACCGGGACTCGAACCCACATTATGACAACACAAAACCTTGAATCCTGTGCGCCAGACAACTCGGCCACGATACGCCATGATGGAACTCAAACTTGCCATTTTGGTGGCTTGTTGCTCTATTTATTAGTTATCATATCAGTCACTATGCATGTATGCATGTATATACAAGGCATCATTGTAACTGCTGTTTAAAATAAGTTAACAATAACACATTGTACAAGTTGTTTTAAAATGGCATTATAGCTGGTTCAACATATATCTATAAATAAGAAGCAATCGATTATCTGCAGATCCGTCACCGATGTTTGAAATAAAACAAGTAAGTAATGTTTATTAATCTTAGGAATTGAGAGGTAATTCTCAAATGGCAACACATGTATTTCAAATCAAATATCTTGACTCAGGAGTCTATACGGGGGAAAATAAAATACTTTTGAAACAATTACTTCTCAATATATTTACATATTTAAAATAATCACGTGGAAACGAAGATTAGGTAGTCGCCTTTAATGAGGTAAATTGTTAAAACGCAAACAAAAATCCACTTTTCTTTAGTAGGATGGCATGGTTCGAGCGAAATATGTGACCCGCTCTATCACATTGAGGAATGTCTCGGAAAATGTGAGATATGCATATCACGTTAACAAGTAACTCACTGACTTTCCAGCAATACCATTATTATTTCCGTAGCTTATTCCAGTCCGAAGTTTCCGGGTAATGAAGAAAATCTATAAGACAAGGCCACTTCCATTATTTTATGACGTGTTTATTTAGATAATCGTTATTAACATCAGCTAGCTATTATGCGTACAAACAAACCGTAATTTGTGTGGATTTGTTCTTTTTTCAATTACAGGTAAGACCACTACAAGAAAAATAAAGTTTTGCTTAACCTAATACCACCAAAATCGCGGAATCGGTTTTTGTAGTGTTTTTGTTTTCATGATTTTCGATTGTCAACAACTTTTGTATGGCTTATTACACGTAAACGTAATTTCCGAGAAATTCCTCTTTTCGATAGAGCGGGTCACACATATTCCAGTTGTATTTCAGTTGAGGGCTGTTTACCTCTATGTTATTGAGCCAATGGGATGCGGTAATTGTTTGTTTATAACAACCGATCACAAAACCCCAATTGTGTCTCCAGGGCTCGATTTTCAGAAAGCACTGATTGTGTTAATCCTATATAAATGTAGGTAGGCCTATATACACAATATAACTAACCTGTGAAAATCTCACTTCAAAAGGTGGTCGCGTTTTTGAGATATCACCGAAAAACCGGAGCAAATATTTCCACGCAGGAAGAATATTCCCAATAGTAATACACAATCTGAGAAGCGTTACGGCTGCAACGCTTCTCAGATTCAAATCTTTGGGGATAAAAAGTCATATATTTTTCCATAACCGTAGTACTGCGAAGTGAAAAGTTTCTCAAAATGCATTATACTATCCAAAGCTGCTGTACTTCTTACCAAGTAAGTTGTTATTGCCATTAATGTTCAGAGTCATAATACCAAACGTATACAGACCCTTTGAACAAAGACAACATTTTTAGATTTGTTGTCAGTATTACCATTACGATGTTTACTTCGACATCACCCTTTGCTTAGCAATTAAAATAGATTCTCAGTTCACTTCAATCTTAGCTCTTTGTAAAATCGAGCCTGGCACCTCTTTCATGCCTTCCTACTTTCTCAAGCCACAAGAAGACACAAGGGGGCGCTGTTACAAAACAATGCTAAGTTGTGTTGGTGAAATGTACACCAAAAACCCATTGACATTTTTAGCAAACGAAGTTTTTTGGCAATTACGAGCAGCGTGTTTACCATCCTTTTTGTACGGGGATCTACACCAACGATAACAAACTCACGAAAAAGATCAATCAGTGACCATTCCCGTTGTTTGATCCTCTTGGAATGCTTTGTGGCTCGGGAACTGGTGTGACTGAAATCACGGCCAGAGTTGACTGGCTACCTTCGGGTGAAGTCCTGAGAACTTTAGAAGATCGTCCGTTCGGTGGCAACAGTGCTGCTGTAGATACAGGAACATGACGCTTGGGTACCGCCTTGTCTGTGTTGTTTTTGATCCAGTGACTCAAAAAGGTCTTCGCACTTTGTTCACCTTGCTAAACAAAATATAAACCACACAAAGTAGGAGTGATCAATGGCGGAAGTAGCCCCTTAAATTACACAAATGCAGGAAGGTTCCACAAGTTACTGGCTCCATATAGGAAGCCACCAAGTTTGATTGGCAGAGCAGAGGGGTATTGGAAACCTCAGAACCTAGCACAGGCTGTCAGCAAGACATCTGAAAGCCTGCCACAAAGAACAGATGGCTTTTTTATCGGGTATTTAGGTTTGGTTCAATTTCGCAGATGAAGTTGAGTAACTTTTTTGCAGCATCTCAAAAGAAAAAAACTAAACAACTCTGGACCTGACCCCCCTCTTAGATATGTGGAATGGTCCAGTCTAGGATATCAAGGAATTTGACCCTCACATGGCATTGTACTTTGGAGAAAACAGTAAAAAACGTGCTTGCCAGACCAGTAATCGAACGATGGAGCTTGTGACATTCATAATATGAAAATGGATGGAGGTTCCATCATCAGCAACAACGTTCATAATAAAGTGCGCCATCAAGAGTTGGCCTCGGACAACACAAGAATTCCGGGGGAGTATAGGTAACAGAACATCTGACGTCACTCTTTTAGGAGCGTGTGACTAAGGCTGGGCAATAATATTTTTGGGAGCCTAGCCTATCATCTCGAACGTCATCTCGTTGAACTCATGCTATTCTTTTTGAAAAAGGGAAATACAATCAAAAACGTGAACGTAATGAGCGGATTGACGATTTATAGTGCCACACTTTATACACATTTCGGGGCAGAATTGCCTCGTGTCCGGCTCCCGTTGGACTTGACACATTTCTGAGTCAATTTGGCCCGGACTCTGTGTAGAATTGACCCAGAAAGGGGTACAAATTACACAGAATCCGAGTAAAAATCCCATCTTCTGACCACTTTCTAGGTCAGCCTGACCTAAAATGGGGCGGGCCTTCTAGAGTTTGGGTCAATCTGACCCGGAACTTCTTAGAGTGTAATACCTGTACTAAAAACTTCCGATCTTCTTCTTCCAGCTTGAAGTCTGTAGCACCTACGTATAGAGTGTCTATCCCGATCGTTCGCTTCAAATCATTCTCCTGTAACGCAAATGAAACATAGACCAATAACGGCAAGTTCGTTCACATGGTACAACTTTTGAAATCTCCACGGGTTTCTGCAAAGCAGGGGGTAGGTATGGTTAGGCTGTAATACGAAAACCATTTACACAGATTTAAAGGCAGTACGTGTGCCAATGATAACAAAGATCTTTGTTTAATTTAAGTATAAAATGTTACTAATTAAATTCATTTACTACAACCATTTTTCTGTGAAATATGAGAAAAGTGAATCTGAAAACTTAGAAAAAACACGCAACAGCTTATTTCGTATTTACATGTACAACATTGTACATGGTTTTGTATTAGTTTACATAACGAATTAAGCCAACTATTTCACAGTTTTATTATTTTATGTGTATGATTGATCACACAAATCACGAACACTGTCGGCGGCTATTTTTTCAGCTCCACCAAACCTGTATAACGCATTTTAAAAGAAGACCATAGTAATCCTTCACGGGTTGGTAGTCTGCATTCGAAACTGTGTCGTGGACCGAGCCTTGCAAAACTTATTTCGATTTTTGCTAATAAGAAATTTCAAACCTGTAGCAGAGCCTATGCCTATGTTCCCATGAGTTTGGTCCCTGGTCTTTACCAGAGCTGTACAAAGTAAAATGAAATGATGTAATTCTTAGTGTGATACTGAGGCGCCATACTGATAAGATCTAGAAATCTACGTCCAATCAGTCTGGAATCCTGACTCACCGTTGTAAAGACTCTCTTTACGTTGACAAGCAGTGTGTTTGATAATGTATCCAGAAATTCCCCCAAGCCGGAGACTTCCTGCCTCTGATACCCTAAGAACAATGTCTGGAGACTAACTCCCTTCTGCTCTGCCAAACCCATCAGTTCCTGGAAGGAAATCTGTAATATGAAATACGTCAATGAGTCAAACACTGTACAAGTACACTTTCGTATAGAGTTATCCAGAACCTAATAAGAATGGTTTCAGCACAGGCCTACTTCACATACATCATGCTACTTCTAAGGCATTATTGTATACAGCAATCCTTCACCGATCTTGAACTCTTGGTGGCAGCAGATATGCCTCCATTACTGCGGTGTACCTGGGTGGTACTGCGCTGCCTAGCGACTGGTATAAGGTTTGGGCTACACGGCGATCATTAATCAGTCGCGTCGCGGGTTATTGGACTTTCACTTTGAAAATCGCTTAAACCCGTCGCTAGGCAGCGCAGTAGTACCACCCAGGTACCACCGCAATAATGGCGGTATCTGCTGCCACCAAGAGTTCAAGATCGGTGAAGGATTGCTGTATACTGTTAGTATTTGTTATGCTATGCATCCAACTATATTAAATGCGATCAATAACAAAGATATAACTATTTTATAATGATGTGATTTTATCCGAGTTCATTGATTTAACTCTAACAGCAACCAATTTTTGACAATTTCTTAAAATGCTCGGTATTTTACGTGTAGTTTTCCTTGATAGCCAAAAATATTTCCCATGATTTTTCCACTCTGACTGTGTTTCAAATTATGTGATTGTATCATCACATGTAGTGGCATGAGAAGAAGAAATACCAACCCCTTTTCTAATAAAACTTAAGTGAACAAGTAATTGTCTTTAAAAACGAATTGTCAGTTTAAAAATGTAATCAATTCCATAAACAAAATATTGTTTCTCACAACTTAAAATCAATCGTAACGGTTGGCTACTAAAGATTTTACATACCTTGCCATCTCCATTGATGTCCAAGAAATCGAATACTTCATCAAGGGTAAAGTTTTTACCAAAGAGAATCTTGGCTTCTCTATCAGTGAACTCATCCCCATCCTGTTAAAGTTTCAAGTGCAAACAAAAAAGTTTCACCCAATAAGAAGAGCAGGAAGAACAACATTTTTGTATAGATGTTACGTCAAAACTTGTCCAAACTTACCGCCACTCTTTCAGTGTTCTACATGAAGCAGCGTTCACTGCGGCTATTCTTAAAACCATTTAATGAGTGCCGTCTACCGAAAATCACTCTATTGTTGAATGTGTCCTCAATCCTCAGTGGTAACAGTTACTTGTATAATTGGTTATGTGTGGGGTGGGGTGTTTTTGGAAACCGCAAAGCTGCGCAAAGCTGCTCAGAAGCTTGCTAGATATCAGGGCACTCTTTGATATAATTAACAGATGGCTGGAATTGTTCCACTTTATCAGGGATTGGACGTGTCGGGCTGTGTTGACACTCACGCTAAGCCATGTGGCAGATTTTGTACGCTGGGTGTGGTTAAAATTGTTTTCCCAGCCCATAAAAACACAATCAATGAAATTGACACCCTTCCCCATTAGATAAGTGGAATGGTCCAGTCTAGGATGGGATGATCAACTCTATGTGTGCTTTGCAACTGGTAAAAAACAGCTAATTTGTGACTCCTGTGTAGGTGGACAGGCTGACCCGCGGAAACTAGTGAACAATTGAGACTTTGACTACGATTCTAAGCCAGTTTGTAACTTGGGGTAGGTTTGACAACGATTGCGGGTCATACTGATGACCATAGAAAGTGTGCACCAAGAGTATATACCTTCTTGAAGACCTCTTCTAGCTCCTTCCGGCTAATCGAACCGATGTCTTTATCCATCTGATTCCGAGATAAGACAGCAATAAACTTAGCAAGTGCATCAGTTACAATCTTATGCTCTGTAGCAGCTTCTTGTTGCTTGGATTTGGTGTTCTTCCGTTCTCTGAAAAGAATTGTTAAGATAGTTCACATTGTCAATGATAATATTATTATACAATGTCATTAAAATGGAGGTAGAACCAAATTTATGGCAAATTTTATTTGTTTCACTGTTTTCTCCAGAGTTTACAGCCCTGTGGGAATCAAAGTCCTTAACCTGAAATGAACTATTCCACAAATCCAAGAGGGGATCAGGTCCAAGAGTTGTTTGTTTTGGTGTACTTTTCTTTTTTTGAGGGACTGACAAATATGTTTACTCATTCGTTTCGTGCACAAAACTTCTACCAACATACAGACCTACCGAGATATAACCCTCTGAGCCACCTATTCTATGTAGCATGCTTTCAGATGCGTTGCTGACAGCCTGTGCTAGGTGTTGAAGTTTGATACCTCTACGCGTTAAAGCAATGTACGTGGGACTAAAGTGGTCCCCCTAAAAAGTTAGATTAAGTGCGAGACTTACACGGTCTACAGGGCGTAGCGTACAGCACTTGCGCGTCCATATTGTGTTTAGATTTTTGCAATTACAACCATCCATAGATGTACAATTTATTCTTACCTGGATAGTTTGGTGTCTGGTCGAGTGGCAAGAGGAGTGTATGCATTATCCGTGGCGAGTTGGTCAACCATCAGGTCCTGCTCGTCACTGGAGTACTGGAAAATTAAGAAAATGTTCATGCTGTCATTGAACCCCGTGGATACTATTTCCCATTATTCAGAAGGAGACAAAATTATATCAGGTTTCTGCTTTTCTCTCTCCACTCTCTCTATTCATGTGTTTCCACTTGACTGCTCTTGTAACTCCTGTATCCATGCTTGTATGTGTGTTGTTTTGTCATTTAGCCTTCGAGAAAGACTCTGCTTGGGTCGAAACGTCAGGCCACTAACTTATTTTTTGCATCTATACCTCGGGTCCTTTTGGTTGGTAAGCAGTTTGCAACAGCTAATTCTATTTTCAAAATTATATCAATTTGCACTTTCATCAGATCAACGTACTAATTTAAATGGAAGAAAGATGCTGCTGCGGCAGGAGATTCTGTCCTGAGGTTAAGTGGAGTGTCGTGGCTGAATGGCTAAGAGCACCGGACTCAAAGTTCTTTGTTTCTGATCATGACACTTGTATTCTTGAGCAAGATGCTTTACCATTATTTGCTTTGTCCTTCGGATGGAACATTAAGTCCCGTATAATAGGATTGGTATTGCATGTAAAAGAACCCGGCACACTTATCGTGGCAGGAGAGTAGGGGTTAACCCCTGTGTTTCTGGTTCACATAGCAAGCACCCTTGTTTACAGGTTTCCTCAGGCTTGCGAGCTACAGTGATTTAGCTTACTTATGAGGCATCCTTGGTTTCATTACCAGAAATACAATAATATATATAATTTGGGTTTTTACACCCTTACATCGATGTGTGTTACACACTGTATTCACTACTTATCAAAATTCTGTGCAAAAAATCCACAGGCAAATCATTCAATACTAATATAAAACCACTGAGTTTCTATTAGATAATACTTACAAGAAGTAGGCCAATAGTTTTATCATTGACAGGTGAAAACCGTTCATTCTTCTGCATCAATTTTGCAGCATCCTCCAAAGGTTGAAGTCTCCTCAATATGCTATCTTCAGGTTTCATAGAAAGCCACCAACCTGACATAAAGATTAAAAGGGTTCGTTTTGTTAATACCATAAAAAGGTACTGACAATCTTGCTGTTTAACTTCGTTGGTTGACAGTTGTTTTGAAGTTTAAGCTGAAAGTCTATATCGTCCGATTCTAACCGGTTGAATTTGGGTTCAAGATTGTATCAAAGGTTAAATTAAGTTGTGTGATGCACATTTTTTTAAATAGATAGAGCCCTTGTAAAAATTGGGGGGGGGGGGGGGAAGTCGGGCCTACGGAGCATAGGTGTCTATGGCTTACAATGTGCATTGGAACCTAACAGACCTAAAAAACACTGCGGTCTCGGACATACGAAACATTTGGTACTTAGTGCCTACGGAACACTGGTGCCCAAAGCTTTTACATAATGCACTGGTGCCTACAGCCTCGGGGCCTAATGAACACTTGCATCTCGGGCTTAAAATACAATGGTGCCTATCAATAGGGCCTTAGAAACGCTGGTGCCTATAGAAAGGGGCCGAAGGGACACTGGTGTCTAGGGCCTATAAAATGTGCTGTTTCTTTAGCCTCAGATCCTATGGAACACTTTGCCTCAGGCCTGAAAATACACCGAGGCCTAAAATACACTGGGGCTTATACAAAGGGCCTAAAGGAACACTGGTTCATGGGGCTTAAAATACACTGGTGCTTATGGGGCCTTTGGTATACGCTTGTGCCTATTACAAAGGGCATATAAGGAACACCGATGCGTAGGGCGAAAGAAACACTGGTGCCTATAGGGTGAGTACAAGGGTGTTTATAAAAGAGCCTCGGGAACGCCGGTGCCTGGGACCTAGTACACTGGTACCTACAGGGCCCAAGGAACACTGGTCCCAGGGGGGCGTATAAAAAACACCTTGGTGCTTATATGGTCTATAAACCACATATTATCTCAGCCGTGTCTTTAACACTGACAGTGTTCATTGACCTAAAACATTTATAATTGGGTTCGGTTTGTTTTTGTTTTTTATATCATTTTTCTGTGAAGAAAAGAAATCATTAATAACTAGAAATTTTCTCTCACCGTCAAAACAATGAATAGGATAGTTGCATATGAGTCCTCCATCCACGTAGAGGTCGGTGCGACCGTAATGGCTGTACTGCACAGCACAAAATAAACCTATAAGCAAAACAATAAGCCTTGATGAGTTCCTTGAATATAAATGTATAGCTAATTTCATGCGCACGAAGTTCAAGTTAACCCCAAAAGATACAACTAAACAATAGTATACCATTTAAAAATTGTGCATATTTCACCAAAAACAATGTTCAAAAGAGCATTAAAATGAGATACAATCTTAAGCTTAATCTTTAAAACAAAAAGAGACTATTGTATCGAATGAATTATCGGGAAATCCATTCCAAGGTTTCGGTGCAGCTTGAAAAAAAAACGACTTAATTATCCCCGATGTCTTGAATAGGGGTTTATAGGAAATTTGATTCAAAAGTGAAAAGGAATCGAACATAACTTCAAATTGCTCTTCACAAGAAAAACTAGTTTTCAAACGATACACATTTCTCATTTTGTCTAGCATACCTGGGATTGCCATAGACATACGGGCCGCCATACGGACTGACAGGTTAGGTGTTGTCTTTACATGGCAGTATTCGGCATCCATGAGGTTGACATTTGTCACCACGATGCAGATTTCTGTATTAAACCGGTCGTATACCTTGCAGAGAAAGGAAAACAGAATGTAAAACAAAATATTAAAGGCATTTCGTTCGTGCGCTGTCGCAGAATATAAACCATGTGACCTGTGACATCACATGTTTACAAAAGAGCCACAGAGCCTGATGGACTTCCTGCAGGCACAGTTGTTTGCACATAGCTCAATGGAAGAATACAATCAATCTTATGTCTTATGGAGATTGCACTGTCTGATTTTTCTCAACTTTTGATATGAAGAAAGGGGGGCGACACACAAACTGTACAGCTGTTACTTTTGTAACTCTTGAATTTATGTGAAATTATGACTCAAAATGAAAATTTTCCCATTTGGCCTATGTAGTATCTTGCCTCTCAGGAGGTGCATTATAATGTATACAGCAATCCTTCACCGATCTTGAACTCTTGGTGGCAGCAGATATGCCTCCATTACTGCGGTGTACCTGGGTGGTACTGCGCTGCCTAGCGACTGGTATAAGGTTTGGGCTACACGGCGATCATTTGATCAGTCGCGGGTTATTGGACTTTCACTTTGCAAATCGCTTAAACCCGTCGCTAGGCAGCGCAGTACCACCCAGGTACCACCGCAATAATGGCGGTATCTGTTGCCACCAAGAGTTCAAGATCGGTGAAGGATTGCTGTATAAGGTCACTACTCTGTAAACAAAGGTAACATGGTCTTTAGTCACTGCTGAGAGGTTGGTGAAAACTATGAGAGAGAAAATAAATGTACCTGTTTGAAGGTGATGTCTCTACTGCCGGTGGCTTGCTCTAGACGATCTCCAAACCAGGAATATAATTTACGGGCAGGATGCCATCCGTAATACTTCACCAAGTTAGGTATCATGGTGCATAAACCACATGATGCATCTGCGAAATGTCATGAGTTAACGTAAATATTATTATTATTTTAGAGGTGTTGAACAAAAAATTGCCCAGAACAGGATTGGACCCTGCATGCGACCTCTGGATTATCATGCTGGTGGGGCAGGAGATTCTGTCCCCATACGGCGAACTGTGCAAAAAAAAAAATCTTATAGCGCCCTCTTTTGAATCATCGTCCTTCAGCCCCTGTAAATTTCCTATCGGGGACAGAATCTCCGGGTGACAGATTTCCCTATGACACTGGTGTTCTACCAAGTAACTGGGCCAATTACTGATCGGACGAGATTCATACACAATTTGTCAAATGGGGTACAGATTCACCGGGACAAATTAGTATAATTATTATTATTATTAAAAAGATTTATTAAGCGCATTTCCAAAAAGACCAATGCGCTTGTGATACAAAATTCACCTGTGATACCAGTACCAACTGTGACTGCGCTTATTTTTGGTCAAATCATTTACTGGGTGATGTGTGCCGAAAATCACATCAATGTGGTACGTGTGGGGTGGGTTTTTTCCAAGCCCATAAGATTTTATTTTGTTGTATCTGACCCCCCCCCCCCCCCCCTTTAGAAATGTGGAGTGGTCCCAGTCTAGGATATCTTTGATATCTCGCTGTAGGCTTTGCAACTCGGGTAATACAACCTTGTGACCCCTGTAGGACCACATGAAATGTTCTTAGTTAAATCAATATTTTAAAGAAAATCTATGAAATTGGGCTGTGGAAAATACCACGGCATTCACACTCAACTCTTAAGAAAAGTATCACAGCATTTTAGACGGAAATGTGTCACATGATTATTAGCGCTAATTGAAACTCACCTAGAAAATACGACTTGAGGTCGAGACTAAGGAATTCCTCTACGTCATAAGAGGTGTAGCCGACACCAAGAAGCACAGCCCACATTGCCCCTGCACTGGCTCCACCCAGTTTTCGTATCTGTGGCCACACCCCGGCTTTCTCTAATACCTTGAAATCATTTGAATAAAAGAAGAGCAGAACAAATTATATTTTGTTTTTCATTCATTCATTCTAACGGCTTCCACTGGACAGTGTGGTGGTCCTCCAAATATTCCTGTCAAGCTTGTAGCTGTCTATGTCCTCAAAGTCTTTAGGTCGGGGCCCAATTCCATAGAGCTGCTTAACAGCCGATTCTGTGCTTACGTACGAGTTTCTATTTCATAGCGCTGCTTATTGGCCGATTCTGTGCTTACGTACGAGTTTCTATTTCATAGCGCTGCTTATTGGCCGATTCTGTGCTTACGTACGAGTTTCTATTTCATAGCGCTGCTTATTGGCCGATTCTGTGCTTACGTACGAGTTTCTATTTCATAGCGCTGCTTATTGGCCGATTCTGTGCTTACGTACGAGTTTCTATTTCATAGCGCTGCTTATTGGCCGATTCTGTGCTTACGTACGAGTTTCTATTTCATAGCGCTGCTTATTGGTCGATTCTGTGCTTACGTACGAGTTTCTATTTCATAGCGCTGCTTATTGGTCGATTCTGTGCTTACGTACGAGTTTCTATTTCATAGCGCTGCTTATTGGTCGATTCTGTGCTTACGTACGAGTTTCTATTTCATAGCGCTGCTTATTGGTCGATTCTGTGCTTACGTACGAGTTTCTATTTCATAGCGCTGCTTATTGGTCGATTCTGTGCTTACGTACGAGTTTCTATTTCATAGCGCTGCTTATTGGTCGATTCTGTGCTTACGTACGAGTTTCTATTTCATAGCGCTGCTTATTGGTCGATTCTGTGCTTACGTACGAGTTTCTATTTCATAGCGCTGCTTATTGGCCGATTCTGTGCTTACGTACGAGTTTCTATTTCATAGCGCTGCTTATTGGCCGATTCTGTGCTTACGTACGAGTTTCTATTTCATAGCGCTGCTTATTGGCCGATTCTGTGCTTACGTACGAGTTTCTATTTCATAGCGCTGCTTATTGGCCGATTCTGTGCTTACGTACGAGTTTCTATTTCATAGCGCTGCTTATTGGCCGATTCTGTGCTTACGTACGAGTTTCTATTTCATAGCGCTGCTTATTGGCCGATTCTGTGCTTACGTACGAGTTTCTATTTCATAGCGCTGCTTATTGGCCGATTCTGTGCTTACGTACGAGTTTCTATTTCATAGCGCTGCTTATTGGCCGATTCTGTGCTTACGTACGAGTTTCTATTTCATAGCGCTGCTTATTGGTCGATTCTGTGCTTACGTACGAGTTTCTATTTCATAGCGCTGCTTATTGGTCGATTCTGTGCTTACGTACGAGTTTCTATTTCATAGCGCTGCTTATTGGTCGATTCTGTGCTTACGTACGAGTTTCTATTTCATAGCGCTGCTTATTGGTCGATTCTGTGCTTACGTACGAGTTTCTATTTCATAGCGCTGCTTATTGGTCGATTCTGTGCTTACGTACGAGTTTCTATTTCATAGCGCTGCTTATTGGTCGATTCTGTGCTTACGTACGAGTTTCTATTTCATAGCGCTGCTTATTGGTCGATTCTGTGCTTACGTACGAGTTTCTATTTCATAGCGCTGCTTATTGGTCGATTCTGTGCTTACGTACGAGTTTCTATTTCATAGCGCTGCTTATTGGTCGATTCTGTGCTTACGTACGAGTTTCTATTTCATAGCGCTGCTTATTGGTCGATTCTGTGCTTACGTACGAGTTTCTATTTCATAGCGCTGCTTATTGGTCGATTCTGTGCTTACGTACGAGTTTCTATTTCATAGAGCTGCTTAACAGCCGATTCTGTGCTTACGTACGAGTTTCTATTTCATAGCGCTGCTAACCGTAAGCACACGAAAAGGCATGCTAACCCTAACCTGTACGCGATTTTTTTCCCCCAGCGCGGTAAAGGCCATTCTGTGCATAGCAGGTGCTAGTTGATATTGTAATGAAGCTTGGCACGTACGGATCCCAGTGAGATATGCACAGAATGGCCTTTACCGCGCTGGGAAAAAAAAAATTCGCAACCTGTACGTTGCTGACTGCACGATAATGAATGACGTAACAATGCAAAACCATTGTGAACGGGCAAGATGGCTGCCTTATTTTCTTGCTAACCCGTGAAATACGCTTATGCTTACCATTGAGCAGCTCTATGAAATTGGGCCCAGGTTGAAATTATTCAATAGTTGGTTGATGTTTTTTAAGTTTGGCATTCCTTTGCTCCTCTTTCCATGCGTTGGTTGCCACAAAACAAAATCTGACACCACTTGATTTTTGCTTCTTTTGCAATGTAGGCCTACAGCAAATTTAAGTCTCCTCTTCCTGATATTTGTAACGATTTAAGGTAGTTGACCGTACACAACTGTATTGGGGATGCGGTCATTTCTGTCAACATAATAACATTGGTGTTGTTTTACATAATAATACACAGCTTTTATTAGCTACATAGTGTAACGGACAGTGCATGATGTATGTTATGAGTTAATTAGTTGTGAGCATGCGCCAGGAGATCGGTATGGTATTGCCCCGATCTGTGCGTGAGTTGTGCCGCATGGCATGCGGTACCAGACTGTACGAAGCGAGGTCGTCAGTCTGCAGCAGGATTTCCAGGAGTAAACAGGTATGTGAAATTGCTCTGTGTATTACCCAGGTTTGCTTTGCATTCTGCGTTGCGCGTGGTTGACTATCAGTGCATGTGAGTGGGTTGTATTGGGGGTAACCACAAGGTTGACTACAGCGGAGGCTGGTTGACCGTGAGTTGATTCATTGTATTTGTGGTCGGGATCGGCGATAGCTTCGTGCTCCGTCGTTCTTGTTAGGTTAACAGTTTGTCACTAGGACGATCGCGCCCGAAAGGATGCGTGGTTGATCGGTAAGACGAAACTGTTGTTTGGGAATCTGTTGGCTGGGTGAGAGGCCATTGTTTATTGGGCGCGCGTGTGTATACGGACAGGGGAGATTTGCAGTGTGCAGACTGTCTCTGTATAACACGTGGTTGCTGCGTGACTCGCCGGCTTGACATCACAGGGTGCTTGTCAGGGCTGGGTTATTGGGATCCTACTAGATGCTTTAATTGTGCATGGTTAACTAGTAGATGAATGAGGTTTAATTGCGCGAAGCTCAAGGGTAATAGAGAGTAATCCACATACGTTTGTGTTTATTGAGAATTTGTATTAAGTGAAGACATTGTTTATGTATGGTTGACTAGAGTTGAATAAACCACATGGTTGATGCTTATGTTCATGAATTACTTGTCATTGTGAGTTTATTTAGCAATCTGTGTACACTGAGAGAGGTTTGTTTAACAATCAGTTATAATCGGCGGTATACTTCCTCCAAAACGAATCTCGTCTTTTAGCCTTTAGGTCGCTTAGTGACTTTTAGCTTGAGGAACCAATAGACTCCGGAACTAGTTAATAATTAACAACAGGGATTGCAGTCAGGCAGGCACCCCTCGTTGTTTCCCGCCACAAATGGTGTCAGAAGTGGGATGATTATAATTGATTAAGTTAAACTCTCTGTTGAAATTAATCCTCCTCTATCCTGGGGAAAGGAGGTAGTACACAGGTTCAATAGTTGGCAATGCGATTGTGGATTGTTGTTGTGCTGTTGGTGATTATTGCAATTGTTGCTCTAGTTGCGGTTTGTCAGTTTGCCAGGACTCGCTTGGAGTTGAGGCGGTTACGACGAATTGCGAGGGAGCAGAATTTGACACTGATACGAATTCACAGTTTGACTAGTCAGACAAACAGTGCCAGAGTTTTGCGAAGTTTGGAACAACAGAGAATTGCAACACAGACTGCTGTGCTAGACGTGACGCAGTCACCTAGTGGTCAGTGGCCGAGTGTGGCAACGGTGTAGGTTCTAGTAAACTTAATGTGAATGTGGTCACTCGTCTTGTGTCTGGTGATTGCAGTTTTCGTTGGGTTGACTCTGGGTGTTGTAGTTGTGTGTTTTTGGTGTGTGGGGCGTGATATCCAGCAAGTGAGACAGGGTACTCGCTGGTGGGCATCCACACAGGGTACCGCTGAAAGAGAGACAGCGGTGTGAAGATGATGAGCGCCTCTAGTGTTGAGGCCGAGAAAGAAAGGCTCCTCCTAGAAAACCATTTTCTGCAGTGGGAGAAAGACCTACTCGCAAAGAAATTGGAAGCTTTTGTGGGCAGGGTGCCGCAGGGAGACATGCCGGGTGGTGAAAGGCATGAGAGACATCATGGTGATTCTGATGTACGGTTTGGGGTGATGAGAGAGACTGTGGTTGATGAGTCTCGTTCACCAAAAGAGTTGGCAAAATCCGACTTCTTGGGGACCAGCTCTGGTACCATCAAGTCAAGGAATGTTAGTTTTGGGGAGAGTACACCTCTGAGGTTTGGAAGTTCGGGAATGTTCCCACAAACTGAGATGACCCCCACTACTAACGAACCGCCTTCTCAGGTCGATGATGATTTGATGATGTTTCTTTCGGAACAAGGGACTGCGAAACCAGGTGGGTGCAACACCAATCCTTTCCTCGAGAAAGACGAGGCTGTTACCCCCAAGCAGGATCAAGGTGAACTGTTTAGCTTGTTTACACGTCTCATGGAGACAGTAAAAAGCAGTGGTCCTGGTGATAAGGGAGAGGTTGACTCCCCAGAGATGCACGTTCCAGCGAAGAAGGAAGCCCGAGTGGTTGATGGGGCCGGGGAGGATCAGGAGACAGCTTTGGTGCGACCGAATCGTCGCCCGAACATAACACCTGATCGATATGATGGCAAGGTGCTATGGAAAGAGTACCACCATCATTTTGAGTCTTGTCGGGAAGTCAATGGCTGGAATGATGAACAAGCCGCAAGGTATCTTACCGCAAGCTTGAAAGGGAACGCTCTCCGATTGTTGGGTGACTCAAATCAGAAGTACACTTACAGTGTACTTGTCAAACTTTTGGAGAGGCGGTTCGGTTCAGGAAGGCAGAGTGAGAACTATCTGGTGGAGTTGCGACATCGACGGCAGGGGCCAAAGGAAACCCTGCAGGAGTTGGGACAAGTGATCCTTGAGCTTACCGCCCGAGCGTACCCTGAACTCCAGGAAGATGCGAGGGAAAGGTTGGCCAAGAATCATTTCATTGATGCGGTTGACAGTCATTCCGTAAGGGAGGGCATCAATAGGGCCCGTCCCAGGAATTTGGACGAGGCAATCCAGGCTGCCCTCGAAACAGAGAATTTTGAGAAGGTCGAGCAGCAGAGGATTTATGATCAGAAGCCCGCCAAGTTGGTAAGGGCCACGGACTCTAGTTTTGAGCAAAGGCTGGGGTCAATTGAGGCTAATCTTGGTGAGCAAGCTCAGAGTTTGCAGACGTTGGCCGAGCTTATGAAGTCTTTGTCGGGTCAGAATAAGGACTCTGGTGCGGAGAAGGGCGTGCCGACTGGGAATGTGCACAAGCCTCATCAGAGTCAGACTGGTGACAGAAAGTGTTTTAACTGTGGGCTGGGTGGCCATTTTGCACGTGAGTGCAGGAAATCCAGAAAAACAGTATCCAATGTGTCGGGAAACGCCAATCAGCCTCACGTAGGGTCCGCGGGCAGGCTGGTCATTACAGAGGACCCAAAAGACCTCACTGCAACAAAGACGATGGTGACGAAGTAAAAAAGAAGTTGAAACCAGAGGTGGGGCAACGGGTAGTTACCCTGCCTGAGCTAGGCGCTGGTCCACGCTTGGGTTTGTTTGTTGATGGGTTGGTTCGGAGCACAAGGTGTCGGTTTTTGATTGACACAGGATCAACTGACACATTAATTAGTAGTTCAGTCTACTACGACATGCCTAAGGAGCAGAGACCCGTCTTGGAGACGAAGGGGGTAACAGTAAAACAGGTAGATGGTAGTCCACTTCCAGTGTTGGGAAAAGCCTTTGTGGAGGTACAGGTCGGTAAGACAGCATGCATGGTGAAGGCAATCTTTACGGAGATGAAATACCCAGGCATCCTGGGTATGGATTTTCTGGTGCCCACTGGTGGAATCTTGGACTTTAAGTCCAAGGAGTGGAGGCTCAATGGTGAGAAAATTAAGTGTACCAGCATGGCTGGTGAGCCGTTCATTGGGCGTGTGGTGGTTTTGAGAACCACAGAGATTCCTTCAGGCCATGAGGCAGTTGTCCCCGGTGTGATCTCCCACAGGAAGGTTGATGTAGCTGGTCCAGCTATTGTTGAACCCTTGGAAGGTGGTGGTGGTTTGGCACAGAGAGGGCTTGTGTTGGCCAGGTCTTTGGTTAATGCAGATTCGGAAGTTATTCCGCTAAGGGTGTTTAACCCAGGGAAAGAGAAGCGAGTCGCCCGGGAGGGTATGACAGTGGGTATCCTCTCTCAGGTGGAGCCTGAGTCTATCCAGGGTGACGTTGAGTTGACAACCGAAGCAAAGCATGACCTCCCCATGCATTTGCAAGACTTATTCAGTAGGGGTACTACCAATGTGGAAGGCAAATACCATGATGAAATCCGGAAGTGCTTGATTGACTTCCAGGATGTGTTCTCTATGGGGGAGCACGACATCGGTAGGACCAATATTGTCGAACACCAAATTAGGACAGGGGATGCCCGGCCAATGAAAGAGAGGCCACGGAAACACCCCCACTGCAACCAGCAGGAAATTCAGAGGCAGGTGGGTGAGTTGATGAAAAGAGGGGTGATTGAGCCTTCAGACAGTCCTTGGGCTGCTAATGTGGTGTTGGTGAGCAAGAAGGATGGAACCAAGCGCTTCTGTGTTGATTACAGAAGGTTGAACGCGGTCACCATCAAGGACGCTTACCCAGTCCCAAGGATTGATGAGACTTTTGATGCATTACATGGGGCTCGGTGGTTCACGACACTCGACTTAGCCTCAGGGTATTGGCAGGTGGCCCTGGACGATGATGCTAGTGAGAAGTCGACATTTGTCGTCAGGAATGGACTTTACCGCTGGAGGTGCATGCCTTTCGGCCTTTGCAATGCTCCGGCAACGTTTGAAAGACTCATGGAAAAGGTTATGGCTGGCCTGCAGTGGGAGATTTTGTTGGTCTATTTGGACGACATCATTGTTTTTGGAAAGACCGTGACAGAGACTGTAGAGCGTCTCCAGATTGTGTTGGATAGGTTGCGACATGCTGGGCTCAAGTTGAAACCCAGCAAGTGTCATTTGTTTCAGAAGTCGGTAGCCTATCTGGGGCACATTGTGTCTGCAGAAGGGGTTGCTACTGATCCCAAGAAGGTGCAGGCAGTGGCTGAGTGGCCTGTGCCGAAGTGTGTAAGGGATGTGAGAAGCTTTTTGGGCCTCGCCTCTTATTATCGCAAATTCATCCAGGGGTTTGCTAGGATTGCGAGTCCGCTCCATGCTTTGACCGAGAAGGCAAGGGAGTTTGTTTGGACTGAATCCTGTCAGGAGGCGTTTGACCAGTTGAAGGGCATGCTCCAGTCTGCCCCAATTCTGTCATATCCAGTTCCAGAGGGTGACTTCATCCTAGACACTGATGCCAGTGGAGAGGGCATTGGGGCAGTGTTGTCACAAATCCAGGGTGGTGAGGAAAAAGTCTTAGCCTACGCGAGTCGTAAGCTCAGTAGACCTGAGCGTAATTACTGTGTAACTCGTCGTGAGTTGTTGGCTGTGGTTGTATACTTGAAAAACTTCAAGCAGTATTTGTATGGTCGCCCAGTAACGGTCAGGACTGATCATGCTGCATTGCGGTGGCTGATTAATTTCAAGAACCCAGAGGGTCAGTTGGCCAGGTGGCTGGAAGTGATATCCCAGTATGATGTGGTCATTGAGCACCGGCCCGGTAAGAGGCATGGTAATGCCGATGGGTTATCCAGGCAGCAGTGCAAGCAGTGTGGCCGTGGTGGGGTGATTGACGATGAGACAAGGGGTCGTACACCTGAGTTACCACCTCAAGGGGGAGAAGCGCAGGCTAGGGGCCTGGTGGCTCAACCAATGATCCCCCAAGAGGAGATGAGAGGAGCGCAGTTACAAGACGAGACCATGAACTGGGTCTTGAGGTCTAAAGAAGAGAGTAGTGATCGTGTTGAGTGGAGGACTATGTCCCACTTGTCGGCAGCCTCCAAGACCTATTGGGCCCTCTGGGACCAATTAGATGTCAAGGAAGGGCTGCTGTACAAGCGGTGGGAATCAGATGATGGAAAGTCTGTGAGGTGGCTTCTGATTGTGCCACAGAAGTTCAGAAAGAGTGTTGTTGATGAGTTGCACGGTGGGCAGCTCAGTGGTCACTTGGGGGTCAGCAAGACGCTTGCCAAAGTGAAACACAGGTATTTCTGGGTCGGGATGTCTGCGGATATCCGATCAAATTTGAGGGCTTGTGACCTCTGTGCTCGGAGGAAGTCTGCTGCAAGAAAGAGGTTGGCGCCTCTGCAGCAATATAGAGTTGGCGTTCCCATGGAGAGGGTAGCCATAGACTTGCTCGGGCCACTGCCCAAGACGGACAGTGGCAACCTGTGGATTTTGGTGGTTGGCGACTACTGTACCAAATGGATGGAGGCATACCCGCTTCCAGATTCCACGGCAAGAACAGTCGCACTCAAATTGGTAAATGAATTTGTCTGCCGGTTTGGTGTGCCCCAAGAACTTCATTCTGACCAGGGCAGGAATTTTGAGTCTGATGTGTTCGGTGAGATGTGCCGGATCCTTGGCATCACAAAGACCAGAACGACTGCCTACAACCCGAAATCTGACGGCATGGTCGAACGATTCAATAAGACCTTAGTCAATATGGTGGCAGTGTTGATTGATCCGAAGAGGAGACAGAAGGATTGGGACGAGTTCCTCCCCTATGCCACCTTCGCCTATCGATGCACGCCACAAGAATCGACTGGAGAGTCCCCAAACATGATGATGTTGGGTCGTGAGGTTTATCTTCCGGTGGATCTATTGACAGGGTGTCCCGAAGGTCAGGAAGACACCAAGACAGATTTTGCAGAGAGGTTGCGCCACAACATGCAGTGTGCGCATGACAGAGCAAAATTGTGTCTCGGCAAGAGTGCCAAGAGACAAAAGCAAAATTATGACAGGCGTGCTTCAGAGCATGGCTTAAAGGCGGGACAGTTTGTGTGGCTGTTTAACCCCGCCAAGAAAAAGAATGTGTCCCCCAAATTGCAGCTACGGTGGGAAGGACCATGGCTTGTGGTCAAAAAGTTGTCTGATGTTGTGGTTCGCATCCAACAGAAGCGTGGAGGCAAGCTCAAGGTGGTCCATGTGGACCGGTTGAAACCCTATGTTGGGGAAGAAATCGAGCCTTGGGATGGTCCGAGTAGTGTGGAGGTGACAGAAAGCCCCCTCACTGAAGAGGTGACCAACCCGCAAGAGGAGGTTCTGGAAGTTGAAATTCTTCCTGAGGAGTTTGTCGCTGGTGACAGCGAGCCAGTCCCTGCTATGGGAAACAGTAGTGCAAAAGTACCAGACATGAATAATGTTGGTGATGTGCCACAAGAAGGCATTGATGAGACGACACCAAGGCGAAATCCGAAGCGCATTCGAAAGTTGCCTTTGAGATTTCGAGAGGGTGTGGCATAGGGAGAGATTTCCTCTTTCCAAAGGAGGGGGCGAGAGCAGTTTCCCCCAGTCGCTTCCAATGGAAGGGCAGTGATCAGTTTCCCCATCACCTCCGCCGAGACGAGGATGTCAGTCGAGCAACCGTCGACTAAGGAGCAACGGAGAATGAATCAAGTTGTGATTGTAAATTTTGCCAAAATTGTATTCTTTCTAATGTATAAATCAAAAACCTTTTGATTTTTGTATAAAGAAATTCCCAGGTAAATCAGGTGGATCGGAGTGTGTATAATGTGTAATTATAGAGAAACCTTTAATTTTGTATTTAAATGAATCTATGCAAGTGTAATCAACCAACGATCACTTTTATTTTTTGTATCAGCCAAAGACTTCCATTTCTATTTTTGTTATGTAAGTTAAAGTCCTAGTCAACCATGTTGGGATTTTTTTGGTGAATATTTATTGAGGCTTGGAGAGAAGGTAGGGTCCCTCTCCAAGTCAACCTCATGGTAAGTTTTTGTATGTGAGGTTGACTACACAGGTTTATGAAAATTTAGTAGATGCACTGTTGTTTTTTATTAGTGTTAAGCTGGTTGGACTGGGGCAGTCCAAGCTTAGCTCGGGCCTGTGTAACGGACAGTGCATGATGTATGTTATGAGTTAATTAGTTGTGAGCATGCGCCAGGAGATCGGTATGGTATTGCCCCGATCTGTGCGTGAGTTGTGCCGCATGGCATGCGGTACCAGACTGTACGAAGCGAGGTCGTCAGTCTGCAGCAGGATTTCCAGGAGTAAACAGGTATGTGAAATTGCTCTGTGTATTACCCAGGTTTGCTTTGCATTCTGCGTTGCGCGTGGTTGACTATCAGTGCATGTGAGTGGGTTGTATTGGGGGTAACCACAAGGTTGACTACAGCGGAGGCTGGTTGACCGTGAGTTGATTCATTGTATTTGTGGTCGGGATCGGCGATAGCTTCGTGCTCCGTCGTTCTTGTTAGGTTAACAGTTTGTCACTAGGACGATCGCGCCCGAAAGGATGCGTGGTTGATCGGTAAGACGAAACTGTTGTTTGGGAATCTGTTGGCTGGGTGAGAGGCCATTGTTTATTGGGCGCGCGTGTGTATACGGACAGGGGAGATTTGCAGTGTGCAGACTGTCTCTGTATAACACGTGGTTGCTGCGTGACTCGCCGGCTTGACATCACAGGGTGCTTGTCAGGGCTGGGTTATTGGGATCCTACTAGATGCTTTAATTGTGCATGGTTAACTAGTAGATGAATGAGGTTTAATTGCGCGAAGCTCAAGGGTAATAGAGAGTAATCCACATACGTTTGTGTTTATTGAGAATTTGTATTAAGTGAAGACATTGTTTATGTATGGTTGACTAGAGTTGAATAAACCACATGGTTGATGCTTATGTTCATGAATTACTTGTCATTGTGAGTTTATTTAGCAATCTGTGTACACTGAGAGAGGTTTGTTTAACAATCAGTTATAATCGGCGGTATACTTCCTCCAAAACGAATC
Organism: Leptasterias polaris; assembly: GCA_037783415.1. Lineage (NCBI taxonomy): Eukaryota > Metazoa > Echinodermata > Asteroidea > Forcipulatida > Asteriidae > Leptasterias > Leptasterias polaris. Next base: position 5,252,823 of record JAZGTN010000025.1, on the reverse strand, counting down.
TCGTCTTTTAGCCTTTAGGTCGCTTAGTGACTTTTAGCTTGAGGAACCAATAGACTCCGGAACTAGTTAATAATTAACAACAGGGATTGCAGTCAGGCAGGCACCCCTCGTTGTTTCCCGCCACAATAGTTTAACATCCTATTGTGTTAAAATTGAATCTCACTTTGGTGTACTATCTATGTGACATCAACCATGGTGTCAATAACACCCCAGTTTTGCAGTCAACCATGTTGTAGCCTAATAGTCCACCGCTTGAGTGTTTTATAGAAAGTTTGCGTTTGCAGAGAGAAGCCCCACTGACCTTGTAAGCCATAAGGATTACATGTGGTACGTGGTTACTTTTTGTTGCAGCCACCGCAGGTAAGACATGTGTAAAGTAAACATGAAGTGAAAGGTACGGATATATAGGGATAAGACCAGACAAGACCAGACAATACAGAATGCACGGGTAATAATCGATAGTTCGTGGAACAGTCGTACTCGACTGCCATACCTCTCTTAGTTACCCACACGTTTCAAACCGTAACACAACTCGTAAGTAACCCACTGTACATTACAAGACGCATAAAATATACGGCGAAGATGAACAGGAGAGGAAACTATGCATAACAAAGTGTTAAGACCATGGCAAATGATTTTCTAATGGAACTTGCCCCTCCCCATGATTTATAGAATAAAACCTTTTTTACAAATCAAAATGAGAACATGCGATTGGTGTTACCATGAAGGTATGAATATTACCACTGTCGGAAACATGTTCTCTCATAGGTGAACATTAAATATAGACCCACGATTGATTGTGGTGCTTTTAGAATCATGCCTCGTTCTAAAAAGCCCCAATCAATTTTTTGGAGTAAGCAATGCTCGTCAATGAAGTATTGACAATGACGAGATATTCCAATCGATACGCCCTAATGTAGACAAATACAAGAACGTCCCCGATCCATTGAGCTAAAGTGTAGCTCCACCTCCTGTTCCCTTGCCTACTCCGCGGTAGTAGACAAACTGCAGGACAAGTTCTCACACGTAAGCGGGTTCTGCGGTATTCTCTTGCAGTGGTAGACGAACACCACAACATAGACTTTGTATCATTTGTTTTTTTTAAGTGGCATTATGTACATTCCGTGGTCATTCTGGCAGGCAAAATACTACACTGGTCACATGGGAAGTACATGTTGTGTTTAGTTTCCACATACATCCAAGAGTTACACCAAAAAAGCGCCTGAAAAAAGTTTTAAGATGTGCCATTGTTTTCATATCAAAACAAGAATTTTAATAAATCAAATGAAAATCACTTCTTACTCTGACAACCCCAGCATAGGCCAGCCCCTTGTTGCCTCCTCCTTCGAATACGATGTTCTCAAAGGGATACGTGTAATCTTCAAGACAGTATACTTCGGGAGGGGAAGCCCCTGTTTGAAAATCTTCAGAAGTGGTTCCATTAGCTACAGGAGGGAAAAAAGCAGTGCATAAAATATCACACAACTACGGAGCTCCATAAATGCCATCTTCTCTCGCCTATGCTTGACCTAATTAATTAGTGGAACATTTAAGTCAACTTGTCCTGATGTTTATCTTAACTACACTCTAAAAACTACCCGGGGGTCATGACCTTTTGCTGGATTAAGGCTGACCCGGATATAGAGATGGGAATATAACTCGGATTCCGCATCAGTTTGACCCATTTCTCGGTCACTTGACACATATTTCTGGTCAAACTTGACACAGATTTCTGGTCAAACTTGACCCAGATATGGATCAGGCCACATGAGTCCTTGAATCCAGGCCACACGAGTCCTTGAATCCAGGTCAAATTTGACCTTTGACTTTTTGGAGTGTTCTGAACCGACCACAGTCATCGGGGCTTTATTTATTTTGTGGTGCTCTATTTATACATGTAAGTTATCTGATCATTTTGACGCTTATAAAATAATGTTCATGGCCTCCTCAAGTTTGAAATGAAACAATAGTCAAACGAATTAACTATTGTAATTAACCTGGCATCTTCATTCAATTCAAAAAGTTTACAGACCTGAAAACTGAAAAATACTCCGCAAGGACATTCATGAATGATGTCAAACAACTGCAAGCCTAATCATGACCCGAAAATAAATCAACTTTTGTGCAAAAAGAAAGTACAATAGTCAGTCGTACTGCAGATACATTCTTTGTGAACCTGTCCCCGGATTATTTTAAACAAAATTGTGTATTATCGGTATTTACCAATCATTTAAGCAGGTCTTCAAATAATAGCCACACATTAAACAATTCTGGGTCAGAACTTACTTGGATTCCGGGTCCCGTGGGCCTGACCAATTCCTGGGTCAGAAAACCCGGAATCTGTGTCAAAAATGACACAGAAGATGCAGAAACCGACTTAAAATTCCACTATTTATTAACCAGTTTCTTGGTCAGCCCGACTCGGAAATTGAGTCAGACCCAGCTAAGACTCGGAACCCAGGACATTTGGAGTGCACCGGTTTTCCTTCAACACCCCCCCCCCCCCCCCCCCTCCGTTACTTACCAGTTCCGGGCCGTAGAGAACTTTGTGATGAAGTTAATTTACTCCGCACATCAATGGAATTGAACTTCCTCCCACGTTTTGCGTGTACGGTACCTGGTAACTGTTCATCGCCTAGTGTGAAGAGTGGGTTCTCACTATCAACTGCTCTCTTCGAGTCACCACTGCCCATGTTGACTGACCTGCTTTCAATCACTCCGTATCACTGCGCTTGCTGCTGTCTATGGTTTGTTCAACACTATTACCAGCGATCAAGGTTGATCTCAGGTTGAAGTTACATTGGCATCACATTCACACACGTGTTGCAGTCCAACTTTTCGCAAAATAAGATGGTCTCTCGACTTGGCTTATGATGTCTAGTTTGGGAATGTTGAATATCTACAAAATAATAAAAGATTTCCACAGTTATGCTTTGATGTACACAAATCACATTGCTATCGCTCCCACCAGCCTCCAGTTTTAGTATTGTGAAAAACCAGTGGTGTTATCATTATGGCAGCAGCTACACAGAGCATTGATTGGACTATACCATGGAGGAAGGAATGACTATACCATTTGATCGAAGCATAGTCCTTGATCGCCGAAGCAGCAAATTGTTGTTGTGCAACCATGGATCATGCAGTCTCCGATCAGTGGATGAATGAGGTTTGTATGGGTATGTAAAGTACACCACTACTGATGTTTATCGTGCATGTAGGCCTACATCAAACTTTGCTGACAGACACACAGTATTCACACGGCATTACTTCCTAAAATTATAGATCTCAATTGTGCAGTACAACTGAATATACAACTGTATAAACTTAACATAAGAAAGGTATCCAAGCACGCGTATGTGTGTGTTTACGAGCGTCACACCACTGGGTGTACAGGCATAGGTTTACACGCGTTATTTATTTATTTTAATTCTTTGGACAATACAATATACAAGCAGAGGCCGTCCAGGGATCAGGCAAAAGTCAAAAAACTGTCATCAAAAAAGATGTGCCCTCCCAGACCTTGCTCATTTAAAAGAATAACAATTCATATTATGTACACAAATCTAAAATTGCAGTAAAAAGTAAACAAAAGATGGCAAGCAAAAGAAGAATTAAAATGTAAATATACAAAAACAAGCATAATATTAAAGACGAAAAACCTAAAGTAAAAAGAGCCAGACCAAATGAACTTAGCTTGTTCAACCCAAAATACTAAGAAGTCTAAAAAACGGCAACATGCTATAAAAACATTTCAATCAAAAACGGCAAGACAATTCAAATGAAGGCATTTGTTTTGTATTGTTCTTTTAAGCTATAGAAAACAATTTAATAAATTTTATAATGACAAAAAATATATACTTTGTAATGACAACATTAAAAATTGTCATAGGCCTAATAGAATAATTTTTATGTATTTTTTGTAAATTTTACAAGTCTTCAACACTACCAAAAGTCTTCAATCCTATTAATACATAATAATGTCTTTTAACTGAATTATGTGCTGTTATACGCAAACTTTGAGAGAAAGTAAACAACGGAATGGCTGGATGAGGGCAACCCAGTAGATATCATTTATCTTGACTTTCAGAAAGCTTTTGATAAGGTGCCCCACCAGCGTCTAATCCGTAAACTGCAAGCACATGGTATCACAGGGCAAGTAAGCAGATGGATTGAGGAGTGGCCGACATGTCGAAAACAGAGGGTAGTGGTGAATGGTTGCAAATCAGAATGGCAAGCAGTAGTGAGTGGTGTACCTCAGGGCTCTGTCCTCGGTCCAATCTTTTTTGTAATCTACGTCAATGACATCGAGGATGGCATCGCATGCAACCTGTGTAAGTTTGCCGAAGACACTAAGCTAGGAACTGTAGTAAAGACAGAAGAAGCAGCTTACAAACTACAAGAAGATCTTCACAAACTCAATCAATGGTCAGAAGAGTGGCAGATGCTGTTCAACCTTCATGCAGAAATGTCATGTGATGCTTCTTGGTCACAATAACCCTGCAAGGAACTATGAGATGAATGGGCACATCCTTACATCAGTAGACGAGGAAAAAGATCTAGGAGTGACAATACACCAATCACTTAAATTCTCAAGACACTGTGCAGAAGCTGCGAGAAAAGCAAACATAATTGTTGGAATCATCTACAGAAATTTCAGAGTCAAGAGCAAATATGTGGTCCTTAAACTGTACAAATCTCTGGTTAGACCGATTCTTGACTATTGCACACCATTGTGGTCTCCTTACATAGAGAAAGACATCAAAGTCTTGGAAAAGGTTCAACGAAGGATGACAAGGACGATCCCAGAGCTAAAGGATAAACCATAATGAAGACCGATTGAAGGCACTACATCTAACAACTCTGAAAACAAGAAGACTGAGAGGTGACTTGATAGAAGTTTTCCGCATCATCAAGGGAGTCGATCACCTGGGGAGCCATAGCCTCTTCACTCTCAATACAAACACAAGAACGAGGGGACACTCAATGAAACTAGATAAGAAGAGATGTCATATAAACTTACGTCATCACTCATTCAGTCAGAGAGTGGTGAACTGGTGGAACAGCTTACCGGAAGAGTGTGTGGCAGCAGAAACAGTTCTCCACTTCAAAATCCAACTCGACAAGGTCCTAGGGGAAATGGGGTATGACACGGGCTACGGCTCTTTACCCCATGGCCAACGTGCAGGCAACAGCTAGTTGGCCGTCTACAGGTGAGATACAGGTGAGAAAAACGCTTACCGGTACAGGCCTAAACTCACGGCTCAAATCCGAATACCTCCACGAGGAAACAGTTCACTGCAGCGTCGCATGGATGAAAAGATATTTGGCACTGATGACCATCTCCACGCACTGACTGAGATTGCGCAACAAGCCTCCGACGATGGTGTTTTAATGTTGCTATGGTTACTTTGGTAGAGTTCAGACTCCTTCATTCTCGAAAGGAAATGAAAGTTCACCCGCTGTGTGTAAAGACCTTTTGTCGTTGATTTAAATCGGTTGGAACTATACAATTCATTGTTGGGTCATTGTACACTATCTTTTAACGCTTCACCGATCTTCATTCTTTGCTATTTATTGGAATAGAGATCGTTCTAAAAAAAAAAGTATCATGCTATTTTTAGGCCTAGGGCCTATATTTTCCCGGGTCATTCTTCACAAACAAAAACCCAGCCTATATTTCACATGCATTTGCATTTATGATTATTCCTCTCAATTAATGCGCTTGCGAGGCCTGCGAGGTTTTTTTTATAGCAGTAATTCAATTTAACTTTTTAGGCATTCTTTTCAGCCTTGCGAAATCGGTTTTTAATTATGCGCAACTCGAGATTTCAAATACCTACATTTTATTGTTTACTTTCGTTTTCGTTTTACGACAAACGATTTTGCCAAAATTAGCGTTTGAAAGAACTAACCTTTAGAAACGAAATGGAAACTATATAGATTAATAACATTTCAGTTACTCAAGTAAAGCCACTGCAGATTGTTGTTGTTTTGTTGTCGTTGTTTCTGTAATTCTGCCCCCCCCCCCCCCCGGGGCCCTTTTTTTTTCTTGTTCACCCTCTGTGTTCGAACAGAAAAGAGTCATTGAACTACAAAGTAAAACTAACAGAAAGTTCGATCGGCTTCAGCGAAATAATGAAGGGCGCCCTCTTTAGGCTTAAAATATAGTCAAATCTTGTCATCTTGTGAGCAAACAAAACAAACGTCAAAATTTAATCGAAAAGTACACTGTATCTTTGTCCACGGAAAACTATGGCTTCCACAAGTAAACAAGAGCAACAGGGAACATCGTCAGGTTCAAGTTTAATAGACGAGGTAGTTTGTCTGACCTGGGGTCAGGAGCTTAAGGAGGATGTATTTGCAAGATGGTGTCAAGGTGGGTGATTATTTGTTTTTTCCCTAAATGAATGCAACGTTAGTATCATGTGGAAAGATGTCTATTTTCGACAGCATTTTAAACATTGATCGGTTAAGAAAATGTGCCCAATAAATTAAAATTGATCTATAGGCAGCGATCCGCTATCGTCTCGAGACAATAGCGGATCAAACCTCATAGTTCTATCTAGTAGAAGAGAAATCGTAAAACTGGGACTTTTATTTAAATTATGTATTGGACTGTTTTAGTGTTGGTTTTGGAAATTTATCTACAATCGTAGGACGCCCTGTATTCAGGGCGACCCTGAAATCGAGGCAAATCTTTTACCTCTCTGCGCGCGATGTAAACAGTCTCTAGATACAATTTTTGTGGTTTGACAAGCAAAGAGTCTCCTCTCCTTTGACCAAAACTTAGAAACATGTAAGGCTCCACTGGTTAGCCCCATTTATAGTGCCAATACTATGGGGCTATCCACTGGTTAGTTGCACTTGTAAATTATGCAAAAAGTTGTGGTATTTTAGGCATTTCTACAAGGTACAAAAATATGTCGTACTGCCGGGGCAATAAAAAAAAAATTGCCCACCGAAAAAGTTTCATCAAACACTTTTTCAATTCACAATTCACGATGATAAAATCATGTGACTGAACATTCTGCTGAGCATTCTGGGGAAAAAAATACAGAGGCTGAAAGAAGCCATGTGTCTTATATCATTTTCAGTTATAGTCTGGAGAAAAATTTGTGTAACCCTCATTATCATTATTATTATTAATATTAAAATTTATTTATGTGTGCTTTATTATATATATGTTAAGAAACATAAATAGACACAAAACTAAAAAAATATCAGATTTGAAAGCCAAGAATTACAATTACATGTATTTACATTTTTTTATTTTTTTTATTTTTAGTTTTTTTAGTTTTTGCAAATTACCATCGTAATTTTTAAAATAAAAAAATAAATATTTTGAATAAAATGAAGACAACTGCTGGCTATAGAGTCATACACAAAGTCTCACAGAACACTTGAAGTCACTGCAGATGTTTCTTCCGCGTATGGCTTCACCGGGACACCATACTTTCTTGTTTGCCTCGAAAACAGGTAAAACTCGAAACAAATGGGATGCTATTGAAGTCATCGAAGATCGGTGCGTGGTGTGAAAGTTTCAATGTCTATCAAGTTTTAATATATTTTTACATACTTCTTATAAACAACGGAAGGTAATTAGGGCATCAGTTGATATATGGCATAATTTTTTTTTTTTTTCAATTCAAAGAAAAAGGCATAGTACATCGAAAACCGGACAGGGGAGGATAAACATTTAGTTTAGTTTTTAATAGTAAGTTAAACCATGGATGGAGGTAGAAATATGGTTAAACTTATTATTATTAAGTAGACATTGCCTTTTTATGGTAGAGTAGGCTTTAAAACAAACCTGGGTTATAAAAAGAAGAGACTTCAATTTCATTTAAATGTCTTTGTTTTGTGAATACTGAAATTCTGTCACAAATAAAATTTACGGTCGAATGGCTTCTGACTGGCACCCCCCGAACAAAGATATTGACAAAATAGGGAGACCGCCAACATAGGGCTAGATAGCTCAGTTGGTAGAGTGCCGGCACGTTAAACCGGAGGTCGTTGGTTCAAATCCTGCTCTAGTCAATTTTTCTTTGTTCAACCCAAAATCATTTAAAAATTTACCCAGTCAGTTTCCCTTGTGGTTTATTATTTGATATCTGATATAAAAAGTCGCATCCTCTTAAGGTGATCCCCTGGCTGCCGCTTCCCAGGTTGTATCGTATACTTGGGTGAGATCCCTGGCTACACGGCAGTTTACGGTCGAATGGCTTCTGACTGGCACCCCCCCGAACAAAGATATTGACAAAATAGGGAGACCACCAACATAGGGCTAGATAGCTCAATTGGTAGAGCGCCGGCACGTTAAACCGGAGGTCGTTGGTTCAAATCCCGCTCTAGTCAATTTTTCTTTGTTCAACCCAAAATCATTTAAAAATTTACCCAGTCAGTTTCCCTTGTGGTTTATTATTTGATATCTGATATAAAAAGTCGCATCCCCTTAAGGTGATCCCCTGGCTGCCGCTTCCCAGGTTGTATCGTATACTTGGGTGAGATCCCTGGCTACACGGCAGTTTACGGTCGAATGGCTTCTGACTGGCACCCCCCCCCCCCCCCCCCGAACAAAGATATTGACAAAATAGGGAGACTGCCAACATAGGGCTAGATAGCTCAGTTGGTAGAGCGCCGGCACGTTAAACCGGAGGTCGTTGGTTCAAATCCCGCTCTAGTCAATTTTTCTTTGTTCAACCCAAAATCAAAATCAAATTTGCTGATGTGAGGCATTTTAAACCAGTAGTACATGTAGTAGTGCAGTTTCCATGTACTGTATAGTATTCTAATTTCTATGTCTGTAGTAGTCATGTATTGCAGTTTAGTTTCTGTGCCGTTTTCAGTGTCTGTTTAGTTACAAATAATGTTTCAGTGTTCGACTTTGATATACATCGTGTTGACATGGTTGAGGAAATTGTGTAAATCTTACCAATGTTGTAGAGTACCCACCCTTTAAACCTATTTTATCTATTGGGCTGTAGGATTTGCATTCAGTGAACATGAGCCAACAGCTCTATTACAGCATGAAGGAGGTCCATGTGCCGTCATCGCTCCATTACAAGCGTTCATCCTGAAAGCTCTTCTATTTCAAGGAGAACCCCCTGTGGAATGGAGAAATCTCAACGGTAAGTCACAAAATAATTGTAAACGTTAACCCTTTCAACCCCAATGGTGACTTAAATCGACCAAGATAATACACAACAAAAACTCAAACCCACACTCAAAGGCCACTTGTTAGGAAGTGTCTAAAAAGTCGGAATGTTCTAATTGTAGTGGAAATATTCCAGGGCTTTTCTATGAACCTTTCCATTGGACTGCTGGAAGATTCCATTGGCTCGTTTAAAATATTAATGCACCAATTCACTCTTGTAGGATTGCTCCTGTACTTCGGCACAGTCTTGGGGTCCAAGGGAACAATCTGGCAGGCCAATGAGCAGGCGTGTGTCCACGGGAACGTTCTTTTGCGCCTACATGTAGTTCTTTTGTCCAGCAATTTTGCATTGATCTAGCAAAATATTTAGACTGCAAACATGTTTTGTGCACACTGAATGCTAATATTGAGTAGCAACTGAAAGTGATACATTTTGTGTGGCATTTTGCTTAGCTACATGTACAATACGAGGGAAATCATTCACTAATATGCCAGACCTTATACTTCATGGAGGCAACGGAAGCAATTGCCTCCGTTGCCCCTGGTCATTGCCTTTGTGCCCCTTGACATATTCCAATAGAAGCTTACATTTCCCTCAGATGCATGAAGCAGGCCTGATACTTCTGGGAGACAATGGAGGAAATTGCCTACATTGCCCCTGGTCACCCCTTGCCTTGGTGCCCCTTGAAATGTTCCACTAGCAATCTACAATTTCCTCATAAATGTACATGTAGAGGTGCCCTTTACCAGGTGAAAACGCCCTGATGCACTTGCCCCAATAACGAATCACCGGGGGATTCGGGCCTGATACCCTGCCGATGATCTCGGTCATTCATGGTTCCTTTTCTCCATTCAGGAGATCAGTGTCGTGCTCTCCTCCTGGCTGCCATGACAGAGGTGCTTCAGACGGTCAGTGACGGGGGAGGATACTATCTGGTCTTGAAGAACGACAAACAGGACGCCATCCTGGAGGAAGGGGCGGTTATTGAGAACGTCGTAGAGGCGGCTCAGGGCGAGTTGCACAACCATAGAATATTCCATTCCAATTTGAGGTAAGAAGGTTTGGAACAGAGTACATGTAGTACTCCACTTTTAAGTTTTTTTTATCTAGTGAGGTTTGTGGAGACCATACACAATCTTCCATGATTTATGGTGTTTTTGAAAAAAGTGGTGATTTAACAACTCAGCGTTTCGATCAGTATACTCTGATCATCTTCGGGAGAGGTAGTGGTGGAGTTCATTTCTCTTGAAGACAATTAAAGCATACTGATCGTAACGTCAAGTTGTACAACCACCGGATCGTTTCAAAACCACCACACTGATAGAAAGAGGTTTACATATTTTGTCTCCGCAAATCCATGCAAAGTTTCAAATCGTACTAATGTACTTGTTATTCTTCACTTGAGGAGAGATGTTTTTAAGTGTTCTGTGCACATGACAAAAGCGGCTGAGTTGACTGTCATTGTTTAAAGCTTGACTTGTCCTTTTATGGACCACAGTGGCGGACAGCCGTTTGTACCAAAATACCCAGGGGCCACAAATAGACAAACAATCGCAAGATTTGACCTCTTTTCACTCAAAAGGTCAAGTAAAGGTCAAGAACTGAATTTGCATTTTCCAAGTCTCAATGTTTTCCATGTTCACATCATTTCAAAACCAAAACCACATTTTTGTGAAATCTTATTGTTTTTCAAGACATTTTTACTGAAAAAGGGAGTCTAAAATCACAAATATTAGCCATATATACCAGGGCACATAGTGGCAGAACAGTGAATGGTGATAATTCTACAGAAATGATTGCTCTCGTGTAAGGCTTGACTTAAATAACCTTTTAAATGGTTTCATGTGGCCAAGTGGGAAAGTACATCAGACTCGAGTTCTGGTGGCCGAGTCATCAGGGTGTGGGTTTGAATTCCGGTCATGACACTTGTGTACTTGAGCAAGACACTTAACTATAATTGCTTCTCTTCACCCAGGGGTAAAATGGGTACCTGTGAGGGCAAAGATGGTTCTTTTGAATGATTTAGCTTAGTGCGCTTTGGCAGCACAGGCTGTATACTCCCCAGGGAGCTGAGATGGTTTCAGGAATGAAATAAATGGCCCAGTGACAAGGGGTAATAATGTGTGAAGCGCAATGATCATTCTTGCTATATAAGAGCCACAAGCGGAATGATCATTCTTGCTATATAAGAGCCCATATTATTATTATTAATTGAAGGTTACAACCGTTCGATTCGATTGGAGAAGTCAACAGAGGTTTAGAGTCATCGCATGAAATGTTCCTGGCCGATTCAGGTCTTCTGTTGTTCCTATATTCTGTACTATTAACAAAGGTAAGGACTTAATGGTTTAATGCTGAGGCTTTGTAGCAACGTTTTGCTTTGTGTTTCAATAAAGGCAAGGTATACATGTACGTTTGGTAATAACTTTTAAGTTAATAACAATAAAGACTTGCTTGGTTAGAAGTACAGCAGCTTTCGATGGTATAAAGCTTTTTGAGAATCATTTCACGTTGAAGTAATGTGGTGATGGAAAAAGAATTTGAATCTGAAAAACGTTACTGTCAGACATGTTTATCAGATTGTGTTTTCTAATTACGGGTTATTCTTCTTGCATGGACATTACCGCTCCAGATTTTTCAAATATATATCAAAAACGCTACCATGTTTTGAAATGAAGTTGTTATAGGTTTGTTTTGTTGTAAATGTCTACATTTATGTAGGATTAAAACAACCGAACAGTTTTGAAAACCAAAGGTAGACGTTCCCTTTTTAAAAAGATGTTACTCAGGAAAGTACACAAAACTTTCAACATCAAAGAATAAAACAAGTACACGTTGTGGCGTCAGTGCAAAAACATTGAATTATATCGATTTTGCAAAAACGTTGTATTTTGCACAAAACTGCTTCGTGCAAAAGCGTCCTACTTGTATCTCGGCACATACTTGTTTTTGTGTACATTTGGTCTATTGTGTTAAGCAAGTTGTAATGTTTTATACCTGTGATGTGTTTTTAAGAAATGAATTTAATAATGGGTATTTGAACATTGTCATTTGATGAGTTTGCAAAATATGAATGAATATTGTTTTTGTTGTCCGAGTCCGCAAACTGTCAGATTTACCGCTATGCTGACTTTTATTTCTCATCAGGGCTTAGATAAAATCAGACAGGAGGTTGAAGACACCACCGAGCCTCTCATTGATGGCATCTATGGGCACGGAAGGTAAGGTCAAAGGTCATCTGTAAATCTGAAAATAGAATTAGCTGATGCAAACTGCTTGCCTACCAAAAGGGCCTATGGTATAAATGCCCAAAAATAGTTACTGGCCTGACCTTTCGACCCCAGCAGTGTCTTTCTCAAAGGCTAGATTACAACTCAGAAATCAGAGAAATTGATTCACGCATGTTTCTCAGCTATACAAATGTTTTCGGGTGAAAAGTTATCCAAACCATATTACCTCCAAGGGAATCCTTTTCCAAAATAGTCCTATCAACAGCTGTGGTGCTTCTCAACAAGTAAGTTTTTATGGCGATTAATTTTTGGAGCATTCATCTATGACCCTGCCTTCAACTCTGACCCTGCCTTCAACTCTGACCCTGCCTTCAACTCTGACCTTGACATTTGCAATGTGTATTACCTGAATGGTTTGACCTATTTCATGTTTCCTTGCAGTCAAAGTCTTATCAACCTCATGCTCACGGGTAGTGCAGTATCCCATGTATTCGATAACGAGAAGGAGGTTGACGGTTTGAGTAAGTACATGTACAGTGCTTTGTTTCAGTCCAATACATTATGTACAGATATATCAGAAAGGGTTCACACATATAATTTATGCACAAATTTTCCCTCCCAGATTTTTACAATTATGTCCTCTACTCCAGCTTTGTTCCTTATATCACTGCATCTTATTTTGTCCCAGATGGACATTTCGTCACGCGTACCACGAAGTGACCTATTTTGTTCACAGCCCCCAAAAACATGTTTGGAGAAAATCACGATTGAAGTCGCACTATTTTTCAAACTGCTGCTTCAGGGTATACTTAAAAAGTTTGTTTCATTTTTTTAAGACAAAAATAAAGCTGAATACTTTATTCGTGCATAACTGTCAGAGTGTTTTCATTCTTGCAACTATTTTAATTAGTAATACAGTCCTAAACACAAACGTCACTTCGTGAAAATGAAAGCGAGTATTCCCACAGCGCGCGCGTTGTGTACAAACACAGCGCGCGTTGTGTACAAACACATTGCATATTGAGACCTAATGCGATAGGTCACTTCGTGAAAATACTACGCTTCCAGATAGGTCACTTCGTGAAAATGCGAAATGTCACACACGCGCGCTTAACTGTGTGTGTAACGCTTCATATATCATTGGTGAAGTGGTGCGTCGAGATAGGTCACTTCGTGGAAATACAAAACGGCAAATCTAGTGACACGTCGTTTTTACTTATTAGTGTAATTACGAAACTATTAAGTATTAGGTATTCAAACTTGCTGAAAATGTTAACAGCAATGAGTTTATTAATAATTTGTATAAAACCCGATTTGCAAAAATTTATTAATTTTGACAGATAGGTCACTTCGTGGTACGCGTGACGATTTGTAAGGATGTTCTCTCCATTTCCCTTTGTGCTGTTTGTAGTTTGTTTATTAGGTATTATATTCATTATCCCCGATGCAAAATTAGCATCTATTACAAATTCTTGCGGTACCCGCTGCCAAGAATTCGAACTGCCTCTAGCCATCGGGCTAGCTCAGTGGTCTAATGGTAAGACATCTGCTCTAGCAATGCAAAGGTCGTGGGTTCGAATCCAACCCAAGTGATTAGCCTGTGGATTTTTTTTCACAGAACTTGGGAAAGTACTGAGTAAACAGTGCTTAACACACATCGGTGTAGGGTAAAAACCAAATTATATTTATTATTATATTCATTATCCCCGATGCAAAATTAACATCTATTAAAGGCACTGAACACGTTTGGTAATTGTCAAAGACCAGTATTCTCACTTGGTGTATCCCAACATATGCATAAAATAACAAGCCTGTGAAAATTTGGACTCAATTGGTCATTGAAGTTGCAAGAAAATGATGAAAGAAAAAACACCCTTGTTGTACAAATTAGTGTGCTTTCAGATAGGAATAAAAGGCTTCTTGCCAGAAGTCTTTTATTATTTTAGTGAGAAATTACCTCTTTCTAAAAAACTACGTTACTTCAGAGGGAGTCGTTTCTCACAATGTTTTATACTATCAACAGCAGCTCTCCGTTGCTCGTTACCAAGTAAGTTTTTATGCTAATATATATTTTGAGTAATTACCAAACGTGTACAGTGCCTTTAAAAAAAAATGGTATTTTGTTATTATGTCCATGTTGCTGCAGTATGTACATGTAATTGATAGCACACACAGGTCTTTGTTCTACCTGTCTGTCCGTAGGTTCTTGTTCCTGTTTACATTCTGTTTGTCTGTCCTTCAGGCATCTCACCACAAGCCTCGACTTCTAGATGATGCCTCCATACTTATTTAATTTTCTGCCTCGAAAAAAAAAATACTTTTGGGGTACTAATGTTTTGGCTATAATTATATGTACTGTGTGGAAAAAAAAATTTCAAGTATGGAAATAAATGTGAGTTTTTATTTGAATTGAATTGTATACACTGGTTGTTTAAAACATCCTGTTAAAAATCTCTCTGCAGAAATGCGAGGAATCACCAAGCAGACCAATATTGGGTTCCTGACACTTCTAGAAAATTTAAGATATTGTGAGGTAAGTTTATATTCTAAGTTGCTTTGCTGCGACTTACAAAAATCAGATAAAGCACACCAGAAGAAAAGACCTTTGAAAGTCAGATAAGACTCATCTGATATGCAGGAAATTAAGGTACAAAGCAAAATGTGTTACAAACTGTTGGGGGATTAGGAATAATGTATTACATTTGTAGGGGATTAAGATTTAAGATAAAGTGTTGATTTGATTTCTGAGTGATGATGTGCTTTTTCTTTTGAATAGGTTGGATCTTTCTTAAAGAACCCACAGAAACCTATTTGGGTGCTAGGGAGCGAGACACACCTTACAGTATTATTTACACAGGTAAACACTTACCCATTGCCCAGAGAAGATTCTCATGGGAGCACCACTCACTAGCCGCCATTACTGTGGTGGTACCGCCAACTCTCCCTGTTTCTGCAGAAAGTTCCCTCAAAGTAAACCAACCTTTCCATGTTTTGATAAACAAATTTGGAAATCTCCCTAATTACAGAAAATTTTCCCATTAATGTAAACAAAATATATAAATGTCTCCTTGAGTGTTGTACAAAATCTTCCGGAATGCAAGATGCAAATGTTGGCAGCTCTGTGTCATGATTCTACGGCGTTGTCCCAATTTCTAAACTAGAGGTATACCTGTGAACAGTTCTGCTGGCTAGGTCATCGGAGTGTGGGTTTGAGTCCCGGTCTTGACTCTTGCGTCTTTGAGCAATACACTTACAGTAACTATAACTACTTCTCATTACCTTGGAGGAAGTGGGTACCAGACTGGTGGGTACCTGCGAGGGTAGAGAGTGTTGATGTGAATTATCCTGGGCTTTTACAAGCCAGGCACGCCTCTCAAAGTGCCTTGCACCTCGCTATTACCTCCCCCATTCACCAGCAGGTCCGACCTGGTTCCTCCTTTGAGAGATCTAGTCTAGGCTCCATGTAAGCACTAAGATTCATTTTAAGATGAGTTGTCAGTTACTGCCATAGTAATTTATATTGTAACATCACACTTTGCCTAGCAGATGATTGATTCACACTTGAGATCAATCTTAGCTCTTGAATTTAAGCCCAAGTTTTCTGCTTGTTCTCGCTCATACACTCTTGCTTTGCTGAGAAGTAGAACAAAGAGCCATTCCAACAGCTTTATTCCACGAACTGCATCTCTTTACAACTCCTTGCTTGGTGCATGTATCCCTCCATCCTACAATCTAGACTGTCTTAAGAGGAAAATTAAATTCACCTTTAGCTCCCCGGAGTTATTGATATCTTAAATGATTTCTTCTTGTAGCCCCCCTGGTTTTCAGCCTTATTTGGGGGAAAACAAAATAAACCAACATGTGCACCCATTTTAGTTTAAGGTGCTGCACACTCCTAAGGAGATGAGATGTTTCAAGAATGCTTAAAGCAAATTGTGCACTTTTTGCGAGTACTTTGCTAGCGGAGTACGACTGATGAGTTCAATTGCATTGAAATGGTACTGAAGTACGAGCACTGAGTTCGAATACTACAACACTGCTAATTGGTTAATGATAACGTTGAGCACTGAGTTCGAATACTACAACACTGCTAATTGGTTAATGATAACGTTGAGCACTGAGTTCGAATACTACAACACTGCTAATTGGTTAATGATAACGTTGAGCACTGAGTTCGAATACTACAACACTGCTAATTGGTTAATGATAACGTTGAGCACTGAGTTCGAATACTACAACACTGCTAATTGGTTAATGATAACGTTGAGCACTGAGTTCGAATACTACAACACTGCTAATTGGTTAATGATAACGTTGAGCACTGAGTTCGAATACTACAACACTGCTAATTGGTTAATGATAACGTTGAGCACTGAGTTCGAATACTACAACACTGCTAATTGGTTAATGATAACGTTGAGCACTGAGTTCGAATACTACAACACTGCTAATTGGTTAATGATAACGTTGAGCACTGAGTTCGAATACTACAACACTGCTAATTGGTTAATGATAACGTTGAGCACTGAGTTCGAATACTACAACACTGCTAATTGGTTAATGATAACGTTGAGCACTGAGTTCGAATACTACAACACTGCTAATTGGTTAATGATAACGTTGAGCACTGAGTTCGAATACTACAACACTGCTAATTGGTTAATGATAACGTTGAGCACTGAGTTCGAATACTACAACACTGCTAATTGGTTAATGATAACGTTGAGCACTGAGTTCGAATACTACAACACTGCTAATTGGTTAATGATAACGTTGAGCACTGAGTTCGAATACTACAACACTGCTAATTGGTTAATGATAACGTTGAGCACTGAGTTCGAATACTACAACACTGCTAATTGGTTAATGATAACGTTGAGCACTGAGTTCGAATACTACAACACTGCTAATTGGTTAATGATAACGTTGAGCACTGAGTTCGAATACTACAACACTGCTAATTGGTTAATGATAACGTTGAGCACTGAGTTCGAATACTACAACACTGCTAATTGGTTAATGATAACGTTGAGCACTGAGTTCGAATACTACAACACTGCTAATTGGTTAATGATAACGTTGAGCACTGAGTTCGAATACTACAACACTGCTAATTGGTTAATGATAACGTTGAGCACTGAGTTCGAATACTACAACACTGCTAATTGGTTAATGATAACGTTGAGCACTGAGTTCGAATACTACAACACTGCTAATTGGTTAATGATAACGTTGAGCACTGAGTTCGAATACTACAACACTGCTAATTGGTTAATGATAACGTTGAGCACTGAGTTCGAATACTACAACACTGCTAATTGGTTAATGATAACGTTGAGCACTGAGTTCGAATACTACAACACTGCTAATTGGTTAATGATAACGTTGAGCACTGAGTTCGAATACTACAACACTGCTAATTGGTTAATGATAACGTTGAGCACTGAGTTCGAATACTACAACACTGCTAATTGGTTAATGATAACGTTGAGCACTGAGTTCGAATACTACAACACTGCTAATTGGTTAATGATAACGTTGAGCACTGAGTTCGAATACTACAACACTGCTAATTGGTTAATGATAACGTTGAGCACTGAGTTCGAATACTACAACACTGCTAATTGGTTAATGATAACGTTGAGCACTGAGTTCGAATACTACAACACTGCTAATTGGTTAATGATAACGTTGAGCACTGAGTTCGAATACTACAACACTGCTAATTGGTTAATGATAACGTTGAGCACTGAGTTCGAATACTACAACACTGCTAATTGGTTAATGATAACGTTGAGCACTGAGTTCGAATACTACAACACTGCTAATTGGTTAATGATAACGTTGAGCACTGAGTTCGAATACTACAACACTGCTAATTGGTTAATGATAACGTTGAGCACTGAGTTCGAATACTACAACACTGCTAATTGGTTAATGATAACGTTGAGCACTGAGTTCGAATACTACAACACTGCTAATTGGTTAATGATAACGTTGAGCACTGAGTTCGAATACTACAACACTGCTAATTGGTTAATGATAACGTTGAGCACTGAGTTCGAATACTACAACACTGCTAATTGGTTAATGATAACGTTGAGCACTGAGTTCGAATACTACAACACTGCTAATTGGTTAATGATAACGTTGAGCACTGAGTTCGAATACTACAACACTGCTAATTGGTTAATGATAACGTTGAGCACTGAGTTCGAATACTACAACACTGCTAATTGGTTAATGATAACGTTGAGCACTGAGTTCGAATACTACAACACTGCTAATTGGTTAATGATAACGTTGAGCACTGAGTTCGAATACTACAACACTGCTAATTGGTTAATGATAACGTTGAGCACTGAGTTCGAATACTACAACACTGCTAATTGGTTAATGATAACGTTGAGCACTGAGTTCGAATACTACAACACTGCTAATTGGTTAATGATAACGTTGAGCACTGAGTTCGAATACTACAACACTGCTAATTGGTTAATGATAACGTTGAGCACTGAGTTCGAATACTACAACACTGCTAATTGGTTAATGATAACGTTGAGCACTGAGTTCGAATACTACAACACTGCTAATTGGTTAATGATAACGTTGAGCACTGAGTTCGAATACTACAACACTGCTAATTGGTTAATGATAACGTTGAGCACTGAGTTCGAATACTACAACACTGCTAATTGGTTAATGATAACGTTGAGCACTGAGTTCGAATACTACAACACTGCTAATTGGTTAATGATAACGTTGAGCACTGAGTTCGAATACTACAACACTGCTAATTGGTTAATGATAACGTTGAGCACTGAGTTCGAATACTACAACACTGCTAATTGGTTAATGATAACGTTGAGCACTGAGTTCGAATACTACAACACTGCTAATTGGTTAATGATAACGTTGAGCACTGAGTTCGAATACTACAACACTGCTAATTGGTTAATGATAACGTTGAGCACTGAGTTCGAATACTACAACACTGCTAATTGGTTAATGATAACGTTGAGCACTGAGTTCGAATACTACAACACTGCTAATTGGTTAATGATAACGTTGAGCACTGAGTTCGAATACTACAACACTGCTAATTGGTTAATGATAACGTTGAGCACTGAGTTCGAATACTACAACACTGCTAATTGGTTAATGATAACGTTGAGCACTGAGTTCGAATACTACAACACTGCTAATTGGTTAATGATAACGTTGAGCACTGAGTTCGAATACTACAACACTGCTAATTGGTTAATGATAACGTTGAGCACTGAGTTCGAATACTACAACACTGCTAATTGGTTAATGATAACGTTGAGCACTGAGTTCGAATACTACAACACTGCTAATTGGTTAATGATAACGTTGAGCACTGAGTTCGAATACTACAACACTGCTAATTGGTTAATGATAACGTTGAGCACTGAGTTCGAATACTACAACACTGCTAATTGGTTAATGATAACGTTGAGCACTGAGTTCGAATACTACAACACTGCTAATTGGTTAATGATAACGTTGAGCACTGAGTTCGAATACTACAACACTGCTAATTGGTTAATGATAACGTTGAGCACTGAGTTCGAATACTACAACACTGCTAATTGGTTAATGATAACGTTGAGCACTGAGTTCGAATACTACAACACTGCTAATTGGTTAATGATAACGTTGAGCACTGAGTTCGAATACTACAACACTGCTAATTGGTTAATGATAACGTTGAGCACTGAGTTCGAATACTACAACACTGCTAATTGGTTAATGATAACGTTGAGCACTGAGTTCGAATACTACAACACTGCTAATTGGTTAATGATAACGTTGAGCACTGAGTTCGAATACTACAACACTGCTAATTGGTTAATGATAACGTTGAGCACTGAGTTCGAATACTACAACACTGCTAATTGGTTAATGATAACGTTGAGCACTGAGTTCGAATACTACAACACTGCTAATTGGTTAATGATAACGTTGAGCACTGAGTTCGAATACTACAACACTGCTAATTGGTTAATGATAACGTTGAGCACTGAGTTCGAATACTACAACACTGCTAATTGGTTAATGATAACGTTGAGCACTGAGTTCGAATACTACAACACTGCTAATTGGTTAATGATAACGTTGAGCACTGAGTTCGAATACTACAACACTGCTAATTGGTTAATGATAACGTTGAGCACTGAGTTCGAATACTACAACACTGCTAATTGGTTAATGATAACGTTGAGCACTGAGTTCGAATACTACAACACTGCTAATTGGTTAATGATAACGTTGAGCACTGAGTTCGAATACTACAACACTGCTAATTGGTTAATGATAACGTTGAGCACTGAGTTCGAATACTACAACACTGCTAATTGGTTAATGATAACGTTGAGCACTGAGTTCGAATACTACAACACTGCTAATTGGTTAATGATAACGTTGAGCACTGAGTTCGAATACTACAACACTGCTAATTGGTTAATGATAACGTTGAGCACTGAGTTCGAATACTACAACACTGCTAATTGGTTAATGATAACGTTGAGCACTGAGTTCGAATACTACAACACTGCTAATTGGTTAATGATAACGTTGAGCACTGAGTTCGAATACTACAACACTGCTAATTGGTTAATGATAACGTTGAGCACTGAGTTCGAATACTACAACACTGCTAATTGGTTAATGATAACGTTGAGCACTGAGTTCGAATACTACAACACTGCTAATTGGTTAATGATAACGTTGAGCACTGAGTTCGAATACTACAACACTGCTAATTGGTTAATGATAACGTTGAGCACTGAGTTCGAATACTACAACACTGCTAATTGGTTAATGATAACGTTGAGCACTGAGTTCGAATACTACAACACTGCTAATTGGTTAATGATAACGTTGAGCACTGAGTTCGAATACTACAACACTGCTAATTGGTTAATGATAACGTTGAGCACTGAGTTCGAATACTACAACACTGCTAATTGGTTAATGATAACGTTGAGCACTGAGTTCGAATACTACAACACTGCTAATTGGTTAATGATAACGTTGAGCACTGAGTTCGAATACTACAACACTGCTAATTGGTTAATGATAACGTTGAGCACTGAGTTCGAATACTACAACACTGCTAATTGGTTAATGATAACGTTGAGCACTGAGTTCGAATACTACAACACTGCTAATTGGTTAATGATAACGTTGAGCACTGAGTTCGAATACTACAACACTGCTAATTGGTTAATGATAACGTTGAGCACTGAGTTCGAATACTACAACACTGCTAATTGGTTAATGATAACGTTGAGCACTGAGTTCGAATACTACAACACTGCTAATTGGTTAATGATAACGTTGAGCACTGAGTTCGAATACTACAACACTGCTAATTGGTTAATGATAACGTTGAGCACTGAGTTCGAATACTACAACACTGCTAATTGGTTAATGATAACGTTGAGCACTGAGTTCGAATACTACAACACTGCTAATTGGTTAATGATAACGTTGAGCACTGAGTTCGAATACTACAACACTGCTAATTGGTTAATGATAACGTTGAGCACTGAGTTCGAATACTACAACACTGCTAATTGGTTAATGATAACGTTGAGCACTGAGTTCGAATACTACAACACTGCTAATTGGTTAATGATAACGTTGAGCACTGAGTTCGAATACTACAACACTGCTAATTGGTTAATGATAACGTTGAGCACTGAGTTCGAATACTACAACACTGCTAATTGGTTAATGATAACGTTGAGCACTGAGTTCGAATACTACAACACTGCAAATTGGTTAATGATAACGTTGAGCACTGAGTTCGAATACTACAACACTGCTAATTGGTTAATGATAACGTTGAGCACTGAGTTCGAATACTACAACACTGCTAATTGGTTAATGATAACGTTGAGCACTGAGTTCGAATACTACAACACTGCAAATTGGTTAATGATAACGTTGAGCACTGAGTTCGAATACTACAACACTGCTAATTGGTTAATGATAACGTTGAGCACTGAGTTCGAATACTACAACACTGCTAATTGGTTAATGATAACGTTGAGCAAATTATGAACAAATTCACCTTTTATGTGCATTTGTTCACACAGATTTCAGTTGTATTATTTCTTAAATTATCAGATGTTGTTAACTCACTTTTCTAGGAGGAGTCCTTAGTTGCAGAGGAAACTGAGTGGGAGAAAGCACGTCGGATATTTAGTATATATGACACGGAGTGCAGTGGCTTCATCACAACCATCATGCTAAAAGAGGTACTGGACGCCCTTGGACTTGCCACAATACCAGAATAGTAAGTCACTTTTATGTTGGAGTGGCTGTTGTCAGCCATCAGGGCATCAAAGCGTTTTTGTTTGGTGGCTGCTCTATATTCCGACACCCCTATGTTCAGACAATGTTAGTGTTAGAGTTAGGGTTAGGGTTAGGGTTAGGGTTAGAGTTAGAGTGAAAATTTGGACTCAATTGGTCATTGAAGTTGCAAGAAAATGATGAAAGAAAAACACCCTTGTTGTACAAATTAGTGTGCTTTCAGATAGGAATAAAAGGCTTCTGGCCAGAAGTCTTTTATTATTTTAGTGAGAAATTACCTCTTTCTCAAAAACTACGTTACTTCAGAGGGAGTCGTTTCTCACAATGTTTTCAACAGCTCTCCGTTGCTCGTTACCAAGTAAGTTTTTATGCTAATATATATTTTGAGTAATTACCAAACGTGTACAGTGCCTTTAATGGTGTTTTTGTGGATTTTTTTTAAATACAGTGTTGACTTTGTCAAGCAGCGTCTCGACCCTGATGACTTTGGGGTTATTCTTCTCAACTCCTTCTTGACAGAATTCTTCCCAAATAAGGTGAGTGTCAGGCAACCGACTACAGTGACACTGTATGTTTTCTAACCTTAAGAGTGGCAGTGCGTGAAACAGAACTGTCAAGATTTCACCTTGTGATTATATTCTGCGACAATGCAGTCACATGCATCCGATATTTGTATAATATTTGTCAAAAAAATCTGCTTTAACTTTTTTATGATTGAAGTACTTACGAAGTTACTTGAACATTCAATATTGCGGTAGGTTTGTTATTTATTTGTTTATTTTTAAATTTTTTGTGTATGTTTATTTTGTTTACAGCCGGAGCGGAGTATTCCAGAATATTTGACTCTTTACCACTACAATGGCTTGAAGAGATCCTGCCCAAATAGACAGGTATGTATGGCATAAGTCATATGTGAAACTTTGCAAGATAAATTAGTACATTACTAAAAAACTTCAGGGTGAAGTGTTTCTCAAAATGCTTTATACTATTGAAAGCTGCTTTAGGCATCTAACCAATAAGTTTTTATTGCCATTAATTTTAAGAGTGATAACCAACTGTATAGACCATGTGACCAGTGACATCACATGTTTACAAAAGAGCCACAGAGCCTGGACTTCCTGGAGGCACAGTTTGTTAACAGTGGAAGAATGGAAAAATACAGTAAATCTTATGTTTTATGGAGATTGCACTGTCTGATTTTTCTCAACTTTTGATATGAACAAAGGGGGACATCTCAAAAGCTGTACAGCTGTTGCTTTTGTAACTCTTGAATTTATGTGGAAATGTTGACACAAAATGTAAATTTTCCCATATGGTCGGTGTAGTATCTTGCCTGTCAGGAAATGCATTAGAATGTACAAGGTCACTATATCTGTAAACAAAGGTAACATGGTCTATACCTTCCCTTTAATCTAATTTCCTGTACTATATATTCTTCAGGTTGCATACATCGAGGGCAGAGCCTCAATTCCCGACCCAAGTGACTTGACATGTTTGAGTGACGCCACCCCTATCAAATGCTGTCTTAGAACAAAATGGCCCACCTGTGAGGTAGACTGGAAAGACAGGGCAAACCCATCAATTATCTGAGATTTCGATCAGTAGCCAATTCCATCCAATTACTATTAACCAGTTCGCTTCGTATGAGAAATCCGTTTCCCGTTACTTGTGCGGGTTTGTTTTCAGTTTTAAAACTTCACTTTTTGTAGCCATTGATAATTTTAGTTGTCAATGAAAGTCAGTTTAATAACAGCCATATAAAGAAGTTTTCTCATAGACATTTATAGATTTTAATGGCACAGTTTCTTTGTTTTACGATTGTATATGAAACACAATCAGACCCTTGGAAAGCCGTTATGTTACGGCCGATCATCGACCCACGCCCCTTTGAACAGATCCCGGAGAGATACAGTATAATCCGTCTTTACGAGATACAGTATAATCCGTCTTTACAAAATCTTTGCGGGTAGGCGAAAGGAAAAGGTCTTTGGTAAGGGCATTAGGCACAATCCCTGCGAAGAGTTGATTGTTTGCAGTGCCTTTTGACCGGGGACACTGAACTATGACCTCAAACTATGACCTCATGTACTCTGTGAAACAGTTGCCTGTGTACGCGCAATCTGCTGCAGTGTCCCACCACATGTGGCCTGTTGACAAGACCAAAACCAACACACAGAAACTTGAATGCCAGCTTACAGCTTACAAGATTTTTGCTTGTTATCGAGTCCTCCGAAGTGAACTGGTTAATCAAGCTTGCAAAAAACAGTTTTTGCCTGTTAGAAATTTGTTACGTGATAACATAATTGTTGTTATGCTTTTGCCCGGTTCTTATAATAAGATACTGTTAGAACTGCATAATCGACTACAAAAATGAATTTTCATTACGGCAAAGCTACATTGAAGAATTTCCGAGTTTGGCCACCAAAACTCGGAAAGTGTACATCCTTTTCACAGAGTGAGTGTGTTTACATTGAATTACTTGGGTCATTAAACTTGATGGATGAGCAGTTAATTTGCATGGGGCAGTCAGCAGCCCTACTGGTTTGTGCATGATCCATTTAACTCCACTGTTTGGAAAAGGAATTACATGGAGATAACAGGTGTGAGCTGACAGACGAAAAGCATGTGTATTTTAATGGAGCTTTCCCGTAATGTGACCCTGCTGTTCGTGTTTCTCAGTTTATGTTCAGTTGTAGTTGAGCCTGCCTGTAGTATTAAGTCCTTCAGGTCATAGTCTCAAATTTGTCTAGTCAAGCAACTAGTAAATTCAGTTAAATCTTTATGGTCATGCCTCCATTAAAGTCTTACAGTCAAGCCTCTAGTATAGTCTCAAATCATTGTGGTCAAGCCTTCATTAAAATCTTATATCCCTATGGTCAAGCCTTCAGGAGAGTCTCAAATCCTTACGACAGGCCTCCAGTAAAGTATCAAATCCTTATGGTCAAGCCTCTAGTAAAGTTTCAAATCCTTATGGTCAAGCCTCCAGTAAAGTATCAAATCCTTATGGTCAAACCTCTAGTAAAGTATTAAATCCTTATGGTCAAGCCTCCAGTAAAGTCTCAAATCCTTATGGTCAAGCCATCTGCAAAGTATCAAATCCTTATGGTCAAGCCTCTAGTAAAGTTTAAAATCCTTATGGTCAAGCCTCCAGTAAAGTCTCAAATCCTTATGGTCAAGCCATCTGTAAAGTATCAAATCCTTATGGTCAAACGACCAGTAAAGTATCAAATCCATATGGTCAAGCCTCTAGTAAAGTCTCGAATTTTTAGTGTCAAAACTCATGTGTGGTCTGAAATTCTTGGGATCTTGTCTCAAAGTCTGAAATTCCTAGTGTCAAATCTCAAGTAAGGTCTGCTTTGTTGGCAAAAGTACATCCGGCCTTCACTGCATAAAACAAACAAAGTAATGATTTATCATTTAATACATATTCTATAAATTTACCCATGTTACTTATAAATCGATAGAGCTGCCTAAAAACCAAAAGTACACACATATGTATTCTTCATTTTAAAAAAAAGCTTTTAAATTGGTTGTATTGAGATTTATAGTATTGTGTTACACAGAAGGCAACCCATACGAAATTAGGGTTACTGTTTTTAAACTAAAGAAAGGTCCATGAATGATAGAGGAGGGCATGCACATTAAAAGTGGTCAGTGAGCAAACTTTATTCTCGTATACAGACAAGATTAATTTGCATCAGGCCCTGGTAAGATTGAGGGCGCACTTGCGTTCATTGAACTATTTTAGTGCTATAGAAAACTGAAAAAGTGTACACAGTTGTTTGTGCTCGGGAATTTCCTCTTTTGTTGCAAAAAGTAAAAATAAAGCTGGATTTCTGGCACATTTTAGTTCTATACCCACATGTATGAGGGCGCTATACTAAAATAAATTAACAGTGTAAAGCAAAGTTGTAATACAAACTTACATAGTCTGGGTACTGTATGTGCATATCGGTATACACAATATGTTGCAGTCGGGGAACAATACATGCCCGAATAATTAATTGAATGTTTAATTTATTTACTTGTTTAGATTCTTTTTTTAATGGAAAAGAAATGTTTGATGAATGATATCTACAAGTTAATATTCATGTTTTTTCCATGTTACAATGCATTCTCTATGGCGAAGCACTGTAATTGCCCCCTTTTAATTATTACATTAGTGCCTACATAAATGTTTACCTATCTCTGCCCTGTGGAGTGGGGGGGGGGGGGCACTACAAAAGTTTGATGCATGGTAACACTAAAGCAGGCCCATGGAATCTGCTTTAGTTGTTTAACCTAATGTAATACCTACTGTATGGAGCTCTAGAAGTGCCATCCGATTTTTTAAAATATTTTTACAGTAAACTACCTTGGGAAGTTGACATCCCATCTTCAAAACGTTATAATTTTAAAAAAGGGTATCATAAGAACTTGATGTCATGTTTTTGACAGTTTAATATCGACATCGCGAGATAATGTTTAAATATTTCAACAAGTAGGATGGCACTTCTAGAGCCCCGTAGCTAAGTTATAGAATTTCGGGTTTAAAGAGGAACCCCAAGGTCGATTCTGAAAGAGTACACAATAACATGACATTTTACACCATGTTAATGGATATGGAGACTTGTAATGTGTCCACCTTTCTGAAGGACTTGGAAAATGTATAGGGTGTCATGGCCGGAGTGGTTAAGAGCATCGGATTCAAGTTCTGGTACTTTAGTCATCGGGGTGTGGGTTCGAGTCCCGGTCATGACGCTTGTGTCCTTGATCAATACACTTTGCTATAATTGCTTCTTTTCACCCAGGGGTATAAATGGGTACCTGCAAGGGTAGAGGTTGATATTGTGTTTGAAAAAGCCTTCGGAGCGCCACGGCAGCCCAAGGCTGTATACTCCCCAGGGAGCTGAGAAAGATTAAAGGAATGTTATTGGTCCAATGACCAGGGCACTAATGTAAAGCGCATTGAGAATTAAGTGTTAATTACTATGCGCTATATAAATCGAAAAATTATTATTATTAAAATCAGTGCTTCACAAAACCGAATCTGACCTTGGATACCTCTTTAAAGGGAGGGTAAACCTTTGGTAATTTATTCAACAATTAATGAGCATAAAAACTTACTTGGTAAAGAGCACTGGGGAGCTGTTGAGGGAGCTGTTGATATTAAAAACTTTGCTTGAAATGACGATCCCCTTGAGAGGTAATGTAGATTTAGAGAAAGGGGTAATTTTTCGCACAGCAAATTGAATCTGAGAAAGGCTTCAGGCATGAAAGCACACAACTCTATGCAACAAGGTTGTTTTTCTTTCACTATTTTCTTGCAACTTCGATGACCAATTGAGTCCAAAATTTCACAGCTTTGTTATTGTATGCATAATGTTGGGAAACCTCAAGTGAGGATACTGGTCTTTGACAATTACCAAAAGTGTACCCTGTCTTTAAGCTAATTCTAACGGGTTGACGAATACCTATGTGCACAAAATCACTCTCCTGCACTCCTGAAACACCCGGTTCGGAATTGATCCGAATTCCGGAGTCTGGGTCAGGCTGACCCGGAACGTGGTTAAAAGATGGGATTTAAGCTCAATTTGACTCATTTATATGTCATCTTAACACCGTTTCCGGGTCACATTGACTCAGAAATAGGTCTGTCCCACTGGGACCCAGAACCGGGTAAAATCTGACCCGGAAGTTTTAGTAGGAACTGTGGTAGGAAGGTTAACTATCAAAATTAATCAGTAAACAAAGGGACTTAATGATTAAAAACCCCGCTGGACAGGGTTATTGGAGGTTTGGGAAGCTTGTGTAAACTGGAAAGGCTATCAGGAACGACTGGCTTGTGTTCAGGTTTTGGGGTTTTTTCTACATGGTTTTAGAGTTGCAAAGTGTTGATTTAATTCAGTACGGGAAAGCTCCATTAAAGAAAGAGGCTCAAAATGAAACATCCTTTTCGTCTGTCAGCTCACACCTGTTATCACCATGTAATTCCTTTTCCAAACAGTGGACCTAATTGGATCATGCACAAACCAATAGGGCTGCTGACTGCCCCAGTCAGATTAACTACGCATCCAATACATTTAATGACCCAAGTAATTCTTTGTAAACACACCTAATGGATGAAAAGGATGTATACTTTCCGAGTTTAGTTGCCAAACTCGGAAATTCTTCAATAGAGCTTTCCCGGAATGTGTATTTGTTGTACTATTGGTATTTATTAAAATGTGGCATGAGTTCTTTACATACATCCATATAAAGATTCTGCATTTGTTCACTTAAACTCATTATTTGTTCTCATAAACAACAACCATTTGATTATAGACCATTTCATGGCCGAATGTCTCCGAACGTGAGCGAGCGGTCCCGAAGCTAGTTCGATAGGCTACCAAATTCCACCAAAGATTTAGCGCACATATGAGATGGAACACAGTTGAAGCCAGTCACAAACTTACACCTGCTAATTATACCACGTAAAACAGTCTCGCGTAATCGTAACATTTCTGTCTGTTAAAAGTTTGACTACAAAAGCCGTTAAACTTTAAAATACAGATTATTGCTTGCAGGAATAAACCCTAAGGCCAAATTAAAAAACAATGTTTAGCGTCCCCGCCCGCTTCCTTTTTAGAGGCCACCTCTTTTATTTTGTATTTATGTTTTCTTTACGAAAGAAAAACAGGGTACATTTTTAATGATCTCTGACGAAAAAGAATTAAGATCGTTTTTTTTACACTTTAGCACACCGAAAAAGCACGCCGAAAAAGCTGGCAACCATTTTGAAAAATAGCCCGGCCGGTTGTCTTGAAAAATAAGTCGGGCGGCCATTTTTGAAAAAAATTAAAGGCTCTCCTTCCTTTTTTTCAAAAAGACAGGACGCTAAACATGTTTTTATTTTTATTTTGCCTAACCCATTGTATTGCGCAATATCCACCTAATAAGGTGCTCAAAGCGCAGGAAGATGAAGGGAAGAAAGAAAAGACTACTTAAAAGTTGTTTCAAACAAACGAAATTTCAATCTGTCTTTAAAAGTGTTCACGGTGCTACTATCCCGAATATGTGATGGTAACTTATTCCAGAGGAATGGTCCAGCATGTGCAAAGGACCTGTCCCCCCAGTTTGTGCGTGTTTTGGGGACAGTAAGTAAGCCAGAATCCAAAGAGCGAAGACGCCTGGAAGGAACATAACGTTTGATAAGACTCATATTATATTCAGGGGCGGAACCGTGGACACAATGGAAGACAAGTAGCAATATTTTGAATATGATACGAAATTCAATGGGCAGCCAATGCAAAGAATGAAGGACTGGGGTAATGTGGTCATTATATCTAGTGAGTGTTATGAGACGAGCTGCGAAATTGTGAAGTCGCTGCAACCGTGTAAGTTGATTTTGGGGCAATTGAAAGAAATGTTCATTACCAAAATCTAGCCTAGATGAAATAAAGGCATGAACAATCTTTTCGGTAGCTGAACGGGTCAAATATTTACGAATGAATCCTAAATTACGTAAGTAATACCGAACTGATCTACAAACAAAATATATGGGCAGACATAAACATAGATGAGTTTTAATGACTCCGAGATTTCGGAAAGCCGCCACGGTGCTATAAAGTAACTAGTGCGGAGGGAGTGAATATTATTTTCACTCCTATACTTTTTGATAAAGTGGAGCCATCTGTTCTTTTGTAGCAGGCTTCTAGATGTATTGCTGACAGCCTGTGCTGTGAGGTTTCCAACACTCCTCCCCACTGCCAATCAAACTGGCTTACTGGGGAGACAGTAATACCAGTGGAAACTTTCCTGCATTTATGTAATTCATTGGGCTTACTCCCACACTTGATTTTTGTTTAACCGCCTTTAATATTGAACAATAGAAAGTTAATTCAGTTCGTTGTTGTCAATCATATTGGAACGGTTTTATTTCCGATCCTGTAAACGTGTTGGCCATCATTCTGAGCTGAACGGAGACGATAAACGTAGAAGTCTAACAAATGCATGGTTTTGGGGCTCACGTAATGGCAACTGATGAGGTAGTCGGAACAACATCCGGGACCCTGTGGCAAAGGACACAAAGGGATAACAAACTGTTACGTCACTTCGGGGCCTCGTATTACACTGCAGAAACTGGAGTGTTAAAATTGACATAGGTGTTTTGTTCTCTTCTTTTTATTATTATTTTTTCTTGGGGGGTGGGGGTGGGAGTTAGGGGCAAAGGGTTATGCCACTTGATACTGGAACATAGTCCTATCCCAACTTTTATATCAGACAACAACAACAACAACAACAACAACAACTATATACACTATATACATTATATTCACCTTTTCGATTTCATACTTCTTGTACGAGTTATACCACTGTGGTGTATTCCCGTTAATAAAATCGCTGAGGATTAACGGGAGAAATCGCGCCCTCTGCTGTGAGTCTCTTGAATCACCAGGATGGACACCAACTGCCGTCAAACATTGTCCCATCAAAACGTCCTCAGTATTCCCCGAAAGGGGACACTCTGCAAGACCTCTGCCTTTCGTCACAAACAGCCTCAGTGCCTCTTTGCTTAAGACGTACCCGGCACCGCCGCTCATGTACCCTTCCTTTGCTAACACCTTGAATTGATGACCGTAGTAAACACCCTTACTGCTGTTTTTGTCGCCCAGAAAGTAGCGCAAGTTTTCCACGATGACGTAGGTATCGTCGTCAGCTTTCATGAACCAATCAGCGTCGTTGAAATGGTTCTGGTAGATGTAGTTGAAGGCCGTCCTGGTTTTATTCCACAGATTCTCGCGTCCTTCTTTTACGGGCATTCCGATCGCTGGAAATTTGGGATCAGCTTGGCTGCTCATATAGAGAGTGACGTCACATCGTGGACCCCATGTTTCTTTGATGTGGAGGGCCTTTGTATACAGAGTCTGTGGTGATGTCATTATCCAGCAGAGTACTTTTACCTTCCGAAAATTGTGAGTATCGGTCGAGGGAACTTTCTTCAAAGGTCCTACGGAAAAAACATATTTCAAACAAAGCTTTGTTTATTCAAATGTCTTAGTAGATCTATTTAGAAATATATATAAATGATTCCCCAACAAAGGAAAGTCCCGTTAATTTGGGGGCAAACTGTTGACCCCCAAAATGCCAGCCAAAACACTCCTCACAGTACATTCTCCATTCCCATAAGGTTTACACCAAGGTACATACTCTCAAAACTTCCGTCTCCCAAGGACCCTGCTGTTCTTGGTCCTCTGACCCGGAATCCGGTAAAAAAAAAAAAGGGATGTTGACAAAGATTCTGCATCAACTTTGGGTATACATTTTGACACAGATTCCGGGTCAAACTGATCCAGAAATGAACCATGCAGGCTTCCTCGGATCCGGAATCCGGATCAATTCGGACCCGGGAGTTGTTGCTTGTCCATGAACGTGGCCTGTGTATGTTTATTAATTAACGGCCACACTGCAACTCTTTGTCCAATTTTCGACACTTCTTCACAATTTTTTTATTACTGCGGTGCAAGACCAGTCGCTAAGGAGAAATATAATGAAGGAAAGGATAGAGAAAGCAAACGTCTCTTGATTTCCTTTGTGTAGAATGTGTAATAAGGCATAGGAGACTGTATTTCATATTGTCAGTGAATGTAGTATGATGGCCCAGACGGAGTACAAAGGAAGACATGACAAGTTGGCCAAGGGGATCCACTGGTATATTTGTAAGAAGTATGGTGTCCATGTGACAACCATGTTCCGGAGAAAGTTGTAGAGACCTACCAGGTCAATATCCTCTGGTTCTTTAACATTCAGACTGATCATGTTATAGAACATAGGCGTCCGGATGTTGCAGTCATAGATAAGGTGAAGAAGATGTGTCATCTCATTGACGTAGCTGTGCCAGGTGACATAAGGGTAGCTTCGAAGGAGGTAGAAAAGATCGAAAAGTACCAAGACCTGGCCAGGGAACTTCGTAAGATTTGGCAGGTGAAAGTGAAGTAGTCCCTGTGGTGGTTGGAGCACTTGGCACCATTCCGAAAGCACTGGGGAAACATGAGATGAAATAGGGACAACTCTGTGGGTAGATCTGTTACAGAAGGCAGCACTTTTGGGAACATGAATGATCCTAAGAAAGACCCTTGAGATCTATGGATACGGGACGTAGCCCGACTCGAGGAGTTACCGGCACAAAATAAAATGCGATCTTTCTTTTGTGCTGTGATCAAATGAAATAATAATAGTGATATTGCATGTATTGTAACGAACACAAATTGTACGCTCTGTGTATAGGAGGAAAACCTCGCCGGGTGCACTGGAGTGGCCCCGTCGGATCATGGAAGGACAACGCTCCCAAGGCAGCTGGCATGAACTTTGTGTGAACTGTACAGTGATTGGACGAATTATCGCGCGCATTTGTTGATGTATTACAATGTATTACAAATTGTATAAAGATAAGAGATTATCCAGGTGTGCTGACAGGATGCGTTGTTTTTGCGCCCTTTTCTAGGCTAGCGATGTGTTGTGTGCATGATTAAGTTGTTAGACAGATCATAATGCTGAGTTCAGTGAGTGAGCATGAACAAGTTGTCGTTCTTAAAGGGACACGTTGCCTTGGATCGGGCGAGTTGGTCTAATAAAAAGCGTTTGTAACCGTTTGTTATGAAATGCATATGGTTAGAAAGATGTTTTAAAAGTAGAATACAATGATCCACATGGCTCAAAATTGCGTGGTTTTCCTTTTAGACTCCCATAAATGGCCGACCGTGTTAGTTCACGATGTAAAAGGAAAACCACGCAATTTCGAGGCATATTTGTGTGGATCATTGTATTCTACTTTTAAAACATCTTTCTAACCATATGCATCTCATAACAAACTGTTACAAATGCTTTTTATAGACCAACTCGTCCAATCCAAGGCAACGTGTCCCTTTAAAGAATGAATAAATCGGTGTGTTTCACATTGAACAGAATTTGAGTTCGTTTGTTTTCTGTCTGCGTTTGGCTGCAGAGCAAACAAGGACCCGTTGGCAGTACGTTACAATATTAATAAATCTTGCATCCACCGTCT
Organism: Leptasterias polaris; assembly: GCA_037783415.1. Classification (NCBI taxonomy): domain Eukaryota; kingdom Metazoa; phylum Echinodermata; class Asteroidea; order Forcipulatida; family Asteriidae; genus Leptasterias; species Leptasterias polaris. The sequence continues at coordinate 5,219,071 of JAZGTN010000025.1, read as the reverse complement.
TCAAAGGCAACACTGAGCGCTCGAATAGCATGGGTGACAAAGCATTGTCCATAATCAATAACACAACTTAATCTCATTGTATTGTAATGAGAAACCCAGCTGGTGTAACAACATGTAGGACTACATCTGCTACATTATCATATTCCATCATGGACAACAACAAAAGTAACTCTTGGTGCAATCTCCAAAACAGCTGCTTCATGTACAACAATGGTTGTTTTGGTTTGGTTTGGTTTAGTTTTGGTTTGGTTAGGAAAACTAATGCGAGTATGGACAAAAACAAAATGGCTGAATATGTGTCCAAGAGGGCTTCATACAAATTTGAAGACTTCCGAGGATTTTTGTCAATTTAAAACAAAATTAGGCCTATTGTTGGCCCAATTGACACAAAAATTTTGAATTCATTTTTAAGATAGCTAGGCTATTGTTATAGATTCGCAAAAGTTAAAAGATGTAACATTTTACATGGGTGTGTCTTGTGCATAAATATGCGAAAGCTTTTGTTTATTTTCGTTTTGAAACAGCTTCATCTGACAATATTCGTCCAGAAAAAAGAAAAAAAATCTTTAAACATGTGGGCTATGCAACTTTAACAAAGTGATATAGGTTTTCCTGACCAATTTTAACAACAATTCATTCAACTAAACACCCAGCTCATTCAAGCAATTTCGTTTGAAAATGATTGCTCCGTTGCATAATAATTCGACGGTCAAAAGGAGTAATTATTCAATTTCAACACATTAGCAGCTACTGGTCAAAGTAAGATCATTCAAAATCTTTAGATCCCAAAGATCATTCAATTTCGTAAAACCAAGCAACTAAGGCCGGTCAACAGCTCAGTTTCATCAGTTTTGTAAACTTGTTGTAGAAATTTAACTAAAGAATAGGTGAAAGTGTAGTTATGAGTGTCAATGAATGAAATAGAATGACTGAAACGAACCTGAATGAGAAGAACGAAATCTCGTGTGTACAAAAACCGAAATGTAATGCAATACTAGCGAAAAAAGAAACCATAGGTCGAATGAACTTGGGGAACATGCGTGAATTTCAATGCGTTAAGTAAAACTGAGTTAGTTTTGGCTGCAGCTGAACGGGAAAACGTTTTAATACCACTATTGTCCAGAATGCCTCCTCTTTTGTTAGCTTCAAAAACATCTATATAAGGACAAGGTGTATTTTAAGTATATAGTTCTTATTTGTATATGGTACGTGTATTGTTTATTTTTTCCTTTCCATATTCCACTTGAATGTTTTCCCTTGTTTGTTGCTAGTATTTTGCTTTATAACGACAAGTCCCCTCGATCTAATCGAAAGTAGTCCCCCAGCCGATTTCCTACCTTCCACCCATAGTAGTTAATAAGCGGGATGGTTCTTTTCATGCTTAAGAGCTCAATAATTCCGAAAAGTTTACTCCACGGCAGTAGAATAAATCGCAGGACAGTTCTGCACGGCAAGATGATGTTACCGCAAATCAAATATACATTGATACCTCACCATGCAATGCCTCAAATCCAACAGTATTTTGCTTGTTTCTATATTTTAATTAGTCTAGATTTACTGGGACCATGATGTAAAACAGCCTCTAAGCTGATTTGTGTATCCTGTATAATTATGTTTTAATAAAAAATAATAAAACAAATCTTACCCGCTGTGAGGTTCTTTATTGCATCATTTTCCAGCTGCTGAGCCCCCGCATTGGTGCTTTTGTTGTGTCGTGAAGCTGTAGAAATGTTTTTGGAATACATCACTCTTCTAAGTAGGTCTTGAGATTGCGACTTAATGTGATGAAAAGAGTTATACATCATCAAATTCATAAATAACGAGAACACCAACAGAGCCAAGACAGTGGAGATAATAGAGCAAGAAGTATTTCTGCTACATAGTTTAAGAGCCATAATAATAGGCGTCTAATTTCAACCACTGGTTGTGGATATATAGTTGCGGTTTTGTATTACATTAGACAGAAGTCTGTTGCCTAATGATAAAGCTTAATTATTGATTTCATGCAAACAGCATCACCATCAACAGTGTTTCAGCGAATAATGTGCATGCATGCGCGTAATACGTAGGCTACTGTAGTATAATACAAATACTATATTGTGTGATTTTGTGCTTTAGCTCGCAAAGACCGAGTCATTACAAAGCGAGGGGGAGACCAAGGCTAAGGCCGTGTGAAGTCGGCCTTCAGGCCGGCATCGGAACCTCCAATTCAACTCCATTACCGTACTTAATTTCCTGATTAGAATCCAATCAGCAAGGAGTAGGGGCCGAAGAGGTGCAGAAACTCACGGCGGAGATTTCTGCGATAGGACCCCTGTCGCCGTATTCATCGGTCTAACTCCAACATAATCATCCCGGTAAAGGTGTTTCTTTATGGTAAAAAGTGTAATATAACAGGCTCATTAGTGTTTCATGACCCTTAAAAGTAGGGTCATAGACAGGTTAACACTCCAAAAGTTGATCGGTGAGAAGCGCTGCAACTGTTGGTAGTATTTCTCTCTTTCCCCCCTTCTTGTTTAATTGGTTTATTGCTAAAATCACATTGCAGCCAAAGTTTGAAATAGATTTACAATATCAAAAATTACAGTCTAACAACTCAGAACAAAAGACACAAATATACAGAAATGCATACCAGAAAAGAGAACCAGTCCATTAGATGTAGATAACTTGAATTTGATTAATTGAATTTGGAAGACAAACTAAAAACAGACATTTTGACAAAGGATTCCCCTTCGAAGTAAAATTGTTTTGATAATTGTTCACCCAAAAATGTTTGAATCTGAGAAATGATCCATAATTAATCATTTAGTTGTGCGCCTAGCAGGCTTCCACACACTTTGCTTAGCTCAATTTTTTCTCTCTTTTTGTCTACCTCTCACATTTCATTTGTGGTAATGATTTTTGTATGGATTGCTTGTGAATGGATTGTGATCATCTTGGATTTGTCTTTGGACTCGAAAACTTCCTCACTTTTTTCTATGCAGTTTACGATCAGTCTTTGAGCTGTAGACATCTTAACCGTCTAGTCACTGCACCGCCCGAGTTTGCTGAAACAATGTTCAGTTTTCCAAGACTCTTACAGTAAATTACTAGAACCGTGGTTCAAATTTTAAAAAAACACCATTTAAAAGGCAAATTATGTAGGCCCTATGTACAGTTTTCGTATATTTTGTAAATATTGTCATTGAATAACATTATTATTTCCAATTCGAAGGTGATAAATCCCTAGGGAACAATAACTGCCTCTCGTTAACGGCTACCGGAAATTTTCCTGACGATTATTTTTCATAAGGTTAAAATGAACACAATAGTTTTGAAGCCTTTTATCTGGCATCAAATGCTCATAGTGATTAATTACTGAGTCATTAGTTTTTGATAGTATCATCATGATGAAAGAAAATTAATTTTTGTTTGGTTACAAATGAGCATGTTGTTGGTGAAAGCTACAACATTTCATCATCATTAGCGTTACCATCTTTACAAGTCATCTGTGAAGGGGAATGAATTAAACACTATTATCTAAACTATTGCCATTGACTTGGCCAACTGGCCATATATTTATATTTTTATGTTTTGGGGTGTTTTTATGTTATTTTTTTGTTTTATCGCAATACACAAGCTTGTGAGTTTTTCCTTCTACCGCATGTTACGGTTTATCGATTTTGGCGGCTGGGCGGTCCAGTGGCTAAAAGGTTAATTGGCTCCTGATCGGTCAACCAGAGCCTACCATTGACTACTGAAAGTGAATGCAGATAACCCATTCATCATCTCAAGTTATACTCTATGTACAAATGCATGGCAAAATGCGGGTTTCCTAGTATTCAATCTTGTCAAAGGGATTTCTTGAAAATGGACAAAGGATATCGGCTCTGTGAATGGCTCTGTTGGATAGGGACTATAATGGCACTTAATAGACTGTTTTGGCTGCTTGTTGCAGTATCTCTCCTGTACACATACACAATGGCCATCATGTTTTCTACCAAATTGCAAGGTTTTTAAAGTTGAAAAATTACCATTTGCTATTCGCTGTATCTCATTTTATTTGAAAGCTATGATGTTGGTATCTGACAGATCAAGACTGGGGCAACATTTGAAAAGTTAACGCCAAAATCGTTTGACCTTTTCTTCAGGGCAGTTACTCCAAGTTTTTTTTCCCCTTCAAAAAAGATTGAGATTGAATTGAACATTGAAACTCATCAGATAATTGACCCTCATTAAGACGACACAAACCTGATGACGTCATCAAGTATCAAATTAAAATAAATTAAAGTTTAACATTTGTAAAAATCATAACTATGAACACATGTTGGATTTTTACAATCTACACATCATCGGATAGGTTGTTACAAGTTTGACAAACGCTACACAAAACATAATCCAGTTTGACCTTGACTTCCGGTTCAAATCGGAAGTTGAACATTTTAAAATATCTTATCTTATTCATATTTAAAAACTACTTATCACTTTAGCATAATATTTGTATCAGGTTGTAGAATGTTGAACCTGCTCAAACTTTGCACAGAGATGACAACATGTTGATATTTTCATCTGGTCAAAACCGGATGTTCAAGCGCACCTGTTGACCCACTTATTTATTGACAACGCACGATATTTAAATAATGTTCGGTTAAGCGACCATGGGCGAATAAGAACTAATTTGTTTTCTTCACGGTGCATGAGCACGCATGAGGGCGTGCTATGGAATGCAATGTATTGTTCGTTAGGGTGGGATCTTCAAAGGTCCTCAGTGTGTTTTTAGCGTCAAAGTGAAGTGGGAAAGAAGTATCCTAACTATATTATAAAACAAGTTCTACTGATTCTAAATAAAATACTACCTTAAAGTTATCTGTTTGTTTTACACCGTAAAAGAACTGACGAACCCAGCATTATTTTAACTCGCCCCGAGCCATTACGAAAACGTATACATTATGATAATGATATGCGCGTGACCCCGAAAACGTCACAAGCAGGACAACAACGAAATCACGTGACGCGGAAGTAACTTAGCTATGCTGTCTGACTGTACTGTTTCGGCACACACCGCACTCGATTCGTATCATTCCTCCTTCTTTTAATGTTCGATTTGAGTTTTTATATTGTAAGATTTGGCGATCAAAATTAAGTGTTGATGGTACAAAATGCCAGTATCGTGTGTCGTGGGTGGATGTACTCACAATAAGGCGAAGAACCCCGAAGTATTTTGGTTGACTTTTACCAAAGATGTTGCGAGCATGGATTATGTTTGTAAACAACAGATGATCGTACATGGCCCAGGAAGACGTCAAAATGTTATCGCCATCCATATCCATGCAGACATCCTTGTTTGAAGGGTTCCATTCGGTCATCCACCAATATGCACCAAAGATGTTTTCAAACTCATGAGGCATACAGGTGAGCAAATTAGTTGACACAAAATTATTCCATTTGGTCTGTGGGACCGGTCTGACTCTGTGTACCACTGACATCACTACATGCACAGTAATCTGATCTGAAGTGAGTTGTTTGTATGAAGTGGTGGACTGGTGGATGCACTCACCCATCAGTGAAGTATAGACTGTTGTACCGTGCCTTTCATTGAACACCAATTATTTTAGAATACATGTATCGTCTATTTCAGAATTTTGGGCTGCGCTGTATTTCAATGAAAACACTGACATGGAGCGGGCCTTGGACAGGGAGGGCAATCCAGCTTTCAGCATTTCTTTTCCGAGAGCAAAGCAGACCACAAATGGTTACACTGTCCAAAAGGTGCTGATAAAGGCCTCTCACAGTAAGTACAACAATATGGCACAACATAATTTTTATAAGTCATTTTTGGGACTGTAGTACAATTTGAAGTGCCAATTACTGTAGAATGAACGATCGATGTTCAAACATGGGGGTAGTACACAACTTGATTGGGACAATACACCTCCACACCTTTTCTTTGGGCTGTTTGTCTTGGGGTCAAATAATGGGGTTATTTATTTATTTACTTATTTTATTTATTTTATTAATTTCTTATTTATTGTTATTATTTTATGATGTTTATTTTTGTCGGGGGGGAGGGAGGGTGAGTGGTTATTTACCTAAAATTTCAATATCATCCACAACCGTCCCGTTGACATGGATACATGCTACTGCATTCCAGTCTCCCTTTAAAGTTATTGTCAATTGGAATTTATTGTCAATGACAATTGGAAGGGCATTTTAAATCATCAAAGTTTACCAATTGTTGAAGCAATTCCTCTTGAGAGGTAGTTGAGCACAATGGATGTCTTGTCCTTACGGTACATGTATTTATTTTATTTTATTCTAGATTTCAGCAAGAAAATCCTTGACAAGGTGCTGGCACTCTGTGAAGCTTGGGCATAGCCGGCAGATACCAGAGCAAACTACCAAGAACTGATGGCAAACCCTGGTTATCTAACAGCCAAGGTAACTCGGCCTGATAAAGCAGAGGCAGTGAAATCATTTGTTTCATGGTTTGGGAAAGCTATAGACCTGTGGGAAAGCCAGAAGGCACTGAAGGTGTTGTTACGCTGGCAAGAGTCAAAGAACAGAAGTGCAGCGGTCAAAGAAAAGGCATACTGAAAGCCATCAAAAGGGAGAAACTTCCTCTAGCAGTAAGCACTTGGAAGTAAAACATCAACAAACTCTCACACAAAATTTGAGAATTTCAGTTATCTTGTGTTTATTTATTTTGTTCATAATGTTCCATTTTCCTTAGCCAATATTAAATTTTTGTTTACTTTGGCTGCGCACAAAATAAACTTTCATTTTGGTAGCAATATTTGCAGTCTGGTTCAATTAAACAAGCAAAATACCAATATTAGTGGCCATGCCCACCCAAGTCTCTGCACCTTGATCATGATGCCGCATCCACTTTCTGCATAATATGGCAAAAAATATAATTTACCAGAGGTCTCTTAACATGTACATGTAGTTGCTGTTAAAGTGGTAATTGACCTGTTTTATCTTAAATACCAATAATAGTTGTAATGGCAACGGATTAATAGATCGCCTTTTGCAAGCATGAAATTGCATAGTATCAACAATTATGCAAAAAAGGAGCGTAGACAGAAATTCTTTGTCCAACCCCAAATCATTTGAAAAAAATACACATTCAGTTTATAACTTGATGTTAATTATTTGTAAGCATTTCAGTAATTGCTGGAGCAATAAATCACGGGAGCCAGTGACACAATGGTCGAAATATGATTTTTCTGAAACGTTTTAGTCATGTCAATGTTTAGCATGTTTATCATCACTGATACCTTTCATTTGGCCTGAAATTATTAGGACTGGCTTTTCCAAAGTGACGGTTTCATGTGTGGGTGTGTGACCCCATGTCACACAATGAATTGTTTACGTGTGAGATTTCTAGAAGTGACAGAATGGATCACACCATAGGAGAGTAACGTTACACGAAGTACAAGGAATAAATTACTTTGAGAAAACTTGAAAACGGTGTATATAATAATAATAATTTTAATAATAATAATAGATTAATACATCACCTTTTGTAAGAAAGCCTTAAAGTGTTTAACAGTTCATGTATCATCAATATGCCCCAAAAAGAAAACGAAGACAGAAATTTCTGGCTTGTTTAGTTTCAATTTGTTGACATTTTGATTATTAGTATATTACACTTTGAGGGGTATAGCAAACAATTTTATAAAAGAAACAAAGGCATGTAATATTATTGCCTTTAACTCACGTACGTTCTGCTCCCTGACCCTGCAATGTTAAGTTTTGAATTGTGCACCAGCGGGCTGGTCCCCGTCACAATTTCACGGTCCCGCAGTACAGCAATATTCCATGACAACATGACAGCAGGCGGCCTTGACTAAACTTTGCCACAGAACGTACATGAGCTACAAGCCATTTATTTTGTGAGTTTACATTTCATCGAGTTCTGAACCCTTCATAGTTGCCATCTGCATCTGGGAATGTTGACCGCGTTTTATGCATGATGCATGATGAGATGGGTACTCAGTTATGTGTGTACTCTGTTGTGTCTGCCGAGGTATCCATATGTCCATCTTATGACCTGCCGATATGAAACATGCCTGTACTTCCTGTCATCAAAAATAAATAAGAATGTATTTGATTATCAACAAACTGTACACTTGTTCAGTATTTTTTTTACAACTTGCCAGTGTAAATGGTAGGGAGGGAATGGGCTTACACAATGAATAACAGCTATATTATAAAGAAAGTCTAATTCCATTTAATTTTGAATGATTTTGGGTTGAACAAGGAAAAATTGACTAGAGCGGGATTTTAACCGACGACCTCCGGATTGACGTGCCGGCGCTCTACCAACTGAGCTTTCTAGCCCTATGATGGCGGTCTCCCTATTTTGCCAATACCCTTGTTCGGTGGGTTTCAGTCAGAAGCCATTCAACTGTAAACTGCTGTGTAGCCAAGGATCACACCGAAGTACGATACAACCTGGGAAGGGGCAGCCAGGGTATCACCATAAGGGGATGCGACTTTTTATATCGGATATCAAATAATAAACCACTGGGTAAATTTTAAACGATTTTGGGTTGAACAAAGAAATTTAATTTTGTAACAAAAACATTAGGTTTTGATTTAGTTTCCTCACATGGCCAACAACTATGCAAGTTACAACAATTTCTCCAATCTTACCTTGAAAGGTCACCCTCAATGGCTCGAGCACCGTACTGTTGCTTGTAAGCTAAGCAAGGGTTGAGACAGGTAGCGTCATACCAGGGATGGTCAGTGAAGCAATTAAAATCTGGATTGACTCCAGTGTGCCAGATTTTCTCCTGTATTGTCTCAACCTCCAAAACAACACAAGCAGTTGTGGACGAACTCTCAGTGACCACACTTTTGCCACAGGAACACCTTCAAAGCAAGAAAACAACATGCGTTGGAATTTATTAAGAATATGTAAATTTGTTTGAATTCTAAAAAAGAAAAAAAAGAAAAGAAAAAAAATTTTGACACAAAAAGCAATATCTCAGAACTTTGAGTACACCTTTTATTTCATATGGAGGAAAAGTGGCAATCGGATGTGGAAAGGTTGCAATTTTCTTTGCAATTTTTTTAAGTAAACCAGTCACAACCATGAGAAAAAAAAATCAAAATATTGTTTTCAATTGATAATTATTATTTATTGTTTTACTATTTAAAATGTAGGCTTAGCAATTCATGGGTGAAATACACAGGACAGGACATGTACTGTAATACACTATACCACATCAGTAGTCAGTATGTATGGAGTAAGTGTACAATGTGCCCTCGGTTTATGTGTCAAATAACACTGGCCATGGCTGGCAGAGAGATCCACGACCACGTAGGCTCATGTTTTCTTTTGTCACATTTTTGTGAAAATATTGCCGAAACCTTAACAGGTTATGTAAATTCAGTGAAAAAAATATGTAGTTATAATAATAATAATAATAATAACTAGTTCTTAGGGCCTATATAGCGCATTTCACAATAACGGTCTCAATGCGCTTTACATTATACATATACATATAGTTATACATATATAATGATTAAGAAACTAAAAATTACCAGTCAGTTATATTCAAGCGGTCATTGGCAGCTGGTGGTATATTTGCGTCGCCTTCGTTGTCTTCGACAGCAGCCTCGTCGTCCTCGTCGTCTTGCTGCACGTTGTCGTGCCAATGGCTCGAACGTACGGCTCAGCTCCGCGAACAACTTCTACCTCATTTGTGTCATTTTCGCTATCAAGCTGAGGCCCTCAAAACTGTCACTGTCTACGAATGAACTCCCAGATATGTCACTAAACCCATCAGAATCTACGCTGATTTACTCCAAATATTTTTCACCGGAGTTTTCCCGAGTCAAAATGCTTGCTTCTTGTGAACTATCGAAAGAACAATCACCATCAGCGAGTGATCGTGAATGCGTACAATTGTGCTAGCGTGGTGTGCTTGATGAGTCTGGGTATTAGACATAGTCAGTCGTTGTTTTCCTGCTTATGACGTCACGTAGCAACAATCGTGACCTCAGCCTTTTCAGATTCGCGACGCGCGGGCTTTTCAAAAAGGTGTTTTTGTGGGTTTTTTGAATTCTTAAAATCAACAGTAAATACTTGCATGTTATCTTTGATATATCAGTTACTAGATTTCGAAAGCGGATTAGAATGGGAATCGGCGCTATAAACGCACTTTAAAAAAATACTTTCTTAATCCTTACACCGTGTAAAACATATTAACACCGTAATCAACAACATGCCCGGCGATGAGCAACCAGCCACCAAGGACGACATCAGGGCTATGCTTGTAGAGTTCTCAACCGTCTTCGATCAAAAACTGAGTAACACTAAAGCTCCAAAAGTACGTCTTCACTAACCCAGAAGCTCAAGGATTCAACAACGTCAAGTGGTGCAGAGAAGGAAACCAGAGACAGTTCGAGTTAAATCTGCAAGTTCCAAAAAGTTTGTTTTAAATTGTTTTTACTCAGCTCGTCGTCGTCGTCCTATGAGTCATGACTGACCCTTTGTGACCCTAATTATGATGGAGTTCCACTTCTGTCTATCCAATGAAGATCGATATATGCATCATTTATTGATAAGCCTGTGAGTTATTTAATTCCGTCAGCTCCTATTCACCTCCTATTCACCTCCTATTCACCAAATAGATAGTAAATCCCCGAAAGTCCAGACCCTATTTAACCTTCAGAGGGCCTACTGGTCCTAGGCAGACACCGTTGTGCCGAAATACACCAACATAAACTCATGGCTTGTGTATGTCTCTAATTATTGCCAAATTGTGTGAAATTAGGGAAGAAAGTGTTAACACACGCTAAACCTGTACATGGGCATCGCATGTACAATGCACGTGTGGTTATTCTACACGTAGATGTATTTTTACTGTATAGCTACATGTAGGAATTCATTTCGCATCGGTGTTACAACGTATTGCCCACCCCGATGATAATCCACTAGTATTTTAATAATTATTAACTCCAGAACCACTCATTGGATTTTCACAATCCACACATCATCTGAAATGTCTTAATAAACAAAATCATGCGCTACAAAATTTGTGACCCCATTTGACCTTGACTTCCAGTTCAAGTCGGAAGTTGAAATTTAATGTGACAAAAAACATCACTTCTGAACCTCGTATTGTATTGTTATCAGCTATACGTCATCAGAAAGGACTCCGAAGACTGCACCAACGCTACAAAGTGTGACCTCATCTGACCTTGCTTTCTGGTTCAAACTGGAAATTGAAACGCAGTATTTGAAAAAAACATTACTTCTGAACCACACCTCGGATTTGTACACTCCATAGGCCTACATAATTGAAAAGGTATGTAACAACTTAAGAAACGATACACGGAATGTGACCCCATTTGACCTTGACTTCCGGTTCAAACAGGAAGATGAAATTTATTATTAGAAAAAATCATAACTCCTAAAATACACCTCGGTTGTTAATTATCTGTACGAAATCAGATAAGGCTTTTAAAAGTGTAACCTCATTTGACCTTGCCTTCGGTTCAAACCGGAAGTTGAAACTTTATATCAGGAAAAACCATAACTCCTGAACCAATGATTGGATTGATGTGGTAAAATGTCGTAACCAGTTCATTCGATCAGAATTTGATGACATCACTCACAAACACCTTGTTTTTGTATATCTAGTTTGATATTGCTTATGTTTTGGTTGTTGGTTTTTTTTTTTTTTTTTAGCATTTTGCATTGTATGCTATGGGAGTTTATTTAGTGGGATGCACCCTAAGCAATTGTTTCTGTCCTTGAAAGCCTTTACATTAGCACAATTGGGACCCTGTGGTACAACATCACGCGTAGCAGAATACTTAATTGGGCAAATCTGAGGATGGCACGTACGTTGCTCTGTTGACCGGATAAAAACGAGTAGCCTTCAGACTTAACCCTTATATTCACATCGTCAACGGTCTCAGACTGACACGGGTCAACATTCAGTTCTTCTCCAACAATCTCCAACCAGGTAAGTTTTTGTTACAACAAAACTTAAATGCTGTATCTCGACATTCTTTCTTACTGCACTTTTCGTGCAATGACATGCTCCTAAAAGGCAAAGTATTCTTTTGGTTATTTGGAACCGTTTGATTGTTCTATTCTATACTATATAAATGAAGATATGCACAATAATAATAATAATAATAATAATTAAAACTTGTAAAGCGCCATCTATCTAAGACTAAACTTATTCCGAGGCGCATAAAAACCAAACAAAAACAAAAAACAGAAAGAGTAACCAAAAAGATTACAAATTACGTAGCTTAGAAAGAAATAAGAGCACATTGAATAAAACAGATTTACATAAATGTGTCGGCAAAAACAAGTGGAAAAAATAACAAACAGATAGTCAATCATAATAAATATTGAACAGGTGAGTTTTTAGCAATGTTTTGAAAATGTCCAGAGACTTTGTAGCTCGGATATGTAAAGGAAGAGAGTTCCAGAGAGTGGGTGCAGAGAGTGGGTACAATAAAACTAAGCTGCGAAAAATTCAATTCAAAATGTGGTAGCGTTTTTGAGATATCGCTGAAAATCTGGAGCGGTTATGTCCACGCAGGAAGAATAATCCGTAATTGGCATACACAATCTGAGAAACGTTTCATGCAGAAACGTTTCTCAGATTGAAATATTTTTAATTCCTCTCTCTAACACACATAATTCCTTTGAAGGAATTGTTTTCTCAAAAACCTTTATATATTATCAACTTCTGTGGTGCTTCTTTTACCAATTAAATTGTTATGGTCATTAAATTTTTGAGTAATTACCTTTAAGATCAAAACAACGGGGTGGGCCAGAAGAATCTCCGGCGCATGAGCGTCTGATGCCGGTAATCGAGTCGAAACCGTTTTTACGAAGCTACGGGTATGTCAAAATTAGTTCAAAGACTATTTCGAGATGCATGCATCTAAAAATGTGTTAAATTTGAAACTGAAAGATAATGTGTTTTTCTAAGAGTTCAACTTTATTAATATAAAAAACAAATACCAAAATATCGATTAATTAAATGGAAACATTGCTTTCCTTTGTAGAGGTTGATTCAGAGAGAGATAATGGCAGCGTTTCGCGCAATATACGATATCTGATGCCAGTTTTCTTGGCTACTTCTGATGGGTGCCCAGGATTATTGCACCCCCACTACCCACATCCCACATCCCAGCACATCACCGGAGCCTTCCACTACACCGGAGCCTTCCACTACACCGGCGCTTTCCACAACCTTGCTGCCTGATATACACCGGAAAACACGTGAGTCCCAAAGTTTCATCTGCCTGGGCAGTATCAAGGGAGGATTGGGAAAAAGATCGAGGGGCTTAACCCCAACCCCCCCCCCCACCTCCCCCGCTATCGTCCCTCCTCCCTCACCACACACCCCTCCCCTGGTGAGATCTAAATAAAAACATAAAGTATATAATTTGTGAGGTTTTTGCAATTAACAAAGTGTTGGGAGGTTTGTAACTATCAGGTATTATTTGAAATCTCAAAGCTTATAACTAATGATTAAACATTTTACATCAGTTAAATTCGGAATATTTACGTGTCATTTATATCTGAATTAGAAGCCTTAGAAAGTATAGGCAGTTTAGCTAGAGTGCAGCCGAAAGCAACTTCGTCCAGTCTTTCTTTCTTTCCTCACCCCAAAGGTGTCATTATGGTGTTAAGAATAATAATAATAAATAAATAAAAAAGCTAAATTCCATTTCATCCAAGATGAAATATAGCCTTAAAACAAATTTAAAAAAATAACAAAGTTGAAATAGATGAATCTCTAACTATAAAACTTAGTTAATTAATCAGACATAATTAAGTTTAAACTACCCTGGCAATTACCTGAACAAGTAAACAGCACACTTAGATACCCAACAAAAAATTATAAGTTGGTGGAGGGCCGGCACGTTAATCCGGAGGTCGTAGGTTCAGTAACTGCTTTAGTATTTTTTCTCATTTTTCAACCACAAATTAACAAAATCAAGGGAAAGCTTGCACGCCTGTGCTGACAACGTACCACACGGGGGCGTTGGCAACATGTTCCTCATTGCAGGGTTTTAAGCTGTGTCGTTGTTTTTGCGGTTTGTTTAGTTTTTTTGTTTTTTTTTAGGCAAAAATAAATTATGAAGACAAATTAATTTAAAAGATAGTGAAAGTTTCAGCTCAATACAGGGCCTACTTGTTGAGAAAACAACTAAAAACTGTAACTGTATTTTCACAAGAACGTCGAATCCATCCACGCTTAGTGAAGTGACAGCGGATACCAACCGCATCTCTGGCCGCAGCATTCGCAAACGGACACCAACCCTCAGAAACCCTCAGAATGGAATGTTTTTATTGATATCTAGTTAACGGGGGCATTTCAGACGAAATCGTTTCCTAGGATGCTTACTACCATTACCATCTGTATAACAAGTAAGCTTTCGGATAGAAATTACACAGTGAAATGTTCGTTCTTGGTAATTATACCAGCAAGGTATGGCCTTATCTTTTAAAAATATCACCATTCTGCAAACAGTGTTGTTGTTGTTTTCCTGAACTCGTCTTCCGTTTTTTCTTCTCCCTTTTTCAGCTGTCGCTTGGGAATGGTTGGCCAACGGGATGAGCCGGTCGACTTCGACAACCAGCGAGAAAGCCCAGCAGACAACCCATTATCTACGGTGTGTTTCTACAAACAAAACATCTGATTGCTTGGTGTGTCAAAGTCCAAGGTATACTCACAATATTTTGGTTGTTTTGTGTAGTTATTTGCATGATCTAGAATCGTTCAAATTGGGTGACAGGAACAAAACCACAGGAACCACCTTGACACAATGACACCCTCAAGCCAATTGGGCCGTAACAAGATTGACACAAATAATATTATATGGCTAGATAGCTCAGTTGGTAGAGCGCCGGCACGTTAAACCGGAGGTCGTTGGTTCAAATCCCGCTCTAGTCAATTTTTCTTTGTTCAACCCAAAATCATTTACCCAGTCAGTTTCCCTTGTGGTTTATTTTTTGAAATAATATTTGTGTCAATCGTTTAATGGTCCGTATGGCTTCAGGGTGACATTGTCATATGTAGGGCGTAAGAACTTTGCCCTACTCACCCGATCAATCCTATCGCCTAACATTGGTTCATGCAAAATGCTCGCAGATACTTTTCTTATAGTTTGTTGTTGTTTGTGATCTGTGAACGATATGTAAATGGTGGCGCACGACTGCTCACATCTTAGAAAACCAACGCTTGTCCTAAAATGCAATCCAAAAATATCCAATATTTAACAAAATAACAGAGTATTTTTACCAGAATAGAAACAAATCTATGTTTTAAAACGCCAAAAATTAGTAGACTTCAACGCAATGCAAGATGTCATCGCTTATATTCACGTAGATGAAAGTGATATTGAACTAGTCACTTTAAAGGTATGGTCATAGACTGGTAAAAACTCAAAAAATTAATTACCATAAAAACATACTGCAGCTGTTGATAGTATAAACTATTTTGAGAAAGGAGTCCCTTCGAATCTTTTACAAAAAAGAAGAGATGACTGGGGTCAGGAGAATAGTCTAATGCGCATGTGCATTCATCAACCAATCCCAGCATCTTCTGATGTAGCCCTTTCGTCAAGGCCTTTGTGGGTTATAGACAAAGCTAGTGTAGCCGTGAACGTGAAGGGGAGACCACATACATGCGCGCGAGTGGCGAAGTCACGAAGCCTTTTGCAACTTGATTTTGCGGGTTTTTGTTTGTTTGTTTGTTAGTTTGTTGGTTTGTTTGTGTGTTTTGTTTTTCCCCTTTTGTTTTCCGGGGGATCCGGGAGGGGGTAGGGGGTAGGTGGCTATCTTTGGTGCGCTTGCTTGGATTATGTGTTTTCGTGGTTATGTTTTGGTTTCCTTTTTTTGCAATTGTTTCTTTAATAAAATGTTTTTGCAGTATGTTATGTATCTTTAATTGCGTTGTTGCATCCGAAGAGGAATTAAAAAATAATATTAGTGCAGACGGCAATCGAACCCGGACCGGGTGGTCCAAGTGTGAGACAGTCCCAGCACCTTATCCCACTGCGCTAGTAAGGTGTTGGTACTTCAATCCCTAGAGTTTACAATGTTTTCAATGTTTTCAATGTTTTCGTAGGAGTGCACTCAACCAGACTGGGAGAAAACAACAGACGGCAACATGTATCTATTTTGAAGGGAGACTACAAAAATAGCTAAATGAACAAATAAGAAATATATAATCAAATCAATCAATGAATAAATAAACAATTCAATAAACGAAGCAAACCAAAAACAAAAAAGATTAATCTTAAAAGTTTAGACCCCCCCCAAAAAAAATATAAAAAAAATAAAAATAAAATACAAAAAAAACAAAAACACCCAATGAAACAGTATAATATTTTGAATTATAACGTTTTGGGGGTCATGCTATTAATAGATTGCGTAAATATAAGAATCTATCACAACCCGGGGGTTCTGTGCTTCAACTTTTGAGAAGACTTGATAAATTTAGGCGTTAAAGTTGGCCCTATTTGACCGGGGAAGTGGAGAAGTGCTTCACGAAAACTGGCAGCAAGTCGGTTTTGGGAAAAGACACATTTTTTTTCGTGTTGTTGTTGTTGGTTTTTTTTTTTCTGGGGTAGTTAGGAAAAAATTCCAAACGGCTGACCTGCCAAAAATTGGAAAGAATTCTGAAGTTCAGTTTTCCGAAAACATGTTTGATTGGTTTTCAAGAGGCTGGGAGACTTACACGATTTGTTGAGTTATTTTGAATATTTATCATTTAGCATTGGTTCCTATGGGAGTTTATTTAGTGTGGTGCAACCTGACGGGTTCCAGGCTTCCAGAGAACGCCCTCTAACTCAACAAGAACGTCTTGCACCACTGCAGACTAGTTCCCTTCATGTATGGCGACCGAGTCACAGCATGTTATCCTTTCCTGTCTTGAGCACCCCACTAAATGAACTCCCATAGCATATATACAGTGCAAAATGGTAAATAATCAAACAAAAACAGTATTACAGTGGCTACACAGTTGTCCAAACAATGACGGCCTTTGGTTGAAGCTCTAGGACCGAGCGAAGCGTACAAACATAATCCACGATTGATATAAACTAATTTCTCGGGCCAAGACTAGCTTGGTCGACAAAGAAGCTGCTGTACGAGGTAGGGTAGAAATATACGAAGCTCTATAACATTATGGATTGTGTCTGTCTTTGTTTCAATTTCATGTCTTCAGGCCTACAGGAGTCGAAATGTTGCACGCGGCCCTACCTGTTGGTAACAGTTCCAACATTGTTGTGAACGAATATCTCATTGACGTGTTCACTACCAGTGGTGGGCTGTACGGGTTACACCCATTGCAAGCTGACGGGAGCTACAACTCACCCGGCGAGAACGGGCAGTAAGTATACAAATCATTTCCCTTTTAAGCATCCTTATATTGGGATACAATGGATCTCCGCCCTTGGATGTTGGTCTATAGGTTGGGGTAGCGTCGGCTAATTGCTGCGGATCGGCCCACCCACACGGAAGCGGCAGTTCTTGTTTACACTGATAACCGGTGAACGTGGTGGTAGCTGTTGGACCAGCATATTGTCTTGCCTTTCTACGAGCCCTCCTCTCCACTACCTGCCGCAAAATGCCTCCCTCAAAGCAAGAAGGCCCTTGCAGACGTCTTGCCTCCATGTGCATGATTGCGGATGAAGTTAGGTGGTAGCTGTTTGACCTGGAGCTTGTCTTGCCTTCCTGCGAGCCCTCTTCTCATCTACCTGCCGCAAAATGCCTCCCTCAAAGCAAGAAGGCCCTTGCAGACGTCTTGCCTACATGTTCATGATTGCGGATGAAGTTAGGTGGTAGCTGTTTGACCAGCAGATTGTCTTGCCTTCCTACGAGCCCGTCTTTCCTCTACCTGCCGCAAAATGCCTTCATCAAAGCTAGAAGGCCCTTGCAGACATGTTGCCTCCATGTGCATGATGGCGGATATTTATAAAGGGGGTCTGTTGGACCTGCAGCTTGTCTTGCCTTGTATGTACTACGAGCCCTCTTCTCATCTGCCTGCCGCAACAGGCCTTTGTCAAAGCAAAAAGGCCCTTGCTGACATATTGCCTTCATGTGCATCGGTCGGCAGCTGATTTGAATGCTTCCCAGGATTGTTGGTGATTATTTTCATGGCCTTCCAGATACCTTTGTAGCGCAGTTTAAATATATATATATATTGACTGAAAAAGGTCGGTGGAGGGACAACCTCTGCTTTCTTGACATGGCAATTTTTATGTCTGAATTTGTCTACTATTTTAGAGTCATCCATAGAGGGGGTCATTATTGCTCAATCTTGTCCCGACCAGTTCAACACCCTGGAATGTTTCTCCGCTAAAGTTGTAGTCTTGGTTCCAAGACGCTTCATCAGTTGTGTAGTCACGAACACATGTAGTCATCATTTAAATCCAACCACTACTATCGCCCCACAAACCACTCGCCGCGAGAGGGCGCTATCAATCCTGTAGCTCTTGTGATAGCGGTGTGGGGCGCACCACACTAATTAGACTCCCGTAGCAACCTATGCAAAATGTAAAATGTTCAAAAATGCTCAAAAATACTATCAGTCTCTCAGCCTCCTGAAGACTAACCATATATATTTTCGGATAAATAAAACAGGTCAGCTGTTTGAAAAACATTTGCAAATTACCCCCGAAAAAACACCCCCAGAAATGTGTGTTTTCCTAAACCGACTTGCTGCCAGTTTTCATGAAACACTTCTCCACTTCCCAAGCCAAATAGGACCAACTTTAAGGCCTAAATTTATCAAGTCTCCTCAAAAGTTGAAGCACAGATACCCGAGGTTGTTATAAAACACAATCTATTAATTGCATGACCCCCAAAACGTTGTTTTTCAAATTAATTTGAGGGCCTACACATTATGATAACCAGGTTGGCGCATAAATGTTTGCCTAATATTAAAGTGCGGTGCACCCTTCGAGGGTGATAGTGGTTACAGGAATGATAACGCCCTATAACGGTAACAAGGTTTTTTTAGTGACTATTCGTGATTACCCAACTAGGGCGACTTGGAACCAAGACTACTCAAGTTTTTATGTGAAAAAGACAGTGTTTTAAAGGGGCACACAGTGCTTTCAAGTCTCTCTAAGGGTATACCCTAAGTGTTTTGTAATTAATGAGTAGTGGTTAAAAGCCAACGCACCAATCTGTCTCTATGAAAAAAATCCAGCGACACATTTTCGGAGTCAAAAATTTGGTTCTACAAGCTAGCGGACTGAGTTTTGTTATGAAATAACAACAAAACATTAAAATTTCAAAACAGTGAAATAGTTGATTAACACCCCCCCCCCCCCCCCCCCTCTCTCTCTCTCTCTCTCCCCCTCTCTCGCTGTTTCTCCTCTGTTGTTTCTAGGTTTGTCTGGAGTATTAATTCGGAAACATCCAGCAGTCAATTGGGGGTCACCATCCTGGATGACAATTCTTGCCTGCAGAACATGACATCCGTGATCGATGAAGGCTCAATGATCGTCGATTTTTTTCAATTTCGAGGGTTTCTGTACGTGGTGATTTAGACGATTGACTTTGTATTAAACATTACTTAGTAAAGAACACTGGAGAGCTGATACACTAAAACATTGTTAGAATTAGCGACCCCTTTGAAAGTAATGTAGTTTTATAGAAAGAGGTAATTTTTTACCCACAAATTTGAAACTGAAAAAGAGTTCAGGTATGAAGCTTTTCACTGGTATTTGAAAACAACATACAACTCTATGCAAGTGTAGTTTTTTCTTTCATTATTTTCTTGCCACTTCGATGACCAATAGAGCTCAAATTATCACAGGTTTGTTAATTAGCTCATGTTGGGACGTACCAAATGAGGATAATGGTCTTTGACAATTACCAAAACTGTGAACCCTGCCTTTATGTGCCTCGGGGATAACGAGTAAAACTGTTGGTGATGGGTTTTGAGGCATTGCATGGTGAGGTATATCAATGCACAATTCAGTTTGCGATAGCACCATGTGTAGGCCTATTATATATCAACTTTGCTGTGTATTATTGCATTGGCTCTTGAGAACTTGTCTTGTTGTATTATTCTCCTGCCCCGGAGTAGATTCCGGAATTCGGAATACTATTCTATTAGGACCTTATCACCTGGCTTTAACCGAGCGATGACGTCAGATATCCGGAGTCTTGCACGAAGAAAAGATATTGTCACGTGGTCTTTTAAAAACCTTTTTCAAATAGTAATAATGACAAAAACAAGAAAAGAAAAAATCACAAACAAACAAACAACCCAACAACCCAACAAACAAACAAACAGTGCAGAACAATACCAAAATATGCAACGAGAAACCAAAAAACTTAAACGTCGTTTCAATAAAAACAAAACAAAATTGTGTCCGTTTGAGTGGCCTTGCGGCCTTGCTGGAAACAAAATATATCCACCTTAAGGCGTTTCTAGGTTAGTTCAATTCACACAAAGTTTGAACAAAGTGAAACTGTGTGGGCTCCATTATTTTATGGTGCGAAGGAAAACCTTAAAAGTCGTTTAAATAAAAAAGTAAAAAATTGTGTCAGTTTGAGCGGCCTTGTGGCCTTGCTGGAAACAAAATATCTACGTGATTTCTAGGTTAGTTCACCAACCGATCCTGTTTGTTGTTCTATCATTCCCTTTTCTAAAGAATTCTTCTGTGGCGACCTAGTTTGAACAATTAAGATAAACTATATGTGGTCCATTGTTCTATGGTGCAAATGACCCGACCAAGGGCCCGTGCGTATATAAACCCATCTTTATTCACCTATTATTTACTTAGTTGAATTACTATGCGTTTTTGAGAAGTATTTTATACCGCAAGGTCAAGGCTATATTATTGTTATTGTGAAGAAAATATGAAAGCATTATTTTTTAGCAAGTCTTTATAAGCTAGCATTATTATTTGAAATTGCCCCTTCAGTTGAAACTGTCAAAAGATTTTACTCTGAAGCATGCAAATTTATATCAATTATATTCAAGTAAACTTATGTTGGGGGTTATTTTTAGACATGCGAAGTCAGCATTCAGTTTAGCAGAGTAGGCGCAACTGGAGATTTCTGCAAAAACTGCTGTAAATTTAAATGCTGTTCGAAGGGATTGTTAAATTGAATTGTTATCTTTTTTAATCACGCGACGCACAAGAACCATTTGTAAGCAGTTCTGAATTATATTTTTCCATTTTAATGTTGTTGTCTACCTCGTTTTAGATATGTACAGTATGTAAAGTGAAATGCAGAAGTTTTGACCCCTCGCACATCGCTCGTTCACCATTTCCATAATTTTGGAAGTCAATTTCTTTGTGTACATTTTGTCTTCCAAAATGGCGGACAGCATGTATATAAGCACATGTAAGGGTACTGCGCTTCATGCAAGGGGTAACATTTCATATTTTGTTGCCAGTTTGTTCACAGTACATCTCAGAAATGATACGAATATGACAGCATTGTACTTTGTGTTTAACAATATGGCATACTGATTATTTTATTGAAATAAAAATGCTTTCGTAGTCAATGTAACAGTAAACCGCAATAAAATATTCTAAAACACCAACTTACTTTAGTTAGTGTCGTGGCCGAGCGGATAAGAGCACCGGACTCAAGCTCTGGTGTTTCTGTTCAGCAGAGTGTGGGTTCGAGTCCCGGTCGTGACACTTGTGTCCTTATTAAGCAAGACACTTAACCATTATTGCTTCGTCCTTCGGATGGGACGTAAAGCCGTTGGTCCCGTGTGTTGTGTAATGCACGTAAAGAACCCAGTGCACTTATCGAAAAGAGAAGGGGTTTGCCCCGGTGTTCCTGGTTTGATTGGCTGCATATTGCGCCACAGCACCTTGTAAACCATTACATGGTGCTATGTAAAGAAATAGGCCTCAAAATTCAAAAAGTAGCTCCACATATATACCTTGCAGGAAAATATTGACTGTTGAAGCGCCTTGAGCGTCACTGAGTGACGGATATGAGCGCTATTATAAGAAGCCATTATTACTTCCCTCATTTACATTTCATTTGGTGCCTTATTTAATTTTGACATGTTCTCTGATCGAAACATGAACTAAAAAAATACTCTGAAAGCAGGTCCTCCACTATTTTATTCACGGAGGAGGGGGGGGGGGGGGCTTTATTTCCAGGATACATTATAATTTATTTGTCATTTCAAGCGTCGGGATAAATCGGGGGTTTCCACATCAATGTGGACCATGCTTGGCTGATCTTTAAACAATAATTGAATCGTAGGGTGACTCATATGGCCCTAGGTGACTACCAACGGTTCAAACATGCATGCATTCTATACCTTTTTGTATATTTTTGTTTGTGTGTGAGGGTTTTGGGGATTTCTTTGTTAGCTTAAGTTATTGTAAGTCATAATTTGCAATTTCATATTGAACCAAACATCCTTGATACAGAGTCTTCCCACGCATCAAGGCGCACAGTGTATTATGTAAATTATTTCGATGAAAAGGTTGTTTTTGTCGCGAGGTCCGGTTCAACCAGTGCTTATAATACAACCCCAACCTACGCATTACCAATCCGAGACTGTCGGTCACCTGTAGCCCACACTTGAAGAGACCTTCGCTTATAATACAGGTATAATACAGGTAGGGTATTTATTTTAATGCTCCTTGCTAAATCATTCTGGTTGTTCCCTAGATTCTGTAGGTTTTTTTCTTTTATCTTGCTCTGTGTTTAATTGAAAGCTCGCCAGTGGTGTTTTGAAGACGATCAGTATAGATAACTGATCCTCCATTTGATGCGACCAGAATATCAGCTATCGTCAACAACATTGTGTGTCTAACTTCAATTGTGGCTATCAAATAAATGAAGGAAAACTGATTTTGGGAGTTTTCCAATTGCAAATTTTGACAGCATTTCATACTCAACTGTTTTTGTTTTTTTGTAATGCTGCTGTTGTTGTTGCTGCTGCTGCTGCTGCTGCTGCTGCTGCTGCTCCTGCTGCCGCCGCTGCGATGTCGATGTCGATGTCGATGTTTTTGTATTTTCTTTTTTTCAGTATCTATTATGTGACAACACCGGACTGGTGTTAATTTCACCGATATGGTAATGTGGATGGTAAACACCATGTTGGTGTTGTCATATACAGGCCTACCAAGAGAAACAATTTAACACCCAGGTTTTGCAGAAATTAGTGAACTTAACTTAACTTCACTTACTCTTCAGAAAACGGAACCCATTCTTTATTTGCTGTTGCTGTTGCTGTTGTTCTCGTCTCCAATACATGATCTTTTTGCAAACTATGGCTGTGTTCCGTTCAGTCACCGTCTTCGTGGCCCTCTTGGCTATTGTGACTTGTTGCTTTCAACCCGAACCTGAACCTGAACTTCCTGCAAACACGTAAGTTTCCTGAACAACAGTCAATTGTAATCAACATGTAAGGGGGGGGGGGGGGGGGGGGGGGTGGGGTATAGGGCCTACCTTTGACAATTACTGCAAAAGTGAATAGCAAGTAATACACCATTTTGTAGAGTCAACATTTTGCTCTTCAAAATGGCGGGACTTTAGTTCACGAAGTAAAAGGAAAACCATACAATTTCCAGGCAATTTGTGTGGATCATTATATTATACTTTTAAAACGTCTTTCTAACCATATGCATTTCATAAAAACGGTTTCAAAAACGCCTTTCATAGCCCAAATCGCCCAATCCGAAGCAATGTGTCCCTTTAATGTCATTCACCATGACGGGATGCCACAACAAAGTTTGGAAAACCATTTTCTTTGTCCGTATAATTCGCTTGAGTTCCCTACCTTCAGCTGCTGCCAGCCATGGAAAGATGGTTCACGGACAGAGCCCGCCCTCTACAGCAACATGGGAACGGGTCCATCGAGTCATGCATCGTCCGTGGTGTGCTATTACTACAAAACTTCAAAGTGTATGGTGTGTAAGAGTACAAGGTAAATCACAACCATTATTTACGTGTATCATTACGTAGTAAAACCCTCAAGTGCGCAAGAGTTCATTATTACAAAACCCTGCCAGTTGACAACTGGCAATGCTTATCTCAATCATAGAGAAAGGACCCTTTCTCTATGTCTCAATATACTGGCCATATACTGAGGGATAAAATAACTGATAGCAACCCCACAGTCTTTCAGAGTGTCTATAGATTGTAGTTCACCATTCCACGAGTATTTGCCAACAAAAGACTGAATGGGGGAGTTCAATTTCCCCAAGACTAAGGCTTGTTTGTGTATAGTCAAAGGGGAAATCCCCTGAGTCCAGTCGAAACGTGGCAGTTCTAAACAACGTAGCGTGTAAACGACCTTGCACTGGCCACTCAAACTTTCAATTATGTTTCTCAAGCGTATTCTCTTAAAAGTCAAGAAAAATGGGATAACAACTTAATTCATGCACAGAGTAATTACAAAACCGCTTAATCAGCCAGTTGCTGACTGGTAGGGTCACGCACTTAAGGGTTTAACTTGTTGGACTTCCTCACAAGCTCGATGGTAGTGATGGACCAAATACCTGCTCCATGAGCTGAAGTTGTAAGCTATGATTTCCAAACTTTAACTGGGTGTTTCTATCCGTTGCAACCGATGGCTTTAAAGGCAGCATATGTTGTATCCCAACATGTGCATTAAATAACAAATCTGTGAAAATTTGGGGTCAACTCGTCATCGAAGTTGCAAGAAAATTATCTCTTTCTAACTCTACCTTCAAGGGAGGTCGTTTCTATCAATGATTGATAATATCAACGGCTCCGAGTTATCTTCACCAATGGTCATTAATTTTTGGAGTAAGTACAAAAGGTATAAGCTTACCCTTCCTTTAACATATAAGGGATCCAGTGTATTGACAGTGGGAGGTTCAAAACCAATCTGCCTTCTTGAAAAATGGTGGACCACTTCAGGAGTGCACTAATTGGTTTGGGTGTGTTTGCAGACTTGTTTACCCAAACCTAATCAAGCCACAGTAATGTGTCTACTGCTACCTCAAATATTAAATGGCTTATTAATATTATGGCTTATAACAAAAGTCGAAGCAATAGCCGAATGCTTCATTTAACGGGATCAACAAACATGTGAAACCGTCTGGTATTTTTTGTTTCTTAACATGAGAGTGAAAAAGATTTATATATGTATGTGTTATTGTAAAAAACAAAAAAACAAAACAATTAAAGCAGCCGATAGGCCGAACAAAAATTTATTTATAAATGTTAAAAAGGCTATTATACAAAGGTACAAAATATTAAAAGTAAGGATCAAAAATTGTACTTTACAAAAAGGCACCAGGAGCTAAAAACATTGTGATATTGTGATAAGAAGGTGCAAACAATTTAAGCCTATCATCGGGGAGCGTCATATAATTGGATGGGTAATGTAATTAGCATAAAATGAATATATAAAATATATTTCTTAATTTAATTTCTTATCCATCAGTTATGTAAGACCATGCTGCACCGAATCTCCTTCCCTTCGGGGGGATCCGGACATGCCGGAAGATGAATATCTGATCTTGTACGATACAAACAAGGGTGTCTACGATCTTGCCCCGTTAGCATCAAACGGCAACAGTTACTTATTACCCGCAGTGTAAGTACAATTCATAATACAGTGCGCCACCAACAGTTTGCCCCCAAAGAGGGTGATTTTAAAGACGACAAAAATGTCGATCGAGTATTCACAATGCACGCAGATATTTTAACAAAATAAACGTCTTCAATCAAGACTATAGTAACTATAGCCTTATACTCTAGGTACCCAATCATTGCCATAAAGATATACAAAATTGCAATAACATAAACACCGTCGTCCCCCCCCCCCCCCCCCCATATTCAGACAAGGGTGGAGCATCTCTTCGAACGGTTTCGACGACACTATGGGTTTCGACGACACTATGGGTGTCGTTGTGAATGATGACTCATGCTGGGAGAACTTGAAGGATGTGATTGACGATGGACGCATGCAGTACCTATCTTTGCGTCCTAAAGGGTTTCTTTACGTTGTAAACCTATGAGCCTGCAAAGTCACCGCACCAGTTACCAATCAACATTTGTCAATTGGCTTTTGTTTTAATAGGCCTATAGTATTATTTAATTCCATTGACGATGGAGCTTGCATGCAAACATTACTCAGCATTAAAGGTCTTATGGTGACTTAAATAAATACATCTCTTAGAAATGGAACCCATGCGTTTGGAAAATTCGACATTTAATGTACATTGGAGGTTTTGTTTCTTCATTTTATAACTGCTTTTTTCTCTTGCACAAACCCCTCCATTATCATAACTCACTTGTGGGGAACGCAATTTCTGCATTGACAAAAAAGAAGCACCGTTGACTCTAGACTGGAGCGATGACGTCAGACATTTTGGATTCCTGTCCAGTGCTAAGCAATGTTCAAAAGAAGAAACAAATATTGTCAATTGGTTCTAAAAAACATTTTAAATAGTTATTATAAAACATCAGTGAAGATCAAACCGCAAAATGCAACAAGAATACAACCTACAGCGTGTTTCAATATAAAAAGGAGGCTTTCACGCATATTTTCCGTTGCGGCCTTGCTGTAAACAAAATATCCACCTTCACGGATCGTTTTTTTTTTGGGCCATCAGTTTGCATGTACGAACTCACATCATACAAGTTCACTTCTTACTTGAATTATATTACGCGATTTTGAGATGTGTTATTCCGCTAAGTTTAGGCTATACGTTGTTATTATTAAAAATAAAATAAGCACGCAATTATCTGAATTCTGCCAAATCGCCAAAAGGTTGGGTGGTAAAGTATATTATAATAACTGATTTACTGGTTATATGGCTACTTGAGCGAACAATTGTTAACAGGAATGCTAATGTGTTTGATTATCATTTAAATATAATTCTGATATTTTCGCACTTCTGATTTTTTGGCAATTATCGAAAAAAAAAATAGGCCCCAAACTCAAAGTTTCAAAACAATAAAGATACACTTCTGCCGTTGACGGCCTGCGTCACAATGACAACACTTTGTCGTCATTTGTGGGTGCACCACATAAGCAACCATTGCTAAATGCTATGTTCAAAAATACTCGACAAATAGTTTAAGACTCTCAGCCACTTGAAAACAAATCAAACATATTTTCGGACAATTAAACTTCGGATTTCTTTTCAATTTTTGGCAGGTAAGCCGTTTGGAATTTTTGCTAACTACACCCAAGAAAAAACACCCCCAAACCGTTGTTGCCAGTTTTCATGAGCACTTCTTCACTTCCTAAGTCATACAGGGCCAACTTTAACGCCTAAATTTATCAAGTTTCCTCAAAAGTTGAAGCCAGGTAGTGATATACTCTTATAACTACACAATCTATTAATTGCATGACCCCAAAAACGTTATAGTTCAAAAGATTTTGAGGGCTTACAATTATGATAATCGGCCAGGCGCATAAATGTTTGCCTATTTCGTGGGATGCACCCTTGCGCAGGAGGTTGCCTTGCTTCTCCATGTTGCAACAAAGTGGCTATACAAAACGGAGCTCCCATATGACTTAGTATGAGTGATGACACAACATGACTTTTCGCGAGTCTTTCTGAAAAAGTGCTAGAGAAGGGGTGTTGAAAAAATTGTTAGTTAATATTTAAAAAAATTGTTTATTATCATAAGTCAATTTCCTTAAAGAATAATAATTTAAAAAAATGAATTTCAGCAAAGATCACTTGTTGCCGTTTTGGTTCAAGTAGGTTTTTAACTTTCTTCAGCGTTGAAAACTGTTTCTCTCCAATTTGCCTCAAAATTAACTCAAAGAAAGTCCTTTGTATAAGTAGAGGACCGCCGCCAAGTTACAGGTGCTTGGGACAAGGGGTTTGGACTTTTAAAAATTAAAGTAAATTTTAATCTTGATTTTGAGGCACGGTTTACTCTCGCCCGTTTATGCACAGGGCCTAACTTCATAGAGTAACTAACAACAAATGTTGCTAACCAGAATAAGGTTACCGCCAAACGACCATGTCAAAGGTAACATTTGTGATTGGTTCCCTGATTACTTTTGCTTAGCAGGAATATTTTAAGCACTATTTCCTGCTTAAGCAGCTATGAAATTGGGCCCAGATCTTTCATGTAGTTTTTGTTTGTCAATATGATTTTCAAATAAAGTGTTTGCTAACATTCCATTTGTAGAAACTTAGTTATATAATAGGGCCTAACCAACTAATTTTGGAAGCTTTTTGCAGCATGACGTAAATCCGCAATCTTTACGGGCAATTTGGATCAGTCACGCGTTTCGGGCGAGAACGGCGTGCAGCACGCGCATATTTCACGAAACTCGTAAGCAATTTTGAGATATCGGTGGACAGAGCCCTGTGACACCATTATGTTTGGGTGCAATGGCCTGTACCTTATCCGAAAAATGTCAATCCCGTAGTTTCCACCATTATAAAAAAAAAAAAAGGCTAATATTGCACGATTGGTTAGTGAACAACGCCTCTGAGTTAATAATTTCAGCACTTGTCGCGCCAGACAAAATGAAATTTGCCCGTAAAGATGGCGCCTATTGCACGATTGGTTAGTGAACAACGCCTCCGAGTTAATAATTTCAGCACCATAAGAGAACGATTTTTTTTTTCCAGCGCGGTAAAAAAGGCCATTCTGTGCAGCTGCTAGTTGATATTGTAATGAAGCTTGGCACGTACGGATCCCAGTGAGATATGCAAATATTGGCCATTACCGCGCTGGGGAAAAAAATTTCACGTCCCGGAGTATGGCTCCTAACAATTAGTCCCGTGCATTTTATTCACCCAAACACCCGTGCATGCCACAACTCCGTCGTGTCCAGTCCCATTCCTTTCATCGTATCAGTTTATAATTCTCTATGGTAGTAACTCATTCTGAGATTCTACATAAAATAAAAAAGCAAATTGGGCAGAGGACCACTGGCCTTGTGAACAAGGATCGGGACTCCAAACCCCATGGTACCGGGTTCGAATCCCTGAAACATATATTTTTAATCCTGTTCCCCTCGGCATTGTAGTTTATTCAAAGGGTATTCATTCAAAGGTATATATCTTATTATCAGAGGCAACGAGATGGCAAACACAACAGCCTAGTGGAACGGCTTTGGTTTCTTGAATGATGGGTCCCAGGTTCTGCAGATTTCTTTTGAAATTCAAATAAAAAAATATGTCCTTTCTGAGGTTAAATTTACATGCAAACGCAATTGCAGTAATGTGTTCTTCTTTATTTGTACCTTGTTTAATTAGTTTTGTTAATTCTAAGGTTTAGATTTAAACTCAACGGGAACTTGTGAAGAAGGGCAGTGGCCTGGTGGTAGAGCTGCGGACTCTGAACCCAAAAGGTACTGGGTTCAATTCCCAGGTGCTCTTTTTGAACGAGGTAAAACCATTGGATTTGCAGGGCACTTTGGTAAAAAGAAATCCTTGACTTACACGTAAATAATTTGCACACGCTATACACCAGTTTACTTTTAGCCGTTGTTGATTTGATGTTCTAGGGTTAAATTACACTTGAACGCCCTCTTGATTAAGAGGAGCAGTGGCCCAGCGGAAGGGCTTCGGACTCTGAACCCAAAGGTACTCTGTTCGAAACCAGGCAGTTCTTTTTACACGTTCGATTTAAAGTTGTTCATACTAATGTTTTCTGCTAGGCCGTTTTTGATTCGATATTTAACCAAACTCGAATGCAGTTTAATTAAGAGGAGCGTTGGCCTATAGTGGTAAGGCTGCGGACTCTGAACGCAAAGGTCCTGGGTTCAATTCCCTGGTGCTCTTTTTGTACGAGGTAAAACCATTGGGTTTACGCATGGAACTATGGCATATGGAAATCCTTGCTTTACACTTAGTAAATAAATTGTGGTTGGAAGGAACACGTTTAATTACAAGTAGTTAATTTTTTGGCCTTGTTGATTTAATGTTATAGGATTTAAATTAAACTCGAACGCACTTAAAGCAAGAGGACCAGTGGCCCGGTGGAAGGGCTCTGGACTTTGAACCCAAAGGTACTGGGTTCGAATCCTGGGTGTTCTTTTTGTACATTATTTATTTAAAGTTGTTTATTCCAAGGTTTAAAATTAAACTCGAACGCAAACTAAGAAAGAGGAGCAGTGGCCCAGTGGAAAAGATCTGGACCCTAAACCCAAAGGTACTGGGTTCGAATCCCGGGTGTTTTTTTTGTACATTATTGATTTAAAGTTGTTTATTCCAAGGTTTAAAATTAAACTCGAACGCAAATTAAGTAAGAGGACCAGTGGCCTAGTGGAAAAGCTCTGGACTCTAAACACAAAGGTACTGGGTTCGAATCCCGGGTGTTCTTTTTGTACATTATTGATTTAAAGTTGTTCATACTAAGGTTTAAAATTAAACTCAAACACATCTTAAACAAGAGGAGCAGTGGCCCAATGGAAGGGCTCCAGACTCTGGACCGAAAGGTCCCGGGATCGAATCCCGTTGCATATAAACTCGAGGCGTTTTAAAGAACCCTTTATTTTAAAGAAAAAAAAATCATGGAAAAAAAGTGCAGAGGTTCGTTTTAAGTTTTAAGTTTCCTTCCCATCCTCGAATGGGCGGCGCGTCACACCGCGCGGTGAGTCTCGCGGCCTCGAACCTTGTCACCACTGGGGCTCGAACCGGGGACCACTGGGGCTCGAACCGGGGACCTCTGGCTTCGGAGTCCGCTACCCTTCCACGACACCCACTTGGGTCCCCCCCAGGAACATATGCATTTTGAACTTGATGAACCTTCGGTTCATACTTTACATTGGATACTATGGCATGGGAATTCAGTGCTTTATACTTGGTAAATAAGAGACCGGGTTCGGGCATGGACTGGATGATTGGACTAAGTTGTATACATGTACAGGTGTTTTTTCAACTAAATATATTGTTTATTTTCCTATTTGTTTGTAAAATTGTTTAGGGGGGACAAAAAGGGAATTTGATAGAGCTGTTTGGTGTGGGGGTTTTTCCAGTGATGTTAAATGCATCGTTTGTGGCTGCGTCTCACACTGTGAACATAAAATTAGCCGAAGAATTCAGCTTCTTTAAATGGTCGATATCGGGGATATTTTTTTTTCCAGCTAGGATTTTGGGTACAGGAATTCGTTGAAAAGTCTATTGTTTTGTTTAAATAAATATCGTTCAAGAATTATTTAATATTTAGTTTCTTTATAGTTTTGCATTAACTTATATACGTAATTATCTACAGCATCAGGAGTAATGATTGTAGCATTTTATTTATATATATATTTTTTTTGCTGTACAAATTGTAAAATTGTCTTATCTGTATAATTTGTGATTTTTTTTTTATAGCCTTGCTTTTAGTTGTTACTTTGCGAAGCGCATTCAGCATCTTTGAGAAGGATTTTGGCGTTGCATAAATCATCTTATAAAAGTTTGGAATACAGTGATTTGTGTGGCAAACAAAAGTTGGGTGTCCATGTCTGGGGTATTCAGAATTATCGTTGTCGAAAAAGAATAATAATACAAGTAATAATAACATCTACAATTTTGTTGGAAACTCCCGCACAACCAGACCTTCGATTTAAACAAAGAAATCGTCTGTTTTTTTTAATTATATTTTTAAACTGAAAATAGAACTCCCAAATTTATATTATTTTCGGCAAGGAAAAAGGCGAAAAATCTAAATTTTAAAACATTGTTATCATAATGGGTCGTACATGTTCCTTTAATAAATAGCTCATATTCTATCATTTTGAGCAAAGATGAACGATTAAAATATCAAATAAAATTTGAACTGGTACCAAAGTTCCTATGATTATGAATAAATACTCTTGTTTTCATTTCGTTATTGTATTTATTTACACAGATCTGGGCAAGGTTCAAACACATACAACATTGAATATCATTATCAACCAGAAATAAAATTACACAGTATCGTCGTTGTCTTTTTTCGGTAAATGTTTCAAAGAATTCACAACTTGAAATCATCAACTTTAATTTTTAAATCGATACCCACCCAACCCCCTTCATTACGGTGTCTTAAAAATTGGTTAAGTTCATGGTGAATGAATGTAGGTGACAAACTTTAACCCGTTTTAGAACGTCAGCCTTCGAGAAAGACCCTGCAAAGGTCAAAATGTCTGGCGTTACATGAAGGGTAATTCCTTTTTTAGAAACATGTAGGCCTGGGCCCTCACATTGATCACATGATTGTGCCTACAACTAGCTCAGCTGTCCAGTCCACGCTTTGAGGTAGAAATACATGTACAATATTATGAAAACTCCAATAGTACAAGTGGTAAAAGATTAGGTAACCGAGAAACTCTAAAAAGAAAAGTCGATTGTTTCATTATTTTGATCGACGGCCAGTTAGTTGCCATTGACTGGCACAATGCAATGACCTACGATGGGCCAAACGTTTACTTCCGGGTGTTGTACCTTCAAGTGCCGTTGTTTACGTGCATGAAGGTGGAAATAGAAACGCCACAACATTACCCTTTTTATGACAATCTTAGTGTTTACACGGGCTCGATGAGGGGCCTCCATGAGGCCTATTCCTATTCTACATTTCGAACTTAAATTAACTACACGATAAAGCTTACCTCTAGAGACAATAAATCACATCAAATGATCGTAATACATCCACAGTGTAAAACATAAATAAAGCATGGCTGGTGGCCATTTTGAATATCGCGTCATGGCATCAAGCCGTCGAGTACCCCAACCCTTCTATATGTTTATCTGGTGTTAGGTGGTAATCAGGTACCTGTCGTTTTCTTTGGCTGGTTCCAATCACCTTGGCTTGTCGAAGACCACAGGGTTACGCAACTGGCTCCCGCAAGGTCTCGCCGGTAATGAACAGAAATGCGACAGTTGGACTGGTAGTAGTTTTCTGGGATGTAGCTCGTTGGACATGACTACATAAATCAAAATGTGTAAATGACTGGGGCGGGAGCTCGATTTGAGGGTAGGGGAGATTGGCTTACAGTATAAAAATCATCATGCTGGGGAATGGCTAGCTGGGTAGGTTGATGTAATTTAACTGTAGAGTGGATTTGAAATGAAGAAACAGTAATAGATATAAGTAAAAATAAATATCAAATTATAGGGAGTGTGGTTTTTGTATTTAAAGTTTAATAAATGATTGCTAATTAACGTTTGCCATAGGCCCCAGTCCTACCCAGTTTAATCATGCCAATCTCCAGCTAGCCACACCCAGGCATAATGACTACTAGTCCATCTCCCTACCCACCCGATCAGCTCATCCCACTGGATGACTGACTGTCTTCATCCCAACACCCCAGCCCATAGCCCAAGCCCTCCGCCTTGTATCCCATTCCAAGCCACCCTACCATCACAATTCACACCAAGCCTTAACCGGACCAAGGTCAAAACAGGGTCACATTTTGTGCAGCGCGTGATTAGTTTATGACGACCCTTTGGATGATGTATAGATTGAAAAATCCAATGTGTTGTTCAGAAGTTATGATGTTTTCAAATTTAAAATGTCATCTTCCTGTTTGAACCGGAAGTCAAGGTCAAAAGGGGTAAATTTTTGTGTAGCGTTTGTCGAACTTTAAATTACCTTTCCGATGATGTATAGCTTGTATAGATTGTAAAAATCAAATAAATACTTAAATACTTCATAAGTTATGTTTTTTACAAATATTAAACTTTGATTTATTTTAATTCGATACCCGATTATGACGTCATTTAGTTTGTGTCGTCTTGATACTGAGGTTCAAATTTCTTATGAGTTGCAATGTTCAATTCAATTTCAATCTTGAGTTATTCCGTAGATAAGCCCGAAACGATTTTATTTATCAGCGCTGTTTACTAAATATCCAACGAAAGAGGGCGCTGTTGAGAAAAACATGTTACTTGCCAGGTCAAACAAACGGAAGACGACGACAGTGCGCACAGTCAGCGCGTGAACTGTGGCTTGCATCAGTTTCAACGTTATGTGTACATAATGGGGGGTACTAGTGGGAAGGTGCGCTTCATTTTCCCGGTTTTAACAAGATGTATAAGGTTAAAATGTTGTTATCTCTGTGCAAAAGTTTAAGAGGGATTGCTGTTCTACAAACTGATACAAAAATTATGCTGAAGTGATCAGTAGTTTTAAAGATATGAATAAGATAAGATATCATGAAATTTTCAAATTCCGTTATGTACCGGAAATAAGTTAAAATATTGTACGGGTTCTGTGAAGCGTTTGTCAAACTTTTAACGACCTATCCGATGCTGTGTAGATTGTCAAAATCCGAATTATGATTTTTGAGTTATGATTTTTACTAAAATTAAACTTTGATTTATTGTAATTCGATGCCCAATGACGTCATCATGACGTAATTAAGTTTTTGTTATCTTGATATTGAGGTTCAACTATCTGTTGAGTTTCAATGTTCAATTCAATCTCAATCTTGAGTTATTCCGTAGATAAGCTCGAAAGTTGTTTTTTGAAGGAAAAAAACGAAGGCGAACTTCGACCTAGGGTAACGACCCGGAAGTTAAGGTCGTAGGATTTTGGTGTTAAGTTTGCAAATGTTGTCCCAGTCTTGCTCTATAAGATGCCCAAGTATGAACATCATAGCTTTCATATTCAGTGAGATACAGCAAAAAGCAAATGGTCATTTTTCAACTTAAAAAACCTTGTAATTTGACACCTGATGACGTAATCATGACGTCATGAAAACTGTGCCGTCTTCATATTGAGGTTCAATTGTCTGATGAGTTTCAGGGTTCAATTCAGTTTCAATATTGAGTTATGCTGTAGAGAAGAGTTCTAGGGAAGAAGAAGATGGAGAAGAAAAAAACTAGAAATTCAGTTTTTGCCATGTGACAAAAACAAGGTGTTCGTGGAGAGTGATTAAATGAAAAGGTAACGACATTATACCTTATCAATTCAATGCCTGGTTCAGGAGTTAAGAATTTAAAAAAAATTAAACATCAACTTCCGGTTTTGACCGGGAGTCAAGTTCAAATATGGTCACATTTTGTGTAGCGCGTGATTAGTTTATGACGACCTTTTAGATGATGTATAGATTGAAAAAATCCAATGTGTTATTCAGAAGTTATGATTTTTTCAAATTTAAAATGTCATCTTCCTGTTTGAACGGGAAGTCAAGGTCCAATGGGTAAATTTTTGTGTAGCATTTGTCGAACTTTAAATTACCTATCCGATGATGTGGAGATTGTAAAAATCAAATAAATAGTTCATAAGTTATGTTTTTTACAAATATTAAACTTTGATTTATTATAATTAAATGCCCTATGACGTCATCATGACGTCATTAAGTTTGTGTCGTCTTGATATTGAGGTTCAACTTTCTGATGAGTTTCAATGTTCAATTCATCTCAATCTTGAGTTATTCTGTAGATAAGCTCGAAAGTTGTTTTAAGGAAAAAACGAAGGTGAACTTCGACCTATGGTAACGACCCGGAAGTTAAGGTCGTACGATTTTGGCGTTAACTTTTCAAATGTTGCCCAAGTCTTGATCTATCCGATGCCCAAGTATGAACATCATAGCTATTATATTCGTTGAGATACAGCAAAAAGAAAATGGTCATTTTCAACTTTAAAAACCTTGTAATTCGACACCTGATGACGTCATCATGACGTAATGACAACTGTGCCGTCTTCATATTGAGGTTCAATTATCTGATGAGTTTCAAGGTTCAATTCAGTTTCAATCTTGAGTTATGTTCCAGAGAAGAGTTTCGTGGAAGAAAAAGATGGAGAAGAAAAAAAACCAGAACAATATCAAGAGGTGTTCGTGCACATATTGCACGAACACCTAAAAAAAATCAGAACAATAACAAGAGGTGTTCGTGCTCATATTGCACGAACACCTGAGCACGAACACCTAATAATTTGCAAGCATTACTTGCAAGCATTCTAAGAGCAAACTATAAACAGCAAAATAAAATAAATCAACAAATATGCTTTTTAAACACCGTTAAACACCTTATTTAATAACAATGTGAGACTGTCTTGTTTAGTTAATGATATAACCTTGTTAAATATCACATCATAGCTATCCAATCAAAGCAAACAGGAACAAGTTCACCAAGAACTACTATCCTGAACTGATTTCCATCAAAGAAGTCTCAAGTTTAACTTAATTTCTTTTCAGCATAATTTGCAAGATAGGTAGTAAGATTAAAAACACCATTGTTTAGTTCTAGTTTGAATGATGTAGTTCATACTAAAAGCATTTGTTCTGTGAAATGCTTCCCGATCAGTGAAATAAAGTCATACTTCGAGAAAACTGTATCTGAAAATATTTTTTTTAAACGCAACAGCGAAGTTTCGGTTGTGACAACAAAACGTTAAGGACAATTATGTTTAGGCTATATATGCTGAAAATGGTTCTTGGTTTTTCTCCTGATTCTCAAAGCGGATATCAGCCCAAAGTTTAACAGTTTTTTTAATTTCATAAAAACATGAGCACTGTCTGCAACTGTCTTGTTTAGCTCTACCAATCCTGTAAAATACCTTGAATACATTTAAATATTGCACATATTTTATCCTACTATTGCACCAATTATCCCAAAGTATCATGCAACAAAATTCTAACCCACACGGTCATCGTGTAATCGATATAATTTGTTATTTAGCATAATCAATAAAACAATTGCTCGAACTATTGAAAAAATATTACCACTATGCGAAAAATTCCCATTACACCATTAAAATTGTTTTCATTATAAGCAAGCTTAACTCATGCCTAGTATGCATCCTAAACAAAAACTATTAATTAATTAAATAATTTAAATTCCAGGCCATTGTCAAAATAGTTAAAAGTCACTTAGTCACTTACTCCGTCAAACAAAACTTCTTCGACTACACATCCGTCTCCCACCATATTTTTGTATACAGACTTTAACAAAATTGTATTTGTAAAAGGTTTTCCCGGCTATGTTCAATTCATTCAATTTCAAAAATGAAAGCTCCATTGCATTAGCATTCAACAATCAGAAGGAGTAAATCAATTTCAACAGTTCAATACTCACTGGTCAAATAGGAGCATTCATAGGTCGCACAGATCATTCATTTAGCAAAAGCCAACTGCAAGAGGCTGGTCAACCATTCAATTTTAACACTTGTAAATAGGCAGTAAAACATTAACTGAATAATGGTAAACATGAATAGTCTTGAATGTCTATCAATGAAATAGAATGACAGAAACGAACCTGAACGAGAAGAACGAAAATATTTGTGGATGATAACGAAATTGAAAGCAATAACAGCTGAAGACACCATGATTGGATTTAATTAGAGAACAAAAAATACTTAAATTATAATGCTTGTTAATGGATTTAAATAAGTTGAATGGAAGCATATTTCTCAATATTCGTTCTTCTGGTCACCATTAAAAAGCTGTTTGGGTAAACGAAGTAATTCGTATTTAGGAAACTTCAATATTCAATTTGAAAAATTGTTAGTTTTTGTTTTTTTGTCTAATTTTTTATCAGCCCCTTGTAACTTTTTAACTTGTTGATATTTGTAGTGTTTTTAAACTTGTGCGAGCAATGTAATTTCTTCTTTTTGGAGAGCAATAAAGTTTCTTATGTCGCATTCATGAAACTTTCACTACTCATTTGTAGTATGCAGCACTGTCAGCCACCTGGGCATACATATTGCTAAACATTCACATTAACAATCTTTACCCGCTCTTTTACTAACTTTTTCAAAAATTTACTGTCAACAGATTTTATTAAACTTTGAGATACAGAACTTAAATTCCACCTTTTTCTATAATTTTTAGACATGCATTGCACACACAAATCTAATTGAAAGTTCAAAAATTACAAAATTATTGCGGGAAAGTGATATTTAGTCCAGATTATTTTTGTCTAAGGCTCGATGGGGAACTGGTTCAGCAAGAGTGACTGTAGCGGATCGTAGCTACAAGAATTACACGAACATCCCGTGATCTCGTAGTATGGATGTGCAAACCTGGTCCCGTTGTTACATACCATACTCGCAAAGTTCTGACTTAGCGTTGTTGGCTTACAGCACCCGCAGTTGAAGCCGATATGAGCCTCTGGTAACATGGTGACACGGCTGTTGGAGGCACACAACCCTTCACAATCAGTGTAGGAGACTCTCTGTTCCGATACACATTCGTCAATTTGGATAAAGTTGAGGTTGGAGCGGAAGAAACAGCCTTGCTCATCGGGAACTGTAAACAAAATAACATTAATAACAAACAACTGTAAGGATACCAAGTGCGCCCTCAACGTTTTCTGAAAACTTAATTGGCACATTTACAATAAAAAGTTAACTTTGGATCCGCGACCTATGGACTCACTCTCTTTTCCATTTTAACTTTGAAGGGGACAGAGCACATTTACTTTCTGTGGGTATTTCTCTATGCTTTTCACTTGGGAGAGAACGTCATAGAGCTCTTTGTGAGAATTGGTTTGCGTTTAAAACTGACAGCACAATAAAGTACCACGTATTACAACATTGCATGGTGGACATTTCCAACAGTTTCACAAGGCAGTTAACCGGTAACCCAGTCATTATTTTTACATTACCAGAAAATGCAATTTTTTGATGATTATATTTCATAAGCAACAGAAGAAACAGCAATTTCAGTTTCTCTGTTATTAGGGTGTGTTCAATCTAGTTGGAATACACCAGTAGCAACTAGTTTCAACTGGTTCCAACTGGTCCCACCCAGTATGGTGTCCCAATACATACCACATATTGGGCAGCAAGTTTGTTGGTCCACCTCCACAAGCTTTCCCTGTTGAGTAATTACAAACATATAAGCACAAAATAATAGTCAGGACTAAATGTAATTTCCTTAATTTAAAATCAATTTCAGAACTTTCATTTTTTTTTTTTTTCGAAGATAATACAATTGTTTTGAGACTTACATTTGGACAGGTCCTATTGCAAATGACATCCTCAATGATTATGTTACCGTTCGATCCACATTTCACGATTGTACATGGCCGACCAACTGGTAACACTTCACCTTCCTAGAAAATTACAAGAAAAGGGAAAACATCAACGTGTTATCCTTATAGCGGTGAGTCCTAGGGGGCATTCAGGCCAGATCTAAATAGATCGATCCATTAAGCCCAGCCTCCTTACGAGTCGACCAATCACAGCCGCGAAACCCGATCACCGTTAGTGCAAAGATCACCAAACGGCTCAAATGGTGATCAGATTTCGCGGTTGTGATTGGTCAATGAGAAATGGGCGTGGCTTAATGGATCGGTGTATTGACGGCTACAGCTATGGCAACGACTGTGGCCTGTTGCTAAGGGTGTTGCCAAGGATGTCCGATACTTCAGTGCATGATGATGTGGCAATCCATCCAGAGCCAATTTTGACACAGCCGGCTGTGTCAAAATTGGAGAATGATTTCAGAAATTTTACTAACCTGGGATATGATAAGGCTAGCCTTATCATATCCCAGGTTAGTAAAATTTCTGAAATCATTCTCCAATTTTCCCCTACTCCCTGAGGGAGTAAAAGCTAGATGGTTAATCCAATATAATAACACCACATCCCTCCATTTTATACACCTAGATGAAGAGAAGCAATTACGGGTAAGTGTATTGATAAAAAAAACACACCGAGCAACCATCTCCGGGTTGCAGTCACTCTGCGGAAATTCCTGTTCTGTGCACTTGACAAAAACAATATTCTTTTACACTGTAAAAAACAATACTTCATTAACACTGCATACAAAGTGTGGACCTGGAACCAAAAGAATTCCACATAATGTAGGGACTTGAAACACTATGTGGACTTACACAGGTCCACACAGTGACTTTTATTAAGTGTGTAGAACAAATGAATGTCCAAAGAGTGACTGCAACACAGAGCTGCGTGTGTGGACGTATAGTGTTTCGAATCCCTTCATGTGGACCGCTTTTGTTCTCAGGTCAACACTTCGTAAGTAACGCTTAAACATCAGGTCAAATACACTAGACATACGTAAAAATTCAAATGTTTATCAGTGCAAAAACTACTTGACCCCCCGTGGCCCCCCCAAACAAACAAAAAAATACAATAATACCCTTAAAGCATTTATGATTCATTGTTCAATAGATTTTTATCAACTTACCTCATATTCCTCTCCATTGTACTTACAGACAGGTGGCTCTGAAATAAAGAAAGAAATTATGTTAAAGTAACAGGTGAGTTAGAACCAAAAAAAATTGATTACTATTTCTGCACAATGTTTATCAATGAAAATAAACTAAAATACTGAAAAAGAAATGTCAATAGACCAGGCGACCCTCTCAAGTCTGTTGATTTATTAAACAATCCTGTGAGCCTCTTGTACAAGAAACCAGATCACCATGTAAAAATGTCTCTATTATTACGGGAAAGCTCCATTAAAGAAAGAGGTAAAAATAATACATCCTTTTCGTCTTTACCATCTCACACCTGTTATCTCCATGTAATTGCTTTCCAAAAAGTGGACCCTTGTCTTATAATTGGATAAAGAACAAACCAGTAGTACTGCTGAGTGCTGACTGCCCCACGCAAATTAACTACACGTCCATTAAGTTTATTGTCGAAGTAGTGACAACGTGAACACACTCACTCACTGAAATGATGAGCCGCGACAGTTCTGAACAGAGACAGAACTGGTTCTGAAAAGAACCAGTTTGGCTGATCTTTGGTTCTAAATCTTACCTCCATCGCCTGATTTGGTGGTTTGAGTGATAGCTGTGGTTGTCCCATAAGCAGTTGTGGCTTTAGGAATTAAAGTTCAAATTATGAATTAACAAACTTTCACAAAAGTTGTGGTCAAAATATTTAGTCCTATTAATTATTGAAGCAAAACAAATTCAAACATAACTTAACTATGTTTGAAAAATTTCAACTTTTACTGGAATAAATGTCTTCTTCTTAAATCAAATATGTTAAATGTTATTCTAATTATCTATCATGGAATGACACAACTCTAAAGCAGAAGTTTTTATAAACTTTTACTTGAAATATCATAAATGACAGAATATTTATTACTTTAGTTCTTTCAGAAAAATTATACCATGTTGGTGTCGTGTGGTTAATTGCTTCAGTGTTCTGCGTCTTTTAGTCCGTAATTTAAAACGTTCCAAATAATGGGTTAGAAATTTGGTTTTACCCCTAAACTGATGTATGTAAAGCACTGTATACTCTTCTGAGTTCTGCGACAAAAATCCACAGGCATGATTCTCAGGTTGGATTCAAAACCATGAATAGGAGACATATCTTACCAACTAGACCACCAAGATTGCCCGGTAGCTCGAGGCAGTTCAAATTCTAGTATATTCTAACGGGATTTATTTAAGTTTTATCCCTAATGCAAATTTTACATCTATTAAAAAAAGGGTTTGAAATTAAGAAATTTATGGTATTAAACTTACTTGTAACAGTCTTTGTTGTTGTTTTGCCTACAGTTGTTGGTAGTTGTGTTGTTGTCAATTCTTTAAGAGCAGAGCAAAAATTATCAAAATATTTATGTTTCAGTTTTGTCGCCCCACTTCTAAAAGTTATACAGATAATATACAAAATACAAAATGCAGAACACAAGATCAATTTTTCAGAAATAATGGCAAAACAAGGAGAGGGGAAGGTCGAGGGGAAACATCGCCATTCCCAAAGCATTGGGGTAAAATCTAGATGAAATAGGGACAACTGTGAGGGTAGATCTGTTACAGAAGGCGGTGCTTTTGGGAACAGCAAGGATCCTAAGAAAGACTCTTGAAATCTAAGGCTGCAGGACGTAGCCCGACTCGAGGAGTTACCAGCACAAAGGAAAATGTGTTCTTTCGATGGCATGATGTGATAAAATAAGGAGTATTTCTAATGCGCCAATTATCGTAATAATAAAGGGCTTAAGGCATAACAAGTGCTTAACAAAATGCAACATATTTGTATATAAGTGACAAAATAAAAAAACACAATTTATGTTTTGCTTCCCCCTTCAGATGGGACATAAAGCAGTAGGTCCTGTGTGTTGTGTAATGCACGTGAAAGAACCCAGTGCACTTTTAATATATTACAAGAAAGGGTTCATCCCAGCACTTTGTAAATCGTTAAATGGTGCTATGTAAATAAATGGGTCTTTTGTTCATAGCTCAGCATGCCATGTAGAAAAAGTAATTAGCGCTTTAAAATGAAAATTAACCTGGGGTGGTCGGGGCCTCTGTGGTAATCACTGTTGTTGTTTCCTCTGTGGTTGTTGCCTCAGGGGTTGTCTTGGTAACTGTTGTTGTTAAGACTTCCTTGGTTGTTGTTGGTTTTTCAGTGGTCGTTGGAACAGCAGTAGTTTCTTTAGTTGTGGTGACAGATGTTGTTGCTTCCTCTGTTGTTACAAACCAAGACAAATACAAAAGTTATTTTAAAAAAAAATTGTACAAACTCATTACGGGAAACACCTGTACTCAAGTCGTAGGCACTTTTTTCTATTTTTGTTAATTACAACACTTTTTTTTAATTCAATTTTGCTGAAATTAATTTTCATCCAACCCTGAACGGTCCTTAACAAGTGGCTGAACCTATTTTGCCTTAGAGGTCATTCATCGGGTAGGCCAGTTGTCACAAATGTGTGTCGGAGCCAAAGCGGCATTCGTTTGTGCAGTTGTGCAGTTGTGCCTCTGGTCTATGGCTGTTTGGTGTATGGATTGTATTGGGCCAGAATTGAGCCACAATATTAAAATCTTTGGTGTGTGTTCAGTGAACTTAGATTCAACTGTTCAGACCATTAGAACAAGATCTGTGCACCCCAAACACAGTTATTTACATCCCAACATAAAACGCCTACCGCCCGAATTTGTGCAAATTGGAGTACAGGTGTTTCCCCCAGGGTTAAAGAAAGAGGCCAACATAATACATAATTATTGTCTTAACCAACTCACACCTGTTATCTCCATGTAATTCCTTTTCCAAACAGTGGACCCTAGTCTTAATTGGATCAAGAACAAACCAGTAGTACTGCTGACTGCCCCAGGCATTTTAACTGCTCATCAATTAAGTTTATAGGTATTATACAGGATCAACAGAGCTGACCTGGCAAAATAATCACAGACAGTGTTCATGTTTTGTGTAATCAACCACATACATGAAATAACAAACCTGTGAAAATTTGAGCTCAATTGGTCATCAAGGTCACGAGAAAATAGTGAAAAGAGACCTTATGTGTTTTCTGTTTTTCAAACATCGAGTTTATTATCGCGCGCGCAATAAAAACTATTGTTTTACTCATTTCTCAGAAAGAAACGGTAGCATTTTAGGCAGAAATATTTTAAGGAACCCTTTCTACCATTACTTACTTTTAATCATGTAAGTTATGTGTGAATCTGTGAACATTTGTGTTTTTTGATCTTACCAATAGTGTAAAGGGCCTTTAATGACCCAAGTATAATGTCAATGTGTTAAACACATTCACTAACTGAAAAGGAAGTACAGTTTCCGAATTTTGGTGGCCAAACTCGGAAATTCTATAATGGAGCTTAAACTCAATAAGATCACTACCTCACATATTAAAATTGGGAACTCAACCATTGCTTCTGTTCAATCTGTGCGCAATCTTGGTGCCGTCATGGATAACACCATGACTCTGGACTCACATATCTCTTCAATTGTAAAATCATCTTCTTACCAGATCAGAAACTTGGGTAGAATTCGTAAATATCTCACTCAACAATCTTCTGAACAATTAGTACACGCCTATGTCACTTCTCGTCTAGACATAGGAAATTCCCTTCTTTTCGGACTTTCAAAATCACAGGTTCATCGTCTTCA
Source organism: Leptasterias polaris (assembly GCA_037783415.1). Classification (NCBI taxonomy): domain Eukaryota; kingdom Metazoa; phylum Echinodermata; class Asteroidea; order Forcipulatida; family Asteriidae; genus Leptasterias; species Leptasterias polaris. The sequence continues at coordinate 5,175,402 of JAZGTN010000025.1, read as the reverse complement.
GTTGAGACAAAACATGGCTGCTCGTCTTGTCACGTGCACCAAGCCGTCCATGCACATAACTCCTGTCCTTTGTGAGTTACACTGGCTACCCGTTCATCTTAGGATCCAGTTTAAGCTGTTGCTTCTCACTTACCGTGCTGTCAATGATCAAGCTCCACCATACATCTCTGATCTACTTGAATTATATAATCCACCCCGGTCTGGTTTGCGATCAGCTGCTAAATTACTCTTGGTTGTGCCTAAATCATCTAGGTCCTGGGGCGACAGAGCTTTCTCTGTCGCAGCTCCCAGGTTATGGAACGCAATTCCCTACAATATTCGTACTTCTCCATCACTTGAGACATTCAAAAACAGGTTAAAAACACATCTCATGCAAAGCACTTATGGTCGGGATCATGTGTAAATGCTTATTTCAGTTTTTTCATTTGTAAATCATGATTGCATCTTGTTTACTATTATGTACTTTGTATTTTATGTACGTTGCTTTTGTTTTTATGAACATGTTGCTCTGTTTGCGCCATGAGCGTTTTTTGCGGATTTGTGCGCGTTATAAATGTTCTATATTATTATTATTACTGTAAGCAAGATACACAACTCACCTGTTGTAGTTTCCACAATGATTATCTCTGTGGTGGTTGCCTCAGGGGAAGCTGTCACAATTGTTGTGGTGACTTCCTCGGTCGAGGTAGGAGGGCCAGAAGTTGTAGGTGCTGCGGTGGTTGTTACACGAGTGGAAGTCTCTTTGGTGGTTGTTGGGGCTCCTGGAAGCATAAAGAAAAAAGAATTCAAGCATAGCAACCACCTCTTCTTTGCGGCAAAATAACATAAAGGGGAAGGAGAAAACCATAAAGAGGACTAGTAAATCTTATAGCTACCAGTCGTTGTAGCCTCAGTTGTTGTAACAGCAGTCGTTACAACTTCCTCCGTTGTGACAAGTGGGGTTGTCCTGACAGCAGATGTTGTGGTGAGTTGCTTAGTTGTAGTTGGAGCCTCTGTTGTCGTTGGTGCAATTGTTGTTTCTTGGGTGACTCTTGTTGTGACTGTCTCCTCCGTTGTTGTGGCAACTGCAACATTTCATTACAAAAAGAAACGAGGAAAGTTGTGTTTGGTCATAACTCATAACAAATGCCTCGTAATCCAGTCCAAAATGATAAGCTTTTTGGTGATCCAAAGACCAATCCACACACCAAGTTAGGACATAATATGCCAAGTCCTTCTTGAATAGACCTTATGCATTGACGTCACCAAGCCGCCATCTTAGAGGTAAACTGATGACGAAACAATGGAAACGCGCAGATTTGTACGCGCGGCGCACAGGACTGACCAATGAACATCTTCGTTTTGACCTCTAGGCGAGGGCGCCCTACTCAAATGACGTCATATGCATCAGGTCTATTGTTGCAAGGAATACCTTTCCTTTTTTTTAGCCATTATGGTTTTGACATTTGACCTTGGGTGTCAGACAAACAATAGGCTTCTTGGGATTTCAAAGACCAATCCACAAACCAAATTTGGTGATATTGTGTCAAGTCCCTCTTGAGTTAACACCCGGACAAGTTTTCTTCTGTTTTAGTCATAATGGAACTGACATTTGACCTAGAGGGTCTAACAACAAAAGGCTTCTGGGGATCGAACGAAAGTGATCTCCATCAGAAAGGGGTAAACAAGTCCAACACCAAATATTTGGTCTGGTGAAACATACCTGTAGTTGAGCTCACAGTAGTTATCTCTTTTGTAGTTGCTTCTGGAGAAGTTGTCACAACTGTAGTGCCGACTTCTTCAGTTGTTGTAGGAAGGCCAGAAGTTGTAGGTGTTGCGGTGGTTGTCACATGCGTTGTAGTGGTTTCAGTGGTTGTCGGGGCTTCTGAATATAAAATTATCTTGAGTTTTTATCTATACTTCTATATAAAGCATTTATTGGGGATAAAGAATATTATTTTTGTGTTTACCAATACACAGATGTGTGTTAAGCGATGTGTGTTAAGCACTGTAGGCTATACTACTTTCCATCCGAGTCCTGTGAGAAAAAACCCCAACAAATCTATCCATGTTTCGCAAGGTGACAGCGGGTACCAACCGCAACCACATCTCTGGCCACAGCATTTACAAACGGACACCAACACTCAGAAATCTAAGAAATGATTTATGCATGAAACGTTTCTCAGATTCCAATGTTTTGGGGTGAAAAATGATCTAAACCATATATAGTTTTTATTATAACACCCCTTACAAATATTCTGCCTTTTGATTGGTTTAGAGCGCGTCACATATGTCTTAGTTTTACTAGAAACATGGCCGCCAATGTACTATCACATGGCATGCAGTACCTAGACGTCTTTTTTACCCACCTCGAACCCAATCAGTTGTGCATCTGTGTATCTGAAATGCGCGTACGAACGTTACGTCTACGAGGATGATAAATAGTCTGTTGGGGTGTTATAAAACAAATATTTACTGCTTTTACTCGTGCTATGGTTAAAACTACGACTCCCTCGGTGAACCCCGGAGCGTTCTATTCGCCTCGGGAAAATTAAACGCTCCGGGGATCACCTCAGGATTCGTAGTTTTAACCATAGCACGAGTAAAAGCAGTCAATATTTGTATACTATCAACAGCTGCAGTTCTTCTTACCAAGTAATTTGAATGTTCATTTATTTTTGGAGTATTTACCAATCTTTGACTCTACCTACGTTGAAAGGGGACTGTCGTTTTGATCATAGCAGACCTGTGGCTGTGCATGGAATAATGAACTAAAACCAAGTTACTGCTGTCCATCACATAACAAAGGGGACTGTCGTTAGTGTATTGTGATATGACTGTCAGCGCGCATGCGCATGCAGTAACTAGGTGAGAGTTCATGATTCCATGGGCAGTCAGGGGCCTGTGAAGATCAAGACAGCAGTCTCCCTTTAACTCCGTCTTATAAGTAGGTAAACTTAGACAGAATAAAAAATGGAGCAGTCATACCTGTGGTAGTTGCTCCTGTTGTAACCAACACAGTAGTTGCCTCCTCTGTGGTAGTAGCTTCTGGAGTGGTGATCTGGACGATAGTTGTTGTGCGCTCAGCAGTTGTCCCTACTGCTGTTGTGATCACCTTTTGCGTTGTAGTAGCTATGGTGGTTGGTCCTTCTGTTAAGCAGTAAATTAAGTCGACAGAAGTTGGATTTGAACCAGCATTGTCATGTTCAATAATGAATTGGTGTTCTATCTACTACCATTACAAAGCAGAACATATCAAGGGACTGAAACATTAAATGGAGTACAAACCTGAAAAGGTAGTGAAATGGAATTTGTCTGTTGTAACTGCCTCTGGATTTTTCATGAACGGTTTAGTAATATATGATTTTACTGCTGATAATGGAACAAACAGAGATTTCTCAAATACAACTCACCTGTTGTAGTTTCCACAATGATTGTTTCTGTGGTGGTTGCCTCAGGAGAAGTTGTCACAACTGTTGTGGTGACTTCCTCAGTTGTTGTAGCAGGGCCAGAAGTTGTAGGTGCTGCAGTGGTTGTCACACGAGTGGTAGTTGCTTCAGAAGTAGTTGGACCTTCTGGAAATTTAGATCATTAAAACAGATAAATAAAATCCTAGGGATAAGGGCAATTGTTGACTTTTTAATTTGTTCAAGGATTCAAAAGCGAAAACCCAAATTTTACCTGTACTCGTTGGGTGTGAAGTGGTGCGTACAGTAGTTGTCTCCTCAGTGGTTGTTGCCTCTGGAGTGGTGGTGTGTACAGCAGTGGTAGTGATCACCTCGGTGGTTGTAGGTGCACCTGTAGTCGTGGGTGCAGTAGTGATTTCACGTGTCGTACTGACAGTAGAACTGAACACCTCTGTGCTGGTAGGAACTGACATTTAAATAAAAACATGCAACTGTGTAAAAATAGGCATCAATTATTCTTTAAAATTTGAGGAGAGAAAAATAAATATGTTCTTAATAATTTTTCTTAATTGTCCACAAAAATTTAATCAAGACGGCAATTACCTGTCTCTTCACAGCCGTTGAAGATTATTTTGTAACTTGCATCTGGATTTGGTCCAACAATGAAAACTCTCAGTCTTGTTATAAACGACAAGGTTGGTGGTAAGGGAATGTTGGTGTCAGTGCTGCCGATAAAGATGGTTGAGTTTGTTTCATCAACAAGTGAAATGTATTGAGCTCGATCACTGGGCTGAAATTTAAAGGCAATGGTGACTTCCTCAGGCACTCCTTCTCTGTTTGTCACAATCACAGATGTAACTCTACTTTTTGGGATGAAGGTCACAGTCAAGTGTGATCCTTCATATGGAGCAGCAGTGTTATCTGGAGGATTGGCTGGTTTCCACCATTCATCAGGTGTAACTGGTGAGGAAGTGTCAGAATTCTGTCTTGAGACTGTCACTGATGGAAACAAGTCAAGGTCCTCGGCACATTCTTCAGGTGTGGTTGAAGGGCCAGCTGTGGTGGTGACAGTGGTTATCTCTTCTGTTGTTGCTTCTGGAGAAGTTGTCACAACTGTGGTGCTGACTTCCTCAGTTGTTGTAGCTGGGCCAGAAGTTGTAGGTGCTGCAGTGGTTGTCACACGAGTGGTAGTTGCTTCAGTAGTAGTTGGGCCTTCTGGAAATTAAGATCATTAAAAAAGATGAATAAAATCCTAAAGAAACAATTGTTGACTTCTGAATTTGTTCAAGTGTTCAAAAGCAAAAACCTCGATCTTACCTGTACTCGTTGGGTGTGAAGTGGTGTGTACAGTAGTTGTCTCCTCAGTGGCTGTTGCCTCTGGAGTGGTGGTGTGTACAGCAGTGGTAGTGATCACCTCGGTGGTTGTAGGTGCACCTGTAGTCGTGGGTGCAGTGGTGATTTCACGAGTGGTTACCACAGTAGTAATTGCTTCCTCTGTGGTGAGATGAAAGAAGATTTGTTGTGAAATTCTTTCTCATAAAACAATTAACTTATTCTATTGCTGATAATGAAATAAACAAAGATTTCTCAAATACAACTCACCTGTTGTAGTTTCCACAATGATTGTTTCTGTGGTGGTTGCCTCAGGAGAAGTTGTCACAACTGTGGTGCTGACTTCCTCAGTTGTTGTAGCTGGGCCAGAAGTTGTAGGTGCTGCAGTGGTTGTCACACGAGAGGTAGTTGCTTCAGTAGTAGTTGGGCCTTCTGGAATTTAAGATCATTAAAAAAGATGAATACAATCCTAAAGAAACAATTGTTGACTTCTGAATTTGTTCAAGTGTTCAAAAGCAAAAACCTTGATCTTACCTGTAGTCGTTGGCTGTGAAGTGGTGTGTACAGTAGTTGTCTCCTCAGTGGTTGTTGCCTCTGGAGTGGTGGTGTGTACAGCAGTGGTAGTGATCACCTCGGTGGTTGTAGGTGCAGCAGAAGTCGTGGGTGCGGTGGTGATTTCACGAGTGGTTACCACAGTAGTAATTGCTTCCTCTGTGGTGAGATGAAAGAAGATTTGTTGTGAAATTCTTTCTCATAAAACAATTAACTTATTCTATTGCTGATAATGAAATAAACAAAGATTTCTCAAATACAACTCACCTGTTGTAGTTTCCACAATGATTGTTTCTGTGGTGGTTGCCTCAGGGGAAGTTGTCACAACTGTTGTGGTGACTTCCTCAGTTGTTGTAGCAGGGCCAGAAGTTGTAGGTGCTGCAGTGGTTGTCACACGAGTGGTAGTTGCTTCAGAAGTAGTTGAGCCTTCTGGAAATTAAGATAATTATAAAAGATGAATAAAATTCTAAGGAAAGGGCAATTGTTGACTTCTGAATTTGCTCAAGGATTCAAATGCAAAAACCCAAACTTTACCTGTACTCGTTGGGTGTGAAGTGGTGCGTACAGTAGTTGTCTCCTCAGTGGTTGTTGCCTCTGGAGTGGTGGTGTGTACAGCACTGGTAGTGACCACCTCGGTGGTTGTAGGTGCACCTGTAGTTGTGGGTGCAGTAGTGATTTCACGTGTCGTACTGACAGTAGAACTGAACACCTCTGTGCTGGTAGGAACTGACATTTAAATAAAAACATGCAACTGTGTAAAAATAGGCATCAATTATTCTTTACAATTTGAGGAGAGAAAAATAAATATGTTCTCAATAATTTTTCTTAATTGTCCACAAAAATTTAATCAAGACGGCAATTACCTGTCTCTTCACAGCCGTTGAAGATTATTTTGTAACTTGCATCTGGATTTGGTCCAACAATGAAAACTCTCAGTCTTGTTATAAACGACAAGGTTGGTGGTAAGGGAATGTTGGTGTCAGTGCTGCCGATAAAGATGGTTGAGTTTGTTTCATCAACAAGTGAAATGTATTGAGCTCGATCACCGGGCTGAAATTTAAAGGCAATGGTGACTTCCTCAGGCACTCCTTCTCTGTTTGTCACAATCACAGATGTAACTCTACTTTTTGGGATGAAGGTCACAGTCAAGTGTGATCCTTCATATGGAGCAGCAGTGTTATCTGGAGGATTGGCTGGTTTCCACCATTCATCAGGTGTAACTGGTGAGGAAGTGTCAGAATTCTGTCTTGAGACTGTCACTGATGGAAACAAGTCAAGGTCCTCGGCACATTCTTCAGGTGTGGTTGAAGGGCCAGCTGTGGTGGTGACAGTGGTTATCTCTTTGGTCGTTGCTTCTGGAGAAGTTGTCACAACTGTGGTGCTGACTTCCTCAGTTGTTGTAGCTGGGCCAGAAGTTGTAGGTGCTGCAGTGGTTGTCACACGAGTGGTAGTTGCTTCAGTAGTAGTTGGGCCTTCTGGAAATTAAGATCATTAAAAAAGATGAATAAAATCCTAAAGAAACAATTGTTGACTTCTGAATTTGTTCAAGTGTTCAAAAGCAAAAACCTCGATCTTACCTGTAGTCGTTGGGTGTGAAGTGGTGTGTACAGTAGTTGTCTCCTCAGTGGCTGTTGCCTCTGGAGTGGTAGTGTGTACAGCAGTGGTAGTGATCACCTCGGTGGTTGTAGGTGCAGCAGAAGTCGTGGGTGCGGTGGTGATTTCACGAGTGGTTACCACAGTAGTAATTGCTTCCTCTGTGGTGAGATGAAAGAAGATTTGTTGTGAAATTCTTTCTCATAAAACAATTAACTTATTCTATTGCTGATAATCAAATAAACAAAGATTTCTCAAATACAACTCACCTGTTGTAGTTTCCACAATGATTGTTTCTGTGGTGGTTGCCTCAGGAGAAGTTGTCACAACTGTGGTGCTGACTTCCTCAGTTGTTGTAGCTGGGCCAGAAGTTGTAGGTGCTGCAGTGGTTGTCACACGAGTGGTAGTTGCTTCAGTAGTAGTTGGGCCTTCTGGAATTTAAGATCATTAAAAAAGATGAATACAATCCTAAAGAAACAATTGTTGACTTCTGAATTTGTTCAAGTGTTCAAAAGCAAAAACCTCGATCTTACCTGTACTCGTTGGGTGTGAAGTGGTGCGTACAGTAGTTGTCTCCTCAGTGGTTGTTGCCTCTGGAGTGGTAGTGTGTACAGCAGTGGTAGTGACCACCTCGGTGGTTGTAGGTGCAGCGGAAGTCGTGGGTGCGGTGGTGATTTCACGAGTGGTACTGACAGTAGAACTGAACACCTCTGTGCTGGTAGGAACTGACATTTAAATAAAAACATGCAACTGTGTAAAAATAGGCATCAATTATTCTTTACAATTTGAGGAGAGAAAAATAAATATGTTCTCAATAATTTTTCTTAATTGTCCACAAAAATTTAATCAAGACGGCAATTACCTGTCTCTTCACAGCCGTTGAAGATTATTTTGTAACTTGCATCTGGATTTGGTCCAACAATGAAAACTCTCAGTCTTGTTATAAACGACAAGGTTGGTGGTAAGGGAATGTTGGTGTCAGTGCTGCCGATAAAGATGGTTGAGTTTGTTTCATCAACAAGTGAAATGTATTGAGCTCGATCACCGGGCTGAAATTTAAAGGCAATGGTGACTTCCTCAGGCACTCCTTCTCTGTTTGTCACAATCACAGATGTAACTCTACTTTTTGGGATGAAGGTCACAGTCAAGTGTGATCCTTCATATGGAGCAGCAGTGTTATCTGGAGGATTGGCTGGTTTCCACCATTCATCAGGTGTAACTGGTGAGGAAGTGTCAGAATTCTGTCTTGAGACTGTCACTGATGGAAACAAGTCAAGGTCCTCGGCACATTCTTCAGGTGTGGTTGAAGGGCCAGCTGTGGTGGTGACAGTGGTTATCTCTTCTGTTGTTGCTTCTGGAGAAGTTGTCACAACTGTGGTGCTGACTTCCTCAGTTGTTGTAGCTGGGCCAGAAGTTGTAGGTGCTGCAGTGGTTGTCACACGAGTGGTAGTTGCTTCAGTAGTAGTTGGGCCTTCTGGAAATTAAGATCATTAAAAAAGATGAATAAAATCCTAAAGAAACAATTGTTGACTTCTGAATTTGTTCAAGTGTTCAAAAGCAAAAACCTCGATCTTACCTGTACTCGTTGGGTGTGAAGTGGTGTGTACAGTAGTTGTCTCCTCAGTGGTTGTTGCCTCTGGAGTGGTAGTGTGTACAGCAGTGGTAGTGATCACCTCGGTGGTTGTAGGTGCAGCAGAAGTCGTGGGTGCGGTGGTGATTTCACGAGTGGTTACCACAGTAGTAATTGCTTCCTCTGTGGTGAGATGAAAGAAGATTTGTTGTGAAATTCTTTCTCATAAAACAATTAACTTATTCTATTGCTGATAATCAAATAAACAAAGATTTCTCAAATACAACTCACCTGTTGTAGTTTCCACAATGATTGTTTCTGTGGTGGTTGCCTCAGGAGAAGTTGTCACAACTGTTGTGGTGACTTCCTCAGTTGTTGTAGCAGGGCCAGAAGTTGTAGGTGCTGCAGTGGTTGTCACACGAGTGGTAGTTGCTTCAGAAGTAGTTGAGCCTTCTGGAAATTAAGATAATTATAAAAGATGAATAAAATTCTAAGGAAAGGGCAATTGTTGACTTCTGAATTTGCTCAAGGATTCAAATGCAAAAACCCAAACTTTACCTGTACTCGTTGGGTGTGAAGTGGTGCGTACAGTAGTTGTCTCCTCAGTGGTTGTTGCCTCTGGAGTGGTGGTGTGTACAGCAGTGATAGTGACCACCTCAGTGGTTGTAGGTGCACCTGTAGTTGTGGGTGCAGTAGTGATTTCACGTGTCGTACTGACAGTAGAACTGAACACCTCTGTGCTGGTAGGAACTGACATTTAAATAAAAACATGCAACTGTGTAAAAATAGGCATCAATTATTCTTTACAATTTGAGGAGAGAAAAATAAATATGTTCTCAATAATTTTTCTTAATTGTCCACAAAAATTTAATCAAGACGGCAATTACCTGTCTCTTCACAGCCGTTGAAGATTATTTTGTAACTTGCATCTGGATTTGGTCCAACAATGAAAACTCTCAGTCTTGTTATAAACGACAAGGTTGGTGGTAAGGGAATGTTGGTGTCAGTGCTGCCGATAAAGATGGTTGAGTTTGTTTCATCAACAAGTGAAATGTATTGAGCTCGATCACTGGGCTGAAATTTAAAGGCAATGGTGACTTCCTCAGGCACTCCTTCTCTGTTTGTCACAATCACAGATGTAACTCTACTTTTTGGGATGAAGGTCACAGTCAAGTGTGATCCTTCATATGGAGCAGCAGTGTTATCTGGAGGATTGGCTGGTTTCCACCATTCATCAGGTGTAACTGGTGAGGAAGTGTCAGAATTCTGTCTTGAGACTGTCACTGATGGAAACAAGTCAAGGTCCTCGGCACATTCTTCAGGTGTGGTTGAAGGGCCAGCTGTGGTGGTGACAGTGGTTATCTCTTTGGTCGTTGCTTCTGGAGAAGTTGTCACAACTGTGGTGCTGACTTCCTCAGTTGTTGTAGCTGGGCCAGAAGTTGTAGGTGCTGCAGTGGTTGTCACACGAGTGGTAGTTGCTTCAGTAGTAGTTGGGCCTTCTGGAAATTAAGATCATTAAAAAAGATGAGTAAAATCCTAAAGAAACAATTGTTGACTTCTGAATTTGTTCAAGTGTTCAAAAGCAAAAACCTCGATCTTACCTGTACTCGTTGGGTGTGAAGTGGTGTGTACAGTAGTTGTCTCCTCAGTGGTTGTTGCCTCTGGAGTGGTAGTGTGTACAGCAGTGGTAGTGATCACCTCGGTGGTTGTAGGTGCAGCAGAAGTCGTGGGTGCGGTGGTGATTTCACGAGTGGTTACCACAGTAGTAATTGCTTCCTCTGTGGTGAGATGAAAGAAGATTTGTTGTGAAATTCTTTCTCATAAAACAATTAACTTATTCTATTGCTGATAATGAAATAAACAAAGATTTCTCAAATACAACTCACCTGTTGTAGTTTCCACACTGATTGTTTCTGTGGTGGTTGCCTCAGGAGAAGTTGTCACAACTGTTGTGGTGACTTCCTCAGTTATTGTAGCAGGGCCAGAAGTTGTAGGTGCTGCAGTGGTTGTCACACGAGTGGTAGTTGCTTCAGAAGTAGTTGAGCCTTCTGGAAATTAAGATAATTATAAAAGATGAATAAAATTCTAAGGAAAGGGCAATTGTTGACTTCTGAATTTGCTCAAGGATTCAAATGCAAAAACCCAAACTTTACCTGTACTCGTTGGGTGTGAAGTGGTGCGTACAGTAGTTGTCTCCTCAGTGGTTGTTTCCTCTGGAGTGGTAGTGTGTACAGCAGTGGTAGTGACCACCTCGGTGGTTGTAGGTGCAGCAGAAGTCGTGGGTGCGGTGGTGATTTCACGTGTCGTACTGACAGTAGAACTGAACACCTCTGTGCTGGTAGGAACTGACATTTAAATAAAAACATGCAACTGTGTAAAAATAGGCATCAATTATTCTTTACAATTTGAGGAGAGAAAAATAAATATGTTCTCAATAATTTTTCTTAATTGTCCACAAAAATTTAATCAAGACGGCAATTACCTGTCTCTTCACAGCCGTTGAAGATTATTTTGTAACTTGCATCTGGATTTGGTCCAACAATGAAAACTCTCAGTCTTGTTATAAACGACAAGGTTGGTGGTAAGGGAATGTTGGTGTCAGTGCTGCCGATAAAGATGGTTGAGTTTGTTTCATCAACAAGTGAAATGTATTGAGCTCGATCACTGGGCTGAAATTTAAAGGCAATGGTGACTTCCTCAGGCACTCCTTCTCTGTTTGTCACAATCACAGATGTAACTCTACTTTTTGGGATGAAGGTCACAGTCAAGTGTGATCCTTCATATGGAGCAGCAGTGTTATCTGGAGGATTGGCTGGTTTCCACCATTCATCAGGTGTAACTGGTGAGGAAGTGTCAGAATTCTGTCTTGAGACTGTCACTGATGGAAACAAGTCAAGGTCCTCGGCACATTCTTCAGGTGTGGTTGAAGGGCCAGCTGTGGTGGTGACAGTGGTTATCTCTTTGGTCGTTGCTTCTGGAGAAGTTGTCACAACTGTGGTGCTGACTTCCTCAGTTGTTGTAGGAGGGCCAGAAGTTGTAGGTGCTGCAGTGGTTGTCACACGAGTGGTAGTTGCTTCAGTAGTAGTTGGGCCTTCTGGAAATTAAGATCATTAAAAAAGATGAATAAAATCCTAAAGAAACAATTGTTGACTTCTGAATTTGTTCAAGTGTTCAAAAGCAAAAACCTCGATCTTACCTGTAGTCGTTGGGTGTGAAGTGGTGTGTACAGTAGTTGTCTCCTCAGTGGTTGTTGCCTCTGGAGTGGTAGTGTGTACAGCAGTGGTAGTGATCACCTCGGTGGTTGTAGGTGCAGCAGAAGTCGTGGGTGCGGTGGTGATTTCACGAGTGGTTACCACAGTAGTAATTGCTTCCTCTGTGGTTTTATAATGAGATGAAAGAAGATTTGTTGTGAAATTCTTTCTCATAAAACAATTAACTGATTCTATTGCTGATAATCAAATAAACAAAGATTTCTCAAATACAACTCACCTGTTGTAGTTTCCACAATGATTGTTTCTGTGGTGGTTGCCTCAGGAGAAGTTGTCACAACTGTTGTGGTGACTTCCTCAGTTGTTGTAGCAGGGCCAGAAGTTGTAGGTGCTGCAGTGGTTGTCACACGAGTGGTAGTTGCTTCAGAAGTAGTTGAGCCTTCTGGAAATTAAGATAATTATAAAAGATGAATAAAATTCTAAGGAAAGGGCAATTGTTGACTTCTGAATTTGCTCAAGGATTCAAATGCAAAAACCCAAACTTTACCTGTACTCGTTGGGTGTGAAGTGGTGCGTACAGTAGTTGTCTCCTCAGTGGTTGTTGCCTCTGGAGTGGTAGTTACAATGGTAGTTATGACCTCTTCTGTTATGATCGGGGTGCCAGTAGTTGTCGGAACAGCTGTTGTTTCTCGAGTGGTAAGAGTTGTTGTTTCGATCACAGTCGTAGTTGGCTCTTCTACATAACAAAACAAAACAAAACAAAAGCTTGTAGTTAAAACAAAGATAAACAATTAAATTCTAGTATAAACATTGACTTTTAAAATGTTTAATTGAATAAAACAAATGTGGACAGATAAAGTGGTGACCTCTTTTACCTGTTGTGCTGATGACAGTTGTTTTTTCTGTAGTTGTCAGTTCAGGTGAAGTAGTTACAACAGTTGTTGTCTCTCCCTCTGTAGTAGTTACCACAGTTGTAAGAGGCTCTTCTGGAATTTTAACAATCAACTTCACAAGTTAAACTTACTGAAATGAGTTTCTTTGATTTTAATGTTTAGTGAAACGGTCTAGAAGTTGTCAAAAGATTGTATCAAACATCACAAAAAATGTGTATACAATCAGAATAGCATTCATGCAAGAATACTTAACCTTGTTGACAATAACAACATGCAAATGAGACTCAAATCAGTTAACCGTTTGCATTATCCTGTCTCTTTATTGATCATAAAAAATTGACAAATCTCAAATTACAATCATACATGCAATTTCCAAAAGGAAGACTAATCTGCAGCCAACATGGTAAACTGTTCACCTTAAAAATTATTAAATCAAAACATGAATATCACTTTCAAGTTCAACAACTCTCAATAATTTTCCTGATTTAGTATAAAAATACAAAATTGTATAAAGATATAGAAACCAACGTACAAAACCTCAACAGAAGATTATGATTGAACAAAAAGTCAAAATGATTTTCCTGATTTAGTATAAAAATACAAAATTGTAAAAAGATTAAGAAACCAACGTACAAAACCTCAAAAGAAGATTATGGTCGACCAAAAAGTCAAAATCCCAAATACAATTACCAAAAGGTGGTGTTGTACAAAACAAGTTCAGAGCTCAAAAACCCGAGGAAAATCTTCTGAATAGACCCTTTATCACAATTTCACTGACTTTCCAAGAGAAAAACATCTGGAAATCAGACTAAAGTGGGAAGAATATCATGCCTGTAACTGGCCCAAAGCAAAACTCACTGGCCTCGGCCTCGCAGTCCAGTGTTTAAATTTCGGGCACTGAACTTTAAATGATCCAAATATGAACAAATTAAAAAAATCTGTATCAATAGAAATGTAAAATGTCAAAATGTTTAAATAAGAAAAATGAAAATGTTATTGGATCAATATAAATGTTAAATGTCAAAATGAGCAAATTTGTGGAGAAAATACAACTCCAACCCCAAGATGAACCGAAATGCATTCTTCAGAATATGGTCTGAAACAAACCTGAAGTAGCAGACACTGATGTACTCCTTACAGTGGTAAATTCTGGCGTTGTCTGATAAATTGCTATGGCAACAGATAAAATTAGTTTAAAGTAAGTAGCGAGTTGAAAGAGGTGATTTAATTTCTTAAATGATGGAAAAAGTGCAATAGGAAACTCTTGCAAACTGTTTACCAAACAAAATGACCTGCAGTCTAAATGCAAAAGTGTTTGTAAACGAGTCTGGCCCTTTTAAAACATGGGGGATAAAACAGTTACAATCCTACACTCACGGTCAGGGTATCAGACAACTGCCAAGGTAAACTAAGGCCATGTCTGAATCAATCCACTTTGGCTATGGCTAATGTATTTGGCTGCAGCGAAATTGTTGAATAGACCCATTGCACAACGCGCAGCGTACTTACACGCGCGTCTCCTGTCCACCATTTTGGAAGTCAAAATGTGCACAAAAGAAATTGACTCCCCAAAAGGCGGAAATGGTACACGTGCATTGGTCGGAGGTGCGTGTACGCGTGTACCATTTCCGCCTTTTTGGGAGTCAATTCCTTTTGTGCACATTTTGACTCCCAAAATGGCGGACAGGAGTCGCGCGTGTAAGCGCGCTGCGCATTGTGCAATGGGTCTATAGAAGGAGTTTTTAGCGATCAGGCCACAGCCACAGCCACATCTGAAGCTGTCAATGCAGAACAAACAAACTTTTTGCCTTGTTAACATTTTCCTCTCTGACAATTTAAACCTACGTTCAAGACACCCCAAGTAGTCTAATTGTAGAGGAGTATTCTCCGTGGGATTTTTCTTCAACCTGAACTCCAAGTCGGAGACAAATCTTAGAGGCTCGGTTAACAGTACGTCAATAGATTTGTTCCGAATGAGCTCTATTGACAGATCCTGCAAAATCAAACAAAAGTAGAAAGAAACATCACAGCTAATCAAACGGCAGAATTCATTTAAATATCTGGAAAACCACAGGCATTTTGCAAACCTCTGCTTGGGCTCTGTTTCTAGCCTAGACTCCATTTGATGTTTAAAAATTGAGCTAAATTTATGACAGAGCCCAAGCCGGAGCCGGAGCCACAGCCGAGGTTTAGAAAATGACCCTGATACAAATCTGAAAAAAAGAAAGCATACTTTCCCAAAACGGAAATAAGGCACAAAGTTTTTATATTTATCTCCCAAGATTTTATTTAGTAGAAATTATTTTTTCTTGAGAACATTATCCCTAACCTTTCACCATACCACACAGTGTTATATGCCCAGTCCAACACCATACAACACTTGTCAATGTGAGTGGCTTGCCCCATGCAACAAGATCCATATTTTAGCATAAGAATTCAGATTTAAATATAATTACCCATCCTTTATACTTACCCATCCTTTGTAATACTGTAGTCCAATAAGCTATATTTGTTTACAATGCAAGACTCAACTATGTACCATACCATACAACCATTGGATATGCACTGACCCAGTGACCCCACACAATCTTCAAGACAAAAGTTGTTTTTTTACTTCCCTAACCAACATTATCCAACACAGTTATACTGCTGTACACTATGGTTCAATTCCCTATGCAACAACACTCACACACACATGAGAGGAAACCATAAAATTCCCTGTGCAACATAGTACAACACAGGTTCAGAACTGTTGGATCTTGTTGTGTAGGGCAAGGTTAGGGTTATTGTAAATGAATCTTAATTTGACTTCCTTTTAATACTGAGAAATACAGAAAAGTAGTTTTCGCCTCGTAAAATGGAACAGTCCAGATTTAACTTGTGACTACATCCTGCAATATCATACTGCATCCAATATTTGTACAATATTTTTGAATGTATAATTTAGCCGGATGAAATCTTTTACCATGTACTTAAAGTCCCGAGTTCTGTTGATGCTGTATCCTAGTGTGACCTCCAGTAGTTGAGTCACCATCCCCTTGATTCGGAGACCTCTGATCTCTGCCGAGGTACGAAGCATCGTCTTGATGATGGGGACCAAGATGATGCTATCCACTTTCCAGGGAGCATATCGATCTTCAAGAACTTTCTCCGTTACTCCATCGGTGATTGTCCACATTTCTTCTATTTCCAGCTCCAGTAAAGGTGACAAGCAGTAAACTTTTCCACAAATTGAAAACAAATTATAAGTTTTAAAAAGCCTCCCTCATATTGCACTTAACTATTTGCATTAACTGGAACAAATTCTACATTTTTACTCAGAAAACTACTTACTACTTCTTCTAGAAGCATAGCTTCAGAAACATACTTAGCAGTTCAAATACTAAGCAAATTTGTGGATGACATTCTACAACAAGGGCATAGTTTTACGGAGCTGCTTAAAAAGAAACTATTGCTTAACAAATGTCTGCTAACCAAAAAAACACACACAGGATACCAGATAAAAGTGGTGCATGTAACATGGTATATTGGCTGAAAATCATATTCTGGTCAGCATAATTGTGCTGTGCTTAGCTCCTTTTAGTCCTCTATGAATTTGAGCCCCGACTACAAATTTAAAATTGAGCTATATCTACTGTGGATTCTAAGGAGAAAACAAATAATAATTGTGTGAATTCAAAATATTTTGTAGAAAGAATACTTATCTGTCAGTGTCTTGCATCACACAGAATGCTGCTCACTTCTTTGGCTAAATTTCAGATGTTTACTTCAGAGCTTTCATGGCATCATCAAAGAAAATGCCTCCACAACAGGATTCTGACATCAAATCTTTCTTCATAAACGCGGCGCAAACTAATCTAACATTTTTGGTTTTGTTCAGTGCTTAAAGGCAAAGTATACCTTTGGTTTTTGGAAACGTTCGCTTGTCTTAGTCCTATATAAATGTAGATATACGAAATAAAACTGACCTGTGAAAATTTCATTTCAAAAGGTGGTAGCGTCTTTGAGATTTTGCTGAAATTCTAGAGAAGTTATGTCCGCACAGGAAGAAGAATCCGTAATTGGAAAACATAATCTGATAACATTTCATGCAGAAACGTTTCTCAGATTGAAATGTTTTTGAATCCCTCTCTCTAAAACCACATTCCTTTGAAGGGAATTGTTTCTCAAAATGTTATACATTATCATCAGCTGCAGTGTTTCTTATCAAGCAAGTTTGTCTGGTCATTAACGTTTGGAGTACTTACTTTGAGGTAACAGAAGTTAAAAAAAAAAAATCAGAAGTGAAAAACAGGGCTTCCAAAGGTCAGTTTAACACGCAATGTCTAAAAACGCTTATATTCACAAATATTTAATACAATTTCACATTCCATTTTTGTTATTTTGATTTCATACCTGTTGTTGTCTCAACTACGGAAGTCGTTTTCTCAGCTGTTGTTGGAGCACCGGTTGTACTTAGGTGTGGGGTTGTCCTTGTAGGCGTGGTCGTAACAACTGGCCCAGTTGTTGTAAATGGTATGGTTGTTAATAAAGGTGTGGTTGATCTGATTGGTATGGTTGATCTGATGGGTGTGGTTGTTCTTATGGGTGTGGTTGATCTGATGGGTGTGGTTGTCCTTATGGGTGTTGTTGTTCTGATGGGCGTGGTTGATCTGATGGGCGTGGTTGTTAATATGGGTGTGGTTGATCTGATGGGCGTGATTGTCCTTATGGGTGTTGTTCTGATGGGCGTGGTTGATCTGATGGGCGTGGTTGTTAATATGGGCGTGGTTGTCCTGAAGGGCGTGGTTGTCCTTATGGGCATGGTTGTTGGTATTAGTGTGGTTGTTCTTCTTGTAGTAGTTATCAGAGGAGTTGTACTGCGAGTCGTAATAATCGTAGTTGTAGTTCCTGGAATATAAGTTATGGAATGGTCATTTTCTTTGCGAGAGAAGCTCTTTGTTAAAAAGAAGCTCCCAAGTATTGGCAAACTGGACAAACTAGTTCTGTTGGCTTCATCTTGGGAACTAGTTTGCCAATTTCCATCACCTCAGGGAGCTAGAATAAACTGTCCATCCAAAATAAATCATGTCATATTTCAATTAAATTCAACAATTATTTCAATAATGGTTAAATAACCTGTTTTAGGAAACAAGTGTCACGGCCGGGACTTTAACCCACACTCTGCTGATCACAAACACCAGAGCCTGAGTCTAGTGCTCTTAACCGCTCAGCCACGACACACCAAGGAAGCTAAGCTGAGTAGTGGGAAACCAACAGTGCTCTAAAAGTGTTTGTTGACCTACCTGGTGTTGTTGTACAGTCCACCACTGGTACACATTCCAATTCATGATGCGTATCTTCACTGTTGTTACCGATGTAAGACTTACAGGTGCATAGCAGGCAATCTTTCTGAATGCTTTCTCCTGGCTACAAAAAGATGCACAAACAAGACCCACAAATTTGTCAAAGTTCACTTCCCTGTGGGCAAAAGCAGTTCTTTTTCAAATATTAAACAAAGCAAAGCCAGACTCTGTAAAGCCTGGTTTTTACTTCACACAAATATTGTGAAATTGAAGCGCATTTCCTTACGTCACAATTGGAAAACACAGCGTATCTGATTGTTTGCGTCACGTAATTCGCTTGAAAAGGAGGGACAAGAAAGAAGCAGATGATTCAAATGATTGCGTAAAACGACATACCAAAACAGAAGTGCCATCTAACGTGCACGGTCCCACTTCACAAGGTTCATCGAGCTTCACACACATGTATGTTTGCCACGAAAACCCAATGTGAACTTCAAGAGAGTTTGGGCTCAAATCTCCACCGTAGTCCCGGACGTATCCTTCGCGACATTTACAAGGCTCTGGGTAGTTCTCGACAAAGGCAAAGGTCGGTTTGCAGATAATGTTGGCTTTGAATGGAGCGGGATCTTTCTGGGCTGCTAGGTCTTGGGATTCGCACGGAATCGGTTCGATCACGTGACAGTTGCCATGACAAACTAACAAAAGGATAATAAAAATTATCAAATATTTATTAGTAGCATGTACAATAATATTGGATTCCATCATTTAGGTAAGAGACATTTTTAGATATCTTTTTTCTGAGGCTTCTGGAGCTGTATCGTCAACATGGATGTGATCCATGGCTACAAGGCAGCTAATGGTTGTATGGCTTTTCAGCTCAGTTGGTAGAGCGCTGGCACGTTAAACCGGAGGTTGTTGGTTTAAATCCTGTTCTAGTAAATTTTTGCTTTTGGAATTGTTAGTAGTGCAGTTAAAGAGCTTTGGATGTCATCACAACATCTTCATTCAGAGTAGCATTTTAAACCTCCGCCTTTAGGGCGATCATAAAAGCAGATCATTGTAGATGGCCGAAAGGAGGTCATATGACCAAGGTTTAATTCACTATGAAAGAAGATATCGTGATGACATCAAAAGCTATGTCGTTGCACTACCAACAATCCCAAAAGATATCTCAAACATTTTCAAATATTCATTGCTATACAATATTTGTTGTGCGTCATGATCACCTGCAAAGAATAAATACATGAGCAAAAGGAATAATATCAAGCATGTTACACCAACAGAACAAAATGTCCAGAACGCTGCTGCTTGGGTATTATCTAAAACACGTAAATATGATCACATCACACCTGTGTTGAAACAGCTTCACTGGCTCCCAGTCTGTCAAAGAATTAAATTCAAAATCATTTTGCTTGCCTGGAAAGCTATGAATGATAGGGCTCCTCCCTATCTCAAAGAAATTCTCTCACCATATACGCCAACTCGCAATCTTCGCTCTACAAACCAACTTCTTTTAACTGTCCCTAAAACAACCACTTCCAACGGCGTTCGCGCATTTTCTGTATCTGCACCCACTCTCTGGAACTCTCTTCCTTTACATATCCGAGCTACAAAGTCTGTGGACATTTTCAAAACATTGCTAAAAACTCACCTGTTCAATATTTCTTATGATTGACTATCTGTTTGTTATTTTTTCCACTTGTTTTTGCCGACACGTTTATGTAAATCTGTTTTATTCAATGTGCTCTTATTTTTTTTCTTCTAAGCTACGTAATTTGTAATCTTTTTTGTTACTCTCTCTGTTTTTTGTTTTTGTTTGGTTTTTATGCGCCTCGGAATAAGTTCATTCCTAGATAGATGGCGCTTTACAAGTTTTAATTATTATTATTATTAACGGATCTCCCGAGAACAGTCAAACTTATCAAATCATTAAGTACTTTCAAAAGAAGACACTTACTTGGTAAGTACGGGGTTGTACCAGGTGTTGTTATCACTGTTGTACCAGCTGTAAAAAAAAATTAAAAGGAAAGAGAATATTTAAAAACTATTTTTTATTTCATCATATTTCACTTCATCTATTTTGGTTGTGACGCCAAGGACTCTCAGAAAAGCGAACTTAATCACTGTACTAACCAAGAACCCATAGGGGAGGAAGTTTCAGCTCTATATTTGGAAGGGAAACCCCAAAGAACTATTCCAGGGAAAACCAATGCAATCAGGTAGGGACTGAAAACTTATTCTTAAATACCTGGGACAGTTTATTCATTCTGAATGGTCGAGAGGACATCACGTGGCCATGTTTGAACGTGTGATATAAACACGGCTAGAAGTGTTTAAACACGGTTTGCACAACGCGGAACGCACGTTCGGACATGATACGCGCCTTCCATTTTGGGAGTCAAACTGTACACACGAATCATAGAGTTGACCCCCAAACTTGAGGGCGCGCATCTTATTCTAACGTGCGCTCCGCGTTGTGCAATGGGTCTAGAAATTTAAAGCAGAATCAAAGTGAGCTGCAGATGACTCAAGGGGCAAAACTGTCCGATTCGTTCTCAACTTTTTACAGGTTTTTGTCTATATTTTCAATGGGAAGATATTTATGAATGGGAATCAAAGTGTGTTGAATCGGTTTTAAACTAGTGGTTTAAACCTGCTGAGTCCTGGTTATTGATAATTTTACCTCAACTTCGTCTCGTCTCGGTAAAGTTATCAAGAACCAGACCTCGGCAGGTTTAAACCACTAGTTTAAAACCTCTTCACCACACATTGATTCCCTTAATCATCATGGTGCCCCAGCAAGATTCAAACCGGGGTCCTAGAGGAGGGAGACAAGGAAAGAGACCACATTAACAAGTATTTTAAATATTTTTCACCATTGGTCCAGTGTAAATTTCAAGCCCCGAGAAAATACTTTTTTTAGCAGTTATTTTCTTAGCAAATAAATGTTTAAGTATTACCGATTGTTGTTGGTGCCTCTGTGGTTGTTGTTGGTACCGTTGTAGTGGGTGCTAATAAAAAGAGATTAAATTATGAAAAAGAGATTTAGTTTTTCAAGGATGCGATTTGACAAAAGTGAAAAATTCCTGAAAAATGGCTGGCAGCTGACAATTCATCCCACAGATGATGTCAAAGTATTGTCATTTTGACGCAAACCGCTGGTTTTGAAAACCTTGAGGTTGGAGCCTAATTTCTTGATCAATAATAACAAAAAATTCAGAAGTGTTAAAGTATCAAAATTACAATGAACTGAAACACAAACACATTATAAACAAGCTTAAATAGCATTCCTGGTAAAAATTGTTTTCGCCCAAGTACCTGTTTAATAATCTTTCCTGTCAACAAATAATTGAATCATTACAAAAGATGTCTACCTTCTGTGACACAGGTTGATAGTCCTCCATCATAGTCACATTCAAATTCGAAAATGTATTGTGGGATCATGTAGCGACACACACAAACTTCGCAGCCTCCTCGCACATAAGATTCCCACTCCTAAAAATAAAAAAAAACATTAATTAAAAAAATTGATCAGCTTTAATTTAGTAGTTTCAGCTGAATACAGTGTCTACTTGCTGAGAAAAATGCAAAAAAATGTCAGATTATTGTCACAGAACGTCGAATCAGTCCACGTTTAGCACGGTGACAGCGAGTGACAACTGCACCTCTGGCCGCAGCATTCACGAACGGAAACCAAACCTCTGAAATCTGAGAAACAATTCATACATTATTTGTTTCTCAGATTCAAATGATTTGGGGTTTAACAAAGACAAATTGACTAGAGTGGGACTTGAACCTACGACCTCCAGATTAACATGCCAGTACTCTACCAACTGAGCTTTCTAGCCCTTTTTTGGTAGTTTCCCTATTTTGTCAATTTCTTTGTTCAGGGGTGCCAATCAGAAGACGAACAAAGATGTTGACAAAATAGGGAGACCGCCAACAGAGGGCTAGATGGCTCAGTTGGTAGAGCGCCAGCTCAGTTGGTAAAGCGCCAGCACATTAATCCGGAGGTCACAGGTTCGGGTCCTGCTACTGTATTTATTTATTTTTTTCAATCCAAAATTGTAACAAATTTACTGTTTCAGACTGGCGCTCTAGAGTTGTGCCGCACCAAATTATTAAAGTAAGTATATGAAAAGCTTGACATTTGAAACAGTTAGGAGCAACTCGACTCGCTGGAAGCCAAAAGATCGACTGTTGCAGTCATTCGGAACAACTCTGGCGCATTATGTTTCAGATATCTATCTTGTCATGAGCCGAACTTAATGTAAATGTTATGTTAGTTCACCTGTCTGAAACCAAAATATATTTGGGTCGACCTAGAGTCACTCAAAATTTATTTGGTTCGGTGCGACTCCGGAGCGCCTGTCTGAACGGGTGTGTGTATGTTTCCCTTGTGTTTTATTAGTTGAAAAAGAAACACACAGGTAGAGACTTACAGGTATGTAAACACCAAATTCATTCAAACACTCATCGCAGTGTTCCTCGAATTTCAGACACATAGGGGATCCATAATTGAAATTGTACAAGCTATCGATATCTCCATCTGGTCCGTCTTTGTAATAGCCCTCTTCGCATTCGCAGTCGGGATCGATGCTGGGAATAAAGAAAGGATTGCAGTAGGGGTTGCTATGGAACGGAAGATTTCCTTCAGCAAAGAACTGCTTTTCACATGGTATCTCTTTGTCGACGTGGCAGTGACTTGGACAAACTGGAATAAAGAAGAGATCATGGTAAGTCAAAGGGTAAAAAACCGACATGCATCATGTGAACATTTTAGGGAACCATGCACATTGTGGTCGAGCTGTTATGAGTTCTGGGCTCAAGCTCCGGAGTTTTTGATCAGCAGAGTGCGGGTTGGAGTCCCGGTCTTGACAATTGCTTTGCCCTTCGGATGGGATGTGAAGCCGTAGGTCCATGTGTTGTGTTAATGCACTTATCACAAAGAGAAGGGTTTTGCCGTGGTGTTTCTGGCAGTGGCTGCTAAATACGCCTCTCTTAATATTCATGCATGACGTCATAATTCTTACTTAAAATGAGGCTATAGGCACGCGTCCGCCACCACTTGCAGTGGCTGCGCCTATGGCCTCGTTTTGGGTTAGAATTGTGACGTACTCGAGCATAAATATTAAGAGAGGCGTATACCCTTATAAAGTACAACATGTATTGGTCTCATACTTTTACAAAATCAAAAACATGTCGGAAAATGTTTCTTTTTGTTTATGCGCCTTGAGCACCTTTTCAGTAGATATATGCGCTATATAAGAATATGTTATTACTCTCACTTTAGTGTTTTATTGACAATGTGTAAGCATTTTGGGGGAAGCAAGATTTGTTCAAGAAAAACTTCAGTATATAATATATCAATTACTTTGTTTTCCAGGGGTTGTAGTTGCTGCAGTGGTTACGATTGGGCGTGTTGTAATCCTTTCTGTTGTTGTAGGAACAGTGGTAGTCGGTAGCTCGGTTGTGGTCGGTGCTACAAATCAAAGAAAACTTGACGTTACTTTGGACTCCAGTGATACAAAGTGTAACGAAAACATATTGAATATTGAGAAGAAAAAAAAGAAGAAAAAAAGACAATTGGGCAATGTTTTAAGCATTTCTCAAACTCTTTATTAATAATGGTTTTCAGGAAAGCGTAAAAGATACAGTTGCTGTGTTTGAGTTCTTTTATGACACTTTATAAACAGGGGTTAGAGCTGCTGACAAAAAAAGGCTGAAACTTGGATCCAGATTTTAGGAGGTATGTTGAAATGATGGTATTTCGACCTTTTAGTGACCCCTGGAGTTCTAGATTCCAAGGAGCTTTTGGGAACAGTATCCTCAGCGTCAGAGAAGTAGATTAAAGAGCATGACTTAATTTATTTGGACAGATAAAAGATAGATGCTTACGGCAGTACGGACAGCAGACGTCAGGATCGTCAATGGGCTATCAGAATAAGAACAACGGTTTATCAAAAACGCAGCTTAAACTAGAGTATGAATATTGGTATGAACGTCACAATCAACAAGCATTCAGATTCAGTTGTAGTTGGAACAGCCGGTACAAAACAACAACAGATTATGATTCAATCACAATTCTCTCTATCTGCCTTTGTTTAAAAAACTAAGAGCTCAGTTCCTTGACTCGTATTCATAAACAAAGTTGTAACTTGTAAGCTATGTTGGCCTTGTCTCACATGTTCTGTCTAGTCTGCTTCATTTGGCCTATGTCCATGTTTCGGAACCTTGGTTGTGTGTTTGTCTGACCGTAGGTTAGGGAACAAAAGCGTCTTGCTTAACCTTTATAGACCTAAATGTTGCCATTAATTTGCAACTTATTATTGAATCACTGTGTACTTATTTAACACTAATATCATCTCATGCTAGTTTATTACTTATGCAATTTCTCCATAATTTTGCACTATTGTAATGAATGACAGCATTGAAATTAATGTTACTGAATTGAAGTATTAAACAAATTTTAAATAATAATGAATTAACTTACGTTATCACAAGGTGCTGGCAAGCATGACATGGACATACATGTAACAGTGTAGGATTCTTCACACACACATTCAGTACACTTGTCAGGCTTCCAGGTATCTCCAACCTGCAAAAACATCAACCAGATATGACAGTTAGTAGTCCTCGAAAAAAATACAAAGAACATGTCATTGAGACGTAGGCTTCAATAAACTCTTTGATCACAATTTGTCAAATTTTTTACCAAGAGCAGAAACAATCGGAAATCAGACTTAAAGGCACTGGACATGTTTTGTAATTGTCAAAAACCAGTATTGACACTTGGTGTATCCCAACATATGCATAAAATAACAAGCCTGTGAAAATTTGGACTCAATTGGTCATTGAAGTTGCAAGAAAATAATGAAAGAAAAAACACCCTTGTTGCACAAATTGTGTGCTTTCGGATGCCTGAAAAGGGCTTCAGGCCTAAGGTCTTTTTCAGATTTTAATATTTTAGTGAGAAATTACCCCTTTCTCAAAAACTACGTTACTTCAGAGGGAGTCGTTTCTCACAATGTTTTATACTATCAACAGCTCTCCGTTTTCTATGTTACCCAGTAAGTTTTTATGCTAATATATATTTTGAGTAATTACCAAACGTGTACAGTGCCTTTAAGTAGGAAGAACACCATGCCTGACCAACCCACATTACCCCAAAATTTGTTAAGTTCCATTATTTAACCCCAGTACTCAAAATTTCCAAAATCAATTTCAGGAGGTTGTTTGACTCACGGTCTATGGTACTGCAAGAAATAACATTGCACCAGGGCCTGATTTCATGGCGCTGCTTAAACAGAAAATATTGCTTAACAATTTGTTGCTTAGCAGGAATGAGCAGGATGCCAGCCACAAATTGTACATGTGACATGGTAGTTTGGCCGGTAACCTTATTCTGGTAAGCATGATTTTGTTGTGCTTAGCTACTTTTTGTGCTTTTAAAGCTCTATGAAATTGGGCCCAGGTGAATCTTCCAAGTCAGAACATTTTGGTGTTGAGTTATTGCCAAAGAGTGGAGAATTTTAGAGAACATGGGAGACGTCTTTGCCACCAAACAAAAAGGAGGATCAAAGTTAGTACACACACCTTCATTGACAAAAATATTTTTAAATTGTCGACTCAATGCTATAAGATCAGTAGTTGCAATTTCACATTCGTAATGATCAAAAGTATTCATATTGATCACTTCAAATGATCAACTCGCAATGATCAATTTGTAATGATCAACTCGCAATGATCAATTTGTAATGATCAACTCTTAATGATCATTCATAATGATCAATCTGTCATAATCAATTTCGTAATGATAATTGGTAATGATCATTCATAATGATCAATCGGTAATAATCAATTTGTAGTTATCAATTCGTAATGACCATTTGTAATGACTATAAGCAATGACCATTAGTAAAATTATCAATTTGTAATGATTAAAATGTAATGATCATTCATAAAATGATAAATTTGTAATGATAAATTTGTAATGATCAACTCGTAATGATCATTCACAATGATCAAATAAATTGTATAGTTACTTTACCTCTCTGTAGACCATAGGTGGATCATTCCCATATTGACAGCGATCTGAAAAAAAGATAAAGTTGCATTTCAAGATATTTTGTCATTGAAAACTTTTCAAAGATGTACTACCCTTAAACTTCTAGATCTGAAAGAAAATGGATGAGATTCTAAGATACAAAAGATCAAACTCCACTGAGTGTTTATTCACAGTTTCACCACAAGTAAACAAGGCTTTTTGTCGGCTGAAGTTTATATTTAAAGAGAGAAACCAAATTGGGACCAAACCTTTGAATGACACAAGAATGTTAAGTTTGCATCGGTGATAAAGAATATATTTTGTGCTTTACCAATACACTGGTGTGTGTTAAGCACTGTAAGCACGTATACAAATCCATAGGAATACTCAGGTGGGATTCGAACCCACAACCTTTGCCATGCTAGAGCAGAAGTCTTACCACTAGACCACCAAGATTGCTTGGTAGCTAGAGACAGTTTAAATCCATTGTTGCGGCACCCGTTGCTATAAAACAAAAAAGGATTCAAATTGCTTTTAACTACCGGGCAAGCTTGGTGGTCTAGTGGTAAGACGTCTGCTCTAGAATGGCCAAGGTTGTGGGTATCATACACAACCTGCTTTTTACTCCGTTTTAACATGTAATTAGAGATTTGTAGTTATTTATTTTTTTCACACTCGCATGAGGACTCTTTTTTATTGGAAAATGAGTACATCACAAAATTGAATTTGACATTTCCCTTCCTCTTTAAGAAATGCCTTAAATATTAACCTACCTTCTGGAATACAATGGCAGCATTTCAGGTCGTTTGGATATTCGTTAACTAGTTGATACTGTTGCAAAACAAATAAAAGTTAAGGTAAAATATACTTATTTGTTAAGTCAGATTGAATACTTAAAAAATAACATGACTTATGGACATCTCCGACCGGTATAACAAAAAATAATACCAGTGTCACAAGATCAGTTTATGAGTTTGACCTTGTTGCAAACATGATTTATTGTAGTGCAGAAAGGATGTTACGCTATAAAAACACCTTGAATTTGGAGTTGAACAAAGAAAATTTGACTAGAGCGGGATTTGAACCAACGACCTCTGAATTAATGTGCCTGTGCTTTAACAACTGAGCTACATGTATCTAGCCTTATCTTGGTGGTCTCCCTATATTGTCAATATGTTTGTTCGGGGGGTGCCAGTCAGAAGCCATTCAACCTGTAACTGCCGTGTAGCCAGGGATCACACACAAGTATACGATACAACTTGGTGCTATAGTCAGAAGCTGTACATGCTAGCTGTTAGCTGTTGTTTAGCCAGGGAAAACACCTAAGTTTACAACTAAAACTGGGAAGCAACAGCAAGGGGATTACCTTAAGGGGATGCAACTTTTTTATTTCAAATATCAAGCAATAAACCACAAAACTCCTTTTTGACACACACAAAAGCAAAGAAGAAACAACCGCTGTAAATTGTGTATTTACACTGATCAACAACCATTCAGTGTATTGAATTGCTTGGTTGAAATAACTTTTATCAAAGAGCAAGTTCGAGTGCGTACATTTAGTCAACCCGTGATTGACCACTGACTAGCAACGTACATGCGTAGTGACGTACTCACGCGAACGACTCATTTGGAAGTCTAGTCAACCATCGATACGGTATTCAACATTTCCATTGCCTTCTTCCGCCGTTTGTTATAGAGTCACTGGTTCCCTTCTGCGCTTTACACATGATAGCATGAAACAAGGCTATCGGGACCACCCAAGAAACCATAGTCCTGAGGCTGGTTCCACAGCAGTCAACCAATGGTTGACCAGCCTGGGTTCGAGTCAAAATAGTTGACCTTTAGTTAACCATGGTGCGCACTCGAACTTAAAGGAATAGTTTTTTGATGACGTCTCTTACCCCTTCTTGGCAGCCATCTTCAAACTGGCAGTATTCACCACAGCTCACGTTACACAGGGCAAGGTTCTCCCATTTGCACATGATGCATTCACCTTCATACCATACATCATCCATCTTAGAAAAATAATAAAAAATTGAAACTGCTAAGTTTGTAATAATAATAATCATTAAATGTGATCTTTCTTTTGCATGTTGTGATAAAATGAAATAATAATAATAATAATAATAATAATAGTGGCTTCTTATATAGCGCTCATATCTGTCACTCATTGACGCTCAAGGCGCTTCAACAGTCTGTTTTTTCCTGCAAGGTATGTGGAGCAACGTCATTAAGTACCAGACCTATTCCTTTACATAGCACCATGTAATGGTTTACAAGGTGCTGGCGCAATATGCAGCCAATCAAACCAGGAACACCGGGTTGAACCCCTTCTCTTTCCGAGAAGTGCAGTAGGTTCTTTTACGTGCATTACATGTACATAACACACTGAACCAACGGCTTCACGTCCCATCCGAAGGACGCAACAATAATGGTGAAGTGTCTTGTAGTGTCACGACCGGACTTGAACCCACACTCTGCTGAACAGAAACACCAGAGCTTGGATCCGTTGCTCTTATCTGCTCGGCCACGACACACCAGTATGTGGTCTGAACTTGAAAATAAAAAAAAAATCTAAAATAAACTTTCTCCTGAAGACGATCAGAGCATACTGATCGAAACCTTGAGTTGTCAACAACCAGTTTTCTCAGAACTACCACTACTCAAAAGAGACTTACGAATGGTGCTACCACAAACATTACGTGAAAATAAATTTCAAAAAGTATACCTTTGGTTTTGGGATCCATTTGATTGTTTTAATCCTATTATATAGAGTGTGTATTCCAATTGCAAATTATTCTTCTTGAGTGGACATCACGGCTCCAGATTTTCAGCAATATAATAATAATAATAATAACTAGTTCTTATATAGCGCATTTCACAATAACGGTCTCAATGCGCTTTACATTAGTGCCCTGGTCATTGGGCCAATAACATTCCTTTAATCTTTTTCTCGGCTCCCTGGGAAGTATACAGCCCGGGCTGCCGTGATGGCGCTCCTAAGGCTTTTTCAAACACAATATCAACCTCTACCCTTGCAGGTACCCATTTATACCCCTGGGTGAAGAGAAGCAATTATAGCAAAGTGTCTTGCTCAAGGACACAAGCGTCATGACCGGGACTTGAACCCACACACCCGATGACTAAACCACCAGAACTTGAATCCGATGCTCTTAACCAGTTCGACGCGGGATAAATTTTCACCGAATTTACCCCCCACGCGGGATACTTTTGTGAATTTTGTTGAAATAAAAAAAAAAGTGCAAGTGCTGGCATAATTTTATTCTTTATGACAATTTTCTGAAATAAAAACTCTGTGATTTAAAAAAATCTGTCACAGTAGGGGAAAACACCTTCACATTTCTCTCTTTTTGTTTAAACTCACATTTTACCATCTCAAGATACGGATCCCTCAGAAAAATCTGCATTATTATCACTCACCTCAGCTCATCATCGTGATCATCAGAACTGACTTCGATATAACCATGCTAACTTCAGAATTCTCGCTTTTTTCACTATTATTTTCAAACTCTGAATTAGAACTATTGAACTATTACCCTTACTTTCCTCTGAACTAGATGAATCGGAATTAGAGGACCCTGACGATACAAAATATCAAAGAATTTCCGTGTCATTATTGTACACGCGTTTTCTCATGGAGGCCGCCATCTTGATTTTGTCAACAAAATGTCATCTCAATCGTTGTGTTCATCGGCTGGCCCTGTGTCCATAAAAGTTCAATAGCGCCACCAATCGCTAGTAAATTACACTAGATATATCCCTGGTACCCCGCAATGCAACTACAACTGAATCCCATACACAATTCGCACGCTGAGGGTAACGGCGATTCATATGTAAATTTGGCGAGTATACTCGTCTTCCTAGTGTCAGTAAAAAAAATTCCCGCGAGTTAACTCGTCATTCGCGTCGAACTGGTTAACCACTCGGCCATGACACACTAGAAACACTACCACCTCTTGAATTGAAATTTTCACATGATGTTTTTATTGTATAATATATCACATTGAGGTAGGGACTGAAAACCCAGTCCACATGCAAGGGTCCAGTCTGAGGTGGGATTCGAACCGGGGTCCAAGAAGGTGAAAGGCAGGGAAAGAAACCGCTGAGCCAACCTGATCCCCAAACATTGAGGAAATCTTAAGCTTACCTCGTGATCGTAATATTCACAGGGGCAGTCAGTAACGCAATTCTCCCCGTCCCAATATTGGCCAGGTGGACAGCTACATCCGGGAGTACATTGTACGGGACATGGCACAAGTAGATGATCACAACTACGAGGACATGGACATTCTTGATACGTCATAGGTGTACAATCTGTAGGTTGGAGGAAAGACGAAAACCAATTCACAAAAACTCAACATGGTTGTAGCGACTGTGTGGTAGGGATCAATTCAGGGATTGATGCAGCTAAGCTATTTTGTGAGTTAGATTTCAATAATGTGATCCCTCTGCTGCCGTTTTCCAGGTTGTATCGTAAACTTTAGCAGTTGTATGGCTTCTGATTGGCAGTTACAGGTCGAGTGGTTTCTAAGTGGCACCACTGAACATAGATATTGACAAAATAGGGAGACTGCCAACATTGGGGCTAGATAGCTCAGTTGGTTGAGCACCAGCACATAATCCGGAAGTCGCAGTTTCAAATTCTGCTCTAGTCAATTTTTCTTTGTTCTTGTGTAATTCTAAACGAATGTGTACAGCACAATGCTACCAGGCTTTTCCCATCTAGAGGTTTATATACAAAAACTTGCCCCACCCTCAGTATTATTATTCTGAACATTTTTGAGCTTCCTGAGTTATCTGTTCTCTTTGAAAATACTGTTGACACAATGAAACCCTGACTTGACAAGAAAAGCGCTCCTAAGTTGTCCCGGGCGTAATAAACATGCCATCAGACGTGAAGGGGCGCATACCTGGAACGCATTCGCAGCACTCTCCTGCTGTGTTGATCAGGATTTCTCCCTCTGAACAGATCAAGTTACAAGTCTTGATCAGATTGGCAGTATCGTCGATGTGTAGTACGTCCTGATCACAGATGGCCGAGTAGCAGTCATCGATCACGATGCTGTCACCATACTGCAATTACATCAACCAAATTAGCATTTCCCAGATTTGATGGCTGTTTTCACTAAGACATTTTTAAAAACATTGTAAAAAAGTCCTTTCAGTTTGCTGCATTCAGGCAGGTTTTCAATTCAACTGTGATGTGTTTTGCATTTAGCAGGGAGCCTAGAGGAAATCCCATGGGGGTATGGGTTCATTTTATGTTCATTTACAAATCTTTCAGAAAAGCCAAAGGAAGTTTCGCTTTTAGATGTGGGAGGAAAACCCCTCAGAAATCAGGGAAACCCCCATAATCGGGTAGGGACTGAAAACCCAATCCACATAGTGCCCCCGGTGGGATTCAAACCAGGGTCCCAGAGGTGGTAGGACGAGGAAAGCTCCCACTACACCAACTCCACCACCTTGTGTATCTGACTTACTGTATAGAACTTCCCATCATAATAACACGGACATCTCTCCCGAGGTATACAGACATTCTCATGAAGAACGAAGCCCGGTGGACAGCTACAACCTGGGGTGCAGGTTTCTGGGTCACAGTCAATGATCAGAGGAGGTCGACCACCTGGGTACGCTGCCATGGCCAGGCAGTCTAAATGACAGTTACAGTCTTTGTACACAAGATCCGAATCACACTGCACTGTGGACAAAAGCAAAAACAGACATCGTTGAAATATCTCCGTCTTCGAGATGGAGCACGACATGTGCAGCTTTAAAATTGTATTTCTGGGCCGACAAGATATTTTAAATTAAACTTCTAAAAAAATTCTCTTATTATTATTATTATTATTATTATGTATTTCTGGAAATGAAACCAAGGATGCCTCATAAGTAAACTTAATAACTGTTTCCTGCAAGCCTAGGGAAACCTGTAAACAAGGGTGCTTGCTGTAAACCAGAAACACAGGGGTTAACCCCTACTCTCCTTCCACGATAAGTGTTCTGGGTTCTTTTACGTGCACTACCAATCGTAGTACCAGGGACCTATGGCTTAATGTTCCATCCAAAGGACAACAAAATTATGGTAAAGTATTATGCTCAAGGACACAAGTATCATGACTGTGACTCGAATCCACACTCTGCTGATCAGAAACACCAGAGCTCGAGTTCGCAACACACAACACATAAGAGAAAGAGGTAACTTCTCACTAAAATAATAAAAGACTTCATGCATGAAGCCTTTTATTAGCATCTGAAAGCACACAAAATTGTGCAACAAGGGTGTTTTTTCTTTCTTTATTTTCTTACAACTTCGATGACCGATTCAGCCCAAACTTTCACAGGTTTGTTATTTTATGCATATGTTGGGATACACCGAGTGACAATACTGGTCTTTGATAATTACCAAACATGTTCAGTGCCTTTAAAGTGTGGATATTCTACTCTTCAAAAATGACTTTTGACTTTGTTCTTTTAACCCCACTAATATAAATGGTATCAAAATTGCTTACTGTGAGTTGTTACTACTTGTGTTGTTGTAGTGATGGGTGGTGCAGTAGTAGTTGAAAGAGTCGTTGGTGCTGCTGTTGTAGATCCGCAACCAACATGCACAACCTCACAACACATCAATCGAATCACGTAATCATAACATTTCGGAGGGAAACCGACTTGGTCAGCATGCATGCATCGGAAACCATCCGACTTAGTACACGACGTCTGCTGGCCAGCAGCTTCGCTGGACATCTCTCGGTTTGTCTTCACGACACAGATGATATCAGACGGTACCTCGCAGAAGCTGTAGAGTTTTCTAAGATCACTAATGAGCTCAAATTCGTAGTCACTATCCGTGACCTTACTGCCTTCAATTTCATCATCCAGCCATTCAGTCCATGTGCAGATTTCTTCGTATTTCGGAACACACACTATGAACGAAAAAAGGTAAACCCTTGAAGTCACATGTTGTAAAGATGTTCCTCTATTATCTTGTAGTTTAAAAAGGGGCATTCTTCAAAACTGTTCCCATTTCTAATACCTAAGTATTTCTTCACGTTGTTTCTTTACAAAAAATTTATTAATTTACCATAGACCATTTCATGGCCAAATACCCTGAACGTGAGTGAGCGGTGCCAAAGCTAGCAGTTCCATTGTTGACTACTAAATTCTACCAAAGATTTAATGCAATAAACAGGCATGTCAAAGCCAGTGGCTGTTTTCATAAAAAATCTTTCACAAACTGCACATTCAACAATTAAACCACATAGAACAGTTTCGTGTAAACACCAAATTTTGCCAAGATCTTTGGCTACAAAAGCCGTTAAACTTCAAAACTCAATTCCACAAATTATTGGTTGCAGGAGTGGGACACTACTTCATGGCTGTAGTCACTCATACTGGCTGAATTCAATCAAATAAGCTTGAATTCTGGCTTCTACCAGTTTGAAAACTGAGCTATTTTACGTGACTCCATTTTTTTATACCAGTGTGTCGCGTAAAACATACACTTGATCAAGATGTTTACCGAGCGTTTTACGTTTTGTTCTATTACAATGTGTCACATACCTGTAGTTGTTAAGATGGTGGTGGTACGAACTGTCGTCGTCAACTCAGGTGTAGCTGTGACCACAGTGGTTGTTTTGGATGTAGTCGGTTGAGCTGATGTTGTCGGGCTTGCTGTTGTTACTTCTGTAACTGTCTCAGTTGTGGTTAGAATTGTGCTAGCTGGTGCGGTTGTTGTTGGAACTATGTATCAGATAAAAAGAAATGGAACCATTTTTCACTGTTTCAAAAAGAAACAAACAAAACATGAATGTTGTACAGTTAAGATTTGCCCTGAGCTTAACCGAATTAAAGGTAGGGTCAGTTGTCAATAAAATGCAGATTTACAGGCAAAATTGTGAAGAAAGATACAATTAAAGTCACACGTGAAAGTTTCAGCTAAACACAGTGTCTACTTGCTGAGGAAACAGCAAAAACTGTCACTGTATTTACAAGAATGTAAAATCCATCCACGTTTAGCGAGTTGACTACCAACTGCATCTCTGGCCGACAGACACCATCCCTCAGAAATCCACGTCACAAACTCAAACAGGTCCCCTAACTGAGGTCCAAAGAAGACCTATCATTGGCTGAGAGTTGTGGTTTGTGCAGGAACATGTTATTCCAGACCCTTTATTGTAGAACTCAAACCAACTTTACTTACTCGTTTCTTCACAGCCATCCAAACTCACTGTATACCCCAGATTACTCGCGACGTCATTTCTCGTTACGATGTAAACATTCAGTCGTGTAAGAAACGGCGTATCGTCCGGGAGACGAATCTTCTCTTCAGTGAAACCGTAGAAGATGCGGGTATTATCCCCACTCATTATCTCAGTATCACTGGATGTCCCACTCAAGGTGTACGTGAAGGCGACGCTCACTGGATGCTGTACGCCATCCCGGGACTGGATCCGTACGGAGGTGATTTTAACACTGGGAGTAAAATCAACCATCATGTGCGGTCTGAAGTAAACCTTCTCTTCGTCTTCAGGCATGGGTAGATCTTGAGGGATCCACCACTCATTTGAGAGTAGTGGTGAATCTGCTCCTTCTGAGAGATGTCGTTGAACGGTGACTGGTACGTAATCGTCCAGATCTTCGTTACAATAAACCTCCTCGGTGGTGGTTGCAGGGCGGGTCGTTTGTTTCGTCGGGATAACTAATCAACAAAATATAAACAAACAAAATAATATGTGAGATAATTTATCATCTCTGTTGTTTCTGATCAGCAGGGTGTGGGTTCGAGTCCTGGTCTTGGCACTTGTGTCCTTAAGCAAGACACTTAAACTATTATTGCTTTGTCCTTCAGATGGGATGTAATGAAAGACATCGGTTCTGTGTGTTGTGTACTGCACATTAAAGAACCTAGTTACACTTATCGCCAAGAGAAGGGGGTTGCCCTGGTGTTTCTGGCAGTGGCTGCTGAATGCGCCGCAGTACCTGGTAAACCCTTACAAGGTGCTACATAAATGGCTCTCATAATTCATGAAAAGTAAAACAATACAAACAAATCTTAACAAGATAAGTTTCTCTTTCGTTCAAGTGCCTTGAGCACCTTATTGGTGAATAAGTACGTTATATCAGACTCCAATATAATGTTTATAACTTTGTTATGTTAATGAAACAGTTTACCAAATGAGATGTTGGTTTCATAATTCTACAGTTCCAACTAAAAGAGTCTAAGAGCAAATGGAGAATTGTCTTACCAGTTGTAGTTGGTGCTTCTGTTGTAGGTGCAGATGTGGATACAACTAAGAACAAAACAAACCAGAAATATAAATTAATATGATAGTCCACACTAGCTTCAGAATGAAACTAAACTGTTAACCCTTGACCCAAGCTTTTGAGCAAAACCCTGCCTAGGTAAAAAAAAAAAGAATGCAGCCATTGACAGTTTTGTATTTTTCTTTTACCCTGTGTTGTTTTGGTTGGCAAGCAGTTTGCAAATGCCATTTTATTTCACTCTTAAATACAGGTTGAATGGCTTCTGACTGGCACCACGAATGATATTTCAAAATAGGGAGACCACTATTAAATATAGGGCTAGATAGCTCAGTTGGTAGAGCGCCGGCGCGTTAAACAGGAGACCGAAGGTTAAAATCAGGCTCTATTATTCATATTTTTGTTAAACCCCAAAAAACCTATAATTTAAGCCAGGAAAGATCTCCATAAAAGTCTTAAAAACACAAAACATTAATTTACTCTTAGTTCAACACCTGTCTCTTGAGTAAAACCCTTGCTAACTTACCTGTCTCTTCACAACCATTTAGAACCACTTGGTAGCTTGCACCTGGTCTAGTTTTGATTACAAACACTCTCAGCCCAGTAGCAAATTGCGTGCTTGGTGGCAAATCAATTGGAGTTCCCGTGGTACCTACAAAGATCCTTGAGAGAGCTGCTTCGTCGACAAGCGAGTAGTAATCGGTGTTGGTGGTCTCTTGGACTCTCAACGCAACGGCAATTTCCACACCACGTCCCAGGGCGCTGTTAATGACCAAAGAGGTCACTAATGCCCGGGGAGTGAAGTGGAACTCCAGGTACGAGCCAGTGTAGGGGAAGTCTTCATCTTCGGGTATGCTCTCCGGTTGCCACCAACTCTGAGGTGATATTGTAGATCCTGTGTCGGAGTTGATTCTTGTTACCGTCACCGGATCGTACAAGTCAAGATCTTCTGCGCATTTTTCTGGGGTTGTTGTTGAGGGCGGTCTTGTGGCTACTGTTGTTATATCACACACAAAGAGATTTTGAAAAAAATTTAATTTGTGAAATCAGGAAAAGTCCTGTGAAAACACATGCCTGCACTCATGCTAAAAAGGTATCATGGGTTGCATTACCTTAATAACCATATCTGTCCTTCATGATGTAAAAACCTTGAAAATATTAATCTTAAAAACAACATACCTGCGGTTGTCTCAACTGTGGTTGTTTCCGTTGTGGTTGCCTCAGGAGTGGTTGTTGTTACGGTCGTAGTGACTACCTCAGTTGTTGTGGGGGGGCCAGAAGTTGTAGGTGCTGCAGTGGTTGTCACACGTGTGGTAGTTGCTTCAGTAGTAGTTGGAGATTCTGAGAATTTATTTGGAGAAAACAAACATGAGTTGCAAAATAGTCACAACAGTCGGTTTTAAATAAGAAGTTACACAGCGTTTACACTAGATCCAGAAAGGTGGATTGAGATCCGGCATTTTGTTTACGACCGCAGATCAAGATCCTGTGTCGCGTTTACGCTAGTGCTTGATCCGGCTCCGACCCCACTTTTGGACCGGATGTATATTGGTCATGACGTCACCGCTCCTCGCAAAGAGCTCAAGGGTTACGTGGAACAGATCAAAGGTCAGAATTACAGCGCGCCATATTTTCAATTCAATACAAAAACAGTTTTAGGAATATACAATTACAAGTAAACTCACTAAAAAGCGATAAGTATTTCCCTCGCGACGACATGTTGCGAGAGTACCTCCACAGTGCTGCCATCCCATAGTATTCATCACCTCGATCCCGCAGATGTGCTTGGTCCTAGTGTGAGTGTGCTATACTTTATTGTTAGGGGATGAAGGAACGGCGAGTGGGAGCGAAGGTGCAAGGGAAATTCCCTGTGTGAGAAATGCGTGGTCGGGGCCGGGATGTATCAGAATAAAATTCAAGGCACCACCTTTTACAGATCGCAACGTTCAATTGTGGAGTAAGAAACCATGAATTAAATGAGTCGGAACCAGTGAACAACGACCATGGAAGTAGAAACAGTTGGGAAAATTAACAAAATACAGCAACAAGGCAAGCTCCGAACGTAACGATGTATGTATATAAAGGAATACTGAAAACAACAAATCGTTTCATACACACACAGTACATGTGCACTGTGCATGACACAACAACGAAGACACGCACACAAATATAACAGCGAGGGATGTCGCAGCAAAGCCCAAGCGAAAAGCGCGCCATTCGTAGCAAAACCGGAAGATCACATCGAATTGCGATGTCTGATCCACCTTTGCGTTTACACTTGTATTTGTAATCCACTTTGCCGGATCTGATCCACCAATTGCCGGCTTCAACC
The DNA here is from genome assembly GCA_037783415.1 of Leptasterias polaris. Lineage (NCBI taxonomy): Eukaryota > Metazoa > Echinodermata > Asteroidea > Forcipulatida > Asteriidae > Leptasterias > Leptasterias polaris. The sequence continues at coordinate 5,137,924 of JAZGTN010000025.1, read as the reverse complement.
CTCCTCGAAAGGTGGATTAAAATTGCCGGATCTTGAACCGGGTCTGATCCGGCATTTTTGCGTTTACACTAGCTGTTAATCCACATTGCCGGATCTGAACCGGGTCTGATCCTCCTTTCGGGCTCTAGTGTAAACGGGGTCCCAGACTTTTTCAAGAACTCTAGCTCACCTGTAGTTGTTGGCTGTGTTGTGGTGCGTACAGTAGTTGTCTCCTCAGTGGTTGTTGCCTCTGGAGTGGTGGTGTGTACAGCAGTGGTAGTGACCACCTCGGTGGTTGTAGGTGCAGCAGAAGTCGTGGGTGCGGTGGTGATTTCACGAGTGGTACTGACAGTAGAACTGAACACCTCAGTGCTAGTAGGAACTGAAATTAAAATATATTAAATTAAAGAGGACAACTTGGACAGTAAAAATTCATAAGGACTCACTTTAAAACTTTTTTTGAATAAAGCTCACAAAACAATTTCCCACATTTTTCCAGGTCCACTTATGAATTGTAATTACCTGTCTCTTCACAACCGTTGAAGATTATTCTGTAACTTGCATCTGGATTTGGTCCAACAATGAAAACTCTCAGTCTTGTTATAAACGACAAGGTTGGTGGTAAGGGAATGTTGGTGTCAGTGCTGCCGATAAAGATGGTTGAGTTTGTTTCATCAACAAGTGAAATGTATTGAGCTCGATCACTGGGCTGAAATTTAAAGGCAATGGTGACTTCCTCAGGCACTCCTTCTCTGTTTGTCACAATCACAGATGTAACTCTACTTTTTGGGATGAAGGTCACAGTCAAGTGTGATCCTTCATATGGAGCAGCAGTGTTATCTGGAGGATTGGCTGGTTTCCACCATTCATCAGGTGTAACTGGTAATGAAGTGTCAGAATTTTGTCTAGAGACTGTCACTGATGGAAACAAGTCAAGGTCCTCGGCACATTCTTCAGGTGTGGTTGAAGGGCCAGCTGTGGTGGTGACAGTGGTTATCTCTTTGGTCGTTGCTTCTGGAGAAGTTGTCACAACTGTGGTGCTGACTTCCTCAGTTGTTGTAGCTGGGCCAGAAGTTGTAGGTGCTGCAGTGGTTGTTACACGAGTGGTAGTTGCTTCAGTAGTAGTTGGGGCTCCTGGAAATGAGACAGTAACAGCAAAATAAGGAACTAGAACAAAAATAATGAATTGACAATAAGTTTTTCTTTGTCAATAATATTATGTCTTACCAGTTGTTGGCTGTGTAGTGGTTTGTACAGTTGTAGCCTCTTTTGTTGTTGTTGCCTCTGGAGTGGTGGTGATGACGACATTTGTTGTGACTTCCTTTGTAGTCTTAGGTCCAGATGTGGTTGTTGGAACTGTGGTTGAAACAACAGTTGTTGCCTTGGTTGTTGTTGCCTTGGTCGTTGTTGCAGCTGTTATTAAGTATCAAAGTATTGTAGTTTTAATATTTAGATTTCTGGGGTAATGTTCAAGGTAACAAATTATATAAATTAATATCTTAACTGACCAGTGGTCGTCTGCACAGTGGTTATCTCTGTGGTGGTTGCCTCAGGAGAGGTTTTCACAGCTGTTGTGGTGATTTCCTCGGTGGTTGTTGGTGCTGCTGTTGTTGGCTGGCCGGTGGTTGGTGGTGCAGCTGTTGTTGTCGGCTGGCCACTTGTTGTTGGCTGACCAGAAGTTGGAGGTGCAGCAGTGGTTGTTGGCTGACCAGAAGTTGGTGGTGCAGCAGTGGTTGTTGGCTGTCCAGAGGTTGTTGGTGCAGCCGTTGTTGGTTGGCCAGAAGTTGTTGGTGCAGCAGTAGTTACTACACGGGTGGTTGTGCTCTCAGTGGTAGTTGGTGCTTCTGATAAAATTGATCAACAATTTACAAAATTTATCAATCTTCAATCATCAAACAGAGAAGTAAAATTTTATTCTTTTACATGGCTGTAGTGACCAGGGTTATAAAGTTTTTAACGCATTCATCATTCTTTGGAATAGCATTTTATAAAAGCCAATATTATTATTAATATCTTTTTTTGGCATGATGTGATAAAGTTTCATTTTATCACAGCATGCCAAAAAAAGATCACATTTTCCTTTGTGCCAGTAACTCCTCGAGCTGGGCAACGTCCAGAAGCATTAAATTTCTAGAATCTTTGTTGGGATCCTTGCTGTTCCCCAAAGTGCCACCTTCTGTAACAGATCTACCTTCACATTTGTCCCTATTTAAACTAGATATTTCCTCAGTGATTTGGGAATGGTGCCAAGTGCTCTGAATTATTACCATTTAATATAATTTTACCTGTAGTTGTTGGCTGTGTAGAGATGCGTACAGTAGTTGTCTCCTCAGTGGTTGTCGCCTCTGGAGTGGTGGTGTGTACAGCAGTGGTAGTGACCACCTCGGTGGTTGTAGGTGCAGCGGAAGTCACGGGTGCGGTGGTGATTTCACGAGTGGTTACCACAGTAGTAATTGCTTCCTCTGTGGGTTTATAATGAGATGAAAGAAGATTTGTTGTGAAATTCTTTCTCATAAAACAATTAACTGATCTATTGCTGATAATCAAATAAACAAAGATTTCTCAAATACAACTCACCTGTTGTAGTTTCCACACTGATTGTTTCTGTGGTGGTTGCCTCAGGAGAAGTTGTCACAACTGTTGTGGTGACTTCCTCAGTTGTTGTAGCAGGGCCAGAAGTTGTAGGTGCTGCAGTGGTTGTCACACGAGTGGTAGTTGCTTCAGAAGTTGTTGGGGCTTCTAAAAAGTAACAAGACATAAAACAGAGATGAATAATGTCCCCACATGAGGCAATGGATATGACAAAATTTGTTTGTTTTTTCCAAGCATGCAAAAGCCAACGCTAAATTTTACCTGTGGTTGTTGGCTGTGTAGAGATGCGTACAGTAGTTGTCTCCTCAGTGGCTGTTGCCTCTGGAGTGGCGGTGTGTACAGCAGTGGTAGTGACCACCTCGGTGGTTGTAGGTGCACCTGAAGTTGTGGGTACATTGGTGGTTTCACGTGTAGTTACAACAGCTGTAGTCGCTTCTTCTATAGTGTAAATTAGGTTAAAAAATGACTTTAATAACTGATATTTTTGTAAAGTTTTTGTTTTATACGTACATAAAATAAAGGGAAAAATCTGTCTAGCCAAATGTACTTTCATGGTCTAGGAATATTGACATTTCACCTGAAGTTGTCTGCACAGTGGTTATCTCTGTGGTGGTTGCCTCAGGGGAAGCTGTCACAATTGTTGTGGTGACTTCCTCGGTCGAGGTAGGAGGGCCAGAAGTTGTAGGTGCTGCGGTGGTTGTTACACGAGTGGAAGTCTCTTCGGTGGTTGTTGGAGCTCCTGGAAATTACAAAACAGCATTATTTGGTTACTAGGGTTTGAAGATTTAACGATTTTACTTTCAATCGAACATCCAATCAGCATCAAAAATGAGATATCTGGTGTACGCAGTTTGTGAAGGAGAAGTGCAGAGGATGCGGGAAGGGGGAGTGGAGGGCGTTAAACTCCCACTCTATCTTGATGTAAATAGAGCTCTGTTACAACTTCTTTATTACCATGCAAACAAAACCGCTGCTCTAACCAGCCCAAGCACAACAATATAACAATACTCATATCAGGTAAAGAATAGAAAACAGCAAAACTGAGACAGATAAACACACTAACAAACACAAACGTGCTGAGAAAATAAGGAAAAAAAACGTTGATTAACAATACTGATATTTGTTCAGAGATGTATAACAGAAACGACTTTTACCAGAAGTTGTTGCCGCTGTAGTTTTCAGCACAACTGTTGTGGCCTCTTTTGTTGTTCCCTTAGGAGTGGTTGTGTAAACAATGGTCGTAGATGCTTCTTCAGTTGTTGTAGGAGCCGCTGTGGTTATGACTTCACCAGATGTTGTTGGCGCTGCAGTTGTGATAATTGTTGTTGCTCCAGTTGTCTTGGCTACAGTTGTTCCAACCTCAGTAGTTGAAGGAGCTAAAATAAGAGATCATTTGACTTCTGTAGTAATTCCGATTATTAAAAGATACACAGTATTTTGAAATTAAATTTAAGACATGTGTTTGGTAAAGTTTAAGCATACCAGCAGATGTTGTCTTAACAGTGGTTATCTCTTCTGTTGTTGCTTCTGGAGAAGTTGTCACAACTGTGGTGCTGACTTCCTCAGTTGTTGTAGGAGGGCCAGAAGTTGTAGGTGCTGTGGTGGTTGTCACACGAGCGGTAGTTGCTTCAGTAGTTGTTGGGGCTTCTGCAAAATTTTAGTCATTTGAGCACAAACAAAATGAAAACAAAGTTCTTGAAAGATATTTTGTAAAATAACAAGGCAAACATTAACAATACAATTGCTGTTAGAAGATAAACATGTTACCTGTAGTCGTTGGCTGTGAAGTGGTATGTACAGTAGTTGTCTCCTCAGTGGTTGTTGCCTCTGGAGTGGTGGTGTGTACAGCAGTGGTAGTGACCACCTCGGTGGTTGTAGGTGCAGCGGAAGTCACGGGTGCGGTGGTGATTTCACGAGTGGTTACCACAGTAGTAATTGCTTCCTCTGTGGTTTTATAATGAGATGAAAGAAGATTTGTTGTGAAATTCTTTCTCATAAAACAATTAACTGATCTATTGCTGATAATCAAATAAACAAAGATTTCTAAAATACAACTCACCTGTTGTAGTTTCCACACTGATTGTTTCTGTGGTGGTTGCCTCAGGAGAAGTTGTCACAACTGTTGTGGTGACTTCCTCAGTTGTTGTAGCAGGGCCAGAAGTTGTAGGTGCTGCAGTGGTCATCACACGAGTGGTAGTTGCTTCAGAAGTTGTTGGGGCTTCTAAAAAGTAACAAGACATAAAACAGAGATGAATAATGTCCCCACATGAGGCAATGGATATGACAAAATTTGTTTGTTTTTTCCAAGCATGCAAAAGCCAACGCTAAATTTTACCTGTGGTTGTTGGCTGTGTAGAGATGCGTACGGTAGTTGTCTCCTCAGTGGTTGTTGCCTCTGGAGTGGCGGTGTGTACAGCACTGGTAGTGACCACCTCGGTGGTTGTAGGTGCACCTGAAGTTGTGGGTGCGGTGGTGATTTCACGAGTGGTTACCACAGTAGTAATTGCTTCCTCTGTGGGTTTTTGAAAAGATACAAATAATTATTACGCAGGAGTCTCTCTCAAAAACAAACATCTGACTATATTGCTGATAATGATATAAAGAAAGATTTCTCAAATACAACTCACCTGAAGTTGTCTGCACAGTGGTTATCTCTGTGGTGGTTGCCTCAGGGGAAGCTGTCACAATTGTTGTGGTGACTTCCTCGGTCGAGGTAGGAGGGCCAGAAGTTGTAGGTGCTGCGGTGGTTGTTACACGAGTGGAAGTCTCTTCGGTGGTTATTGGAGCTTCTGGAAATTACAAAACAGCATTATTTGGTTACTAGGGTTTGAAGGTTTAACGATTTTACTGTCAATCGAACATCCAATCAGCATAAAAAATGAGATACCTGGTGTACGCAGTTTTTGAAGGAGAAGTGCAGAGGATGTGGGAAGGGGGAGTGGAGGGCGTTAAACTCCCACTCTATCTTGATGTAAATAGAGCTCTGTTACAACTTCTTTATTATCATGCAAACAAAACTGCAGCTTCAACCAGCCCAAGCACAAAAATATAACAATACTCATATCAGGTAAAGAATAGAAAACAGCAAAACTGAGACAAAAAACACACTAACAAACACACCAACATGCCGAGAAAAAACCGTTGATTAACAATAGTGATGATTGTTCAGAGATGTATAACAGAAACGACTTACCAGAAGTTGTTGCCGCTGTAGTTTTCAGCACAACTGTTGTGGCCTCTTTTGTTGTTCCCTTAGGAGTGGTTGTGTAAACAATGGTCGTAGATGCTTCTTCAGTTGTTGTAGGAGCCGCTGTGGTTATGACTTCACCAGTTGTTGTTGGCGCTGCAGTTGTGATAATTGTTGTTGCTCCAGTTGTCTTGGCTACAGTTGTTCCAACCTCAGTAGTTGAAGGAGCTAAAATAAGAGATCATTTGACCTCTGTAGTTATTCCGATTATTAAAAGATACACAGTATTTTGAAATTAAATTTAAGACATGTGTTTGGTAAAGTTTAAGCATACCAGCAGATGTTGTCTTAACAGTGGTTATCTCTTCTGTTGTTGCTTCTGGAGAAGTTGTCACAACTGTGGTGCTGACTTCCTCAGTTGTTGTAGGAGGGCCAGAAGTTGTAGGTGCTGTGGTGGTTGTCACACGAGCGGTAGTTGCTTCAGTAGTTGTTGGGGCTTCTGCAAAATTTTAGTCATTTGAGCACAAACAAAATGAAAACAAAGTTCTTGAAAGATATTTTGTAAAATAACAAGGCAAACATTAACAATACAATTGCTAAGTGGTGTTTGAAGCTTTGCATGGTGTTGAAAGTAAGAAGTAACTATAACTATAAATGTAAATAGTAGTGAACTTGCGGGTACAACCATGTGTATAATCTCTTGTGGGAGGAGTGTTCAAGTCACAAGAAGAGCGGATGGCACCCTCGCCCACACCGTACACCGCAAACCAACCCACACTGACCGGTATCTACACAGCTCTTCGTTTCATCATCCACGCTTCAAGTCTGCCGTCCAGAACACCTTGGTCCGCCGTGCATTTAACATCTGCGACCAAGACAGCTTGAAGCAGGAACTCCATCACATCCAGACATCGCTACGACTCAACGGATACAAGACCTTCAACTTCAACCAGCCCAAGCCAAGCCTACCAGCAGAACGGCCAGATTTCAAGGCAACCATCACTCTCCCGTACATCGGCCTCACATCACACAAGCTACAACGGATCTTCAGCCAAGCCCAAGTCAAGACCTTCCACACAGCACCGAACAAGATTCAAGCATCTCTTCACACACACAAGGACAAGCAAGACACCCAAGCCAAGGCCGGCGTTTACCGCATTCCTTGTGAATGTGGTAAAGTATACATCGGAGAAACCGGCCGCAACGTATCAACAAGAATCAAGGAACATCAAGCACACGGCAGACTGGGACACCTGGACAAATCCGCAATCATCAAACATTCACAAGAACAAGATCATCTCATCAAATGGAAGCAAGCCAAGCTCATCGCACCTGTCAAGTTCTGGCACCAACGCAGAGTCAGGGAAGCGATCGAGATCAAGTCGCACAACACGGTTCCACAAGACATCGGGTTTTTCATCAATGACATCTGGTCACCTCTACTCAAGCCAGTCCTCCCAGCAGCAGCTCACCACAACACTGACACACTCCAGCGCACACACATCCAGCCAGCAGCCAACTACCATGCATCACCGGTCAACAACAACTTGGATACTTCCCGCCCAAAAGTGCACCCCACTAGCTCTACTTAAGCTGCAACACCACCAGCAGTCCAGCATTCTCCTGAAGACGAGCAGAGTATACTGTTCGAAACGTCGAGACCAAACCGGCTCTTTTCAGAGCCAACACTCCTCCCACAAGAGATTATACACATGGTTGTACCCGCAAGTTCACTACTATTTACATTTATAGTTATAGTTACTTCTTAATACAATTGCTGTTAGAAGATAAACATGTTACCTGTAGTTGTTGGCTGTGAGGTGGTATGTACAGTAGTTGTCTCCTCAGTGGTTGTTTCCTCTGGAGTGGTGGTGTGTACAGCAGTGGTAGTGACCACCTCGGTGGTTGTAGGTGCAGCGGAAGTCGTGGGTGCGGTGGTGATTTCACGAGTGGTGACCACAGTTGTAATTGCTTCCTCTGTGGTTTTATAATGAGATGAAAGAAGATTTGTTGTGAAATTCTTTCTCATAAAACAATTAACTGATTCTATTGCTGATAATCAAATAAACAAAGATTTCTCAAATACAACTCACCTGTTGTAGTTTCCACAATGATTGTTTCTGTGGTGGTTGCCTCAGGAGAAGTTGTCACAACTGTTGTGGTGACTTCCTCAGTTGTTGTAGGAGGGCCAGAAGTTGTAGGTGCTGCAGTGGTCATCACACGAGTGGTAGTTGCTTCAGAAGTTGTTGGGGCTTCTAAAAAGTAACAAGACATAAAACAGAGATGAATAATGTCCCCACATGAGGCAATGGATATGACAAAATTTGTTTGTTTTTTCCAAGCATGCAAAAGCCAACGCTAAATTTTACCTGTGGTTGTTGGCTGTGTAGAGATGCGTACGGTAGTTGTCTCCTCAGTGGTTGTTGCCTCTGGAGTGGCGGTGTGTACAGCACTGGTAGTGACCACCTCGGTGGTTGTAGGTGCACCTGAAGTTGTGGGTGCGGTGGTGATTTCACGAGTGGTTACCACAGTAGTAATTGCTTCCTCTGTGGGTTTTTGAAAAGATACAAATAATTATTACGCAGGAGTCTCTCTCAAAAACAAACATCTGACTATATTGCTGATAATGATATAAAGAAAGATTTCTCAAATACAACTCACCTGAAGTTGTCTGCACAGTGGTTATCTCTGTGGTGGTTGCCTCAGGGGAAGCTGTCACAATTGTTGTGGTGACTTCCTCGGTCGAGGTAGGAGGGCCAGAAGTTGTAGGTGCTGCGGTGGTTGTTACACGAGTGGAAGTCTCTTCGGTGGTTATTGGAGCTTCTGGAAATTACAAAACAGCATTATTTGGTTACTAGGGTTTGAAGGTTTAACGATTTTACTGTCAATCGAACATCCAATCAGCATAAAAAATGAGATACCTGGTGTACGCAGTTTTTGAAGGAGAAGTGCAGAGGATGTGGGAAGGGGGAGTGGAGGGCGTTAAACTCCCACTCTATCTTGATGTAAATAGAGCTCTGTTACAACTTCTTTATTATCATGCAAACAAAACTGCAGCTTCAACCAGCCCAAGCACAAAAATATAACAATACTCATATCAGGTAAAGAATAGAAAACAGCAAAACTGAGACAAAAAACACACTAACAAACACACCAACATGCCGAGAAAAAACCGTTGATTAACAATAGTGATGATTGTTCAGAGATGTATAACAGAAACGACTTACCAGAAGTTGTTGCCGCTGTAGTTTTCAGCACAACTGTTGTGGCCTCTTTTGTTGTTCCCTTAGGAGTGGTTGTGTAAACAATGGTCGTAGATGCTTCTTCAGTTGTTGTAGGAGCCGCTGTGGTTATGACTTCACCAGTTGTTGTTGGCGCTGCAGTTGTGATAATTGTTGTTGCTCCAGTTGTCTTGGCTACAGTTGTTCCAACCTCAGTAGTTGAAGGAGCTAAAATAAGAGATCATTTGACCTCTGTAGTTATTCCGATTATTAAAAGATACACAGTATTTTGAAATTAAATTTAAGACATGTGTTTGGTAAAGTTTAAGCATACCAGCAGATGTTGTCTTAACAGTGGTTATCTCTTCTGTTGTTGCTTCTGGAGAAGTTGTCACAACTGTGGTGCTGACTTCCTCAGTTGTTGTAGGAGGGCCAGAAGTTGTAGGTGCTGTGGTGGTTGTCACACGAGCGGTAGTTGCTTCAGTAGTTGTTGGGGCTTCTGCAAAATTTTAGTCATTTGAGCACAAACAAAATGAAAACAAAGTTCTTGAAAGATATTTTGTAAAATAACAAGGCAAACATTAACAATACAATTGCTAAGTGGTGTTTGAAGCTTTGCATGGTGTTGAAAGTAAGAAGTAACTATAACTATAAATGTAAATAGTAGTGAACTTGCGGGTACAACCATGTGTATAATCTCTTGTGGGAGGAGTGTTCAAGTCACAAGAAGAGCGGATGGCACCCTCGCCCACACCGTACACCGCAAACCAACCCACACTGACCGGTATCTACACAGCTCTTCGTTTCATCATCCACGCTTCAAGTCTGCCGTCCAGAACACCTTGGTCCGCCGTGCATTTAACATCTGCGACCAAGACAGCTTGAAGCAGGAACTCCATCACATCCAGACATCGCTACGACTCAACGGATACAAGACCTTCAACTTCAACCAGCCCAAGCCAAGCCTACCAGCAGAACGGCCAGATTTCAAGGCAACCATCACTCTCCCGTACATCGGCCTCACATCACACAAGCTACAACGGATCTTCAGCCAAGCCCAAGTCAAGACCTTCCACACAGCACCGAACAAGATTCAAGCATCTCTTCACACACACAAGGACAAGCAAGACACCCAAGCCAAGGCCGGCGTTTACCGCATTCCTTGTGAATGTGGTAAAGTATACATCGGAGAAACCGGCCGCAACGTATCAACAAGAATCAAGGAACATCAAGCACACGGCAGACTGGGACACCTGGACAAATCCGCAATCATCAAACATTCACAAGAACAAGATCATCTCATCAAATGGAAGCAAGCCAAGCTCATCGCACCTGTCAAGTTCTGGCACCAACGCAGAGTCAGGGAAGCGATCGAGATCAAGTCGCACAACACGGTTCCACAAGACATCGGGTTTTTCATCAATGACATCTGGTCACCTCTACTCAAGCCAGTCCTCCCAGCAGCAGCTCACCACAACACTGACACACTCCAGCGCACACACATCCAGCCAGCAGCCAACTACCATGCATCACCGGTCAACAACAACTTGGATACTTCCCGCCCAAAAGTGCACCCCACTAGCTCTACTTAAGCTGCAACACCACCAGCAGTCCAGCATTCTCCTGAAGACGAGCAGAGTATACTGTTCGAAACGTCGAGACCAAACCGGCTCTTTTCAGAGCCAACACTCCTCCCACAAGAGATTATACACATGGTTGTACCCGCAAGTTCACTACTATTTACATTTATAGTTATAGTTACTTCTTAATACAATTGCTGTTAGAAGATAAACATGTTACCTGTAGTTGTTGGCTGTGAGGTGGTATGTACAGTAGTTGTCTCCTCAGTGGTTGTTTCCTCTGGAGTGGTGGTGTGTACAGCAGTGGTAGTGACCACCTCGGTGGTTGTAGGTGCAGCGGAAGTCGTGGGTGCGGTGGTGATTTCACGAGTGGTGACCACAGTTGTAATTGCTTCCTCTGTGGTTTTATAATGAGATGAAAGAAGATTTGTTGTGAAATTCTTTCTCATAAAACAATTAACTGATTCTATTGCTGATAATCAAATAAACAAAGATTTCTCAAATACAACTCACCTGTTGTAGTTTCCACAATGATTGTTTCTGTGGTGGTTGCCTCAGGAGAAGTTGTCACAACTGTTGTGGTGACTTCCTCAGTTGTTGTAGGAGGGCCAGAAGTTGTAGGTGCTGCAGTGGTTGTCACACGAGTGGTAGTTGCTTCAGAAGTTGTTGGGGCTTCTAAAAAGTAACAAGACATAAAACAGAGATGAATAATGTCCCCACATGAGGCAATGGATATGACAAAATTTGTTTGTTTTTTCCAAGCATGCAAAAGCCAACGCTAAATTTTACCTGTGGTTGTTGGCTGTGTAGAGATGCGTACGGTAGTTGTCTCCTCAGTGGTTGTTGCCTCTGGAGTGGTGGTGTGTACAGCACTGGTAGTGACCACCTCGGTGGTTGTAGGTGCACCTGAAGTTGTGGGTGCGGTGGTGATTTCACGAGTGGTTACCACAGTAGTAATTGCTTCCTCTGTGGGTTTTTGAAAAGATACAAATAATTATTACGCAGGAGTCTCTCTCAAAAACAAACATCTGACTATATTGCTGATAATGATATAAAGAAAGATTTCTCAAATACAACTCACCTGAAGTTGTCTGCACAGTGGTTATCTCTGTGGTGGTTGCCTCAGGGGAAGCTGTCACAATTGTTGTGGTGACTTCCTCGGTCGAGGTAGGAGGGCCAGAAGTTGTAGGTGCTGCGGTGGTTGTTACACGAGTGGAAGTCTCTTCGGTGGTTATTGGAGCTTCTGGAAATTACAAAACAGCATTATTTGGTTACTAGGGTTTGAAGGTTTAACGATTTTACTGTCAATCGAACATCCAATCAGCATCAAAAATGAGATACCTGGTATACGCAGTTTTTGAAGGAGAAGTGCAGAGGATGTGGGGAGGGGGAGTGGAGGGCGTTAAACTCCCACTCTATCTTGATGTAAATAGAGCTCTGTTACAACTTCTTTATTATCATGCAAACAAAACTGCAGCTTCAACCAGCCCAAGCACAACAATATAACAATACTCATATCAGGTAAAGAATAGAAAACAGCAAAACTGAGACAAAAAACACACTAACAAACACACCAACATGCCGAGAAAAAACCGTTGATTAACAATAGTGATGATTGTTCAGAGATGTATAACAGAAACGACTTACCAGAAGTTGTTGCCGCTGTAGTTTTCAGCACAACTGTTGTGGCCTCTTTTGTTGTTCCCTTAGGAGTGGTTGTGTAAACAATGGTCGTAGATGCTTCTTCAGTTGTTGTAGGAGCCGCTGTGGTTATGACTTCACCAGTTGTTGTTGGCGCTGCAGTTGTGATAATTGTTGTTGCTCCAGTTGTCTTGGCTACAGTTGTTCCAACCTCAGTAGTTGAAGGAGCTAAAATAAGAGATCATTTGACTTCTGTAGTAATTCCGATTATTAAAAGATACACAGTATTTTGAAATTAAATTTAAGACATGTGTTTGGTAAAGTTTAAGCATACCAGCAGATGTTGTCTTAACAGTGGTTATCTCTTCTGTTGTTGCTTCTGGAGAAGTTGTCACAACTGTGGTGCTGACTTCCTCAGTTGTTGTAGGAGGGCCAGAAGTTGTAGGTGCTGCGGTGGTTGTCACACGAGCGGTAGTTGCTTCAGTAGTTGTTGGGGCTTCTGCAAAATTTTAGTCATTTGAGCACAAACAAAATGAAAACAAAGTCCTTGAAAGATATTTTGTAAAATAACAAGGCAAACATTAACAATACAATTGCTGTTAGAAGATAAACATGTTACCTGTAGTCGTTGGCTGTGAAGTGGTATATACAGTAGTTGTCTCCTCAGTGGTTGTTGCCTCTGGAGTGGTGGTGTGTACAGCAGTGGTAGTGACCACCTCGGTGGTTGTAGGTGCAGCGGAAGTCGTGGGTGCGGTGGTGATTTCACGAGTGGTTACCACAGTAGTAATTGCTTCCTCTGTGGTGAGATGAAAGAAGATTTGTTGTGAAATTCTTTCTCATAAAACAATAAACTTATTCTATTGCTGATAATGAAATAAACAAAGATTTCTCAAATACAACTCACCTGTTGTAGTTTCCACACTGATTGTTTCTGTGGTGGTTGCCTCAGGGGAAGTTGTCACAACTGTTGTGGTGACTTCCTCAGTTGTTGTAGCTGGGCCAGAAGTTGTAGGTGCTGCAGTGGTTGTCACACGAGTGGTAGTTGCTTCAGAAGTAGTTGGGCCTTCTGGAAATTTAGATCATTAAAAAAGATGAATAAAATCCTAAGGAAAGGGCAATTGTTGACTTCTGAATTTGTTCAAGTGTTCAAAAGCAAAAACCTTGATCTTACCTGTAGTTGTTGGCTGTGTAGAGATGCGTACAGTAGTTGTCTCCTCAGTGGTTGTCGCCTCTGGAGTGGTGGTGTGTACAGCAGTGGTAGTGACCACCTCGGTGGTTGTAGGTGCACCTGTAGTCGTGGGTGCGGTGGTGATTTCACGAGTGGTTACCACAGTAGTAGTTGCTTCCTCTAAATTGAGGTTTGAGATAGAACAAACTGATATTCACCAAGAAGTATGTTTCATTTTATCCTTTACACGAATTAATGCATTTAGAAACCACTACTTGTTTGAAACACTATGCAAAACTTCAAATCTTACTTTACCTGTAGTTGTTTCCACCGTGGTTATCTCTTTTGTAGTTGCCTCAGGAGAAGTTGTAACAACTGTTGTGGAGACTTCTTCGGTTGTTGTAGGAAGGCCAGAGGTTGTGGGTTTCTCAGTGCTGGTTGAATGGGTTATCTCCTCTGTGGTTACTTCCGGTACTGAGAAGCAAAAGAAAAATGAGAAAACCCGACTGATAAATTGAGTTCATCTTCAATCTGCAGATTTTTTACTGAAATGTTTCCCTCCATCCTACAATCTAGACTATTTCGAGGAATATCAATTCCTACCTTCAGCTCAGATATTTTCATCTTAATTTTTTTTTTATGTAGACCCTCACCAAGAGTAGTTTGGGGTGAACTTGCCAAAAAAAAAACATACAAAAAAAACCACACACACAGATTTACAAACTTCAACTCAACCCGTACCAGTGGGAGTGGCCCCAGTTGTTGTTACTACAGTTGCCGTCTGTTCAACAGTTGTAGCGCCCTCTGTTGTGCCAGTAACTGTGGTAGTTACAACTTCTTCTGTGGTGATGGTGGTTGCTTCGGCCGTTGTTGTAGGGACAGTGGTAGTGGCTTCTTTAGTCGTTATTATGGTAACTTCTCCAGTGGTTGTTGCTTCTGTTGTAGTTACAACTGTGAACAATTTAACACTTCAAGTTATTTTAGAAGGATGTCGTATTATTATCAATTTTAATCACAAGGAAACAGTTTGTAGGAATACAAAGTAGAAGATTCAAAAGAGCTTGACATCAAAAAGCACTAAGGCCGTGTTTGCAATGACGGTTTCAGCTGTTAAAGGAATGCTGAAAAGCACTGTCAGCCTCTTCCAAACTCAAGAAAATCTGGAAGAGCTCCCTGAGTAGAGAACTTGAAACCCAGTTCTTTAGAGCAGCTGTTCAAAGTACATTGCTGTATGGTGCTGAGTCCTGGACCCTCACCAACAACCTAACCAAGAGACTGGATGGATGGAGTGTATAAATGGCTGTTACGTACAGCAGTAAACCCCCCTGGCAAAACCACATAACAAATCACCAGGGCCCAATTTCATGGCTCTTCTTACCGTAAGCAAAGAATCGGCGCTTACAGAAGCAGGGAATTCCACGCTTACGTCAAGCGTATTTTACGGGTTAGCAGGGAATTTTTGCTTGTGCGCCTGCGTAGTCCATGTTACTAGGCATTCTACGCTTACACAGCTAGCGCAGAAATTCAGCGCTTGCTCGGTAAGCGGAGAGAGGTGATCGCAAGCGCAGAATTCGGCGGTAAGCAAAGCCATGAAATTGGGCCCAGATCTACAGAAATATGTAACCCAGGCAATTTTTGTTAAGAATAAAAATTTGCCTTTAGCCACCAGGTTAGCTCGGTGGTCAAGTGGTAAGACATCTGCTCTAGCAATGCAAACGTGGAGGGTTCAATTCCAGCCAGAGTGCTTTTCACAGAACTCGGAAAAGTACTGAGTATACAGTGCTTAACACAAATCCGATAAAAACCAAATCACATTCATTATCCTCAATGCAAAATTAACATCTCTAAAAAAAAAACATTTGGTAAGCAAAATTTATGACATAGGGCCCATCAGGCTGGCTTAAAGTAACCAATCTTATTACTGACTTACCTGTCGATTGGAAAGTTGTTGTTGCCTCTGGGGTAGTCTTGACAACAGTTGTGGTTTCATGTACGGTCGTCGGTTGAGCTGTAGTTTTCGGTCCCTCGGTGGTCAGTTCAGCTGTGGTGGTGGACGAAACCAACAGAGTAGTTGTGGCCTCAGTGGTTGTTGGGGGTTCTGTTAATAAATCAAAACAATAGTCAATAAATCAATAAGTTATTAAAAGACCATGGTTTTAAGCTACAAATTCTTTGTGGGGTTTAATTAAGCAAGTAAACCGCTTTTGCCAGGGACATTGTCTTCAAATCTCTGAAAATTCTCCCGTTTGGAATTGCTCCTTATCCTTTCCATGAACAAAAACACCTACAGTGTTTTGTAATCAGTGAGTAGAGAATAACGAGACATACCTTTTTTCTCTTGAATACAACCAGCAGAACAGTCTGCCATTTTGTGGAGTCAAAAATTTGGTGGACAGTGAAATTACACACACACAAAAATGTCAAGGGATATTTATGTGAATCAATATACTCTACTTTAAAAATATCTTTCCAACCATATTTATTTCAAAGCAAATGCTTGTTATCGCACAAAGTGCCCAATCTGAAAGTAACGTGCCCATTTATAGAACAATGGTCCCCTCCTCCTTCTAAAGGCTAGCCCCTCTCTCGATTACGACCAAGATTTAGCCTCACCCGTAGTCGTAGCTTCAGTTGTTGTAACTGATGCTGTGGTTGTTTCAATGACTGTAACCTCTGGTGAGGTTGTTTTGACCGAGGTGGTGGTAGCCTCCCTTGTGGTTATTGGCGCCTCACTTGTTGTTGGTTCAGCCGTTGTCTGTTGAGTTGTAACGACTGTTGTCTTGGCTTCCTCTGGAAAAAAAGTTACAGTTGATATTTAAAGAGGGTCTCCAAGATCAAATTGGAATTTGTAATGAACTCATTTTTCAATAGTTAGAGTCCTCACGAAAGTGGGGAAAAAGTTACAAGTCTCTAACCTTATGTTCAAATGGTGCAAAATATCATTTTTATTTGATACTCTTTCAGAGTTAAAATTGAAGCATGACGTCATCGAACAGCAAAAACAAAACGGGTCTGTACATTCCAAAGAGGAATTTCTGTGTAGTCATAAGCTCAAATTCAATGCCGTTTTGAATGAATATCATCACAATTCAGCAATAACCTGTTCCCTGCACAAAATACACCGATCCATTAAGCCACGCCCATTTCTCATTGACCAATCACAGCCGCGAAATCTGATCACCATTTGAGCCGTTTGGTAATCTTTGCACTAATGGTGATCGGGTTTCGCGGCTGTGATTGGTCAACTCGTAAGGAGGCGGGGCTTGGTGGATCGATCTATTGTACAGATCCTATTTGAAATGCGACTTCCCAATAGCAACCTTATTTTAATTTACCATCATTAGAAAGTTCCGATATTTCTCTTTTCAACCATAGTAAGCTTGGGTATGGAGGGTGACAAAACATGGACATAGACAAAACTACAGTTTTTTAACAAATGGCCTTTGTGCATGCTCAGGCTTGGGTATTTTTGGTGTGTTATCTTGGTCGACTAAAGTCGCCATTGGGGCTCAAGAAGGGTATAGTGCACAGTCGACTTAAGTCCCCATCTGGGCTGAAAGGGTTAACAGCTATAGAAAAAGTAGAAACTTTAATTGTTTCTCAAGAGATATGCCAACCTGTAGTTGTTAGTATAACAGTTGTCTGTACAGTAGTTGCTTCAGGTGTTGTTGTCTTTATCACGGTGGTTACCTCCGTTGGTTTAAAAGGAGTTGTGGCCTCCCTGGACGTAGTGGCTGGACTTGTTATCACCTCAGTTGTGGTCACTTTGAGAAAAGAAAATGAAACAACGTCATCTCAAAGACTTCTAGCATTTTTATTTCTCTTTTAGTGTGTGAGAGCTACATTTGCGTTCTTGCAGCAGCTGCTTTCTTTTACATCCGTCTGGATCCAAGTATTTAAAGAGGAAGGAAGTGAGCAATTCAATTTTGTCATGTACTCTTTTTCCAACAGATAGAGTCCTCATGTCAGTTATGAAAAAATTCTCTCACATCTCGTCAAATTGTGTAAATCGCCATTGCATTCGATACCCTTCCAGTGCAAAATTTGTCAACATCAAAAACATCTGATGACATCATTCTGAGACAAATGGGTCTCTACGTTTTTATACGGGATGTTGTGGTTCATTCCAGCCTGACTTTCAGTAATATTTGTTCAAAACAGCCTTGAATTTGACCTTTTGTTTGACAAAAAATTCCTCCTTGGAATGCAAAGATCCATTAGTTGTTTCAACCAAATGACGCCATGTTTCAAATTTTGCTTTGAACAAGTCAGTTATGAACCAAACCACCCCTGTATAAAAATGTAGTGACCCATTCGAGTCAGAATGATGTCATCAGATGTTTTGGATGTTGACAAGTTTTGCACTTGTAGAGTATTGAATACAATGGCTATTTACACAAGTTTAATATGAGGTAAAACTTGTAATTTTGTCTCCACTCACATGAGGACTCTATCTATTGGAAAATGAGTGCATCACAAAATTGAATCGGTCATTTCCCTTCCTCTTTAAGTTACTGAGGCAAATTTGAATAACTTTTCTTCTGCCGTTTTACTTTTAATGTAGTTCTTTGGTGTTTTGGGGGTACAAACCTGCAGGTGTTGATGCTTCTGTTGTTGTTGGGGCTTTGGTGGTGATGACAGTTGTTGTTGCCTCTGGTGTAGAGGGAGGATTAACTGTAAAAGTAACAAACAACAACCAGAGATAGAAGTGAGGTAAAGCAACATTTGTCTAAATATGAGGTTTGTAAGTATGCCGAGAGGTACTGCAAAGGTATCATTGAGGTATAATGAATATAAAAACATGATCAGGTGTAAACTATAGATGAGGCAACGAAACAACAAATGAGGCCTTAATGTAGCAATACCTTTTTGGTCGTAATGACAAAATTGAAGGCATGTAGATACAAGGAGGTCATAATGAGGTACTGGTGAGGTATAACAGAAGATTCCACTGATGTAAAATAATCAAGTTTTGAATAGGGCTTCTAAAGATGTTCAGTACATTTACTTCAGCTGAGGTATACCTCAGGGAAGGCGAGGAACTCTTGAGGCGTAGTACAACTACAGAGATATAACAGGCCCTCTATAGTTCAATTGGAGGGCATGTACATGTAAAGAGGTTTAGTACTTTCTCTACAGCTGAGGTATTCAAATGTAAGGGAAGGTGAGGTACTTTTGAGGCCAAGTGCCAAATAAGGAGGTATAACAGGCCCTCTATAGTTCAATAAGAGGGCATGTCAAGAGGTTTAGTACCTTCCCTACAGCTAGAGTATCCAAATGTCAGGGAAGGTGAGGTACTTTTGAGGCCAAGTACCAAATAAGGAGGTATAACAGGCCCTCTATAGTTCAATTGGAGGGTATATCAAGAGGTTCATTACCTTCACTACAGCCGAGGAATTCAAACCTCAGGGAGGATGAGTATGGAGATGACTTGACAATCAGCGTCACATTCATTACGTTGCGCATGTCTGACGGGAAAAAATGGTCGCTACTGACTTCCCCCTCCAACCACACATTGAAAGACTTCACAGAGAGAAAAAAAATATGGAGTTTTTATTGCAAGCTAATTGTAATAATGAATTACACCGTTGTAGATTGGAAGCACTGTGCGTCCAAGTTCACGCAAAAACTACTCAAATCATGATCACTAGTGATTCTTTGAAACTGTACAATCATTTTCCTTTTCATTTATTTTGCAAAACCCGAGCAGAGTCTTTCTCGAAGGCTAAATGAAGGCTTTCTCAAAGGTCATTAAGCCTTCGAGAAAGACTCTGCTAGGGTCGAAACGTCAGGCCACTAACTAATTTTTGCATTATATACCACAGGTCCTTTTGGTTTGGTAAGCAGTTTGCAACAGCTAATTCTATTTTCTCTTTCATTTATTTGGTAAGACATCCAACAGCACAAGCATCACTAACAGGGTGAAATAGATACAAGATGTTCAAGTAATCTTTAGTTTTAGATGTCAAAGAAAAACCAAAAATTGGGAAAACACTTAAAACCAGTGGAGGACTAAAAACTCAATCAACACGCAAGGCTGCGGTCCGAAGCAGCAAATGAACAGCGGCCCAAAGTGGGTTATAGTTCAAGAAAGAATCCACTTAGCCTACTTGATTACTCCGATACGGTAAAAAGTTTACAATTGATGATCAACAAACTCAACAAAGACTTTGACAACATAGGGAGGCTGCCGACATAAAAAGCTCAGTAATCTGGATGTCACAGGTTAAAATACTGCTCTAGTCAGTTTTTCTTTGTTCAACCTAAAATGATTTAAAAAATCAGTTGGCAAATTTACCAGCTTCTTGGAAGACAGTGTTTCGAATCAACTTACATGAATTGTTTCGGTGATTTCACTGGTGTCTGGATTCAAGTGAATAAAAAGGGCTTGAAAATAATATGTGCCAGCTTGAATGGGTGTAAAGCCTGCTTGTAGTCTCAGGGCCTTGATGCGAATCTGCTCTTTGAATAGGATGTGGACCTTAGCATTTGGCGTTCCTGGCTTCCAGGGCGCTTCCTGGTTGATGTAGGTTGTGAACTCTGGTTCATGAGATGGTTCGGTCCAGCGGGAATCTTCTCTTTCCAAGTTTTGTCCGAAAGGGCTCATTGCCTCCAGACAATATCCTTCCAAGAAAAAACAAATTATTTCAATTTACATTTTATATTTATTTCAACACAGTCATAAACAAAGCAATACAATATACAAGGTATAAATGAACAGAATAGACCGAGTTAATAGCTTGAAAAAGCAAAGAAAGGAAACAGTATGGAGGATGACTTGATAAGCCGAGGCTTGTAGTAATCTAGCCCTAATGTTGGCGGTCTCCCTATTTTGTAAATATGTTTGCATAGGGGTGCCAGTCAGAAGCCAATCAACCTGTAACTGCCGTACAGTACAAGTTAACAATACAACCTTGGAAACGGCAGCAGAGGGGACACCTTAATAAGGGGATGCAACTTCTTACTTAAAATATCAAGTAATAAACCACAAGGAAACTTAAAAATGGCTTTGTTCAACCCCAAATTATTAAATAAATTGTTTTTTTGATAACTTCTTGTTTGTTACCTGCAGTGGTCACAATACTAGTTGTTGTTGCTCTCGTTGTGGCTTCTAAGATGTGAAAAACAAAAAGAAGACTTTGTTTCAATCGAAAGAAAATACATTGTAATACACTGCAAGTCACAAATTCAGTTTATGCATTGAAAATGGTGCTTTTCAATACAAACAAGTTAGCAACAGAATTAATATTATTTCACAAATTTCTGTTGAAACCAAGGATGCCTAAAGTAAAAGCCTAATTCTCCTACTGTCTGACCATTCAATATCATCCACAGTGGTTTTGGATGATAGATAGACTATGCCAGCCTGCAGTATGGTATCATGTGGTGAATGCATCTACACAATAGACAGTCAACCCTCCTACTCTCTGACCCTTCAATATCATCCACAGTGGTTTTGGATGATAGATAGACTATGCCAGCCTGCAGTATGGTATCATGTGGTGAATGCATCTACACAATAGACAGTCAACCCTCCTACTGTCTGACCATTCAATATCATCCACAGTGGTTTTGGATGATAGATAGACTATGCCAGCCTGCAGTATGGTATCATGTGGTGAATGCATCTACACAATAGACAGTCAACCCTCCTACTCTCTGACCCTTCAATATCATCCACAGTGGTTTTGGATGATAGATAGACTCTGCCAGCCTGCAGTATGGTATCATGTGGTGCATGCATCTACACAATAGACAGTCAACCCTCCTACTGTCTGACCATTCAATATCATCCACAGTGGTTTTGGATGATAGATAGACTATGCCAGCCTGCAGTATGGTATCATGTGGTGAATGCATCTACACAATAGACAGTCAACCCTCCTACTCTCTGACCCTTCAATATCATCCACAGTGGTTTTGGATGATAGATAGACTCTGCCAGCCTGCAGTATGGTATCATGTGGTGAATGCATCTACACAATAGACAGTCAACCCTCCTACTGTCTGACCATTCAATATCATCCACTTTGGTTTTGGATGATAGATAGACTCTGCCAGCCTGCAGTATGGTATCATGTGGTGCATGCATCTACACAATAGACAGTCAACCCTCCTACTGTCTGACCATTCAATATCATCCACAGTGGTTTTGGGCGATAGATAGACTATGTCAGCCTGTGATATGATATACATGTACTCCCCTTTCCAGAAAGTCGAAAGACAACAGCACCTGATATTGAATGGTCAGAGAGTAGAAGGGTCCTAATGCAAAACTTTGTTCTGTATGAAAGCCTTTTCATATTTAGCACAACAAGATTGTCTGACCTGTGGTGGGCACTCCAGTTGTGGCGCAGACTTCATGTGGAGGTCGCGCTTCACAGTACGTTCCTGTTGGATTCCTTAGTGAATCTTCCGGACAGTTGGTGCAGCGTACGCAGTACGAGGGGATGTCAAACGGACAGGTCGGATCAATAAGGACACCGTAACAGTCAATCTTACAAACACATGGAGGACCACAATGTTCTGGTAAATGAAATGAAAAAAGAAAAGAAACAAAAGTTAGGTTTTGTTTTAATGATTTATTCTGACACTTACAAAATAATAATATTAACTGAATTAACCCCATTTAAATCAATCCTTAAATTATTGGTCAAATTTAAACACAAACACAACGGAGAAGCACAGACCTACGTTGTTCAACAGTTTTCAACAGAATTTATACATCAAATTTTGTTGTTGAAACACTTATAAAAACACAGTGGCTAGCCTGTCTTTTCTACAGATGTTTTCATGGTTTTTGTGCCACCAGTGAGTCCGACCTTTTTTCCTCCTATCAGGATGTTTGAGCGTGAAACCAGGCTTTTCTGCTTCTTCTCACCCATACACTCTTGCTTTGCTGAGAAGTAGAACAAAGAGCCATTCCAACAGCTTTATTTCACATTCTGCATCTCCTTGGAACTCCTTGCTTGTTTCTCTCCATCCTACAATCTAGACTGTTTTAAGAGGAATATCAATTCCTACCTTCAGCTCTCCTGATTCACTTTCATCTTAAATACTTTTCATCTTGTAGCCCCTTACCAAGAGTGGCTTTCATCCTTGTTAGGGGCAAACTTGCATGCAAAAAATAACAAAAACAATAAAAACTCATTGTACAACTTACGCCATGGAGTAGTGGTTGGTGGTGGAGTAGTGGTTGGCAGAGTAGTTGGTGCAGCTGTGGTCTGACAGAGCCCTCTTGGTGGCGGTTGGATACAGTAGGTTCCATTTCTTCTAGACCCCTCTGGACAGAAGCAACCAAAGCAGTATTCTGGAACCTCCACTGGGCAGTTATCGTCAACAATATGACCTTTACAGTCCACGCTGCACACGCATCTTGGTCCACAAGTATTTGCTATAGCAAACAAAATAAATACATTAATATATTTTCTGGACAAGACGTTTAGAAAAAAGCAAAACAACCTTTGGGGCAATAATTCATTGGCAAACTGAACTTACACGAAGGTGTTGTTCCTGGTTTAGTCTGTACTACAGTTGTTCCAGCATGTGTTGTGATTGGTGCCTTGCTAGCTTGAAGTAGAAATTGCCCGAAGAAAAGAACTTGCCTTCTGGGGTTGTGGCAGCTGAAGTGGTTTGCTCTTCGGTTGGGGCTGCAATTGCTTGCAGTCGAACTGTTGACAATCCTGTAGTTGTTGGTGCTGCAGTGGTTGATGCTGCAGGTGTTGGTGCTGCAATGTTTGGTGCTGCAGCTGTTGGTGCTGCAGTTGTAGCTTGACTTAAATAACTTTCCCACTAATCTAGCTTGACTTACATTGATACTAATCTGCAGTTGCAAGATGATTGTGTATTGACCCAATACAATCATCATCCAATCATATTCTTGGTTGAACCATCTTTGGAGTCAATGCCCTGTGTGTTATTGTTGACACACTGTAGTGCGCTTTTAAGGCATTGCAGTCTTTACACGCTTACCATACGCAATTTGACTCCTAAAATGGCAAGCGGGGAAGACAACAGCAGGGTGTGACGCTCATGGGGTCAATATCACAATTTAAAGCAAGTATTACACAACACTTACATGGCGTTGTCCGTGAGATGGTTGTAGTTGCCCGAGTCGTGGTTGTTCGCTGAGCTGTCGTGGTTTCTTCTGCAGTTGTGATTGGTGCAGTAGTTGTTGGTGGTTGTGCCGTTGTTGTTGGAAATCCTGTAGTGGTTGGTGCACCAGTAAGAGTAGTTCCGGCATGTGTCGTAGTGGGTCCAGCGGATGTCCTCCCTGCAGTTGTAGTCGCTACAAGTGTTGTTGTTGGCGCGTATGATGTTTGTGCAGCAGTCGTTGGTGCAACAGTTGTTATACAAAACTCCCTTGGTGGTGCCAAGATGCAGTACAGCTCATTCCTTCTCGATTCTCCAGGGCAGAAACAGCCAAAGCAGTGGTCCGGAACATCAATAGGACAGTTATCATCAACAATTTGTCCTTTGCAGTCAACGTTACAAACACATCGGGGTCCACAAATATTTACTGAAAGAGAAAAACAAGAAAGAAAACAATTGTCGGTTTGGCCGAGTGATGATCACCTTTACTGGTGTGATACTTCACGGAGGCAAATGAGGCAATTGCCCCTTGCCTTGTGATGTTAAATGATATCTCATAAAATAAAATAAAATTAAAATAAACAAATAAACAAATCCTGTTTCCCTGCTGCTTTTAATCTGTCCCAATTCAAGTGTAAAGTTAATGGGTTTCTTTTCACTTTTTTATCTGCTTTCTTTTCTATTCCTTTTGTGTAGCCCGCACCTCAAGTGGTCATTTTGCCTTGTGTTGTGCAACTCATATAAACAAAAAATTGTAAAGCAAGTATTAAATAACACTTACATGGCGTTGTCCATGGGATGGCCGTAGGTGCTTGTGTCGTGGTTGTACGCTGAGCAGTTGTTTCTTCTATAGTTGTGATTGGTGCAGTGGTTCTTGGTGGTTGTACCGTTGTTGTTGGCAATCCTGTAGTGGTTGGTGCTGCAGTGGTTGGTGCTGCAGTTGTTGGTGCTGCAGTTGTTTTTGCAGTGGTCAAACACTGGTCTCTTGGCGGTGGTAGGATGCAGTAATCTCCTAATCTTCTTGACCCCTCTGGGCAGAAGCAACCAAGGCAGCGTTCTGGAACCTCAACCGGGCAGTTGGGATCAACAATCTCCCCGAAACAGTCCATGTTACAAACGCATCGAGGGCCACAAGTTTCACCTATCAGAGGAGAAATAGTGTAAGTTTGTGTTTTTCATACTTATTTTATTTTCTTTCGGGGACAGAAAAGTGCGGATGACTGCTATCTGAACAAAACCTATTTTTCTTATAGAGTTGTGTAAAATTTGTAAAATAAAATTTATAAATTGGCAGTTACGAACTTCTTATCAGCAAAATATGGTATAAATGGGAAAATTGTTGCTAGCTTGAAGTAGAAATTGCACAAAGAAAAGAACTTACCTTCTGGTGGTGTACCTGCTGAAGTGGTTTGCTCTTTTGTAGTGATTGGTGCTGCAGTTGTTGGCGCTGCAGTTGTTTTTGCAGTGGTCAAACACTGGTCTCTTGGCGGTGGTAGGATGCAGTAATCTCCTAATCTTCTTGACCCCTCTGGGCAGAAGCAACCAAGGCAGCGTTCTGGAACCTCAACCGGGCAGTTGGGATCAACAATCTCCCCAAAACAGTCCATGTTACAAACGCATCGAGGGCCACAAGTTTCACCTATCAGAGGAGAAATAATGTAAGTTTGTGTTTTTCATACTTATTTTCTTTCGGGGACAGAAAAGTGCGGATGACTGCTATCTGAACAAAACCTATTTTTCTTATAGAGTTGTGTAAAATTTGTAAAATAAAATTTCTGAATTGGCAGTTACGAACTTCTTATCAACCAAATATGTATAAATGGGAAAATTGTTGCTAGCTTGAAGTAGAAATTGCACAAAGAAAAGAACTTACCTTCTGGTGGTGTACCTGCTGAAGTGGTTTGCTCTTTTGTAGTGATTGGTGCTGCAGTTGTTGGTGCTGTAGTTGGTTTTTTAAAACAAATTTGTTTCGATTTAATTTTTTTCGTTTTTCTTTTGTTGTTGCTGTTGATGTTGATGTTTTTTTTGGGTTTGTTTAGGGGGGGGGCAGTGTGATAGACTGCAATCTGACCACAAACTTTTTTCCTTAAAATGTTGAGCAGAAATTGTTTAATAAAATTTCAAAAATAGCTGTTGCAAATTGCTTACAATGCAAAATGACAACTGCTATGAATGCGAAAATCGCTGCTAGATTGTTGTCGAAATTGTCAAAAAGAAAAGAAAATTACCTTCTGGTGTTGTACCTGCTGAAGTGGTTGGCCCTCCTGTTGTAACTGGCACTGCAAATAAGTAACAAACAAAAAATATATATATATAGCTAGGTACAACACTTTCGTTCTAGGTTTTTCAAAACTCATACTCAAATACAGGTACTCTTGTTTCTTTAAGGCAAAGTATACCTTTGGTTTTTGGAATCGTCCGGTTGTTTTCTTTGTCTTATTAAAATGTACTATATACAATAAAACTAACTTGTGAAAATTTCATTTCAAAAGGCGGTCGCGTTTTTGTTATTTCGCCGAAAATTCTCAGAGATAATGTCAATGCGTGAAGAATAATCCTTAATAGGAATAGACTGTGCAAGTCTCGCGCGTATCGGAGCGAGAAAACACGTCAAGTGAAGAACATATTTTTTCTGAAATCAAATCATTGTTTTTAAATTAGATCTATCAAAACAATCTGACCAACAAAAATACTCATTACAATTTGCATAAAATGAGTTTTAGCTTTCATAATAAACACACAATTCATTTGTTAGTTTTTGTTGAAACAAACTAAAAACTCTGGGACAAGGATGCTTATTTGATCTGAACTTTTTAGGAAACCCTTTTGTAAACCCATGCCTGAATACGTGCAACCACTAAAGCAGGTTTAAACGCAGACGCGCGATGATCGCACGGGCGTACGAATTAACGTGTGACGCAGTTTAAAGAGGACGCTGACGCCTCGACAACCGTAGACTGCAATGAAAAGGCTTAGCGTCTGGCAATTACAGCGTCTTGTGATTACCATCGCGCGACCAAAACAAATTTGGTGATCGGAGGTGGGCACAAATTCTTAATTTCTTTGCAAGTAACCGGAAGCAGAGGTCAAGTTTAATTCTTGGGTTTTCTTTGTTGCATTGTTGAATTGATTTTACTTTCATATTTTTTATCACTTAGTACTACATTCCCAACAACATATTTAATTTTCATGGTCATAAAGTATGTTAAACTAAAATTATAGACGAAACAAAATCTTGCCAACGTAAAACTCCATATGGTTGGGACCACGATGGTCCCGGAAGTTCGCTTACGCGCGAGACTTGCACATGTCTATAAACAATCTGAGAAGCGTTTCTGACAGAAACATTTCTCAGATTTAAAATTGGGGGCCTAAAAACTGATATGTTCTTACATAACCACAGAACTTCAAAGTGAATTGTTTCTCAAAATGCTTTATATTGTCGAAAGCTGCCGTAGGCTACTAAACCAATAGGTTTTTACTGCCATTCATTTTAAGAGTGATTACCTCGTTGATCCCCGGAGCGTTCTATTTTCCCTCGGCTGCGCCTCGGGAAAATAGCACGCTCCGGGGTTCACCTCGGGAGTCGTAGTTTTAACCATAGCACTCGAAGAAGTCATTATTTGTATACTAGAGTATATTCCTTTTGTGCAATGCCATTAGGGAATAACAAGTGTGTATAATGAGCCTTAATACAGGGTTGACAGATATGGCAAAAGAACCATTCCGTGTCTCTCAAAGCTTCTTAATCAATAATTTGTCAAAACTTTGTTGTTCCCCTATTTTTACCTGTGTATCTTTTTTTCTACTTATGTATTTTGGTTATAGTCACTTTGTTCGACTTTCAATCTTTTGTAAGTACTATTGTGATTTGTTATCTTTTATCCTGTTATACCATTGTAATTTTGCTGTTTGCTGCGATTTTGATATGCAATAACTAACAATAATGATAGCATAAATGGGCATTAGGGAAGAATACAAGATTAAACATGCGGCATTTACACTGGTACCACTGTTTTTTTCAGCGGTACCAGTGTAATGGTCTTTTGAAGGTAGGTATGAAAAGATTCTTGTAAACCTGAACAATCAATATATTTATGATGGGTCATTCCGGGCTCATTAAGACACTTTAGGGCTCTGCAAAGGAACTACAGCTTCAAAGGCTTGTGAGTTTTCAAACAATTAACCGCCCAACAGGGCAAAGCAGACACTGTGCAAGTTGCATGGGGATTAAAGGATTAGGACCAGAGGGGCAAACAGCATGAAACTGATAACACATCTTAACAAATCCCAATTATCCACAGCAAGGAGGGATTATGGGGATCCAAGTCTGTCTTGAATAGTTAAAGTGCTTTCCACTATCTAACTTGCATTCTTCCCTTATTCTTCTTTTTATTATTTTTAAATATTGAAAGACACAAACCTTTCTCTTCACATCCAAATACTTTGATCGTCTGCGAGTCGTAGAAATGGAAAATCAAATGGATGAAGTAGACGTTCGTTATCTCCGGGACTGGAGGTATATCAAGTCTCACCCCAGAGTTCACCTCAACTGGTTGTCCGCCAAACAACAATAAGTCTATCGGCAGGGGTACAGGTTTAAAAGACACGCCAATCGTAACTTTCACGGCGAATCTTGAGTTTGTTACAAACTCTAATTGGTTGATTCGAGTTGGCTCGGTGAACTCGATCATGAAATTGGGACCGAATTCACCGGTGGAAGCCCAAGGCTCATCAGGAGCGAGTTCTACGGAAGGATTGCTGGAGTCATATCGTCGGACGTTTAGGTCGGGGATGGTGTCCATGTCATCGTAACAATAAGCTTTAGAGGAAAGACAATCAAAGAGGGTTTTTTTGTGTATAAGTTAAAAACTAAATAATTAATGTAAGTTTGCCCCAAACAAGGCTTAAAGCCTCTCTTGGTGAAGAAAATGATTAAGATGAAAACAACTAAGAAGGAACTGAAGGTAGGAATAGATATTCCTTTTATTTAAAACAGTCTCGATTGCAAGATTATTTCTATATGATATTTTGGTAGTGAAAACAAGGATGCCTCATGAGTGAACTTAATCACTGTAGCTCGCAAGCCTGAGGAAACATGCAAACAAGGGCGCTTGCTACGTGAACCATTGCAAAAAAAAAAATAAAAAAATAAAAAAATATTCAAGTGTAAAGTTAATGGGTTTCTTTTCACTTTTTTATCTGCTTTCTTTTCTATTCCTTTTGTGTACCCCGCACCTCAAGTGGTCATTTTGCCTTGTGTTGTGCAACTCATATAAAAAAATTGTAAAGCAAGTATTAAATAACACTTACATGGCGTTGTCCACGGGATGGTCGTAGGTGCTTGTGTCGTGGTTGTTCGCTGAGCAGTTGTTTCTTCTGCAGATGTGATTGGTGCAGTGGTTCTTGGTAGTTGTGCCGTTGTTGTTGTTGGCAATCCTGTAGTGGTTGGTGCTGCAGTTGTTGGCGCTGTAGTTGTTTTTGCAGTGGTCAAACACTGGCCTCTTGGCGGTGGTAGGATGCAGTAATCTCCTAATCTTCTCGACCCCTCTGGGCAGAAGCAACCAAAGCAGCGTTCTGGAACCTCAACCGGGCAGTTGGGATCAACAATCTCCCCGGAACAGTCCATGTTACAAACGCATCGAGGGCCACAAGTTTCACCTATCAGAGGAGAAATAGTGTAAGTTTGTGTTTTTAATATTTATTTTCTTTCGGGGACAGAAAAGTGCGTATGACTGCTATCTGAACAAAACCTATTTTTCTTATAGAGTTGTGTAAAATTTGTAAAATAAAATTTCTGAATTGGCAGTTACGAACTTCTTATCAACCAAATATGTATAAATGGGAAAATTGTTGCTAGCTTGAAGTAGAAATTGCACAAAGAAAAGAACTTACCTTCTGGTGGTGTACCTGCTGAAGTGGTTTGCTCTTTTGTAGTGATTGGTGCTGCAGTTGTTGGTGCTGTAGTTGGTTTTTTAAAACAAATTTGTTTCGATTTAATTTTTTTCGTTTTTCTTTTGTTGTTGCTGTTGATGTTGATGTTTTTGGGGGGTTTGTTTAGGGGGGGGGCAGTGTGATAGACTGCAATCTGACCACAAACTTTTTTCCTTAAAATGTTGAGCAGAAATTGTTTAATAAAATTTCAAAAATAGCTGTTGCAAATTGCTTACAATGCAAAATGACAACTGCTATGAATGCGAAAATCGCTGCTAGATTGTTGTCGAAATTGTCAAAAAGAAAAGAAAATTACCTTCTGGTGTTGTACCTGCTGAAGTGGTTGGCCCTCCTGTTGTAACTGGCACTGCAAATAAGTAACAAACAAAAAATATATATATATAGCTAGGTACAACACTTTCGTTCTAGGTTTTTCAAAACTCATACTCAAATACAGGTACTCTTGTTTCTTTAAGGCAAAGTATACCTTTGGTTTTTGGAATCGTCCGGTTGTTTTCTTTGTCTTATTAAAATGTACTATATACAATAAAACTAACTTGTGAAAATTTCATTTCAAAAGGCGGTCGCGTTTTTGTTATTTCGCCGAAAATTCTCAGAGATAATGTCAATGCGTGAAGAATAATCCTTAATAGGAATAGACTGTGCAAGTCTCGTGCGTATCGGAGCGAGAAAACACGTCAAGTGAAGAACATATTTTTTCTGAAATCATTTCATTGTTTTTAAATTAGATCTATGAAACAATCTGACCAACAAAAATACTCATTACAATTTGCATAAAATGAGTTTTAGCTTTCATAATAAACACACAATTCATTTGTTAGTTTTTGTTGAAACAAACTAAAAACTCTGGGACAAGGATGCTTATTTGATCTGAACTTTTTAGGAAACCCTTTTGTAAACCCATGCCTGAATACGTGCAACCACTAAAGCAGGTTTAAACGCAGACGCGCGATGATCGCACGGGCGTACGAATTAACGTGTGACGCAGTTTAAAGAGGACGCTGACGCCTCGACAACCGTAGACTGCAATGAAAAGGCTTAGCGTCTGGCAATTACAGCGTCTTGTGATTACCATCGCGCGACCAAAACAAATTTGGTGATCGGAGGTGGGCACAAATTCTTAATTTTTTTGCAAGTAACCGGAAGCAGAGGTCAAGTTTAATTCTTGGGTTTTCTTTGTTGCATTGTTGAATTGATTTTACTTTCATATTTTTTTATCACTTAGTACTACATTCCCAACAACATATTTAATTTTCATGGTCATAAAGTACGTTAAACTAAAATTATAGACGAAACAAAATCTTGCCAACGTAAAACTCCATATGGTTGGGACCACGATGGTCCCGGAAGTTCGCTTACGCGCGAGACTTGCACAGTCTATAAACAATCTGAGAAGCGTTTCTGACAGAAACATTTCTCAGATTTAAAATTGGGGGCCTAAAAACTGATTTGTTCTTACATAACCACAGAACTTCAAAGTGAATTGTTTCTCAAAATGCTTTATATTGTCGAAAGCTGCCGTAGGCTACTAAACCAATAGGTTTTTACTGCCATTCATTTTAAGAGTGATTACCAAACGTATACAGACCCTTTAAAGGCACTGGACACGTTTTGTAATTGTCAAAGACCAGTATTCTCATTTGGTGTATCCCAACATATGCATAAAATAACAAGCCTGTGAAAATTTGGGCTCAATTGGTCATTGACGTTGCAAGAGAATGATAAAAGAAAAAACACCCTTGTTGTACAAATTAGTGTGCTTTCAGATAGGAATAAAAGGCTTCTGGCCAGAAGTCTTTTATTACTTTAGTTACAAATTACCTCTTTCTCAAAAACTACGTTACTTCAGAGGGAGTCGTTTCTCACAATGTTTTATACTATCAACAGCTCTCCGTTGCTCGTTACCAAGTAAGTTTTTATGCTAATATATATTTTGAGTAATTACCAAACGTGTACAGTGCGAAGATAAGGAACAGATGTTCAGTTTCGTTCTAGGTATAAAAAAAACTAATTCTCACATGTTCTTGTTTCTGAAAGAGAAGATGTGGATACAAACGGTTACTTTCTTACCTTTTGTTGTGACAGTAGGTGTTGTTGCTGGTGGCCCAGTTGTTACCACAACAGACGTAGTCGTCAGAACTATTAAAAAAGTGCAAAAAATAAAAAATAAAATAAAAGTTTGGGATATCTAGTCTTCACAATTTTGCAGCTGCTGCCAAAAGTGCCGCTTTTATTGTATCTGTGAGTATTATAGCTACAACAAGTTTTAATAGATGTTATTTTTGCTTCAGGGATAATTAAGAACATAATTTGATTCTTTTACCCTTACTGTATACTCAGTACTTACCCAAATCTGTGAATCTCATCCGAGTGATATGCCTGTGTCTTTTTTCACAGAACTCGGGTAAGCACCGAGTATACAGTGCTTAACACGCACACACTCTTATTGCTACAAAAGCTTATTCCGATATTTCTTACTATTTGTCATTAAAATGCAACAACCCACCACTTGATTTTTGTAGTTAAAGTAATTTGTAATTTTTCTCTGCATTTCTTTTTTCTCTTTGTTTGTAATAATGTGGATTATAACACCCCTAACCAACATTTCGCCTTTTCATTGGTTTAGAGCGCGTCACATGATATGTCTTAGTTTTACTAGAAATGGCGGCCGTGTGATAGTGCATCGTTTACCGTGTGATAGTCCGACGACTATCACACGGCGTGCAGTACCTCGACGTCTTTTTTACCCACCTCGAACCCAATCAGTTGTGCATCTGTGTATCTGAAATGCGCGTACGAACATTACGTGTACGAGGATGATAAATAGTCTGTTGGGGTGTTATAAAACAAATATTGACTGCTTTTACTCGTGCTATGGTTAAAACTACGACTCCCTCGTTGATCCCCGGAGCGTTCTATTTTCCCTCGGCTGCGCCTCGGGAAAATAGCATGCTCCGGGGTTCACCTCGGGAGTCGTAGTTTTAACCATAGCACTCGAAGCAGTCATTATTTGTATACTAGAGTATATTCCTTTTGTGCAATGCCATTAGGGAATAACAAGTGTGTATAATGAACCTTAATACAGGGTTGACAGATATGGCAAAAGAACCATTCCGTGTCTCTCAAAGCTTCTTAATCAATAATTTGTCAAAACTTTGTTGTTCCCCTATTTTTACCTGTGTATCTTTTTTTCTACTTGTGTATTTTGGTTATAGTCAATTTGTTCGACTTTCAATCTTTTGTAAGTACTATTGTGATTTGTTATCTTTTATCCTGTTATAATACCATTGTAATTTTGCTGTTTGCTGCGATTTTGATATGCAATAACTAACAATAATGATAGCATAAATGGGCATTAGGGAAGAATACAAAATTAAACATGCGGTATTTACACTGGTACCACTGTTTTTTTCAGCGGTACCAGTGTAATGGTCTTTTGAAGGTAGGTATGAATAGATTCTTGTAAACCTGAACAATCAATATATTTATGATGGGTCATTCCGGGCTCATTAAGACACTTTAGGGCTCTGCAAAGGAACTACAGCTTCAAAGGCTTGTGAGTTTTCAAACAATTAACCACCCAACAGGGCAAAGCAGACACTGTGCAAGTTGCATGGGGATTAAAGGATTAGGACCAGTGGGGCAAACAGCATGAAACTGATAACACATCTTAACAAATCCCAATTATCCACAGCAAGGAGGGATTATGGGGATCCAAGTCTGTCTTGAATAGTTAAAGTGCTTTCCACTATCTAACTTGCATTCTTCCCTTATTCTTCTTTTTATTATTTTTAAATATTGAAAGACACAAACCTTTCTCTTCACAGCCAAATACTTTGATCGTCTGCGAGTCGTAGAAATGGAAAATCAAATGGATGAAGTAGACGTTCGTTATCTCCGGGACTGGAGGTATATCAAGTCTCACCCCAGAGTTCACCTCAACTGGTTGTCCGCCAAACAACAATAAGTCTATCGGCAGGGGTACAGGTTTAAAAGACACGCCAATCGTAACTTTCACGGCGAATCCCGAGTTTGTTACAAACTCTAATTGGTTGATTCGAGTTGGCTCGGTGAACTCGATCGTGAAATTGGGACCGAATTCACCGGTGGAAGCCCAAGGCTCATCAGGAGCGAGTTCTACGGAAGGATTGCTGGAGTCATATCGTCGGACGTTTAGGTCGGGGATGGTGTCCATGTCATCGTAACAATAAGCTTTAGAGGAAAGACAATCAAAGAGGGTTTTTTTGTGTATAAGTTAAAAACTAAATAATTAAATAAATAAAATAACTAAATAAGTTTGCCCCAAACATGGCTTAAAGCATCTCTTGGTGAAGAAAATGATTAAGATGAAAACAACTAAGAAGGAGCTGAAGGTAGGAATAGATATTCCTTTTATTTAAAACAGTCTCGATTGTAAGATTATTTCTATATGATATTTTGGTAGTGAAAACAAGGATGCCTCATGAGTGAACTTAATCACTGTAGCTCGTAAGCCTGAGGAAACCTGTAAACAAGGGCGCTTGCTACGTGAACCAGGAACACCGGAGTTAACCCCTACTCTCCAAGATAAGTCTTCTGGGTCCTTTTACATGCCTTGCCAATCCTAGTTCTCGGCACTGGCAACCCCGAACAAAGATATTGACAAAAGAAGGTGACTGCCAACATTAGGGCAAGATAGCTTGGTTGGTAGAGCGCCGGCATGTTAATCCCGAAGTTACAAGTTCAAGTCCCACTCTAGTCAATATTTTTTGGTTTAACCTAAAGCATTATAATGAGTGAAGTTTTCAATCAACAATTTTGAATTTAACCTGGTAACCAATCCTGCACTCAACAATTGTGGTAAAACATACCTGGAGTTATGACAGTAGTGACCTCCTTTGTGGTTGTGGTTACTTCACCGGTATACGTCATAGTAGTTGTAGTTCTCGTAGCTAAACAAGCAATTAGAAAGGAAAACTTACTTTTACTCATGCGACAACTATAGATAGTTCCCAGTAGACGCCATCTTTACGGGCAAATCGCATTTTGGCTTGCAGGCGCGTCAAGCGCTCAAATTATTAACGCAGCCGCGTCGTTCACTAACCAATCAAGCAATGAGTTTTGTGAAATGTGCGCATGCTGCACGCCGTTCTCACGCGTAACGCGGGGCTGTTTGTTCCAAATTGCCCGTAAAGATGGCTGATTTACGTCATACTGCAACCTATCTATGGTTTCCATTTTAATTCCTTACACAAGTTTGAAGAAAGACAAAGATCATGTCGCTGATGCATACCTTCACTGTCTTTTGATGGGCACCGGGCACTGTGTGTAATGGTAAATTATGCTCTTGATGTTTGATTTAATTTAAATAATAATTGTGGCTTCTTGTATAGCGCTCAAATCGTCACTTAGTGAAACTCATAGCACTGCAACATTATTACCCCTTGTCACTGCGCCATTATTTCATTCCTTAAAACATCTCATCTCCCTTTTGAGTATTACAGCCTGTGCTGCCTATGTAGCGCACCAAGCTAAATCAATCACAAGACCCATCTCTGCCCTCACATGAACCTATTTACTCCTAGGTGAAGAGAAGCAATTATAGTTAAATGCTCTGCTAAAGGACACACGTGTCATGACAGGGATTCAAACCCACACCCTGATGATTTAGCCACCAGGGACCAACTTCATAGAGCGGCTTAAGCAAAAAAAGTTATGCTCACCATCTTTCTGCTAAACAAGAATAAGCAGGACAAATGGAAACTGATGAAATGTGCTTAGCAAAATGTAACAATTTTCCCGGCCGAAGTCAAGCAGTGGCAGAACAAAAGTGGGCAGAACTGTTGCCCCCCCCCCATGATATATTTTTTAGTTCAATTCAATACAAGCCCCCCCAAAAAAAAACACAACAACAACAACAACAAAAACAACAAAAACAACAAAACAGTTTCTCTGCCATCATTTGTTGTCCCCACTCCCCTGAAATAAAAACTAAGCCACTGAAGTCAAGTGAGCTTACTTGTGGTTGTTGGAGGGGCAGTGGTTGATGGTTCACATCCTGGTGGAGTGTAGTCAGGGTAACAAGTAATGTGGTTCAGATCACACTTGCATTCCTCGCAGTCGTTGGAACTCTCCCATGTGTCACCAGGCTATTCAACAGAAAAACATCATAAGTGAAAAATCCATTAATAACAATAGGTGTTCAGCTGTTGCCCGAAAACCTTACTTAAATGTGGCATTCACAAACGATTAACAGTATAAACAAATCTCTTGAACTAGCAATTGGCCGACAGTCCACAGTTCAGGGAGAGGGAGTCGGCTCAGTGATTTCTTTCCCTGACTTTTAACTCTGTGGACCCCCGCTCGCAGACGCACTTAAGTTTTCTGCATGCCACAAGCAAACTTGACACGCAGCTCAATTTCATAGAACTGCTTAAGCTGAAAATATTGCTTAAACAATTTACTGCTAAGCAAAAATAAGCAGGATACCAGTCACAGAACATAATAATAATAATAATAGTACGCAGTTCTTATATAGCGCTTTATACTCCCGATGGGTGTCTCAAAGCGCTCAGTATTTTTCCTACAAGGTATGTGGAGTTACGTGTTGAAGTATGAGACTAATTCCTTTGCAGCACCATGTAATGGTTTACAAGGTGCTGTGGCGCAATATGCAGCCAATCAAACCAGGAACACCGGGGCGAACCCCTTCTCTTTTCGATAAGTGCACTGAATTATTTGACGTGCATTACACAACACAAGGGACCTACGGCTTAACGTCCCATCCGAAGGACGAAGCATGTGGTTAAGTGTCTTGCTTAAGGACACAAGTGTCACGACCGGGATTCGAACCCACACTCTGCTGATCAGAAACAAGAGCTTGAGTTCTGTGCTCTTATCCGCTCGGCCACGACACGCCACAAATGTACATGTGACATGGTATTTTTGTCTTGTAACCTTATTCTAATAAGCATACTTTTGTTGTGCTTAGCTACTGTTTGTAAAATTGCACATGTGACATGATATTTTGGCCGGTAACCTAAGCATAATTTTGTTGTGCTGAGCTACTTTTTGTGCTTAAGCAGCTCTATGAACATGGGGTTAGAACAGCACAACACACAAGGTGTGAGGACCGTGCAATATCACACTCTTGTTGCCATGGATCGATCAATCAGAACCATGATTCAAGTTTCCTTGAAGCCATTATAAATATTACCTGTCGGATCACTCCGTTATTGTCAAAACAAGGGCAGTCCGCTGGATCCACACATTCCTGTCCGTTATAGACTAACCCAGGGAAACACTCACAGCAGTATGTCTGATTAGTGGCAGGATCCACTAGCTGGTTGGTGTAGCAGGGCCAGTCTATACATGCATTCTGCCGACAAGGTTTTGTGCAGTCTGCTGGAATCTGAAGAAGTGGACAAGCTGCAAAAGAAACAATATTGAGGGTCATATCAGAAACGGACATTAAAGGGATCTGAACTTGGAGAGTTGAGAACCACAAAAGTAACAAGAAAGTATGCAAAAACAAGACATTGAAAAGAAAGTTTGACATTTTTCTTTAATTCATCATGGCTGAGAAGTAGAAAAAATAAGGTCTTTACCGTTTAAAACCAAAAAGTTTAAAAAGTAATGAGAAAGTTTGCAAAAACAAGACATTGAAAAGAAAGTTTCACATTTTCATTAATTTAAAATATTTTGAAAAGTAGAAGGTAATAAAAACCTTTTTAGTTGAACCACAAGGTTTAAAAGGTAACAAGAAACTTTGCAAAAACAAGACATCAACAAGAAGGTTTAAATGTTTTCTTTAATTCGTAATATTTGAAAAGTGGAAGAAATTAGAGCCTTCTTCAGTTGAGGATCACAACATTGAAAAAGTAACAAGAAAGTAAACAAAAACAAGAACTTGAAAAGAAATTTTCACATTTCTCTTCAATTCCTAATATTTGAGAAGTGGAAACAAATAAGGGCCTTTTCAAATGAAGTTTAAAATGTAATAAGAAAGTTTGCAAAAACAAGAAATTGAAAAGAAATGTGACAATCATTCTTTCATTCCTTGTATTTGTTTGACTACAGGTTTACCATGCTTTTTATAAGTTGAAAATATTGCCATTGAAAGAGCAAAATGTTTATTTGAAATCAAATATTAGAATACTCACTGGGATTCGGAAGACCTGGTGTATTTGTTGCTGGAATGTTAAGAAGAAATAATTTTAAATCAAATAAATTAAATTTAGTTAAATCATGTAAATGAAGTTAGAACCAGTTAGGGTGGGTGAAGTTTGGCACACTCAGCTACATCTTTTGAGACTACACCCTTCCTATACCCCTGAAAAGGTTGGTGTTCAATCAGTGCATCACACCTGTCCTATTATACGGTGCCGAGACGTGGACTACCACCAAGCGTCTTGAGACTAAACTAAGGGTGACTGAGAGAAAGGCTAAGGAAAGAATAATAGTAGGAGCAACTAAGGAGGAGGACAGGGTGAGAAATGAGGATCTGAGAAAGAAATCAAGAGTGCAGAAAGGAAGTGCTTGAAAGAAATTAAGATATTATTAAAGACCAATAAATCAAAGAAGTGGAGATGGGCAGATAATCTAGCAAGGAGGTATGACAATACGTGGGCATGCAAAACAACCAATTGGACTCCAAGAAACCGCACAAGAAAACAAGGGAGACAAAACAGAAGATGGAGAGATGAGCTAAGAACTAAAAGGGGCATTGCTTGGCAACAGACAGCGCAGGATAGAGTGAAGTGGAGAATTGGTGAAGAGGCTTTCCTTCTGCAGTGGAGTGAAATGAAAGCTTATTATATGTGACCTACGTGCGCTTGTCACAGTCGTAGATTTAGCAGTGACAGTCGTAGGTTTTGCAGTGACAGTCGTAGCTTCTGGAGTGGTGGGAAGTGGTGTTGTCACAGGTGGTGGGGTCGTACCTAAAATAAAATTAAAAATATGATGGTTAGTATTGAGCAGAATTGGTAGAGCTGACAAAAAAGTTACAGACAGTGGTAATGATTTGTGTGAGCAACCAAAGTACAAGAAATAACAAACCTGGGAAAACTTGGGCTTATTCCGTTTTGTGAGTCAGGGAGAGGGTATTGAAAACCATGAACATTTTCAGCATGTAAATGCATTTTCCTTAATTTTGGTTGCAAAAGCTGTGCGTTTTTATGTTTTCAGATACAGTTTTCTAGAATTCGACGTTGTTTCAGATGGAAATATTTCACAGAAATAAAATGGTTCTAGTATGAACTTCATAATCAGTAAGCTTTCAGACTAATTTGTTGTCCTTACCAATCCTGTATAATGCCTTTAGTTTAAAATAAAACTTACCCTTGTTTTTCTGGTTCACAGCAAGCACATTTGTATACAAGTTTCCTCATGCTTTCAAGCTACAGTGATAATGGGAGACTTTTGGAAACCTCTGCCACTAGAGGGCAGCAGACCTACCAGGTAAAGTTGTTTGGCTATTGTACAATTGTACAAGTACTACACAGTGTTTAGGCTTTCGGATGGCGGGAGAAAAGGAAATAAACAACTATGTCGTCTGTCTGTGATCCCACTGTCTGGCAGTGTTGTCAGTGAATGTTCCGTCTCTAAAAATGCTTAGAGTAAATCATGTCACATGCAGATTGGCCTCCTAGATCGGCCCTTGTCATTTGTGACTGTACGGATTGCAATGCTAGTCATGCTAGTGCTACTCGCCACACTCAGCACACCACTTTTTGTTCCAGAACAGTTTGGTACTGCACACGACGTGTTTGGTATTGTGTTATTAAATCAAAAATACAGTAGGGTTGAATCTAAAATAACTAAAAAGAAAAAAACAACACGCAAAACGCGAAGTATTTGTTGACGAGTGCTGTCGGTGACCGTCACTCCAATGCTTTTCCTATTCCTAAAATTTTGACTTTACCTGGTGACGAGCGCCCTCTCTTGGTGATTAGCAGAAAGTCTAAAGTCTCCCATTGAGTTTGCTGGAAGAGCAGGGGTAAACCTTGGTGTTTCTAATTCACAACGAGCACCTTTGTTTAGAGATTTAATCAGTTGATGTAATAGTTATAACGATAAATCACATACCACAATCCTTTTCGTCACTTCCGTCTTGGCAGTCCTCTTTCCCATCACAGCGCCAAGTGATGGGGATACAGTACGTAGAATTACAGTAAAACTCTCCGGGACAATTATCCTTGATGCACTTGGGACAGCACTCCCCATCGTCATGAACAAGTTTATAACCCTGAACAGAATAACAACAATAATATTAATATGGGATTTGAGGCATTGCATGGTGAGGTATCAATGTATATTTGGCCTGCGGTAACACCATGTGTATATCTACTTGCTAGGTAGATTTTGTTCTTTGAGAACTTGTCTTGCTATTTATTCTACTGCCGCGGAGTAGTTTATTCAGAATTTTTCCAATGGGAAAATGAGGAGGGCTGAAGTAGTATTGTGTTAGATTAACCCCTTAGCACTAAATTAAGCAGCTTGAGGTTGTAATGCTCCCAGGGAGTTGAGAAAGTTAGAGAAAGGTCTATAAAAGTATTCCTGATGAACAGGAATAATAAAGTTGTATAGTGCTTGATTTAGCTACTATGATTTGTGTGCTATATAAGAACCAATTATTATCACTATATGTGACCCGCTCCATCGGATTGAGGAATTTCTCAGAAATTTTGTAAATTGAGATATGCATACCATGTTAACAAGTAACTCACTGGCTTTCCAGCAATACCATTATTATTTCCGTAGCTTATTCCAGTCCGAAGTTCTCGGGCAATGAAGAAAGTCTACAAGACAAGGCCACTTCCATTTTTTACGACGTGTTTATATAGATAATCATTTTTAACAACAGCTAGCTATTGTAGCTATGCGTACAAACATGCTCAAGAAAACGTATTTTGGGTGGATTTATTCATGTTTTCAATTAAAGGTGAGACAACGACAAGAAAGATCAAGTTTTGTTTAACGTAATACCACCAAAATCGTGAAATCAGTTTTTGTAGTGTTTTTTCATGATTTTCGATTTGCAACAACTTTTGTAAAGCGAATTACACGTAAACGAGACATTCCTCATTTCGATAGTGCGGGTCACATATGTATTTCCTGGGAAGTAAATTTTTCTTCATTTGGTGCGGAAACGAACCGGTGGGCACTCCAAGGAGGGGCAGCTGATGTCCGAACACTGTAGGATGAACTCGTTGCCGTGGTGTTTGCAAGAACAATGCGAGCACACGTCCTCCCATGTTGCATTAACCTGTTTGAAAGTACCACAATTTTTGTCAACAATTATAAACAAAATCTTCAGGTACAACGGTTCACAGCTGCTTTGTGTTCAGCAAGAGATAAAGGGAAGGTATACGTTTGGTAATCACTCTTAAAAGTAATGGCAATAAAAACTTATTATTTAGAAACCTACAGCAGCTTTCGAAAGTATAAAGCATTTTGAGAATCATTTCACTTTGAAGTAATGTGCTTATTATGTAAAAAGAGTATAAGATTTTATGCCCCAAAGTTTGAATCTGAGA
This sequence comes from Leptasterias polaris, assembly GCA_037783415.1. Taxonomy (NCBI): domain Eukaryota; kingdom Metazoa; phylum Echinodermata; class Asteroidea; order Forcipulatida; family Asteriidae; genus Leptasterias; species Leptasterias polaris. The sequence continues at coordinate 5,096,993 of JAZGTN010000025.1, read as the reverse complement.
AATGTTTCTGTCAGAAACGTTTCTCAGATTGTGTGTTCTTATTAGGGATTATTCTTCCTGCACGGACATATTCACTCCGGATTTTTGGCGATATCTCAAAAACGCAAACACCTTTTGAAATGCAATTTTGACAGGTTAGTTCTATTGTGTATATCTACTTTATAATCTATTTATAATAATAGTGGCTTCTTATATAGCGCTCATATCCGTCACTCAGTGACGCTCAAGGCGCTTCAACAGTCAGTATTTTTCCTGCAAGGTATATATGTGGAGCTACTTTTTGAAGTTTGAGACCTATTCCTTTACATAGCACCATGTAATGGTTTACAAGGTGCTGTGGCGCAATGTGCTGCCGATCAAACCAGGAACACCGGGGCGAACCCCTTCTCTTAACGATAAATGCACTGGGTTCTTTTTTGTGCATTACACAACACACGGGACCAACGGCTTAACGTCCCATCCGAAGGACGAAGCAATAATGGTTAAGTGTCTTGCTTAAGGACACAAGTGTCACGACCGGGACTCGAACCCACACTCTGCTGAGCAGAAACACCAGAGCTTGAGTTCAGTGCTCTTATCCGCTCGGCCACAACACCCCATTTATATAGGATTAAAACAATCGAACGCCTCCAAAAACCAAAGGTATACTTCCCTTTAACTGATACAGTTAATATAACTGAGCTAAGGTTTTTTGGAAACGATGACTTAGTTTGATGTAGTCAGAAACACTTTACCTCGTGGCAAGTCTGGTCAACTTCATAGTAACACCCGGTGCATTCTGGAATATGAAATGAAGTAAAACAAATTCACTAAATTTTAAAACTTAAATGAGTCCAAAAAATTACATATATAACTGTACAAAAGGCTGGCGTATTTTAACTTTCCAGTTAGCGCATAATTCTCTTGTGTTGAAGTATTCTTTTAATTCAGCACAATGTTGCGGCCCTGTAGAACATTCCGGCAGGCCACTGCATGGATAGCGAGTGTAAGCTGGTCCCTTAAAGGGTGTGTACAACATTGGTAAGATTGAAAATATAAATGTTCACAGATTTGCACATAACTTACATGGTATAAAGATGGTCATGATGGAAAACTTCCCTTGAAATAGTTTTGCTTGAATTACTTTAGTTTTAGGAAATGAGTAAAACAATTAGTCTTTACCATTGGTGATAAAATCCAATGTTTGAAAACAGTGAGAACATTTAATGGGGTTTTTCACTGTTTTCTCATGACTCCGATGACCGATTTAGTAGCTGAAACTTTCACAGGTTTGTTATTTCATGTATATGTTAGGTCACATCAAGTGTAAATACTGGTCTTTATCAAAAAATACCATGTTGTATACACACTTTAAGCAACTCAAATAAATTGAGTCTTGTCTTTTAGTACACTTACTTGGCTCACAATAACAGCATTCGTCTCCTGCTGGTTGGATAAGATTTTCATCTGTCTGACATGTCAGTTGACATTCTTTGATGCAGTTGATTTGATGGTCCACACAGCTACACGTTGTGCAGGAATTCTTATTCCAAGTCATTCCGTACTGTTGGACACATTGATTAAAAAGCAATTGTCAGACTTTGTGTGGGGATAGGGTTTTGAAACAGAGATTTGGTAGGATAAAAACTAGTGTGAAATTGGCGTGTTGTGGCTGAACGGTCAAGAGCACTAATTAACTCGCTCTGACATTTCTGATCAGCAGATGACACTAGTATCCTTGAGCAAGATTTTCTACCATAATTGCTTTGTCTTTCGGATGGGACATTCAGCGGTAGGTCCAGCGTTCTAGGATTGATAGTGCACTTTTAAAAAAACAGAACACTTATCATGGAAGAGCAAGGGTTAACCCGGGTGTTTCTTGTTCACAATGCAAGCACCCTTATTTACCGATTTTCTCAGGCTTGCGAGCTGCAGTGATTTTTTCCATTTAGGTGGTCATGGACTGTAACTGTATGCAATTACAGCACCGTATCTTCGATGCTCTACTACAAAGAATACCATTGTGTCCTCACAACCTCCCCTCCCCCCCCCGAAGATAGATGCGTTACTTGATTAAACAATAATAATGGAGCAAACTAGTCCAAACGTTCAGAATAAGGGAGTACTGCAAAATTAAACAAGCGGTAACTTGGGGTTTAATTTCGTGTAACCACACAGATGTCCAAGATACAAGGTGGTTACACAAAATTCAACCCCCTAAGTTACTGCTTATTTATAAAGCTTTCCATTTCTCCTTAACCAACCCATCCCTTTTGGAGCAACCAACTTTGCCTCTAGTCACCATGTGTTTGAAGAAAAAGTTGGGCAAGTCCAGATTATTATAGTTTACCTCGTATTTATTTCCGTCGGCGTCCACACAGGGGCAGTCTGGTTCGGGCACGCATTCATTGGGTGAATTCTCTAGATAGCCTTCTGGGCAGACGCAGGCGTAGCTGCAGTTCTGGTCTTGACATCCACTGTCTAGATCGCCACACGTCCTCTGGCAGCTACAGATTTCACGATACACGTATGGTGCAAGGCACACTTATCGGGGGGAAAGTAATAAGTAAAAGTTTAATAATAATAATAATAATAATAATAATAGTGGCTTCTTAATAGTGATAAAATCTGGCACTGAGTGACACGCATGGTGCTCCAACGTTATTACCCCTGGTCACTGGGCCGTTTATGACATTCCTTAAACCATCTCAGCTCCCTTTTGAGTATTACAGCCTGTGCTGCCAAATATGTAGCGCACCAAGCTAAATCAATCACAAGAACCATCTCTGCCCTCACAGGTACTAATTTAACCATGGGAGAAGAGAAACAATTACAGGTAAGTGTCTCTCTCAAGGAAACAATTGTCATGACCGGGATTCGAACCCATGCCCTGATGAATCAACCACGAGCTCTTGAGTCCGATGCAAAAACCGCTCGGCCACAACACGCCCCAGATGGCAACATCAAGTTGTTACACTGCCAGTTCAGTTCACTGCCAGTCTTGAGCGTTTATTTAAAACCTTGCAGGGTCGTGGCCAAGCAATAAAGGACTGAGCCGAAAAAAAGCGTTCAAGACCTCTTCCCTCTCTTTTATTCCTTATGTAAAGCTTCAAATGTGTTATGAAGACCATTAATTATGAAGGAAAATACATAAGTTACACAAATTTTACACAAAGAGTTTTAAGAAGATAGAAGAGTTTGAAGAAGATGGAAGATTTTGAAGAGATTTCTTACCAGGAGAGGTAGTGGTGGGTCTATTTGTCGGCACTGGTCTGCATTCACAACAGGTAGCTGTTTCGTGTACATACTCATTCTAGAAAAATACAATAATAAAGTTGTACAACAACAGACATTTCAGTTTTTAATTCAAACAGTAGTTTCTACTATTCGCAACATTCCCTCCGCCGGTTGATCTTCGTGAACAACACTTTGTGAAACTTAAGCATCCAAATCAGCAGACTGAATTAAGTCTAATTGAAATTGATTCAATTAAAAGTTCATCAGAAATAAAAGCACAGGTAGAGAAAACTGATTCAGCAAATGACGATAATTAAGATTGCAACTTCTTCTTGCACCAGTCTTTCTTTCTCTTTCCGGTCAAACTGAAGGAACAAGTGATTTTACTTACCAGGTTGGGGCAGTCTATCAGATTACAGTGACCGTCCGAGCATAAGGGACCGGTGGGTAGACACATACAAGTCTCACAGTTTCCCTGGTAATACTTCTCATACCACTACATACAACATGATAGGGAAGGGAATCAGTTATTCACAACAGAGTCAATTCTAAAGTAAATAATTAAAGAGGGACTGCAACGTCAATTCCAGTTTTGTGATCCACTCATTTTCAAATAGAGTCCGCCTGAAAATGGGGATACAAATTACAAGTCTCTAACCACACTCTAAAATGGTATAAAATGTTACTGTGTTTCATACCATTCAAGTGCGAACTTTGCTAACATCCAAAATACCAACCAGATCAATGGCCCACAGTCCAGTAATGTTAGCCTTTCCCCGGTAACCTTACAACTGAGCAAGAACAATGGTCGAATTATTTTTTTCCCAACACATACTTTGAAACATTTTAAGCTTCAAGCACTTCCAATCCAAACTGTTTAGTCCGTCAGTGAAGAGTTTAAAAAGCAACAACAAAAACGGCCATGTCTCAGCTGCAAGAACACAGACATGATATTCAAGCCCTAAAACAGAGTTGGCAACATTTCCATCTTGCAATCAGGGAGATTTTGTACAACACCAGGAAGATATTTAGAACTACATTCAACATTACAGGAGAAAAGTTTCCATAATCAGGAACATTTCCAGAACATGGAAAGATTGGTATATTTTGGGGGAACTTTCTGCACAATCAGGCAGCTCTGCTAAAAGGAGTAAAACAAAATCGTTTTAATGTAAGCAAAGATAATTACATCAGCGTATCGGTCTTCTTCTGCAATGTAACAGACTGGGCTGGGTGTGGTCCCTTGTGTGGTAGGAGGTGCACCTATAATAATTCAAAAAATATTTAAAATAAGTTAGAGTTGGCTTTGGGAGAAATAAGGTCACATAAATTCTCGAATGTTTTCAAATTATTTCAGATGGAAATATTTCTCTGGATGATTGGTACTGGTATGAACTTTAGAATCAGTGAGCTTTCAGATGGAAATATTTCTCTGGAGGATTGGTACTGGTATGAACTTTAGAATCAGTGAGCTTTCAGATGGAAATATTTCTCTGGAGGATTGGTACTGGTATGAACTATAGAATCAGTGAGCTTTCAGATGGAAATATTTCTCTGGAGGATTGGTACTGGTATGAACTTTAGAATCAGTGAGCTTTCAGATGGAAATATTTCTCTGGAGGATTGCTACCAGTGGTATGAACTTTAGAATCAGTGAGCTTTCAGATGGAAATATTTCTCTGGAGGATTGGTACTGGTATGAACTTTCTGATAGAAACAATTTGTTTGTTTACTTTTTGACAGTTACAAATCCTGAGCTCTGTCGTAAAAACTACAGCAATTAAAAAAATTGTTATAGCTAGTCTCACTGCAAATGATCATGTGATTTATGACATCACATGTTTACAAACAAGTGCTTCAGCCTGGAATTCAGCAGGCACAAAGTGTACAGTTCTATGGAAGAAAAGAAAAAATCACAAATCTCAAATTGCTACTTACTTGTTGTTGGGGCTGCCGATGTTGTTGGTTCTGTAAAAACATAAAATTCATTATAATTCCGATATTTATTTTTTTTTTTCGTTGTGAATTGTGTCAAACTTAACCATAAATAAAATATGTAAGGTTTTGGGTTCAAATCCCACCCGAGTAACATGCCTGTGGATTTTTGTTCATAGGACTCGGGAGAATACTGAGTATACAGTGCTTAACACACATCGTGTAGGGTAAAAACAAAATTATATTTATTATTATATTCATTATACCCGATCTATTAAAGGCACTGAACACGTTTGGTAATTATCAAAGACCAGTATTCTCACTCGGTGTATCCCAACATATGCATAAAATAACAAACCTGTGAAAATTTGGGCTGAATCGGTCATCGAAGTTGCAAGAAAATAAAGAAAGAAAAAACACCCTTGTTGCACAATTCTGTGTGCTTTCAGATGCTAATAAAAGGCTTCATGCATGAAGTCTTTTATTATTTTAGTGAGAAGTTACCTCTTTCTCAAAAACTACGTTACTTCAGAGGGAGTGGTTTCTCACAATGTTTTATACTATCAACAGCTCTCCGTTGCTGGTTACCAAGTAAGTTTTTATGCTAATATATATTTTGAGTAATTACCAAACGTGTTCAGTGCCTTTAAATGAATTATGGTCCAAGGCTTAGAATCAAAGCAATTATATAGAAGTCTCCTGACGATGACTAGAGCAAGCTTGTCGAGACGTTGAGACCAATTCAGAACTCGCTCCGCGGCAGTGAAGTTAATAACAAGAAGTCCCCTCGATCCACTAAGCAAAAGTAGTAGTCCCAGCTGATTTCCTACCCTTCGCCCAGGGAGTAGTTAATAAGCAGGACGCTTTTTCAGAACTGAGAAGTTTCCCAAATTCGGAAAAATCTACTTCGCGGCAGTAGAATTAATAGCAAGACAAGTTCTCAAAGAACAAAATCTACATGGTGTTACCGCAAACCAAATAATATACACTCATACAGAACTTAAGAAATTCCGTGGTTTGTGCTCTGTTTAAATATAACTTAACCAAAGTCAAGTTCGTTTAAAATAAATGCAGCATCTTCTGATGTACTGTTTCACCTTCTTTCAATATCTTTTCCTTTTTTATGATTTCAAGGTTTGTATTTCCGTCACATAAACAAAACCATGACTACCAACTGGCGCTTATCATTTTATTCATCCATTTTTCCCCCCAAAAATCTATATATGTTTCAAAACTGGTTTGCTTACCTGGGCAATGTGGACAACAATCTCCAGGAGTTGTTATTTGGTTCTAAGAAAAAAAAGATTATTAATGAAAATATCAAAGAAAAGCAACAACTGCTGGTGTAAGTGGTGTTTGAAGCTTTGCATGGTGTGAAAATAAGAAGTAATTCTACAAATAAATAAATAAATAAAACGTAAACTTGTGGGTACAACCATGTATTAAATCTCTTTTGTGGGAGTGTTGGCTCTGAAAAGAGCTGGTGTGGTCTCAACGTTTCGAGCAGTGAAGAGCAGAGTATACTGCTCGAAACGTTGAGACCACACCGGCTCTTTTCAGAGCCAACACTCCCACAAAAGAGTTTAATACATGGCTGTTCCCGCAAGTTTACGTTTTAGTTATTTATTTATAGTAGCTGCTGGTGTGTTATGGTTAGGTGGTCTAGTTCACCAGACTTAAGTTATGGGGACTGAGTCCTGACACCGGTGTCCATGAGCGAGACACTTAACTACAATTGCTTCTCTTCAACCATGGGGTAAATGGGTACCTGTGAGGGCAGAGATGGGTGTTTCGATTGATTTAGAACCATGTTTGTAAGCACAGGCTGTATACTTCCAAGTTAGCCGAGATTGTTAAGGGATGAAATTAAATAGCCCAATGATCAGAGTTATTACGTTCAAGCCTTCCCAAGTTTGACCACTAAAGACTTGCATCAAAAAGTTGCTTAGTAGAGAAACATCTTGCTTGGTACAACAGGTTACCAGCTGAAAAGCCATTTGAAGTATACTGCTCTTGATTGGTATCACACCGACTCTTCATTAACACATAAATATATCTAGCGATATTCTCAGATGGGAAGCAGTTTGGAATTGGGCCATGGTTAAGATCTCAGTTTGCCTCAATTCTAAGATGGGCAGACATTTGTTGATACTTACCAAGCAAGTCAGCGTCTGGCAGTGTATGGGAAAGCAGGAGATGGAGTTACCAAAGCAGGTACACTCGCTACACTCCTCCCTTGGATCGTTCCATTTATCTCCGGGCTACAAAGAGACAGAATAGAGACATTGCAGTCACAAAAAAACATGCACACAGGAGGCACACAAACTAGAGAGAAATATGCCTTTTGCACGGCTCCACCATGTGCGTAGAGCCTCGACTTCATGCTTCACTTGTATTGTACTTGTGTATCTGCTTGGACTATGAGAGTGTCATTACATTACTGTGACAATACACAGAGTTATATTGCTTCTATTCACTGCTGTCCCAAATTTGGCTCTACACGCAAAATGCTGACCGCGCAAAGGGTGAATATCCAAAGAAAGTAGAAGCGCCCTCTCTTGCTCAAAGCTGAAATGGAAAAGAAAGCCAGTCAAAGGGTCGCGGACACCAACTTTTACTGTAATATGCTTATTATCAAAATGGATAAGACACTTGAACATTGAGGGCACACTTGGTATCCCTAAAAATAGTAATAAATAGTTAGTAGCCATAAATACAGAGTCCCTACCTTGTGGTTACCAGCCTCATCCAAGCACAGGCAATCTACAGGCATGACGCAGTGGGTACCGTTGAAAACCTTGGACGGTTTGCAGGCATTACAGTACGGCGAACCAGAATACTCCGGAGGTACGGAGCAGTTCGGAGCTAGATAACTGCAGCATTCTGGGTTGGAACTGTGTTCGAAAGGGTCTCGACAAACTGTCGAGAGAAATCAACAACAGATATTTGATCCATTGGCATTGTTAGAAAGACTACTTCTAGCGGGATGCTAACTCTTTTTGAATCAAGATAAACTACAGCAGGCTGGTGAACTTGCCTTTAGGGGCGTGCTTACTCTCTTTGAATTAAGAAAACAGGTACAGCTTGGTAAACTTAGCAAACCTGCAACAAGCATCATGTTTACTGTCTTTGAGTAAAGATAAGGTACATTTAGTGTCATTGAATCAAGATACGGTACAGCGTCGGCAATGTTTGAAAGGCTGCCTCTACTGCCAATATTCTTTTAATCCAAATGCTATACAGTTTTATCTTTGGATGCATAATTTGTGATACCACCGAACTCAAAGCAGCAGCACTGGAAAGACGGGCTGTGGTGGGAGCGGTACCAATGATTACAGCAGGGTACCATTTGAGGAGGACCTTAGGCAATGCCTATGTCTACTTGAGAGAGATAATTTACCTTCTTCTGTTGTCTGTACAGTAACAGTAGTGTACACAGGTGCTGAAAGGAAAAATAAATAAATTTAAATACTTACAAATTTGTATAATTTAAAGGCAAAGTACACATTTGGTTTTTTGAAACGTTTGATTGTTTTAATCTTATATAAATGTAGATACTGTACATGTATATACAATAAAACTAACCTGTAAAAATTTCATTTCATAAAGTTGTGTTTTTGAAATGTCACCGAAAACCCACAGCGAATAATGTCCATTCTTTGACAGGAATACACAATCTGAAAAGCGTTTCTGACAGAAACTTTTATCAGATTCAAATATTGGGGCATAAAAACTGATATCTTTTCCCACAATCTCAAAACCTCGAAGAGAAATGTTTCTCAAAATGCTTTATACTAACGAAAGCTGCCGTAGGCTTCTAGCCAATAAGTTTTATTGCCATTAATTTTAAGAGTGATTACCAAACGTATACATTCCCTTGAAGAAAATATTTTTGTTAAATAATATATAAAAAAATAATACTTGGTTCTTAAATAGCGCTTTTTATCATACCCCTAGGGGCGAAACAAAGCGCTCAGTATTTTTTCCTGCAAGGTATGTGGAGCTACCTTTTTGAAGTATGAGACCCTTTTCTTATAGCACCATGTAATGGTTTATAAGGTGCTTTGGCGCAATATGCTGCCGATCAAATCAGGAACACCGGGGCGAACCCCTTCTCTTTACGATAAGTGCTCTGGGTTCTTTTACGTGCATTACACAACACACGGGACCAACGGCTTTACGTCCCATCTGAAGGACGAAGCAATTATGGTTAAGTGTCTTGCTTAAGGACACACGTGTCACGACTGGGACTCGAACCCACACTCTGCTGATCTGAAACACCAGAGCATGAGTCCGGTGTTCTTATCCGCTCGGCAACGACACGCCACGTTAAAACTTAGCTTTTCTTAAATCACAGATCTTACTTGTAGCTGGAACACATTCACAGCAAATTTCAAAGTCAGCATAAGAGATCAATTGTTCACCCTGCAAGAACAAAATAAGAAGAATAATTTTATATTTATTTACTTATTAAGTACGACTCTCATAGCTCCCTGCACTACTATTATCCCTGCTGATTTGGGCCTTAAGCAATCCTGAATCCATTATAACTCCTTAGGAGTATGCAGCACCGGCAGCGAAATAGGCCCACGGGTTGTTAATTATCACATCAACAATCTTTACCCTCCAAGGTACCCAATTATACTCCTGGGCGATGAGACGCAATTATTGTTAACTATATTTCAATAGTTGTTTGTTTTTTGTTCAGAGTTTTTTTTTAATCGGTGGAATGCAATTAAGTAACAACTTGTGAGCTTAAGACTATTTATATTCCCACTGAACAGGATGCCAGTCTATAGCAGGTTTCTCCCCAGCTCTCGGCCGGTACCCATTTGTACTCCTGGGTGGAGAGAAGCAATTGTGATAAAGTAACTTGCTCAAGGACGCAAGTGTCACAACTGACCACCAGGCCAGGATTTAAAAACACATAGTGTAAACTACAGAACTGCCCTTGACCATGTAGTGAAATTCCATTAATAGCTGGTGCCTTCCCCTTTTGTGTAACTGTACTTGGAATGTCAACTGTGAATAATCACAATGGACTCTCTTTCCCTTTTGTGTAATATAAAGGCATTTAGTTAACTTCTTTTGTGTATGCATAGAGCATACCCTAATCCTTTAATTGTTGTACATAGGCATATAAAAACCCATGGAGGCAAAGACTCTCACACTCTTGAAAGCTTTCAAGAGAGACAAGTTAGCTCCTCATGTTACTTTTTAGTTGTAATTTATTTAGGGTTAACTTTTAGATGGTCGTCCAAAGGCCGGTTGGGAACTGAATTGGCAGTAAATCACTCCTAGACAGCAACCTTCAGGCTTGAGGACACCGTAGTCTTTTAGATATTTTCTCTAGGCATAATTACTATAGATAAGTGTTGTAAATAAATTAAACCGCATTATTTGACTGGAGTGTAACGGACCAGCGTAACATCGTCAACAGGAGGCCAGAGAATAAGTCACCTAAGACGCAGAAGTAGGGTAAGAATAACCAAAGTAACCATTCACCCTATAACCGCTTTGCAACGACACTCTGCGAGTTAATCACTCAAGGAAAGGTTCAATCAAAACATTTGATCAAAAGGACATTTTTTCTGGGGCAATCTTTCCTTCTTAGAATTTTACTTACAGGTTGGCATGTCTTGTGGCAGTCCTTATGGCAATAATATTTATTTTCAAAACAGGTGCATGTACTGCAATCATCTGGTATACTAGTTGAACCAGTCTGTAACAAATAACAATTTAAAAACAAAAATTAGTTAGTGGCCCGGCGTTTCGACCCTAGCGGAGTCATTCTCGAAGGCTAAATGACAAAGCAACACACATAAACATGTATACAGGTGTAACAAGAGCAGTCAAGTGGAAATACATGAATAGAGAGAGCGAGAAAAGCAGAAAGCATTCAGCAAAAGCAGGGGGTAAACAGGGATTATGGAGACAAAGGGGGGGGGGGGTTATGGAGGGAAGGGGCTGGCTAGATCACAAGAAGTTGGAAACACAAAGGACAAAATGGATGGTTGGTAGAGGGAGAAAAAATAAATAATTAGTAAATAAGGCAGACTAAAAATGTAGAAAAATTAAAAAGAATCATCTGTTTCAAACTGCTCACCGATCAAAATGACCTGTGATAAAAAGGTAAAAAGTGGCACTGACCTCACAAAATTGTGGTATTGTCGTACTATAGGGCACTGTTGTGGTCTCAGTTGTTGTTTTCTCCGATGTGGTAGTGATGGTTGTGGTAATAATTTCAGCGGTAGTCACAACTACCTTTGTAGTTGGCACTGTGACTGGTTTAGTTGTGATGCTGGGTGTGGTTGCTAAGTAAAGTTAGAACAAAACAACAACTTTCAAAAACGAGAGTAAAAATTATTACAATCAGAAAGTGATACTGATACTTTATAATTATTCTAAAATAAAATCGACAATGTTTTATAAGAGTATTTGCTTGAGCAAGGTGAGTGTCTACTCAATTTTCTCCCACAACAACATCAAATCCCGAAGCTGATTATAAGAACCCTTTTTTTGTTTGTCTTTCCTTTGTCAAGTCAGGGTGTCATTGTGGCAACGATACTTTCAAAGGTAACCTATTACTCAAGAAGCTCCAAAAAGTTCTGAAAAATGAGACCACAGCTGTGCTGGATTTTTTTATATTAATACCGACATGAAGTGGTTGACTTGGAAAAACCTGTTTATCCGGACTTACTTTGGCATCCATCAATGACATTACATTCTTTGGTGTAGCCTGGCTGGCAGATGCATTCCTCACATGGGCCTTGCCTCCATGTCTCACCAACCTAGAGTCACAGAAAACAAAACAATTCAATTCAATTCAATATTTATTGTCCATAAATTGGAAATTTGCTTTGTAGAACATGCTCATAACCGTAAAAATGTATTTAACAAAATTACAGAATTACAAATTATGCTGAAGAAGATCAATATTTTACACTTTAAAAAAAAATTGGAAATTTGCTTTGTAGAACATGCTCATAACCGTAAAAATGTATTTAAAAAAATTACAGAATTACAAATTATGCTGAAGAAGATCAATATTTTACACTTAAAAAAAACTTAAAACTGTATTTACACAAAGGCACGTCCAAAAATTTACAACATAATAATACACACAAAAAATACAAAATAATGAACAAAAATAACAGGAGAGAAAGTTACTGACTGTCGTTAAGAATATGAATAGAATGTGGTAGAAAAGAGTTTAAATATCTATAGGTTCTGCACTTCAGACTTCTCAGCCTTCAACCAGATCTCATTTCCTCATAAAATTCCTGTAATGGATGTGTGTCATTGATTAAAATTGACTTAGACTTAATTAAAATTTGTCTATGACAGATTGCACTTATGTCCTGTTCTCTACCAAAGATAATGTCCCAGAAAATGAGTTATGTCCTTGTGGCAAACCCATTACGGGAAAGCTCCAATAAAGAAAGAGGCTAAAATGAAACATCCTTTTTGTCTGACAGCTCACACCTGTTATCTCCATGTAATTCCTTTTCCAAACAGTGGACTTAGTTGGATCATGCACAAACCAGTAGGGCTGCCTACTAACCCAGGCAGATTAACTGCGCATCCATTAAGTTTAATGACCCAAGTAATTCAATGTAAACACACCTCATGGATGAAAAGGATGTATACTTTCCGAGTTTTTGTGGCCAAAATTCTTTAATGGAGCTTTCTCGTAATGACAAGTTTTTAAAGCGCAACAAAATTGAAAATTGTAACTTTTTTAAAGGCAGGGTGTAAGTTTGGTAAATACCCCACAAGTTAATGATCATACAAACTCAGTTACTGTAGTAAAAAGCACTGGAGAGCTGTGGATATTACAAAATATAGTTTTAGGGAAAGAGTTCTTTTTCATCAAAACATTTTCAGGCATCCGAGAAGTTTCGGGAAGTTCGAAAACGCACAAGAATTGCACAGACTACTTACAAGAATGCAAGTTATTAAATTTGTAACACCGAAGCCTGGATTGTTGGGGACCAGTGTAAATTTGAACTGTAATTGTATGGCTTCTGACTGGCACCCCGAACAAAATATTGACAAAATAGCGAGACTGCCAACATAGGGCCAGATAGCTTAAAATGGTAGAGCGCCGACACATTAAACTGAAGGTAGTTGGTTCAAATCCCGCTTTAGTCAAATTTGTCTTCGTTCAACTCCAAATTAAATTTAAAATGTACTCACCTCATACTGTTGGTTGTTGTAAGCACAAGCGCAGCCGGATGGTTTGCTAACACAGTATCCACTGGCATCAGGCTTTTTTCCACTGGAGTCACACTCACAGTAAGGGTTACAGGGTACCGAGCCCGCTGTACAAATCACAACACCGTTGCAATCCTCCATGCAGTAACAATTGTTGTCACAAACTGAGAGGAAAACAAATATGAGTTTATTAGAAACAAATGAAAGAAATTTATTGATTTCTGTAGGGTAAACTGTAGGGGCCGAAAAGGCATTTCCTGATTCCATGTCTCACCAACCTACAGTCACAAGAAAACAAGATGTCCCAGATAATGAGTTTTGCCTTGCAGCAAACCCATACAGGACAGCTCCATTAAAGAAAGAGGCTCAAATGAAACATCCTTTTCGTCTGACAGCTCACACCTGTTATCTCCATGTAATTCCTTTTCCAAACAGTGGACCTAATATTGGATCATGCACAAACCAGTAGTGCTGCTGACTGCCCCAGGCAGATTAACTTGGTATCCATTAAATTTAATGACCCAAGTAACTCATTGAAACACACCTAATGGTAGATGCCAAAAAGGACTTTCCTGGGTTTATTGTACAGTAGGGGGCGCCCTGTATCATGAATTGCCCGAATTGAACCAAACTTACAAAATATTGGGGGCGTCGTTGGCAGGAATGTGAGCTCCTTAACAGTCGTTACTGGTCCTAAAACAAGATTTCAGGAAAGAAAAAGAAAAATCAATTGATGGAAAAAAACGTAACAGAATCTTTTAAAAAGCTGCGAAGACTCAGAGCCTGCAAGTCTTGAGATCACCAGGCAACCTCGGTGGTCTAGTACATGTAGTAAGACATCTGGGGCCGATTTCACAAAGCACTAAGATTCATCTTATGACGAGTTATCAGTATTACCATAGTGATTTGTATTGTGACATCACTCTTTGCTAAGCAACTGCGATGGATTTGCAGTTACGATCAATCTTAACTCTTTGTGAAATCGAGCCCTGATCTAGAATGGCAAAAGTCCTGGGTTCGAATCCCACCGAAGTAATATGCCATGACTCAGACTGTCACTCTTCTGGTACACAATGCAACACTGTCTATATATACCTCGACTTCCAATAAAGTGGAAAGGTCACAAGCTTCTTGCTAGATCTCTCTTTTCTGAAATAAATGAGGATCTATCAGGCATTTTAGAAACTAATTTAATTGTTTAGAATCTTACCTGTTGTTGGTCTCTCTGTTGTCGGCAGAGTAGGCTTCTCAGATGTGGGTGGAATAACTGTAAACAAAATTTTAAAATAATTACTTATGGCATGTTGTGGTCGAGCTGTTAAGAGTATCGGACTCAAGCTCTGGTGTTTCTGATCAGCAGAGTGTGGGTTTGAGTCCCGGTCATGGCACTTGTGTCCTTCAGCAAGATGACTTTACCATAACTGCCTTGTCCTTTTGATGGCACCTTAAGCCCTTGGTCCCATGTACAAGGATTGGTAGTGCATGTAAAAGAACCCAGAACACTTATCGTTGATGAGTAGGGGTTAACCCTGGTGTTTCTGGTTCACATAGCAAGCACCCTCGTTTACAGGTTTCCTCAGGCTTGCGAGCTACAGTGATTAAGTTCATTTATGAGGCATCCTTGGTTTCATTTCCAGAAAAATTCAATAATACAATACTCTCCTTTGGTGGTGTGATTGATATTTTCAAATTTGAGGCTTGGACACTATATTATTAAAGAATGTCAAGTAATAAACCACAAGGGAAACTGACTGAGTAAATTTTACATAATTTGGGGTTGAACAAAAAAAATTGACTAGAGCAGGATTTGAGCCAATGACCTCTAGATTAACCTGCCATCGCTCTACCAACTGAGCTATCTAGCCCTATGGTAACAGTCTGTCTATTTTATAAATATCTTTGTTTGGGTTTGGCCAGTCAGAAGCCATACAACCGTTCACTACCGTATAACAGTCAGTTTCCCTTGTGGTTTATTACTTGACAAATCACAATGTTGTACCGATATCTTGGGGAAGTGTAAACAATTGAAATAAAAAATTAAGTTGGCTTACTGAGTGGACAGCCGTAGAGCTCAACACGCATAAATGGCATTGTGGTAAATCGCTGGATGATGATGTAAACATGATCGGCAACAATACTTCGTTGAAACTTCTGAACCACTGGTGTTATACCGTCCGTTGTAAAAGTCTGCAAGATATAATTTCCAAACAGAAAATTTTAAAACATCCCAAAGAACTTTTTTATTTAAATTATATTTACTAATAAAAGTTCAGGGCAGCTTTTATTTTTAAAGGCACTGAACATGTTTGGTAATTATCAAAGACCAGTATTGTCACTCGGTGTATCCCAACATATGCATAAAATAACAAACCTGTGAAAATTTGGGCTGAATCGGTCATCGAAGTTGCAAGAAAATAAAGAAATAAAAAACACCCTTGTTGCACAGTTTTGTGTGCTTTCAGATGCTAATAAAAGGCTTCATGCATGAAGTCTTTTATTATTTTAGTGAGAAGTTACCTCTTTCTCAAAAACTACGTTACTTCAGAGGGAGTGGTTTCTCACAATGTGTTATACTATCAACAGCTCTCCGTTGCTCGTTACCAAGTAAGTTTTTATGCTAATATATATTTTGAGTAATTACCAAACGTGTACAGTGCCTTTAAGACGGATTTCAGCAATGTCTGCCTAACTACAGGAACTCTTATTGCAAAGAGAAGGGGTTTGCAGTGGCAGTGCTAAGTGCTGAATGCACCACAGCACCATGTAAAACATTAACCCTCTTACTGTTCGCACCATTTTCAAGTGAGTTGACCAACCATTTGAAACCATTCAAGACTGCCAAAGTTGTGTATGGTGGCACAACTGTGCACAGAACTAACTGTGTACTGTGTACATGCATTCCCTCATGGTATCATATTGCAAGGCTGGCATAGCTTATCTATCATTCAAAACCACAGTGAATGGTATTGAATGGTCAGACAGCAAGAGGGTTAAAAAGGTGCTGCATAAATGGGTCTCCGTCAAAAGCTCTGCTAATCCTGCTGACAAAAATAATAAGCACTTTGAAACACCCCAAGGATATGATAAAGCACTACATAAGAATTCAGTATTACATGCATCAAGTACAATAATGCAGGCCTGTGAGTGGACCCTAAAAAAAAGAGCTGAAACACTACATGATGTAAGAATGATCGTGGAACGTCAAGTGATCGCGCGAAACGCATTTACGCTGGTCTAATTAGGGCACCCCATTGATCCAGTAACTAGGCTTATTTCACATTATTGTAGTTGTACATATACATGATATAAGGCCAAAAAGTTTTTTTAAAAGCGGAAAAAAAAGCGGAAATAAAAAATCAGCCAAAAAAAAACAACAGATATCCGCTTTAAAGCGGAGATCTCACAGGCCTGATAATGACAGTTTGAAGCGAGTATTTTGTGCAGTGTAAAACATGTGAGGTAAAGGCTTTATTTGCACTGATGACGACATAGCATCCTCGTGTCTGTGTAAAAACATTGAACCTCAAATTTGCAAAAATATCTCACAGGAAAATGCTCCAGACAAATAGTTGTATCTGTATTTGTGTACATCCGGGCTGTTTTTAAGCGAGAAACAACATTCTGACAATTTCAGGCTCACGCATTACGTAAGTGCTATTTTAGAAGATACACGTTTTTGGCTACGACAAAATATGTTCGTACCTCAAACCCATCTAGCGTCTGTACAGTGTGTCTTTCATCATCTCGTTGAGTGTTTGTGTACTCAATGGTGAACTCGGACACAAATCCTTCAGCGTGGTTTTCAGCACCAATCACTGTGATCGCTGTGACTCGTCTAATCTCCAGGAAATGCACCTAAAAAGATAAAGTTGAAAAGAATTCAATTTTTATTTCATTTCATTGACTTCCACATTTAACACACAGCATTTTTAAAACTATTAGTTAGCAGACAAGCACGAGTGGAAAAGGGCGAAATGAGGCCAGTCTCATATAGGACGCATATATTTTCTGTATACCACGAGCGCACATGTGATAAGGAATTTAACCCGCAGATTAACGCAGTACATAGAGATTATCAAATTTGTTCACAAGAACATGAAAAGTTTTGTTTATTTTCAGGAAACTTTCAGCAGAATCAGAAGAGTTAGTATAGCTCTGTAAATAAACGTGAAGCATTGGTATTTTCTTTGGGAGGGCGTATGGTTGTAGTTTGCTGTGTTGTCAAGCAGGGAGGTGTGGCGGGCAATAGAGGGACTAACCGAACAGAGGGAGGTGTGGAGGATGTAGGGAGGTTTCGAGGGTCAAAGAGAGGGACTAACCGAACATAGGGAGGTGTGGAGGGTGAATAGAGGGACTGACTGAATAGAGGGACTGACTGAACAGAGGGAGGTGTGGAGGGTCAATAGAGGGACTGACTGAACATATTTCTTACCTCAATGTAACCTGAATTACCATCAGGTGACCACGGCTGTCCGTCCAGCAACCCTAGCGAAGAATTACTCTCAATGACCGACGTATCCACCGAGTAGAACTTGATCTCTCGGGGCGTTTGTCTGTCCGTCAACAACGGGTACTGACACACTGAAAACAAACACAGAATAGTTGTAAGTTTCAGAACACAAATTGTGGAACCTCAAGTTGGACGTTGGTTTCCGTTACACCATCACTGGTAAACGGAGACTGACGCCCTAGCAGGGTTACAATAAGCGGTTTGCAAGTTAGATTTGCATTATGTCTGTACAATGACTTGCTTAATCACAAGGTACAGCTTCTGCTTAAATTCCTCAGACTGTAGAGACAGTTGCTGTGCCAAATGGTTCGGGGCTAAATTTTTTATAGCATCTGTGGTTGAAATATTCAAGAAAAGTAAGGTTCCAATTTAAATTGTTAGTTGTTTTTTTAACAGATTGCTTTGTTCTTCATTGTTTTACTGTCAACTTCAATTAACCGTTTAGGCAATTTAGAAATGTCATTTCAATTTTGTTTGTTATTGTTAAACCGTTAACCGATTCAATGTCCAAACTCTAGTACAAACCTGGTTGTGTTGTTCCAGGAACAGTTGTAGTCTCTGAAACTGAAAAGGAAAATGTTTAATATTTTTAAAACACTAACTTTAACGACAATGTAACAAGGCATCAAGTTTACATGATATTGCAATGGTGACATCAATTCTTCTTTATTTTCCAATTGTAACTCACATTTATTTCCATACTTCTTGGTATTGTCTACACAATTAGATGTCTACACACAATTAGATGTCCGTGAGTCGGTTTGATATTAAAACGGAACACTGGGCTTTTCTGACTTTATACAGTGAGCCTTCAACAGTTTAACCAGCTGAGGCCATTTTTGGAGTGTAGCCTGTAAACAAAGTTGACAAGTTGGCCAATTTCATAGCGCTGCTCAACCAAATTTGTGTCCTAAAACTATTACAGGAATGCACCATTTGGGAGAATTACCAGTCACACATCCTTTTTGTGTTTACCAAGTCACACCTCTTATCTCTTAATCCCTTTGCCAAACACACAGTTTTATAATCCTTTTAAATAGACTGCCAAGTGTGTACAGCCAGCACTACTTTTTAACCAGTGAAGCGTGCAGAGACTGGTCTCAGTATTTATGACTCCCAGTATGCACAATTGTAGCTCTTTCAAAAGTAACCTCAACCATGGAGCTATAAGATACAACTAACTTGTAAATCCTGAATACTGAACTACTTTAAGGTTGGATGTTATCTTTTTTAGTTCTTCGCTCAAGTTGATTACCAAGTTGATTATTAAAGTCATCAAGTAAGAACATTATATGGTCTTCTACGAAAAACATCTATTGATACACTCAGTAAATGAGATCCAACTGAAAGAGATATGCACATGTACATTCAGAAATTTTTTTATTCAAACTATTTCACAAAGCCATATAAATAATATAATGTATTGATACTGTACTCTAGAAAATCGCTAACGATGAATTCAAATACCAACAATATGAATAGAGTATCCTTCATGTTTGCCATACATGAAACCTTTTAAATAATGCATTCATTTCCATCACCTACGCAACATTGATCATTATTATGATTACTACTTTGCAAAAATTTAATCAAAATCGGTGATCATATTTATCAAAGTTAGCGAAGAGCAGTTTTGATGTTATGACAGTTTTTGCAATCCTCTTGGTTTTGTGAGGCATAGGCCTACTCTGTTAATTTTTACTTTAAAATGCAATCAAAATTAGTTGTTGTATTTCTGCAGGTCTTGGAATACACGAGAGAAATATCGGGGGAGTTTAAACATTAAGCTTTGGAAATAAAACTGATCGAAACTGTTTTGTGTTTGTTATCGAAATGATATCATATCTTTAAAACATCATTTAAAGCAAATAAGGCAAGTTTTAGTTGATGAGATATTATATTCAAAACAAGTTTGATTTTGAGTTAAAATTTAAGTAATGCACACCGATTTTTATTATAGCAATGAAAAACAAAAAGTGAGTTAAAAACACTATTTTGGCATAAGCAATGAACAAAAATAATGTCAAATACAGGTGGTTTGACATAGTGTGGATCTTGCATGTAATAAAGACACTATGAACGTGCAACCGTGTTCCTATCGGTAATTCATACAAGGGTTTTCAGCTGTCGCCACCAAAGTCCTCTTTGTTTGTGTGATATGTTGTTGTTGTTGTTTTGTGTGTGTTTTTGTTCTTTTCTTGTTTTGCTTGTTGTTTTTATCCGGTTTGCAATTAATCATAAAATACATGATCAGTTGCGTGCAAAGTTTGTTGACTCCAAAAAGTGGACGGACAGAACAAAAGCTTGTTTTGTGTGATGTATGTAACATCATGCACTACTCATTTAAATGTTTGATGAAGATCCAGTATTTTCCTGCATGTATCTTTTCCCCTTGCATTTTAATTTTTTTTATATTTTTAGTTTGTATCTGTTTTATTTATTTTGCTATCCCCAAGCCCACTATAGACCCATTGCATATGATGTCATCATCTACACGCGCGTAATTTTGGGGGTCAAAACGTGCACAAAAGAATGGTACACGTGTTTACAAGCGCATTGTGCGTAAACACGTGTACCATCCTTTTGTGCACGTTTTGACCCCCAAAATTACGCGCATGTATGCGCGCTGTGCGTTGTGCAATGGGTCTATACATTTTGTAGAATCGCACCTGTCAGAACTCGCACCACCATACTTCAACAATAGAGAGAGTAGGCTTTGCAATCTCGCAGCCCCAAATCTAAACTCGCACCCATACCCTGGAAATAAAGCAGACTTTGCAATGTCGCACCCCTAATAATAAATCTAAACTCGCACCCATATACCCTGGAAATAAAGCAGACTTTGCAATGTCGCACCCCTAATAATAAATCTGAACTCGCACCCCTACAAAATTATGATAGGCCTACTCTGCGAAATCATTAAATATATATATATAAACACAAAAACGAAAGTAGAGCATGTACGATCTCGCGCCCGAAACTCGCACCGCACTACAATCATTGCTTTGGAATTAAAAGCAGGCTTTGCAATCTCGCAACACTATCTAAACTCCCACCGTATATTCTGGAATAAACAGGGTCATAGCTAACATTTTTCTTGCATGGGGTGGGGCCCACAGGATGTTTGTAGAGGGGGTTTCAGTATAACTTATATAGCAAATTTCATGACCAAACCCCATAGGTTACACAATTTGTATCAATAGCAAAGTACAAGCTTTGCAATCTGCTAAACGGACAAAAAGGCGTATATTTATCGGCATTTTTCCCAATGAGATTGCACATGCATTGTTAATTTACAGAATAGAATTACTGTAGGCCTAGCAGCCCCTAAAAAGCTCCAAAATAAGAGTTAATCATATTGAGCAAGGGATTTGAATGTTATCAATTAAGCTACTCTGCAAACCTAAAAATAAAAAATAAAAAATAAAATCATCAAATTATCACGTTTGTTTTACATAGGCCTATTTATTTCTATTATTTTTCGCCACATCGCTGGCAATAACAAACAGTGTTGGCACAGCAGCTATCTGGCTTAAGATTTTCATGAAGCCAAGATAATATCGAATGCATTTATGAGGTTTCGACTGATAGGTTTTGGTGATTTGCCTGCCAGGTATCCTAAACTGATATCCTGTGGCTGCGGATCAGGATTGTAACACAACAATTTTTGGCAGTAAACGATCCTGAGCAAAGTCTTCTCTGCGCAATGCGAGTACGTGCGCGGTATCCCACTTATTCACAGGTCCCCTGTAGATTATACCGTCCTACACATGTACACGTACATGTTGATTATACATGGGGACGAGGTTCACAGAATTGAGATGGTGCCCTGCGCAGCTTAAAATAGTCCGCACACACCATGCATGCCGCAGCATGTTTTTTGGTGAAAGCGTCTATCATGTCAACCAAAGTTACCACCCGGAATATATCCATTTGAAATCAAGGTGAATGGATTTCTTCAGTTGATATATTTAGTGTTGTAAATGCTTCAAATTGTGGGAAAATATGTGACTTATTATTTCCACACGTTCTTCTGTCGTTCACGATCACACAGTCACACTTTTCAATTGTTGCACATACAAGCCTACCCCGTCTACATGACCAGAGAATAAATAGCCAAATATTTTCAAAAATAATTTAAATGTTTTTATTTTCCTTATGAATGCTCTTTCCTTCCTCCATACTGGTATCTAGATCAAAGCTGTGACCTCTCTTTGTAGAGTATTATTGCGATCGTCTGCGCCGAACTGCCGTTCCCAATACTCCATTGATTCAGTCAGTGCACAGGCAACCCACCATACACGTACGTGTACAAAAGTAACACTACGCCGAGCAAAAAAGTAGGCCGTATTGCACATCACATAAGTCATTTAATTTTTGGGAATTCCATGAAAATATATAAAACAAAGGAAAAAAAAGAGTTGTAGGAGTGCAATCAAAACTGTATTTACTCTTTTCCTTACTGTGGAGAATTAATTATTAAACATTTTTAACAACACACCATCTACAACAAAATCCATGCGCACACATCATGGACGGACGTGGTCACACATGTAAAATGTACGGAACGTTCTCGGCTCATACTTTATGTATTTTCATGATTGAAAGTTCAAAATATGACAACACTTTGTCAGTATCAACAATGTACGATACATGAAGAAGAAGAAAACATACTTCAAATATATCTATTGGTTGCTATTTCACAGCCAGCTGAAGAAGATAGTGCCTGTGCAGATTAACTTACAGATTAACTAACTAATCCAATTAGTTTATTGACTCAGTAGCTGGAATGTAAACACAAAAGGATGTCCTACTTTGTAGCAAGAAAATTAGGTGTCAGCTTGCGGGTTCACCATAAATTTGCTTTGTTACGTCAATCATTTTCATACAGTAAGCACCGGAAGCCATTAGCAGCGCTATGAAATCGAAACAAGCGCAGTAAGCACAAAAACGGCCATTAGGCAGTTCTTTGAAGATGTTGTTTATTTTTGTTTATGGCATAAGATGGTACTTTTTGTGAGGCCAGTGAAGGCTTGTCACATTTATCATAGCCACTTCAAGGTCCCTATTTGCATGTGCGTCACGGCCGGAGTTTGACATGTGGGTTTTTAGTTGACCCCTTTTGGAAAAATGGAGGGTGCACTCTAGTGTAAGTCACCTGTAAGACACCCAATTTTAGTTCTTTCAAAAGATTTGAGGATTATTTAAATCATTCACTTCTTTCTACTACACAAATTCAAACTAGGAATTTCCTAAACTTACTGCTGGTGGGTGACTGAGGAAAAGACGTGGACGGCGATACAGATGGAGTTGGCTCTGAAGGTAAAAACAGAGAACGTCAGAATTTGAATTATTGCGTATTGATTGAATTCCTCTAATGTCATCACGATAATTTTGGTTGTACCATTTTGGGAGACACATTTTGTGTTTTACTTAGTGCACTTTTTACACCTTCAAACAAAATTCGTATTTGTTGTGACTTGCATGAGCTAATTATGCAACCTGCAAACCTAAATTAGGCTGTGAAACTTGTAGGCTCTGCGCAATCATCTGATAGCGCCCTCTTTAGACACAATAAAGTCAGGTCATGTTTAATCACTTCCAACTGTATTTATATCGCACATTTAAACATGACCCGGTCACGTGATCTTTTTTGGACCAATCAGGATGAATAAACTGTCCCAAGGTGAGGACTACACTTAATTTTTGCTGTCGACCCAAATCAACTGTCACCAGGGGCAGGTTGCAACCTACTCCTGGGGCTGAAACAGGATTACCTCTTTTACATTCTTTCAAGATGTCAGCATGGGTATCATCCACCAGGAGCCTGGCTTTTTACAAAGCATTTATGGTTAAGCGCCTTGTTCAAGGGCACAAGTGACATGGCTGGGATTCAAACCCACACTCTGCTGCTGACAACACCAGAGCTTTGGTCCAGTGAGCTAAACTGCTCTGCCACGACACGCCACGATTATCAATAGCAAACAATGACTCACCAACATGTTCACAGCCATTGAAGTCAATCTGATAACTGGAACCCGGGTTGGGGCTGATGATGTACACTTCAAGTCCATGGAGTAATGGGGTACTCTTTTGTAGATGAATCTTGAATCCAGTGAACCCGACAAACACCTGTAAACCTTCTGGGCTGAATAGTGGAATCAAAACATCTCGATCACTTGGTTTGGATTTTATTGCAACGTGAACTTCTTGATTGCTGCCTTGGCTGCTTTTAACAACGATTGACGTCAGCTTTGCTCGGGGAGTGAAGATTACCCGGATATGCGATCCAGCGTACGGGTTGGACTCGACCGTCGGTGGGCTAGTCGGTTTCCACCAGTCATCGGGCGAGAGCTGACTGTCAGTATCAGAGTTGTATCTATTTAAGTCTACCGGTGTGTAGGAGTCGAGGTCCTCTGCGCAGTCCTCCTCTGGAGTGGTTGGACGAACGGGTGTGGTCCTGATAGGTGTTGTTTGGACAGGCGTGGTGACAATAGGCGGTGTCTTGACAGGCGTGGATTGGCTAGGTGTGGTGTGGATGGTTGTGACTGGCCCTGTGGTGTATGGTACTGATGCAGTGAAGAAAATTAAATCAAATTGAGAGTTGAGACATATACAAACAGTTCTACTAAAAGTTATAAAAAGGTTACACGGCAGAAAATTGTGGAAACTAAGGAGGGAGCAGGCAGGAATTTTGGAAAGTATTAGTGTTAAGAGACTCAAAGGCAATTCATACTTGTGGTTTTTGGAAGTGTGTCTACAGTGTTAATCCTACATAAATGTAGATATACACAATTAAACTAACTTATGAAAACTCCATTTCAAAAGGCGGTAGCGTTTTTGAGATATCACCAAAAATCTAGAGCGCAGTAAGAATAACCTGTACTTTGAATACAATCTGAGAAGTGTTTCATGCATAAAACCTTTCTCAGATTGATATTTATTGAGTCCCTTTCTCTAAAACCAAATACCATAGAGGGCAGTGTACATCATGAACAGCTTCAGTGCTTCTTAGTTTTTATGGTCAATAATTTTTGAAGTAGTTAGCAAAGGCGTAGCCTCTCTTTAAAAAAAACCATACTTGTTTCTTCACAGCCCTGCACTTTGATGATGTATCCGGATGTTGTGTCTCGCATCCCAAAATTTGAGGATTATTTAAATCATTCATTTCTTTCTGCCTTGACAAATTCAAACTAGGAATTTCCTAAACTTACTGCTGGTGGGTGACTGAGGAAAAGACGTGGACGGCGATACAGATGGAGTTGGCTCTGAAGGTAAAAACAGAGAACGTCAGTATTTGAATTAAAGCGTATTGATTGAATTCTCCTATAAATGACATCACACAATTTTGGGTTGTACCATTTTGGGAGACACATTCTGTGTTTTACTTAGTGCACTTTTTACACCTTCAAACAAAATTTGTGTTTGTTGTGACTTGCATGATTATGCAACCTGCAAACCTAAATTGGGCTGTGAAACTTGTAGGCTCTGCGCAATCATCTGATTGCGCCCTCTTTAGACACAATAAAGTCAGGTCATGTTTAATCACTTCCAACTGTATTTATATCGCACATTTAAACATGACCCGGTCACGTGATCTTATTTGGACCAATCAGGATGAATAAACTGTCCCAAGGTGAGGACTACACTTAATTTTTGCTGTCGACCCAAATCAACTGTCACCAGGGGCAGGTTGCAACCTACTCCTGGGGCTGAAACAGGATTACCTCTTTTACATTCTTTAAAGATGTTAGCATGGGTATCATCCACCAGGAGCCTGGCTTTTTACAAAGCATTTATGGTTAAGCGCCTTGTTCAAGGGCACAAGTGACATGGCTGGGATTCAAACCCACACTCTGCTGCTGACAACACCAGAGCTTTGGTCCAGTGAGCTAAACTGCTCTGCCACGACACGCCACGATTATCAATAGCAAACAATGACTCACCAACATGTTCACAACCATTGAAGTCAATCTGATAACTGGTACCCGGGTTGGGGTTGATGATGTACACTTCAAGTCCATGGAGTAATGGGGTACTCTTTTGTAGATGAATCTTGAATCCAGTGAACCCGACAAACACCCGAAAACCTTCTGGGCTGAGTAGTGGCATCAAAACATCTCGATCACTTGGTTTGGATTTTATTGCAACGTGAACTTCTTGATTGCTGCCTTGGCTGCTTTTAACAACGATTGACGTCAGCTTTGCTCGGGGAGTGAAGGTTGCCCGGATATGCGATCCAGCGTATGGGTTGGACTCGACTGTCGGTGGGCTAGTCGGTTTCCACCAGTCATCGGGCGAGAGCTGACTGTCAGTATCAGAGTTGTATCTATTTAAGTCTACCGGTGTGTAGGAGTCGAGGTCCTCTGCGCAGTCCTCCTCTGGAGTGGTTGGACGAACGGGTGTGGTCCTGATAGGTGTTGTTTGGACAGGCGTGGTGACAATAGGCGTTGTCTTGCCAGGCGTGGATTGGCTAGGTGTGGTGTGGATGGCTGTGACTGGCCCTGTGGTGTATGGTACTGATGCAGTGAAGAAAATTTAATCAAATTGAGAATTGAGACATATACAAACAGTTCTACTAAAAGTTATAAAAAGGTTACACGGCAGAAAATTGTGGAAACTAAGGAGGGAGCAGGCAGGAATTTTGGAAAGTATTAGTGTTAAGAGACTCAAAGGCAATTTATACTTGTGGTTTTTGGAAGTGTGTCTACAGTGTTAATCCTACATAAATGTAGATATACACAATTAAACTAACTTATGAAAACTTCATTTCAAAAGGCGGTAGCGTTTTTGAGATATCACCAAAAATCTAGAGCGCAGTAAGAATAACCTGTACTTTGAATACAATCTGAGAAGTGTTTCATGCATGAAAGTTTTCTTAGATTGATATTTTTTGAGTCACTTTCTCTAAAACCAAATACCATAGAGGGCAGTGTACATCATGAACAGCTTCAGTGCTTCTTAGTTTTTATGGTCAATAATTTTTGAAGTAGTTAGCAAAGGCGTAGCCTCTCTTTAAAAAAAACCATACTTGTTTCTTCACAGCCCTGCACTTTGATGATGTATCCGGATGTTGTGTCTCGCATCCCAACATGGAACACTCGCAATGAGCTCATGAATGGTGTCTCGCTGGGAAGAGGAATCATCTCTCCGGTGACCCAAGTAAAGATTCGATTGCCACCATCTGTCAGCAATGGAACAGTGAGGAAGCTATCACTCGGAGAGTACACAAACGCCACTCGGATCGTTTGACGCACCCCGGTCGGGATGGAAACCGTCACCCCGGTGACTTTTGCGCTTGGTACGAACGTGATGATCATGCTTTGTTGATTGTATATCTGGGATTCATCTCCTGGTACAGTTACGCCAGGAGGTAGCCATGGTTGATCGGGGCCGATTGGAGTATTGGGAAAATCTGAGAGGTACCGTGTTAACTGCACTGGTGTGTAGTCGTCAAGATCTTCATTACAATAAATCTCTGTCGTTGAAGCTGTGGAAATAAAAATTAAAAAGTTTTCAACTTTTAAATTGTAAGGAAATTTACTGAACCAAATCTGTTCCTAGTTAGTGGAATTGATTTACCCATACAGACACGCAATTTTGTTTCCACAGTGTTTTCAGTTTTTTCAAAACAATTTGATTAAAAAGTTAATGTAAGAAAATTTCAAAAGCCTGCTAGTTTAATATTATACCTATAGTAGTTTGAGCAGTTGTTGGTGCTGCTGTGGTGGTAGGTGCTGCTGTGGTGGTAGGCGCTTCCGTTGTGGTAGGCGCTCCCGATGTGGTAGGCAGTCCTGATGTGGTAGGCAGTCCTGATGTGGTAGGCAGTCCTGATGTGGTAGGTGGTCCTGATGTGGTAGGCGGTCCTGATGTGGTAGGCGGTCCTGATGTTGCTGAGATTATGAAAACAATGATTATCTTAATAAGTTCAATGTTTGTTCTGGAAAAACCTATTCCAAGCTCAGGAAGAAAGTAACTGCAATAAAATCCTAAACTGTGTTTCTAACTTTTGAGGGTTTAAATCCTCCTTCATAAACATGAGATTTCAGCAATTTAGGCTTCCTAGGCAGATGAGATTTACAATTGGTTTTAGAACAATTTAGAGACAATAGCGCCCTCAAGAGGCTTGTGCCAAAATGCCGACAGCAGCCACAAGCAGCCACAAGCAGCCGCTAAATTTGGACTTCTTCCACTCAACCAAAATGCTTAAAGACACAGTTTAGTCCTGAGCTGACATTTTTCAAATGATTCCCTTGTTAACATAGTACTTACTTTTTAAAACGCAAATAATTTTTAATGGCCTGACATTTGGACCCAAGCAGAGTCTCTCCAGAAAGCTAAATGACAACACTACACACATAGACAGGTTTATAGGTGTTCTCCTTTTTAAAACAAAAGAAAACTTATTAACCTCTCCAGATATTTCACTAGAGAAAGTTGGGTCAAAAAATCGGCAATATTATAGCCTTATCTGGGTGTATGGTGTGATGTGTCATGGCCGAGCGGTTTAGTGCATCGGACTCAAGTTCGAGTGCCTAAGTCATCAGGGTGTGGGTTTGAATCCCAGTCATGACACTTTTGTCCTTCAGTAAGATACTTAACTATAATTGCTTCTCTTCACCCAGGGGTAAATGGGTACATGTAGGGCAGAGATGGTTCTTTAGCTTGGTGCACTACATACTTAGCAGCACAGGCTGTATTCCCCAAATGGGGCTGAGATGGTTTTAGAACTAGAATAAATGGCACAGTGACCGGGGGTAGTAATGTTCGAAGCGCAATGATCATTCTTTGGAATTGAGTTGTAAGAGCTGATATTATTATAATATCATTGTGATTGTTATTATTATTCAATGATGTTCTCTAAAAGGGTTAGGAAGCAAGAACATGATAATTTTAATATCGCAAATCTAAGACAATACATTGGTACTTACGAAAAGGTCTACAGAAACAGCAACCTCCCACATCAGTTTCATCAACAAGTTCAAGTTGATTCTACAAACAAACAAAAAATAACAATTAAAAAAAAATCACAAATTATAACCCCCAAAAATAATAATCTAAAGAAAAACTAACTTATTCATGAGTGTTTACACTAAAGACTCAAACTTGAGGATGAAAACAAAAAAATTTTAATTGGAAGATCAAATAAAGTTGAAATTTAAACATGGGAACAATTTAGGACATCAACTTTTTTGTGAAAACTCTCTTATATTTCTAGCTCACTAACTGTACCCAATTTGCCTTCCAAACTTTGTACATTTTAGTAAATTTTGACTATTTGTGTTTTTCCCTGATAAAACAGATTAATACCAATCCTCAGTTCATAATATTAATGCTAAGATCACTTGGGAATACAGGTTATTTATCAGACGTTGATGACTATATATATAATTGTATAATTATTATTTATTTTTGTGAGACATCAACTAATCACAAGGCCGCACCACAATTTCAAGGTGAGGGCTACACTTAACTGATTTGGGCTATGGACCCAAATCAACTGTCATGAGGGGCACGTTGCCACCTACTCCTGGGGCTGAAACAGGGTTACCCCTTCACAGTCCGTAAGGATGTAGGCACGGGTGTCATCCACTAGGAGCCTGGCTGGTAGAGCAGAATGCACTACCTTCCCAAATGTTTACAAAGCAATTGTGGTTAAGTGCCTTGCTCGAGGGCACAAGGATCATGACCGGGATTCGAACCCACACTCTACTCTAGATCTTACGTCTCGGCATGAGTTGATATTGCAGTGTGGTACACAATGGGCGGTATGATTCAGGCAGGTGCACTGATGACAGGAACCTTTAGGCCACATCTCTCCTTCCTGTACAAGACAAAAAAAGAAATTATAAACAAGCAGAAATTTAACTTTTGTAAGATGAACAAAATGTATGGAAAATAAGAGCTTTTTTAATGTCATGTATTTCTTTTTATAGGATAATCTTCTGTTAGTGTAAGGGGGGCACCGGGCCGAGGGGGTTGGGGTGGGAGGGGGGGGGGATGCACAGACATCAATTGGAAACCCCCTCAGTTACACCACTGAGCCTCACTTTCACAGGGAAAGATCCATAAAAGAATTTCCGAGTTTGGCCACAAACACTCGGAAAGTATACATTGTACATCCTTTTCACAGAGTGAGTGTGTTTACATTTAATTTCTTGGGTCATTAAACTTAATGGAGGAGCAGGTATTCTGACTGGGGCAGTCAGCAGCCCTACTGGTCTGTGCATGATCCAATTAAGTTCACTGTTTGGAAAAGAAATCACACAGAGGTAACAGGTGTGAGCTGCAAGACAAAAAGGATGTTTTATTTTAGCCTCTTTCTTTAATGGAGCTTTCCTGTATTGATCATGATAAGACTTGCATATCAGAAACCCAAAATGGCCTCTCTCAGATCCTACTAACCTCGTAGGTAGCACCATTATAAACACAAGCGCAGTTGGATGGGTACAAGATACAGTGTTCCCCGTTATATTCATAGTCTGTTGGACACACACATGAGGAACAGTCAAGGTCGTAAACGCAGTTGTCAGCACCCTGACAGTTCTCCATACACACGCATCCAGTTGGGCACACTATTCAAGAGAAGAAAAAAGACACAGATATTTGTTTCAATTTCGAATATTCAACAAACAAAACAAAAAGCCAGAGAACATGCCACATTGTTAATGATATGGAGATTGATTAAAAGAGAAGAAAGCTGCAGGTATTACTTATTCACTTTGCATGAAATGACAACTTGAGACGCATTCTTTTTTTAAATGTTTTTTTTATGTGTTTTTTTTAATATGAGATATCGCCGCACATCACAAGGCCAGACGGCTTCAAGGTGAGAGCTACACTTAACTGATTTGGGCTGTCAACCCAAATCAACTGTCACCAGGGGCACGTTGCCACCTACTCCTGGGTTACCCGCCTTCACAGTCCGTAAGGATGTAGGCATAGGTATTAGGAGCCTGGCTGGTGGAGCAGAATGCACTACCTTACCAACTTTAAATAAATGCAGGCCAGGGGTCGATTTCACAAAACTCTTCCTAACTTAGGACTAGTCCTAGGCAATGCTAAGAGATAGGACTAGTCTTAAGTTACTGGTCCTAACTTAAGACTAGTCCTATCTCTTAGCATTGCCTAGGACTAGTCCTAAGTTAGGAAGAGTTTTGTGAAATCGACCCCAGGAATTCCACCGAGGCCACACAGACTATGGCTTCTGTAGCCCCTTGTCTTGACCTTCAAAAGTTGTCCGAAAACGGCCTTGCCCTCTCAAAGATGAGACTCCAGGACTAGAAAAATTGGACACGTTCTAGAGTTTCTCACCTGATTCTGTTGTTGTTACAATGGTCGTTGTTGGTAACGTAGTTGCTGTAGCATTAAAAAAAATGAATTAATTATAAAGGAATGAAGCATCAATTTATCAAATAAAAAAATTGTCACACCCATTTAAAAAGGGTTTTTGTTTATCAAGAAACTAAATCTAAACAATTTTCAAACTGACAGAATGTCTGCATAAATAGTTTCTGACCTTGTGACTGGCACTCGCAGCATTTTGAGTTGTCGTTTTCATTTAGGTGTAATATTTCATCCTGTAAATAACACAACAAAGATGGAAATATGGTTGGAAAGATTCTAAAAGTAGAATGTAATGATTCACAAAAATATCCCTTGAAATTGTGTGGTTTTTCTTTAATTTCATGACAGAACACAGTGCCATTTTGTAGGACCAGATTTTTGACTCTACACAAAATGGTGAACCGTATGTTACGCTGGTTATATTTCAAGAGGAAAATGTGGGTTTTTTGAAGCACTTCTCACTAATGACAACACACTGTTTGTGATTTAGTGCATGAACCACTCTTAAACACTGCACATCGGATGAGGTAATTTTCCTTCTGAGTTTGTTTCCCTCAAGCACATTATGTACAACATTGGTACATATGTCAAAAACCAGTATCCTGTGAAAGTTTAAGCTAAATCAGTCTTCGAAGTCATGAGAAAACTGTGAAATAAAAATTCTATTATATGTTTCCAAACATTAGGTTTTGGACATGCGGGATAAAGACTAATTGTTCTGATAATTTCCTAAAAACAATAGCATTTCAAGCATAATTGTTTCAAGGGAAGTTTTCCACCATGACCATCTTTATACAGCAATCCTTCACCGATCTTGAACTCTTGGTGGCAGCAGATACGCCTCCATTACTGCGGTGGTACCTGGGTGCACTGCGCTGCCTAGCGACGGGTTTAAGCGATTTGCAAAGTAAAAGTCCAATAACCCGTGACTGATCAGATGATCGCCGTGTAGCCCAACCCTTAAACCCGTCGCTAGGCAGCGCAGTACCACCCAGGTACCACCGCAGTAATGGAGCCGTATCTGCTGCTACCAAGAGTTCAAGATCGGTGAAGGATTGTTGTATACCATGTAATGTAAGTTATGTGCAAAACTGTGAAATTTTATATTTCAAACCATACCAATGTTGTACACACCCTTTAAAGCAATATACGTGGGACCAAAGTGGTTGCAAAAATGTTCATATGAATGCAGGACTTGCTTGGTCTACTACAGTGTATGCTAATTTGATAAATTTGATAAATTTGATAATATATTGCAATTATTTAGCAAAACCAGATGCAATGGATACTTACTGGAGCACATGTGAGGCTGCATATTTTTTCACACGTTGGGGTCGTTGAGCCAATCTCACACTTGCAGGTCTCACAAGGGTTGTCACCATCAAACTGCTGGTTCACCTAAGCGAGAACAAAATAATTTTGATTTAAAAAAATATATTTTATATTATGTTAATATTTCATACTTCATAGATTTTTCAAAAAGAAAAGTATAAGTTGGAAAGTACACACAGTATTTTGTATGCACAGTTGTGGGGACTTGCTATTGTTGATCAAGTATTCCATTTTCTGAAGTATTTCCCTATGCGCCGTATTTGTGACCGCGTGAGGGCGCTCTCAAAAATATTTCTATCACTTCCGGGGGTATAAGCGATTATACAAAGACTGCTTCAAATACTTCCCCCAGACAGTTAAAGACTGGAGCACATTACCACCAGACATCATATCCACCACGGACAATAAGACAATTAGCCGTTACAACCCAACTTAAAAGCAACTAAAAACTATACCGCGCACAGAAGTGACAGAACGCCGATGTTAAAACTGTACACAGAGCTGAGCAGACGATAATCGCTTATACCCCCGGAAGTGATAGAAATATGTTTGAGAGCGCCCTCACGCGGTCAAAAATACGGAGCATTGGCACCAAGCTGAACAAAGAATAACATTTTGTGGGACCTTTGTTCCATTGTGTAAAAGTCGAAACAGCTGTGTGCATGAATGGTACCAACTGCTGAATGGGACGTAAAGCCATAGGTCCTGTGTGTTGTGTAATGCACAGAAAAGAACCCAGTGCAATCATCGAGAAGAGAAGGGGTTTTTTTGCCCCGATGTTTCTAATTTGATTGGCTGCATATTGCGCCACAGCACCTCGTAAACCATTACATGGTGCTATGTGATAAGGAATAAGTCTGATATTTCAAAACGTAGCACCACATATACCTTGCACCACATATACCTTGCACAGGGGTAAAAATTAAACTAAATTGCTCACTAGCCGGCAGGGACAGTAGAACAAAAATGTTACTGGCCCGCCAGAAAATTTGGTGGCACAATAACATTTTGTAATTGAAAACTCGATCAGCATCATCAAGAGTTTGTCCAATTCGTTGTGCAAATCTATTGATAGCGCTCAACAGATGAAAGAGAGTGGACTCATCAGAAGTCACAAGCGGACGATTTGGGGCATCCTTTTAGCCAAAAATTTATCTTTTTTTAAAATATATCTGACACAATCATACCTCCATATTAACCAGAAACATCTCCTGCGTACCTCATGTGAGGATTTCGGAGCAGTTTTTTTTCACTCGCTATTTAGGAAAATGTTTCACTGTCCCACCGGGCTATCGTTTTTGGGGTAATCGGTGGCCCGGAGATATTTTCACTGGTCTCGGGCCATCGGGCCATCGGGCCACCGTTAATTTTGACTTCTGAACTTGCAGGAAAATACTGAATGTAAGCGCCTTGAGCGTTACTTAGTGACATATATGAGCGCTATATAAGAAGCCACTACTATTACTACTACTGGTCAAATCTGATCAGCCAACTGAACTTGCTCATAAATTTGCACTATTGTTACTGTTTATGACAACCAATCACCGTCAAAGTCCAATCATCTTTCGTTTTGTATTTATTTTTATTTTAAGAGAACGAAAAGTTTCTTACAGTGTACACTTGATCACCATAGTAACAATCACAGTTTTCTTCATCTGACATATTGTCGCAATCGTTAACTCCATCGCACACGCCTTCCGGTTTGACGCATCTGGAGCAGTCATAGCACGTAAAGTCCCCAGGAGGACATGTACACGGTGTTGTGACAAACAGTGGCGTTGTTGTAGTACCACCAGCTGTAAAAAGAAAAACGCACGAGTTTTACCTGTGTTAAAGATGCTCTTGGAATTAAAAAAATATATATATATAAAAAATCATTTTGATAGTCGTCGAGTCAATGAATCCTAACTCTCATATAGGCCCTACTGGAATCCTTCCTCACTCTAACAAACTCCAGCTCTTTATCTTAACGCCAACTATTTTAGGTGCCGACTCTTTGCTGATGGTGACGGTTAGCAGAAGCATGAAACTGGGCCCAGGTCGGGACTTAAAACTCAATCCACATAGTGCTCCTGGAGGGATTCGAACCGGGGTTCTAGAGGCAGAAGGTGCGGAAACACACTACCCCGCCAACCCGATCACCTTATGGATTGTACTTACGTGTTGTACAAGTAGGTCCCTGGCAGATCATGGATCCATTCACACACGTACTTTAACGAAAATGAACAGAAGCAGAAGTGTTAGATTTTGCATAATTTTCGCAGAAGTTTGAATTTATTTATTTCATTTATTTGTCTTTTTATGCAAGTTTGCCCCAAACAAGGCTTAAAGCAACTCTCGGTCAGCGGTTAGGAGAAGAAAATCTTTAAGATGAATTGATATAGACTGTGCAAGTCTCGCGCGTATCCGAACGTGAAAACACGTCAAACGAAGAACATGTTTATTTCTGAAATTAAATCTTTGTTTTAAATTATATCTTGTGACAAAAATAAATCATTACAATTTTATGAAAAGTTTTAGCTTTTGAAAAAACAATCACAATAGTGTGTATATTATTATTGAAAAAAAATTAAAACTCTGGGACAAGGATGCCTATTTGATGTTAACTTTTTAGAAACCCCTTACGCGGATTCGTGAAGGTCAAACGGGTCTTAAATTGACCCGTATTGCAGTTTAAAGAGGATGCTGACGACTCAACAACCATAGACTGCAATGAAAAGGGTTTGCTTTGCAATTACAGCATCTGGCGATTATAATTGCGCATCCAAAACAAGCGTTTACGTAAGTTTTATGATCGGAGGCGAGCACAAAATTCTTAATTTTTTGCAATAACCGGAAGCTGAGGTCAAGTTTAATTCTTGGGTTTTCTTCGTTATATTGTTGAATTGGTTTTACTTTCATATGTTGTTATCACTTAGTATTACATTCCCAACAACATGTATACTTTTCTAGGTCATAACCTACGTTAAACTAAAATAATTGACGAAACAAAATCTCGCCCACGTAAAACTCCATATGGTTGGGACCACTATGGTCCCGGAAGTTCGATTACGCGCGAGACTTGCACAGTCTATTCCTCTTAAAGATTGTAGGATGGAGGGAAACATGCACCATGCAAGGAGTTCCAAAGAGATGCAGTACGTGGAATAAAGCTGTTGGAATGGCTCTTTGTTCTACAACTCAGCAAAGCAAGAGTGTATGGGTGAGAAGAAACAGAAAGCCTGCTTATAAAGAGTCTATTCTGAAGTCCTGAATCTCATGTCTGCTTTGTGTTTCTTTGTTTTGCTGTCCTCTTATAGCAACGTTCCTGTTATAAAGAGGTAGTTTGGCCCATCCCAGCGATCTTGTTATAATGAGAGTCGTCTACACATGGTGTTACCGCAAACTGAATATACATTGACACCTCACCATGCAATTCCTAAAAACCCACATTATTATTGTGAAATTTGTACTCACCAAGTTTGACAGTCTTCAATGATTGCATACCCTGGCTGTACTTCTTGATCGTTATGCAAACACACGCAAGCAAACATATCCACACATTCCCCCTTATACAGCTTGGTACCCGGCGGGCAGTGGCACCCCTCCACACAAGTCACTGCACAGTCAATGGCGGCAACTCCTGGAAGGTCGTAACAATCGCCGTGACAAACTTCCCCGCATGCTTGGTACTCCATTCCATGCTCGCACTGCAGACCTTCAGAATTATTAAAAGAAAAAGAAAAAACCCTTCAAAGATTCCAAATATTTAAAGACATGAAGTGTCATGGCCGACTGGTCAACTGAACTGGACTCAAGCTCTGGTGTTGTCAGAGTGTGGAAATTCAGGCCACAGTTGGTCGTGGGTCATGGCACTTAAGCGAGACACTTAAGATGGGAGGCAAAGCCACAAGTCTTGTGTGTTATGTACAAACAAAGACACCACCCCCCCTCTGCTCAGAATCCTCCTCCCCCCCCCCAGAGAACCAGAAAATGCACAAATGAATGGTCCGAAACAAAACAAAAAATAGCAACCCCACAAAGTTATGTCTCTGCCCCCGCTTGCTCCCCCCCAAACCATTACAAGATTACAAGGTGCTACATAAATTGGCTTTCAAACTTCAACTGCAAACCCTGGTAAAAACAGGGACAGCTTCTTCCCACAGGGTCATGTCAAAAGATTTAGGTTTAGTTTTTATCTACTTCTAAATTTTTTAATAAAAGCTGCGGTATTTTTTATATAGCACATTTTTCTACGGCATCTCAAAGCGCCCATTATCATTTATTTCCAGACAGGTTTTTGAAGTTTTTTTAATTATGAGACCCGTTTATGTAACACCATGTACAAGTTTACAAGGTGCTTTAGTGCATCCAGCATCCACTTCGAGAAACACCGGGGCAAACTCTTCTCTTAGCGATAAATGCAACTGGGTTCTTTTACGTGCATTACACAACACACGGGACCTACAGCTTTATGTACGTCCCATCCAAAGGACGAAGCAATAGGCCTAATAGTTAAGTGTCTTGCTTAAGGACCCAAGTGTCAAGACCAGGACTCGAACCCAAACTCTGCTGATCAGAAACGTTAGAGCGTGGGTCCTGTGCGCTTGACCGCTGAGCGGCCATAACACAACACTAAATTTAAGTTCGTCCTTACACATTCCTTATTCAGTTTGATCTCAAATTGGCTACATTTAAATTTCTATCAATGTTAAACTTACCGCAGTTTCCATCGGATCTCCACGGGACTGGCGCATTCATCATGTTACAGAGGGCAGCATAGTTACTGATTGCCGTACACAAACACTCGCAATCACCACCTCGATCACAACCACAAGTATCAAAGACACAGTTGTCGTAATAGTCTTCAGGATCCACCTGAAATGACCGAAGAATCCTTCAACATTTTCGATGTTCTGATTGGTATTGCATACAGGGTTGTGCATCTTTCGTTCAATTTCCTAAACGGTTCAACAGAACTTGTGAGTTCGGGTGTCATGGTCTCAGCTATTCGGCATGCTCAGCTATACGGGTGATGTAGCCGGACATTTTAGCACGCTGTAGTCGCAGTCTCATCAGTCTTGCGTGCTCGAATATCGGAGGGCCAAAATCAGGGGAACAAGCATGGGGGTGTTTTTATTTGGATGAAGAATAACTTGACGGACCTTGGGACAACCCGTGTCAAATTGAGCAGAGGATAAAAGTTTAAGAGTCGACGGTAAAATTTTCTCTTCACTGTAAAAAGCTGTGAACTTAAATTAATTTTTAGAGTAGGTTTGGAATATATAGCCTTTTACACTACAGGTCTTTGTGCCATGAGAATTTATTTAATAAGGTACACCCCTAAAAACGAATCACGGTTTCGCAGACGCCACCATTACAGCTAGCACGAAGGGGGTGTCTACAATACACGTTGCCAATACCACAACACGACTCAGCACGGCACTAAAACTGGACTACTTTTGCTTGCTGTGCGCAGGCTTGGCATGACGTAATGCTACCGCATTTAGTCATCAGGATAGCCGAGACCGTGACACCGGTTAAACTGGTAACCAATGTTGTACACACCCTTTAAGGGTGATGACTCGAGGACTTGGGGAAAGTCCAGGCCAAGTATGGGCCAACTCATTAGTCCAGCAACCCATGAGTTAACCTAAGGATTTTTCACTTACCACATGGTGACAAGGTTCGAAGATAGCTTTCTTGATGATTCCGCAAGCAAACTGTGCCCAATCACGGCGCTCTGGACTCAAATCACACGGATGAATTGGATCTGGGGGCACGTTGCAGCTACCCACTGTTTTCCAACTGTGACCAAACAGAATAGGAGTGGCCTCTAACTCTCCCGATCTAGTTCTAAAATCATCGTCAGCGTTGCCGTCAAAATCACCGCACAAGCCACAAACTTTTCCTGCGTATTTCGCATCTAAGGTTATGTAGATGGATGTACCATGATCCCACTGCAATGTTATTCCTGTATACAATGAGAAAACTAGGTTTATTTTTAATTGTTGGGAAACATGGTTATAACTGCAGCTTTTGCTACTATGTTGTTTATAGGCAGGTAAAGGCAGGGTTTTCCCAAAGCAGAAGCTAGTGATGATACACGCAAATTGCAGCTGATTTGCAACCAAAACAATCATAAAGATAAAACCATTTAGAACGCTCCAGATTGCACATAGGGCTTTTAAAACCAAGATAATCAAAAGCCAATCAAGAATAGTTTTAATTTCGCTTGGTCCCATTGCCTCATCCAAAAGTGGTGGGATGGACTGACGTATGCACATGCACATTGAGCCATTTTCCCCCTGGCCTAATAATCCTCGATCAAGTCTTCTTGTTTTACCATCAATAAGTGTAAATCCATTTCAAATATTTATTGTCAGTCTTTGCCCATGGCTTGTTAGCAAAATTCCTCTTGCGACTTTAGTTAAAAAAGAAGAGTGCTAATTAATCATTTACAGTATCCATGCAATATGATATCGTGTGTGTACATGTTGCGATTGTGCGCATTGCGCAGATCAACAGTACAATCGCTCCCATCACGTATTACTAAATCCTGCATGTCCTGAACAAGAATTGGGACAAGTTGCCTATCAAGTTGTATCGTAAACTTGGGTGTGATTCCTGGCTACACGGCAGTTTACAGTTGAATGTCTTCTGACTGGCACCCCCGAACAAAGATATTGACAAAATAGGGAGACCACCAACATAGGGCTAGATAGCTCAGTTGGTAGAGCGCCGGCACGTTAAACCGGAGGTCGTTGGTTTAAGTCCCACTCAAGTAAATTTGTCTTTGTTCAACCTAAAAAATCATTTAAAATTTACCCAGTCAGTTTCCCTTATGGTTTATTATTTGGTATCTGAATTGACAAGACTATACTTTACCATGGCCGGTGTTAATGATGAGGAAAATTCCCGACTTGATGATGCCATATCTTGCTTGTGTTGGAGTTGGAGGAGCTGGCACAATTAATGGATCCGTTCCACGCACGAGGACAATCCGCACGTCGAGAAGAGTGATGATAATTGACTTTGTGCATGTCACTTGCCCTGTTCCACACAGAACGTTTTCTACGATTACACTGAAGACGCTCTCGTAGCCGGCTTCCCCGCAATTATCTGACGTAAACACGTAACTACAGTCTCCTGCAA
This sequence comes from Leptasterias polaris, assembly GCA_037783415.1. Taxonomy (NCBI): domain Eukaryota; kingdom Metazoa; phylum Echinodermata; class Asteroidea; order Forcipulatida; family Asteriidae; genus Leptasterias; species Leptasterias polaris. The sequence continues at coordinate 5,057,302 of JAZGTN010000025.1, read as the reverse complement.
TTTTAAATGTTCATAGTCAGTACAAAATAAAGGATTGATTCTCAATGTCAATAAGAACACTGTTTTAAAAAATTTCCCTGAATTTTCACTGTTTAAAATAAGGTAAACTGATTTATAGGCAAAATTAAATAAAGAAGATACAGTATAAGTCACAGGTGAATGTGTCAGCCAGACATTCTTTGCTTATACAGCTAGCTCGCGGAAATACAGCACTTGCTCTGTAACTTATAAGCGAAGAATGATGATCCCAAGCGCAGAATCCGGCAGTAAGCAGAGCTATGAAATTGGGCCCAGGACCCAACTTCATGAAGCTGATTAGCAGCAAATGCTGCTTAGCAAGTTTATTAATGGAGCAAATTAATGAGTGGGTACCGGTCACAACAATGTAACCAATGGAATGTTGGCTGGTTACCTGTTTCTACTAAGCAAGATTTGTTCGCGCTTAGCGAGTCTTTGTGCTTTATGAAACTAAATGAATGAAGGAATGAAACTAAATTTGATGTTTCAAGTTTTTTTTTTTTGCAGAATTCAACACTGAAACTGATCAAATAAAAATAAAAAAATTCTTTACTGATAACTAGAACTTAGGACAGGTGTATGCTACATTACCTTGGAATTCATATTTGCGTCCATCGTAGGTAAGATAATGGGGATCCCCATATCCTCGACAGGTAGCTGGAAAATTAGCAGAACATTTGAAAGTCAAAACAAAATATTAGTCAAAATTGTAATTATTTTCTTTTTGTAACACTAATTTACTAATGAAACTCTGCAGTCCTTATTCCATAATCTTATGGATTGGCAGGAGCGAAGGTGCAAATAAGTATTTCAATGGTTGCTTTACGTATTCCCTCCGCCCACAACCTGGCCGGCTGATGACGTCGTGATTTGATTGGCATAATTGGGATCATTCCAAAATGGCCGCGCTCAGTACACATCAAAGAAAGTAATTCGGAGGAAGTCGCACAATATTGTTTGAAATATCTTTTTGAAATGTTATTTGTTTAAACATCCAAAACACCCAGGGCAAGCTAAAACTAAGAGATAGGTGAACACATTAAGCTGGTTTAAACAACCGACCCACCCATAATGCGCTTTCAATTTGTTATTGCTTAGCTTCACAAAAAATGGGCCCAAATGTCCCACACAAAAGTGGGGCTAACTTTTAAAAAAAAAAGTAGAATAAGAAAAGACTAAGAGTTCAGAAACAGAACAAAAAACAAAGCGTCAATTTGTATCACTACTAATAAGATTAAGAACGTGAAGTTGGATACAGCATCGTTTCCACTTGTGCTCTATATTTACAAACAGCTAATTCTCTCACCAAAAACCAACTCGCCACAACTCCAACTCGACCTCAAAAATCAAACCAACTCGACACAACTATCTTCTTAACGTACACCACATTTAGTGAAGTGTTGTGGCCGAGCGGATAAGAGCACCGGACTCAAGCTCTGGTGTTTCTGTTCGGCAGAGTGTGGGTTCGAGCCCCGGTCGTGACACTTGTGTCCTTAAGCAAGACACTTAACCATTATTGCTTCGTCCTTCGGATGGGACGTTAAGCCGTTGGTCCCGTGTGTTGTGTAATGCACGTAAAAGAACCCAGTGCACTTATAGTAAAGAGAAGGGGTTCGCCCCGGTGTTCCTGGTTTGATCGGCTGCATATTGCGCCACAGCACTTTGTAAACCATTACATGGTGTTATGTAAAGGAATAGGTCTCAAACTTCAAAAAGTAGCTCCACATATATACCTCGCAGGAAAAATACTGACTGTTGAAGCGCCTTGAGCGTCACTGAGTGACGGATATGAGCGCTATATAAGAAGCCACTATTATTATTATTACCACACGTACGTAAACACAACATTTTCTCCGACTGAGTTCACTGACAAGACTAGCCCCAAATAGGGCCAATCCACTCCGTGAGTGGATTGGCCCTATTTGGGGCTATATATGACAAGACCTGAAGACTTGCAAAAAAAACACTGGAAATACAAAACTGACTCAAAACTCTACCAACTCAACATTTTCCCTACAAAGAAATCTGAGCAACAACTAACCTCAATTCAAACAACAATATCTGACATCATAATAAAAGCCTTAAATAAAAAATAGCACCACATACACTTCCGTCACGTCGATTGTCTTTAGAACCTTTTTGCAAGAAAAGGTCAATGGGGTCATGTGGCAGATCACGTGATCTAAATATCTATTAGGATTGGCCCAAAGTAAAGCAGCCAACAGAGGGCCTTGTAATAGTTTCGTCTGGCTTAAGACTGTTCTTTCTTTTTTTACTAACATTGACCACTTTTTCGCAGTTTTGAGAAAAACTTAATGAAAATTTACCTCGGTGGATAAGGTAGGGTTCATTTGTATGAAAAATCATTGACATTTTGCAAATTTATCCTGTCACCCTTTTTCGTTGATCTCCACAAATTTTGTATTAAGCCTATATTAAATAGTCCTATTAATATTATAATATTTTTGTTGTGTTTGGCAGAGCATCGATTTATCGATAGGTTTATGGGCAAAGGATTGATTAATGATTGTTTAATTGCAAACTGTGACTTTAACGTCACTTAGTAAGGGTCACATTTCGGTAGGGTAGGGAATATTGCCTGTTCATCCACCAATGCAAAGGAAATCATCACCTGGACATGTCTTTTCTTCGCAAAGGTAAGTTGCACCTGGCAAACAGAGACTGTAAAACAAAAAAATATAAAAATTATATTATTATTGGTCAATAGGCGAAGCCTATGTGCCTACAAATGTTTCAGTTAGGTTTGTTCTTAACAAACAGCGACCAAAACTTTTTCAAAATGTGTTTATTTCAAACAACTGTGTACTTGTTCCAGCCGTAAGCGGACTATAATTGCATAAGTTTAGAGTTTAAAAAGATACAAAGGGACACAAATAGTTAACAAAATAAATTTGGATGTGATCCCTGGCTACACGGCAGTTAACGGTTGTCTGGCTTCTGACTGGCACCCCGAACAAAGATATTGACAAAATAGGGAGACAGAGTGATAAATTGCTCATTAATCAGGGGTCGATTTCACAAAGCACTAAGATTCATCTTATGACGAGTTATCAGTATTACCATAGTGATTTGTATTGTGACATCACTCTTTGCTAAGCAACTACGATGGATTTGCACTTACGATCAATCTTAACTCTTTGTGAAATCGAGCCCAGGAGGTGGCCGTTGGATCAAATCCTGTTTAATCAAATTTTCTTTGTTAAGCCACAAATTATTTAAAATTTACCCAGTCAGTTTCCCTTGCAGTTTATTACTTGATATTTTGAAATATTTTACATCGAAAAATCTTAATACTACTTTATTTAAATATTAATTTTACCACTGCTTGCAGTCTATAAAGAATGATTCGAATGGGTTATAACTATGTCCATTATAATAACATGGGCATTGTTCCTCTGGCATGCATTCTCCAGCGTTTCTGACGGTTCCTGCAGGACAGCCACACCCGGGCGTACACTCCCCTTGACGGCATGACAGGTGAAGGTTGCTGCATTCACGCTCACATTCCACGCACTCGATTAATTCCAGCCCATCCGGACAATCCTCACCAGAAGCTAGACAATAAAAGAAGAAAGAGTAATAAATATCTCTTCTATTATAGTTTTATTATAGTTTTATTATAGTTTTATTATAGTTTTATTATAGTTTATAGTTTTATTATAGTTTTTATTATAGTTTTATTATAGTTTTTATTATAGTTTATAGTTTTATTATAGTTTTTATTATAGTTTTATTATAGTTTTTATTATAGTTTATAGTTTTATTATAGTTTTTATTATAGTTTTATTATAGTTTTTATTATAGTTTATAGTTTTATTATAGTTTTTATTATAGTTTTATTATAGTTTTTATTATAGTTTTGGTTTTGGTTTTGGTTTTTGTTTTCTCGAAGAAAACAACTCAATCACTGCACTACGGCAACACTCTTCATCAAAACGCCTGGTTAGAATTAACCCAGATTTGGGGTTCTAGGGGGGCCTTACCCATTTCCGGGTCAGACTGGATTTAAAAACTTGGACTTAACTCAAATTCTGCATCATCATTTTGACCAATATTTGATTCATTTTGACACAAGAATATGAAGAAGAACGTTTTTTTTTACCTGTGCATATTTTGTTAGAACAGTGAACTACGCCGTTTGTACACGTGCTGAAAAAAATAAGAGGGAAAAAGCTCAAAAATTTGAAAAAAGTCAAACTTCACGTAATAAACCCAATAAACATCAAAACGGGAAACTGTAGCAATGGTGACATGACCTACGTACTAATTTTGTTATTTTCGCATCATTATTTTTAAAATTATTAATAATTATAAGAAACAGCAACCTAGGTACAGAAGTTAATTAAAATAAAAAAACTGGTAGTTTCAAGGCTGTGTATACTTGTCAAATACCAGTATCCTCACTTGGTATATTCCAACATTATGCACAATAATTATAACAAACGTGTGAAAATTTGAGCTCAATTGGTAATCGAAGCTCAATTGGCAAGAAAGTCATGACATAATTAAACCTCTTGGTGCATAAATAAATAATTGTGTGCTTTCAGATGCTTCATGCCTGAAGCATTTCTCAGATTTTTTTTGATTTTTTTTGTGTGTGAACAAATCACCTCTCTCTAAAACAACTTCATTTCAAAAGGAGTCGTTTCTAACATTGTGTAATAATATCAATAGCTCTCCAGTGCTCTTTACCAGGTAAACCTTTTGGATCACTAGCTTGAGAAGTAGTTCCCAAAAGTACATAATAATAATAATAATAATAACTAGTTCTTATATAGCGCATTTCACAATAACGTATCAATGCGCTTTACATTAGTGTCCTGGTCATTGGGCCAATAACATTCCTTTAATCTTTCTCAGCTCCCTGGGGAGTATACAGCCCTGGGCTGCCGTGGCGCTCCAAAGGCTTTTTCAAACACAATTTCAACCTCTACCCTTGCAGGTACCCATTTATACCCCTGGGTGAAGAGAAGCAATTATAGCAAAGTGTCTTGCTCAAGGACACAAGCGTCATGACCGGGACTCGAACCCACACCCCGATGACAAAACCACCAGAACTTGAATCCGTTGCTCTTAACCACTCGGCCACGACACGCTACATGTGTACAAGTTGCAAAACAGGAGGGGTATAGACGAAGGGGTCAAGATAGGCAAAGAAGGGAAGAAAAGACCCTGGGGAGGGGAACAATCCATCTTTATAAGACAACCAAGATAAACAAAATATACCGTTACACTATCACTAGAAAGCCTGTTTATCCAACCCTAGAAAAGAGTATAATGATTATAAATAGTTTCTATAATAAATAATTTCAATAGAATAACCAAATAAATGAATATGAATTTATATGAACAAAACTAGATATAAATTAGAAACATTAAAAAAACAAAAAAACAAAAAAACAAAACAAACATGACATTAAGAGATGCCAATAAACATGGACATCAACTGCAAGTTTTACACACACACCCAAGTGTGTATACGCCTGCAATCGTGGACCTCCTATTGTCCCTCTTTTTGCAACAGCTCCCATTGGTTTTGTACATGTTTTCCAACTGTGGACCTTTCCCGAACTGTGGACCTATTGTCCTCTTTTGTTATAGGTCCCCGGTTTGAATGTGTATACCTACTCACACACACACAAAAATATATATATAATAATAATAGTATACAAAATACAAACAAAATACAATAGTAATACCAATAATAATAAATAGAAAAACAATCAAAACAAATACAACTTATCAGTCAAAGACTGACCAATCGAAGAATCATTCGATTGATCATTAACTAACTGATATTCAATTAATTAACCTTTTTACATTGCCATTTAACTCATGCAAATAATTATTCCTATCTCTTTTTTAGATAGACAGAATTTTCATAATTCCGTTTGGATTTTCTTACCATGTGTTACAATTGCTCATCCAATTTGCATTGGATTTGTATGACCTTCCTTGAAACTCACACGGGCATTCCGCTGCGGGTACGCATCTATTGGCTTGGTCGTCAAACTCCTAAAGTAAAAGCAAAAACAATTTTATTAAGCATTTGCCTCAGTGCACAATTAAGTTTTGCAGCTAACACATCTAAAAAACAAGTATTAAAAAATATCTTTGACAATAGCATTGGTCTGAGTTGTCGGATGTTCAATCTTCGCAACAAAACTAACAAAATACCCATTGGCGCCACTTCAGCAAGCAGATGTTTTGTTATACCATTGATAGCAATGGTCATTGTCTGCACTGATTAAAGACTGTGCAAGTCTCGCGCGCATTCGAACTTCCGGGACCATAGTGGTCCCAACCATATGGAGTTTTACGTGGGCGAGATTTTGTTTCGTCAATTATTTTAGTTTAACGTAGTTTATGACCTAGAAAATTATACATGTTGTTGGGAATGTAATACTAAGTGATAACAAAATATGAAAGTAAAACCAATTCAACAATAATATATAAAAGAAAACCTGAGAATTAAACTTGACGTCAGCTTCCGGTTATTGCAAAAAATTTAGAATTTTGTGCTCGCCTCCGATCATAAAACTCATGTAAAAGCTTGTTTTGGATGCGCAATTATAATCGCCAGATGCTGTATTTGCAAAGCGAACCCTTTTCATTGCAGTCTATGGTTGTTGAGGCGTCAGCATCCTCTTTAAACTGCGATACGGGTCAATTTTAAACCCGTTTGACCATCACGAATCCACGTAAGAGGTTTCTAAAAAGTTAACATCAAAAAAGCATCCTTGTCCCAGAGTTTTAATTTGTTTTATAAAATTGTTATGATTTATTTTAGTTGTTTAGATTTTATCATGAGATATAATTTAAAACAAAGATTTGATTTCAGAAATAAAAATGTTCTTCGTTTGACGTGTTCTCTCATTCGGATATGCGCGAGACTTGCACAGTCTATTGTTGCATCATAAGAGAGCAAGTTCTGGTGCGCACATTTAGCCGACCCGAGATTGACCACTGACTAGCAATGTAGGCCTACATGCGCAGTGACGTACTTACGCGAACGACTCGTTTGGAAGTCTACTCAACCATCGGTACGGTATTCAACATTTCCATTACCTTCCGCCTTTTCGCTATAATGTCAGACTGGCTCCCTTCTGCGCTTTACACAATGTTGAGTTCAACTTCATCATACTTTTACTGATTTCTAAAAAACGGGGACACTGCAGACAAGAACACTTTTGCAGGATGCTTACTACCATTACAATCTTTAGGCTTTCGGATTTACGTTATACGCATGATTCCTTTTCAGGGTCATTACCAAGGTATGACCCAACCTTTAACCTTTAACCCCGCGTCTAATACTCGCCTCTCCCTGCGGGCACTGACATCCCTGAACACAATGCTCATGACAGTCTTTGTTCCCTAAATCACTGCATGAAACATCACATAGAGAACCGCACTCCTTATACACTTCTCCCTCTGAACAAGAAATGGCTGGAAAAAAGCGGGAAAATGAATCAAAATATCGTAGAATTTCATTTGATGTTTAAAATGATTACCTGATAACGGAATACAAGTTTGCACACACTAATTGATCCTCAATGACCGACAAGCCTATGGTTGTCAGTTAACAACAAAACAACAGCATTTGACACAACAGCTCAATTTTCGGTAACAAGTTTTTTATTTTTTGTGGCATCAGACAACTTCAGTTTTTGTATCAGGACTGATACCACTTTATTGTTTCATTTCATGTGTAATTTCATTTTACAACATTATTTCAAGGTCTTATCCTATACAGCAATCCTTCACCAATCTTGAACTCTTGGTGGCAGCAGACATGCCTCCATTACTGCGGTGGTACCTGGGTGCTACTGCGCTGCCTAACGACAGGTTTAAGGGTTGGGCTACACGGCGATCATCTGATTAGTCACAGGTTATTGGACTTTTACTTTGCAAATCGCTTAAACCTGTAGCTAGGCAGCGCAGTACCACCCAGGTACCACCGCAATAATGGAGGCATATCTGCTGCCACCAAGAGTTTAAGATCGGTGAAGGAATGCTGTATACAGAAATAAAATGCTTTTTGAATGAAGTTATGGGACTTACGGCACATTTCATCAGACCTCCAGTCAATTGGAACTCCTGCATTTGCGCACTCCAGTGCGTACGCTACAAACGCTAAACACTCAGTCCCATCATTTTTGTTTCTAATGTAGTCCGCTAAACACAGCTTGTGATACTTGTTGACATCTACTTTCAGTTTACAGGCGTCGAAAGGGGCTTTTCTTATTTTAGAGCAGACTGCCTCTGCTTTTTTCTCCTTGAAGCTAGAAACGAACTCTGGTTCTATCTCGGTGCATTTGTCGTTGGATTTCCAAGATCTAACAAAATCTTGGATGACGGCAGTCGAGCCAGAAGATGGAAGCTGGAAATCGTTGATTGATTTGCTGTCATAATTACCGCACAGGCCGTAGATCTAGACCCAAAATAACAAGAAATTCAAAGTAAAAAAAGTTTTGAAAAAATTGTCTTTATTTCCTTATGCATCCATCAATGGGGGACTTTTGAGACGATAGGGGGCAGCAGACGTACCAGGTAAATCTTCTGTTCTCTGTAATTTGCGCATGCTTAGAATTACGTAAACAATGTAAGTTTACCAGGTCTACTGCCGACCTAGCGTTCCAAAGTATCCCATTAAGTGGAAACTTCAATTTGGTTTTGAAACCTACGCGTTTACCTTTGGATGAAAATTACACTTGTTTACCACTATGACACGCTTGAACAAATGAAAAGTAGCAAACTGCCATTTTGTGAAGTCAAAAATTTGGTTTTACAAAATGGCGGACCGTGTTACTTCACGAAGTATCAGGAAAAACCACACATTTTCGAGGTATATATTTGTGGTTCATTATATTTTAAATTAAACAAATCTGTCAACCATTCTAACAAGCACTATTATAGCCCAATTGCCCGAACCTGAAGACAACGTGCCCCTTTAATTCTGGTTATGAAGATTCAACCTGGGAGTACACCCAGACAAAACATAAGCTTTAATTGGCTCCATTGTTAGTGACTTTCCCACATGCCGTGTGTACCCACGAACAATGAGGAGCTCAGATGACTACGGTCACCAACAAAATTTTAGCACAATAAACCAAAACTTACCTTTTCAAAGAGTTTTTCCTGCACAGTGATATAGATGCGATTGTCGTTGCCCCACATTACTTCAATACCAAGATTTGGTGCTTCGAACCTGGTGAAGATTGATGATATCTTCTTGATCGTGACAGTGTTGTTGCCGTCGAACTTGGCATATGGGAGTTTCAACTCTGGCTTCGGTTGGTTTGCGGCGGTGGACGCGGCGGTGGACGTGGCGGTGGACACGGTGACTGCACCGGAAAACTTGAGCCTGGGTGAACAGAGTGTAATTTTTACTTTGTACTTGCGAAGACTAGCAGTTCTGAAAACTGCATGATAGTTTTATACAGCAATAATACAAACAGCAAACATAAGTATAGCTCGAAGGTCCTACCTAAGCAGAGAAGATCACTAAAATTATAGGCTCAGTTAATTTTCTCGACGAACAGGGCTTCTCGCGAATCTTTCTGAAAAGCCCTGGAGTAAGGGTATTCAAGATGATTGGTTTTTACATTAAAATCTGTTTGCCATCATATGAACTAAATTGTCTTATTGATCGACCACATTTTTAATGAATTTCAACAGATATCACGTGATGTCGTTTCCGTTCAAGATGGTCTTAAAGCACATGTGTAACATTGGTAATTGTCAAAGACCTGTAGGCCTATCCACACTAATTATCCAACATATATGAAATAACAAACCTTTGAAAGTTTAAGCTCAATCGGTCATTGGAATCACGAGAAAAAAGGTGGGAACAAACCATAATGGTTTTCACTCTTTTCAAACGTTGAGTTTCTGACTCGTGAGATCAAAACTATTGTTTACTCATTTCTCAAACTTATAGCATTTCAAGCAAAAATATTTCAAAGGGAGTTTTCCACCATGACCATCTTTATACCATGTAAGTTATGCGTGAATCTGTGAACATTTATATTTCTTACTCTTACCAAATGTTACAAAGCACTAGGCACAACCTAACTACCTTTACAAAGATTACTCCAAATAGCTTACTCGTAAACAGTGCCATCAGGTGTTGTGACGGTTACATACTGGTTGCAAGTCTTCTGTGCCTCGGAACCGCACCCTGATACCATGAAGATACTGAATTCAGGGACGTCTTTTTCGGCCACGTTCTGCGTTAAAACGTACTCGCAACGAGTGTCGAAGGAGTAGCTAGCACCATCAAAGGTCCTGAAATTGCGCCCTCCTAAGATAGTGCAGGTCTGAGGGCAGGAATGACGTGTACACTGCTGCAGCTTCCCCTCGATACAGACACTAATATCAAAAAATCATAATGCAAATTATACAATACAATTTTACTAGCATAGTCCACGCAAATCTGCTAGTCAGCCACAAAAGTATATGAGTAGCAGAAATCGGTTACCAGACAAAATATACCATAAGAAGTTCACTTTTTGCAACTGGTGCCACCACTATTTTTTTGCAGTTTGGCAGATTAATTGTTTACAAATATTATTAAGTATTGTTCTTAAACGTCTCAGAAATCTTCTTATAGTTGTCAACCTACCAATCAAAGCAATTATCCTTCATCAGAGCACCAGATGGGTAGTATTTGCCAGCTTTGAGACAAGGGCAGCTTTCCTTAGCGACGCACATATCTCCGTTAAAAAACGTTTCTAAAGTAAATTGACAAATACATAGCTCGTATGAAAATCTAAAGGTACCATCTCATAGTATTATCGCGTGAACTTTCCCCTTTGACCTGATATAAAGCTAGTTTTATGGATAATGATTATGCATGCAATAATGAGTTACACACGCCCTTATTCGTCCATAACTTGCGCAGTGGTCAGAATTCAGTGTATATGCCCTACTGAATGGGTAAATAAGTTGTATTATCGTCAGCTCGCATATAAAGTAAACAAAAAGAAAGTGTCATGACATTATGTTCTCAACATTTGGTTGATGGGTGTTTTTCTCTTTTAAGGCACGAATAGTTAAATGGTCTCCTCAGTTATTAGTTGGCAAATAGAAACATTCATTTTCCAAGTAAAATATTTATTTGTGGATTTGGATTGATTTTCCCCCATATTTTGTACGCAATTTTTATTTAATGACCTTTTGTGACTAATGACTGTATGCAGGCTAATCAGCTTATCTAAAACTAGACTTGGTTCCAAGTTTGTGATCGTGGTTTTTAGTCTACCTAAGAGCCAATACATTATTGCCTAAAATAGCACCCCCTTCTGGGTTAACTTCAGTCTTTTTGCGAGTTGGGGCGCGTGATAGCTAATCTGTGGGGGAATTTTGCGTGGCTGATGCGGAGAAATACCCGCGTTCTCAGACTTGAAATCAAGTCTAATCTAAAACCTACCTGGTGGGCATTGGCAACCAGGGACACATGGTTCTCTGCATTCTGTACTATAGAAGTGGTTTTCACACGTCCTTGGACAGGCCGATGCACACTCCGTGTATACCATATCGTTATCACAGGTAGCAGCTGTCAAATCAAAACATTTTCAATTTCATATTTTATTTAAGAGTGAAATACACAAGAAGAGGTGAAAAGACAGACACAGGGAGAAAATAACGTCACACTAAAAGAGTTTTGTAAGAACAAAACAGTAAAAGGGTTCTGTTACATAACCAGACTTGTATTATTAAAACATGACGTCACCAAGTTTACCTGAATTACCCACCCGAGTGTCCCACTCCCAATACGCATGATCGCCGCGCAAAGGATTGTGGGTGAAATCAGAGTCCAAGCAACACCGGCAACCATCATGGCGCGCTGATTTTGAAACAATGCGATGCACAACTATAAAACCTGGCTTAGTTGCATGTAAACTACAGCATGGCGTCCATATTGACAGCTTGATTTATTTTTTAAATATACTCGGTTTCCCAGGATGCATTGTAGTATATTTTGAAGACTGCGCTTTTGAATATTATGGGCTCTTGGACGGAAAGAGATATCACACGAAAGAGACCCACTGGTGTTGGTGAAAATCGAACTCAAGGATTGGACGACTTTGGGAACAACATAAACATTGGAAATTCAGACAGCTCGACCTTTGGATCTGGATGACTCGACAATAGGACATCTCGACAGGTCAGACAACTCTACGGCTTGACAGGTCATCAGTAATTAGACAACTCGACAGTGCCAAGACAAGTCGACGTCCGGATGAGTGATGGATCTGTCACAGACGAATCTCTCATGCTTTAACAACACACTGTTTTAAAAGTATAAACTATTTTTAAGGAGTAAAATCACCTAACGAAATGATCTAAACTTACGACAGAAACTGCTTGACCTCCATTCAACGGCTAGTTTTGCATTTTTGCGTACGCATGCGTCGGAGTATTCTGCATATATAGTACATATGTCAAAGGTCAATCCTGGCAGAGCATCCAGTGACATGGAAAACAAGCACGAGTTGAGGAACGGTTCAACTTGGACCTGTGATCGGCATTCGCCGAAAAAATCCACGGCTGCAAATCTTTCACAGGTATCCAGAATGGTTTTTTGTTGGAGTTCGTCGAGCGAATCAAATGGGTTGAGAGAGGCTTCACTCGGGGTTGTGCAGTTAAGTTCTGGGTAGCTATTAGCATTATCCTGGATGAATTCTGCAACTGACTTGTCGGCTAGGTCGTTAGTGGCATTGTTGTCATTGTCGCCACAAAGTCCATGCATCTCAAATGACCCCGCTGAATATTTATAGATGTTGCCTAAAGTTACAGTTACGCTGTTCTTACCGTCAAAGTAGACGCGAGTATCTGACGAAGAAAAAATCGAAGTATGACAAATTATGAGAAAATTATGGTTTACGACTCTTTCCTGCATTTGTTATAAAGAGCTAGAAATGATTTCATAAAATTAATGTGTCTTTATAGGGGAAAGTTGTCATTTAATCATGCCCACCCACCCGTAAAAACTGTGTATAGGGGGCCTAATGTTATTTTGCGCCATAATTACATTAGTTTTGAATTGATTTATCAAATGCAAAGCCGTTCAGAATATTAAAAACTGCGCATAATAAAATGGATTTAATTATTTTGTTTAAACAAGCTTGAACGAAAACGGCAAAAAGTGATCTTTGCTGAAATTCATTTAAAATGATACCCATGCCTACATCCTTACGGACTCTGAAGGGGCTGTCCGTGGCCTTGTGATGTTAGGCGATATCTCATTAAAATAAAAAGATATCATATAACAAAACAAAATAAAAACAATCCAATATTTTCCGGTAGTTGTCTTCAATTCTTACCGTCTTTCGCTTGGAAGACGGTGTCAATCCCTAGCGAAAATATCTTGATACCATAAACTCCGTCGTAAGGCATATTTACTACCCTCTGATTGTAGCGCACTTCACCGCCCGGTATGAGTTCAAAAATCGCTGCTGACGTTCTGAGAGTACAAAGTAGGAATAGCAAAGATTAAAATCTATTATAGCGTAAATCGTTTTTATGAACATTAAATAAAATTAAAATAAAAAAACAAATAATACTGAATTAAAACGTCGTTTTTTGACAGAGTTCCGGATATTATGCCCCCCCCCCCTCCCCCACCAACAGATAGCGCCCTCTCTGGAACCAACCTCCCTCAGCCCATGTTTCCCGTGTGATCGAAGGTAGAATCTCCGGTGACAGATCTTCCTAGGAAACCAGGACTCATGAAATGATCTAAAAGCCATTGGTACTAACGAAAATAAAAGCCATAAGTTCAAAATTATGCGTCAAACGTAACTCAGGTTTACAGAAACGTATTTTCTTGTACTTACGAAATATTAACTGCACTCCTGCACACACCACTACCACATTCGTATCTTGGGAGTATGTCGACAGTAAGTTTGACTTCTGCGTCGATGTCACCTATCATCATGTGTCGACACTGGAGGGGGTAGTTGTAATTCCAGCCGTCAAAAGTCCTGATAGAACCGCCGCAGCAATAAGTGCAGGTTGGTTGACCTACCGTAAGTTACAAAGGAATTAAGAAAATGACCAGTTCAGTTTTGTGATACTCGTTTCCCAATAGTCATCATGTGATTGGAGGAAAAATTACAAGTCTCTAACATCACGTTGTGTAAATTGCCATTGTATTTAATACCCTTAATTGCAAAATTTGTCAACATCCAGACCATCTGATAATAATAATAATAATACTTTATTCAGGCATAAAAACAATACAAGCAAATTATACACATAAAGTAAAATATAAAAAAATAATACAAATTTTATAAACCGCCCCATCTCAATATACAGCATGGATAGAAATTAAGTGAAAAAGCAAACGAAACAAAATAAAGAGAGAACACACAAAAAGGGACCACAACAAAACAAAGGAATTGGGACAACAAACCAGGGAAAACAGGCAAAACAAAAAAGGGCTGCCTAGGACCCCCAAAACAGCAACCAAGACAAAAAACACACGTAGACTCACAAACAAAGAACACCGAACAGACGAGCACCAGAAGTAGACAGACACGACGGAAACCTGGACAAAGCCAGTTTAGTTTTAAGTTAAAAATGTTATTTTTAAGTTCACTAAAAAATTAGACAATGGGGCACACGTAAACCTATCTACAATGTTAACAGGATAAGAACTCCAGTTCCTGATAAAAAGACATGGCAAAGAGTATTTAAATGTATCTGTGCGAGCAAACAGGTGGTGAAAAGTTAACCTAGAATCAAAATGTCTGTTATTAACATTGATAAGACTCAGAAATGACAGTGGAAAATAACCCCGGTTTTGAACAAGAGCTGCATACAGCTCATTGATGACATCATTGTGAGAACAATTGGGCTGTTCATTCTTGTTGTACGGGGATGTTTTGGTTCATAACTGACTTTCAATTACTTTCAATCAAAACGGCATGAAATTCAAAATTTTTAAGAAGGACAAAATATTCCTCCTTGGAATGGAATGATCCATTAGTTTTTGACGTCATGTTTCAAATTTCGCTCAAAGTCTAACTATCATACAATCCTTGTTTTTGGTTACACCGACTCAAATGAGAGATCAAACAAAAACACAATGTGATGTCACTTACCGTACACCAGCTTGTCTGCAAATGGTTCCATGGAAGGAGTGACTACCTCCTGAGAATGTTGTCTTTTCTGAACCTCAGCTGTAATGATTAGAATCAAACACAATCATTGTCAGTACTCACTGTGCTACTCAATGTGCTGTCAAGTCTGTCCTTCATTTGGCTAAAGATGTTGCAACTGAATTCAACTATTTTCCCGTCAATATGTTTACCTCATTGTTCGCTAGGAAGGCAATGATTAACGTATTCATCACCAACTGCTCGAAAGGTAGCCCCATTAGTAGTGCCAATACTCGGAGGAAGTCCAGAGTATTGGCACTATGGGGCTACTCGAAAGGATGTTTAAATAAACGGGAAATAAAAAGTCCAACAGAAAATAAATTATGAGAACAAATATAATGAACGGTATCAAACTGCTCATCTTTTAATAACGAGGAACTCAAAACAAACAATAATCGAACAGTTAGAGAGAAAGAAATATAAAAAAACTCACGTGGGGGCCGTTTAGCTGACTTGACACAGTTTGTGTTCTCTAAGTCACATTCCTCTCCGTATATAAATTCACACTTCTCACTACAATAAGCTGCAATTATGATTGATAAGAAAGTAGAAAATTAGTGAGCTAGCCCAACATACTGTCTACCACCTACCAACGCTACTCGGAGAAGATTATGAATACGATCGCCACTTTTCACTCTTATGTCGACCAGTGTTATCAACCTTGATAGAATTATAAATATGGGTTGAACAAGAAAAATTGCCTAAAGCGGGATTTGAACCTCCGGATTAACGTGCCGGTCGGTGCTCTACCAACTGAGCCATCCTGTTTTGGAGGAACGTTATTAAATTCGGAGGTTGCGGGTTAAAGTCCCGCTATTCCCTCCGAAATCAATAGTATTCGGAGCATGGCCAGAGCCACGTGCTCCCTACACAAAGAGAGAGAAATACTTATCAAGAATATTCTGCTCTCTCTTGCTCAAAGCTAAACAAGGGAAAGACAGCCAGTCTAACGTCGCGGACCAAAACTTGTTATCGTAAATTTGTAATGCTAGTTAGCAGAAAACTATTGAGGGCGCACTTTGGTCTCCAACTTAATTAAACAGATCGTGGGTGCGATCGTCGTAGCTTCCCCGGGTCGACCCAGGTCTGACCCCAGTGCGTTCGAATAGCTCTGATGTCATTGCTGTGGCTCACCTGGGTGAGACCCAAGTGCCCAGCGCTCGTGGAGCGGGTTACTTGGCGCTGACCCTAGTTCATGACGTCACGGCGAAACACTTTCTCAATGGCCACCATTTTGTTTGTAATTCAGCGGGACCTAGGAAGTTTGACACACATTTTCGCCATTACAACAGCGTTTTTGTGAGCAATAAGTATTTTTTATTCGAAGCCGGGTACCTTTGTATCACTGTGGGGTTGTACAAATTGTTTAACGTTGCAGTTTTACCTTGAGAATAATTATTTTAAGTTTTCGTGAATCCACGGAACTCGGACATACGGCACAAAATTAATGGAAGTAGTTCCGGTCGGCTGTCCCAAGATGCATCGGTGTGAATGCTGGGGGAAGTTGGCGTTCGATTAGCTCATGGTTAGTAGACTATGGGCCGTGGCTCTGAAATCCGTCCAGAAAACGATTCTTGTTCTCTCTGGAGGGGGTTTGAATAAAATATAGCCCAAGTTGTACATAATATGTGTCTAAGCAAGAATCAAATTGTTCCCACGCTCAAATGTTGCACATTAATGTGTAATTTACGGACAAAATGTCACATTTTTCAACATAAAGAAAAACATAAGAAAAACAGCGCCCTCAATTGACCAAAAAAAGAGAGGCTTTCTCCAGCTAGGCACAGTTTACCCCCCAAAAAATTCACATTATGATGTGGAAACCCTTATAATTTTAAGATCATGTATGCTAAAAGCATTTCTAAACCTTTGTAAGTTTATATCACTAATGGAACACTACTTTTCAACTGTACTTGGCGTTTATATTTGTGGTGGGGAGTAGGCTGAAATTGTTGAACACTATATACTTTTTTCCAGACAATCAACAATTCCGATATGGGTAGGCCCTACATCATGTGTAAATAATCTGACTGGGGAGGGAGGGGTGGGTGGGGGGGCTGTCTTCTGTCTTGGCAAATAAATAAGCATGCTATTTCATTCTGATTGGGGGAGGGAGGGAGGGTCTGTCTTCTGTCTTGGCAAATAATGCTATTTCATTCTAATTGGGGGAGGGAGGGGGGGGTCTGTCTTCTGTCTTGGCAAATAAATAAGCATGCTATTTCATTCTGATTGGGGGAGGGAGGGGGTCTGTCTTCTGTCTTGGCAAATAATGCTATTTCATTCTAATTGGGGGAGGGAGGGGGGGGTCTGTCTTCTGTCTTGGCAAATAAATAAGCATGCTATTTCATTCTGATTGGGGGAGGGAGGGGGTCTGTCTTCTGTCTTAGCAAATAAATAACATGTTATTTCATTCTGATTGTAAACTAACTAGAGTTTTTGATACACTTTCTAATCCAAAAAGTTTGTCAAAGAAAAACTGCCCTTAGAAAAACTGACAAACCTCAGATATTTCCTTCTTTGAATTTATTGAAGGTCAGTTCAACTTGCATAATCAAAAATACATGTAGAAATGACAAGTTAAATAAATTATGTGTTTTGTACTTGAATTTTCATGTCCTGAGAAATGATTTTCTGTACAAGTTCCCAAATATTGAAACCCGTCCATGCTGGTAGGGTACGCTTTTGAGGAACTTTTGTCAGATAGAATGCTGCATCCATGCGTGTGGGGTATTCCATTGGCCCTTTATGTTGCTCCTCCTCAAGGGCTACTCCGAAAGTAAAAGTTGCAGGGGCAGATTTCTTGGCACCACCAAATTTTATCAACTCCACATCTGGCTCTGGAAGTGAACGCTTCCTTGTCTTTTTCACTGACTGCTTTTGCAACTTCCCAAATATTGTCACTGGCTGTGGTTCAGAGTGCTGAATTGCAATCCCATTTGTATTATGGGTAGTTCCTTTACCCGACAAAGTCTCCTCGCCAAAATCATTATTATCCCAGACCAGTGTTGTATAGTTCTTGTTCACCAAGCACGATGGTAGGGCATCCTTGCCTTTCTGGATTTCTTGCTGAGCCAAAGCTGTGTCGAGCTCAAGAACAGAGGAATGGGATACACAATGGCCAAAACCATTCAACAGCCCAATCAGTTGTGCTGAGCCTGTGAGATGGCGTACAGCCATCGCTAAGGAAATGTGCTTCGGCATTGCCCTCTTACCCTTTGTAGCCATGTATATAATATCCTGGGCAATTGCCAAAATACGTCGACTTTCTCCTTCACCTACTTCAACACACTCATCACTTGGGACATCTGAACAACCAACAACCCAGGCCAGAAAGTTGAATAATTTTGAGGGAACAATTTGTTGGGCAGAGTCAAGAGTCAAGTCCAAAGATGTTGGTGGCCATGGGATATGGTCCCCAGGAATATGCTCCATGTCTTTCTTTATATCGAGAGCAGTAGAAAAGCGGTCTCGCAAAGTGCTCACGTCAGTGCTGCCTATCGTCGTTGCAGGAGGGGGATTTTCAAGCTGTTCACTTTCGTCTGTTTCACTGTCCGTACTGCTTTCTGACTCCTTTGCAGCTGCACCCGGATACTTGAAGTTTGAATCTAACAACAAATTTGCAGTAGACAAGGTGTCAACATACACGAACTCACTTTCGTACAGCCGATTTGGCTTCATGAAACAAAGCTGTGGGTAAGCTTGCTTCAAGCGCTGCTTCAAGCTCCAGGTTTTATATGAGGATGAATCATCATTCTCCACTTCCTGTACGACTTTGTCAAAATTTCTTTTGATTTTAGACATTCTCAATACTTCTTTGTCATTAATGACACGGCCATCTATGAACTTCTTGCAGAAAACCTTGAAAGCTTGAGAGTACATTGCATCTGGTGTTGGTTGTGAAACTAGATGTTTAATCAGGCATCTTGTATAATCTTTGTAACAGACTGAATGATACCTCACCTCAATGGCCACACAATCTTTATTTTCAATGTGAAGGAGCAAATGTTCATTTTTTTTCATTTGAGCAGCCTTCAAGAGGTTTCCACCATCAGTAAGTTCACATTGAATAAGTGGTAGTCTGTTCCTTTTGCCATCACGACCTGTGGCATACCGAGTTCCACGACAAACTATGCAAACTCTCGGTAAAATATGCGCTAGTGATAGGGTTCCCTCTTTCTTTAAAGCAGAACTTGACCGCAGCATTCGAGTCCTTTTTTCAGCAGGCTCCGCGTCCTCCTCTCTGATGTCCTTCTCACTGAGATCTGGTAGGGAAAAGCAAGAAATATAAATATAAATTTATAGCAAAATGTTTTTCTAAAATGTAAATGATACAAATGTAGAAACCACCCCGACAGAAATGGCTCATTAGTCATATAGCCCGTCTGTAGTACTTAATACTACCTAAAGTAGTAGGAGAACAGAAAATGTACCCAATACGAGATACACCCTTTGTGCAAAGACCACTGCACTGGGGTAAACATATCTCTTGATCATGTCTCTTATACATCAGAGCTACAAACAGTGTCAGTAGTGTGTTAAAAAATGTGTCTGAATGCCTGTAATGTTTTTTGCTCTTTTGGTAATTTTACATTAAAAATAATAAAAGATAAAGCTAGGACCAAATTTGTTCCATCATGATGATAAGATTATGTATTCAAACAAGTACAGGTCAACTCGTAATGATGCAACCTCGTAACCAACTCAAACACACACAAACTCGAATGCACACCAACTCGTACACCCACTAACTCATACGCAAGAGTAATTCACTACGTGTTCACATAGGGAAAATGTTTCACCGCTTTGATGCCAGTATAAAATGAAATCTGATAGGAGGTAGAACCTATTTAACATTTATGTTTTTTCATATGGAAATTCTCCTCTGTTAAAAATGTAAATTTGTGTGAAAGGATGGCCGTTTCGATATTAAAAAAATGTTGAAATCGGACGGCAGTTTGGTTAGATATTTTTGAAAGTAAATAAATTTAGAAGTCTGGAAGATTCTCGGGAGTTTTTACAATTTGGAAATGTTTAGCCTTCTCCGAGTTAAAAATTGAAAAGTGATTTTTAAGCTGCTCCGTTACAAATGAATGTTCAATATTAATAATAATATATAACTTGAAACAATTATCTAACCTTCAGCAGCAGGCACAGGTTCATTATCTCGCTTCTGCTTGGCAAGTACAGCCCGTCTTTGTTTGGAAGAATCTGTAAAATACTGGTAGCACTTCCGATGAAAACCACCATCGTTAGGTACATGTATGGGTGCATCACCGCCATTTTCTTGCAAGAAACACCTCGCTATTTCAGCCGATTTCCCATCAAGATCCTTCCAAATCTGTACACACTGTCTGAATTTTGTCCACGATGTTTCAGTTATAGGTGTCAATGATTCAAGAACACCAGACAAATGGGCATAACACCGTAAATTAGAGTGCTTCTCTCTGTCTTTTTCCGTCATGTTGCCAACATGACGATCAGCTGTGGGACAATATGTGTGAAGCTTTGTTTATGTACAGCGCATTTTATGGATTTGCACAATATCGAGATTGCGCAGAATTTTGCTCAATCTTCTGATTGACCGCCCACTCTGTGAATGCAGAATGAGCAGCACAATCTTCAAACTGTGCAAATAACTAAAATGCGCTACACTTCGACATGTCGCGTCGCAACGCGTCCCTTCGTACATCCGCACGTATCCATAAGACCAATTTTGATTGGTCAGCTGCCCGATGAGAACCCAAATTTCATTGGACAACCTACTCACGCCTGACTCAGTTACCGTATATCGTTACACAAATTAGGGCCATTTTTGTCGCCAAATTTAGAAATAATGTGCAACATTTGAGCGTGGGAACAAGCAAAAATTGCAAGTTGGTACTATTATCTTCGTTTTTGAGTGGTTTTTGAGTAAACCCCCTGTTGAAGAGAACAAGACTGCAAGATACGACTGGACGGCCCATGGTCTATAGGGGCTCACCCGGATGAGCAGAGCGGGGTCGACCCGGGGAAGCTAATCGAACGCACCCAGTGCTTTATTTGTTAGTTGCGATAATTGTAACCCTCTTTTCGACGGTCGACTTAGTCTTGGTTCCAAGACCGTGCCTTTGCGCGCACACACACAACCCGAACGTTGGTACTGATTCTGGTGTGTACTGAGCAAACACCATGGTCCTAGAACCAAGACTACGGTCGACTATTTATTTGTATGTTATTGAAGAAAGAACAACTTACGCTTTCCACAGTAGTTAGGGCGATCTATTGCGGCCAATTGCGTTTTGTCGTCCTTGGGGGGACAGCATGCCCATCTGAAAAGGTTAAATATTCACCTTTTTATAGAAACAATAATTTCCAGAAATGTTAAAAATCAAATGGAACTCGAGTACAATGCGAGGAATTCATAATAAACGGGAAAATAACGTTGACATCAGTTTCACAAAGGAGCAGAAAGCACATTTTTGAAGTAATTCGGCAAGTTAAAAAATGACTACGGTAATTGCGATAAATCCGAAGCCAGAATGCAAATGTAAGTCTATCTATGGAGCTTGCACAGCTTGCCCATACCATTCACTGAGAGCCAACGTACGGCGTAGCCTTACATGGAAGATGATGTCAGTCTTCTTCGTGAACATGCTGGAACGACAAGCAGTGTTCATGAATGCCGGTATCATCGGGAAATCTGTCCCCCAAAGATTCTGACCCCCACATGGGAAATTAACGTGGGCTGAAGGAGGATGATTCAAGAGAGGGCGCTTTTGGGTAAACAGTTCACAGTATGGGTGGGGGAGGGGGGCGGGACACTAGAATTTCCGGGGATAGAATCTCCTGCCACACCGCCCCCACGCCCGTTCCCCATCTCAATGTTGTTAACCCCTGCAGGAGCGCAGACCGCGCAGTGAGAGCCAACATTGATTGGAGGCCGCGGGGCAGGGGCCAAACGAGATATGGCCGAGATTGTGGACTGGGTTATCATCAGGACTGGGTCATCAGGATAAAGATCACTGGGCATGGCAGGCCTTACACTCCTCTAGCAGTGGTTTCCGCGCGCCACCAGTTTACCCGCTCCAACCACTGCTAAACTTCACTTCATATCCTGCGAAGCCAATCAGCACACCGCTTACAAAATCGTTAGGCTTGTTGCACGGATAGCCAATCACAGTCGGGTATCGCGCCGCGCCCCCTAGCGTCATGCATATGCATATCTGCTCTGCTAACAAGCAAGGTCTATTAGCATAATTGTGAAACCGCGGACAGTTTGGGAAGACTGTTTGTGTTTGTGCCAAATTTCATTGAAGAAAACATTGAATTTGCTAGTTGTTTTAAGCTCACAAAAATGATTAATGGCTCGTTTGTAGCTTTTTGCAAACTTCGTCGAATATGTAGTCTTGATTCAAGGTGTGTACTATTTATACACATACAAAAACATTGCACACACTCACGTGTGCTACATACCCTGCTGGATTTAAGTCCAGGTTTCATGACAAAGCTTAATTTAGTTTAGCACAAAAGGATACATCGTGTTGAACTACATGTAAGACGGATCAGACTTGGAGAATCTTCGCTGGCGCAATATTTGTCACTGTGCATGGGCATTGTGGGGCCGCTTCATACTGCATCGCATTTATCGAGCTCTTTTACGTATACATTGTAGCCTACCTCTTGCTCAATTTACGCGATGAATGTCATTTTGGAATTATTTACAGGAAGTAGGCCTAGTCTGCAACGTCTGTAATGTGAAATGACATTTTAAATCAAAATCGAACTGAAATTCTTTTTCCAAATTAAGTAGGCTGGGCAGCCAGAACTTATGCCTTTTTTCATGATTTCGAATAATTTTTTTTAATTTTTCACTCGTAAATTTAATTCCCTGTAAAATATTAACAAGTTTCGGTGGTTATCGAGTCATAAGGAGAATAAGTGGTGACCAGTAAACGGAATTATTTCCCTATATAGGCATAGCTGATTATTATTTTCAAAAATCGAGACCTTTTTATGTTTTTTAAACTCGAACTAGAAGAAGTTTATGTTTTTCCATCTGATTTCCCACCCGCTGAGGGAAAAGTGATGTCCGTTAAACAAATACTTACTGTGTAAAACAACACTGACAAAAACCAGGACGAAATAATACTGAAGTCGACGCAACATACAGTAGGCAAAGCAACGTTGACGTACGTGCTTATTGCACGTACAGTGTGGACATGGGCGCAGCCATCTTTACTGTGCCAGATGAGGGTCATGTGACAGACCCAACGTCAGGTGACAGAATCTGGCCAATCATGGCAAGTGTCATCCAGGCTCGGCGTTGGGTGACGTCACACCCACGCGCTTCGCAGGATATGAAGTGAAGTTTAGCAGTGGTTGGAGCGGGTAAACTGGTGGCGCGCGGAAACCACTGCTAGAGGAGTGTAGGCAGGCCTATGAGGTCTATCTATTAATATAGCTTAACCGGACCAAATAATGGGGTGGCATAAACCGAACTACAACCTTCGTCTTCAAGCCGTTCGTCAATAGTTGTGGTTTGATTCTTACAGACTTGTGTCGGTTGCGGTCGCCCCCTCTTCAAGAAACAATAATGTGCATAGTGAATACTAGTCTTGGCCCAAGACGTCAGTGATCGATAGTGGATAGTGTAATGCGCTCGGTTACAACGCGTTACAGCGCGCCCTCTTGTGGCTTGAATTACCCAACTTGAGCTAGTCAAGTTGGGTAATTCAAGCCACAAGAGGGCGCGCTGTAACGAGTTGTAACGGAGCGCAGTACACTATCCACTATCGATCACTGACGTCTTGGGCCAAGACTAAGTGAATGCATGCACAGGAATGTGCCGTTACAGTACAAATGACCGTTTTTGAAACCAACGCTTTGGCAGCGTGGGCATCGGCTTATTCTTTTGAAAACGTGTGGTTCAGATACGGGGCTTTAAAGCCAAAATCTTAGTTTTGAAACGGCCCATCATAACGAAGGAATGCTGGAGGGGGAGGGGAGGTTACAGCAAACGTGATATTGTTCACGTCATATATATATTTTACCTATGCTTCCACACAAAGTAA
Source organism: Leptasterias polaris (assembly GCA_037783415.1). Taxonomy (NCBI): domain Eukaryota; kingdom Metazoa; phylum Echinodermata; class Asteroidea; order Forcipulatida; family Asteriidae; genus Leptasterias; species Leptasterias polaris. The sequence goes on along the minus strand of JAZGTN010000025.1, from coordinate 5,033,046 downwards.
AGGTGAGGTGTTTGGCAATCCATGTACAAGAATATGGGGTACACTTTAAACATTTTGTTAGTCAATTTGACTTTAGAAAAAATAGTCTAGCGTTATGTCTGACACGACTGACTTTAATTAGTCAAAAAACAGAGCCTGACTATTGATTTAGTCAAAAATGTGACTAGTTTTAAATAGTCATATGACTAGACTAAAATAATGTCTCACGCGACTAATATTTAGTCAAACAAACTTTTGACTTAGTCCAGCGACTTTTTTGCAAGGAATTCATGGGGGGGGGGGGGGGTCTGTGATATTTCGTATATTTATTTATTTATTGCGGAGTGATGGCGTTGGTGCTGACGGGGGATATTTTATGATTTAAAAAGTACGGTTTATGCACTGGTAGCACTAAGTCAACACGTTTTTAATAATTTCACTCATTTTCTTCAACGTACAAATCCCTGGAGGAGTCAAAGTCCTTGATATCCTAGACTGGACCATTCCACTTATCTAAGAGGAGGGGGGTCAGGATAGGTATGTTTTTTTTAGAGGCGGACAAATGTTCACATATTTCGTGTACGACATACAGACATCCAGATCCAACCCTCTGATAAAGTGGAGCCTTCTGTTCTTTGTCGCTTGCTTCCAGAAGTCTTGCTGACAGTCTATGCTAGGGTATGGGGTTTCAAACACCCTCCCTCATACCAATCAAACGTTTTGGCTAATACTGGGAAGCCAGTAAGAAGTGGACCCATCCTGCTTTTGTGTATTTCCTGAGTTACTCCCGCTTAAGGGTTTCACAGAGAAAGCAAACCACCGTACAACATTAAAACTTCCCTCACACTCTGTAACTCATGGTAGGCCTATTACTTGTATATCGTTTGTGGGTTACAGATGAGAATTTATGTTGACCCCAGCCAGGTTAAGTAACATTTCCCTGAAACACGATTGAAATCGTGTCCTTGAGAAAAGGGGATGTACGGAGCTCAAGAAGTGCCATCCGCATGTTGAGATTCTGAGATAATACTGCAGGATGATGACATAAAGAACGTAAGGTGACGCCATCCCGGGATGATTTATTTCGAGATGATGACATCCAAAAGTAAGATGTCGTCTTCCCGATACTATTTATCTTAGGATGTCGACATCTGTGAGGGTATAGAGGTTGATATTGTGTATGGAAAAGCTGACGACAGCCCAGGGCTGTATACTCCCCAGGGAGCCAAGAAAGATTACAAGGAATGCTGTTGGCCCAATGAACAGGGCACTGCATGTAATGCAAAGCGAGCGCGTTGATACGTTAGTGTAAAAGGCGCTATATAAGAACTAGTTATTATATTATTATCAAACAAGTAAGATGTCGACATCCAAATAAAAATAATCTCAGGTTGTCGACATCATGAAAGTAAAACTTCGACTTCCTGAGATAACTATTGATGGTATAATAAAATACTTAAAATGCCAAGCACCCAAGTAAGAAGACAACATGTTGTCATCCTGAGATAGTTTCTGGAAGACAACATACTACTTTCAAGAAGTCATCTCCCGAGATACTCGGGATGTTGTCATCTTACGTTTATGACATCGCCATAAATTATCTCAGGATCGCAACAAGTTGGACGACAGTTCCAGAGCTCTGGAAAGGAATGGTCACGTGTGTATAGAAATATCTTACCGCAAAGCGTGTCCAGGTGTCTTTTCGCCCTTGACCATGGTCTCTTTAACGATATTGGCAATCACTTGTTCTTGTTCTGGTAGATACGTAATTTTCTCCTTGTACCTACAAAGGTTTGAATCTTCGTCGACTTTGGCACTGCATCGTGATAAAGACAAAACAAAACATAAAGTTGAAGGGGGTTGTGTTGGAAGCATGATCATGGCTCTGCTTACCACTGAATTCTGCGCTTGCTATCACCGTTCTCCGCTTACCGAGCAAGCGCCAAATTTCTGCGCTAGCTGAGTAAGCGTAGAATGCCTACCGTGGACTACGCAAGCGCACAAGCAAAAATTCCCTGCTAACCCGTGAAATACGCTTGACGTACGCGCGAAATTCCCTGCTTCCGTAAGCGCCGATTCTTTGCTTACGGTAAGCAGAGCCATGAAATTGGGCCCTGCTTTTAGCCCAATTTCATGGCTCTGCTTACCATAAGCAAAGAATCGGCGCTTACAGAATTCGGCGGTAAGCAGAGCCATACAATAGACCCTTCCCATGAAATATTTAAATTGCACATCACGCGTGCGCACTTACACCGCTGGTTGGCAACATGATGGTGTCAGTATTATAGAGATCAGTGGATGGAACATTGCCCCTTTTTGTGTGGGGCTGATGGTGGCGTGACGCAGACGCGCTTGTGCGTCTACTTAGTGCACAACTCTATGGCGTTTGCCAACCAGTAGGGTCTGTACGCATGCGTGAATGTAATTAGTATATTTCATGGGAAGGGTCTATAGACCTTATGCATTGACGTCACCAAGCCGCCATCTTAGAGGTAAACTGATGACGAAACAATGGAAACGCGCTGATTTGTACGCGCGGCGCACAGGACTGACCAATGAACATCTTACTTTTGACCTCCAGGCGAGGACGCCCTACTCAAATGACGTCATATGCATAAGGTCTATTGTGCCCTGCAGGTTTGTGGCGCCGGCTGTACTTGGAACTATAAACTTCCATCCAGTTACATCACACGCGCGCGCTGGCCATAAGTACGGAGGGAGGGTGTCCACGTGCAGCAACTGGGTCAGAGATCATAATTCCATGTACAGCCACGACATGCCTGCTTTGATCGCAACGACTCAGTCCCTTTAAGAATTGTTTTTTTAAGAATCAGTTAAGAATTAAGCTTAAGTGTGACTGCCTGAAAACAAACCTATTGCAATTTTTCTTCGTACACAATGAGTAGAAGCTGAAACTGCCCCATCTTTTGTTTTCCTTATTTAGAGATAATCGTCACTGTAGGCCTATACTTGATTTTTTTTTTTATATTCAGAATATGTTTTCTAAAATATACTTTGTTTCACTTCTAAAGGTATTACAGATGATTGGTGAGAGCTGACAATAGTTGCAGACAGTACCACAAACATGATATAATAAATATTTGAATAATTTGGCTTAATCTGTTGCGTGAGTCAGGAGAAAATAGTGAAAAAACATGCACATAGTCCTTAACTGAAGTTGGAACAAAGTAACGAAATAAGATATTGCGATTTTTTTATATTTTTTATAAAGGTTTTCAGACAGACCTACATACTTTATTTCATTGGGAAGAATTTCACACAAAAATATGGTTCTAGTATGAACTTCATAATCAGTAGGCTTTCAGACTAAAATTAAACAATTATATATGTTATCCTGATAATACCTTTAACAGAGACAGTCTATTGTCAATTCAAATCGGTGATAGAAAGAAGTACACGGTTTTACCTTTTGGTCCAGGCGACGAGGAGAGCCAAAGCAAGCCACAGTAAACTGTTGCGTGCCATTTCGACACTTGCCCCGTTTCTGGTTTGGTGTTATTTTTGGAGGTGTAATGTTTCTTTTGACAGCCAGTGCTTAAAAAGAAAATGAACACCAACCCCTGTATGTTGAGAACGGTTGTAAGATCAGGACATCTGAGTTGGTTTATATAACGCGCTGAACTCCCACACTGATTTCGGTAATGGCTTATCATTGGTCAGATTAAACTTTAGAAACGCTGCAGTTGGTTAAAACCCCAAAACGTAACTTTATTGATTTGACTTGATTGGATGGACAGAAGTGCTGAGTTAGCAGTCGAAATCGCGTGATTTGATAATTAACATTGATTTTTTTAACTAGACAAAATCAAAGAAAAGTGTTTGCCTACGTCAAGTACGGTTGCAAATCGACAAAATCGTTAATTCTTCGACATCATGGGTAGGCACGGAGTTTGCCTTTAGCACTTCCTGTGTCTACGAAAGCTTAACAGCAGCTGACTGCGCTGACGTGATGTCAACACGAACCAAGAACAAAGTTTTATTTTTTGTTCGTCAGCAGTTTTTTTTAAACGCCAAGCGAGGACGCTCTTCTGTATCCAGAGACCTTTAATGAAAAGTTGGAGCATGACATCCCGCCATTTTATTATTATTATTTTGTTTGTTTAGTATCTCAATGTCTTTACACAGAATAAAAAGATCAGCAAAAGCTGTTTTACATCAATGTCCTGTTTTACGTTTAAATGAACAACAACAACAAAACAACACTATAAAGAAGAAGAAAACAAGAACAAATAAATACAACAACTTAAAGTACAGTTTCTTAAACGTTCAGAAATGTCAACGAAGGAGGACGTTTAAAAAGAAGTCCGAATATTGTTTCAAACTTTAGCACCGGCAAACTGAAAAGATTTTATAACTCATCCGCAACTTTCGAACACCGGAAAATTTCAACGCCTACCGACCACTTATGAGGAAAGTAAATATCAAATTCAATTTTGTGATGAACTCATTTTTAATAGAAAGAGACCTTATATGAGTTAGTGGGGAAGTCTCTCACCTCACGTTAAAACAGTGCGAATAGCCATCATTGCATACAATACCCTACCAAGGCAAAATTTCGCATCATCCAAAACATCCGATGACTTCATTCTGAGAAAATTGGGTCTGTACATTTCTGTAAATTTTTGTTCGGTTCATTCCTGACTTTCAATGATGTTTTAATCAAAACAGACTTTAATTTAATATTTTGTCTAAAGAAATATTCCTCATTTGAATGTAAAGACCTATGAGTTGTTGAAAACCAATGACGACATGTTTCAAAATCGCTCTGAAAAGGTCAGGAGTGAACCAAAACGCACTGTACAAAAATGTACAGACCCATTTTTCTCAGAATAATGTTATTTGATGTTTTGGGTGTTTGCACATGGAAGGGTATCGTATGCAATGGCAGTTTAGACCATTTTAACCTTAGGTTTAGAGAATTGAAATAGTTACCCACTCACATGAGGACTCCATCTTTTATTGGAAAAAGAGTACATCACAAAATTGACATTTCCCTTCCTCTTAAGTTCAAAGTGCAAGCCAGCAAAATTGTAATTTTGTCGAAGACCAATAGGGCTATACGCACTTACACGAAATAACCAAAACTTAAAGGGAACGTTGCCTTGGATTAGGCGCTTTGGGCTACAAAAAGTGTTTGTTGTGAAATTAATGTTTGAAAATATGTTTCAAAAGTAGGAGATAATGATTTACACAATTATCCCTCGAGATCGTGTGATTTTCATTTTACTTCGTGAACACACACGGTCCGCCATTTTGTGTGAAGTCAAAAATGTGGTCCTTCAAAATGACGGTAATTTAATAAAGAACGTCGTGTCCATCCACGTTTAATAGCGAGGTGACATCCGGGACCTCTAACTGCAGCATTCACAAACGGACACATACGGAAGTTCAAATCTCCCTAAGTCGCCCATAAGCTAGCCTGAAAATCTGACGTCACATTTTGAGCTTCGTGATAAAGACAGGGGACCAGTCTACCCTAAGGCGATCTGTGGAAATTCAAATGTTCTCCCTACTTTTATTGATTTCTACTCAACGTTTGCATTTGAGACAAATTCATTCCGCAGGATGCTTACTACCGTTACCATCTTTATAAATTTTACACAATTTCTTTCGGGGGCATTCCCAAAGTATGGTCCTACCTTTAATGTTTAGCTTCGTGTTTCTTTTCTGCCTAAATAAACTAACTGGGAAAAACAGATGTTGTTTGCGAGCACTTCAAATATCATAAATCAATTTTTAATCTCGCCGCTGAAATTTTGTGTCAACAATTACCGGAAAAAAGGGACTTGTTGATGTCGCAATCAGCATAATCAATAGCGCGCCATATGTCAGTCTATATTTTTGAGTCCACAATATTCGGCAGATCATGCCGATTATTCAATAACGGATGTTGTGTTCATGCAAGAATCGGAACCTGACTAGTCTTCCTTCCAGCCTTGGTGAAATTGGCCGGGAAAACCTATAAACAGGTACCAACAATCCAGAAGATTCCGGGTGAATGATGAGTTTGAATGAGCATTGTTTCACAAGCGGTGAGATCTACGGTAATCAGGCATAATGTTGCATAATGACAATAAAATCCTTAAACAGCTACTTGTGCGAAAATATTTTAACGAGAATGCTATTTAAACTTGTTGATAATGTATTTGTTTATCATTAAAGTGTAATTTTGATATTTTTTACTATACACTTCTGAATTGTTTTCGTTATTATCGATTAAAAAAATTAGGCCCAAACCTCAAGGTTTTGAAAAACTAGAAACACTTCTGCCGTTGACGGCGTGTGTCAGTGACAATACTTTGACGGCATAAGTGTGGAAGTTTGCTTTGTTATACCATGGAGGTAGATGTTATACCTCATGCTGGAACAAAACGGCTTATAACAAACGGAGCTCCTACACATGATAGCATGAGTGATGACGTAAGAGGGCTTTGTTGTCGCGAATCTGTCTGAAAAGCACCAGAGAAGGGCATTCAAAATGATTGGGGTTTTTTTACAATTAAAAATCTGTTTAATCTCGTGTGTGCAAAATGTCGTTGATTGAAAACAGTTTAAGTTAATTTCAGCAAAGATCACCTTTTTGCCGCTTACGTTCAAGTAGGTATTTAAAGGTCACCTACTAGCTGGCTTCAACATTCCCAGAAAGAGCTTCTGTCGCCTAAACCGTCTCCTCATCACAGGCCATGGGCGCACGGGACGCATGCTTTAAACATGGCGTATGAAGCCAACGCCCGAGTGCGACTGCGGTTCTACGAAAAAGATGCAAGGAAAAATAATTCGGGAGATACATGCTGAACGCGCCATAAGAAAAGAACTACTTCGACATTCTTACAAAGTTTTCGATGAATTTGCCCGAAAGGGACGCTGCATTTCATTACTAAAGCAGACATGAACTTTTTCAGACAATGCCTAGCCCATAATATTCTTAATATCCAAAGTCACTAATAGTCACACCATTGCAAGCTTTTTCTGTCCATCGTTTTGGAGTCAAAATAACTGCACATCATGTATGATTTTTGTAACTTTCTATTACTACACACCAAATACATGAAAAATACACTGTTTTTATCCACGTTACTTTTCGACTCCAAAATGAAATAGAAGTAGCGAAAGCTAGATGTAGACGTTACGTGCAAAGGGTCTAGCCCCAAAGAATAGATAAACGCATTCAATGGTTTTCTAAATCTATTACATTTCCAAAACTGACTCGGCATTTGATTTCGGTTTACTTTAGAAACCATTTTTTTTCTTCAAAATGTCATTAAACAATCTAATATGCAAATTTCATGTAATAGTGCTATCCGAACAACAACATTAAATGTTTTGTCATACATGTTTAATAATCTGCTAAATTTCTTCGACGGGTACATGAGATTTGAATACATCAAAATGACATCATTGACGACAGTAAATGTTCCAAGAATGCTTTTCACATAAGCAATTCATTGGTGAATGTGTACTGGAAGGAATTTGTGTATTTTCTGTGCCCAAAAAAACCTTCATAATATGCATATGTTGTGTGTTTCAGAACGACCTCTGGTCTGGGTCAAAGGGTAAACTTCTTAAAAGTATTCTTGGCGTACATATTTTTTGCAGTTTTTATGTGCAATCGCCATATAAATAATAATTGATAAACAAAACATTAACTGAAAGTGTGTATTTATGTTCACATGATTTACGTTATTGCATCACTCATCTGTTTACTATGGGTGTCGCAGCGCCTCCGGCCCCCATCACCCTGCGCCTCCGAACACCTCCGACTTCGTACTTTTCGGTGTTCGGGGAGGGCCCTCCTAGCACCCAGTGGAACCATGGAGTTAACCTCGAACCAGAAAACACAGCTAAGCACTAATGAGTTGCATACCAGTCACATATGGTACATGTGACAATTGTATTTTAGCTGGTAACCTTATTCTGGTAAGCAGAATTTTGTTTTGCTAGTTGCTTTTTGTGCTTAAGCAGCTCTATGAAATTGGGCCCAACAAGTTGGTGTGTCAATTGCTTTGGCTACTTATATGAACCACAATACATACAATGTATGATGCATGCAGTGTTGCAGTCAAGTATTGTTCTGTCCATATTAAGTACTGCCGAGTACTACAGCGTGGCCGACTAGTACTCAAGTACGAGTACTTGGGTAATCGAGTCTGGGTGCAAGTGTCCGAATAACAAGTATTCTGATAATCAAGTAACGAGACCAAAAGTCGAGTACCAAGTTCTTGAATCTCAGAGTATGAGTACGAGACGAGTACTTTATAAAGAAATATACTACACAATATGGTATCAGCTCATTTATTGCTGTTTTAAGCTCTATTCTAGATGTCAATGTGTGCTTGTTATAGATAACTATGAATCGTGAACACAAAGACAAGGCAAATATTTTTACTTTTTCCAGTGCATTATTCTTCTATATTTCTCGGAAAGCAATGGCATAAATTTCCATTAATTCAACATAATTAAAGACAAACGAATTTTGATGAGTATTCCAATTCAAATCTGAGTACATTCTCAGTCGAGTATCGAGTAAATGACTTTGAGTACAGGTTATTTCAGTCGAGTTTGGAGTATGGACTTCAAGTACGAGTAGGCTACATTGTACGACTTCAAGTACGAGTAGGCCACATTGTACGACTTCAAGTACGAAAAAGCATCGTCGATGGGTTACACTGATATACCAATTAATTTTCTGTATTTACATTTTTACAATTAAACCGTTATTGCGTGAAAAATATGTCGATAAATCTGAATTATCATTTCTTAAACTTCATTCACCGAAACAACTTTAGTGCCGTCGTTGCGGAAGATCATGTCTCCCACACCGCGAATTGTCTGAGAGCGCCCTCTGTTTGAATAAACTTTCTTCAGATCACGATAATTACCGTGATTGCGGCGACACACACCGGGGGACGCAATTCACTATGAAACTTTTTTATTTCGACGTCATACTTTAGTTTGCGTCTTAGAACATTAAAAACGGAAGCAATCGCTGAGGGCGCTATTCTGGTACTATTTCGTTACAGTACACGCACACAAATATTGCGGGCCTGCGCAAGATAGTTTCATGACCGTCACACATATATTTTTACATTTCATTTCATATGTTCATTTTCAAAAAATAAAATTAAAATAGGTTTCCGGTGTAACTCGGCTATAAAAAATAAGAAGTTTTCAATACATTTGTTTTAGATCGGAAAATATTTGAACTATTGCCTAAAATTTACACTTTCAGCTTTTAAGTTATGCAGAATCAACCTACTGTTACTGAACGCAGATGCTCAAAAAAGGTACGAAGATTGGTAATTGAGGATTTAACACCATCTGTCCGTCAAAATACAAAAAAATATGAGGCCCCCGGGATTGGAACAAAAGATAACCAGTTCTCTAAAAAACAGAATACTTACAACTCCCGCAGAGTTAGTTTTCATGTAGCAGAAAAAAATAATAATAACGTTTTTGGTATCCTGACGCCGTCCTATAACAATTCAATATGCCCCCTGCTTGCCACCTGCACCGTGCGTTACTCTTGCAGTCCACTCACAGAACCAGGTTGTCTGACGTAACCGATAGAAAATTTCAACACCGTTCAAGGCACATATTTTATACATATAAACTTTAATCACAGGTCTTTTATAATACATTCGTTGCTTCCCGGTCTTAGGGAGAGTATACATTTGGTAACTACTCCAAAATTAGTGACCATAAAAACTTACTTTATAAAGAGCACTGAAGAGCAGTTAATAAATAATTGCTAAAAACGACATCGCCTGAAGTGTGTTACTTTTTGAGAAAAAAGTGTTTTTTCACCCACAAATTTGAACCTGAAAAAGGCTTCAGGCATAAAGCCTTTCTCAGGCATCTGAAAGCACACACATCTATGCAACAAGGGTGTTTTTCCCTTTTTTTTATTTTAAATTAGATGTTACTTTATGCATATGTTGGGATTCGGGCATACACCAAGTGAGGATGGTTTTTAACAATACCAAAAATGTTACCTGCCATTAAAAAAAACCGTAGCTAAACATAGTCATTGTAGATTTTGCTACAAAGGAACAAAATTATGTGGGCTTGGGTAAAGTTAACTCAGGTTTATTCTGGCTGATTTAGAAGTGACGGTAATGTAGAGATCTCAACCAAATGCAATTAACGATTTTGTCAACCTCAAGACCGGCCAAGTCTCCTGCGTATTCGAACATTTTTGGGACCACTTTGGTCCCTCGTACATTGCTTTGACGCGTGAAGGAAACAACAACACGCACTGTAAAGGGTTCCAATGGTCGATTACACATGTGGACATTAAATACATAACGTATAGATAGGTTGCAGTATGACGTAAATCGGCCATCTTTACGGGCAGTTTGGAACACACAGTCATGCGTTTCGCGTGAGAACGGCGTGCAACACGCGCACATTTCACAAAACTCACTGCGTGATTGGTTAGTGAACAACGCGGCTGCGTTAATAATTAGAGCGCTTGCACGCCAAAATGCAGTTTGCCCGTAAAGATGGCGTCTACTGGGAACTATCTATAAAGGCACAAACATGTATGGACAACGCATAAACAACCTTCATTATAGTATTTACAAAGTATGCGTTTATATTAATGAAAACGAAGTCATTGTGTAAAATCAGGGGGCGGCTTCGCTTTACGCTGTTTTCGTAATTACTATAACACAAACAGGTGTCTAGGTAATAACGAAATAATGCTTCCCAAAAATATGTAATACTTGTTTTCGTTTGTTTTTTAATAACACCTTAATATAATACATTAGGATTTACATACTTTTAGTGGTACAAGAAAACTGTAATTTTTACAGAACATAAATTGTCAAGTTTTTAAAAGATCAGCTTGAATAAAGGTCGGTCAAAAATGGGCCAAAAGCTTGAAAGCGCTCAAACTTGCTAAGTACACGACAATATTGCTGAGCAGAGACAGAATACCAACTGAGGTACCATTTGGAGCAAGTTCGGGTGCGCATATTTAGTCCACCCGTGAAAGACCACTGACTAGCAACGTACATGCGCAGTGACGTACTCATGCGAACGACTCGCTTGGAAGTCAAGTCAACCATCGGTACGGTAATCAACATTTCCATTGCCTTCTTCTGCCTTTCGGCTATAGTGTCACTGGTTCCCTTCTACGCTTTACACATGTAATCATGAAACGAGGCTATCGGGACCACGGAAGAAACAACGGTCCCGCGGCTGGTTCCAAAAATGGTCGACCACAGGAGTCAACCAATGGTCGACCAGCCTGGGTTCGAGTAAAGATTGAAGTCGACCTTTTGTTAACCATGGTGCGCACTCGAACTTGCTCATTGTTGCGACTGGTTTCTCGGTCTCCTTGCTCAGCAAATAAATTGGTAAAGCTTTATTTTCCATTTACCGACTTCATGACATTTTAAGATATCATTAAAAAGTTGATACATTCCTTGTCCAGCTTTCTCACTAGACTTGGAAAGTTTATTTTCCTTACAGACTTTTTCGATGCCATTTTCCAACTAGGCATTTTTTTGAATGATGGAGCAGTTTCTAGCCATCGCTTTCAACTAAATACTCTGTTCAAACGGTCACTTCGTATAGTTGACATGCTTGAAAACAGAAGAGACAACTGACAAAACCAACAACAGCTGTTTTGTCCTAATGCGTTTGTGACGGTGTCAAAGGGAAAATCTGTCCGCTGGAGATTATGTTCCCCATACGTGAAATTTAAACATGGGCTAAAGGAGAATGATTCAAAAAGTGCTATCAGAAGAAGTTTGTACACAATTCACCATATGGGGGGGGGGGGGGGGGGGGGGGGGGGACAGAATCTCCTGTCGCAAGAGCATAAACTTTCCGTAATAGGGTGAAAGTTCACTCAGTCCCAGCACCTCATCCAGAGGCACTTGGATTGGCTGAGGTATAAATGCACACTGGAACTTTCCCGATGACTAAATGACCCTAGGTCAACTCTTCCTGTTTACGAAAGATGTGACTATCAATGATGTAGTTCTTTTTTGTATATCCATTGCAAAAGTGTTGTCATTATTTGTCTTGTACTTAAAATATCCCTCGATCACAACATTCTTCTTACTTGGGTTCAAAAAGATCGTTTACATTATTCCTGAAGCGTCCATGCTTTATCATATGTTGTTGTGACTGTGCATATTGTTCTGACGGCAGTAAATTCGTTCCAATTATGCATCACTTCATAACCAAAGCTGTACATTGAGTGAGTTGCGACATAGAGGGGCAGTTTTCTTCGGTCACGTGGTTGCTGGACGCCATTTTTGGTCCAAATGCGGCACAACCCATAGGGCAGACAAGTCTGGCATTCTGTAATCGCCAATGAGTTTTGGGACACAAAGTGGCTTCTAATCGCAAGTTGTCGCAACTCCCCCAATATATGGCTTTGTAAGAACAAGAGATTTAGTACAAGTTCATCATCAGCCCATCCCAGCAGTCTTGGATGGGACCGGTAGGGCTGCGTGAAGGGCTAAAGAGCTACATTTATACTTGGTCAAATAGTTTCTATTTCTACATAAAATAATTTAGTAATAAGGTGGTGGGGGGTGGGGTCAGAATTAGCAAAAAAAGCATCGTCGATGGGTAACACTGATATATACCAATTATTTTCTGTATGTACATTTTTACAATTAAACCGTTTCTGCGTGAAAAATATGTCAATAAATCTGAATTATCATTTCTCAAACTTCATTCACTGAGACAACTTTAGTGCCGTCGTGGCAGGAGATCATGTCTCCCACACGTCGAATTGTGTAGATAGGTAGTCTGAAAGCGCCCTCTGTTGAAATAAGCTTTCTTCAGACCACGATAGTTTACCGTAATTGAGGCCACACACATCGGGGGACGCAATCCACAATGACACTTTTTGATTCACGTCATACTTCACAAAAGTGTAATCAATTAATACCAAATCTTTGCATTTAGTTTCTTATACAGTGAACTCTGTTATGAGGAAAAGAAATTCCGCACAAAACAAAAAATCTGAAATATTTCTCACACAGATAACATATAAAGAGTATTTTCAAATAATACAAAAAGCTGAATTCGCGGCCGTCTTACGACCTTGAATTTCTGGACTCCTTAAATTTCACCAGCCACCATTTCATGGGGAGGTTCTGGCAACCCATGAAGTTCAGTTTAATCTCGTGTTGAGTGAAAAACGGCAACGTGTTACAAGGCGCACCGAAGATTGTACTGTTGGCTGCGTTGAAACCGCCCTCCGCCATGATGGGTAGTGACGTCATCGTGTCAACGTAGTCCTGATTGAGGCAAACAGAAAAAGACAAGTTGCTTAATTGTTATTGTGAATTTTATGTGAAAAAATCATCAGTTATTATTTGGGTCATGTATCTTTTAAAAGTCACACGCATTATTTTAAGCAAAATAAATTTAAGGACATTCTTGTTTAGAAAAAACACAGGAAAATTTGCCGACCAACGTTAACTTTGCACAATGCTCCTTTAAAGTTTTCTATGAAGTTTCATCAAATAAAAATGTAGAAACAACTGATCAGTTGAAAAGGAAAAGTTGGATGCCTGAAAATATTCATGTCATAAAAAGGTTTTGAATATTCACCACATAACCATTGCTTAAGTTTCCATTGACATTTAATGTCAAACGTGAGTTACTTTATTGATTGATAGCAAATGAAATAACACTTTCGCTGTGACGTTAAAATAATTGTTGTGAAAATGCTAACGTTTTTTTTTTACCTACCTCAAATATTCCATCCACACATTGCGTGGTATGATTGGCTTCCACCCACTGCCACGTTAGCTCATCATTCCAAGAATATTCGGTAGCGCCCCCACTGGCGAACACCACAACATTCTGATGCTTCTCTGACGTAATGATAGTCTCGGCCAATAGACCAGAGAAGCTCTGGTCAGCGATGACGTATATTCGTTTGGCTCGACAGTCTTCGATGTCTTCAAGGAATTCTGATGCTGTGTATGTTTCTGTTTCCGAGGCCTGGTAGATAAATAAACAAATTGGATTAGATGCAAAATAATGATGACAAAGACATTTAATCAAAATGTGAGGTCCATATCACATACGGTTCTCGGCATTGTAATTTCGAAGATTACGTTTTCAAAATATCGTGAGTGGTGGCGCTGTTTAGCATTGTGGTCCTGAGCTGTGTATTGAGAAAATTGTGACCTAGAGGTCACGTGGATGCTGGTCGCCATTTTCGGTCCAAAGGCAATACAACCCAATGGGCAGACTAGTCTGGCACCCTGTACTCACTCGTGCGTTTTGTTTCTTCTGACGGCGTTTATATAGTTGCAGCAACTTGCGGCTAAAAGCAAATTTCCGTCCCCAAAATGCATGTGCGCACACAGGGTGCCAAACTAGACTGAACATTGGGTTGTGCTACATTTGGACGGGAAATGGCATCAAGTAGCTACGTGACCAACGAAAACTGGTCCCTCTATGTAGCAACTCTTTCTTTACACAGCTCGGAGGTGGTTTCAACATAGGTTAGGACAAATCATCACTGACTTAAATCTTTACCGAATGTTTAACAATAACACCTTGATTAAATATGACGATTTGGGGGGATAAAATAAGCAGTTGTAAATTCACATTGTCTTACCACTCCATCGCTGTCAGTGTCCCACAGTAGACTGGTTCCATCATTCATTACTGGGCTATTGAGGTAGATGACTAAGGTTTCCACACAATTAGTGACTCTACACAATGTGCCAATGTGATTCCTGATGGAGTCTTTCTGTGTAGCCGGGTAGGAGTTCCGGCTGCTCAGTTCGTCCTCTTCCACTGTCAAAAAGAATTGCAAAATTTTTAAAAGTGAACTAATATAGAACATTTTTAAAGTGGAGTTCTAAGGAGTTTTTACCCCCTGGGTCAGCCTCAACCCGAAATGTGTCAGGCCCACACGGGCCAGAGTCCCGTAACTCTGACTCGACGAATTTTAGAGCACAGTTAATACATTTGTTTTCAAAAGACATCAGGTCTGGAACACATAAGCCACGGAGGCCATGGCCTCTGTTGCCCCTGGTCTTGGCCTTGGTGCCCCTCTTAGTTTCTCATAGACTTCAAGATTTTCCAATGTTAGTGCCCTTTGCGAAATGAAAATGGCCTTGCCCTCTCAAAGATGAAATTCCAGGCCTGAGACATCCATGCAATTTTCCTTTAAAGTACCATGAATCATCAATGAAGCATATCTAGTTTCCCCCCAGTTACTTCAAGAGGTCAAACAACAACAATTGTAACATTTTGACCCTTCCAAGTGAAAGCAACACCGCCCTTTGCTTGATAGCATTTCATGACACTAAAAATATACTTACATAAGATATCACCACTATCTGCAAAGAATGTCTTGATATTTGGCCTCTTGAACCCATGTTCTCTCAACATCGAATACACCCCGCGGATGTTTTGCACGTGACGTTGCTGATTAGTCTGCCTGTTCCAGCCGCCGGAAATCAACACTGCCTGGTCGCATATCTCATAGATCTTACACCTTGCGATGACCTGGAAAGGATGAACTTGATTAGATGCTACGGAATGCTGACGAATATCTTCACTATTTTTAATTAAGTACCACAATCGCCCGATGGTAAATATTTTTTGAACTGAAATGAAAACGTCTAACTTTAACCCCGTTTATTACAAAAACAGTATACCATTTTTGGTTGACTAGATTGGCAAGTAGTGTCGTGCCCGAATCAATCAACTTTTACCAAATTAATCAACTTTTGCTGAATCAATCACCTTTTGCCAAATCAAGCAACCTCAGCCAAATCAATCAACTTTTGCCAAATCATGCAACTTTTGCCGAATCAAGCAACAGCTGCACATTTCAGTGACCCTGCCATAGCAACTGACCAAGCCATTTAATCGTACACGGCCCAAGGATTAGAGCTTTTGACCAGAATTGAGCCAGAAGCCTGGCCCATTTCTGGGTCAGCCTGAACCGGAAACTAGTCAACAGAATTTGATTTTGTCTTGGGTTCTGCGTAATTTTGACTCAGACATCGGGTCATACTGAAACAGACATATGGGTCAGGCCTCGCAGATCCGGGTCAATTCTAATCCAGGAGTATTTAGAAAGCATTTTCAAAGTAAAATTTGGTGTTGGGATAGAATATAGTCTGGTTCCATTAAAATCTTACATGTTGCACTGGTAGTTCACATCGGTATGTGTTATGAGACAGCTCACATCGGTTGGTATAGTTCCCAGTGTCTGACCGGTACTGTGGACAAACTCCGAAAGATCCAACATTGGAGAAACAGCGTAGCTGCTGCTCGTTGTCCTGTAAACAAACATAATAACACAAAAATAAAATCAACAATTTATAATCTGTTTACCTTCGAAATTACAACTTGAAGGTACATATTTATACATTATTATGGTGTGATGAACTTTGCAAAGAACTTGTTCAACATCATTGTTTACTCCGCCCTTGCCTTTGACGCAATTTAAATACTGCGTTTCAAAAGTCAAAGTTGATGCAATCGTAAATTCCACTAACCTAAAATATTCACGAACAGCATGTCATTTCGTAAACATCTTACTGTGCAATACCCTTGGGGGTAAAAATGATGATCCTGAAACTTTACCAAGCACAAATCTCATTCAAACAAAAACGGTCCAAGTTACCACATCACATATGGCTATCAATGGAAGGTAAATTACCATTTGATATGGTGTACCCATGCGGTGAGCTATGTACGTTCGGTTGATGAACCCCTTCGCGCTAATAATAAATTCAACCGGCGTCTTTGAAGTCGTCGTAAAATTGCACTGGCGGTACAAAATCAAAGGCGGTTGAAGGCTTATATATACAAGTCACCGAGTCTTGTTTTTGTGACGAACCCTTTGCTCAAGGCTGTGAGGATTTCGTAAAGAATCTCTAGGAATTACTCCGGATTTTATATGTCTGTTTGTACGCTAGCAAATCTATTTGCTGTTTGCGACCAGATTTAAGGTGTATATATTCGCAGAAATCTTTGCCTGAAGTGTGGAGTGGGTGGGATTTTTATTGGTTCGCAGTTGAAACTTTTTTTATTTTATTGTCGTCCTCTTATCTGGGTATGTTGTTTAAACTCAATTCTATCTTTGTGTGTGGAGATTTTATTCCAAGAAAAAAACACACAAAAAACAAAACAAGCTCAAACACGCACCATCTGAGATATGAAAAACGCAATAATTAACTGTCCTTCGTGGAACGACATTACAACAAAGGTCAAAGTTTAATTGAGACTAAACAAAAATATATTAACTGCAGTAAATTAATTGCATTTATGTCATTTTGGTTGGTAAGCAGTTTGTTTTATTATATTCAGTATATCAATTGTGAATTGATTTATTAACAATGCTGAGACACATTTTGGATCCAAAACGAGTCAGGTTAACTACTCAACAGATTTAAAATAGGATCAAGAGCAAACCAGTTTAAATACAGCGCAATGAATGTGCATGGCTTGTGACTGGGTCCCCTACCAATTTCAACTAAGCAATACTTTGCTATTGAGTAGATTTTTGAAACTTATTCTGTACATATATTTCCCTGCATTTCACCACTGTGGACCCCGGTTCGAATCCAAACCCAGGTCGAAGCCTTGCATGTCGATTGGGTTTTCAGTCCCTTATCTAAAACCGAAAATTTCATTTTGTTTCCTATTCACACTGTTGGCGCCAATTGTGCTGTTGGGTGTGTAATAAAATAAATAAACAAAACATGCCTGGAATTTTGACAGGGCAAGACCATTTTGCAAAGGGCACTTCCATTGGAAAACCTTTAAGTTAATGGGAACCTTCTGAAGAGGCACCACAGCCAAGAACAGGGCAACGGAGGCAAGTCCTCCATGTAATTCCAGTCATGTAAATTTTTATAAATAAATACATCCCCAGATCTAAGCCCGTGTTACAATCATGGTCAAGGTTATGGATTAAAATGTTCAAAAGAACTTACAGCATCTCCTTCGAGATGGACGAGTGGAAGGAAGTTGATCTCGCAACGTCTACGACCTGTCTTACGGTGGAGCTTGTTGCGACATCTTCGCTTCTCAACAATCTGAATACACTCTCCATCACCTGGTGGTGAACAAAAATTTATAATTTTTATCTACAACAAATACATTTTCAGCCAGCAGAATTTAACACTCCGAAGTTATTGAAATTGTCTTAACCCCCCTACTTCTGAGAAAATAGAATTAGCTGTTGCAAACTGCTTACCAACTAAAAGGACCTGTGGTATAAATGCAAAAAATAAGTTAGTGGCCTGACGTTTCGACCCTAGCAGAGTCTTTCTCGAAGGCTAAATGACAACACACAACACACATACAAGCAGACAAGAGTTGCAAGAGTAGTCAAGTGGAAATACATGAATAGACCATAGAGAAAGGACTCCTTTCTCTATGAATAGACAGAGTGGAGGGCGAAAAGCAGAAAGCATTCAGAGAAGGCAGGGGGGTAAGCAGGGATTATGAAGACAAAGGGGGGGGGGGGGGTTATGAAGGGAAGGGGTAGCTTGACCACTAGAAGTTGGGAACACAAAGGACAAAATGGAAGGTTAGAAGAGAGGTAAATAATTAGTTAATACAATGAAGGGCAGACTAATAAAGTGGATAACTGTGTGGGAAAAGGAGAAGGCAAAAACAAAAGGTTATTAGTCATTTCCTTCTTGGATATTCAAACCATGGGGCTGAGTGGTCTTTATGCGCCTTATCCAAAGTTTTCCCCCCTACTTCTCTCAGCCTCACCCCCCCCCCCCCCCCCCCCCTCCCGCGTGCAACCTTCTGATCTCAAAGAATTTGAATTGTTTACGACTTCACTCTCTACAAGAAAGACCGCTCCACCCCTGTTGGGCTATCGGTTACCTCCACCACTTGGGGCCGACATTGACACCCGGCGGTGACTGTAAAACAATAGGGGTAGGTATGCCGCAATGTCATTCAGAGATGTCTACCACTCCTAACCCGAAGGGGCGGGAAGCTTGTTGACAAACAACAGTACCCCTACTTTTGTTATGGTGCCATAACACTGTCGGCTGGGCCCTTTGATCTTTTGTACAGGAGCCAATGGTGTAATAGAGGGGCTATCAACTAGTGGTATAATAACATGTGTGCTTAGAAACCAGGTGTGAAATGGGCGATTCCGTGAAATTGCCCACCACCGCAGAACCATAGAGCTCAATGGCAGAATTCATAGGAGACTATAGGTTTTAAAGTTTGAAGGGGGTTGGTTGTTTGTTTGTTATTGTATGGGATTGTCTAGCCACCAGAGCGTATCTGGCCCTAGTCTTGGCCCAAGACGTCAGTGATCGATAGTGGATAGTGTAATGCGCTCGGTTACAACGCGCCACACTATCCACTATCGATCACTGACGTCTTGGGCCAAGACTAATCTGGCCCCAGTCCCCGTATCGCCTATTTATACGACTGCCGTAATATTTATTTGAAGTTGCCTTATCACATGGAATGCAAAAAGTTGCGTATTGTTTTGAAACCAATCCACGTTTTAAACAAGTGAACGAGATTTTGAGGATCGGCTGCGAGTTAAAGGGGTGGGGCTATACATTGTGTGAGGTGGGGGTATTTCTTAATCACTTTAGTAAAGAAGGGCTAATGTCTGTCTAGATTGTCTAGTGTATGCGAAGGTTGTATGTTGCACATAATTGCAAGATTCCATTTTGCAGAAATCACTGTCTTATCTTTTTCATAAAAACAATCCCTCAGAAATGGGAGTATAACATTGGCCTAATTTACGAGTGAAATAATTAATTCCAATTAAAAACTGTTGGTGTTACGCAAGCATCTTTGATTAGGTGGTAGGTGATTATCAATTTTTGGTTACTTTAATTTAGTTGTACCGCGGTTCAACACGTAAAATCACTGGCACGTACGTATTGTGACTAACCATGAATGAATCCACCCTGGACTTTATTTTAAAGGGAGGGTGTACCTTTGGAGAGCTGTTCATATCGGTGTTAGAAATGACCCCTTTGAAGAAGTGTAGTTTTAGAGAAACGGGTAATTTTTCACCAATAAAATTGAATTTGTGAAAGGTTTTAGGCATGAAGCCTTTCTCATGCATCTGAAATTTCATTATTCTATGCAACAAGGTCGTTTTTTCTTTCACTATTTTCTGGCAACTTCGATGACCAGTTGAGCTCCAACGTTTACAGGTTTGTTATTTTATGCATATGTTGGGATGCACCAATTGAGGATACTGGGCTCGATTTCACAAAGAGTTAAGATTGATCGTAACTGCAAATCCATCGCAGTTGCTTAGCAAAGAGTGATGTCACAATACAAATCACTATGGTAATACTGATAACTCATTTTAAGATGAATCTTAGTGCTTTGTGAAATCGACAATTACTCTGCCTTTAAAGCTACTGTACTTCAAGCTCATTATACACGTTTTCGCACGTTCCACTATTCAGCATAACATTTTGGTATTTTGTAATCGCACCTTCGTGTTGAAAGATGCTAAGTGTCCCCAAATGACCTTAAAGATTGTTGTACGTAACTCTTCTGATGCTCGTGTTGTTAAGGGGAAAGGAACGTCACGTCGTAACCACTCACGGCCCTCGACCCCCGGCTTCCGCTCCGTGAACCCCCATTGCGGGGTCAGGTCGGGCCGCTCCGGCTGGCTGTCGCCCGGTGATGACAGAGTTTCAACGTCACCATCGGGCTAGTGTTTGTTTGTCTTTCCTTTGGGAAAACCGCTTTAATGTACGTTGTTTGGGTTAGTGTACTTAGTGGTATGTTACCCCTTCTTTTGCACTCTTATTGAACTGCTGTTTTCTCATCTTTGACGATTTGTCAAGTTCTTTTATTTGAATCAAACGAGTTATACATTTCGAATGTTTAAAGGTAAAACCACAGAGGTACCACATGCTCTGGAATACGACAACACAGAATTGTGCTGGCGTATGGCCTGTCACCTAGCGGCCCGTCTGGTCTAGGCTCCTCGCGTAGTGCTGAAATTCACGTCGCAGTGAGCCACACTAATAAATGCGAACTGAACGACACTGAAATATTCTTAATTGCCACCATCGCGACCCTCCGTAACAGTTACATCACAAAACTGACGAGAGTTGAATATTATTTTTATTTATGGTTTGAAAAGTTGTCGGATCTGAGACGTGAATTAGACTTGTGCAAGTTGAAATCTCATTTGTATCGCTAGAAAATGCGTGGGAGCCGAACATTATAACGACAACAATCAAGCTGCATTTCGTTAAATGTCACTGCTTTGAATTATGAACCAAAATGCCAAGGTTTAGAAAAACTGAGACATCAGTGTTGGTTTCCTGTTCATTGGAAATTTGCTTTGTACAATTGGTAGACTTGTGGACAAGTCGTTAAATGTCTGTCGCGGTGATAGCGGAACGGCTTTCTCGCAATATCCCGCGAGAGGGCTGCTCTGTGCGAGATTACTGCTCTCAAGACTGGTTAATGACGAAGAGTCGGCAGCCAGCAACTTCGCGCGAGAGCAGTGATCTCGCGAGAACATTTTTTATTAGGCTACAGCACTACACGCGACTCCACTCACCGCGACCATCATTAACGACTTGTCAACAAGTCTATACAATTGGGAACGGCACAAGATAATGCATGGTGGTAACCCTTCCCATTCAATTGACAGACTTGCTGGTGGGATCTTCGGTTGACGGCAGAAGATTTACTCAAGCGGGTAGCATGCCGTCATTCAGAGATTGTCACGGGAGACTTGAGTGGTTGACAGCCTGCTAGATCAAAGGCAACACACCGCCGGCAATCACAGTCTCTGTACTTGAACAATCTTCACTTGTCGAAATGCCCAATAACGCGGAAATCAGTAGAGTTGTACGACTGGGGTAAAACATGCCGGTATGAATGGCTTGAATACGCAACTTTAACAATGAGAAGAATGACTTCATAAGAGCCGACACCACAACGGAGTAAATTCAATACTATCACAAGTAACAATTCAGCCAGAAATTGTAACAAGGCCAGTGGAAAAAAACCCCGATACTTTGGAAGACTGTACTCGCAAAAGAGGCATCTTGCCAAGACAATTTAACATGAAATACATGTTATTGAAAGTCTGTACTCTGTAGCAACTCCCGCCACATAAAAAACAAGACTAGGCAGACGTTTTTATGTTTACAAATCTTCTACTCATAAATAAGCATCACAATTTTTAACCGCATATTTCCCCCCCCCCCCCCACAATTTAAATCGCTACACTGTGGCACGTGTTTCCGCGCCGCACAACTCTACTAGTCCACATGTGTCCTGCACTATCTGATGTAGAAACAAAGACTTTATGTTCGCGGATTAGCAAAACGAGATTATCTACTACAAGCAAAGAGATTATCCCTTGTTGATTTCCAAGCCCCAGTTTTGGTATAGTGTCTCTTGAATCTATATCGACGATGAAGATTAGGAAATCTAGGTTATTACCAAGAAATCAGTCAAGGTGGAACTTTAAATAGGTGATATTTTCGGGGTCGATGTTTATCATAACATCAAAATCTCTCACAAGCTTCTTTGTAGATTACGTAATATAGACTATGTCACTGAAGCTGAGGAAATGAATATGATTGTCACGAGAGGGCTGATTTTGTATTCCATTTTAAAGATGAATTCACTCGCTTATCACTTATTTTCTTTCTGAGGTACAGTATGTCAAATACAATTTCTCGATAAGACAAGCTATTTTACCCCCCATTGGACAGTCTAATAAATAAAATACTTTACTAATGATTTGAAGATTAAGGCCAATACAAGGTCAAACGTTAAAAAGTACAGAATCTTTTAATGAATTTGAGTTAAAGTATTAAACAAAACCATTATGAAACTGCCCAAAGGGCACGGCAGAGATTTATAAATGTGGATTTTTTTACATAATAATACCAACACTTATAAAGCGCCCTAATCATGCAGGCATGCTCTAAGCTAAGGCGCTGAACACAGTAAAACGAAAACTGACACTAACTTGTCAAAAGCAAGCGGGAACAATAGTTTTGACATATTAAATAAATTAAGAAAATGAATTGTAACAAGTTGGTCGGAGTAAAAATTCATAAATACATTATAGGCCTAAACCTTAAAGTCAAAAGAGAAAAACATAGGCCTAATTACTGAAGAGTAAAAATGTAATTGAATTGATCTAAGGATAAAACGGCTAAAAGTGTTCACTTTCTTGTTGAGAGGTCTTTGGTGAAATTTGCTTCCAGCTATGTTGGGTGCCGCTCCATCATACTGTCAACCTAACAGTTAACTCCACCTAATTTGCTTTCCCTCAAATAACCCTAAACCACTGCCTTTTGTGTAAAACAGCCTGGTGGAAGATCATGCTACATCCTTGTACAAACGTAAGCTGCGACAGTGCGAGGACACCCGCAAGAAACCCAAATATGTGAATTAAAACTAAAAGCGTTATTTAGCATTGCGTGCCAACCCAAATCCAAAATGCAGACTTGAAATCGTGTAAATAACCCCCAAGGCCTATAGGTACAACACACACTGCCATTCCATCACGGGTTGAGATGCTAAATTTAGACCACATGCCATCCCTGTATGACGGTATGCCAATGTCAACGTACAGTGACACGTTAAAGCCCCATAAGACCTTGTCATACAGAAAATACACGGGTGATATAAAGGATATTAATGGTGTGTATGTGTTTTATGAGCCTGTTTGTTTTGAATGAAAAAGGATAGATTGAAAGAACTGTGAACTTTTATGACAGAAATTGTTAGTATCTCGCTACGGTGGATGGGTATGTGATAATCCGTCGTGATATTGTTCCCATATTGTGTATGAATGGTGATGGGGTACGTATAATGTTAGCTCTTTGATCGGACTATGTACATCACAATGTTAAAAGTTCGAACCACATTATTTAATCTTTGATATCAAGCCAAGGTTGCAGTGTGGTTTGGGAAAAGAGGGGTATAATTTTACTGTTGTAATACGTGTCAAAACTCTCAGACTCTTAGGAAAGCTCAATCTGTAGAAATACTTACCAATATACCATCCCAGACGATGTCTGCATTCTTCCCAGTCTGTATCCAAATCCAACGAGAAAACGATGACGAGATGACCAAATGCGGCCGCGGGATAAGGGTCAATTACCAGGACAGCATCGTGACTCTTTCCCCTACTCAGCCCACCGTCCGGTAGTACCGCTACCAGGGTATGTCTGCTACGAGGACCTGCAAGGTACACATTCATCTGCCTGGTGTCGAGGGACTGGAGTTTTTGACACTCGGTCTGTGAGGTGAATGTCACGGTGGTGCAGTCCAGACTACGGAGGTAGTCGCTTGCAGCTCTGGTCCAGTGGGACAGCCGCGGGTCCGGTAGAACAAGTGGGGTCGAGGATAATGATGTTGTCATCCGTATTGTTGTTGAAGAGGAAGATGACTCCAATGATGACGAGCGGAATGAGTTGTCAATCAATGCCTCACTCTGCTCCACAAGTACAAAACTCACACAAACTAACGCAAGAATACATCGTAAGCACTCCATAACTGCGTCCTTCATAATGTTCACTTGCAAAAATTAAAGCTGACCTACAAAATGTGTCCAAAGCACAAGTTTTGTTATGACTAAAAATCCTCGTGCGTTCCACTACAAAAACAAAAAGGGCAGCTCGTTGGTAAACTTTATTTTCAAGTTGTAACTTCAGTGTTTTTGTTTTCTCTCCGAGAACAAGTTTATATTATCCTACGGGATTGAGGTAAACTAACTTCCTACTCCGGTGGAAACTTCAACACTACTGTCAACCAGCTCTGCCTTGCTTCTAGTCTAGCACGTTTAAAACACCAGGCAAGGAATTAGTATTACAGAGCATGTAATGCACGGCACGGCAAGGTAAAATAATAAATGACAAAATTAATGAGTTCAGCCATCGGTGGGTGGACAAAAGGACCAAAGACCGGCGGCTCATCAAAGGAATTGCCCAAAGTCCGGGAAAACAAACAAAGCAAGCGCCCATTTGAAACTCGCCGTTCGGCTCGTGTTCAAAGGAAACACCGACAATCCGGGGTTTTCTCAGGCTCATGCGCAATGAGGCGATAATAGCTCTGGCGTCTTAGCCAATCAACGCACCACTATAAAATCACTGTCAGGCCAGTAACCAATCAAAACCTCGTATGAACGACAGGCATGCGCCTTTATTTATTCAGTTTCAATGGACTTGATAGAGTAGATTGGCCTTTCGTGCTCTTCACTTTTTCCTGACTGGAGATCCCGAATTCAGTTTATAGTGTTCACGTCCGTTTATATTTTCAGGCTAAATCCTCAGATTGGAATTCCACAGACATCTTCTTGCGAAAGCGTGGGTGCCGAAATAAAATGGAATGCTAGCTTGGAGGGAAAGCTTGGAGGGAATCCAATACCATACGATAAAGGTTCTGAGTATTTTCCGGTGCCTGAAGGAATTAGGTAAACACGTTCACATTTATACTAGCCCGGTAACCTCCATGTATAATAAATCAAACATTGGCAGAATGTCTCAACAGAATTCAAATTATATGGAACAAGAGAAAAACATTCGGCGACTCTTTTTCGTCTTGTAACAATCACAGTTGAAACAGAGCCATTTTGTTCCAGAGAAACGAGCTAACTGCTTATCAAATTTGAAAAAGAGTTTATGTATTTGTGCCCTGCGCGTCTATTTTGGAAGTTTGAAAGTTACAAACAGAAATCAGGTGAACCAGTATATATCAGTTATCAACATTATTAAATAAGTGTAAAACCATACAGTAAAATCCAATAATGAAAAAGTAAAACAAATCAAAAACAAGAAGAAAAAAAAGCGAGATTTTTTTGCTCAGATTCTGCTTGACCCATTTTCTGCCATTTTGACACAGATTCTGGGTCACACTGGCCCAGGAATGGGTCAGGCCTCCGGGACCCGCAACCTGGTCAATTATGACCCAGGAGTTTTGAGTGTAATGTCTTACATGCCCATATTACGCACCTTTTTGGGGTGCATTCATGCTTAGCTTAGTACGACTTGTAAGCGCTTAGTATCAGCCAGTTATAAACGTCGTCAACCCATTCTACCTTTGTTCAACACAAAATCAAAATTATCCAATACAATTTGTTATGACTTTTTGACAAAAAGAACCGTTTATTATGGTTCTTTATCTAGTCCACGCTTTCCCTTAACAAAGCACAATTTCTATGGAATTATTTGAGTGTATCCCTAAAGAGGAAAACAATGGAAACGTCAAAAATCTTTCTCCAGAGTGCCGCATGCACCTGTGTCCTCTCAGGTGTGACTTAGAGAGACCGACAAAAGACCTGGAATAGTACACAAATACCTCTAGAATACCCCATTGTCATGCCGTATTTGTATAGTATAAGTTATATTTGTGATACATATTTAACTAATGCTTTAGTGCTATTATAACTTGTTGATATAACAATTTGGACAAATATTTCTATGGAGAGCGTTTGGAATAAACATTGGTCAAGTCAATATGGTTGCAAGTGGAAGAAACTCGAGTCCCTACACGAACTTTTATAAAACGGAAATTGTTTCGTTGGAGAATGAAGGTCACCCTTTGGGTTGAAGTTCTGAATGTTTTTGGTAATGTTGCGAAATGTTTAACAATCAGATTGATGTGAACGGTTGGTCAAATTCAAATCAAAATGTCAGTTCTGCATCTTGATTTTGCATTAAAATGAAATACCCAGAATGGAAACAAATAGTCACGCTATAATAAGACTACGTGCACTGTCGCAGGAAATGGTTGTTTCAACCGACTAGTTTTCAACAAAACAGAAAAAGGCGTCATTGCAAAAAGGCAAAACAAAATGGCGGCGTCTTTGAAACCTTACAAAGAATTTGTTTTGTGGTGAAATGGTTGATAAAGCATTTTGACAAATGAAGTTTAAAACATGTGGCGAGGTTGTTCAACAACAAATTCCTGAAAGAAAACAGTAGTTTTGGAAATTATTGCTTCGCCGGAAGCTCTTGGATAAAGATTTATTTTTTAATATTTTCAATTCTAGAAAAGTCCAGAAAGATCCCTTGAGCTTTGGGTCTAGGGTAAGCCGGTGCAATTCACGATTAGGCGCTTTCTTTGAAGTTTTGAAAGCTTAATTTGGTTTCTGTCGTGAGATCATTTTACCAATAACGTTGAGATCAGGTGGTTTGGCGTTGTGAAACCTGACTTTAATTCAATCGGTACAACGTTCTTTAGTTTTATCAAAGAAAGAAAAAATAAAGTAAAATAGTGACTGACGATATCTCAAAGTGAAATTGCTATATAGGGAGTCATATTAAGTTTTTTATTTATTTATTTATTTATTTTTATTTTTTTTGGGGGGAGGAGCAAGGTATAATTTTGTGTTATACCTTTGGTAATGTCAAATACAAGAATCCTCACTGTATCGCAACATGTGCATAAAATAACACATCGGTGAAAAGTTGTTGCTCAATTGGTCATCGAAGGGGCAAGAAAATAATGACAGAAAAACACCCTCGTTGCATAGAATTGTGTGCTTCCAGATGGCTGAGAAAGGCTTCATGTCTGAAGTCTTTCTCTAAAACTACGTTACTTCAAAGGGTGTCGTTTTAAACAATTTGTTTAATATCAACAGCTCTCCAGTGCTATTTACCAAGTAAGATTTTATGGTTGTTATTTTTGGAGTAATTGCCAAAGGTATAGCCTCTCTTTAAGGGGAAATGAAGGGGGAACTCTGTACGCTGGGGAATTCCCACATAGTGGCACGGGACATACAATGTATAATGTGTATAAAGTGCCAAGCTTCACCGGCAGGCACTGAACTTTTTGTCAGCCTATCGCATAGAAGCCACTTACAGAACCACTCAAAGAATAGTGCTCCTACAACTTATTCAGACACCACTCTTTAGTGCTTTGTGTTAAATTCCAAAGCACCAGCAAAGGCTCCCGGAAAGTTTTGTTGGTTAAATCGAAGCCTTTATCTTGCCCGGAGTCAAAACAGCATCGGTTACAACTAAACGTTTCTTAATTGTCCGGGCGTGGCGGGGTAGGTGTCTGAAGCTTAGGCGTCGCTGTCGCCACACGGGGTTTAGGACAGCAGCTTGGGAGAGTGTCTTTTCATAAGACGTGTCTGAAAGTGGAATGGCGGCTGTAGTCATTGTACCTGAGATCGTATTTTGAACGGGGAACAAATTTGACTGAATTGGTCTCTTGGGTTTTGCTGGGGCCATAGAGTTTTACGACTTGTCCTGTGAAAGCACCGTGCTTTGTAGTCCGATTGTATGGATGGACATTTTATACTAGGGACCCAATCAAAAGAGTTTCCCCGTTTCAGGTTCCGGGACACATTTGTAGGGCTCACGTATTCGGTTGCGGATAATGCAAAGGACAGTGAAACTGGAAATACATTTACAAAGTTAGTCCAAATTTACTCTCTAGTACAGTGGTCAAAACTAAAAGAGTATACCTACAGCTGTCTAGCGGTTAGACATTGTAGTGCTGTATGGGCCTAGTATTGGCTAAATAGCCGAAACTCGCAACGGGCATCCACCTGTATATTATGGAAATTTACCCCCCCCCCCCCCACCCTCACCCCAATACATAATTTTAAGCCTCTGCATTATCATGAGAGAGACTATCCTTTCGGATCTCCCCCTCCCCCCCCCCCCCCAACTCGTCCCTAAAAGAGAATTCCTAAGTAGTTTGTCTCATGGATTGAATTATCAGGTGGTACTTGCTCACTCGGTCCCCATAATAGTATACACAGATATGGACAAGTCGACACAAGATCAAAAAGAAGTAAACCAAGAGCCAAGTCACTGCTTTTTAAATTAAGGAGGGGCCCTTGGTTCCTCTGTGCCACCCATTGGGGAAGCCAAAGTAGGTCCCATGCCTCAAGGCAGACGGTCGGTCCACATTTGAATGGAAGCTATAATAGGAATGACTGCGCTGCCCTGGCGGCGCCGCTACTGCTACTGTCAAAGCATACAGTTTCTGTCTCTAACACTCAGACGGAACCCTCGCCATTGTCTTCCGTTTGACGAACATTACTGGTATTGAAAAAAGACCGCCAAAACACAACTATAAAAACTATTGTCTTGTATAAAGAATCGTTTGAGGGGAAAGAAACATTCCGAAGCCATAATAATTATTATAAAAGTTTGCTCTAACCCATTTGAGTGAATAATTTCTCCCCGGTTGATGTTAATTCTAACAAAGTGGAAAGCTAATGTGCGCTTGAGAAGCGAATGAAAACAAACAGCAATTGCAAATTGTCGCAACCAACAAAGGGGGGATGCGTGGACGAAGGCGGCATCTACCCAAAGTTTACCCAACAGAGGCTTTTTAAGTACCCTCTAGCCGGTATGACGAAGCCCTAAAAGTCTTCTAGTTCCCATTTAACGAGGAGTGTATTGCGTAGCTTGTGCTGAAAGATGGCCTCAGTCTACGGAAACTACGCACGAACCGGAAAACGCCTCGAGGACCTGTATTTTCTACGGAGCTTCGTAAGTGCCATCCAACTCGTTTACTCGAAAAGCTGGATGGCATGCATGGATGTCCGTAGTTTCCTGTCTGCTGAAAAAAGATGAAAATAGGTCTTAGCTTCGACTTAGCCATTATTTTATAGAGATTCAAAACACCATCGCTTCGTTCCCAGGAATGTTACGTCTCGACTGGGAATTGGTCTCTTTCGACAGCCCCTTGTCCTGTTTCGTCTCTTCCAGAGAAATCCTTAATCAAATGCGACTAGCGGTGCAACTATCCAACGATACTGTTACATTTCGACATCTCGCTCAGAATAAAACCTACCTCCCTCCGATCACCAGACCGCAGATGAGTTCGGCACGGGTAAAAACTCCCGTGGTCCCGGCGGACCGCGAGTCGGGCGCTCCGCTGCGTCGGTTTACATTGTTAAAGAGCGGCGGCTCCAAAAAAACAAGAAGTTCAAACTTTTATTCCCAGCAGATGTGGGAAGTGAAAAAGGCTGAAGTATTGCCGGTCACATTGGGCATTGGAAGCCTGCCAATGGCGCGAAATAATAAAAAGAAATTTCCATTTGAATCAAAATTGGATACAAAACAAGACAAATACAATTCCCCACAGAATTCGGCCTTTTCCCAAATTTCATAAAACCTGTTAGTGTAAGCCCCAAAACATGCCAAGCACAAACAACTTTTGCTCAGCGAAAATAGGTAACCAGCCATAATACCATACAGTTACCAATGCTGCGACTGGTACCCCGGTCGTTTCTTGCTCAAAAAAATAAATTTGCTAAGCTTAATTTTATGCTTAACAGCTTTCTGAAATTGGGCCCATCAGTTCTCATATCTTTTATTTATGTAATTTGTCAATCATTGCTGTTGCATTGACCAATGGCAACTGTCCAAACACATTACAAGTCACCCGCGACTATATGCCTGACATTGGCTATTTGTATCAAATGTGTGAACATAATTCAAACAAATTTCCAAAAATTATTTCTTTTAATTTAAAGGGTATACCTTTGGTAATTACTCCCCCAAAATTGACAATAATAACTAACTTGGTAAAAGCACTGCAGCTGGTGATAATACAATTTTAAGAAAAATTTCCCCTGAGGAATTTGGTTATTAGAGAGAGGGATTCAACAACAATATTTCAATCTGAGAAACGTTTCTCAGATCGTGTATTCCAATTACGGATTATTCTTCCTGCGTCGACATTATCGCCCCAGTTTTTCGGCAATAACTCAAAACCACCTTTTGAAATGACATTTTCACAGGTTATTTTTTATATCTCCAAATATATAGGAGTAAACCAATCGAACGGTTCCAAAAACCTAGTATACTTTGCCTTTAAAGAAAGGAAAAATGCCAATGGTTGTTGACATAGGTCCTATACAAAAACTCTCCTGTTAAATAACTACAGTCGAGAAAATGTTGTCCGTTCTGTTGCGCCAGCCAGTAGCATATGTTGAAAACGGAGTGCTTTGACGGTGTTCGAACGTGAAGTTGTGAAAACACGCAATCCGAATATCACAAATGACCCAACTTTTCAAACAAATTCTTGATTTACGGTATTTTTATTTACGCGGCGATATTTCCGATCCTTAAGCGAAGACGAACAAAAGGGTCGATTTAAAACTCCTACAGGGTGCAAACGGTGACTTAGAAGTATATACACAAGGGAGAACTTTGTGGCGGCGAGTTCTCACTCTAAAGAGCTATCGTGGTTTATTTGTAAAAGGGGACCTTAAACGACCTCGGTATGGGATGACGGCGGCCCAAACCTTGATGACTTGGTCTGCCGTCACCGAAGATTTACTATTGACTTTTGTGAACGTGGTTTCATTTTCTTCACATATCCATTCGAACATTTTTGATAATATACAATTAATGCAAAAAAAAAACCAACTTGGAACTTTGAAAAAATTAACTTTGGGTACTATGAAAACAACACACTGATCCGGATTATGGATCAGTTCTACACGAATTTCGGATCACTGTGTCCCACTAGCACCGTTCATAAATTACACCGACTTATAGAGAAACTTTATCGAAAAAACAAAGAGTTAAGGACATAATTGAAAAGGTAAAGGAGATCAAATGGAGAAGGGCAGGCCATGTGTCAATGGTCCCAAGACAACAGGTGGACTATGACTGACAGAATGGCAGCCTAAAGAGAAGAAGGCAAAAGAGAAGAAAGAGAAGAAGGCAAAAGAGAAGATGGAGAGATGACATAACAACACACACGGTTACACTTACATGGACCAGAGTGGCTAAAGAGAAAGACAAATGGAATTTATGAAGAGGGCTTTGTCCAAAATAGCTCCATGGTCCAACCACGGTCTAACAGGTGGACGAACTAAAGTTAGATGATGATGATGATGATGATATTTTGTAAAACTGTATAGTGCAACATACAGCCTGTGGCGGTTATTCCACTGTTTGAATCTCAAACAAACCACGTGCTTTTGCTAGTTTCCCATCGGTGTTTCACACGACCTTCCCTCAAGATTTCAAATCCTCGGGGGTTTACCCAGCACGTTGAAAGTCAAGTGTGCTCTCGTCAACTCCGGGACCATGGTAGACCGGATGAGAATAATTGACGTGAGTGTAAGTACCCGGTCGTTACGGCCGATTAAGCAATTACCACACCCCAATAAAATGACCATTCGACGATTGCTCGGTAGCTCTATCATCAATTCCCTATAAATCACGCGGTATATCATATAAAGATTGAGACCCCAAACAGCATGCAGAGCCTGGCGGTTTACTTGTGTCCTTCAGTTCTTGTGAAAGAAAACAGAATGTAGGCCTATAGATAGTTCCCAGTAGACGCCATCTTTACGGGCAAATCGCATTTTGGCTTGCAGGCGCGTCAAGCGCTCAAATTATTAACGCAGCCGCGTCATTCACTAACCAATCATGCAATGAGTTTGGTGAAATGTGCGCGTCCTGCACGCCGTTCTCACGCGTAACGCATGACTGTTTGTTCCAAATTGGCCGTAAAGATGGCCGATTTACGTCATACTGCAACCTATCTATACCGGGGAACAAAACTCACAACACAAAAACAACAACACAAACATGTACGAGTCTAAAGACAAACATTGATATAGCCATAATTACTTCACTAAAAGTATTGTTTAAAATGTTTTACATGGACCCAATAGCACATCTCTGCAAATATAAGCAGATGACGCTGAAGAGTTGTCCAAACGAAATATTAAAGGCACTGGACACTATTGGTAATTACTCAAAATAATTGTTAGCATAAAAACTTACTTGGTATTAAACGATCTATGGAGAGCTGTTGATTGTGAGAAACGACTCCCTCTGAAGTAACGTAGTTTTTGAGAAAAGGGTAATTTCTCACTCAAATAATAAAAGACTTCAGTGAAGCCTTTTCTCACTCAAATAATAAAAGACTTCAGTGAAGCCTTTTATTATAGGCATCTGAAAGCACACAAATTTGTGCAACAAGGGTGTTTTTTCTTTCATTATTCTCTTGCAACTTCGATGACCAATTGAGTCCAAATTTTAACAGATTTGTTATTTTATGCATATGTTGGGATACACCAAGTGAGAATACTCGTCTTTGACAATTACCAAACGTGTTCAGTGCCTTTAAAGTTGTATACAATTCAAACAGTTCCAGAAATTGTTCATATATAGTAGAATGGAAAAGTGTTTCTGGAACCAAAGTTTAAGTGACTCTTAAAACCCATTAAAATTAAATAAAACAGCCTCCCAACATACAAACAAAAATAAAGAGAGAGAGAGAGCTTAAGATGACAAGGGTGATTATACAATACTTAAAGGTACGGTTTACTTTTGGTAATTACTCCTCAAGTTAATGACCATAAAAACTTACTTGATAAAGAGCAATGGAGAGCTGTTGATATTATCAAACTTTGTTAGAAACGACCCCCCCCCCCCGTTGAAGTAAATGTAGTTTTAAAGAAAGAAGTGATTTTTCACCCACAAATTTGAATCTGAGAATGGCTTCAGGCATGCAGCCTTTCTCAGGCATTATTCTGAAAGCACACAATTCTATGCAACAAGCGTGTTTTACTGTTTTCTTTCATTGTTTTTGTGCAACTTCGATGACCAATAATTAAGCCCGAATTTTCACCGGTTTGTTATTTAATTATGCATATGTTGAAGTACACCAAGTGAGGCTACTGGTATTTGCCAATATACCCAAGGTATACCCAAGGTATACCCTGCCTTAAACTGACAAACGAAATTGAAGATCGACCATAGACTTTGTTTCGGTTAAGCAAAAGTTAAAAGAATTACTGAACACATTCCGATTACATTATACTATTTGGAAAAGAACACTCCTCCGGCCGCATGTGGTACACTTATAGGGCCCATTAATTAACCATTTCTACCCCCAGGCGATGGTGGATCCACGTTTCGCTCTCATGTTAGCCAAAATCGACCTCGTGGCCGTTATTGCTGTTCTGCGGTGTTCAGGAGTGGCAAGGTGACAACAGTTTGGTCAAGTCATGGAGAAACCTCCGTTGTTGTCTAATCAATAAAATTCCAGTTACAGGAGAAATCGAGTGAAATATGAGGTGATAATTTGGAGGTGAAATTTGAAGAGAACTCAAGGGAACAGAAGAAAGTATGAAGAAAAGAAAAAACACACAAAAAACACACCCATTATATCAGGAATGGGTTGGTGTACATACATGTTTGCAATACTTTCTTTACGCTTTAAAAACTGTCGTGTCAGAATTGACAAAGTTTCGAGTCTGACCCATTTTGGGGTCAGGCCAACCCGGAAACTGGTTAAAATGAGAGTCAGTTTGACTCATATATTGGTCACATCGACACCTTTTCCAGGTTTCACTACCCATATGAGTCAGTCCCCATTGGGATCCGGAATATGGCCAACTCTGACCCGGAATAGTGTAAAGTGAGGTTGTATAAATAATCATGTACTGCGGTTCGAAATAAGCTACAGTGATTGTAAGGGGTCTTCAGGTGGGCTTTGATAATTTCTGAGATGGAACTGTTTCTCTGAAAGAAAATTATTATAGCTTGATAATCAGTGAGCCCGAAGATTCACACTAATCGGTTTTCACAATAATGACCAATCGTGTACATGTAGGCCTAATTGTCTTTAAAGAGAAGAAAATAGATAGACCAACTTTGAAGATAATGACCAAACAAATTCTTTTACATAGGAAAGGGTGCGGTCGTGCGGTATTGAAAATCTGTACAGTATTGTCCTAATGTTGATGATCAATGTTCTTAATAATGGACCCTTCCCATGAAATATTTAAATTGCACATCACGCGTGCGCACTTACACTGCTGGTTGGCAAAATGATGAAACATATTGCCCCTTTTTGTGTGGGGCTGATGGTGGCGTGACGCAGACGCGCTTGTGCGTCTACTTAGTGCACAACTCTATGGCGTTTGCCAACCAGCAAGGTCTGTACGCATGCGTGAATGTAATTAGCATATTTCATGGGAAGGGTCTATTACCAATCGTATACGTGTAGGCCTATTGGCTATAAAGAGAATAACATAGATTGGCCAACTTAGAAGATAATGACTAAACAAATTTTTTTACAGGGAAAGGGTGCGGTCTTGAAAATCTGTACAGTACTTTCTTTAAAATGTTGGGAAGCCTTTAGGCTTAGGTACTCCATGGAGGAGTATCTGATATGAAGATTGGGATAGTAAAAGTACGGTTTGATGTGGTTGAGGCCCATGGCAGTATGGTGGGTGTAAGGTGTTGTGACAGGCCTAACGAGCTCCGTGATTGATGGGTCCTTGCGGCACATTTTACGGCAGGTCCCAGACGTGCTATTTGGACATCTTGTATTTACTCGGCTCTTCTTTATGGTCAACTCCGAAGACGGAGGGCATAACTCTCGGCATATCAGGTTGTACGACAACATGGGGAAATTTTCATGAAGTGAAGTCTCAAAAAAGCGAAGGTTTAAAGTAAATAATAAAGATCATTAAGGAACACGAAAATTGAGCCTAGTACAGTCCGTTTGTATCTTAGCACCTCGGACGAATTTTGAATTTTTTGGGTGGAAAAGAGATGGGGGGGGGGGGTGTTTACCCTACTTTGACAGCTAAAAGTGGGATCGCATTTTCATCAACAAAATGTGAAGAAGCTGTTGTAAACTGCTCACCATGCAATCTGACCTGTGGTGAAGTAAAAGGCAGAATGGCCTTACGTTTCAACCCAAGCAGAGTTTTCTGTAAAGGCTAAAATATATATTTTGAAAATGTTGAAAAAATAAACTGACCCTATTCAGAACAATACTACTAAACAGAAGATTTGTTTTTTTAAGAAAGGGAACATTAAAGACGAACAATAGAAGTACTTGTACCAATGAATCTTGCTCCATAATACACTTATCAATACCGATAATGTAAGAGTGTGTGTGCCAACGCCATATGATACACTGAACTGAATAACATTTTAACATTATTACCAACTACGGCATCAGCCATCGTTTTTGTCATGTTCCCCTGTATCCAGTAACTGAATGCTGCTGTTCATTGCACAAAAAGGAACCAGACTGTTTTTTTCTTCCAGCCTCGATCTGGTTACGACGATTTGAATAGCATGGAGAAAAATCAAGATGGGGCACCATAAAAAGGGTATATTGTGTCTTCATTGTGTTCCAGGACTCGGGGCCCCCAAGAGGAATACGAGTGTGTTAAAGTATGGGAACAACTGGGGGGGGGGGGGGGGGCACCATCTGGTGACCTTCTTGACCATGTCAACAGTCTGCGGGGGTCAGATTTAAAAAAAAGGGGGGGGGGAAGAGGAAGATTATTTTGACAGTCAGAACTGGCACTCACATACATTGCCCCTTAAATACTGCGCTGTACGTAATTTGTATCAGTAACTAATAGACCAAATGAAGTTAAAACTACTACATTCACAAACATGTTTCGCAATGTGTTCTTTCGATGAAGAATGTAACTTCACACGTACACATGTCGAATGCTATAATTCCATTTGTGTGAGCGAAATGATTCTACCATACTTTTGACAATAAGTTACATTCTTTGGCATTTTTTTTTTTACCAATAATGATAATGTGATTGTGTTCCTTGATGGACAAAACAGATCAGAATCAGTATCGTGAAAATAGTCCTATCAAAATCGAGCTGTACACCGTGCATTGTGAAACTGAGAAAGATACGCACTAGCTCCATAGGATAACAATCTAAATTGTTTAATTTTAGTCTGAAAGCTATGCTGATTATGAAGTTCATACACTAGAACAAATTTTTCTGTGAACTATTTTCCTCTGAAATGAAGTTATATTCGAGAAAACAGTATTCTGAAAACCTAAACAAACGCAACAGCTGATTTTAGCTGTCACAATCAAAATCAAGGACAACGTGTGAAAGCTGAAGGTAGTGCATATGGCTTCTCACTATTTTCACCATCAGACTCACAAAAAGGATTAAGCCCAAATTTTCACAGGTTTGTTTAGTCATGATGTAGTTCTTGTTCCATATATTCTTGAAGGAAATTTTTGTTGAAGAGGTATACAAATCGGATACAGTATAAATAAATGATCGAACTTCATCAAAGATTAGTTAAGCGCGCTGGACTAAAGCTCTGGTGTTTCTGATCAGTAGAGGCCTATAGTTTATGGATGATTACAAACTACTTTAACACTGTCATGCGACTATTTTGTCAGATCAATCCTGTATCATATATACCTTAATTAATAATATAAATTTCGGACCCACAACAGACATTGTGTCCGATACGTGAACACAGACAGAAGAATCTTACATACGCATTAAACAGTTCCGGGTCA
The DNA here is from genome assembly GCA_037783415.1 of Leptasterias polaris. Classification (NCBI taxonomy): domain Eukaryota; kingdom Metazoa; phylum Echinodermata; class Asteroidea; order Forcipulatida; family Asteriidae; genus Leptasterias; species Leptasterias polaris. The sequence goes on along the minus strand of JAZGTN010000025.1, from coordinate 4,995,795 downwards.
AAATTTGACCCAGAGTCGGGGTCAGCCGTGAACCACTTTCCTTCCGGGTCAGACTGACCAGGGCCCAGTCACAAATGGTACGTATGGTATAACATAGCAGTTTGCTTGGTAACCTTTGGTATAGCCCATGTTACCTTCATTTACAGAGTAGTGACCTTGTACATTATAATGCATTTCCTGACGGGCAAGATACTACACAGGCCATATAGGAAAATTTACATTTTGTGTCATAATTTTCACATAATTTCAAAATTTACAAAAGAAACAGCTGTACAGCTTTTGAGATGTCACCCCTTTCTTCATATCAAAAGTTCAGAAAAATCAGACAGTGCAATCTCCATAAAACATAAGATTTGCTGTATTCTTCCATTGAGCTGTGTACAAATGTGCCTGCAGGAAGTCCAGGCTCTGTGGCTCTTTTGTAAACATGTGATGTCACAGGTCACATGGTCTATACGTACAATTATTTTGTGCTTAGCTCTATTTTGTGCTTAAGCAACTCTATAAAATTTGGTCTGAGAGTTTTAGATCGTTTTTTTAAAACTCAGATTCTGGGTGATGTTAACCTGAGTATGGCTCGCTGTTGGGACCTTTATGTAAGTTAATATATAACCAAAACTCTTTTTAATTTACAGTGAAGATTTTCTTCCATTAAGGCCTACTTAAAAAAAGGCTTATGCTAAACAATTTCAGCAAACTAATTTGTCGAGCCAAATATATCATAAAGAAAGATCAAACAAGCCGTTCGTGAGAGTGTTTTGAAATTCCGCAACTTTCCAAGTATTTCATTAGTGCAGGATAATCCATGTGAATTTCACCACATACGGCTTCTTTAAAGCCCGGTGCCGTGTGATGGGTAACCTCGGCAATGCGCCGGAGCACTCACCCCCCTACCGACTGATGCTCATTTGACGGCCCCTCCACCGGAATTAATACACGGGCGCCAGTTTTTGCAACCGGTACGCCGAAAAAGCCCGTAATTAAAAGCGCAGCGGTAAACGTGATCTCATACCGCGCTAGCCTTTTTGAAATGGCACCGACTTCGAGCGGTCTAAATGAGAAAACAATTTGCTCCTGGTTTTATTTTGGCGGCGAGTTTGTACCCGATATTCCATTTAATATTGACTTGTAATGCAAATTGCATTATTCTCTGGTTGTTTATATACAATACACATGTGGTTTATGGCACGTATATAATTTGATGTCTGATATCGGTCTAACTTCATAGTAATGCGGCTAGATTTGATGACGACTTGTAAATTCGGAACTCATGTAAACAAGTGACAGCTCGCATTTCATTTTTTCTTCTCAGTCTGTGACAGTAAAAAATATCTTTGACTTGAAAGGGGGGGATCACAATCCCTACCTTAAAAAACAACAACAAAAACCCAACAAAACAAAAAAACATGAAAAAAGAAAAAACAGTGGTCACACACTAACACACAACGCTCTTTGTTGCATACACTCTGTGGCCACTCCTTTGTTCTCTGCACCTAAGAAACAACCATGTTCTTCAACACTGTAAAAAGCACTGTGTGGACGTGTGTACAATGTGCGCTAAGTGTTTCAAGTTCCAACATTCCGTGGACCTCTTTTGTTTTCAGTTTTGCATGTCCCACACAACATTTCCCTATAAAAACAAAACAAAAAACAAACAAACAAAACAAAAGCATGCCACCACCATTACTATTGCGTAAAACACAGTCAGGCCTATGAGATGTGTTTGCTGGTGTAACCAATAACCTTTCTTGGACACCGAATTTATTCCCTTCAAGAATCGTTCACGACTGGCTGAAAAAACACCTTTGTTCACAATTTCCCACCGGTGCAACTTTAATGCCACTTTCCATTTCTGTTACATTTGACCTTTATCTCTAAAACCTACCTCTTTATAAAACAATACACGTAAACAACTCCAAAACGATCAGCAATTAAGTTCAAAAGCCTTTTCCACCACTTAATCCTGCCACTGAAAACCCCATATTTTAGCCCAATTCCCTCAGCTATCTTTGCATTGTCACAAACGTCCTTAGGAGGAATTTCTTCAAGCGATTACACTTTCTACAAAAGCACCGCTCCACGGAGTAGATTTTGACCCACTCCAAAGCGACGAGGGCACGGCGTAAATATTTTGAGAGGCCCCGGTAAGTGGTACTGACGTCCCGTTTGTTTAGTAGACTAGCCCCCTGTCGCGCAAACTAATTTTTGCGCCACCGATTGACACTGCGTTTTGAGGCTACCCCGCATCACTTTCCTTTTTATTTGTCTACTCCATAAAAAATAAAATAAATAACAAATCTATTGAATGTATCAGACAAGTCTAATTGGCAACATGCAACATGGTTTAAAATACAGTCATTTCCCCGAGGTTTTGTAAGAAATTCTTGTAAAGTCTTCCCACATCGATAAAGAGCAAAGTTGCCATCGAAAAGTTGAGAAAGAACAAACTTAATGTTTCTATTTTGAACCCCAAGCATGCCACGTAACCACTTCTAAAATTATAACACTACAATCTCAAGGAAGACTTCAATATTGATTTTCTTTACTCTACAAAATATAAACACGCGATAAAAAACAACAACACTTTTTTGATAATATACAACAAAATCATAAAATAATATTTGTGCAACCCAAACCAGTTCTGAGAAAAAGCAAGTGATTATTTCAAATATTTTTGTTCACAAACCACAGAAGGGTATAATTAACATAAACATTTCCTTTTTCCAGAGTGGTTAACCAAGTGTTTGGATTTGTGAGGTAGTTTATGGACGGAACAGTAAGAATTGACAGTAAAACATAGGGCCTACAGCAAAACTGTGCGCACAAACATGACTAGGTCCATATTAAGAACGGTTGGCCTCTAGAATTCTAATATTAGTTAAGTTATATACCGGCGCGAATAAGAATGTTATTATTGTCGATATTTCTGGTGATGAAACCAAGGACCTCATAAGTGAACTTGTAGCTCATAGCAAACCGGAGGACACCTGTAAACAAGGGTGCTTGCCATGTGAACCAGAAACACCGGGGTTAACCCCTACTCTTCCAAGATAAGTGTTCTGGGTTCTTTTACGTGCACTAACAATCATAGTACACGGGACCTAGGTATTATGTCCCATCCGAAGGGCAACGCAATAATAGTACAATATCTTGCTCAAGGACTTACGTGCCAAGACTGGGACGCGAATCCACACTCTGCTGATCAAAAACACAAGAGTTTGAGACCGCTCGGCCACCACACGCCATTAAAATGTTAGCTTTATTGATTCCATTTATACTAGCTTTTGGTAAAAATGAATAAGAAGTGGAAAGAGGTACTGGATTTATCAAGACTATTAACAACAATAGCTGGAAAAGATAAACTTAAATTTAGTTTCTTTATGGGGTATTTAATGACGGAACTTGGTTTAAATTTCAAACCAACCAAATATTATTAAACAATGTGGACAACCTCATTTCCAAGAAAGTCTTTGGATAACAACAGATATGTTTTAGTTTGGCAATTTATTTCCCTTTTGTTACAATTTTTTTCCTTGATAATAATAAATGCACTCAACTCGTAAATTCATGTCTAGAGCTGTTAATGGTCTACGAGGTATTACACAGGATTGTTAAGGACAAAAAACACCATTGTATAATTTTAGTTTGAAAGCTTACTGATTGTGAATAAAGAAACATTTTTTTCTGTGAAATTTTTCCTCTGAATTGAAGTAATATATGAGAAGATCAACAGCTGATTTTGGTTGTTACAACCCAAATTGAGTACATTATGTTCACATGCTTAAAATTGTGCACGGTTTTCACTTTCTTCTCCTGACTCACACAACGGATTAAGCCCAAATTTTTACAGGTTTGTTATTTTATGTACGTGATGGTTGATCACACAAAACACCAATATGTCTGTGACTATTTATTAGCTCTACCAATGCTGTATAATAACTTTAAATGACAGAAATAACAGTATTTGTACAGCAAACTATGATCTGATTTAGTGAACTACAAAACCAAAAAACCTTCCCCAAATTACTGAAAAAAAGTTGCACATGGGGCAACTATCCTTCAAAAAAAGTTTGTCTTACTGTTGTCGCCAGTTAAATTAAGCCACATTACAAGTCAAGACAGTATAACTTCCCCCATTACGGACTTTGCATGAAAAGGGATACGAGATTTTCGACTGATTGGTTCGGACTGGCGCACCGCACCGCGCCCTTCCCGCTGGACCGGCGGGGCCTGTGATGGTTAGCACCCCACGGTGAAATTGCTGCTACTGGCGGCTCGTTATGTCGGGTTGAATTAGTCACCGACCAGGGCGATGGGCGCGGGGGAGAAAGGACGCGCCCCCAAATGTACCGTAATCACGACAATATGGTCGGTAAACGTACCGGGATCTATGTCGGCTAGCCGTCGATTAAAGGAAATGTACACCACCGTTGGTTTTTAGCAAGAACATAGTCTACCATACTATAGTAAGACGTGGTAACATTTAAATTACGGCTTCTAACGGTTGTTAATCCAAGGTCTATTATTATGCAATTTTATTTTTACAGAAGAACCGTTCACGAGAACAGACTCTCAAAGTGATTGTAAGTTTACATCAATACTTGACGAAAGTTTGAAATTATATTAGTACTAGTGCTGATTAGTGATAGCTAAACCACAGCTGCAAACAGTATCTTGCAATTTGAGAGATTGTGTACAACAATCAGGCAGACATTTAGAGTTGATTTCATTAACAGGGGAGCAAGTTTCCATACAGGGAGATTTTTGAATTTGTTCATCAGAACATGGACAATTTGTTTATTTTCGGGGAACTTTCTGCAGAACCATCTATTCTTAGCTATAAGCACACATTTTGACTTTTGGGGTAAGCATTGTTAGAATTCAAATAACTGTAGGCCTATATCATTGACTTGATACAATGACTGTATATGCACTCACATTAGTCACATTTTCAACACAATATGGCTAAATGAATCCGTATTCAGATTGTGCACCACTTTCCCAAGCTGGACTGCCCAACGGAACAAAATCTTCAGACAGACACTATGCCTATGATGTTATCACATTACGAGCAGGGAATCATATCTCAAAGTCAAGCAAAAGCCACAGTAAAACAATCCCCAATATGATTATAATTACCAATGGTGATTAGCCCTTTAAAAAGACAGACTCAAGTAAACTTTGGATGACCTGGCTATTGGTTCAATCAAAACTAGATTGGTAGTTTTTGTCTTGTAACATTACTATCTAATGAGTTTGATGCACAGCGGGGCCAGATGTCAAAACTCCTTTGCTTAACAAGTTCTCTTGCTAAGCAGTATAATCACAACGCTCAATACATAGCACCTGTCTTTTTAGTACGGTTACCACTCGGCTGGTAAACAGATTTAATATGCTTATCTGAACTATTATAATTATGCAACTGCTTTGACCATAGAGCAAGGAGTTCCTTGCTCCATGTTTTGACCAACAAGCTGGAATATAGGCCAGACAATGCTTGCTTACAGATACAGGTAACCAGACAATATACCACATACTGTATATGTTTGTGACTGGTCCCCTGGTTATTTTTGCTAGCAGAACAAAAATGCTTAGCATAAATTTCAGCTCAACAGCTTTATGAAGTTTGCAACTGATCTGGTTCATGTTTGTTTGTTGGCTTGCCGCCCTCTATTAGATATGACACATTAATTTGTAACTGGACGCAGGGAAGGTCCTTGGTTGTATATTAATAGTACAGGCTAGACGATTTCCCTGATGGGGTACCAACGAGTAAACGCATGGCACGAATTCGCGAACCATTGGCTGAACAATTTACTGATTGTGACGTAGGATTTGTAACTTCGCATGGCGGGAAAGACATTATGGTTTACAATTTACATCAGCCGTTGGCGGCTACACCTTTGGCTACGACTGTTGGGGAGTTGCTTTGGACGTCCTATACTTCAACGCATGATGACGTGGATCCCCAGCTGTAGCCGTAAATTCTGGCACGGCCCTATGTTCACCATGAGGAAGGGTACACCTTTGGTAATGACTCCAAAACTTAATGACCATAAAAAATGACTTGGTAAGAAGCACTGCAGCTGTTGATAATGTATAACAGTTTGAGAAACGATTCCTTTCTAAAGAATGCGGTTTTTAGAGAGAGGGATTCAAGACCATTTCAGTATCTGATTGGGTATTCAAATTACGAATTATTCTTCCTGTGTGGACATTACCGCTCCAGATTTTCGGTAATATCTCAAAAATGCTACCACCTTTTAAAATGAAACTTTCACAGGTTAGTTTATTGTTTATATCTCTTTTTATATAGGTTTAAAACAAACGAACATTTCCAAAAACCAAAAGTAAGTTGCCTTTAAAAACCACAATCGTTTATTATAAGAGCGATTATTACCTGGTGTTACTGCAAACACTTGTTTCTACATAGGCCTAATAGTGAACTTATTGAATTCAACGTAAATCAATCTGCACTTTGTTTATAATGTCGTTCAAATGATAAATTGAAAATCAAAATTAAACCAAATATATTGACATAAACTACTTTCAGATGGTTTGGTGAGAAATAAATATTATGGAAGAGTAAAAAAAAAACAGCACTTGATATGCATCAATATTTTCCATGATAGAAATCTATATTTACACAGACACAAGGATGATCCCCTATCGAAAGGTCGACGAATATAAATACTGAAAAAACTGAAGTATGACCCAAGCATCCCTCGCCCCAAAATACCAGTCAAGTCATTCACATCCACACTATAAGCTCAACAAGTTAACATGCAATGATTGTACCATAGAGCAAGTACAAACAGCGTTATAGACAGTATTTTGTACACACCGTAGAGCCTTTTTACTCTCCATTCACGACAATACCATCATGTATGGGTTATTGAAAATGGTAGGTGGAAATTGCGAAAGCAGACAGATGTTTTGATTCAACCTCAAGGGGTGAACTAAGCGAATCCACGGCACTCCTTGTGGCGACCTACGAGGGGACAGGCATCACCACACCTGGCCCCAACAACACTACCAGCAAATCGGATGTTATTATTGGCGGCAAAATGTGGTTTATGTTTCCACACCTTGTCACACCTTGGGAAGAAAACTGCGAAGTGGCCCAGAAGGCACTGCCCGCGATTCGCTTCTCTCTTCGGTTGAACTTTGCTCTGAAGTACTGGTCATTCTTGTAAAGCTTTCGTTTATATTACAGTGCTGTGGGGGTCGGTGATCTTTGTTATGTACACTTAGTGTAGAGTTTATTTTTCAACTTAACATTCCGGAAGCAGATTCCACAATCCACTTTCCAGTTAGTTTGATCAACAAAAGAATATTATACTATGAATGTAATTTCATAACGCCCCAATTTATCATTTACTCAGTTGATACTCAATTTAAAACGAACCAGCTGCTGTGAACTTAGAAAGAAAAACATGATAATAAAAAAATAAAAATTGCCACTCAATGTCAATTTTTCAATTAACTGTACAAGTTAACCTATTATGAGGACAATCTGCATTAGTGAATAGTGTTTTAAGATTTAAGGAATGTTTTTACCCCCCCCCCCCCCCCCCAGTCAGTTTATTTATTTGTACATATAAATATTAATATCACACACTGCAAAAAATGTTGTTTAAAGTTTCAGGCTCGAGTCGGTGTGTGTTACAAATGTAAGGCCAAGTAAAAAAAATAAAGAGTTTCTCGTCCCGCCTCCTTTTTTTAAAACTATTTATTATTTTAAGAAAACAAAATCCAAGTCAATTTATTTTGATAAAACTGAGTGGCATCTTTAATTTTTTGAATCTCCTGAATCCAATTAGATGGGCCAAAATAGCAGCTTTGCCTCAACAATTCCCAACTTTCTCATTTCAATATTCTCAGGTGTGCAGTCCCTAGCTAGTTGAGGGCTAAAAGTGTGATTCTCCTGACTTAATATATCATCAGTGTCTTGGCACCAAACCCAGCTGGGCGTTCTTTTCAGAGCGGGCAGCAACTGTTGTCGAAGGTGATGGTGCTGCGATTCTACAGTGAAGGGTCTTACAAATCATTTTTTTTGGTCATAAATTGCAGTTGAAATTAACACTGGGGGTAAAGGTCACGGTGTTATACAGGATTGGTAGAGCTGACAAAATAGTCGCAGACAGTGTTCATGTTTTGTGTGATCAACCATATACATGAAATAATAAAGATATTGACAAAATAGGGAGACCGCCAACATAGGGCTAGATAGCTCAGTTGGTAGAGCGCCGGCACGTTAAACCAGAGGTCGTTGGTTCAAATTCCGCTCTAGTCAATTTTTCTTTGTTCAACCCAAAATCATTTAAACATTTACCCAGTCAGTTTCCCTTGTGGTTTATTATTTGAAATAATAAACTGTGAGTATTTGGACTTTATTCGTTGTGGATTCGGGAGAACATAGTGAAATACCATGCACTTTTTATGCATTGAAATACATTGATCTTACATTTGGTTGTAACAAACTGAAATCAGCTATTGCTAGGTTTTTAGATACAGTTTTCTCGAATATGACTTCATTTCAGATGGCCATATTCCAAAGAAAAAAATCTATTATTAATTTCTTTATCGGTAAGCTTTCAAGCTTAAAAAAAAAAATAAAAATAAAAAAAAAATTATCCTTGCCAATCCTGTTTAACACCCTTAACATTGATTGAAAACCACTACTTCACCAACACGGATAAACTTAGTTTTGTTTTAGTATTACGTCATAAATTCAAATTTTTAAGTATTTCTATATTTTTGGATCATTACACACCATTAGAAATCATTAAAAGTGATGCATAACTTTTTGTAGCTACAGAGCCAGAAGTAATTTGAGAAGCAAATATGTTTCAGAGATATTCAGTTTTGAGGGACACTCATGAAAGAAAATTTACTATTTTACAAAATCAACATATGGCTACACATGTCTATAGATAGTTCCCAGTAGACGCCATCTTTACGGGCAAATCGCATTTTGGCTCGCAGGCGCGTCAAGCGCTCAAATTATTAACGCAGCCGCGTCATTCACTAACCAATCACGCAATGAGTTTTGTGAAATGTGCGCATACTGCACGCCGTTCTCACGCGTAACGCATGACTGTGTGTTCCAAATTGCCCGTAAAGATGGCCGATTTACGTCATATTGCAACCTATCTATAAACAAACAGTAAAAGTGCACCATATATATTTACATATTTGCATATTGATATGACAACAATACATTGCTTAACTTATTCATCTCACCAATATAAACCATTGTTGCAGTAAAACGCACAATCTCTTGTGTCATTGTTATGTCTTGTATTGACAATCACCCTTAGAATAGCAAATAAATCTAAATAGATTTTTTTTATATTAAACTTATAGTATCGTTGGTTTTATAAGAGTATGTTTGCAACAGTTTTATCTAGTATCGGTAAATTAATTTCAATTTACGAATCGGAAACTAATATATGATAATAACGGTATACCTTTGTAAAGGCTCGACAGCAAAAGTCCCGAAATATATTCCAAATTGAGTTATCAAAACCTTTTTAAATCCTCAACTAAGCTTTTGACTTTATATGTTTTACACTCTGAGAACGAATATAAACCACAGTAAGTTATTATTTTTCGTCAAAATAAATACATATCAAATACCTTGTTTTATGTCAAGTACTATATTCTAGGATCATAAATGGAATACAGGTACTATCACTTTAGCACTCAAGTTGTACAATGTTAGTACATTATGGGAGGGACACAAGTTACACAAGCTAAGTAGGCTACAGGTCAATTTCTTCATCTTGATAGCTAGGTACTTCCATGTAGGCACATGGGTAACAACATTTTGGTACCTGGGTAAGAACTTGTTTAGAAGCTCACGACTTAAATTTGGTAAGTTGGTACTGATATTTTAATCAATAGGTACTACAAATTTGGTACCTGGGTACTAATATTTTGGTACCTTGGTACTAACATTCTGGTACCTTGGTACTAACATTCTGGTAACTGGATACTAACATTCTGGTGGGTACTAACATTCTAGTACCTGGGTACTAACATTTTGGTACCTGGGTACTATCACTCTGATCGGTACTAACATTCTGGTACCTGGGTACTAACATTTTGGTACCTGGGTCTTACCATTTTGGTACCCTGGTACTAACAGTCTGGTACCTGGGTACTAATATTTTTGTAAATGGGTACAAACCTTTTGGTACCCGGGTAAAAGCATTTTGGTATTTGGGTACTAACATTTTGGTACCTGGGAATAAACATTCTGGTCCCTGGGTACTAACATTTTGGTAAATGGGTACTAACATTTTGGTAAATGGGTACTAACATTTTGATACCTGTACGTGTCATTCATCAGTCCAGTTTTTCAGGGCCAGATCCTGTAGATTCCTCGTCATTATTTTGAACTTCCTCTTCAGCCTGTAGTTGCTGTTGCCACATCTCGGCATAGACACCGTCATGCGTCAGAAGCTCTTCATGTCTGAAATAAAAACAAATTAAAGAAAAACTAATTCAGAGATTAGTTCCAAGATTCACTGTTCTCAAATTAGTATAAAAAACACCAATTTCTAACCCCCCCCCCCCAAACCTTCCCCTTAAAATAGTACCTACATTATAAACTTAAAGGCACTGAACACGTTTGGTAATTACTCAAAATATATATTAGCATAAAAACTTACTTGGTAACCAGCAACGGAGAGCTGTTGATAGTACAAAACAATGTGAGAAACCACTCCCTCTGAAGTAACGTAGTTTTTGAGAAAGAGGTAACTTCTCACTAAAATAATAAAAGACTTCATGCATGAAGCCTTTTATTAGCATCTGAAAGCACACAAAATTGTGCAACAAGGGTGTTTTTTCTTTCTTTATTTTCTTGCAACTTCGATAACCGATTCAGCCCAAATTTTCACAGGTTTGTTATTTTATGCATATGTTAGGATACACCAAGTGACAATACTGGTCTTTGATAATTACCAAACATGTTCAGTGCCTTTAAGGGGTGAGAGGTCAACAAGGTCCACACTTTAGGGGGTAAGTTGAAATGACAACATTTACATCTTTAGTTATTAAACCCTGGAGTTATAGATTACAAAGAGCTCATGTGAACAGTATTCAAAGGCTTTAGAGAAGTAAATCAAAGAGAATGACTTCTTTATATTTGAAGAAAATAACAGTTCTTTTTTTACCAGCAAACAACCAAAAGTCATAATTCAGTTAATTAGTCTGAAAATGTTCAACCTCATAGCTGTTCAAATCTTCATCTTCCCTTTCCCTAACAAATTATGCACCACTGTGACAACAACGAAAGTTACGGGCAACCCCAAGGATCACATTCCATGAGAAGACCTTGCTATTATAACAAATTTATAACTACTCAAGCACCTTTTTAATTAAAGATTGAAATGTAGAGTCCCCTTTTCACTCTTCAAAGGGAAGGGGGGGGGCAAGGTTTTAGCCAGGATTTGGTAAAAGGGTGTCCAAATCTGCTGGAAATTTAAAAACTGGGTGTCCAAATTGTTCACTTACAATACATTTACATGTAAATGACAGATGAAACAGGGTGTCCAAATTTAAAACAGGGCGTCCAAAAGACACCCAGACACCCCTCTGGCTAACACTATGGGGGGGGGGGGGGTATTGGTAGGTTAGGATTGGTCTATACACCTTACTCTTAAGATAGCCTTGTAGTTGATCACCTAGTATTCATTTAAACTCCCTTTCCAAAGATTCTGCCTTTTGATAGGTTTAGAGTACGTCACATGATATGGCTTAGGTTTACTGGAAAGCCACACTATACACACAGCAACCAATGTACTATACCCATGGCAACCAATGTACTATACCCATAGCAACCAGAGTACTAAATTCATAGCAAACTCAACGTTTTGATACCCAGACATCTAGGCACAATTATGCCATGGGATGTTATTAAACAAACATTGGCTACTTTTACTCGTGCTATCGTTAAAACTACAACTCCCTCGGTGATCCCTGGAGCGGTCAATTTTTCTCAGCTTCATCTCTGGGATATAGAAAGCTTAGAGGATCACCTTGGGCGTTATAGTTTCAACCATAGCATGCACAGCAGCCAATATTTGTATACTATCAATGTGGACGGAGAGGAGTCCAACGTATCAACAGTTACCCACCTTCCTCTTTCAACGATATGTCCATCCTGTAGGACCAGGATCTGGTCGGCGCCAATGATTGTTGATAATCTGTGAGCGACGACGATCGTTGTTCGATTCACACACACATTGGCTAGAGATGATTGGATGTTTCGCTCCGTCTTTGTGTCGAGGGCCGAGGTAGCCTGTGAAGAGAAAAAAAAACAACACACACAAATGTAAATTTTGAAAAGTGTGGCATGTAAATTTTTACAGGGTGTAAACATTCGTTGCCTTCCTAGAGGTAGAGGGGCTTCAAGTTCAAGCTGAGTTTTGAGATGCACTTATTTTTCAATAGATAGAGTCCTCATGAAAGTAGGGGAAAACATTACAAGTCTCTAACTTCAAGCTAAAATGATTTAAAATATCATTTTATTTGATACTCTTTCATGAAATATTATTATTATTATTATTATTATTTATTCGGCCAAAATATTCAACAATCATACTGACATACATAACATGAGAGTGAATGGATAATTCAATATAGAATAGGAAAGGTGACAGGATGTCTAGTTTATAAATGGACAGACTGAAATTAAGAAATGGATTTAAAAAGAATGAGTAAGGGGCCGGGGATGGGAGAGAAGAGAATGGGTATGGGTGTAGAGAGCAAAAATTGAAAGCAGCAATTGAACATGGGCTAATAATTAAAGCAACATTAATCGTAAAAGCAAGAAAGAAACATGACAATTCATTCTAAGATGGCCAGGATTAATAAAAGCCAACCTAATCACTGTGACTCGAGAGCCTATTAATCCAAATATGACATCATCGTACAGCAAAAACAAAGATCAGATCTTCAAAGTCCCTGTCTCATGAAGTACTTACCTCATCTAAAAGAACAAACTCGGGTGCTTTAAGAATAGTTCTAGCGATAGCGACTCGTTGTTTCTCGCCTCCGCTCAGCTTCAATCCCCGCTCACCAACAACTGTCTTGTACTCTGTGAAAATAATCAACAAAAGGACCATTCAAAAAACATTTAAACTCACAAAATAAGTTTTCACAAAAACTATCAACAGCTGCAGCACTTCTTACCAAATAAGTTTTTATGGTCATTAACTTTTGAAGTACTACTAATCATCGACCCTTCATTTAAATTGAGTCCTAGAAGAAGACAAAATCCATCAAAGTATTCTCTCCTTCAAAAGGAATGTGTACCTTTGGTTTTTGGAACCGTTTAATTGTTTTAAATCTATATAAATGTAGATATATATATATATACAACAGAGATGCAACCAGGTGTTGAAAAAAAAATCTGAAAAATGTTGTGGTGACGTTTTGGACACTTAACCACCTCACAGAATCCCCACGGTTTTAACATTTGACAGGCTTGCATATTAGGAAACACTTTTTCTTTCCACATTCAAGAAATTACAGAGCATATATGGCAGTGTATAAAAACAATATGAAACGCAAACGGACGATACCAGACGGGACTGTGTTAATATTTTAACGGCGCTCTCCGAGTTTTTTGGATTTAAACACAGCAAATTTGGAATCATAAATCGGGGAAAAATCTGATATTTTCGATCCGATTTATACATATTAGATTTTAAGCAAAAAAAACCTGAAGAAAATCGGATTTTAGGGGTAAAAAAAAAAAAAAAAAAAAAAACATGAACAAAAATAATAAATAAATAAAAAAAACTGAAACAAAAATCGGATTTTGGGGGTAAAAATCAGAAAAGTCGGTTTTCCGATTAAAATCGGAAAAGTTGCATCTCTGATACAATATAACTAACCTGTGAAAATTTTCATTTCAAAAGGTGGTAGCATTTGTGAGATACTTTCGCCGAAAATCCGGAGCGGTTATGTCCATGTAGGAAAAAAAATCCGCTGTTGGAATACACAATCTGAGAAACATACATGTATCTGACATAACGTTTCTCAGATTCAAATTTTGTGGGATAAAAACTTATATCTTTTTCTATAACCACATTTACTTCGAGGTGAAATGATTCTCAAAATGCTTTCGAAAGCTGCTGTATTTCTACCAAAGTAAGTTTTTATTGCCATTAATTTTAAGAACTACCAAATGTATGTATACCTTCCCTTTAAACATAAATAATCCAGAGTCATATATTCCCAACAAATGACATTCCAGTTACATTCTGAGGACTTGTGAAGTGACATATTGTGCCAAATGTCACTGCTACTCCTGTCACTCAACTCAGTATGTTTATAAATATTGCTAGACAATGCCTGTCTGTACAAGAAACTGTCCCAGATATTACACATGTATCTAGAGTGAAATGTAAACTAAGCGCCACATTAAAGGTGCAGTGCTTTTTTTGAGCAAAAATATTAGCTTTGGTTAAAAAATTTAAGGAGAAAACTTAAAAATTATCCCAGAAATTACGTATGCACTAGAGCGAAACTAATTTGATGTTATTTTTTTTTTAAATATCAAATAATAGCAATTGTTCAAACAAAAATGTGGAGGAAAAGCCAACAGTAGTCTAGTGGCCAAATGCTAGTTAAAACAACTAAGGACCAGTTACCATGATTCGGCTTGCTAATTCAGTATAGAAAAGCATCCCTATTTAATATGAAAAATGGACTAGTGAAAAAAGTAATATTGTTTGAAAAACTTTCCACCAAAAACACATTTGAATCCGAGAAATGATTCATGCATGAATCTGAGAAACGATTCATGCATGAATTGTTTCTCAGATTTCTGAGGGTTGGTGTCCATTCATGAATGCTATGGCTGGGATGAGGTTGGTACCCGCTGTCACCTCTCTATTAAGCGTGTATGGGTTTGGCATTCTTGTGAATATACTGTGGCAGCTTTTGCCGTTTTCTCAGCAAGCAGACATTATATTCAGCTGAAACTTTTAAGTGTGATGTTTATTGTGGGTTCGAATCCCAGTCGTGACACTTGTGTCCTTAAGCAAGACACTTAACCACATGCTTCGTCCTTCGGATGGGACGTTAAGCCGTAGGTCCCGTGTGTTGTGTAATGCACGTAAAAGAACCCAGTGCACTTATCAGAAAGAGAAGGGGTTTGCCCCGGTGTTCCTGGTTTGATTGGCTGCATATTGCGCCACAGCACCTTGTAAACCATTACATGGTGCTATGTAAAGAAATAGGTCTCAAAATTCAAAAAGTAGCTCCACATATATACCTTGCAGGAAAATACTGACTGTTGAAGCGCCTTGAGCGTCACTGAGTGACAGATATGAGCACTATATAAGAAGCCACTATTATTATTATTATTATTATTATTGTATCTTTCTTTATAATTTTGCATATAAATAAGAATTATGATGACAAACCCAAACTATGAGTCTACCTTTAACAAGTGAAGAATAAAATTCAATTCCTACTTACGGTCAGGGAATGTTAGAATCCTTTGGTGTATATCTGCTGCCTCTGCTGCAGTGCTCACCTCCTCCTCAGAACTTCCTATCTTCCCGTAGCCAATGTTATACCTAAGCAGGAAAACAAAATTGTTAACGCCCGATTCTTTAGAATATTTACCGGCAGCACTAAAATAGAAACCAGGGTTTTAAAAACTAAAGATTGACATGATTTATAAACGAAAAAGAAGTTTTTTATTTGTTCTTTCAAAAAAATGGATAATGGCCTGATGTTTTGACCCTAGCAGAGTCTTTCTCGAAGGCTGTGGGTTTGAATCCTGGTCATGAGACTTGCGCCCTTGAGTAAGGCTCTTAACCATAACTGCTTCGTAAACAGTTGGGCAGGTAGTGCAATCTGCTCTACCAGCCAGGCTCCTAGTGGATGATACCCATGCCTACAATCCTTATGGACTATGTAGAAGGTAACCCTGTTTCAGCCCCAGGATTAGGTGGCAACGTGCCCCTGGTGACAGTTGATTTAGATCAACAGTCCAAATCAAGTAAAAGTAGCCTTAACCTTGAAGTTGCCTTTTGATAAGAGGCGATTTCTTATATATATTAAAATAAAAAAATAAAAAAAGGACAGCACAACACACATAAACAAGTGTACAGTTGACAGAAGCAATCAAGTGGAAAGAAAAGAGCGAGGGAGAGGCAGAAAGCACTTAGCAAAAGCAAAACAGTTTACCTAATATCATTGTTGAAGAGAACTGTATCTTGTGGTACAACACCAATCACCTTCCGCAAAGACCCTTGTGTCACCTAGTTCAACAATAATGGGGAAAAAAAACATAAGATGAAAAGGAATGGAACTACTGTTTGATGACTTTTCAAAAGTTTCTTTTCCATAGTTAACCCTTCTACTGTCTGACTATTTATCATCCATCTGTGATTTTGAATGATAAACTATGCCAGCCTGCAGTACATCATGCAGTGAATGCATCTACACAGTTAAGTCAACCCTCCTACTGTCTGACCATTTAGTATCACACACTGTGGTTTTGAATGACAGATAAACCATTCCAGCAAACATAAAGGTAAATGCATCTACACAATACACAGTCAACCCTCCTACTGTCTGACCGTTCAATATCATCCACTGTGTTTTGGAAAAAATTATAAACTATGTCAGCCAGCAATGTGGTGAATGCATCTACACAGTACATACATGTAGTCAACCCTCCTACCATCTCACCATTCAATATTACCCATTGTGATTTTGAATGATAGATAAACTATGCTAGCCTGCAATATGATACCATGTGGTAAACGCTAATCTACACAATACACTTTTGCGAACAGTTAGCTCGGTGCAGTTTTTCCACCACACAACCCAAGCAGTCGAATGGTTGACAACATGCCGGAAAATGGTACAAAGAGTAAAAGGGTTAATGATTTTCACTGAATGGCCGTTCAATGAAAACCACTTTGGTGAACAATTTACAGCAATATTAAAGGAAAAATAAGTTTTTGTTTTTATTGCTAACCTTTTTAATATCTTGCCCATCAATTCTGATCTGACCATCCTGGATGTCATAAAAACGAAACAAGAGACGAATAATTGTGCTCTTCCCAGCGCCGGACGGTCCAACCTGAAAATAAACCCAAAACATACATGAAGTGTTTTGAACACAACAAATCCGGGTTCAAATTTTTAACGTGAAGCACATTTTAAAAACAGTAGCGCAAACGTTTGTGCAACCGGAACATAACCCTGTTGTTTGTACATTGGTAACAAATGAAAATAAACAATATAGTACAGTTATGGTTGAATTTTGTTTTGCCAAGATCTCATGACCCAATTTCTTAAAGCCTGTGAGCACACAAACTTCCTTAGCACAGAAAAATCATGCTAAGTAGAAACAGGGTCTTAGCCAAACTTCCAAAACATTTACATTGTTGCAAATGGTGCCCCACTCATTTTTTCGCTTAGCAACAAAATATTTGCTAAGGCAGATCTTTCTTGGTTTCAAATTGTATACTTGCTACCTACCAGTGCTAGGGTTTGACCGGGCATAACGGTAAACGAAACCCCTTTGAGAATAGGTTTTCTGTAACAAAAGAAAATAAATAATGATGAGACACACCCATTAACCGCTTTCCAGGAAGTTCGTGGAAGTGATGACAGATTATAACAACACACAAACAGATTACAGGGAGAGATGTAAAGGACGTATCCAGAGACAGTTAGAGATTAGTGAGTATGGTACCCTGTAGACGGTTGCAAGTACATCTAGAGTGACTTAAACGGGGTACAAGACAGTTATTTTTGTCAGGGCTTTTCTTGTGTAGATCTCGTTTTGCACCCCCAGTGTCTTTGACTGGAGACACTCTTGAATCTTCTAAAATACTCCACTCCAATGTACCTCAACACCCTACCCTGTTTAGCCCTGGAGTATCACATCCTACGCATTCCACAAAGTCAGACAACTTTCTGAACAAGTTTTCTTTTTGTAAAGGTTTGCATAGTTCAGGGTTCAAATCATAGAAATAGAACCCGGAGAACGCTGAGTGCGTCATTGTGCGTGCGGTTTCGTTGTGAGACCATTTTTATGGATGCGCGTACGCCATTTGTTTACGCGTGTATGGCAAAATTAGCATATTACGGTCTATGTGCGTTGCCATTTTTGCCATACACGCGTGTCACGTGATGATCATTTTGCCATACACGCGTGTCGCGTGGTATCGATACGCCGCGTCCACAGACGACACAGAGGACGGTCGAGCTCAGCGTTCTCCGGGTTCTATTTCTATGGGTTTAATTAACCTCTTGCGGACGGATGACAGCTATGGCCGCGGCTTGATAGAAGGTTAGGGTGTCGGGTGACGGCTATAGCCGCATACTGGTTGCATACTTTCTATTCATTATGCACCTGTGGTTTCTGAGGTTGCTGGCCGGATATTATTGAAAGACCAACTCTCTGCGAAGGGAAGAGTTTGCTGAACCTTTCTTGGCCCTGTATCATGGATCTATTCATAGAAATTGCCCTTTTGTTTGTGTTTGAATAGATTGGTATTTTCGAGTGAAAAGCTACTGCAACATGTGGCTCCGTGCTTTTCACACGGGTTGTTCGTGCGATGAATACGGGCTATTGTTTTGGTAATCCGCGCTATTGTTCACGGTATATATAATCCCGGCCGACCAGCATTCACTCTTAAAACAATACCGTGCTCAAGGGGTTAAGAATCTTCCAGAAAGAAAAAAATTAGTTATGAATAAAGAGTGAGAAGTGATGGATCATTAGAAAGGACAAAACACATTTACTTTCTAAGGCTTTTCGCAAAATGCTCCACTTCAATAACTTGCAAAGTCCCGAAGTTTTTTGCATTACTTCAATTTGGTTATCGAGGGGGGAATGATGATACAACTGCACCAGTGATTGATTGTATTTCAAGTTTTGTACTTACGCTTCGTTGTAACAGAAACTAACGTTGTCAAACTCGACAATTCCTCTTTTGACTTCAAGGTTCTTGGCATTTGGAAAGTCAGGGACCTGTGTTTACAACATCAACAAGTACATAGTTCAGTTCCATCACAATTATTTCAAACACATTCTTGATTCATGCCTTGATTGAGAGCGATTGCTCTTACAAAATTAGAGAGGCAACAAAACAAATAATCTTCTTTATCCCCTAGTATCTAGGCCTATTAAATCGTTGCGGTACCCGCTGCTAAAGTATTAAAACTGCCTCTAATCCCCGGTCTCTAGCTCTTTGGTCTAGTGGTAAGACATCTGCTCTAGCATAGTAAAGTTCGCGGGTTCGAATACCACCTGAGTGAAATGCCTGTGGATTTTTCTCGCAGAACTCGGGAAAACACCGAGTATAAAGTGCTTAATACACATTGGTGTAAGGGCAGAAAAAACCAAATAACATAGAAAAAACTATATTTTTTACAGTGTGTGTACTAAACATGATTTATCTATAAATATTTATGGTTAAATATAGAATATATGAATACTATTGGGGAAATATAAATAATTCAATACATGATGAAGAAAAATCACTGGTGAGAAAAAACAATTGAATAATAATAATAATAATAATATTAACCATTAAGAAAATCTATTCTGAGGCACATAAACAAAATATAAATAGTCATGAGCAAAGAATATCTAAGTCAGTAGGTGCCAAGATTCAATGCACTATCAATAATATTGTCTTCATGGAAGTTTTGACTTGAAAGTTTCCAAGGGTGAATTGTTCTAATTATGCGAGCTGTTCCAATGTACAAATGCAGCAGAAGCCATGTAAGCTACATGGCTTAAGCTGTACACAAAATAGCAAGTAGAGTTTTCAGAGTACATTGATATAGTTGAATATAGACTATGAAAAATATACACAGAGTATGAACTGACATAGTTGAATATAGAACAATGAAAAATATATACAGAGTATTCATTGATATAGTTGAATATAGGCCCCTAGAAGAATGAAAATGAATACAGAGTATACACTGACATAGCTGAATATATAATAAAATGAAATATTGAAATGTACTGAAGAGAAAACACACATTGATGGAAACAAAATTAACACAGTGTCATGAAAAATGTAAACAAATCTGAATTTACAGCAAAACATCTTCCAAAAATTGCACAATGAAAGAAAGCATCTCTGAACACAGTGTAATGAAAAATGCACAAAATCAAAAATGTGCAGCAAAACATTATCAACAAAATACACAATGAAAGAAAGCATCTCTGAACACAGTGTAATGAAAAATGCACAAAATCAAAATTTGCAGCAAAACATCTTCCAAAAATTGCACAATGAAAGAAAGCATTTCTGAACACAGTGTAATGAAAAATGCACAAAATCAAAATTTGCAACAAAACATCATCTGAATAACATTGTAATTTATAAAGGTAATGTCAAATCAGACACTGTCTTCTTAATAAATCAGAGTAAATGGAAACTTACATCATGCTTTTCTTTGAGTAGATCAATCATATTTTCCATATCGATAAAAGCTTGTTGGATCATTCTGGAAGAAAACACATACAACAACATCACTTATACCATTCAAAGCTAAAACCAAGATGTCTTCAAATTAATTTGCCATTTTTTGTTGAACAAAGAAAAATTAACAAGAGCAGAAGTTGAACCTCTGAAAAAAAAAAAAACACCCTTGTTGCATAGAATTGTGTGATTTCAGATGCCCGAGACAAGCCTTTCTCGGATTCAAATTGTTTCGTGAAAAATCACCACTTCCTCTTAAACTACATTACTTCAAAGGGGGTCATTTCTAACAACGTTCAATGGAGTAATTTTAGAAGTATTTATCAAAGGTTTACCCTCCGTTTAACAGGCATGTCACAGCACCTGGGATGTTTGGCTTCACATCCCATCCGATGAACAAAGCAGTAGTACGAGTTGGTATCTAGGCTTTTGTATTTTTGCAAAATTTATTTGACATACCTGTAGTAGGTTCCAAAATAATTGAGAGGACCGTAGAGCTGAATGATGTAGGAAGCAAACAGCACGTAGTCACCGACCTGTGAACAAAAAACAAACACTCAATACTCAACACTCATTAAATACTCAGTAATCAATAAAATAAAAAATATAAAAAATGGCTTCTGATATAGTGCTCAAATCAGTCACTCAGTGACGCTCAAACATTCAGTATTTGTCCTGCAAGGTATGTGGCCGAACTACATTTTAGATACCTTTTTCCTTTACACAGCACCATGTTTACAAAGTGCTGTGGCGCAATATGAAGCCAATCAAACCAGGAACACTGAGGCGAACCCCTTCTCTTCATGATAAATGCACTGAGTTCTTTTACGTGCATTACACAACACGCAGGACTTACGGCTTTACGTCCCATTCGAAGGACGCAGTAATAATGATGAAGTGTCTTGCCTAAAGACACAAGTGTCTTTAGGCAAGACACACCACTAAACACTGAATAAATACTCAACTCAACAGTCAATTAATACTCAATACTCAACACTCAATAAATTCTTATTATTGGTTTATCAATTTACTCAATAAATACCCAATAGTCAATAAAAACCCAACTCTCGGAAAATACTCAACAGGGCCCAATTTCATAAAGCAAGTATTTCTGCTTAGCCAAAATTAGCAGGGAACCAGTGATAAACAATACACATTACATGATAATCTGGCTGGCAACCTGTTTCTTCTAAGCAAAATTTGTCTATGCTCGGCTAAGTTTTTCTGCTAATGTCTGAAATTTAGCCCAGATGGGTTGAGGAATAACTAAACAGTGTACAAACAGCATGTTTAAAAAAGCAGAGAAAATGTTGTTTGAGTTTGTTTGTTAATTTTTTTTTATTTTGGGGGGGGGGGGGTGGGGTGGGGTTGGGGGTTGGGAGGGGCTTTAGTGAAGGAGTAGGGGGTAAAGGAAGGGGTCAAAAGCGACACTCAAATGTCTCTGTACTTACAGTGAGTTTTTCAATGCTGACATAGTAAGCACATAGTAATGAACCAACAAGCAGACCGCCAGTGATGATTACGTTCTGTGCAGTGTTGAGGATTACCAGTGAAGCAATGGACTTCCATTCACTATGCTGTGAAGAAGAATGGATACATGTTGGACAAAAATCTGAATAAAGATCAGGGATTCACGTTGACTCAGTGGTTTATTCTCTTGCCTTTTAACTCTGTGGACCCCGGTTCGAGTCCCAACCCAGACAGGAGCCTTGCATGTGGATTGGGTGTTCAGTCCCTACCTGATTGCATGTGTTTTCCCTAGTTAAAGAGGTTGAGCCAAGATAGGACGAAATCTTTAAAACACGTTTTAAATCCTTAAATACACCTATATCTTCTAAAATAACACAGTGACACAATTACAGGATGCACAGATTTTTTTTGCAACTGCAGTTTTCACCACTGTTATTACACTCGCCTCAGTCAAAAATCGGACCAACAGCCGTCGGTGGTTAAAATGTGTCCCTAGAAATTGTGGCGAATCGTGACGTCACAGTACGTACTCCTCTACGCAGACGGCTGTTTGCTGTGGCATACAGAAATGTTTACGCGTCGCACACACACATGTAACACAGTCGTCATGTCAGACACAAGCGACGACAATTCTAGTGTTGATGTTTTTTCTGAAGACGAGAGCGACGAATTTTCTTGTTCTTCGCATTCTTGTGATGATGTCAGCGACTTAGAAGTGTCGACGAATGATACTCGTGTAATTGAACCGTATCAATTTGAGCCAGAATTGACCGAGGAAGAAGTGAGACAACTAGACCAGGACCAGGTTCATGGCAACGCCAACGCTGAACCCGGGGAGGCGGATCGACAGCAAAACACTGACTGGTAATGCGTTTTTCTCTTCGTCAACCCTCAATTTCATGTAAATAATTTTCAGTTAGAGATAGAGTGTGCTATGGGAATACTTATCTGCACAATTGTCGGTATTAATGCTGAATTTCCAGTGTGTTTTCCGTCCAGAAACTAAGTAAAAATTCATGTTCATGTACGTGGACGGTTAGGCTACTCACGTACACCCACCTACCTTGAAACCTCGGACGGTCCGGTTCGCGTAGCCTTTTCTATATTTTATTTTACTATCAGAAAATGAAGAAGAAAAACTCGACTACTACATGGAATTGTCTGTTTGTCATTGTTAATTTTGTATAGTTAAACAAATCGGGGCATTACATCTTTCTAAGTTTCTTGTCATCAGATTTTCAAGCTGATGTGATAAAATTTCTACCGCGCGCTAACGTGAATGCCAGGGAAGCATCTGATGTGCACGTGAGCGAATGAAAAAGTAGTGCCGTGCGGGTTTGCATCGTTTGTGCGTGTAGCAGAATTCGGGTGTCGAAAAATAAACATTCTCAAGAGTGCTTTAGTGACATTTTCTTTGGTTTATAAAGTTTCTGTTTAGTTTTAGGTTATTTGGTTTTGAAGGCTTATTGATGTCAGATTTTGCCTTATTTAATTTTCCAGGTGTAATTGTGGGAAGTGTACTACTATGCCAGATGTAGACAACTGCAAGTGCTGCAAAGAAGTGCAGCAGTTCCACTATAAATGGAGAGAGACAAACTTTCCAGAAGAGATGGAAGAAGGGTGTTTTTGTGATCATCCTTGGTTTGAGGCAGTCTGTCTCAACCCTGCGACACTTCAGACTGCATATCTGCAATACAGACAGCAGTATGGGGCTCGGGCAATGGAAGGCGATGAGGCAAGGTGTGTTATCATTCTGACTCATAATGACCCCATCTCTTCCAAGTTCTATTGTTAGTCAAATTATATTTTATGAATTGCAGGTATTGTATTTAATCTTGCTAATTTTCCTTTTCGAACAACTGAAACATTTCAAATCAAGGTTTTCGGCATATGTATTTCAACATAAATTTATTTTATTTTTCAAAACTCAAAACTAAAAAAGCAAATGCAAATTGTGTTTAATGTATTTATATAAAATAATATTTGTTATTTATTTTAACAAACTGTTTGCATTCCAATACAGGAAGTTTCGCCACACCGCGTACAGGCAAGTTGTCAGATGGTGCTGGGGTTACCTTGGACGACATAATCGAGTTGCCTTACCATCATGCATCATGCAGAAAGTGAGAGATGCCTATCCAGATGCTGATGGCAATTATAAAGGTTTTAAATATCCCCCACTTGATGTTTAGATCTAGGTTTGAATTTATTCTAAAACCAAGCATCATTTTGAATTTCATGTGTATGCTCTATTACCATACTTTTGTTTGGGCTTGTTAACATGTGTTCTGCGCCTTTGATCATTTTGTATGTAAGGGGCGCAATATGTATTTTAAATATTATTATTATTCTGTTTAGTACTTTTTGTAGTTACTCCACAAGTTAATGACCATAAAAATTACTTTATCATTTGACCTATTAATTGGTCACACTAATTCGGGCATGATTAGAGTACACCTCTAATGGATAGGAAAATGCAAGAGGCACAATGCAGTAATCAAGAGTAGTCCCAATTCCTAGGTTTTAATTTTTGATAACCAAAGCAACAACAAAACTTTTTTTTTTCTTAGTTACATTTGTTATTTTATCTCACTTCAGTAGCACCATAATATACTTTCGAATATTTAAGAACCTTGCCACCTATTACCTTTTGGTTTGAATATATTGTGATACAGTTTGTACCTTAGCACCATAATATACTTTCGAATATTTAAGAACCTTGCCACCTATTACCTTTTGGTTTGAATATATTGTGATACAGTTTGTACCTTGTCAGAGTCCAAAGCAAATAAATAATGGTGCAAAGTAAAGAGCCTAGTTTCAAAGTCTAGATTTGGGGGGAAGCTTCAGCTGAAAACCTGGATACACGTTGTTGAATCGCAGTCCTTTTGTTTGGCCGTACCATGGTGGAACAGACTGGTGGTGGTTTACGTTTCAGCTTTTTGGTCTTTTCCCGTAGGTTTTTCTGCTGGCTTCTGCATAACCTAGTTGTTGTCTCCATGATTAGGTCCACATAACCTGAATAAGATTAAGGAGATTTGGGTCGAGAGTAAGGATTATTGTAGATAGTTTAAAGCTTTAAAAGTGACCAGCAGTGCCAAAAATAAGGGAAGGGGGTGGGGGTTGCTCCAGGCATGTATTAGATGGACCCCTCCAAAGTTTGTGAAGCATTCATAAAACCAGTAGTATGGGTTTCTTTTCAGCGTTTAAATTTTGCATGCATGTAACAAGCCTTCATCTACTACATATATGGCATTGTAGATTGAAAAAAATAAACAGCAAAGTCGTCAAACAATACACCAGGAATGCATTTGTGTTTATTGACTTTCGCATTGTGATTTTGAAAAAGCACATGTAAAATCTGACAGATTACCTACCAAATACTTGTCCTGCTTTGAACAATGAAAAGGATTGCAGACATCTTAAAATTGTACTTACCATATGTACAGTTCTGCGGAATTCTCTTCACAGTGAAGTCACCTCTCTTGGCTCTCGGGAAGCAAATGGAGAACCTCAGCTTTCCATCTTTTGTCCTGGCTTGTGCCCTCCCAGCATTCTCATTATAGTGAAGTGCCGACACGTAGAGCCTGAACACAGAAATAAAACAATTGAAAAACATGAATTCAGTCGGAATTAAATAATGCGCCGATTCACTGGACTGATTGATTTCCATGTTATTATACATTTGCCGTCACTTGAAAGAATGGAAAAAATCTAAATGTTTATAGTGGTAAACAAGAACAATTCATTTTACAAATCCTTGTATCCAATTAATATTATATAGGAAATCTGTATGCATCTACACATAAGTTAATGATGAATGATTTATTTAAAAATTAAAAAAAGAAAGGGAAATATTCTCAAGAAGGCCCTTTAAACATTTCATAATGTTATGAATGATTAAAACTGATTGATAATAATTAATAGAAAATTAAATATTAATTCAAAAATGAACTCTGAGCAATGGAATTTAGAAATAGATGTTAGTAATTATTTTGTTCTTAGGCCCTACTAAATTTAATTTTAGACTTACCCTTTTCGTTTCGCGTTTTTGGTAGGCTGCTCTGGACTTTGGGGGTGGGGGGCCGAGGTGAATTCGTCCACAAGATTTTTGACTGACGGAACAGCTGTCTTTTTAATCAGAAGACGTGCTCTAGCTATTCCAAATTTTCTCTTGAGAAGCGACGACTCATCAAAATCAGTAGGGTGGTTGAAATGGGCACTGCAAACCCGTGAGAAATCCGATCGAACAAAGTCAGACCTTGTATTATTAACAAATCTAACCCATACACGTTGAATTGCAATGTCGCCTGGAAATTTGTAGAAAATCAAATCTGGAGAGTTCTTCTGGGTGTTGTGGCAACCGCCAACAACGCAATTTATAGGCATTTCTATAATCGCAGAAGTTAAAATTGTATAGCAACGCTTGGTATAAATAATGGTAGGATATAAACATTCGTTTGCGGTACATGTTCAACGCGTTGTACAGACACTACATACATGTACATGTACATCCATGTACTGTACAGTTGTACATGTTCATCTGAGCGAGAAATAAGGGAACAAGACCAAACTCAGCCCATTTGCCATGTACGATTTCGGCACCCGACTACGCAAGGGAGCAATGTACTTTGTGTAGTTCCGGCACGCAAAAAGATCAAAATCGCTCCGCACAGACCATTCATGGATAGGTTTCGGCTTCATGCAGCAGTACGTAAGGTGACGTCACGATTATACCGATATTTGTCTGCTGCCCTCATTGACGTGATTGACGTGATTTTCGTGAATATATGCGACGACCTAATTCGAGAAGTGAAAACAACCTGCAAATATCACAATTTGTATTAATGTAATGTCAAAAAAGAGATGGTAGTAAAATTTGTAATATATCACTAAGCAGAAAAACGTCAAATTTAATCATCATGGCACATCCTCTTGGTTTTCCTTCACCATCTACAACTGACCACTTCTCATTTGCTGTTGACCTTCCTGTTAAAAGATCATGTATTCAGGTTGGCTCAGTGGTTTCTTTCCCTACCTTTCACCTTCTTGGAGCCCGGTTCGAATCCCACCTCAGACCGGAGCCTTGCATGTGGATTGGGTTTTCAGTCCCTACCTGATTGCGTGGGTTCCCTTTAGAGGTTTTCCCCCTCCATCTAAAACTGATAGATCCTCGGCATAATTTTCATACTGAGTCTTGTATGCAAGTAGACTGGTGCCTATTGGGCTATGTTTAAACTGTAGTAGGTAGACAAGGATCTATACATTACCTGATATGATGTAATAGCTTCTTCATACACGCTGACTTCAAAGTCCTCGTTTCCATAGTATTTCACCTGAAAATGAGAACAATTTATAATAACCATTACCGTGATGACTGATTATTTTTAGGCAAGAACGCTGAAGGAACTCAATGGAATTTGCTGCTGAAAGATAACAGTGAAAAGCAGGAGTGAGGAAAACCGTCTTGAGAAAGCGACAAACAATTACCGTTTCAAAGTTGAGCATTGAATCCACAGCTTTCTGCTTCATCTTATTATCGCTGAGATTCATCTCGCGACGGAACTTTGTTCTCCATTCAGTGACGGCTACAGTTGCAGCTGTAAAGCAGAGGTCAAAGTTCAATCATCAACAAAACTTGGCAAATCACGACTTCTTTTCAGTAATGAATGGTTGGATCTCTTTGAACTTATCGTGGTGTGCTCGGAAGAAGGAAGTAACGAAAAGTTACTGGAGAAAGGGCATAAGAAATGGATGTGCAAAATTGCGTTTCAAGAAATCTAAATGTTAGTGTGAAAGTTGATCGGTTACTGCCATTCATAAGTCATTATAGTAAGGTTAAGTTATAAATGGGAATGAGAAATCATGTCTTTGGGGTAATTCTAGCAACAAAAATAAAACGGGAATGGTAATAATTTCAAATTGTAGTGAACTCACCAATGTAGAAAACCATTGCTACAAAAACGATGACACCAAACCAGGCATTGAAGGACGTCACAAAATAAACAATAGCAATCACGATATCGATAATGGTAGGCACAATCTGGAAGAGCACGTAACTGAAATAAAAACACCAGAAAATATTTCCGTCAAGAAAGAAGTTCTAAGTTCTTTTCGAAGTCATGGCAACTTCTGAAAAGAAGAGGTGCAACAACAAATTTAAAAATTAATAACATGTATTCATAAATACCTGAGACAATCCATTCTGACTAGTGGCTACGTTTAAATGTGCGATATAAACACAAATAAAAGTGATTAAACATGACCTGACCTTATTAAGTCAAAAGAGGGCGCTATCAGATTTCACAGCCCAATTTAAGTTGGTAGGTTTTGTGTTAGTTTGAAACAGTTATTCATAAATACCCCAGACAGTTTCGCTATTCCTATTGGTGGAGAGCACGTCACGTGGGGGCGTTTAAACGGCTGATAAAGACATAGCTGGAGCTGTTTAAGACCGGCTGGCTTCGCGTGTTGGGCGCGCAAGCTCATTTACGGCAATTTACTTACGCGGAACGCAATACATAGCTATTAGTATACCGCGCGTAATCTTTTTGAACATGCGCATACACACAACCCAATGCGCACAAAACAGAATTTTACAAAAGTTTTTTGAAAATGTACAAACTTTGAAAATTCGCTAAACAAACAGATTGTCTTTTTTACCACCGATTTTCCTTATTCTTTCACTTTTTAACAAAAGGGCATTTATGCATGGGAATAAAAGAGTAGTGACGTGTTCTTAAACGGCCGTTTAAAACCTTGCAGGGTTGTGGCCGTGCGATAAAGGCCCGAGCCGAAGGCGAGGGCCTTTATCGCACGGCCACGACCCTGCCGGTTTTAAACGGCCGTTTAAGAACTCGTTGCCGCTCTTTTATTCCCTTAGCAATAGTTCGAAACTTGCGCAAGAAGCTACTCAGCACTCCTACTCAATACATGCATAAAAGTCAACGCAGAGTCAAGGTGAGCTGAGGCTAAACTGTCAAGATTTGTTCTTGACTTTTTAAAATTTTAAAAGCAAGGTATTTATGAATGATAAACAAAGTGTGTTGAATCGGTTTTAAACCAACCTAACAGATGAGCAGTTAATGTGCCTGGGTCAGCAGCCCTACTGGTTTGTGCATGATCCAATTAAGTCTACTGTTTGGAAAAGGAATTACATGAAGATAACAGGTGTAAGTTGTCAGATGAAAATGGTGCTTCATTTCAGCCTCTGTCTTTAAAGGAGCTGTCCCGTAATGAACCTCTTCACCACACTTTGGTTCCTTTACTGTTACTTGGCTTACCTCAGTAAACTGTTGATACTCGTTGTGCCTCGGTCCATCATTCTAAGAACCTCACCAGTCTTCCTGTTCAGATGCCAGCGCAGAGATAAACTACACACAGAAAACCTTTACTGTTACTTGGCTTACCTCAGTAAACTGTTGATACTCGTTGTGCCTCGGTCCATCATTCTAAGAACCTCACCAGTCTTCCTGTTCAGATGCCAGCGCAGAGATAAACTACACACAGAAAACAACAACGTAAAGATTCTCCTGAAGATGAGCAGAGCATACTGTTCGAAATGCACATTGGCTGGGGGGGCTGATCCTGTTGATTTAGCAGTGACATGTCTCCCATGCAAGGTAAAGACACCAGAATACTGTCAGTGCATAATGTTGCATTTAGCTGGGCAAGCAAGGGCGTCGATCGCTACTGAAAAGTAGGGGGGACGGGCGAGCAAGTCTTGAAAAAATACATATTACATTATTTGCACCCCACACCATTACTTTTACATTTAATCTCTGATATCCATTTTAATATGCTTCTGGAGTCCAGGGTTTATCGTGTGTCAGCTTGAAGTTACTGCTTCTTCAACAAATCTTGTCATGGCCCAAACTGCTCCTATTTATTTGAATGGATTTTACTACATTTTGTAACAATTAATGTAACACATTTGCACATGCACGCACACACAGACTTCCTTTGTGGAGGGATCATGTGCCTACATTATAGCATACACAAACGACGCATAACTTGAATGCTAACAAGGTATGTAAGCGGGATTTTGGTGTTCATGTCTTGGACAAAACTTATCGTCTATTGTCTGTATTATAGAAACGGAAATAGGCCAAAAATACCATTCTGTGCGTGGTCCATTAGAAATAAAGATGAAAATGAAGAAAACATTTCACTGTTTGTTCGCTATTCTTTTATCTGAACAAAAATTGTAATGAAATATTAAATCAAGAAAATGGTGTACATTTTTATATTTTGTTGCATATTTCTAATGAACAGTCAATCAAAAAGTGGGAGGGACATCTGATATGCTGTCCCCCCCCAGTCTAAAAAGTGGGGGGACATGACCCCACCGTCCCCCACCCATCGACGCCCTTGTGGGCAAGCACCCCATGGGTCATCCCAATACAACCACTTAACAAAGCAACACAATCACTTGTTGTGCTTAGCATACCACTACACCAACTGGACAGGGTTAAGTTTGACCTACCTATGTAAGTGACCAAACAGACGCACCATAATACTCTTCGTTGTGTACTGCTGGACCCTGATCCAAATGAAAGTCCGAGCATTACTCAAAATACCAAGACCAGCTAAAGAAAAAAGAAAAAAATAACAATATATAATATATAGTCTTTTATCTTCCAGTACGCGCTAATCCTCCAATCAGATGCTCGAACCGGAGTGTGCTATCAAGCGATAACCTACTCCCAGTTTTTATATTGCACTCTGCGTATTGAGAGTGTCAATGCGTCACGCTCCGCATACGGTCAGTGCAAAAATTACATTCTAAACTTTGCGCGTGCATGCTGTTTGTCATGAAATAATGCTCTGAAATTTTAAACTTTGTTTCTTTATGAGGTTGGTTGACTTATAACTAGACTGGAAGAAAAATTTGTTATCACACGCGCGCTCGTGGAATACGGAAAAATATAGCGCATCTGCGTCCCATATCCAACTCGGCCTTCGGCCTCGTTGGGTATGGGACGCAGAAGTGCTATATTTTTCCGTATTCCACTCGCGCTTGTGTGATAACTTATAATATAGTGCAAACAAAAACATTTAAAAAAAGTTTTTTGAATTTTTTGCAGTATGATACCAATTTATGGACTACCTTATTAAAGCACATGTGTCACATTGGTAATTGTCAAAGAACAGTATCTACACTTGATGTGACCCAACATATACATGAAATAACAAACCTGTGAAAGTTTAAGCTCAATCGGTCATTGTAGTCACAAGAAAAAAGTGGGGAAAAAATCCTTAAATGTTTCCACTGTTTTTGAAACATTGAGTTTTGGACTAAAAACTAATTGTTTTACTCATTTCTCAAAGACTATTGCATTTCAAGCACAAATATTTCAAAGGGAGTTTCCCCACCATGACTATCTTTATACCACGTACGTGCCTGTGAGCAATGATATTTTTACTCTTACCAATCTTATAATAATAATAATAATAATAATAATAATACGCAGTTCTTATATAGCGCTTTATACTCCCGATGGGTGTCTCAAAGCGCTCAGTATTTTTCCTACAAGGTATGTGGAGTTACGTGTTTGAAGTATGAGACCTATTTCTTTACATAGCACCATGTAATGGTTTACAAGGTGCTGGGGCGCAATATGCAGCCAATCAAACCAGGAACACCGGGGCGAACCCCTTCTCTTTCCGATAAGTGCAATGGGTTCTTTTACGTGCATTACACAACACACGGGACCTACGGCTTAACGTCCCATCCGAAGGACGAAGCATGTGGTTAAGTGTCTTGCTTAAGGACACAAGTGTCACGACTGGGATTCGAACCCACACTCTGCTGATCAGAAACACCAAAGCTTGAGTTCGGTGCTCTTATCCGCTCGGCCACGAAAAGGTGTACAAGATGCTGCAGTGAAATCAGCAGCCACTGCCAGAAACACCAGGGCAAACCCCTTCTCTTAGCGATAAGTGTAACTGGGTTGCAAGATGAAAATGGCCTGTCCTCTCAAAGATTAAAAGGCCCGAATGTTTAGAAATTGTGAAGAACTTGCACTTACCTGATCCACTACCCTGGAGGAACTTGAGGGCTACATAAATAGCAATCAGTTGCCATGGGAATACCACTTTAACTCCTTCTTTACTAGGCGTCAGCGCATTCACTTAAGTTGAAAAATAAACAAAAAGGACGACTGTTATTGTACATTGAATTTGAAACTAAGTTTTTGTTGCAGCAGAGATTTAATCCAAACAGGTTGTTCGTGAAATCCGGAGGATTCAGGAGAGTTTTTAGACAAAGAGCCCAAGGGGTTGGGGCAGAGTTTATTACAAGAGGTTTAAACCACACCATCCTGCAGTTTGATCGGTTTAGAGCGTGTCACATGACATATCTAATTTTAACTTGAAAGCCGCATGATTGCGGTGCGCAAACAACCTCAGTGATCCTCAACGATTTTTATTTTCAATCGGCTTCGCCTTGGGAAAATAGAACCCACCAAAGATCACCGAGTGAGTCGTAGTTTTAACCATAGCACGAGTAAAAGCAGTCAATACAGATGGATTACACATTGTCATTGACCGCCATCTTTGATGACAGACTGCGCGCGACTCTCAGCCAATGAAATCCTTTCACGTCATGTACACGCTTCATCAATCTGGCAGCCAATGCAAAGAGTGTATTGGTATACTATCTTACCTATTTTACCGCTCAAAACTGGCACATAGACATTGAAGACACGTGCAGCAACAAGGATAAGAATGCAGGCGATGATACGAAGTTGAAGAATATAACGACCCTTTGGCCATACATAAGGAAATACCATCTTTGTCTTAGACCATGCATCCGCCCAGGTAGATTTAAGTTGAGCGACATCAGCACTGTCGGTCTGTGGCTGTTGAAGTCAACAAAAAACAAACAGACAATGAACAAACAAAACCCACTTAAAGTTGTTTACATTTCACACAGAAATGTTGAAAGGGACTATTGTATTTTGTAAAAAACTTTGCACTTAATTTTTATTAGGACTAGTAGTTAAGTCGGTAGAGTGTCTCATGTTAATCCGGAGGTCGCAGGTCAAATCCAGCTCTTGTAAATTTGTCTTTCTTTAGCCTAAAATGATTAATTTTTCGTGTTAGTTCCCAACATCGATTGTTCAATTGAATGAAAATATTAAGAAGAAACAAAATACTTACAACTTGCATCTCTCCATCTCTGTCTTCATTGATTAGTTGATTGTAGCTTCTCCTTGGCAAGGCTGGTGCTCTCAACCCGATAGCAAACAACAGAAGTGTACACACATACCGCACGACCCACAACCCCAGCTCTGCCTGCTTGATGTCACTATCAAATCCCCACCACCAATGGGGGCTGGACCAGGAGACAAATGCGATGTTTTCGTAGACGAAAGCTAGAGCCCAGAATAGGAGGAGAATAAAGCCGTGGCCGGGTCGGTGACGTCTCATCATCGTTCGGGATCGTTCCATGGCTAGGATCATGATGGAGATGAGATAGCATGCCATATTGAAGCAGGAACTCAGCTCTATGTAACCATATAGGTCCACCTTGTTATCATCAGTTCCTACAAGACGATATGAATTGCTGATCATTTTGAGAAAAGCTTCAAAATTATAGCTAGTCAATTTTTCCACCCATTTTTTATTTTTATTTACCCAGTTAGGTTCCCTTGTAGTTTATTACTTGATATTTAATAGACGTTAATTTTGCATCAGGGATAATGAATATAATTTGTTTTACAATGATGTGTATTTAAGCATTGTATGCTCAGTACTTTCCCCAGAGTTCTGTGAAACAAAATCCACAAGCAAATCACTTGGGTAGGATTCAAACCTACGACCTTTGCAGTGTTATAGAGCAGATGTCTTACCACTAGACCACCGAGCTAGCCCGTTGGCTCGAGACAGTTCGAATCATATGTGTTAGCAGCAGGCACAGCAACAATTTAATAGATTTTATGTCATGTGGACTGGGTTTTCAGTCCCCACATGATTGCATGGGTTACCAGGATATTGGGGTTTTCCTTCCACATCGAAAACTGAAACTTCTTCATGGATTCTCTATCTTCAAGCATACAGGTCACAGTACTAGTAGCTTTTTAGGGTTCCTTGGTTTCATTACCAGGATGAAATAGGGCCTAATAATATTTAGAAAGGAATGAACCCCAAAACATGCATTTGTCAGACAAATTTTGTCCCAAGCTGACAGGTATCGGAACTTGATCATTCTTCCTCCCCCTCACTTTTTCATGTCTGTCTTTTTTTCCAGTTTTCCTTGTCTTACTATGTGTGGAATAGCATGCTTCTGTGAGCAACAGTAATCTAAAAATGCACAAAATAGTTAATAATGGCCTGATGTTTCAACCCTAGCAGAGTCTTTCTTTAAATGCTAAATGACAGTAATTTAGTTTACTTTGGCTGTCCCTGACCCTCAAAGTAGCCAATTGTTTGGTCCTTTTGACAGTCCTTTTGACAGTAATTTTCTTGTGTCCTTTCCCCAGATTAACTTCTCATACTTTACAAGCTCCTGTCATACACTCATTTTTCATTTTCTCCAATATAATCATTCTGCTGTTTGGCATGCTTGTCTAGTTGCCCTCCTGTCATCATCTTTTTGTACTTTGCTATTCTGTATGTTTCATGGGCTAGGCCTATGTTTATTGCATTGTTGTTTCTGTTTTGGTTTTATAGTTCTTGATTTGCCTTAAAGGCACTGTACACGTTTGGTAATTACTCAAAATATATATTAGCATAAAAACTTACTTGGTAACGAGCAACGGAGAGATGTTGAGTATAAAACATTGTGAGAAACGACTCCCTCTGAAGTAACGTAGTTTTTGAGAAAGAGGTAATTTCTCACTAAAATAATAAAAGACTTCTGGCCAGAAGCCTTTTATTCCTATCTGAAAGCACACTAATTTGTACAACAAGGGTGTTTTTTCTTTCATTTTCTTGCAACTTCAATGACCAATTGAGTCCAAATTTTCACAGGTTTGTTACTTTATGCATTATGTTGGGATACACCAAGTGAGAATGCATGGTCTTTGACAATTACCAAACGTGTTCAGTGCCTTTAATAGTAATTAAAATAAGGGAAGAGAGGACCAAGACAGGAAAGATTAACAAGATTTGAAAAAGTGGTTGCAACTTTTGGGGTATTCTGCATAAAATGGGACTGATTTACACTGCAGTACCTACCGAGCACTTCTAAGGTAACCATCCAAGCACAATATTGCAACACCATCATAACAGACAGCACAAT
Organism: Leptasterias polaris; assembly: GCA_037783415.1. Classification (NCBI taxonomy): domain Eukaryota; kingdom Metazoa; phylum Echinodermata; class Asteroidea; order Forcipulatida; family Asteriidae; genus Leptasterias; species Leptasterias polaris. Next base: position 4,960,584 of record JAZGTN010000025.1, on the reverse strand, counting down.
CTGAAGATGAAACCATAAAGGCCGAACTATAAACCGCTCTTCCACCTTGTCCGCCCGTCTCAAGTACAGAAGAATCTGGATTCCTCCGGGGATAAGAAGAATGAAGAGGAGAACTGAGGAGACGATGGTTGCTAGGAAACAGCGACTGATGCCATCATCGACCCATACTGGGATGAGGCTGGTGTTGCCCGGGCAGTATTGTGGACCGCTCATTTTGGTTCATATAAAACTCAAGCTTCTGAAGTTCTGATGATGACAAATATCTCTGCAACAACAAAAAAATCATATGAATCTAAGATATTAAACTTCCAATTACTTGTTTGTTTAAACCACCTACCCCCCCCCCCCCCCCCCAAATGCGCTCAACAACACAAAAGTCAAAGTTCTACATAGATAAGTCACAATGCCATGCCTGAACTAAATACCGAGTCATGTAATTGTCCTCTAGACTAGGCTGAATCTCAACAGACATCAAGCAGCCCCTTTACTAGCTGACCATCACTAGATCTAACACCATGACTACAGTAGTAACAAACATTAAGACTTTTTAAGTTATTATTTAACAATAGACCAATATGCATTGACGTCACCAAGCCGCCATCTTAGAGGTAAACTGATGATGAAACAATGGAAACGCGCGGCGCACAAGACTGGCCAATGAACTTCTTCCTTTTGACCTCTAGGTGAGGGCGCCCTACTCAAATGACGTCATATGCATAAGGTCTACACAATACATAACATGACTCAGCATTTTCTATTCTTCTAAAGTTACTAGTTCTAGCAAGAAGTAAAGTAGCACGGAAATTCAGTAGCACTGGCAGTGCAAAGCCCTCGGCAGTATACCACCAAAATTGTCTTACTCTTTTTAAAACTAAAAGCCTCATGAACCGGTTGTTTTGTACATTGCTTTTTGATTTGAAAATCCTTTTTCATAAGTTCCAGACTAAATAACAATGAACGACCCAGTTATGAGTTACAGAACAGAGGGGAAGAAAACGAGACCCAACCATGCCTGCCAATCATCCCGGGCGGAAACCTCGGACCCACGGAGGAGGCGCAGAGAGGCAAAGCCTGTGGACATGTACATTGTAAAGACTAAAGTTCATACTTGACACCAAAAAGACTAAGAAAGGGTCATGTTACAACTTACATACGTTCGCTCCGACTCGACGCTTTCAATGAAGTGAGAATGTAGTGTGTCTGCTGTCAACACTGACTGCTGCTTACACAACGCTTGTAATGAGTCTGGTTTCTGTACTGATATTGCACATCTATGCATTATTGGATACAATTTTATGCACCGTAGTAATCACCGTAATATAAAATGTTCTGGTACCTGTCTTTATCAACACGAGAGGGCGCCCTAATAGCTTTCTGGTGGTATTTGTTGTTATGTTTTTATCTATTCATTTTGTTTTTTACGTCTGTAGTTTATTCCTGCTTGTTGCCTAAATCGTATTATACTTTTACGGCAAATTGCAGTATTTGTTCACATTTTTCTTATTACACCCAGTTTATGTAGTAGTGTAAAGCCGACTGAAACGGTCAAAAACTAGCAGACGACAAGAGACCGCAACTATTAAATTGGAAGTCCGCCCTCTGTCGATTAGTACTAACCAGTGTATTTTAATAATGGAACATTGTACCCCCACTAACGCTGCTTGCACACGCTAGCTCCAGGTTTTCAATGCTGCGAAATATTTGAATTCCCTTGAATTCCTTTAGGGGCGTGGTGCTCTGTTTGAATTTTCAGCCATTACAGCTCATTCTTATTGAGCTAATTTAAGGTAAGCTACATAATATCTTATCAGGAGGTGTATTTATTTTTCTTCTTCTTCCTTAAACGTCCGTTGAACGACAAAGCCTTTTTATTCCATTCTCGGCCATATGACCGAAGATGGCATGAAATCGAACTCGGTATGGGATCAGCTATCTCAACCTGAATCCATACATAGCATTGATCTTATGGATCAACAACCTAGATCAACACTTGATAAAATGTACAGTCAAGCTCAAAATACCTCCAATGAACCACAAATAAGATCGAGAAAACGCTCTAATCCTAGTACATCGTATAGCGATATATACTCTGACTCTAACTCTGATTCCGACAAAGAATATACCCCCCCTTCAAAACACCAACCAAAAAGAAGGAACACTCAACATGCTGATTATCAAAATCAACCTACTATGGTTATAATAACTTCACCTGATGTCAAGTTAGCTAGAATTAGCCCAATAAAGATTGCCAAAGCACTCAACAGTATAGGTAAGGATATCATTAAAAATGTATCCAAAAATAACCGAGGTGGCATAACTGTTCGATGTTATAACGCAGCACAAGCAAAACAACTTATGACCATTACGCAATTAGACCAGTGGACCGTAAATACTACTTATGCTAAATCCGAAATCCAATGTAAAGGTGTCATAAATGGCATTCCTACCGAAATATCTGATGATGAAATACTCTCAGCATGTAAAAAACAGGGAATTATTGAGGTAAAACGCCTAATGAAGAAAAGAAACGGCACCTTAGAGAAAAGCTTATCTATATGTCTCACGTTTAATTCAACCAATCTACCAGCCAAAGTACGAATAGGATATGAAATGTTTATAGTTAAACCATACATTCCTCCGGTGATCCGTTGCTTCAACTGCCAAAGATTAGGCCATGTAGCCAATAACTGCCGTAGCTTCACCCGCTGCGTACGGTGTGGAGGATCACACAACTATGAACAATGCCAACAGAAAGAAAATGTTAAATGTTGTCGATGTGGCGAACGTCACTCAGCGGCCTATGGGGGATGCAATACAATCAAACGTGAGAGGAAAATACAAGGTATTAAAATTTCATATAACATATCATATGCAGATGCGGCGAAAGCCATTAGAACTGATATAATAATAGACCAGAACACACCTAGACAAATGACACAAAAAAATCCAAGAGAAGAAACGGAAGATAAATACAACCAAAGAAATAACATGCCCACTGTAAGTACGAACAAAGAGGATACTTTTCTGGCGCCAGTTATAAAGTACAGTAAACTCACAAAAGAAGCCTCTACTCAAACATATAGTGTAGCAGAAACTCAAACAGAAACACAACAAGGTATAGGTCTTCCTGGTCCCAGTGAACAACTTTGGATAGAACTCCTTACAGGCACTATGCAAATCTGGGAAACGGTTAAAAACAGAGAAGAAAGAACTACAGCTGTTAAATCACTAGTTGATCATATTGTGAATTCGACAGGAAAAACAAAACCTAAAGAAAGAATGGGAAAACCTAGAACTCCTTCACAATCACCAGCTCCCACACAGAAAAATGAATCTGGAAGGAAATCCAGGCAAACAAAACCTAAAGAAGATCCTACACCAGAACCAATGAGTATGGATCCTCCAGCAACAAACAGCCAAAAATCGAAGAGGAAAACGACTAAACCATCGTCATGATTTTATTCCTAATGACTTTTTTTTTACTTCAATGGAATGCACAGTCTCTTTCAGCTCACAATAAAGAGTTTAAAAATGCTATTAACTCCTGGACACAAAAACCAGATCTTATATGCGTTCAAGAAACCTGGCTTAAGGAAGAAAAAACATTTAATTTGCCTGGTTACGACATATATCGACACGACAGGAACAACACAAAAAAACAGAAAAAAGGAGGGGGATGTGCATTCTTAATTAAACATGGTATTGGTTTCAAACATACTTTTACATCTGACCCCAAAAACTCTATTGAATATCAAATAGGCCAACTTATTGACGCTAAGAAAAATAAAATCAACGTTGTTAATATATACAACCCATGTACTACTTTGAATGAGGATTCATTAAAAGAAATTCTTGAAAAAATTGAAAATCCGTGCATTTTATGTGGCGATTTAAATAGCCATAATCCACTCTGGGGAAGCTCTAAACTTGATCATAATGGTAAAATTATTGAAAATTTTATTGATAATAACAATCTGGTCTGCATTAATACTGGTGAGGGCACAAGGATTAATTCAGCCCACAGCACTCTCTCTTGTATTGATGTCACCTTTACTTCGCCTGGTTTTGCTGCAAAATGCAATTGGAGAGCTTTAAATGATACTTGGGGTAGTGATCACTGTCCAATTAAAATCGAAATGGATCTTTCAGTGTACAGGAATCCATCCAAATATACCGCTAAATGGTCTCTCAAAAAAGCTGACTGGAACAAATTCCAAGAGGCATGTAATAAACTTATTACTGAACCCCACAATCTTAAAAATATAGATGACACATATAACAATTTTCTGAACCAAATGGATTTAGCAATGACCTGTTCCCTATCAAAAACCAACCCCAACCACAAAAAAACTCCTAAATCCTGGTGGAACGAAGAATGCAAAGTTGCTATTACGGACAAAAAAAATGCTCTAAAAAGATTAAGAAAAACTCGCCTTCCTTGTGATCTTATTGATTATAAAAGAGCAAGTGCCATTGCTAAAAAAGCTAATAAAGCGAAAAGAAGAGATTGGGAGAATTTCTGTAATGAACTTAACCCCAAAACCAACACCAAAACTGTTTGGAATAAGATTAAACGAATTGGAAATCACGGCAACAGAAATAGCATTCCTGTTCTACAACACAATGGTATAGATTCCATTACTGACAAAGATAAAGCCGAAACATTGTCGGATAGTTTTTCTAAAGTAAGCAGTACGGAGAATTATTGCCCTGGTTTTATTGATATTAAAACCCAAGCTGAAAATAACTTCTCTTTTAAAAATAACAATGATAGTGCCATTAATGATCCATTCAATATAGAAGAAATAAATCATGCCATTGATTCCTCTAAATGTTCTACCCCAGGAAAGGATGGCATAAACAATGAAGTTATTAAACACCTGCCCATTAAAATCCGCGAATATCTCCTTAAAATTTACAATATCATATGGGATACATCCCAATGCCCCTCAAAATGGAAAGAAGCCATTCTTATCCCCATCCTAAAACCAGGCAAAGACCCGACCAACCCGGGATCCTATAGACCCATAGCGCTCACCTCTACATTATGCAAAATGATGGAACGAATGGTCAACTCTCGTCTAAGGTGGTACCTGGAAACAAATCACCTCCTCTCACAATATCAGAGTGGTTTTCGCAAAGGAAGAAGTACTAAAGACCACATCCTTAATTTGGAATCGTCTATTAATAAAGCGCAAACTAACAAAGAAAGCACTCTTGCCATTTTTTTGGATATAGAAAAGGCCTACGATATGCTGTGGCGGAAAGGCGTTATCATTAAATTACAAGCTATGGGCATAAATGGTCGAATTATCCAATGGATTGATAATTTTCTTACTAATAGAACAATTCAGGTTAAAATTAATAACATCCTTTCTATAGAAAGGAACATAGAAAATGGCGTTCCTCAGGGAAGTGTTATCAGCCCTCTATTATTTAACATTGCTGTCAATGACCTTCCCAAATGTTTGGAAAATGTTCAAGTCTCACAATATGCAGATGATATAGCTGTTTGGAAATCCAACCGGAACACATCCTTCCTAGAAAAGAAAATACAAATAAATCTCAACAGAATTATAACATGGTGTGAAAAATGGGGATTTAAATTATCCATTCCTAAAACTGTTGCTGTTCTCTTCACAAACAAGAAACATATAAACATTTCTATTCATCTAAATAATCATCCTATTCAGGTCCTCGCCCAAGCCAAATTCCTGGGTGTTATTTTTGATAGTAAACTTACATGGAAACATCATATTAATGGTATTTTAAATAAATGTAAAAAGAGGCTCAACATCCTTAGATGTGTAAGTGGGAACACATGGGGTGCAAACTGCAAAACACTATATCAATTTTACTCTGCCCTTATTAAACCTATTTTAGAATATGGGTGTGAAGCTTTTGACTCTGCTTCTGATACAATAAAACAGAAACTCGATAGTATTCAATATCAGGCTCTAAAAATATGTACTGGTGCTATCCAAGGCTCACCGCTCTATAGACTCCAAATTGAATGCGGTGACCCCCCTCTTGCTTTACGTCGTCAGTTTTTGTGCGACATATATTACAACAAAATAAATACCCATTCAAACCATCCTAATCAACATCTCCTTCAAGATAATTGGCAAAAACAATATTTTGCAGAAAAATGGCTGCATGTATCCCATAAAACTCCATTTGAAGCTAGGGTGACAAACCCCCCTTTAACATCCTTCCCTCTTATTAACCCTTTTCCATTTTGGCAGTACAATAAACCAAATGTTTCTACTGAAATACTCAGTCAAGTTACACAACTTACTGATACATATAGTAAGTGTAATATTAGTGTAGAAATTATCAACACCACCTGGAAAAATTCCCTTCATATATATACAGATGGCTCCTACAATCCAAATGGCAATACGGTAGGGTGTGGCATCTATATCCCACAACTTAAATATTCCAAAGGTATTCGGCTCAATAACGGCATTTCCATATTTACTGCCGAACTGTTTGCAATCTTTATTGCTTTATTATGGATTGAAGACGTCAAACCTATAAACACCTGTATATTCAGTGACTGTTTAAGCGCCATTCAAACTATTACTAAACATGACCCTCAAAATAAAATCGTTTGTGACATCCGCCATTTACTTATTAATATCCAACAACAAGGGAATACTGTCTTCCTTGAATGGATTACTGGACATTGTGGAATCGTAGGTAATGAGGAAGTTGATAAAATCGCCAAACTTGCTACTCAAAAAACAAATATTGACAGTATCATCCCTTTTTCAGACAACGAAATCAAACACATTCTTAAAGACCAACTAAAAGAAAACTGGAGCAAGGTAATTCCCCAAAATGACCTCTTCAAAAAAATCAAATATGATTCCTTATTTTCTTTTACTACATGGGGCCTACAACGACACCAAGAAATTGCTCTTCACAGAGTTCGACTAGGAATATGTAAAAACCTTAAAAACTTTCTTTTTAAAATTAACAAACATCCCACTGGTTTATGCGAAACCTGTGCTGTGAGTGATGACATTACGCATTTTCTCATAAATTGTCAAAAATATAACACCCAGAGAAAAACTCTCCAAAAAGCCCTCAACCTCACTCCATCACAAATGACATTAACTCAACTCTTAAAACACAAACAAAACTATTATGGCATTTTAAAATTTATTCATAACTGTAATGTCAGTACCTAACTCTCCCTTCCCCCCCCCCCCCCCCCCCACTCTTTTATTTGACTCCTCCTGATGGGTGTGTAGCTTTAATTAAGAAGGGGCGTGGGATGGTTGGCGGGTCATTGTGCTACATGACATCACCGTGAGGTGTTGCGAACCTGCGACAGGGCCGGCGGAGTCCGGGCTCTTAAATTGCTGGTATACTGATACGGTTCGATCTCCAGGACACCGGTGGCACATTGTGGCTTGAGGATCACTCACGCTTCTTCTTTACCCTTTTTGTGCATTTCCTTTGTGTAGAACAGAGTACAAAGGTTGGTTTTGCTGATCATGGCTGAAATGACATGCGAGCCCATACGAACTACGATCAGTCCCTTATAGTGAGCGCCTTCGGCGCTATAAATGTGTTTCTAATGCATAAGCAATTTTAATGGCGCAAAGGGCATACGGTTTGTATGCCAAAAGTGCCACTCAAAAAACTACTACTACTACTACTACTACTACCCCCACTAACGCCTTTCTTTTAAATAATCCCGCCAGTCTTTTAAATGTTGTGTCGGTATTGTTGTTATTTAAAAAGACTTTCAATATCTTGTTTTTATTGACTAAAACGTCCGTGCAGGAAAAGGCAAAGAAAATAAATTACCGTTAGCAGACGACAAAAGCAAGCCCCGCAAAAATTAAGACCGCTCTCTAAATGTTTTTCTGTGGACAGTCTGAATTAACGGCACTTATTTTTTCTCCAAACAACATTATGCATTCCATTAGTACTTTTAAAATAAACTTGTCTGTAGTGTCAACAAACTTTAATTGAATATATAATTCAAAACAATTTGAAACAAAATGGGAACAAATAAATTGTAGTCTCTAGATTTCTAGAGATTGGCGTACAAAACATCGACATCCATTAAACTAAAAATTATTTTCACTGCGAGCCCCTTTAACAAAAACGCCAACTACGCGGTATAAAAATAGATACCTACTGTCAACATCCCAGACGTGCTTTGTAGTTATACCATGGAGGTAGAAATAAGGCCCAGACTAAGTTTCAATGTCACTCGATCAATGCCGCAAATTTTTAGTCCATTTTCAGCATGATGATCATAACATACCAACGGTCTAGTTAGGGCTGGACGTTTGTGTGTATTGCAGCTGTACTGCCTGGTATATTTTTTGAGCTAGATTTTTGTCACAATTTTATGCTGGCGGGTTCCCTGGCCCTGCGATGGCGGAACATGACGAAGGAGCGGAATATGGGAAAGGAGATTTTGTCCTACTGGACGAAATCACAGAGGATGCATTTATGGCTAACTTGAGATTAAGGTGAGAAGATCAAGTTCTGTGTGTGTTGATCATCGTTCCGATTTTGACAGTGACACTGACAGTGTGAAATTTGTTTCACCTTCTTTAAAAAAAATACCAATCGTGTATTTTATAGCCCCCTGATAATATGTTTGTTAACATAAGGATAAATTTAATTTTATTTTTATTTTTTTATAATGATTCTTGTTTGAAGCTTTTGACAGTAAAACCTGCTGAATGAAGGTGTGTTGCTGTTGAATTTGAATGACCAATCAAGTTAAAATACAAATGAGTGTGCATACAAATAAAGGATTTATGTTATCAACATCATTACTGTATACAATTTTTCTGAACCTTTATTTTTACTTTAGGTAAATATTTTTGAAATTTATAATAGTTTCACAGTGTTTTGGTTTATTTTACACAATCCTTACAAAACAATATAGCATTACAAATTCAGATTATTTTATAGTTTGTTTCTTGATGGAACATAAAAGTTAACTTTGTTGTTAAGTTATAATTCATGTGGGGATATTAAAAAATAATATTTTATACAGGACTGGTACAGTGGTAGAGCAGACAGTGTTACTGTAAAAGTGTTAATGTTTTGTGTGGTGAAGCATATTTTTTAGGCTTCCGAAATAACAAACAGCCCCTGGTCCTGGTGTAAAAATTTAGGCTCAATCCGTTGTGTGAGTCGGGAGAAAATAGTCGAAACCAGGAACAATTTCCAGCATGTGAACATAATGTCCTTTAATGGTTGTAACAACCAAAATCAGCAGTGAACTGATTGCAATTTTTTACGAGGTTTTCAGTTAAAGTTTTCTCAAATGAATTCAATTCAGAGGGAAATATTTCACAAATTTGTCAAGTATGAACTTTATCAGTAAGCATGGAGCAATAGTTTATTGCTCCATGCAGTAAGTAAGCTTTTAGACTAGAATTGAAAAACAATGTTTTTTATCCTAAATCCTGTATTAATCATCAAAAATCTGTAAATTCATGATCCGCACACATTGCACACTCAATGTATTGGAATGTTTACTTTGCACTGCCTTGAAATTACACCACACAAAAGATTCATTTAAAAGGAAATCTCCAGAGGGATTTAGCTAACTCAATAAAAGTTCACAAAGTTTCTCCTATGGTTGAATGGAAGGTCAAAGTCTCTCTTAGTCAAGGAAGGTATGCTTTGCCCTTAACTTTTCATAGTTAGCTTGTCTTTCACTTGTTCTCCATCTTTTTTACTGGTCCCTATAATTGCCTGGGACTTGTAATTTCAAGTAATTTGAACATTAAACAATTTGGGGTTCACATGTGGAGCAAGTTCGAGTGCACACCATGGTTAACTGAAGGTCGACTATTTTGACTTGAACCAAGGCTGGTCGACCATTGGTTGACTACTGTGGTCGACCATTTAGAACCAGCCTCAGTACCATGGTTTCTTCCCTGGTCCCAGTAGTTTTGAGTCAAGCTAACCCCTTGTAAAGCGCAGAAGGGATCCAGTGACACTAGTGTAGCAAAACGGCTTGAATACCGTGCTGATGGTTGAGTAACTTCCAAACGAGTCGTTCGAGTGAGTAAATCACTGCGCATGTATGTTGCTAATGTAGTCAGTAGTTATTATTATTATTATTTATTTCTCTCCACTTACAATAATAATGAACAAACACAGCTAAAGTATAAAGTAAGAATTAAACATAAGAAAAAAAAGTGGAGAGGGCAAGGCCGAGGAGGAAAAATATAATTCCTATTACCATAAGGTTCAGCCTGCCCTTGTATAAAAAAAAAAACCAAAAAAAAACCAGTCATTAAAAAGTAGATTAAGAAATACATTAAAAAGAATAAGTTATAATATAACCTCAACTAGTTTCAATGAGAAAGCAGTTGGTTTTACATTTAAAATTCGAAACTGAGGGTGCAAGGCGAACTTCAATGGGAATGGAATTCCACAGTTCAGGAATACAGTGAAAAAAAGAAAACTTCAGCGCATTACACCTAGAAAAAGGAATTTTAAGAGTGGGATGATCTCTACGGGTGTTAAGTTGAAAAACAGTATTGTCGATGCCGGTATGATTAAACAATAATTTGTAACAGAAACAAAGGCTCAATAGTTTTCTCCTTGATTGAAGGGAGGCAAGACTTAAAGAGGTTAACCGCTGAGAATAATGTAAATAGTCTGGCGAGTCATGGTTGTAATAGTTCAATTTGAAATAAAATCTGGTGAAGTTCCTTTGAATCCCTTCGATACGATTAATATTGCACAAAAGATGGGGATTCCATACAGGACATGCAGATTCAACAATTGGTCTGCATAGGGCCAGGTACAATTTGAGAGTAAGAGTTGAAGCAGAATAGCCGCTAAGCCGCTTAATAAAACCAAGAACTTGAGATGCTTTAGAGCAAATAGCATTAATTTGATCATGCCATTTAAGATCTGACTGAATTATCACTCCCAAATATTTATGAGATTTATTAACAGAAATGTGAGAACCCAAAATATTGTAGGTATGTAAGTATGGGTTACGTTTTCTAGAAATGGGCAACAAAGCACACTTGGTTGGATTAAGAGACATGCCATTAATGTTGCTCCAAGAAATAACGTTGTCAAGCACTGATTGTAATGCGTATGTATCCAGGTGGTTAATTACAGGTCTAAATAAAACAGTATCATCTGCATATAAATACATTGAGGTGCCTGGCGAGACACAGTGTTGGAGGTCATTTGTAAAAAGAATGAATAGGAGGGGTCCTAGAATAGATCCCTGTGCTATTCCTGAAGAGACCTTCACGGGGGAGGATGTTTCACCACTAAAAATTACACTCTGCCATCTATCTGTAAGAAAGCTTTGAATCCAGCCACCAATCTGATTACGAATACCCATATTGTATAATTTGCTTACCAACAGGTTGTGGGGAACTTTATCAAAGGCCCTTGTCCAATCCAAAAATATACAATGAACATCAGGAGGGTTTCTTTTGTCGATAATGCTGGCCCATTCATGGTAGACTTTACTTAAGAGAAGATTGCAGGAAAACCCAGGGCGGAAACCAAATTGATTAGGAGACAACAGGGAATTGGAAATACAAAAGGAATAAACATAATCGTGTATAATCCTCTCCAACAATTTACATATGACTGAAGTGAGAGATATCGGTCTATAGCAGTCAAAAGATGAGCGATCTCCCTTGCCTTTATATATAGGAACGACATTGGCATGTTTCCAAGCCCTAGGGACACACCCGAACTTGAGAGTTAAATTAAACAAGTCAGCCAGGGGATAACTTATAGCCAAAGCAACTGGTTTCAACATTCGGCTGGAGATCAAATCAGGACCAGGAGCACTGTTACATTTAAGTTTTCCAATACCCTTAAATACACCAAGAGGAGAGACTACCAAATCCTCAATTACAGCCTGATGGGGAGACTCAATTAAAGGTTCATCATTACAACAATTAGGAGAATTGAAGTACCCCTGAAAACACTTATTAAACTGATTGGCAATCTCTTCTTTCTTGCAGTAATTCTGATTATTGTGAACGAAACTAGTTGGATTACCAAGATTGCGTTTGGAATGCACAATCGACCAAAGTTTTTTGCACTGATTTGCTCCCTGTTCAGCAAGGGAAGATAAAAAATCAGAATACGCTTTCCTAACAGTTCTACGAACTGCATTGCTGAATTTCTTATACTTATTCCACTGTTGGGGTTTACCAGTTTTCAATGCCTAACCAGTGGTCAATCACAGGTCGACTAATGTGCTCACCCGAATTTGCTCGTAGTTGTGGGAAGCAATGAAACTATCCTTGACCAGACTAGTTTGACAGAATTTTCACTGGTCCTCTGGTGTTTTAACTGGCATTTGGCCAGCGGACCTCTGTTAAGGTTGAACACTAGCTTATTCAGCTGATTTGCTGATCATTGTGTGTGTGTCACTGTAGATGTAAACAAATCATTGCACCACTGATTAATCATTGAAGCAAATCAAAATTGTTATCACTACTTCCTCATTTTCAGTTGCTCGTCTGTGCAATTTAGTGAAAACAGTGTCTTGCTTAGCCTGGCACTTTCCTTTACGTCTGACAAGCTGTGGTTGAAGACTTGTCAGTCAAAACTACACTCTGTAAACTGTTTATCAACAAATTTTACATGTAGTCTATCATGTAGGCCTAGATTTGTTTGCGTCACTATACATACTGTATTTTAAAAAGAACACAGTCTTTCTTTTTTGCCTTTCATAATGTGTAAGCGTCTTACATCCTTTGGTAATTTGGCACTATATAAATCCAGTTATTATTATTATTATTATTATGTTTTAACGATTGTAAATTATGTCGCAATTCATCGGTTTGCTGAGAACATGACATTTTTAATAAATAAACCATAAACCATCACAGTGCCCCAAACTTGTTTGTAATCATTTCAAATTGCCAAGCAAAATTGGGTTTTCCCCCACATTCCCCCCCCCCCCACAAAATTACAGACTATAATAATACTATAGTGTCACTAGTTTTGTGTTACTGATTTGGCTCACCCTGAGTAAATAAAGTAACTACACTGTAAATAAATAAATAGTTGGCGTATAATCTTTCAAGCACAAAATTGAAGCCTTTTCAATCATCTGTCATGATTTTGGACTGTTTTTTAAACCATACTAGAGCAGGAAATAGGGCCTACATGTATACATGTATGTGTAGATGATCCCTAGTTTGTAATAGACCGATCCATTAAGCCCCGCCTCCTTACGAGTTGACCAATCACAGCCACGAAACCCGATCACCATTAGTGCAAAGATCACCAAACGGCTCAAATGGTGATCAGATTTCGCGGTTGTGATTGGTCAAAGAGAAATGGGCGTGGCTTAATGGATCAGTGTATTGATCTTATTAGTGAAACTGCCTTCGCTTCAGGAAATGTTTCATCTCAAACACTAGGAAAGATTGTGCCCACCAATTATGTACTGTTGCAGAGTGTAAAGTTACAATCAGATTGTAAAAGAATACACAGGGAGACTGCCAACTACAGTTGGTCTGAGAGCCGGCACGTTAATCTGGAGGTTCAATTCCTGCTCTAGTCAATTTTTCTTTGTTCAACCCAAGATTAAAAGATTTACCTAACTGTCAGTTTTCCTTGTGGTTTATTAGGCCTACGCTTGATAACCGAATACACACTTTTCCTTGTTGTGTTCTCTCCATGGGGTTCTTGGCTAATTTTAGTGATTAAGCGCGCTTTTCCGAGAGTCCTTGCATGTTGGCTTCACATCCAAAATAAATAAATAAATAAATAAATGAAAGACACAGGTTCAACCCCCCCCCCCCCCCCCGAACATTTATAAAGCAGACTCGGAAACTATATTTCTCTCCAAATTGTACATTATCACAGTGTCGTGTTTCATGAGTTTGGCTGTCTGCCAATTCCTATGGACTTGGACTTATTAAGGAATTTCTCCCACATGGCAAAGCCCCTCACCTCATGTTCATATCATTCCAACTATCTTGCGCATTTGATTCTCCCTCCCAACACAGTCTCTACACTCACTTTAGTCACGCTTGATGCAATGAGTAGTTTCTACTGAACGCCAACTTATGTTCTGTCTGGTGAACTTGTCTGCCCACAAGTAACTGACACCCCAAGTGAATCAAGACTTAGGAATGTTGTCACAGGGAGACCATGCAGTTACTTTCAATGGGTGTAGTGTTTAGCCGAGCCTGGTAGGAGGGGTTGAAGTCTAGTTTGGTGTTAAGTAGTGGGAGGCTGATCAATGTGTTTTCGGTTTTAATACATTGACATTTCTACATGATTTGGGGTTACCTATGGAAGTGAGTCAACAGATGAACTTTGGACATTTTTGTATGACAATCCTCTCTTTTAAAGAGGGACTTCAATGTATAAATTCAGTTTTTGGATGCACTCATTTTTCAATGGATAGAGTCTTCATGAAAGTCGCTACAAAATTACAAAACTTGTATAAAGTTACATTCAGGATATTTTGTAAAATGTTAGTTTAAAAATGTAATATGAGTTGACCAAAACTGGATCATTTCTAAAAATGAAAATGTGTAATGATACAATTTAGAAAAAGTACACTGCACAGTATCAAGATCCTCTGTATTATATTTCTAGTAGTAGTAGGCTACAATATGATACGTATCCAACTGTATCTAGAGCACATGTCATATTGTGGCCTAATTTTAAATCATTGTTCTTCGGTCAAATTGATTGTTACAACATGTAGTTCATGCACTGCAGGTGTTTCCCTGAACTGGGAGTGCTGTACATGTACATCTACTGAGTATGATGACCTGTGTTCAGTTACACACATGCCACAAATCTGTACACACCCTGTTTAATGTGTTTGTGCTGCTTCAACATTAACACCCTTAGACAGTTAGTGTACCTGCCTGTGGATTGAATTTGATTATACTGTATGGAATCTGGTCCCAGGCCCATACACCTACTGTACATGTACATGTACTGCTAAGGCCAAGTAAAATAAATAACATGTTGCTCGTCCCCGCCGGCTCCGATTTTGGACGCCGCACTGGTTTTTTTGTTATTTGTTATTAAAATCAATCAATTCAATCAATCAATCAATTCAACATATTTTTGAATATTTGTGTAGTGTATTTTAAAAAACATTGCTACAAACTATCTGTTTTTTATTTGCATTTATGGCTTTCCAAAGTTTTCCAACCTCGGTTGGCAAAAACTCGGGCTGTGACGTTGTAATAGAAAGGTCTATATGTTATGGCGGCCATCTTAGACATGGTGGCCATCTTTAAAAAAAAATTAAACAAAATTGGAAAATAACAAATAACAAGGACCTCCCTCACCAATTTTTTTAAAAGTCTGGACGAGCAACATGTTTTTTATTTTACTTGGCCTAAGCAAAAATAAGCAGGATACCATGGAAGATTTGACATGGCATTGTGGCTGGTAACCATATTCTGTTTAACAATTTTTTTTTAGCATCAAAGACATGATTGACAAAATAGGGAGACCACCTGTACATAGGGCTAGACAGCTCAGTTGGTATGGTAGAGTGCCTTCACATTAAATCGGAGGTCATTTAAAAAAAAATCCTGGGTCTGATAAATTTTTCCTTGTTCAACCCCAACTTACAAATTGTGCAAAATAATCTCTGTGAAATAACACCCAGGGATTAACCAGAAATAAGAAATACAGTGTCTAAAATTTGTTATTGATTGAAAGATGCCCAAAATGTTCTTTTACAAAAAACAAGATGGTTGTTATCAAGCGCATACATGTAGGCCTGAATCATATGAAAGTGCATCAAGATTCAATGAGATTTTATTCATTGTCACTAAACCATCACCTCACCACGAGTGTGTTTGTGTGTAGGGCACTTAGCTTTTTCAATTGAAGGCTCCCTTACAATGTAAAACTATACAATTCAGTAATTTTTCTGCCACATTTTAAATCCCAAGGTCTCAGTTTGATTAAGTTATGACATTTTGTTCATCTGCAGTGTATGGTTAATCACTCATGCATGTTACAAGTTCCTGGTCTTCATCTCGTATCTTTGGAAATAATTGATTCTTTTTTGTCTTCTAGGTATCCATTTGTCACTTAAAGTGGATGTTATTAACGCTCAAACTCAAGGTGTCAATTAGAATGTGTTAGAGGATGGCAATGTCCAGAATAAAAAAATATAAATCTTTTATCTTTTTTTCTCAGTGGTCGCCTCATGTACATGTACTACATGTATACAATAGATTCAGTTTGTAGAGCTCTGCAAAAATATGGAAAACACAATTTAAGAGTAAACTTTTTTGAACACAGAAAATTGTGATTAAAACCCTGCAGTGCAGAGAGGGCTGCTGTCAGCATAGCCTTTTGTCAAGGCCTTCGTGGCTTGAACAGCTTTGTAGAGCCGCGATCCCAAGCGACTGAAATAGGAGACCACGCACGCGAATGGCGAAGCCACGAGGGCCTTTTCCAACTTGTTTGCGGTTTCTTACATGTATACGTGTTTCTTTATAATCTCGACTTTTGCTACCCAAACAGTAGCAAAAGTCCAAACCGATCAGAAGCGCATAATGCACGTTTCATACTTCATGAATAATTCATTATAAAAAACGCAAACAAGTTGGAAAAGGCCCTCGTGGCTTCGCCACTCGGCTCGCGCTCGTGGTCTACCTTTCCAGTCGCTCTGCTGTTTACAAAGCTATCCAAGCCAGGATGGCCTTGACAAAATGTTACTGTCAGTACTATGCTGACATATTTTAATATTTCAATTTTTTTAACCACATCGTACTCGTACAGTAACATTGGTCAGCTCATGCCATGATATCCTAAGCTGGACTAGATGCCACATGTCCTAGAGGGGTGTCAATCAACATGGGTCAGTGATTAACATGAAGGGGGCAGAACAAAATTGTGTACACAATCAGTATGTTAATTGTCAATGGTAGATGAAACCAAATTATAGGACTTAGGCCCTAATTAGTTTTTAAAAAGCAAACAGATAACATTGAATGAAGCCAGACAATACCCAGACATTATGTAAACAAGGAGATAAACAAAAAAGTGAAATTTGAAAATGGGCAAACTGAAACCAAATTATAGGACTTAGGCCCTAATTAGTTTTTAAAAAGCCCTAATTAGTTTTTAAAAAGCAAACAGATAACATTGAATGAAGCCAGACAATACCCAGACATTATGTAAACAAGGAGATAAACAAAAAAGTGAAATTTGAAAATGGGCAAACTGAAACCAAATTATAGGACTTAGGCCCTAATTAGTTTTTAAAAAGCAAACAGATAACGTTGAATTAAGCCAGACAATACCCAGATATTATGTACTGTAAACAAGGAGATAAAAAAACATTGACATTTGAAAATGGGCAAACCAAAACATGGAAAAAGCTTTAAAACTTGTGACCAACCAGGTCTCTGATTTGAGGGTTTTGGTTGGACATGTTGGAAGGTCACTCATGAAAAAGCAACTTCTACAAGCAAGCACAAATTGTTAGAAATACACAGTGATACATATGTATTGTTTTCTTTACTTTGTCATTGCAGGGTATATTTTTGGTAATTTTGTCAAAGACCAGTATCCTCACTTGGTGTATCCCAACATAATGCATGAAATAACAAGTCTGTGAAAATATGGGCTCCTTTGGAGAAAAAACACCCTTGTTGTAGAATTGTGTGCTTTCAGATGCCTTAGAAAGGCTTCATGCTTAAAGCCTTTTTCAGATTCAAATTTTGGTATGAAAAATTACCTTTGTCTAAAACTACATTACTTCAAAGGGGGTCGTTTCTATCAATGTTTTATAATATTAACAGCTCTCTACAGTGCTTCTTACCAAGTAAGTTGGCCATTAACTTGAGGAGTAATTACCAAAAGTACACACTGCCTTTAAAATAAATCAGACCGACAAAAATAACTGTGATCAGTAGCAAAACTCACAGCCCTTCCCAGTCAAAAAAACATTCATGTGATGATAAAACAATGAAATTGATGACTAAAATCTAACCTCTTTTGTTAACCAACCCTCAAACTACAGCCCTGGAAAATTTGTTGCAGGATCGGAAAGGAAACACCCCAGACAGTCAAAATGAAGGCTGGATATTGCTTTACAGTCAAAGTCTATTGATTTAAATGATTTATGTTCTATACAAAAAACAGGATTCATTTAATAAAAGAACACAAACTTTCACATATACTGTACACAAACAGTTTATAATTTATTGTATGTTATTTTAAACACACATTTGTAATTGTTTTTTGAAGTCATTGTATACTTGTTTGTTTCTTTGCCCCTTTTATTTTGTTTTCTTTGTAACTTTGCTTTTATTTTAGTACCATACATGTAAATAAGGCGTTTTTATTTAAATATTATATTTCAAGGATGTATGAATATTTTTGTAAAATTATCCTTGTTCGCTGTTGGATTGGTCAATAAATAAATTACTAAATAAAAATAAAATGGTGGCAAGGAACTTAATCCCCAAAAGATACAAAGTTTGTGTGCCTCAACATTTCTTGTTGTCAGTCAGTTGCAAAAACACTTATCCGTTTAAAGTGTTCAGAACATAAAAATCAGTAAATAAAATCATTATTTCAATCTTTTTTAGCCAATTGGTACGGTAGATCGGTCCATGAAAAATACAATGCAGATTTTGAACGATTGACATTGGATGTCAGCAAACTAAAAAGTACTTTTTCTTACCCATTTCCAGATTTGAAAATGGAAAAATCTACACATACATCGGAGAGGTTTGCGTGTCGATCAACCCGTACAGGACGGTGGACATCTTTGGGCCAGACGTTGTTGAGAGTTACAAGGGGAGAGAGATCTACGAGCGCCCTCCACATATCTTTGCCATCGCTGACGCGGCGTATAAAAGCATGAAACGTAGAGCGAGGGACACATGTATTGTTATATCCGGTAAGGCTTTATAAAATCGTCTAAAAATACAGACAAAACTAGTTCTTGTAAGTTAGAATGTGTCCCGATTTCAGGATTTTTTTTTCTTCATAGTTCTGCTTTTGACATGGAAGATGTGAACTTGGGTCCTTTCTCTCATTCTTAATAATAATAATTTGTTCTTGTACAGGGCTCGAATTTGGGGAGAAAATCCACAAGACTACAGGGCTTGTAGCTCAAAATCTTCACTGGACCAGACATTTTTTTACAAGACCTGATTCAAAATGTGAAAAAAATATATATATAAAAAATTGCTGCCACAGTTTAACATGCATTTGACTGCTTTTATATGAACCAGAACTGAGACAAGTAAGAGAAGAGTATACTTGATTACTCATAGAATTGAAAGATAATTTATTAGACCCAAAGTCAACACTTGAACAGAATGTGTTTCTGTTATTCAATTGAAAAACACAAGACCATCGGACTTGTTAGGTCATAAGTTTACTGGCCCAACACTAAAATTACTGGCCTCGGGCCTGTGGTCCAGTGTAAAATTCGAGCCCTGTTGTATAACGTGCATTATCCTTGTAGCTAGATCAAGGCACTTACATGTACAACATCCATGTTCATCAGGCATACTTAGACTATTCCTCAAACTTTCTCAGCTCCCTGGGGAGCATACAACCACAAGCTGCTTAATTAATTAGCGCCAAGGGGTTAATCCAACACAATAATGTCTAAGCCCTCTCAGGCTCACAATTCTACACCTGGGTTAAGAGGAGCAATTATGGTAAAGGGCCCTGCTCAAGGATACAAGTGTCATGACAGGGAATCGAACCCACTCCCTGATAATCCAACCACCACAACTTGAGTCCGATGTAGTTAACTGCTCGACCAAGACACACCACACATATTTGATATTTTAAACAATTTTAATCCAAATCAAATTTCAGGTGAAAGTGGCTCAGGAAAAACAGAAGCATCAAAGATAATCATGAGGTACATAGCAGCAGTAACCAACGTCGGTAAACAGCAGGAGATAGAAAGGTAAAATGCAATCTATATCCCAAACTCAATGCCCTACCCTCCCCTCCCCCATAAAACCCTTCAAATTTAAAGTAAGGGTC
Organism: Leptasterias polaris; assembly: GCA_037783415.1. Taxonomy (NCBI): domain Eukaryota; kingdom Metazoa; phylum Echinodermata; class Asteroidea; order Forcipulatida; family Asteriidae; genus Leptasterias; species Leptasterias polaris. Next base: position 4,940,580 of record JAZGTN010000025.1, on the reverse strand, counting down.
ATACTTTGGTACATGCAAGTACTCCAACAATTAATGACCATAAAAACTTGGTGAGAAGCACTTCAGCTGTTGAAAATGTTATTTTTTTTTGAGAAAGGATTCCCTTCGAAGTAATTTGGTTTGGATAAAAAAATTCACCCCAAAACATTTGAATCAGAGAAATGGTTTCACAGATTTCTGAGGGTTGGTTTTCGTATTCAAATGCTGCGGCCATTATGCGGTTGATTCCCGCTGTCACCTCGCCAAACACCAAACATTCTACCATGACAGTTTTTTGCTGATTTCTCAGCAAGTAGATGTAGACACTGTATTCAGGTGAAACTTTCACATGTGACTTTCACATGTGCCCATAAAAAAGCATTACGTTGAACAAAAAATATTGGTTTCACACAAACAATTCATTCTGAATACAAGCTTCTAGTTTCAATTACAGAAATTTGAGTCCTAAATTGGAGAATGCAGTCACTTTTCTATTAGACTAAAGAAACTATCATGTTTACCTTTTCCAGAAAATCATTTGCACTAGTAGCCTATACTAGAGTTCAATCAAATACCTTAAAGTATTTTTAAATGCAAAGTATACAATGCAGAAGTGGTATTTCAGTTTCTATGGTAGGTTTCAATGTACAGTAGGCCTACACCACGGATATATCTCTTACTGGTGGTTGTTATTAGAAAAGCCAACAAAGGTCAACTCCTTACTTGGGGGTTTTCCTCCCACGTCTAAAACTGAACTATTCTTCAATGTATTCTTGAAAGTATCTTGGTTCGTTAACGAAAATATCAAAACAAATATAATAATAATGATACTGTAGATAGTTACAGAGACTATTTCTATGGTATTACTGCAAACCTGATTAAATATTTAAAAGTTTCACATATTTAAATTTCTTTTACAATTTCAGAGTAAAGAACATCCTGATTCAGTCCAACACAATCTTAGAGGCATTTGGGAATGCAAAGACAAACCGTAACGACAACTCCAGCCGTTTTGGCAAATACATGGACATCAACTTTGATTTTAAAGGGGATCCTATCGGTGGCAATATCAACAACTACCTGTTGGAAAAGGTAAGATTGGAAGAGGTTAAAGGTGCAGGTTGTATCAATAGAGTTATATATAAGAACTAGAGGACGCACTGGCAATACTGCGTGCACAAACGCGCCGGGATCGCAAGGAGACACGCGCGCCATTTTGTCGAGGGCAACATTGAGTACGAAATACACGTTGTGTGTATGGTAAATGCACGCATCGCGCGCTCGGTGTTCATGTTGTTTTGCGTAGCTAGTAAAGTAGTGGTAGTAGTACGTAAAACATGGCCGCACCACCCGTGCGACGAGTCACGTAACTAGGCTAGTGCGCCCTCTATTTCTTATATAACTCTATGGTTGTATCATAAACTTGGGTGCGAGATTGGGGACCAATTTCATGGCTTTGCTTACTGCCAAATTCTGTGCTTACGCAAGTGCTGAATTTCTTATCTAGCTATGTAAGCGAAGAATGCCCAGTAAGTAGTAACAGGGAGTACGCACATACACAAGCAAAACATCCCTGCTAACCTGTGAAATACGCTGGACGTAAGCGCTGGAATCCCTGCTTTTGTAAGCGCCGATTCATGAAATCGGGCCCCGTTTATAAGGCAATTGATTGGCCCTGACTGCATGGCATTCCCCCCCCCCCCAATTTTTTTTTTTTAATAAATAAAAACCAAACCAACAGGGTATCACTTGTGGACGTTTAAAAAAAAAAATATTAAATGAGTTATCGCCTAACATCACAAGTTCAGACAGCGACATTAAGGTGAGGGCTACACTAGACTGATTTGGGCTGTCAGCCCAAATCAACTTTGCCACTGAACGTTGCCACCTACTCCTGGGGCTGAAACTGGGTTACCCCCTTCATGCTCCGTACGGATGTAGGCATGGGTATCATCCACTAGGAGCCTGGCTAGTAGAGCAGAATGAACTACCTGCCCAACTGTTTACGAAGCAATTATGGTTAAGTGCCTTGCTCAGGGGCACAAGTGTCATGACCGGGATTCGAACCCACACTTTGCTGCTGACAACACGGAAGCTTTGGTCTGGTGAAGTTAGACCGCTTGGCCACGACTCTATCACTGAGTGCCAACAACCAAAATGAAAGCTACCTTGGCCAAATTTTCGTGGCACTGCTTATTTCTGCGCTAAACAGCACTCTTTCAAGCATGTGATTCTAATTCTATCAGAGCCATGAAATTGGGTACCTTGTCTTGAACAGCTTTCACAACGTTCCCACCTTGGGGCGTCAAAGTTTACATTACACAAAGCTAAACAAAAACAAATCCCCTGGTAACAACATTCCTTACACAGTTGTTGAAACTTTGAAGTTGTATAGAATGAAAACAAATAGACACCTTATCAGCTTATTCAAACAATAATGGCTGGATACTGCAGGCTGGGTTTTTCCCACACAAGCAACAAGGACAAAGGCATGCGTTCAGTTGGTGTTTACAAACCACACTGTCCCAAAACTACCCATAACTAGTATATTTTATGGGTCAGGTACAATGTAGTTTGGATAGATTATGTTTTTGATGGAAGAGCATTTGAATGCTCTAGTGAAGTAGTAGGCCCTAAAAAGGTCATCACACCTTTTTGGCATTTTACTTCCTTGAAATCCTTAACAATTTAGTGTCTTTGGCTAGAGACCCTCCCTTATCTTCTAATTATTGGAGTGTCGTGGCCGAGTGGTTAAGAGCACCGAACTCAAGCTCTTGTGTTTCTGTTCAGCAGAGTGTGGGTTCGAGTCCCGGTCGTGACACTTGTGTCCCTGAGCAAGACACTTAACTATAATTGCTTCTCTCCACCCAGGGGTAAAATGGGTACCTGTGAGGGCAGAGATGGTTCTTGTGATTGATTTAGCTTAATAGTAGCGCATATATTGCAGCACAGGCTGTATACTCCCCAGGGAGCTGAGATGGTTTAAGGAATGAAATAAATGGCCCAGTGACCAGGGGTAATAATGTTAAGAAGCGCTTTGAGACGCCCTTGGGTGTGATAAAGCGCGATATAAATCCATATTATTATTATTATTATTATTATTATCCCAAAATTGGACTATTTGGTTAGAATTGTTTTCATTATAATTTGTTTTTGCATACACTGTTGTGTGTAAAGCACTGTATACTTAGTAAATTCCTATGTATGTACTCAGTTTATGTTTGTAGTGGATTTTGTGTACCAGTAAAATGTTTAGCACATTGGAGTATTTTAGATGGAAATAATTTTCAGGGTGCATGGCTGTGACCTTGAGAAATATTCAAATTGAAATTTTTTATTATGAATTCATTAACCTTCAAATGTAGAAATGCACTTTTATAAATAAGACATTAAATAATGACTCACATTCAGATTACGCATATTATGTAGTCATTTGCAAGTGCTGTGGGTATAAACATATAAATTTCAACTACATGTACATAATACTAACCCTTTAGAGGCCATTCATTTCTGTATATAATCATCACCATCAACCAGACATGGTTTTATTGTTTTTGACACAATTTGTTTTTTTTGTAAAAGTGTCTGAAAAAACTATATTAAATTTGTTTTTGTTTTAGAAACATAGATACTATGTTAACATGGGAAACATTGAAAAATGTCAGTTCAGGGTGTTTATCCTGGCCGTCTTAGAATGGATTGTTGTCCCTTCCTCTTCCTTCCTCCACATCCCCTACCTGTCCTGTACCCTTTTGTCTAATCCCACTCCTCTAGTTACCCTGTATTTAAGTTACCTTTTTTTAAAGTCTTATTATCCTTTGTTCTACTTGTATGTATTTGTTTTTGACACTGGCCGAATAAATAATAATAATAATAATAACTCTGTACTTTGGTTTAAAAGTGGAAGTTGGTCAGATCCTGTGGCCGCTATGGAAATTTGTGTGCAAGCCGTTTCTGACTGCTATGATCTCTAAAGGGTTGACAATACTATGGGGCATTTATATGGCGCTCTACAAACAACACAGCTCCTCACAATCAACAGCAGAATTAAACAAAATGAAAAGAAGAGAATACATTAAAACAAACAGATCTTAAGCTGGGACATAGTTGAGTTTGCGCTGGAAGGTGGCAGTATATGCTGCTTTCCTGTAAGCACACGGCAGCTTGTTCCATAATTTAGGGGTATTAAAGAATGAACTTCCTTTTGGAGCGCGGAACAAACAGCTGGGTGACATCAGAAGAGTGAGCAAAGCCCCTGTGACCTCCAGGCCCATCTGTATTGGATTTACTGTGCTTAGATTATGTCCAAATGGGTAGTTGCTGTTGCTACACATGTACATGTGCCAAGGGCAACCTATCACATTAATGTGGTGATCCAGGCAACAGCCAACAAGACACATTTATGTAAACAATGAAAAGCCAATGCAATATTTTCAGAAGCTACAAATCAATAAGAAGTGAGTTTATTGTTGAACAAACCTTCACTATTGCAAAACCTTCTTGTTTCCTTGCTGTCGAATTCCAAAATGAAAATTTCTAGGCTATTTTTGGCTGAAGGAGCTCTATGAAACTGGGCCCTGTCAAGACTTGACAGCTTTAGGAATATTGGCCTGGGACCTGTTTTTCTGTGCACAGTCTTTTCAGCACAAAGAACTTGCTTAGGGCAGGGTCACCAGCCAAATATCATGCCATTAACACATAGTAGCCACTTGTGAAATGTCTTTTGCTATGTTAGCAAAGTTTCCTGCTTACCGAGTAACCTATTCCAGCTAAAGAATATTTCTCTTTTTTGCTTAGTATATTGTTGGGTCCCCCATGTTAATTAGATTCAATGATAGTACATGTACATGTTGTTCTTTTGACATTGTTCCTACCAATTCAACCCGACAAGGTCTCTTCATTATCCCAACACGTTTCCTTTTTGCACAGCCACTAAACAAAACAAGGTTCAATCGGAAGTGAAATGCCAACCCATGGTATAATCACAATGCATTTCCTTGAGTTCCTCGCTGAGCAGGAAATTCCGAACAGAGGGTCACAGTAGAATATTATTGTAGCGTTTAAATACAATACATGCAAGTGTAAAGTAGGTTTGGCCAGGACTCTCCAACCAAGGACATATTTGGAGTGTTTGCCCTGATGACATTTCATCTCTTGTTCAGAGGGAAGAAATTGATTTTGAGCACGGATACAAATCTGTCTGAAATCATAAACGTATTTGTTTGGTTTTTTTGTCAGAAAGCAGTTGTGCCATTTTAAAGGTCACATTTATTTACAGTGAAATTATGCTGGATGGAACAAATGCAGTGTAGCTGTGGTGAAAAGAGTCGGACCACACACAAACTAAATGTACTATTATTATACATTTCTGGAAATGAAATCAAGGATACTTTATCACTGTACATGTAGCTCACAATCCTGAGGAAACCTGTAAACAAGGGCTCTTGCTATGTGAACCAGAAACACCAGGGTTAACCCCTACTCTTCCATGATAAGTGTTCTGGGTTCTTTTACGTGCACTGCTAATCGTAGTACACGGGACCAATTACCAATGTTGTACACACCCTTTAAATAGCAGACAAGTATTCCTGTATGGGCTCAAGGATCTACATGTATTGTTCTTCCTTGTTCCTTTTTTAGTATCCGAGGAAATTTCGGAATGAGACTTTGGTGGAAGAAATGTCTTGGCATGACTCGAGGAAATCAGACATGAAATTAGAAATGTGTATTTAAGGATTTATAACTTCCTCAATTGTTAGTTGTTAGTCTGGGTATCGGTAACTTAGTCTTTGTCACAATATTAAATAATAAACCACAAGTTAAATTTTAAACGATTTGGGGTTGAACTAAGAAAAACTGACTTGAACCAACTACCTCCGGATTAACGTGCCGGTGCTCTACCAACCGAGCTATCAAGCCCTATGTTGGCGGTCTCCCTATTTTGTGTTCGAAGATATTGACCAAAAAGGGAGACTGCCAACATATGAATAAAGTAAGTGGCTAAACTTCATTTGTCACTTCGTGAAAACAATGGCAAATCTTGTGATTCGCCTATTACGCTAATTATTGTTATTACGAAACCATTACGTGTTAGGTCCGGAAACTTGCTGAAAATGTTAACAGCAATGAGTATGTGAAGAATATGTACAAAAAATGATTTATCAAATTTTGTGATTTTTTGCACATTCATGAAAATGGTGTGGATATAAATAAGTCGTGAAGTACACAGATCTTATCAGAATGGGTGTGTTTTTTGTTTTACAGTCAAGGGTCGTCAGACAGCAGAAAGGTGAAAGAAGTTTCCATTCCTTCTACCAGTTACTAACAGGAGCTAGCGAGCAGCAGCTTGGTGACTTGCAACTCAAGAGGGATATCACACTCTACAATTTCATTAATCAACGCAATGGGGAGGTAGGGCACAAGACTGTAACTTACTGTTGCCATGGTGATGAACGATTTTCACCCAATTAAAGTCTTCATGTTCCGTTTTAACCAAAGGCTATAGACATTGTGGCCAAACACTGCTGTAGTACATTAATCAAATTTAACACATTTTTAACCTTTTGATTCAAATAAAAATGTCCCCTATGTTAAACATAGCTGATTCGGCTTTGCTGCACGACATGTAAATCAATCAAACTCAGACAAACTATATAGAAAGGAATTTTGAGCATTTTTTAAGGTTGTATGAATTCATGTTGACAACAAGAGTTTCTGTCTGCATTTCTAAACAGCCCGTCTCTTTCAATGATAAAAAGAATCACAAAGCTACCCTGGAGGCACTCAGAGATGCTGGATTTTCAGCCGATCAACAAACGACAATGTGGAAACTACTTGCTGTCATCTTGCATCTGGTACGTATCAACAACATTCACTAATTGTCCACTTAAGTCTTTCCTTGTACACACGAATATAATCTAAGACCTTCTACATAAAAGGTACACATTTACACAATGTAATTTATTATTATGTATTTCTGGTAATAATACCAAGGACGCATTAGAAAGAAAGTTAATCACTGTAGCTCGCAAGCCTGGGGAAACCTGTAAACAAGGGTGCTTGCTATGTGAACCAGAAACACCGGGGGTTAACCCCTACTCTTCCACGATAAGTTTTCTGGGTTCTTTTACATGTACTACCAATCGTAGCACACGGGATCTACGGCTTAATGTGCCATCAAAAGGACAAAGCAATGATGGTTAAGTTTCTTGCTCGAGGACACAAGTGCCATGACTTGAACTCGAAGCCTCTCTCTGCTGATCAGAAACACTAGAACTCGAGTCCAGTGGTTTTAACCGCTCGGCTTACGACATGCCAGTTAATAATAATTAGTTCTTATATAGCACATTTTACAATAACGTATCGATGCGCTTTAGGTTAGTACCCTGGTCATTGGGCCAATAACATTCCTTTAATCTTTCTCAGCTCCCTGGGGAGTATACAGCCCGAGCTGCTGTGGCGCTCCAAAGGCCTTTTTAAACACAATACCAACTTCTACCCTCACAGGTACTCATTTATACCCCTAGGTGAAGAGAAGCAATTTTAGTAAAGAATCTTGCTCAAGCACACAAGTGTCATGACCGGGATTCAAACCCACACCCCGATGACTTAACCACCAGAACTTGGATTCTATGCGCTCAACCGCTCGGCCATGACAACCTACAATTTCATATCATTTGACATTTTTCGTATGATTTTACTTTTTTCTCCATCCATCAGGGAAACATTCATTTTGAGAGTGAGGATAAGGAAACCTGCTCCATCAGTAATCCTGAAGAGTTATCAACAATCGCGACGCTACTCGACGTTAGCAAAGAGGAACTAGAGAAGGCGCTATGTTACCGTGTTGTCGCAGCAAAAGGTGAAGTCATGGAGAAGAGTCATACCGATGAGCAAGCTTACTATGGCAGGGATGCTTTTGCTAAAGTAAGTGAGGCACAAGTAGATAACAAAGGTCTTTGTTTTTTCAGTGGTATGGTGATTTACCCAGCTAAACACTAGTTAAATACTGAGGTGGTTTAAATCATTGATGGCTCAAGGTGGACTCGAACCCACAAACTGTAAAGCAGTTTCCATCATCATTTAACCAAGCTAGCCCAGTGTTGAGAGGCCAGGTTTAGTTCAACCAGGGCTCGAATATGGGAGAAAATTCCACAAGACAGCTGTCTTGTAGCTCAGAATGTTTACTGGACCAGGCATTTTTGTACAAGACTAGAAACAGAATGAGAACAAAAAAACCTGAGTTCTGACGACAGGAATTTTACAGTTTTTATTTGAACAATAATTGCACTAAAGACGTGTAAGAGAAGATTGATCTCATCTGTCTTTTTGGGTGTTAAGTTTACTTGATTACTCAATACTGGCAATTGAACGGTGTCAGACTCAAAGTCAACATTTAAACTTAGGCTGTGTTTGAATCAGTGGCTACGGCTATGGCTAGATTGCTGAGTCATCATGCATTGAAGTATAGGGCGTCCTTAGCAACACCCTTAACAACAGTCGTAGCCATAGCCGTAGCTGTAGCCCCCCTTATTCAGATACGCCCATAGTTTGTTTCTGTTCAAGATTTTACTTCAGTGAGGTATATGTATTGATATTCAATTGACAAACACAAGGCCCATGGACTTGTTCGGTCAAAAGTTTACTGACCAAACACTAAAACCTCGGGCCCGTGGTCCAGTGTAAAATTCGAGCCCTGTCAACATAGGTGTAGGTGCCACCGTCCAATGTAAAACTTTCATGAGCTGAATATTTTTTTTCGGCAGGCAATCTATGAGAGACTGTTCACCTGGATTGTAGGAATGATCAACACCGCTATTGAAATACGAGGTACCAGTCTACAACACGGCAAGAATACCGTCATTGGCGTATTGGATATTTATGGTTTTGAAATATTTGATGACAACAGGTAACTATAAGTTAATATTTTGCTTATATTAAAGGTAGGGTTATAGGTTGGTAAATACTCCAAAAATGTTATGACCATAAAAACTTACTTGGTGAGAAGCGCTGCAGCTCTTGATAGTATAAACTATTTGTATAAACTATTTTGAGAAAGGATTCTCTTTGAAGTAATATGGTTTGGAAAAATTTTCACCCCAAAAGATTTGAATCTGAAGAACGGTTCATGCATGAATTGCGGGAAAGGTGGTATCATTTGTACATACCTGTCAGTGAACGATTTCTCTTGTATAGCAGAGCAAAATGCTACACAAAATGGCTTCTCAAAAATCACCATTTACTAAATAATGAGCATTCAGTGTGCACAAAACATGTTCAGTCTAAATAGTTTGCTACGCAAAATGGCTTCTCAAAAATCACCATTTACTACTCAATAATGAGCATTCAGGGTGCACAAAACATGTTCAGTCTAAATAGTTTGCTACGCAAAATGGCTTCTCAAAAATCACCATTTACTACTCAATAATGAGCATTCAGGGTGCACAAAACATGTTCAGTCTAAATAGTTTGCTACGCAAAATGGCTTCTCAAAAATCACCATTTACTACTCAATAATGAGCATTCAGGGTGCACAAAACATGTTCAGTCTAAATAGTTTGCTACGCAAAATGGCTACTCAATTATGAGCATTCAGGGTGCACAAAACATGTTCAGTCTAAATAGTTTGCTACGCAAAATGGCTTCTCAAAAATCACCATTTACTACTCAATAATGAGCATTCAGTGTGCACAAAACATGTTCAGTCTAAATAGTTTGCTACGCAAAATTGCTGGACTAAATCGTACCCTGCCTCCTAACATTTTAGATTCTAGTTTCAGACCTTTTTGCCAGCATTGACTCTCACATCTGTTTTGATTTGGACAGCTTTGAGCAATTCTGCATCAACTACTGCAATGAGAAACTACAACAGCTCTTCATTATGTTAGTGTTGAAACAAGAACAAGAAGAGTACGAGAGAGAAGGCATTGAGTGGGTCACCATTGAATACTTCAATAATCGCATCATTTGTGACTTAGTGGAGGAGCCTCACAAGGGTATCATTTCAATACTGGATGAAGCGTGTCTCAATGTAGGCAAGGTGACAGATAAGGTAGGTGGCCATTTTGTTTTATTTGCGCACGATTCAATAAGCCAAATGCGAGTTAGATTTGTGTAATGTTTGGTACAATGACTTGTTTAGTCGCAAGTTACCGCTTAAATTACCGCTTAAATTTGAATTCTTCAGACTAAAGAGACAGTTGCTATGTCAAATGGGTCGAGGCAAGCTTTTGTATAGCAACCTCCAGATGGGCAAACCCTGGTACCATTGTGCCATACACATTTATTCATTGCGTGGGTTTTTTCATGGAATAATTATCTTTGGTTTTCCTCCCACATCTAAAAGTGAAACAAACTTTCTTCGCTCTATGGTGTTCTTGGCCAGTCTAGTGTTTAAGTTCACTTTTCTGAGAATTCTTGGATTCACAACCAGAATAAAGAAATGAAATGATACAAAACGAAATGAAACCACAACTTTTTGTATTTATAAGTCTATGAGGTTCATAGTGACGCTTGTGTGTAGAAGAGTCTGGTGCCATTTTGTGTGGGAAACATCTTGACTAGTTTTCTGGTAAATCTTGACAGATGTTTTTAGAGGCTATGAATCAGAAGTTGGTGAACCATCCACATTACATGAGCCGTGCCTTGCAGCCTGGAGACAAGTCCCTTGAACACGACCGAGATTTCCGTATCAAGCACTATGCTGGTGATGTCTTGTGAGTATAAAGCTCTTTTCACATTAAGAGCAATTTAGCAGGGTTCCCTTGCTTTATTTTAGCATGGTTGTAACATTTTGTGCGAAAGGAAAACTATGTTTGAACTGTCTTAGGCCCTAGTGAAAATTTTATCAAAACGTGTATTGTGTAATGGTAAAGAGAAGGGGGTTTGCCCCAGTGTTTCTGGCATTGGCTGCTGAATGCCCCACAAAACCCTTATCCCTTAAGTGCGTAACCCTACCACTCAGCAACTGGCTGATTAAGCGTTGTTTTAAATTACTCTGCGCATGAATTTAGTTGTAATCCCATTTTTCTCGACTTTTAAGAGAATACGCTTGAGAAACATAATTGAAAGTTTGAGTGGCCAGGGCAAGGTCGTTTACAGGCTATGTTGTTCAGAACTTCCACTGGTTGACTGGACTCGGGGGATTTCCCCATTGACTATACACAATCAAACCTTAGTCTTAGGGTAATTGAACTCCCCCATTCAGTCTTTTGTTGGCAAATATTCATGGATCTGCCCCTGGAATGGTGAAAAACAATCTCTAGACAGACTGTGAGGTTGATATCAGTTATTTTATCCCTCGGTATATGGCCAGTATATTGAGATGAGCGTTTCCAGTTGTCAACTGGTAGGGTTTTGTAATAATGTCCCAAATGGACTCTTAAGCACTTGAGGGTTAAAAGGCGCCTCATAAATTTGGTCTCATTATTAAAAAATTTAAAAACCTGTCTTAGAATGTTTCTGTCTGTTTAAGCGCCTTGAGTACCTTATTGGTACGTGCTCTATATAAGACTATTTTTTTACTTCATAGATTTTTTTTTATTTAAAAAAAAATTGTTTTACACAGTCAACCCTCCTACTGTCTGACCATTCAAATTATATATTATTACTCTCCCTGTAAACTGTACTTCAGGTATGACGTGAATGGATTCATGTACAAGAATAAAGATACTCTCTTCCAAGACTTCAAGAGGCTTCTCTTCCTTAGCGCTAATCCCGTCCTCTCAGAGATGTGGCCAGAGGGTCAGATGAAAATGACAGAGGTCAGTTCAAAACTCAATATTGTGTTCTTTTTCAACCACAAGTCAACCTTTTTCCCACAACTTTAACCCATCATGTGGGGAATGTATCTAAAGTTGTTTTTTCATAGACAGTTTGGGGGATCTGGTTGGCTCAGTGATTTCTTCCCCTGCCTTTCACCTCTGTGGACTCCAGTTCGAATCTCAGACCAGAGCCTCATATATGTGGATTTGGTTTTCAGTCTCTAACTGATTGCATGGGTTTTCCTCCCACATCTAAAACTAAACATTGTTTCTCGTTTCTTATCATTCTGTTATTGGCACTAATTGTGCTGTTGGATAAATGATAAACAATTTTGTTGTGATTAATTGTTTAAGGTTACCAAGCGACCGTTGACAGCAGGAACAATATTCAAGAATTCAATGATCGAGCTTGTCAAGAATCTAACATCAAAGGTACGTCACTGCTCCTGTTCCCTGAACTAATGGCCAAATTTATCATAAAGTCAAAAGATGTTCAATTCACATACTGACCCTAAAGTCTGAAGTGAGCCTAACCTCTTATAGATACATTTCCAATTGATTCTTTTATAGGAGCCAGACTACAGTGTATGTCTAGTGTTTCCGTACTACTGACCCTAAAGTCTGAAGGGAGCCTAACCTCTAATACATACATTTCCAATTGATTTCTTTATAGGAGCCAGACTATGTCTGGTGTGTCCATGTTACTGATGTGAACCTAACCTCTCATACATACATTTCCAATTGATTCCTTTATAGGAGCCAGTGAACCTAACCTCTCATACATACATTTCCAATTGATTCCTTTATAGGAGCCAGACTATGTCTGGTGTGTCTATAATACTGCCACTAAAGTCTGAAGTAAACCAAACCTTATACAGCTACATTTCCAATTGATTCCTTTATAGGAGCCAGACTATGTCTGGTGTGTCTTTAATACTGCCACTAAAGTCTGAAGTAAACCAAACCTTATACAGCTACATTTCCAATTGATTCCTTTATAGGAGCCAGACTATGTCTGGTGTGTCTGTAATACTGACACTAAAATCTGAAGTGAACCTAACCTCTTATTCCTACATTTCCAAATGATTTATTCATAGGAACCGTACTATGTCCGTTGTGTCAAACCGAATGAGACCAAATCTCCAATCTTATTTGATGCCGAACGGTGCCTCCATCAAGTGCGCTACCTTGGATTAATAGAGAATGTGAGAGTGAGGAGGGCGGGCTTCGCTTCTCGTCAACAATACACAAGATTTCTACAGAGGTAATTTCTTTAAAACCCCGACTCCCTTGTTCGATTTGTTAAGATCACTCCTCCAAAATTGAACACAATTTAACATCACAAAAAATATATTGTTCTCCACAAACAAACTGGTGGACTCCGTAAATAAATTGTTGGACTTCACCTTTGAACTGTTGAACCTCACATAAAGCTTTTGGACTCCACAGACAAACTGGTGCACTCCACAGACAAACCAGTGCACTCCACACACAGACTAATGGACTCCACTAACAAACCAGTGGACTCCACAAACAAGCTGTTGGGCAAAGCAAAAATTAATTCACCATCAAACTGTTTTATGCTTTTTTTTGTAGGTATAAGATGTTATCACAGTTCACATGGCCCAACTTCCGTGGAGGCGTCGACAAACAAGGAGTTCAAATCCTCCTCCGTGAGCAAGGTCTTGAAGATGATGTAGCATATGGTAAGACCAAGTTGTTCATCCGAACACCAAGGTCTGTCTACATATTGGAGGAGGCAAGGGGGCGACTCATTCCAGCTATTGCTGTATTTTTACAGAAGGTAGGAGCAAATGTGGAATATCTGTTCCTTTTCATACAGCAGGTATGAGTGCATTGGCACTTTGGCGATTGTGCAATCGTCGCTTATATAATTACAAAGGCCATGCCGGCCTACCAAAAGTTCAATTAATAGTGTCCTTTTTTCCATTAGTTGTGCTAATTATTTAATCACCCGAGGAGAAATCTAATAGAAATGGACTTTCTTACGTAAGAATGGAGGAAGAAAGGGATTTCACTTTGATATTCTCTCTCATAAGGATTATGGTTGGCTCTGTACTAAAAAGTCCTTATTTGCAATTTCATATGTAAGAATATTGTTTGGGGTTTTTAGTTTTGTGCAATTACAGGGCAAATAGAGGAAATGGTCACAAGTTAAACCAAATAAATTGTCTGCATTGTTCGCAAAACTCAGCTGCCACACTGGTCACACTTACTTGATGCATATCATACATCTCTCCAATCTTAAAAGTATTTCATTTGCTCCCGGTACATGAACGCATCCATTTCAAGGTTCTACTCCACATCTCCTAGATACATCCAGGATTCAATACAGCTAACTGTTTCTACAAGACTGCTTCGCTCTACAAACACCATGCTCCTTAACATCCCTCGTTCTAAACACAACTTGGGTAGACCGTTCTTTTTCCCATGCTGGTCCATCTCTTTGGAATGCTCTTCCACTGAACCTCAGACTAGTAGACACTCTCTCCAGCTTCAAAACTAACTTAAAAACTCACTTGTTTAGTTAAGACTTTTTTTTACCATCATTAGCAGCTTGGTTGGGCCACGTGGTTTGTCAATGTTGCTCGGCAGCAGCCGTTGTGGACAGGATGCCAATTGGATGCCAGCGTTCCGTGGGCCGACCAAAGATGCACTGGGGTAGACAATATCTGAGAACGGTCAGGTTGTGATACCACTGAACTCAAAGCAGCAGCACTGGAAAGACAGGCTGTGGTGGGAGTGTTACCAGTGATTCCAGCGGGGTACAATTTAAGGAGGAGACCACGGGCAACTAAGTCTACTAGAGAGACAGAGATTAGCAGAGTTCTTTTTCTATGCACCAGGAGTGTCTTTCTGAAAGACATGGCTCACTACAAATGTCCTTTATTATTGTTGTTATTATTAAGCTGTGTCATTCTCTTGCCTTTCCTTTCCAGATCTGGAGAGGGACTCTTGCCAGACAACGAGCCCACAAGATGCGAGCCATCTACTTCATCATGGCCTTCTACCGACGATTTAAGATCCATCGCTACTTAGACAAACTACAGGAAACATTCCGAGATGTTGCGAGTTTGAATGATTACGGGAAGAGCCTGGAGTGGCCCGAACCCCCCAAGGTGTTGAAAAAATTCCACAGGATGATGCAGAAGTGTCACAGACGGTACAGTGTGATATTTTATTTCCACTATTTTCTCCTTACATAGTGATGATGAGACAGTATTGGATTCAAACTTAAAATATTGGAATACAAAGCCAAGCAGTCCAACTATATCATGTAGGTAGTTTTTTATTTCTACTTCCACAGGTGGATGTGTCGCCTCATGTTGAAGAAATTACCTAAGGAGGAATGGCCAGAGATGAAAATCAAGATTGCTGCCATGGAGGCACTGAATGGACGCTGCCAAGACTGGGGTTACAAAAGAAAATGGCAGGGCAACTATCTTGCTTCGGTGAGCTTAATGTACATGCATACAGTCAACCCTTGTTATAAATAATAATAGTGGCTTCTTATACAGCGCTCATATCTGTCACTCAGTGACACTCAAGGCGCTTCAGTATTTTCCTGCAAGGTATGTGGAGCTATGAAGTATGAGACCTATTCCTTTTACACAGCACAATGCAATGGTTTTACAAGGTGCTGTGGCGCAATATGCTGCCAATCAAACCAGGAACACCTGGGCGAAACCCTTCTCTTTTCGATAAGTGCACTGGGTTCTTTAACGTGCATTACACAACACAGGGAACCAACGGCTTTACGTCCCATCCGAAGGACGAAGCAATAATGGTTAAGTGTCTTGCTCTAGGACACAAGTGTCACGACCGGGACTTGAGCCAACACTCTGCTGAACAGAAACACCAGAGCTTGAGTCCAGTGCTCTTATCCGCTCGGCCACGACACGTCACAAAGAGCACTGTTATAAAGAGGTTCTGCTTATAAAGAGTACATTCTAAAGTCCCGAATCTCATTTCTGCTTTGTGTTTTTCTGTTCTCTTATAACACCTTTCCTGTTATAAAGAGGTCATTTGGCCAGTCCCAGTGATCTTATTATAACGAGAGTAGACTGCATTCAGTTTGGGGTTACACCATGTGTATATGCTTTTTTGTGTAGACTTTGTCTTGCTACATGTATATAGTCTTCTGCCGCATAGAAGATTTTAGAATTTGCAAGATTACATTGTCCTGGGCCCAATTTCATAAAGCTGTTTAGCAGAAAATACTGCTTGACAAATTTCTATGCTAAGCAAAAATTGAGGGGGGCACCAGTCACAGCAATGCAAATGTAATTTTGGCTGGTAAGCTGTTTACTGTTTCTGCTAAGCAATACTTTTCTGTGCTTAGCAAGTTTTTGTGCTAACAGGCTTTATGAAATTGGGCCCTGCTTATTAGCTACTACTTGGGGGAAGGGAAGGTAGGAAAGCGGCTGGGACTACATTTTTGGACTTCTTTCACTGAGGGGACTTCTATTTATTAACTTCACTGCCACGGAGCAAGGAGTGAGTTCAACGGTGGTATCAACATTTCGTCACGCGTACCACGAAGTGACCTATCTGTCAAAAATAATAAATTTTTGCAAATCGGGTTTTATACAAATTATTAATATACTCCTTACTGTTAACATTTTCAGCAAGTTTGAATACCTAATACTTAATAGTTTCGTAATTACACTAATTAGTAAAAACGACGTGTCACTAGATTTGCCGTTTTGTATTTCCACGAAGTGACCTATCTCGTCGCGCCACTTCACCAATGATATACAAAGCGTTACACACACAGTTCAGCGCGCGTGTGTGACATTTCGCATTTTCACGAAGTGACCTATCGCGATAGGTCTCAATATGCAATGTGTTTGTACACAACGCGCGGGCAATACTCGCTTTCATTTTCACGAAGTGACGTATGTGTTTAGGATTGTATTACTAATTAAAATAAAGTATTCAGCTTTATTTTTGTCTTAAAAAAATGAAACAAACTTTTTAAGTATACCCTGAAGCAGCAGTTTGAAAAATAGTGCAACTTCAATCGTGATTTTCTCCAAACACGGTTTTGGGGGCTGTGAACAAGATAGGTCACTTCGTGGTACGCGTGACGATTTGGACTAGCCTGCTCTAGTCATCATCAGGAAACTGTACATGTAGTTGGTCTTAGGGAGGGTCTCAAAAGTCAGGCACGTTCCGTGTGCAAATCTTTTGGGCATACATTTGCAATCCAGTGGACCATCAGAACATTCTGCTGGACCGCGATGTGCTTAAAAACGGTAACAATCCGAGGTGAAGGAATTGTCCCCTTAGCATTTTGAACGTTGAAATGGAACGTTCAGACCGGTCCAAGTAAGCACACTTGGACACTTGAAAGATGCATTTAGATCATTCTTACTGTTTTGACTTTTGAGATGCTCCCTTACCATTATGACAAAAAACAGCTACATTAATCTCTGCAGACATATACCATTGGAAAAAGATTGGACGAGACAGTCACTTTAAAGGCATTTTTGAGAATTTGTTTGAATTTTTTGTTCCATAACAGATGTCCGAGAACAACCAAACCGCACCCTTTGTTGCAATGTGTGGCCAACTCAAGAACAAAGATCATTTTCAAAGTATCTTGTTCTCGTCTTCTGTAGTAAAGGTATGTTTAGAGAAGGCAAACTGGACCCTTGACTGCTAGTCACAAACCACCATATGCAAACTTAGAGGGTGCCAGACTGCCTAAAACACTAACCTCATTGTGATGCACATGGACAAGTGTACATGAAAAGCAAAATGGCTGCTACATCAAAATGAGATGAATTCATCATGGTCTACTGGGAATTGGAGGTTTAATAATTAATTTGAATCATTAGCTAAAATTATGGTCTAGTTCCCTTATGATCTCTGACAAATCACCTTTTCATGTATTCAAACTTTGGTAGTGCCAGACTAGTAAAAACATCTGTATTTTTTTGGCAACATTGACACAGATTTGAAATCAAGATGTCCGCCTGCTGAATTTTGTAAAAAAATATGGTGACTGTTTTTCCCTCCAGATCAACAAGCACAATAAGTGTGCAGAACGAGCTCTGTTGGTTACTGACAAGTTTGTCTACAAGCTAGACCCTAAGAAAGGCTTCAAACCAATGAGGATTGGCACGCATTTATCAGAGGTAAAAACAAAATGTGGAAAATTAGATGGAACGACCATTTCATTCCAAATCACTTGTCTCTCTAGGGAGTATGTGCGCCTACGAGATGCAAGAATATATTGTCTAACAAGTAATAATTGCCTCGCAAGCTTTTACAACACATTAGGGTTGTATGTACTCTGAGATGGAGAGGAGCAATTAATGTATAAACGTCTTATTGGACTTAATTTACTTGTGGTATGCTTCCTTATATGGTTTCTTATTGTTAATTCTAAACCTTTGGTAAAAACCACTTTCGGCAATGAAAATAATTTAGACTACAGATTTGGCAAGTCAGTCTTGTTCTTCGGTGGCTATTTATTATTTTTAAATCAATTATTGGTTCATCTTAAGCACTTGTTTTTCTCGACCAATCATGTCCAACTACAGGTGACTGGAATTAGCATAACGCCTGGCTCTGACCAATTGGCAATCTTGCACCTGTCTGGTGACAATGACATGGTAGTTGGACTGACCAATACCAGGGGAGAGAACAGAGTAGCAGAGTTGATCGGTGTGCTATGTAGGCAATGGAAGGAGTAAGTACAAAGCTATTTAAACCTTGCTCTCTGTAACATTCACAACATCACTAGGCTGGACTGCCACTTCAAGGTGATGGCTACACTTAACTGATTTGGGCTGTCGACCCAAATCAACTGTCACTAGGGGCACATTGCCACCTACTCCTAGGGCTGAAACAGAGTACCGGTAACCCCCTTCTTGGTCCGTAAGGATGTAGGCATGGGTGTCTTCCACTAGGAGCCTGGCTGGTAGAGCAGAATGCACTACCTTCCCAATTTCCCGAATTAGTTCACAAACCTCATTAAGCAATTCAACAGAAACTGTGCACAAGACTGTGAAATATCTAGATGCATTTATCTCATGATATTAAATTGTAAGCTGACTTAGTGCATTCATTAGTGTAATATAGAATAAAGGGGGTTTTGGGTTCGAATCACGTACAAGTAGCTGGTGGATTTGGGCGAAAGTATACATTGCTTACAATGCAGAGGTTAAAAGGGTAAACAAATAAAATTAATATATGTGGTGATACCTTTAGTCGAGACTTGAACCAGGAAAGCTCAGCTTGAGAACCAGGCTTGAGGATTTGTAGGTGGTGGGTTCACATCATTGTTGATTTTAGAAGCATATCACTACAGTATTAAGCTACAAATAAATGAAATGGACACAGAATTATTTTAACTATTTTCTCTGTGTTTAAATTTCTCTTTTTGTAAAGGGCCAAGAAGCGAGAGTTGCGTATCATCGTCATGCCAACCATCCACTGCCAGCTCGGAAAACACCAAAAGACGGTCAGTGTCCAGAAAGTATCGGCTGATCGACCCCTCTTCAAGAAAGAAGGTCAGAATTTAGTGCTTTTATGGCCAATGGAGGCATAACCAATCCATCAAAGATAAACTAGGCGGATACGAATTAAGGAAATAGGTTTTGCAAAGGGGGGGGGGGGGCAAGAATCCTTTACTGAGGAGCCCGAGTTTATTTTCAAGGGATGCAGCGGCCACGAATCCAGTGAACCATCAGCAGACGTACCCCTTCAAGACACCACTGGGTCTACCAATGAGGTGGACTGTTCCATTTTGCAAGCCAGGAGGGAGTTTTTTCGCTAATGGAGGGTTAATAATCTAGGTCAGGAGAAAGACCGACTTAGCAACTCCACTCCACATCAGGGTATGATTTCATAGAGCTGCTTAAACATTGTCTGCTTAGCAAAAATAAGCAGGATACCAGTCACATATTGTACAAAGTGGCATGCTATTTTGGGTGGTAACCTTATTCTGGTAAGCATATTTTGGTTGTGCTTAGCTACTTTTTGTTCATAAGCAGTTCTACGTAATTGGGCCGAGGTGTCAACATTTTAGTACTAATTTTTACTAGATAAACATTTTCTCGCCAACTGAAAGGCCACTTTTCATAAAGTTTGTATCGTTTAAACTCAGCTCATCCTTGCGCAAGTGAAGGATAAATAATTATAGTACTCTATAAAC
The DNA here is from genome assembly GCA_037783415.1 of Leptasterias polaris. Taxonomy (NCBI): domain Eukaryota; kingdom Metazoa; phylum Echinodermata; class Asteroidea; order Forcipulatida; family Asteriidae; genus Leptasterias; species Leptasterias polaris. The sequence continues at coordinate 4,920,651 of JAZGTN010000025.1, read as the reverse complement.
CAGTTCAGCCAATATATTTTTTATGTTGATTTGATTATTTCACCGTCCTCTTTTCAAACCAAAAGGGAAATCTTGCCTGATGCAGCTTTTGCTAATTGAAGCAATCACAGTCCATTTGACAGAACTAAAAATTGGAAAAAAACAAACTGCCAGTAGAAAAACTGTTGTTTTGTCCGATGTGCCCACTTTTTAGAACTAAAATGTCAAAGGGTGTACTATTTTGTATCTAATAAAGGATTAACTATCCAATCGTGAAGTACTTGTGCTATAAATAAAAGTGAAACTAACATAAATTTTATACTAAAAGGAATACCTTGCAATATAATTATTGTAAAAAATTGAATAATTTTATGAGGCTATATATAAGAGTTAATTTAGAAATTGTCGATTTGTATTAATTTCCTTTTTTGGTGTCATGATAAGGCTTATTGAGGATTTTGTTTACCAAACTGTGCAAGTGTGGATCTTGTATCCCAAATGGAAACCAAAGTTATCAATTGGGAATAAGTCCCAAGTAGGAACTATTTTGACCGCATATTGTTAGTAGAGTATTTCATTGATTTTTATTAATGTGTCTACTCTTATCTATGTCCTATGCAAATGGAATGTGAAGTTAGAAACTGCCAAAGGTTGTGAGAAACAATACACATTTGCAATATTGTGTATTTTGGTTCTCCTCTAGCGTTTTGACTAAGAACATAGACGTTAGTTAATTTTGCATCGGAGATAAAGAATATAATTTGTGTTTTTGTTACCCATACACCAATGTGTTTGAAGCACTGTATACTCGGTGCTTTCCCACGCTCTGTGAAATAAAAAAAAGTACTAACAATTTTTGAAATATCTTGCAAAGCATAGGTATTAAGTAGGCTCTAAAATCATAAATTAAGTACTTGCAAATAGTCACGTAGGTTTAACAAACATTTTATTAGTTGACCGACTTTACCAAAATTTGCAATAGCTGTTCTAGTTTCTGTGTGTGCTTCATATCAAGTTGAAATTTAGATTTATTTGTAGATTCTATTTTTGCTTTTCTTTTTAAACCTTATGGGAAAATTTTCTTTTTGTACACTTTTGGTTAAGACTTGAAAGTGAATTCATTTTAATTAAAGAACATTTTTACTTACGTATATTATGTAATGGAAATGTTCTTTTGGTTGTAGACCCTATACAATAATGGTTACTTACATTTATAGCAGTTTAAACTATTTCATACAACTCTTCGTCTGTCGAAGTCTTCAGGTTTTTTGTGTTGTGCTTAAAATCATGTCAGTGTTTGAATTTGCTTACCGTCATTTTCCTGTATCATTTCCGAAATATTCTTGTTTGTTTGTTTCTTTTGGCATTTTTTCTTACTTTATATTTTTTTAAAAACAACAACAAAGAATTTACTAGAGCGAACCTTGCGACCTCCGATTTAACATGCTGGCGCTCTACCAACCCCCTTGTTGAACAACAACAATATCCTGCATGATTTGTGTTTAATGGTTAATCACAAGGTTCTTGGTTGCAAAAGACGGGTGCCTTTCAAGTATGTGTGGCAAAGTATGGAATTATTTTATTGGTTTGTGTATTTGAAGTCTGGAAACCTGTATTATTTTCAACATAATATGTAAAGACATATGTGTGTGCTTTATTGACAATAGTTACCCCCAAAAATGTTGTTAAGTACTGTTTATGCACCTAAAAGTTGAATTTCATAATTTGTTTATGAATTTTGTCACTTTTGGCCTTAACACTTCTTTCGAATGTAATTTGTCTTGCAATTTATAGCTTTGATTGTTAAGCCTGATTTTTAAACTAAAGCTGACCAATCACAGACCGTCTTTCTTGTCGCCATGAGGCTATATGCTCATGAGTGATTTTGAGTGGTCGGGGCTAATTTGCATTATGCTAATCAGTAAGTGACGTCTGGTAGACTGATTATTTAAGTAGACATTGAAAATTAACATAATGTTACTTTAAATGGAAATTGTTATTACCGATAATGCCATAGAGAATTAAAATATGTAAGTACTTTAAACAAAAGTATACTATTGTATGTTTATTATATTTATATGATTTTGCTGAACGATAAGCGTTCATCATAACTTGCAAATTAAAGGCCAGCATTTATATCAGATAAACTGAAAAAATTACAAATCTTGACAATTCAATTAATTGTTTTCTCTTCCTCCATCGTGACATTATCTAAAATTTTACCCCACAACAACTACCGCAAACTATGAGCTAAAGAGCCTATAATTTCAAGCAATTAATTAAAAGAAAACAAATTTTAGGAAGATGCACATGCTATTTCCTACCTTTTGTCAGAAATAATGTTCAGAATGTTTTTTTCTATTGTCACTCTGTTAAATATTTATTTAATTGTGCATTTGAATTAGCATCTACACGTTAAAGGATCTCTTTTTAAAGCAAACTGTGGGCCTATATTCTTCCTGAAAAAAGTTTTTTGTTTGTGTTTTTTATTATTATTATTTTTTCCTGCAAGAATTTGCTGTGCTACTGAAATTAAGAAATATCAATATTTAAGACAGAGAACTGTTTTGCACAGTTTTGTGTCCGTGTCATGGATAATTTGCGCAAAACATATTTTCTATGAAAGATGTGTGCTAAACTTAAAGAGTACTCAAGAAAAGGCTTCTTAAAACCTTAATGATGTTTTGCAGATGTAGTTGAAACTTTGTTACCTTTTTGAGAGCTGGCCTTGATATAAAATTCTTACGTTCGTTGCCAGTTTAACATGTTTGTTGATCGTTCATAAATCATAACAAGTTGCAATTATAATGCTTCATGTATGGTTTTGAATTTTTGAGTTTCTTTTGTCTGTTTCTCTTTTCCTAATATTCTATGTTGTTGCATTTGACTCACGTTTGTCTCGATTACAAAGCTTTCTATTTCAGTTTACACCCTGCTTATATAGTATGTTACTATTTGTAAATTGTACCTTGACAAAAAACCCAAATGAAGTCAAGATCTTATCTTTAAATATTTTATTCTAAGATCATCTTGTCTTTTTATTTTGTGAAAGTCTGGTACCTGTGACGTAATGCATGACCTTATAGGGATGTTACGTTGTTGCCATGGTGTCAGACTTCTATATGAAACAACTAGTGCGTCATTTGTATGTCTCTGTTTAAATTTTGAATTTTTTATATTTTTAAGCAATTTTCTCGATTTTGTTTACATTTTCAAATGAAAAAGGATGGCGCAATAAATGGTTGTGGTTTTTATAAAGAAATTCACATTTTTATTGCTAATTTTTTGCTTTAAATTGTATAATCAATCATAATAACTGTTATGACAAAAATGTGTTTTTATTTAAATTATGCTATTATGATTAAAGGCAGTATTTAACTTGTTCGTATAATTTATAATCAAAAAATATTTTTTAAGCCGCCAAATATTTGGTATATTTTCTAAGAAAACTGGATATGTAATGATTAGCGTACTATTCGAGGTACAATTATAACAATAATGTTGTTTATACATAATATAACAATACAGAGGGTAGATTTCTGTAAAATAAATATTAAAACAACAAATTTGACACAAGTGCCTAAAACGTACGTGTATAACATGGAGTCCGATTGCATTTGTTTGAAAAATATAATAGTAATAAAATATATATATACTATTGTTATTTTCTACTTGAGGCTACACTGTGTAATAGTATCATAGTAGTGTTGGATGAAGGGAATGCTTTATCTAGGAATAAGAATTAAATATTTGTTTGAGTAGCTTAAATGGGTATAACTCAATAAATAATAGTGAGACATTTTATAATGTGTTGACATTTTAAAAGAAATTACATGATATTTCAACCGACCTTAAGACGATTGTTTGAAAATAATTCCCTTTTAAGAACAATGATGCATAAATATTTGGATGTTTGAAAAGTTTCTTTTATTCTCGTGTTTTCTGACGGTAAATTTGAAGCAAAACTGTTTGGTGAGCTTCGTGAACGATTAGGTTATTCTGTGGGTAGGAAGTTTTTGATCTAAGGTGAACCTTCATATAATGCGTAGAGCTCTTTCTTGTACGCAATGTTTCGAGAAAGAAAGAAAAAAGGACAGATAAACAAAACTCAACTTATGGCTCCCATTTTCAATTGACTATTTTTGTTCAGCTGTTGTGATTTTATTGTATTAATATTATGAATCAAACAATAATTATGTTAAATCACTGTTATGTAAGTTTTGGAAATAAAGAAGACTTTGAAATCTTTTGTAAACAAATTCCGCATTGACGTGTTTACGAGAAGCATTTCTATGATAACCTAGCTCGGGGATATATGTTGTATAATATTTGTGTGTGAGTGAACATTTAGTTAATGAATAAGTTGCTATAAATTTGATTTTCGTTAGGTCGAGTTGGCGTATATGGTATCTTTCCTCGCCTTCCACCTTAAGAACTCCCGTCCGAATCCTGCAGGGGGCACTATGTGGGTTTGGTTTTCAGTCCCCACTTGATTGTTTTCCTCCCACATCTAAAACTGAAATTTCCTTCCTTGTCTTCTCTCCATGGGGTTCTTGGCTAGTGCAGTGATTAACCCTTTTTTTTCTTTGAGAATCCTTGGTTTCTCAACCAGAGTTAAAAATGGTGTATTCGGCGGCGTTAATGAGAAACGGGGAACAGGAAATAATGTGAAGATGTTGTTTGACAAACAAATGAATTTAGCCTAAGCCTACTCATTTACACAAAAACAAATTCATCGGGGGTTTGTACATGGGAATGAGGGACTTGTGTTACAATCAATCAGAATGCACGGGAAGTGGAGTAGGCGTGAATCGTTTTTGCCTCCAGTGATGTGTCAATGAAAGAACAAAACAGATTGGGCTTACTAGACCTCGTGTGGTCATTTGACACTAGCGGGCGCTCTATATGTGCGCCTGTAACTTCTACCTTTATGACATGCGAGTAAAACGAGATGTACATGTACATACATCTCCGGTTTATGTGACAATAATGCTAATGCTGCTTCAAATGGCAAATATCGGGAAAACTCTCGGAATGAAACAATTGTAATTTTTCTGTGAGGTTTTCTTTGAATTAGGTACGATACGTAGGGCTACAACATGTTACCGTCTACAAGATCAACCGAATTGTAAATACAATGTCCAGACTATCATTGCGTAGCCTACTACTTTACAGTTATTTAACTAGACAACAATAATATTGAAGGTTTATGGACCAATTTACAACAGGTGGCCGGAGCGTCCAGCACTGTTAGCATAAACTGTAATCAACCCAAACATGGAAGCCTAAAATGACCACCAGTCACAATTCTCAAATAAAATACCTAAAAAACCTAATAATTATATAATTTACAATGACTTTCCGTGGGCTCAAACCACTCGTGGATGTCTTTCTGATTTGCTGTACTTTCACGTTAAATACAAAACGGAAACCAGGCAGCAACATCAGATTAAAATGGCGTCTTTTTGTCTCAAAGAAAGACATCGAACCCTGCGCAATGACCCCCCTACCGTAGCTGACAGCACGAACTCACTAATTAGTTGATAACTAATTAATTTGTTTATCAAACATTTTCATTTTCTGTATAGTGTATCCTCACATCAAAAAACAGCAAAAGAAAAAAAGAGCCTCCCGAAATGAAGAGATTTGTTTTCAAAACATAAAAAGGGGCTAATTTACAGGCTATCTAAAGAGTAAATAACTTCAATTAGATTGTAAGAAAAAAACCAAGAAAAAAAGCTTTTGATTGGTGCAACAGTGCGTTTTCATTTTCTGGATGTTGGCTACAGATGCCCTTTAATTTAGATGGGTATAGGCCCAGTGTACTTTGACATTATTATTTTAAGCAAACTGTAATTATGGGTTACTCCTTCACAGCACAATGATAACATGTTAAGAGCAATAGAAATTGGCCATATCATGTTATATAATTATGGACTTTCATGCGTCGGTGCAATGGTGATGTTGGCAGGCATAAATGGCTGGCAGGCAATTGCGATACAAACATGCTCAACATGGTAGGCAAATCTACTGTGCACACAGTTGATATCCCTATTCTTTGGTTTTTCTCTCCACATTTATATGACCTTTCACTCTTAAAAAAAACCCCGGAATCATACCTGACTAGATTCTGGGTGCCAGGGGGCCTGACCTCCTTCCGGGTCACATGCTTAAAAAGCGGGATTTTAACTCGGATTCTGCGTCACTTTGACCCATTTTGACCCGAGTACGGGTCAATTCTGACCTTTAAGTTTGTAGAGTGTCTGTGCCTGACCCTTCCCTTATGCATGTCACGTGTTTTGTAGGCACTTGGACGACGGAAACCTTTGAAACGGCAAGCAGACATAGTGGGCAAATATGCGGGGCAGACGAGACAGACAGAGGACTGGGACCTAGGCAACCTCGTGTCCTAAGCTGGCAACCTCCGCTAATGTGACATAATTATTCATTTCTTATTTAGGTTTTAGACTGCCCTGGGCAACCATGTTCTAGAGAGAAAAAAGGTTGTCTCTTCAACTGCAGTCCACTGGTTAAAAGTCAAGTTATGCGTGTCAACACTGCGGCATAGCCCGCCAGTATCATTGGAATGAGTTTCCTTCAATTCCAGTTGACAGCTTAGAAAAACATTCTCGAAATCGATTTTTTTTTTATATATTGGAATTGGAATTATGGCACGTAGGCTCTTGGATGATAAATGCCCAAGTTGTCTCTGTCTCGTTTTTAATTCCTAGTTCTAATTAAAGGGTGGAGTACGTCAATGGTTGTCTGAAAAGTGAGTTTTACTTCCCCAAACTAATTAGTTTTCCACAAATAAAACTATACCCCGAAGCCATAGTTCTATAAAGAGTGGTTCTATTTTCTAATAGATAGATTCATTATCCAAGGCTACAAATTTAATATCACAAGTCTCTAGCGTAGTCCCCTCACGTTAGAATGGTAGGAAATGCCATCGTATTTTGATACCCTTCTAGTAAGTGCAAAATTTGTTAAAATGCCCAAATATCCATGACGCCATAATCCAAATTTTATATTGGTAGAGACATTTTTCTACGGGGAATATTTTAGTTTGTTCTGATTTTCCCTTGATTTTCAATTGAAAGCTGGGAATCCTAAGGAGAAGTATACCCCAACATGTATGTGATTCTTTATGAATGGTTGGGGAGCCTTCATTACTTAGTTGGCAATCTCTTGAACCGGTGTTTTTACAACACTCTGATTCCACTGGATATTATCATAAACCAATTTCATTAGTAATTTCCTTATAAGTTTGATTGTCATATTTTATAATGTATTTCATTTTGCATGGAGCCTCTTGCGATTTGTTGAGTGGACTGGCCTAAAATGGATTACCAGGCCCTAATTGACATATAATTGGTTTTTGTACAAGGGCAGCTTTTTAGGCAAGATCCAGTAACTCTGCCAACGTAAAGTAATATTTCTCTGTGCATTGCGGTTATTTTTTTGTTTTGTAATGGTCGGCCATCTTGTGTGTTTCTTCAAAAAGCCATTTGTGAGTAATGTCTGTATTAGACATTATTCTAACTCGCAAATGGCTTATTGAAATGAATGTAACCAAATCGAGGTCGGAGGGTAAACAAGTCTTATCCTTTTTGATAGAAAGAGATTCAATATTCGTTATTGCAATATTGAAGACAGAAACTACGACAGGTTATGTCAAGCATGGTAACTATTTCGCAGTGCAGGTTTTAATAATTATATGTAAATTTTATGGATTGATAAAAGATAGCAGGCCTACCCCGTGGAAAATGACATTCATTCATGGCGTTTTCGGGACACCGTAGCACAGAATCACAGACGAAATGAGCCATCGCTGCAACTCAGGCCCTTTTCAAAAGCACGGCTTTTGCTTGAGCTCCAGCTCAGGCTTCGTCAGTTATTTTGAAAACGTGCGCTTTCGGTGCGGTGTTTGGAACATACGGACGGGGCTTATGCCGGAGCCCAAGCCAAAGCCGCGGTTTCGAAAAGGGGCTCAACAACTAATTTTTAGGCAAACAGGAAATGGTTCACCCGGGTTTAAAATGCAGCCAATTAATTCCTGATATTAATTATATCAAAAAAAATCGTGCATTATGAAACGAGTCACCAGAACCCAACAATCTATTTAATTAGTTAATTTGAAGTGTTATTAAATTTCTTCACTGACACAGCACTATAGGAAAAAATACAAGATAATAACACGTTTTTGCCGGCCAAATTCAGCAAAAATTTATTCAATTTCATTGACAGGCATTCAAATTCACCTATTTTCCATAATCTACTCAAACTAGGGTTTATTTTTAGCTATTATTATTATGCATCATATTTCGTTTCGTGCACACATGACTTCGTTTTTCTCATTCATTCTCGTTTCAGTAATTGTATTTCTTTTATAGGCTTCAAGACTACACTTTGACCATTCTAGAGTTGAATTTCTGTCACCTATTAATTTTTACACTTGATGACATTCAATGGTTGACCAGCTCTTGCTGCTGGCTTTTCCGAAATTGAGTGAGTCTTGCGGCGCGGCCTAATGAAATTGAATGATCTTGACCAGTGAATGCAAAACTGGTGAGATTGAATTTGACCGTTGAATGCCGATTCAACGGAGAATTTATTTTCAAACAAAATTGAATGAGCCGGGTGTTAAAATTAATGGATTTTTGTTGAAATCGGCCGGGAAAATGTTTACAAAGATAAAAATATATAGAATAGGCCTATACTATTCATACATAAAAAATATATAAATCAGTTACAACAAAGTGCCTTTGAGTGGCAAGATGGAACAGGTGATCAGCACCTCTACAGAGCCATCATAAGGGGGTGGGGTTCGGGGAAGGAGAATGAGGGAGGAAAGTGGGCAAACTGAACGAAGAACGAGAAAAAAGAAGGACTTTCAATACCAGCAGCTAGCACAACGACAGTTTAAAAAAACTCTATAGTCCAACAGAAGTTTCCTTGAGAGAGGCAATGCGACAGGCACTTAGGGGCGAAGGGAGTATTATCTGAAAGGTTACATGCGCGATTAAAATGCAGGGCGCGTTGAGTTCAGCGAGCTGACCGCGGCTAGTCAACTCAAAACACAAGTCATGTACTTGAAGGAGTTTGTAAGTGGACGGTGCCTCTCGGAGCAGAAGAAAATACGTCTGTTGTTCGTATGGAGAAGTACTGATGAGAACGCCGGGAGGTGGACTTGGTGCGAGGGTATAAAGTGACATGGGAGTTTGGAAAGCTTGGGAGGATTTACTCTACACGATTGTAGATAGAGGACTTAAGAGGACGGGAGAGGGATGAGGGGGACATGAAAGGTGGACGGGAGGCCGTCGTGTGTCTTGGGGAGAAGGGGGCACGGGGACAAATAAGGGGGTACAAATCATGTTTGGAGAGACACAAGAGTTGTACGTCAACTTATCATGGGGGTAGTATTTACAGTTTAAGATTACAGTTATAACGATACCCATAATTGTTAGGATAATTTATGTGAAATCACCGTAAAATTACAATTGTTTTTTTTACCGTGTAGTGGGCCCCGTACACGCATGGAAGAATCAGAAACACTGTCTAGCGGTTCAACGACAATTACAAGTTTTCGTTATTTGCTTTAGCCTGCGCTGCAGGTTTCAATGCAAACATCTTCCCGGCCAAGAACTCTACGCCCGAGGTTTACGTAGTCTATCTGTCAACAAGACGTGAGATTTGAATAAATTCTGTACTTTGAATGTATGTTTGACCCCTTTATAAAGTATGGACTGTAATCGCTAAAAAGCAAGGTGGAGGGGAAAATTAAAAGAAATTTGAGGTATTCTCTTCTAAATCTTCGAATTTGTTTGCCCTTTTTAAGCCAAGCACTTTGTGAACTTTAATGGCGTAACGATATACGCAATGCCTACAGATTTGTCAAATTTCAATGGTTCGAAGACCGGTGTCACATAATTATGACAATCTATTAATTTTTTTAAATAAAACATGCCCGGAAATAAATTTGTGGCAAGAAGGGAATTGCTGACATATTTCTTGTCACTAGCGAGCCACTTATTCTTGCCGTCCCACGTAACTGAGTTGTTCGATTTTCGTGTCCGAGGTACAAGTCATAAACTGTGCAACATTATTCGATCAATAAGATGACTGAACACATTCTGATTGAGGATAATAAAGGACAAAATACCAAACAGAAAGTCCCATGTTTTATATATGTGTACTGAACTTGATACTTGATGAATGTATATTTTTCCTAGCAACTATAGAAAATTAAGCATCAGAATGATATATTTTTAACACATTTTGTTGTTGTTGGAAAAAATGTGTGACTCACGATTCACCGAGTCCCCATTGCTTTGATTTTCGAGTCGCGAGTAAGAGTTTGAATCTTTTGAGGATGTGATCTAAAATTGCCGTTGATTGAGTCGAGTCCGAGTCACCAAATTCGAGTCTGACAACATCCAATCCGTCTGATCATTCTTCTGACCATCATTTCTCCGAGCTTTGACGTCACCTCTCAATCTTTCTACGATAATTCGATTACATCCATGAGTGATATGAAATGCAAAACCCACTTATTTTTAGTAACAGGCGTTAGGCGAGCCCCATTTGCATTCAGTGCTGTGCCATAATGCATTATTAAACCACACCATTAAGGTTTCTCGCACACCTTCCTAAAAGGTAAGAGATGGGTGTGAACGAGCAGATGATGCTGGACACGTATACTATGAATATGTGACATTTAACTCTAGTCACATTGGTCACGTTCCCTACATCAACTTGGGTCGTAATTAATGGTTTTCAATGATACAAGTGTACATATATATATATTTTCTAATGTAGCCCCAGTCTAGAAAAAAGTGTCATTCAAAAGTTTACCCGGAATAAGGTATAATTATTCTATTTCTCTACTTTTGTGATCAGTTTCGTTTCACCGCACGCACGGTCAAACAGGGTGGCTGTCGCGGTAGGCACATTTTTGTTTCTAACAATAACATAAGAACCGTTCAGTCAAATCCGGTCATACTACATGTAATCCTCTATTCGAAACCCACCCTTTGAGATAGTGTAGTAACACAGGGGGTTGAATTCACTAACAGGTTACCATGACTCTTTGAAGGTTAGTCCCCATTGACATGTCCACACAACAAAACATAGGTTGTACACACCCATTGAAACACAGGCAGATATTTTGCCTATGCGTTTTGTACACAAAGCTTGAATTACATAATGTAATCTATCTATCATCAGGCTACTACAACGTCTTTCTAGCATGGGAATTACTTTGGGATCACCCCCAAACAGACTTAATTGCCCTATAATTAAAAGCGCCTTCCGATGAGGCAAACGTTATCAGATCAGACATTGATTTAAAGGGACTCTTGGGACCCGGGGTTAAAGCATGGCGGAAGATGGTTAAAGCAATGTACGTACAAACCCAGGTTTAAAAATAAATGGCCAAATAGGCGCTGCTTGCACGGTGTATTGGTGTCCAAAATGGCGGCTATGGCTCAGGCTGGTGGATAGCTGCATCATGTTGAAGTATTAGGACGTCCTTAGCAAAACTCTACGTTACAGTGGTAGCAGTATAGCCGTAATCGCAAATTAAAGGTAAAGCATACCTTTGGTTTCTGGCACCGTTGGATTGTTTTAATTACATATGTAGATAAAAACAAAACTATAAGCTGTGAAAATTTCATTTCGAAAGATGGTATTTTTTTCTTCTTCAGATATCGTCGATAATATGTAGCAGTTATGTCCACGCAGGAAGAATAATCCATAATTGGTAAACACAATCCGAGAATTTTAGTCATGCATGACACGTTTCTCATATTCAAACTGTTTTAAATCTCTTTCTCTAATACCACATTCCTTAGAAGGGAATCGTTTCTCAATAATATTATGTTATACATTATCAACAGTTGCAGTGCTTTTTACCAAGTAAGTTTTTATGAGTATTCATTGTTTTATTTTATTTTTTTATTACAAAAGGGATACCCTCCATTTAAGATGCGGCTTAATACTGTTATTTGCTTTACGTTTTACCAACACAGTGAAGTTTAATAACACTGGAATCTTAGAACAGATTGGGTGAATATCTTTCCTGGTAAATGTCGACGCCTCTTTAATTGTTTTCGTCATTTTTTTCGAGCGTATAATTTTTATGATGGGAAAAAACCTTTGCCTACAAAAGATAATTCCTTTCTGCTGAAAAGAAATACAATTTTTGTATCAATTTATCATTTCGAAACAAGAGACAAGGATTCACACTGATACTAAAATTCAGAGAAACAAAAACACAGTTTGGGAGTACGCACGCATTACCTAAAAATACATCATCAATATGAGCCCGTTTTAACAGTAAACGAAAAACTCCGCTTCCCGTGTGTGCAGTTTTCTCAGAAATTACCACCCTATTTTAAAGCAATTGTAGTAGCAAACCGAAGCGTATGTTTTGATAAGTCAATGCCATAGCCTTGTTTACCCGAGCCTGATGCACTGGAGGCAACACTCCTCTCCCATAATGTCCTCTAATTTTACCGCCGCAATAAAGGCTCGTTGTTATGGTAACTCCAGGGCAAGTAAGAAACCACTTTTGTGGAAAATTGAAAAAGATGGAAGGCCAGGTAAGATTGCGTGTATATACTATAATGTCACGTGTGCAGTGGCGGCTCCCTTGACATTCTGTGGCATCAGACATTCAGACGCCGATGTGATTATTGTCAGGTTTTTCACTCAGACAAGATAATGTCCAAGTCAAGGTTTCCTTCCATTGAAATGTTGATATCTCCTTCATCAACGAGCAGTTTCTTTTTACATGTGGAGCGTTCAATAGCGAAAGGCACGACAACTAACACCAAAGATGTGTCACTTTAACAAAATGCTGTACAGCTTGATTATTAGTTGTCTGAAATTGAAGTCTATTTTGATATATATTTTTTTAACTCCAGGTCTCCGATAAAATAAAAAAAAACACACTCGTAATATCTACATTGAGTGAAATTTGTATGCAGAATCGAATATAACGTATTTAATGTCATGATATTTAACTATATGTAATTAGTGGTGCATTGGTAAAGACTTCGAACAATGCTGTGTAATTTCTATGCAAGACTTACTTGTTATGGCAATGGTAGTAAGCAAAGGCCTACTCTGAAATGCCCCCGTTCACTACAAAGCAATCAAATCATGCCGAAAAATGTGCACCTCCAAAACTCGCATCCATTTTGGAGATTCACTTTTCCGTGGTGTCTGTTTCTGAACGCTGAGGTCGGAGATGCGGTTGGTACCGTACCCCGCTTCACCTTGCTGAACGCGAATGGGCTCGTCGTTCTTCATAAAAAAAATTGAGTGAAATATGAATTGCAAATTACACAGTGAGAGTAAGTTGTTTGCTGTTTTCTCAGCAAGTAGACGCTGTACTAAGCTGAAACTCTCACATGTGACTTGTGTTGTATCTTTATTGATCATTTTGATCTTTAAATCAGCATTCCGCTAATAAAATTCAATCTATGACACTACATTTGAAATTGTAGTACAACACGAAAACATCAGTTACCAGGAAATCGCTCAATTGCCAATTATGGTTTGAAAAATGCAAACAAAGCACATTCTTTCTATAATAAGAGTACTGTAGTGAATGGAAGTCAGCATGAAGCTGAATTGTTTAGACCTCTGCCTCATGCGCATTGAATATTTGATTCCTACACAGAAATCTTGACTATAAAAAGTGGACAACTCCCTCGGGCTGCTAGTATGAGACTCTAAAGACTTCTAGAGCAATTGGAGGAAATCTTTGGCATTCAGTGGGTGTTGAATATCATTCATTTGCTAATATTCTATGAGTCGAACTTACGGGGAATCATGTGACAGGAAATGCGGAAATGCTGACCAAATTGCTAGTCCCTAATTCGGGCTAAAACAGATTATGCTCGGTTTTTAAAACAAGTTTACGAAGAGTACTTTTTGCGTGGGCGTACTTAGGTAGTATCTGTTTGTTGCTAAAAACTGATTTTCGAAAAGGCTCATGTGACTGAAGAATTAAGATCTAAACAATAAACGTCGATTCAGCCAATCCTTAATAATACTGCTTTTTGCAATAGACTTTTCCCGTTAACAAAACCACAAACAAAAAACAAGCAAGCAAGCATCCCGACAAACAAACAGACAAACACCCCATTAAGTTTTTATAAAGTGTAAAATATTGTTCTTCTTGAACATAATTTTTAATTCTGTAATTTAACAAAATATATATTTTTACTGTTATGAGCATGTTCGACAAAGCAAATTTCCAATTTATGGACAATAAACATTGAATTGAATTGAATTGAATTACATACAGCTCCGTATGTATCAAATCATACTCAAGAAATTCGTTGAGAGAAAGCATTTAAGATGCGATTTCTATGCACGCGTTCCCTAAATACTACGCCCGTTTTTGGCCGGTTCGACCCCCAAAATCTAATTGAAAATTAAAAATATCAATTTTTAAGATTTTATAAAGTTACTAGCTTTTGTTTAAGGTATTTGCACGAAAAAAAAACCACGAGTGATAAATAGCATGGCAGTTAAATAAAAACAAAAACATTTTTTGTCATGATCTTGACATTTTCTCACGTCCTTCAGCCATGAATGTTACATGTATTTTGTGCATTGTCTGTGGCATATATACTAATGTTTGGTATTAATTTGTTTTTTGACAGCATCCCCTGTCAACATTTTGTCAGAGAAAAATCATGCGATGCAACTTTAAGATAAGGGGGGTAAATATATGCAGTACCCAGTCTCGCGTTGCAGTCAGGCAATCAATTATGTTATGTTTGCTGTATGAGTTGGGATACAACCCGAGGGCTGAGGTCAGGGACTGAGCAATGTGTTATTCAAGTCGGAATTATGGTGGTCAGAAAGAAACTGATAAATGCAAAGCCGTAACAATAAACACAAATAGTTACAGGTTGATTTCACACTATGACGAGGTTACAAATTGTAGTATCAACAGTAATTTTACATCGTATGCCCTAGTTTGTTTTAGTTTCCCTGTTTATAAGTGTGATTGACTTATCGTCACGTCATTTAGTGCCGTATTAGCGTCATTTAAGCAATCTTTATGAAACAGTTTTTAATTCTAAAGCATTGGTGGTGTCACTGCGATTTAAAAAAAATATGAATTGCAAATTACACAGACCTTGTCCTTGGCTAGTGCCCGTGTGTTGCCGCCAGCACGGTGTGATCTGCGTAGATGTAGCTGTGCATGCTGTATACATATTGATAGTTATATTCAATTGATGAATGTGGCGATGTTAGAACCCAATTAGAAACGCTGTAGGCCATTTTCAACCCGCGACCCTTAAAAAAACAGGGGGGAAAAATTGTAAAATAACCCGACAACATTCCTCTCCAACGTTTTTTTTATAGCTTGTATGTACCCGCAAGTTTACAAGTTAAGTTACTTTATACTTGTAAATATTTTAGTTACGCACGGAGCGAGCAGCCAAAAAAGATTAAACTAAAAAGTACAATAATTTGCGTGTCGTGGCCGAGCGGATAAGAGCACCGGACTCAAGCTCTGGTGTTTCTGTTCAGCAGAGTGTGGGTTCGAGTCCCGGTCGTGACACTTGTGTCCTTATTAAGCAAGACACTTAACCATTATTGCTTCGTCCTTCGGATGGGACGTAAAGCCGTTGGTCCCGTGTGTTGTGTAATGCACGTAAAAGAACCCAGTGCACTTATCGAAAAGAGAAGGGGTTTGCCCCGGTGTTCCTGGTTTGATTGGCTGCATATTGCGCCACAGCACCTTGTAAACCATTACATGGTGCTATGTAAAGAAATAGGTATCAAAATTCAAAAAGTAGCTCCACATATATACCTTGCAGGAAAATACTGACTGTTGAAGCGCCTTGAGCGTCACTGAGTGACGGATATGAGCGCTATATAAGAAGCCACTATTATTTGGGGTTGAATAAAGAACAATTAACTAGAGCGGGGGACTCAAACCAACCAACGAACCCCGGTTTAACGTGCCGGCGCCCTTCCTACTGAGCTATCTAGCCATATATTGTATGGCGGTCTCCCTATTATGCCAATATCTTTGTTCGGGTGCCGTTCAGAAGCCATACACCATTAGCTTAACCAGGGACCACACCCAAGTTTATGATACAACCTGTGAAGCGGCAGCCAGGAGATCGCCTTATAAGGGAATGCGACTTTTCACCAGTTCCACTATCTGATTATATGTTATTCCCCTTCACATTTTTGATGATGTGCTTCTCAAAGAAAAGAAAAATCTACTATGCTTACATTTGTTGCTCCGTACCGTTGAAGGTGTCTTCAGACCGGTACCTGGGTCACCTGGTGACCCACTCTCCCGCTTGGCAAACTCTAGTCTCAAGTTTCCCAGCCTCGTCAGGGTTGGCACCAGGTAAAAAACCTCTGGTACTCGTAGCACCAGGCGTGGCCCTTCTCAGCGACGACTTTACTGGAAGTTCACGGAAGAACATACGTGAAGGAACGGCAAGCCTAACTCTGAAGAAGCTTATGACATTAAAATCTTAAGGCTAACTGGGATAACTGAAGATATCTGTTACTGACATACGGGACTCATAGTCTTGGAGTAAATTCCCCTCTACCCTGTTCTGCAGAACTCCTTCCCGAACCGAATAGAACTCAAAGCTATAATCCGATAATTATCAGCATTCTTTCTTACCAAGTTCCACATTCTTGGGTGCCTACCAAGAATTCTAACGCTCAGTCCGATATGTGGCAGAGGGTGTCTCCCCAATTGTTCCGAACACACTCTTTTCCTCTTGTACAAAAGTACCCCCTTAAATCCTCTAAAGAATTCCTGAGATTCCTGGAACACAGTAAAGACAGGACAAGAGGGCCACATTTTGAACACCAAAAAAGAATTTAATCGATATATCACGTATTGAGGTTTCCCAAGCAAAGTTCAATGAATTGATCAAACACAATCGAGACTTCTGCTCTGTATTCGAACGAAACATGCTCGCCCCAGATTTGGGGTTCACGGATGGTAGTAACAAAAATACTTTCTTTGCAAATACTACAAAAACACAAAATTCATACCGTAATATTATGCATGGGTCTGTGCCTAAGTAATTATTATTAATAATTAGTATAATCTGCGTGTGCATTCGATGTAGCTCATCGCAGTACGCATTTATGCTCTGACAGGCTTCTGTTTGTCTTTAATAATGTAAGATAAGAACATGATACATCTCCCAGGACACTTCATCTGAGCTTCACTTAGGCTTTAAATGTACTCCCCACACACAACCGAAGGCAAATACAAAAAGAAGAAGAAGAAAAAAAGAAGAAATAAATATGATTATTCCTAAGGGAGGAAGTCAAAAACCAAGTCAAGACTAGTTATAATCCAGCAGAGGTATAAATATTCATGAGGTGGACAATTTTTGGTCAGGTGTCCTGTGTTACATTATCATAACAACAAATTTCTTAAAACGGAACCAGACTACTTCCAGTCTAAGGTCGTGTCCGAAGTGGTGGATACAATCCAATAGACCCTTCCCTTGAAATATGCAAATTACATCCACGCATGCGTACAGACACTATTGGTTGGCAAACTCCTTAGAGACGTGCACTAAGCAGACACACAAACGTGTGCTGCGACCATCTGCCCCATGCAAAAAGGCGCGATGTTCCATCATTTTGCCAACCAAAGTGTTAGTGCGCAAGCGCGATGTGCAATTTACATATTTAGTGGGAAGGGTCTATTGTCCGAATCGCCGCGTCATCATGTACAGTGGCGTCCTTTTATTATTTTTATAGCTACACGCCTATAAATAGTCACATAAGGCGGATAAGGCCTCATTTTCGTTCCACACCGGTTTGAATGGAGCAAAAAAACACACAAAATAAGTACCCTATGAAACAGGCCGATGATGGACTGGCTGCTGTAACTCGTAATACACTGCAACTTGCACTGGCTTGTACAGTTTTTTCTTACCATTAACACATTTTCATGTTAAAGTCTTGAAAACATATATCTAATCAGCTGTAAAAATGTTTGTCATGGATGGTGTCATTACGCGACGTTTCAATCAGAGTGCAATCTTGTCTTCAGCAAAAGAGACGATGACGGTTGAAAACACTCTATATATAACACCTGTTCAGCTCTACACGTCTTTGAATCTAGGCACGTAGCCAGCCCGTATATAATACATTAGCCTACATAACTACCGCCGAACAAGGATCCCCAATGGAAATACCTTGATGAAATACATTACAGCTTTAATCAAAGACTGCATCTTTACCACTCCAAGGCACTCTACTGGTCAAGCAAAAAATAAACGCCGACCTCAAATTTAATTATCTCGGTAGGAGTGTGTAACGGCACCCCGTTCAGGCACTTCGCACAGCGTCGTCTGATGAGCAATTTGCTTTAAAGCGAACGTTCACTTTACTAAATTTTCATAAACTAATGAAATTGTCAGCAAAATCAAGATAAATATCAACTAAATACCGTAACACAGACTTATAATTTGTATAACAATTGTAAGAGTTCGTTGTTCGTGTAAGAATAAGTAACAAGCTATTCCCGCCAAAATGTGCATCCCTCAAGCGCTGCATCACCACCCCACAGTCCAGCATTCTCCCGAAGACAAGCACAGTATACTGTTCGCATCGGCTCTGACCAGAGCCAACACTCCTCCAAAAGAGATTTTACACATGGTTGTACCCGCAAGTTTACTATTCCTATAGTTATTTCTATTTTTCACACAATGCAAGCTTCAAACACCACTTTCTTCCTATTAGAGTGGTAATTGAATACATGCTTTATTTCAACAATCTCTTTATAAACATAGATTTGATCCACGCAGCAGCAAAAATACCTGAGCTTTTATGATAGTGAACACACACCTTTAAACATAGCCAGACTTCCGTAGATTCAGTAGACTACAAGTATAACCTTAGCCATAGATGACTCGATATGCAGTTCCCTTCTGGTGTGCTCACTCTCATCGATTATCTGATGATGTTTACCGATTTGCTTCACATAAAGGTCAACTGCACTATTTTGACGCCATAGAGTGCTTCCTTGCCCAAAATGTTACCCAGATCACGGTGAGATAATGCCAATACCTGGTGAAGATGTGCCATAAATCGTAATGCCATATCAAAGATTGAACCTAACTTAGGATAGGTCAATTCGAAATAGGCTGAAAAGTATACACACGGAACTACAAGTTATCATCCAATAGAAACAACACACATTTTAAATGGTTTTACAGGCATGGGTGCACTGATGAGTGAAGACCATTTTGTTTGGAAATCTATAACACTTTTTAACAGCATTAATTGACTATGTAGTATTGGCCCAAGACGTCAGTTTTTGATAGTGGCTAGTGTACTGCGCTCGGTTGTAAATCGTTACGATTTACAACCGAGCGCAGTACACTATCCACTGTCGATCACTGACGTCTTGGGCCAAGACTATTGAATATGATGTTAAATGTGTACCCTAATGCATTGTATAAATTTCCGGGTCAGAATTTAACTGGTTCCGGGTACCAGGAGCCCTGAACCATTTCTAGGTCAGTGTGACTCAGAGTCTGTGTCAAAATAACACAGACATGGGTCAAACTGACGTAATAATCTGACCCAGAAATTGGTCAGGCCCCCACGGGACCTGAATCCAGGTAAATTCTGACCAGGAAGTGGTTAGAGTTTAATACTTATTCTATTTGGTGACACTCAAAGCCAGTCTTGGATAGCGATGAGCTCTAAATCGCACCTGAAGGATAATATGGGGGTTGCATCGTTGAGGGCAGCACTGAGAAAACTTAAAACTACCACGGTAACTCACGATCTCCCTACCCATAGACCCTGTACTGATGACGTCACGGTTTGTTTACTGCATTGCTTTAGTGCTGTACCTGGGTACTGCATTTCTGACAGTATTCTGCAAAATGGCTAAACTGTGAAGCCATCAGTACTATAAGGTCTATACACCGATCCATTAAGCCACGCCCATTTCTCATTGACCAATCACAACCGCGAAATCTGATCACCATTTGAGCTGTTTGGTGATCTTTGCACTAATGGTGATCGGGTTTCGCGGCTGTGATTGGTCAACTCGTAAGGAGGCGGGGCTTAATGGATCGATCTATTATCATTCAAGGATTTGTACAGCTTCTTTTTACACGTCAATCAAGCCATCTTTGAATATATTATGATGTTCGTTCAGCATCAATGCTACTCATAAATTGACTTCCACCACAGGCAGACAACCTTTTGCTAGGTCACACAAATCAGACCGCCCTTGGCTTCCGTTGTCATGTCCACTTCCATCAGACAAGGTTTTTACGTACACATACAAAAACATATGGTGGATACTGAGTCCTTTGTTTTGACTTGAATAGGCTGTTCATCGATTTAGCAAAAACAGCGCCTGGAAACAAGACTACATAAGAGGTAGTGTGTAGTTCAAATTCATAGAGCCGGCTGCATGACAATATACAAAAGACGGTTACAGTTAATCCATAGCCTCGAAAAGGACAGGACAGTGAACAAAAAGATGATTATTGTGTTTGTCTAAAACAACAATTGCAAAGCTGCTTCAACTAATACCAGTTTAAATATCGCCATGGCAAAAACAGGTCAAACTGCTATCGTCATCAATCAAATTTTATAGCTCAATAATGTTGTTAAATTCCTTGGGATTGGAGAGTCAGAAGTAATACGAACAGCATCAAAACAGCTCAATTTGCTGGGAAATAAACCAACAAAGTTAAAGGAGTAGCTTGCTCAAGGTTCGCTTTCTTACAAGAAATTCCCCACGGTCACAACGTCAAGTAATTTTGGCTACGGCTATGGTCGTTGGCTGCACCGACAACGTTGACTTTTCAGCTCTTCGGCCGTAGCCACTTCAGAAGCCATCAATTCTGACACGGTCATAGACTCAAGGCTAGTGACATTGAAGTGATGCAGTGCATAAACCCCGACACGACGGTTACAATTGGCTTATGGCTGATAGCAAAGGACCAGAGACGAGTCTAAAACATTATGGATTACTAATTTGTGATCATCTCCTTCTTCATGACGCTGCTGCTTCTTACCAAAGATTTTTACGGGTTATGGCGTCATGTAAAGTGCGTTATTCTACAGCCGTTTTTTAAAGGGACACATTGCCTTCGGATTGGGCGCTTTGGGCTATAACAAGCGTTTGATGTGAAATGAACACGATCGGAAAGATGTTTTAAAAGTAGAATATAATGATCCACACAAACATTCCTCAAAACTGTGTGGTTTTCCTTTTATTCGTGAACTAACACGGTCCGCCATTTATGGGAGTCAAGATTTTGACTCCCATAAATGGCCGACGTGTTCCTACTAGTCTTATTTCCAGTCGTAAAACGTTGATCACAGTGCTGCTGTGATGTGCCGTGTCTATTGTCCTCAACCCTCCTGTCCACAATAAACATTTTGGTATAAACAACACCGGTTGTTTCTCTCGGTTAGTCCCACAGTTTTCTTACCCTGATTGACGAGGTTTCTTCTTTTTTGACACGTCTTAAATCTGTTTTTGTGGCGATCCATTTTGACATACGAACGGTGTAGGTGTTTACATACACGTTCATACAAACCGAGCTACCTGAAGCTACGCCGCGTATTCGCGGAATAACCAGCCAGATATTCCGAAAATAGAATACATGCAACACAGGGAGGTGAACAGATGAGCCATATTTTATACTCACCTCCCTGTACTGCATGTGTTCTATTTTTCAGAATATGCGGCTGGTTATTCCGCGAATACGCGGCTGGCAATTTTGGGCCCAATACTGTGCTAGCTTCAGAGGTAGAGAATGGTATGTTACCCAGTGTTCATCTGATACCAGGCCACTGGCTACGGCAACAGCCTAACTACTGTTCATCGCGCATTTTGCCATTACATGGACGATGGTATTTACGGCTGGAAATACATATACGTTTCGCGGGAAAGATGTCGAGGGGTCAGAGGCCAATGTTGGTTTTTTTAAATCACCATTCACTAATTATTACACATTAAAGGTGTTTTATTGCAAGAACAACTCTTAATAAGGATAAGGAACACATCCAAACAGTAAAATTTCATGAGATTTGAAGGCAACGTGTCCCTTTAAACTAGGGCTTGAAGCGTGGGCTCCGGCTTGTAATCCGTCCACCTGATTAAAGCCCAGTTTAGGAAAGCGCACATCTTCTGAATAATAGACGGAGCCTCAGCCCAAGCCCAAGCCCCAATCCATGCTTTCGAAAAGAGGCGTGTGCAGTATAAAGCGCTGAACTCCGCGATAAACAGCGCCCGGTGCTCTTGTACAGCGCTCAATCACCACTTAGGTCCTTTAAGCGAGCCCTAAGGACCGTAAAGAACATTTACGCTCCAATAATCAGCGTCTTTAACAACCAGGATTGAACCGAAGGGCGTCTATGACAGAGGATGTTCTTGAAAGCGTAGCCTTTCATTGGCGATTTGAAAATTATTTTTTAAAATTAAGGACAGATGAAAAATGTACAGGTAAGAAAAGAAAAGGAAAGGAATTTGTTCCACTGCAATTTGAGCGTAAGGATGAACGGGTAAGATGGTAAGCTAAGGAAATGTGTAATTTACCGCATTTCATTTTAACCATACCTAATTTGCTGGGATGAAGTGTACATATAAATAACTCTTGCTACTTATGTCAGGTTTCATGTGTTCGTAACAACAGTCAGCCGTGCTAATTATTGAAACTCACAAACGGGACCAGGCTTTATTACGTCTTTTTGGTTGCATAGTGGAAGACATTCAAAATGGCGGCACAATGGAAGAAAGATGAAATGTGAATGGGACCAAAACTTAATCTCGCAAAACTGTTTTCTACAATCAAGTAACTAGAGGAATGATTTAATGTTCATAACAAACCAGCATAGCTCCATATGTTGCCTTGAGTCATGAAAATTGTTTGGAAGAATAAACGAGTCTGACGGTTGGCTGGAGGCTTTAGAGATTTCTTGTATAAAACAGGGATCGTTTTGTAAATGGTGGAACTCTGTGTGCAAAATGACACTGACATTGTTTGAACCCATGGTGACAAATGGTCAGAAGGGAGTGATGGATCGATCTTAGGTGCTTCTTATGGCAGTATTTGTGCATTTTTTTGGTAAATGTTCATGTAATTTGACGTTAAGGGAAATTCTGAGGGGGATCCGTGTGTACAAATTGATGGAATTTTATGCATTTTTTGAAGGTCAAAGAAGATATTTCCCTTATTATAGAAAAATTGTGTTTTTAAATATTTTTATGGTGATTCTGAAAAGAGTTGGTGGTTTAACAACTCTAAGTTTTGATCAGTATTCTCTGATCATCTCCAGGTGAACAACAGCAACAAAACAACAACAACAACAACAACAACAACAGCAACAAAACAACAACAACAACAAACAAGCAAACAACCAGGAGATTGTTATTCTCCTATTCGATTTGAAAATGTAAGTTTTAAACACTAATCGTTAGTCACTGTTTAACCAGGGGGTATTGAGTAACAAAACTTTACGATCGTCCACACCTCGTAACGTAATATCTTACACGTGTGGGGAGAGTCAGTAATGTTCCCGTGGGTTGTTTGGGTGTTCTCTCATTTTAATTTTCGAAAGGGCAGAATGCGCGCCCGATATCGATTCAAATCAATCCACGACTGTCTGCGGGGATTACAGGCACCATTAGGCGCATGTGCAAACTGATTAGTTATACACAGACGGCTGTTGCATGTCTTGCTATCTCAGTTACGATATCGGTGAGACGTAATTGGAGTCTATTTTAAACATCTTTGTCTCTGTTTTCAAAGCATTACTTTAAGGACACATTTCCCCTTGAGAAATAACCTGCTTGGAAAGACACGTTATAAAGTTACAATCTTTTAGAATTTGTAAAATAACAACTTTCCCCAATCCATCAACTGTGTTGTAGATAATAGTAACCTAAATAATTAATCAAATTTTAAAGATTTAAAGGTTATTAAAGATTATTAAAGATTTATGATGTGATAACAATTTGCGCAATCTGTTTTTTAAAACAAAAGCAAACATTACAAGATACTCAGATTATCAAAGTATATAAGGGACGTATTTAAAGAGCACATTAAAACATCAACCTTATTAATAATAATAATAATACGCAGTTCTTATATAGCGCTTTATACTCCCGATGGGTGTCTCAAAGCGTGTCTCTTTTACGTGCATTACACAACACACGGGACCTACGGCTTAACGTCCCATCCGAAGGACGAAGCATGTGGTTAAGTGTCTTGCTTAAGGACACAAGTGTCACGACTGGGATTCGAACCCACACCCTGCTGATCAGAAACACCAGAGCTTGAGTTCGGTGCTCTTATCCGCTCGGCCATGATGTACATCAATTAAATTTTTCTGAAAATATCGTTATATCTACAAATTTTTATATTCTCAATAGATGATAATTATTATATGCGATATTACGAAAAAGGCTTAAGTTGAATAAATGATGAATACAATTAAGTTGAATAATGTCAACTTTATTCGCTCGTGTTAGAGATATGACCGGATTTGTATGCATTGCTTTTGTCGGAAATCATTCCTGGGTTAGCATCAGCTGCGAGTAATAATATTATTGAATGAATGAATGAAAGAATGAACAAATAAAGGGACTGGGTGATGAAGAAAGGAGTAGAAGGAAACGAGGGTCACTTTGACTTGGTAATTCTTCGGTTTGTCTCATTAAAAAGTGTCCTTCCAGGTCTTAGGATGCTTTGTTGTTTTGTCCGTAAAATCCTAAATTAGTTTCTTGTAGACACACGTACAACAGTCGTCTTAAAGCCGTACACTCATCCTTTCTCGGATGACGTCGTATCGGGGTTCCGGCCCTGTTGATTTCCCCGCCTCGAGTCATAACGATTCTGAGGTCGGTCAGAGCAAGGATTTCGACAGGGGACAAAGTTCGCTACATCTGTCCCGTAAATTAGAGATACGGTTCAATGTTGTCACAAATAGTATACTTCTTTTACGATATTCCAACCTTAATATTGTTTAAATCCAGAATGAGTCACATACTAATTATTATTTAAAAATTCTCAATAATGAATAGAAATTATCTATAGATAGTTCCCAGTACACGCCATCTTTACGGGCAAATCGCATTTTGGCTTGCAGGCGCGTCAAGCGCTCAAATTATTAACGCAGCCGCTTCGTTCACTAACCAATCATGCAATGAGTTTGGTGAAATGTGCGCGTGCTGCACGCCGTTCTCACGCGTAACGCATGACTGTGTGTTCCAAATTGCCCGTAAAGATGGCCGATTTACGTCATATTGCAACCTATCTATAGGGGAGTGAACATCTGTGCAATTAGTCACAAGTTGTTAAAGCAACAATTTATCAAACTGCCAAGCCTTTAATTCCAATATGGCAAACAAACATACAAGGGGTGCATCAAATTTGGTCTGAAGATCGTTTCCATGTTGTATTCAAGTGTCGGAGTCATGACTCCCGTATGGAAATCACTAAATAAAATGAAGGGTCGAAAAGGGGGCACAGACTATTTTCCGTTGTCAGCCTCTTTCAATAACTTGTAATTTGTCCGGTGTTCTGAACACACTAATTATTTTATAAGTACTAATAAA
The DNA here is from genome assembly GCA_037783415.1 of Leptasterias polaris. Lineage (NCBI taxonomy): Eukaryota > Metazoa > Echinodermata > Asteroidea > Forcipulatida > Asteriidae > Leptasterias > Leptasterias polaris. The sequence goes on along the minus strand of JAZGTN010000025.1, from coordinate 4,895,051 downwards.
ACAGCAGTATGGGCCTTTCTAGTCCCTTGCATAAATTTCCCTCTAAGAACGGGCCCCGTAAGCTGGGCACCCAAGTCGGGGCCGTTCCCGTGCCCGGAAAAGAGAGCTTAAGACCCGGGGCTCGCAGGTGGAAGAGGGGTTCAATCGATGCATGCGCAGGGATGACGGCCATTCCTGCCTGCCGACTGACGGTGAGCCTGAAGCTATGTTAATACACCCCTCTCTGCTTGATCAAATGATTTGAAAGAAATACCGAGAAATTGTGTAGGTCGAGAATGAGACTCTGGAATAAAGATATCATTTTGCAAAAATGCAGAAGAAATCTGTGTAACATTTCAATGCAAATTGGGCCAATTTCCCGAAAGGAAATTCTCATATCTGAAACGGTTTAATTTTTGTTTCTGGGTGAAGATTAGGAAACACTATCTGCTTTGAATTTTGAAAAGGGATATTTTCCCCGAGTCTTTGACTTAAGAATGAAATGCTAAAACTCTCAAATTCGTCAAAACTAAACAGCAGAGGCCTACAGGGAAATCTGAGCTGTTGCAAGGTGATTTAGAAATAGTTCAAAGGTTAAACCTACAATAAAGCCAGCAAACGTCCGCACAAAACGATGACGTTGTTCCCCTGACAGAGCATCATAATAAGAAGCAATGTTGCTAAAACTTGCTGAAGATGTACCTTATCTTGATTCAATAAGACCCAGCATGTGATAAACCCATAGTTTTTTTAAATATTATAGTGAATGTTACGCCTTATCTTTATTCAGAGAAAATAAGCATTTTACCCGGGCTAGTAGGTTTTCCAAAGAAAGTAATTGTAGCACAGAAGCGAAAAATTGCATTATCAATGCTGGTCGGTTCCTTATCTTGATTCGTAGAGATTTACACCGTACCTTATCTTGATTCGTAGAGATTTACACCGTACCTTATCTTGATTCATAGATAACACCGTACCTTATCTTGATTCATAGATAACACCATACCTTATCTTGATTCATAGATGATAACATCGTACCTTATCTTGATTCATAGATGATAACATCGTACCTTATCTTGATTCATAGATGATAACACCGTACCTTATCTTGATTCATAGATAACACCATACCTTATCTTGATTCATATATATTTAACATACTTTTTCTTGATTCATAGAAATTAATACGGCACCTGTCTTGATCTACAGAGATGAAGCAAACCAGAAGGAAGAGCTTTTCCAAGTAACCCCCGCTCATCTCTGTGGATTAGCCTTATCTTTTAATGACTATTTACAGAGATGCCATACTTTTAGATAATGAAGAAAAAGAAACGAAAAAAACTTTCCCGGCTGTAATGATCTAATTCCTAAAAATTCTTTGTCCGAGGCAGGCGTGTTATTTTTAGCAATCTTGAAAGGTTGTCATTAAATCGAAACTCAAACCACTGTTGGCAAGATTTACTAATGGTTATGCTGTCTTCTGACGCACGGTCGTTGAAAGTGAACGTTTAACATTGCACATCTCTCTCACCCATCGCTGCATAATGTTCTACACTGTCAGCGCATTTCGAACACACACAAAATCATTTTTCGTCAGATCGTATGGTCAACTGATATACTTTATATTCAAATAATAGACGAATTAATAATAGCTTCCAAGTATATCTTTGTTCGATAAAAACTGCAGAAATGACACTTCAAAGTCTCAATTCTTTTCGCAAGAGGATTTTGTATTCTTAATTTTTTTAAAATAAAATGCAGTCGTTCGTCCTTATGGTAATACAGAAATGTACATTCATTGCTTTTGAAGTTCTGAAGACAAAATCTAAAAGGAAATTGGTGTGGATTTGAACACACAACCTTCTCCACACTATAGTGTTTCTTCTTAATTGTAAGTTGTTTGGCATAAATGTTATTATTAACAACTGTTGCGTTCATCTTATCAAATTTTAGTTAGGGATTACCCGGAGCGGACAAAAACTCGCAGTAGCTTGGTTGTGATTTTACAGCACCAGGTTTAGCTGTACTGTCGAGAGAAAAAGAGCGGTTCGTGATGTTGTTTTCAAATTAACAGTTGATGATTAAAATAGGCCTACAAACAAAATGATTTCACACGGTGTGTTGAAAAACAGGCTAAATTTAGCTGCATTAAGAGAACTCTGCAATGAATTTGCAATTCGGATTATCGGTAAAAGATCAGCCAGCCCTCACATCTGAAACCTCCTGAGTGTGACGAGGTAGTGAGGACAGCAGTGTGGACGTGCAGATAATCAATCCAATTACCCCCTGGAAATGGATTTGCGATGGCCATGATGACGTCATAACTCAGCCGTGTGCAAAAAGGGACAACCATCTCAGGAAGTACTTTATGCTAATGTTTTAAACAACCCTCTTGACAGTTTTCTCGACAATATTTACGTGAGGCGAATGTATTTATGTATGACGTTACTGATTAACACATCAGCCTCATATGTCTTGTTTTGTAATGTACCTCATGACATAATTTATGGCTCAAAATAATTGTCATTGCGACTTTGTGGCATGCTTTCATTACTGAGGCACTTCATCGGTTCAGTTGTATTTGACTGTTATGTCTTTTCGTACCCTTGCAACTGGATATTATTTGGTCATTATTGTGTATTCATCCCAAAGACTAGGTAGTTCCCAACAGGCGCCATCTTTACGGGCATTTTGGGGTTATATGGCTTTGTTTGAGCTGCGTCGAGAGTTTCTAGAGTCTACGCAGCCAAGCTGTTCACGGACCAATCATGCAAGGAATTTGATTAAATCCCCCGCGTGCCGCACGCGGTATTTACCGTCACTTGTATGTTAAAAAAAGAGACTGATTTACCCGTAAAGATGGCCGACTTTACACTGTGTGACGTCACCTGGAAAGTACCTACCATTGGCCACCGTCGTTGATAAAACATGCATCCTGCTGAAGCCTTCAAAAGGCTATCATTGGCTGAGAGTCGTGCGCAGCGCGTGCACGACTGCGCTTTTCAACTGTCTGTCATGAAAGATGGCGGTCTATGACATCATGTGCAATCCATCTATTGCCGTTCAATTTAAAACTGCATGAATAACTTCACCAAACACAAACTAATTCCTCCTCTTCCGTTTTTTTTCGAGCGTTTGGTGAATTGTCACTTAAATTCCTTTTAATTTTGGAGGAAAGGAATAAATACACAGCTCTTCTTTCTTCCGGCAGTAGTTCCGGTCGTTCATAAAAAGGGGCAAAAATTCCACCGCTCAAGTCTTTTAAACTGAAAATACCCCTTTATCCAATTTCTCCAAACAATCATATAACCAAAGGCTTGCCATGAAATACCGCCTCTTAAAGAGGGATCACTCCGTACCTTCCATTTACCTTAATCTTCATCCAGCCTCTGAAAGAAAGTGGAAGATGAAAATTATTATCATCCGGAAGATGGAAAGAAAGAGCTCATGTGAAGACTGAAACTTAATCCCTGCTCCGGCAACCTGCACGATCCCAGTCTTTCATGGACCAACCAGTACGAAAGTTTCCTGCACTTGTCCTCTTGATCGCCGTTGAGCAGTGCCACAACGGCTGTTTCATGTGCTTCAAAACAGATTAATCACCGACATAAACTACTACATGAGCTTGGCGCAAACACCGCAATAATGGACAGGTTACTGGCGTAAATTTTAACATGATGTACGTCTGATGTCAATTCTAAATTAGATTTGTATTAGTATTGTGCATAACATTCGTTGAAATGATTAATTTGAAAAAAATTAGTGCACATGAACAGCCGTTGGGATCACGGAATTGATCACCCTCCTCCGCCGGATGGTCAGATCAGGTGAAAATGAAATCCCGTGGCAATACAGCGGGCCTATGCGAGGTTGAATACAACCGCTCTCCCGTTACCCATCCGCCATTTTGATTCTCATAGCTTGCAGGGAGCATCCCAACCTTTACATCTGTCGCGTCTGCAAAATGTCACCAGGTGAGGCAATAACAAAAGAGGATGGAAAGTTACTAGGTTGCATTGCCATGCCAACGCATCATGGACAATGGGCCTTAAGAAATCCCCCTGTGGTTCATTTTCAACCGAACAGAAGCACGTTCCGAAGAAAAATGTAGGGCAAGATGGTAATTAGAGCTGCCTCCAATGAAAAAAAAATATGTATCTGCAGTGAAGAAAAATGCTTCGTGACTTGGAGAGTTCAAACCAAAAGTCCTAGGTTTTAAAAACTAATGCTTGCATTGTGTGCCTACCCACGGCTCATTTGTCAAAAGACAAAAAACTAGACGTGTGGGTTTTCTGTATTGGGATTACTGTAAGTTAGATGTACAAAAACCCATATTGAAAGAATAACTAAGGCGTTAAAGACTTGATAAAGTTAGTTTCAAAATCACAATTAGTTTTTCATTCTAATTCGAATTCCTAGATTTGACGGGAGCCTTGAATAAAATGCCACCTTTTACGCAATAACCTTCCACTAATGAATATTGGTAAACCAAAAGCAAAAGGTTATTTTAAAGATTGCACTTTCTCATTGCTGCATTTTCATCTTTAACAATCAACTGCTGATTGACCTAATCAAAATGGTCTATCAACTTGTAACGCCGTGAGGGGAAAGGTTACGGGATTTGTCATCTCCCTGTGAAACTTTAAGAATATCATTGGATATAATAAACCGGTTCTGTTTCGATGCAAAGGTTTAATCAAAAGTCATTTTGCCATATATAAATTTGGTTTAAATGAAAAATACAATTGACTTTTTTGTTCCTGTTTGCAACTTATGTGCACATTTAAAAAATCTAAAGTATTATACAGGATTGGCAGAGCTGACAAAATAGTCCCAGACAGTGTTCATGTTTTGTGTGATCAACCATTAGGCCTATACATGAAATAACAAACCTGTGAATATTTGGCTTTAAACCGTTGTGTGAGTCAGGAGAAAAATAGGGAAAAACTATTTTCAGCATGTAAACACACTGACCTTACTTTTGTTTGTAAAAACCGAAATCAGCTGCTGCCCTTTTAACGGTTTTCAGATAAAGTTTTCTCGAGTATTACTTCATTTCAGACGGAAATAGTTTACAGAAAAAATGGTTCAAGTACGAACCTCATTATCAGTAAGCTTTCATGTTTTTTATCCTTACCAATCCCGTACACCTTTAAGATACGACGATATTAATTTTTGTATGACATTTGCGGAAATGGAAACTTGAAGATATGAAACAACAACCAGTTGCTGCTCTAGGGGGCGTGAAATAACAACAGTTGATGTTGTCTTGTCTCCTCCGCGCTGAAAAAGCAAAAATATGCAGACCGACGACCCGTAATTATGTGTAAACGCTCGAACTTCACTCTCCAGCACTGCATACCGTCGTCAGTGTTGTTTCCCCGGCCAACCATGCATAATGAGTCGCTCTCACTCAGCGAGGTATACACGAAACCCCTTGTGTTTGTTCAGTTTAAAGACACATCTCTCGGGATTTCGTTTTGCCTGATAATTTCCGGTTTAGGTTTTTATTTTCTAGTCCAATCTGAATAATGTGTACTCTTTACAAAGCGAGAAAAAAGGATAGAATGATACATAGGCTAAAGATACAATTTCAACAAGAGGGCCTGCAGTTAATTTATTTAGGGGAAGCATGCGTACTGAATAGCTTTGTCAGCGAAACTACTAATTAGTGCATAATTCTTTCATAATTATAAATGTATCTCATCCTTCCATACAGTCCTATTTCACTGCATTTTACATCAGTTCAAAAGGGATCAACTTAGAACATACTAGGCCTACTCCCTAATTCGTTTAGCCATGTATTGAACAATGTGTACTTGCGCATTTTAGTTACGTATACACCGATGATTCGTTTAAGTGGAATAACATGCATAATGTCTGATTACTGGGTTATAATTATTTATTCAGTACATGAAGAAGAACGATACGAAATACAACAAGAACAAAACAGTATAAGCAAGACAATAGACCCCACGCATAGGCCGCTATCGCTGTTGAAACGTGCACTCTTAAAGAGCTATCATTGGCTGAGAGTCGTGCGCAGGCGTGTTTCCATTGTTTGTCATCAAAGATGGCAGCCTTTACAAAGTGGGTCTATAGGCTCGTGGCGCATGCCTAGAATATACAAAGTAAACAGCCTCGAAAGGCGTTAAATCCGATGCAACTTGCTACATACAAATACATGAAATGTCTCTAACGACGTGTACGAATTATCTGTATATATTACTCCATGTTAGAATTAGAATTTGAGTGCTGAAACTTCAACATAAAACAGTGTCATTATTTCAGTATCAAGATAAATATTAAAAACACTTGCGGAATTCTTATTCTTTTGAAAAATAAGATCAGCTTTAAGTTATTGGTATTGTAAAAATCACCTGGTTAGCAGCTATACCAAAGAAGGTGAAATAACCATGTTTACAAAACAATACAGGTTATTTACTAACATAAACAGAGCTATTTACAAATAGGGAAAACATAAAAAATAAAAAATAGCACGTCCCCAAAACACATTACTTTAAGAAACATTTGTTATACCAAAGTAGATGAAATAATCTTGTTAACAAAATATTAAAGGTTATCCACTAGTTTAAAAAGAGAAATATTTCAAAAAAAATAAAAAATAAATAGCAAGTCACCCCAAAACATTAAGTGCACTAAGAGAGATTTTGTCAAAATAATATTATAATGAAAAGGAGCAATGAACATTTCTACTGATTTGAATAGGTCACACAGAGCAGGCATGAATGTTTTTCCACTGAAACCTAAGATGAAGTTTTTCAGAATATAAGCCTACACACATACCTATAGCCTATAGTTCAGATTTATGCACGCTCTTTATATAGCAATATTCTTTCAAAAAGACTTCACGCGAATCGAAATTAAAAATCACACACAGTCGTTAAAATCCACTCTTAGTATAACAACCATGAGTGATTCCTATAATTTATTGTCCCTCACCTTTGAGAAAAAGCATCCTTCAACTTACACTCTCTCTTTTGAAGGAAAAATTACGTGCACGTCAACATGGTAAAAAAAAAAACTTTCCAATAGAGACAACAACAAAAACATGTCAAAAAGCCTACGCTTTGGTTTTGATATTTAAATATACTTTGCAAATTTCATCATGAGGGGCTCCAAGGGGTCAAATTAAGTTTGGTTAATTATGGACTCATTTGCCAGTAGATGAGTCCTTAGAAAAGCGAGGAAATATAAAAGTCCTACTACACGTTAAATGGGTGTAAAATACATTTTTATTTTACACTGTTTTAAAGCGAAATTTGAAACATGACGTCATCGGGCAGCAGAAACAAATGGGTCTTACATTCCACCGGGAATTTTCTGCACCAGTCAGTTTAAGGGACACGTTGCCTTGGATCGGACGAGTTGGTCTATAAAAAACGTCTGTGAACGTTTGATAAAATGCATATGGTTAGAATGATGTTTTAAAAGTATAATACAATGATCCACACAAATATGCCTCGAAATTGCGTGGTTTTCCTTTTACATCGTGAACTAAAACGGTCGGCCATTTTGTGGAGTCAAATTTTTGACTCACTTAATGGCGGACCGTGTTAGTTCGCAAAGTAAAAGGAAAACCACGTAATTTCGAGGCATATTTGTGTGGATCATTGTATTATACTTTTAAAACATCATTCTAACCATATGCATTTTATAACAAACGGCCACAGACGTTTTTTATAGACCAACTCGTCCGATCCAAGGCAACGTGTCCCTTTAAGCTCAAGTTCAATGCCGTTTTGATTGAATATCATCCGAACTCAGAAATGAACTAAACACTCTCTGTACAAAAATATACAGACCATTTTATTTGAAATGTGACATCATCGAATGTTCTTTTTTGATTTTGACAAAAAATGCATTTGAAGGGTATCAAACACAATTGTAACGTGAAGTAAAAAGGACTGTATCTATTGAAAAATTTGTGGATCACGAATCTGAATTTGACCTTGGAGCAGAAACAAGATAAAATACCAAAATACTAGTTGTTGCCTTGATACCTTTTTTTAAAAGTTCCTTTTTAAAACCTTTTATGCAAGAACTCCCCTTTACATTTTTAATTTTATTTTAATAAATACATCTGATTTAAAATTACTCTGGGTATTTTTTTTCTTGTTGTATCGCCTGCAACCATGTTTAATATAATTACACGTTCGTGTATACTTCACAGCTAGAAAAACTCATTATCCAGAATGTCCGAAGGCGAAATGACAAACAGCGTGAAAGCTCAATTTGCCAAGGAGTAAATTTGAATCAGTAGCCGGCAGGCAATCCCGCCTTGATCTGTCTTGAAATCTCCGGTCCTTTAAGAACTCAGGGCAAAATCAAACCGTCAATAAAATACAAAAGTGTGGCCGAAGTGATTGGACAGTTCAAAGGCAAAGTATACATTTGCTTTCTGGAAACGTTCAATTGTTTGTGTCCTTCATAAAATAATGTAGATAATATATATAATAAAACTAACTAACCTGTGAACATTTCATTTCAAAAGGGGGTTGCGTTCTTAAGATATCGCCGAAAATCCGGAGCGAGTATGTCCACACGGGAAGAAAAATTCCTAATAGATGGATTGCAATACGCGTCATTGACCGCCATCTTTGATGAATTGTGCACGCGTGAAGAGCTATCATTGGCTGAGAGTCGCGCGTAGCGCGTACACGCGTGCACTTTTCCATTGTTTTACATCAAAGATGGCGGTCAATGATGCGTATTGCAATCCATCTATAGGAATACACAACCTGAGAAACGTATCTGACAGTAATGTTTTTCAGATTCAAATTAAGGGGGATGAAAAACTGATATATTTTATCATAACCACTTTACTTCGAAATGAAATGTTTCAGACAATGCTTTATTCTATCGAAAGCTGCTGTATTTCTAACTAATAAGTTGTTATTGCCATAAGTTTTAAGAGTGATTACCAAACGTATACCGTCCCTCTAAAGACTCCCTTTATATCACTCTTTAGGTAGAACTTAAGTGTATTTTTAACGCAGTCATTGCCAAATAAATTTAAATGGTCTTCCTTTTAAAAGTTATTTTTGGGAACCTCGTAGTTCTTTGTTTTAACAAGTGAAGGAAAAACAACGGGTTCCAAACGATTTCCAACCTTATTACCACGAACGTGTAAGATTTGCACTTGTGCTATATGCGCGCGTGTCATGATTCTAAAAAGCATTCACAACGCAATACGTAAAGAGATTTTATAATGTTTTGATATATCTAAACATTTGCATTTATTAATTTAATTAAATGCACGGTGGGTGTCTTACAGGCACTTTTGTGATTCATCAATTGCATCAAAAGAGTAATTTCATTACACGCTATAATGGACGCCAAGGGTATTACGGTAGACCTTCAGGGGCACCCCTTTCGTATCAATCTAAAGCCATTATTCACTAATTGAATTTATATTAAATTGGACAGAACACACAAACAAACCATCCAAATAGTTTGTTCCAAGTCTTTTGAACACGTCTTTCAAATAAAGTCAACTCCAGGCTTCAACTTGTTTTGTTAACCAAATAAATATAAATACACTTGGAAATGATACTGATTTTGTTGAGGTAAGTGAAGAGTTGAACAATCTGGAAATTTTTCAAGTTTAATCATTATAAGATTTTTATTTTTTACTTCTTAATTTTTTATTTAGCAGCATTTGTCTTTCTCGTATTCCTACACAACATGCATTGTTAGTCAGGTTAACGTTGGGGCAAATAATTGGTTGGTTTTGTCACTAAAATAATGAATTAGACTAGGTCATTAATTGCGATTTGAGAGAATATTAGCTACTTTTAATCTCTTACCTAAATGAACCCGGTAAGATTAATAATGAGTTATTTTTGACTGAAGAAAATGGTTCGATTTATTTGTACATTTTTAGCTTGTTGTTTAAATTTCTATTTTGATTAACAGGAAGTTAATGTTTACACGAAGAAAATGCGTTTCTTCCCAGATCGAGGCAACGAAATTAGTTTGTTTATAAGTTAACAGGGCAGTAGATTTATTTTGATCGTAAATAACAACAACATCTCATTGTTCCGGTCTTAAAATAGATCCTGTGATTTGAAAAGATCTTCAACTGCAAACCCATTAAACACGGCACGCATATGCCCTAAATATACAGCGGATAATATCAGGAAATCTCATATATCTGCAGATTATTTCTTTTATTGAAAATCACGCCATCGTCTTCTTTGAATTATTACTCTTCGGTTACCATAGCAATGATATCTGAGAATGAATTAATCCATGAAAGAAGTCTTTTATTTGGTCAACGAAAATCTACTTTAAATTCCTCCGGGCTCCTCTTCTTACTCTGAAAAAGATGTCGCTGCTGTTACCATAACAACCACATGTCAGTCTCTTGCCTTGTGTAATAAACTGCCGGCTCTTCGTCACAGTTTTATAATCAACGGCTGTTTTTGCTCGAGAAAAAAAAGGGGACAAACTAAACTGTGTTTAAAGGGTTTTTAACGGATAATCTGATAATAAGAAACATGATGGCCGAGTGACAACGACTGGCTCCTTATTTTGAAGACAATACTTCTGTAAAATAATGTATAACTAGCACGTGGAATGTCGTGGCCGAGTGGTTAAGAGCACCGAACTCAAGCTCTGGTGTTTCTGATCAGCAGAGTGTGGGTTCGAGTCCCAGTCGTGACATTTGTGTCCTTAAGCAAGACACTTAACCACATGCTTCGTCCTTCGGATGGGACGTAAAGCCGTTGGTCCCGTGCGTTGTGAATGCACGTAAAAGAACCCAGTGCACTTATCGAAAAGAGAAGGGGTTCGCCCCGGTTCCTGGTTGTGGCTGCTTAATGCGCCGTAGCACCTTGTAAACCCTTATAAGGTGCTAAATAATTGGGTCTCAGATTTTCATCACTGCAATAACCTATCTTTCTGAAAGTATGTATATACTCAGCGCCTTGAGTACCTTGTTTGGTAGATACGTGCGCTATATAAGACTTCGATATTATTATTATTATTATTAGCACGTTAACATGATATTACAATTCCAAAACGTCCGAGTTCTATGAACGTTTGGAATGTCATAGAACAGCCGTTGAAATATGAATAAAATCAGCCTATCTCACACTTCACATCAGGCACCTGGCTAAAAAGTGCTTGACCATCTCTCCCCTGAAAAACGAATACAATTTCACTGTCAATAAGTGTGACTTGATGCCGGAATGGGTCCGTCGACCAACTAGAAATGACAGTCGGCATTAATACCGGGGATCTGGTTGGGGTTCAACGGGTATTCTTGATGGTTGTCTGTGTACTGACACCCCGAACAAAGATATCGAAAACAATAGGGAGACTGCCAACATAGGGCTCAGCTCAGTTGGTAGCGCACCCTGCACGTTAGTCCAGAGGTCAGGTTCAAGTCCCGATCTGGTTAATTTATCCTTTGTTCTACTCAGGATTACTTGTACAACAGGAAGAAACTGTTAAATTAATAGGTGAATGGAACAATAGTTCTTCGAAAAATCCTATTTGTCATGCTTTCCTGAAGCATTTCCTTTAGTACTGTAAATCGAGACAAGAATAAAACCCGGAAAAGAAACTACTCAACAACTGTCGAATATTCTCCGGGTCCTAGTGTTTCTTTCCCTCCAATGTTTACACAGTAACCTCCGGCTCATAGAAAATTAATATTATTAAGGAAGCAGGCCAGCAAGCTTGTTTTTTTCTTCTACAAGAATCAACCCAAACAACCATTCACAAAACAGCTAAACAGACCAATTTATTTAAAAAAACACACTTTCAACCGCTTTGTATAGCCAAAAGCGATCACTCCAAGGCAAACAAGCGGCAATTAAGTATACCTTTGGCTTTTGGAACCGTTCGATTGTTTTAAGCCTATATAAATATAGACATATCCACGTTAAATTTGGGGGCATAAAAGCTGAAGTATTTTTACATAAGCACATACTACTTCGAAGTGAAATGTTTCTTAAAATGATTTGTACTATTGAAAGATGCTGTACTTCTTATCAATAACTTTTGTTGCCATTAATTTTAAGAGTGATTACCAAACGTATACCTTCCCTTTAACGGGGCTGGACGTTTGAGATAATGTATGATAATATAAGCACAAGACTTGCACAGTCTTTAGTGAGTTCGGTGTAGATGACTAATGACGTATCACGTCAAAGTGTGACCGGCACAAAGTGTACACAACTCTAAGAAAAAGAAGAAAACAAATTAATAGATGAAACCGCACGATTTGACTTAAGGGGAACCGCATAAGACTACAGCTGATTATCAACGGCTGCTTGAATATGGAAAGTGCAATGTCGTTGAAACCTATATGTGGTACTATAATTCTAATGTTCAAACTTTCTCTTTTCATGGAAGAAAATACTTTTTGTTTTATGCACCATTTTTCACTGTGCATGTCTGGTAACGAAACCAAGGATACCTCATAAGTGGACTTAATCAATGCTGCTCGCAAGCCTATAAGGAAACTTGCAAACAAGGATACTTGCTATGTGAACCAGAAACACTTTGGTTGTTCTCGATTTTTGTAGCGTACACTACCAATCCTAGTACACGGGACCTACGGCTTGTCCCATCTGAAGGACCAATCACTTATGGTAAAGAATCTTGCTCAAACCCACACTCTGCTGATTAGAAACAACAGGCCCAAATTCATAGAGCTGCTTAAGCAGAAGATTTTGCTGTCAGTTTCTTACTATTAAAGTAAAACTAAGCTATGATTATCATAGTTCTATAAACATGCTAAAAAAAGAGTACTATCGTACACTATACATGATCATGGTGTGTCGTGGCCGAGCTGAGTGCACGGTATGCAATGTAAAAATAAAAGTGCCAATGTATGTACAGAAAATAATCATCCATAAAAATAAACAGGTTCTTTCCTTGTGAAAGTAGAGCTTAATAAAAACCTGTCCAGTGTTATTTTAATTTTCTGTTACGAAAGAGGCTTATGTTTTTTATTTTTTATTTAAACTTTCTGTTTCTGTACCACGTGTAATTATTTTCATGTTTGGCACCAGTGTGTCCGATCCCCGACCAGGTTCATTCCTCCTATCGGGGAATGTTTGAGCGTGAAACTAGGCTTTCTGCTTGACTGTTCTCACCAGTACATTCTAGCTTTGCTGAGATGTAGAACAAACAGCCATTCCAACAGGTTTATTCCACGTACTGCATCTCTTTGGAACTCCTTGCCTGCTGCATGTTTCCCTCCATCCTACAATCTATTACTATTTTAAGAGGAATATAAATTCCTACCTTCAGCTCCCCTGAGTTATTTTCAACTTAACTGCGTTTTTCTTGTAGCACCTTACCAAGAGTGGCTTTTGGCCATGCTTGGGGTGAAAACATAATAATAATACATGATAACACAAAATAAACACATTTCTTTCATTGGTTTTAACTATTTAAAAAAACTGTTTTCATGTTAAGGTTAACGGAGGAGACAGGTTGTGGAGTAGAATGATCATGACATTTTTCTTCTCACGAAAACAACGTTCCTTGCTTACATCACAAGCTAGGCCAATATTCAACCTGACTGCACACCATTAATATACTCATCATGGATCTGTCACTATTTATTATCATTTCATATGGGTCTCTTTGGATAAAGGAATATGGGGCATAGAAATCAGGACAGGCACGCTGGAACAGGATTATTCCTGAAGGAATTAGTTCATTGAAAGATGCCGTTGGCATCCGCTGAGGAGTTCGTCCACAAAACACTTCTCTCAAATGTAGGACGAGATGAGGCCGGTGTTCGCAATAAGCTGTGCTCAAAAACAGCAAATAATTTCCTTATTGAAAAGTTTTTGACCTACTTTTCTTCTAACCATGATAAATTGAACCTATAAAGAAAGGGTGCACAGAGTCCACATTGAAACATTGTTTTTGGAAATGCATTTACATTTTTCAACAAGTATTTCATACACTAGCGTGATCAGAAATTGTTTTAAAACCCTGCAGTAGTGAGGGTGTCAGCACATGCTGACGTAGTTTATAATCCATTGTCTCAACCACATCGTACACACTGCATGCACTGGTAAGCTCATACGCCATGACATCCTAATAAGCTGTACCATACCACACAACCTAGAGGGGATGTCAATCAACAGGGGTCAATGATTTGGATACAAGGGGGCTTGACAACATTCCGCTAGCATCCTCTTTGTACAAAACCGGTATGTCAATTATCAATGGTAGATGAAAGCAAGTTATAAACTTAGTTAAGCAAACAAATAAGCTAAGAAGTAATTCATTACCTGGACACGTAAACGACACACTGAGATATATATATTAAAAAAAAAAAAAAAAAATCGTTGAAAAGTACAAAAAAACCTCTCAACCTAAAGAAAAAGCTTGTCAGTGTATCCTTTTGGAAATCATGATGTTTGAAATTGGGGACCAATAGTAACCCACACAACTCTTGCATTAAACTTGGACAGAGCGCTTCTCTGTGTTTTTTCCTAAAGCTATATCCCCTCTGAGATGATAGTTTCCCCTTTGGGAGCCATAGTGTCTCATTATAAAACACAAGAGACTTCAATTAATGCCAGCGTTGTAACTTTGTGTTTTATAAAACTGGTGACGCATGATGCTTGCATGGAGCAAAAAATGTGACAGTGTACAATTTCAAGAACCGCTGTCGCAACAGCGTCTGTGAGGTGAGTATTAGTCATTAAACTTTGCGGTGACCCCCTCCCTCTCCCCCATCGGCCATGAACTTCAGCAAGACCATCCCACAAGTATCCTACTACAAAACACCACTGTAATGGTTAATAGGGTTAAACACAGACGGTCTGTATTGGTCCCCAAACGTCCCGTGGCTTATTATATAGAAAACAAACTCAATATCTGTGACCCTGTTGTACTACATCATTGTTGATCGCGTGAAATAACACATCCTCTGTTCCCTGCATATATATCCGTCAGATTGACACTGTATACAAAAGTAACTGCAGAATGACAGGCATCCTTGTAAGCCAATACAATCAACAAAGGATCTCTAACACTAATTTCACATTTCAATTTGGTAGAGACTTCATAACAACGGGAGCCAAAACAGCAATGTGATGGTAACAGAACACTGATTGCGAATTGAGAGTTTTTAACCGTCTGTATAATATGCGGTATAGAAGATAACAGAGTAAACTGAACTGTAAATAATTCCCTTATATTTTGTCTTTAAATATGAAATTTCACTTTTGACAGTGACCCAAATGAAACAATAACCGAATGACAAGGTCTACATTTACCAGTGTGGTATGTATGACTTGACTTATACAAATTCCAAACAAAATTCCATTGGACAAAGAGGCTTCTCACCATCAAAATTCTCGTTCTTTATGATAATTATGAAGAAAAGAAGAAAAGTAAAAGAAAAAAATTGAAAGAGAAATCGAAGTTATTTACACCTTTTAAACTTGCTAATAAATGCTTTATCCATCCGTGAAAACATGAGTATATCATATTATAGGTAATACCTTACCTAATTAGAATCAATTGAACAAACAAACAACAACAAAAACAACAACCATTTTATCTTAGCTGTGCTTTTCTCATTGTGGTAAACTTGATACGTTTCCAAATTGTCATGGGAAATGGACAATTTGTCCGTCTTCATCACTCATTTCGATGTGCAAGATCGAAATAGACACAGACACACGAAACATACAACGTGTATGCCTACTGCATATTTTCTTAAACACACAACCAGCTATCTGACAGGTTTTATCTCACAGATGATGATGTTGTAATGTTTTGTTGCTAAAAAACTATGATTGGAATTAATGTACCAGTCTCTTTTAAAAAAGTACAATGCACTTAATAAACAAGCTCATTAACTTGAAAAGGTCACTGTTCTTATGAATAGTTGTAATATGTGGATAGCCAATGCAGGTGCACACTGAGGAGATATTCGTGTGATGAGTGTTATTGCTTGTGTCAGATAGTCCGTGATTTGGACATAAGCAGCACCGAGCCGCAATCCGAGTGGAAAATCAATGCTGGCGAGTCTAATGGCAATACCCAAAGCAATGCGTGGGTTTATACTTCATAATATTTGAAAGAGACTGTTCGACCATGCCCACCAAAACAACCCTCCCATCATAACACCAGATAGGCGAATTAACTTGTTGGGGAGAATGTGATTTACGTACCCAGTAGGCCTATGGTCTAACACAACACAATAATTTCTGAGACATCCGATGGGTGAAACTTTAAGGGGGAGGGGGAGTTAACCCCCCCAAACATGCCCCAGCATTTTCAATCATACACCCCATGGATGCAATCTGAAGGGTGTGAATGTATTCCCCGAGTATTGTCTGGCATAGTTTAACCTTTTCTCTAAGACACTAGCGATGTGAAGAGACAGATTTGATTTCTATTGACAGGTTGCGAAACATATCAACGGCTAGTGGGTGAATATGGGGGCGGCAATGGTTCGTTAATATGCCGAAGAAGCTCTTACGTAAGTTGGGACAGTTTGTGAGAGGGAGGTAGATCTATGCTCCTCGAGGAAAAAATTGCAATATTAATAGTTAATTCAATCATTGCATTACGACTTTATCAATAAAAGAATTCGAGATATTGATAGTACATGTTAGACAAATGCTTTGGTTTTTATTCACTGTTTGCGTTGGTGCATTTTTAAACATTGTTTTCTATAATAATATAACATGTCTTTTGGCTGGCCCAGTGTTTTTGTTCTAATCGTCCTTGTGATTTTTGCTTTAATGTACTTAAATTACCAACCCTGCCGCACACGGTCTATTTTAATGTTTTATATTCTCTTTAATCTTTGTACATGTATTGTCTCGTACAATATTTTCTAATCTCATATTAATGAATGTTTGTAATTACTGGGCACCTTTGAAAAACTGTGTTTCAAAGGTTTCTCCAAGATAAACAACTAGAAATAAATGACAAATAAAGTAAGTAAATTAATCAGCAAAATTAAATTAAATTAACGATCATTAACAGATTAAAATGGAATAACTTCGGTCTAGATCCTTTAATGCATTGATTAACCCCTACCAAAACAAACACATCACACTTAACACAAGGTAAGCAACATTCTTTCAAATTAATTAAAATTCCACCTTTATTTGAAAATCATTCAAACAATCTGCCTTTCAGAAATTATACTATTTGGTCAGGGAGCACGACCATATGCATTACTGACCGTCTTAAGGCACTCGTAACACAATCCAAAACCTCCCATAATCACGTTACACATGCAATACGATACCGATTTTTTCGTAGACCTACTGTTATTTAAACCCCAATGTCTGTTGGGCACATACACAAACTAAAGTGAATGGCAAACATATTGGAGCGCAATATTGAATTACAAAAGGAAGAAGGCGTTTTTAATGTGTGTTGATTCTAAGGTGAGAGTGTTGGCGTATATACAAGCACATAGCCGTGTGCTACACTCACAAAAGTATTTTGATCAAATCAAATGAAATTCAACCGACCATACTTCATGGTGAAATCATCGAAATGTAAGTCCCAGACGTCGTGCTTAAAGTATATTTTATATGTTTGTTTTCATTATTTAAAAGACTGTTCAAGATTTTGTTCCGAGCAGTGAGATGTCTTAGCACAGGGGGTTGTAGCTTTAAAATTATCATCATCATAAAATTATTGTCAGTGGACAACCGTCATCCATGCTCATCACAGGGTGTGGCGGTTGGTGTGGACGGGGAATGGTAGCTGTTCAAAAACCGAACCAATTTTGATTTGGTGAGATTGTTAAAAGCATTTCTACGAATGAAATTTAGTCTTAATTCCTTGAGCAAAAACCCGCCTATCTTTTTGAACAAAACTTGAGGCTGTCTTTTTTTTTACAACAAATGACACAAATTGTTGCATCTCATTTGAGCATGATCAACTCAATGTGAACTAGGAGTAAGATTAGCCTGGTGCTTGTTTAGTGTCTGGTACGGTGTAACAAAGGATTCTATTCTAAAGTGCGTAAATACAGGGATCAAGACCAAGATGGCCAGGACGTGAATAATTTCTTATTGCATCATCTTTTTTTTCCTGTGACAACTTCTTATAGAGGTATCTCAAGTATCCTTGTTCTACTTTCCCAGGTCAACAGCAACAGCAACTATTCGTAACAATTTATATATAGCATTCTCACACTGCACCCTCGTACGTGAGTCACCAATGGTGATCGACTCAATGTACCTATATGTGGGATAACAATTTGAAGTTGCAGTACACGGGGACAAGGACGCGTTTCTAATGAACAACCGATCAATACTCAACCTCTGTTGCTAACCAACACCTCGATTCGTTTCACCGTGAGTAATATCATGAAGACAATACATATGGCAGTGTTTGGTTTGAACGATTTGTAATATTCTTTTGAGTCTACAACCCTTTTCGAAACGAGGTTTGGGGTTTTTGGCTAAGGCTCCATCAGTCATAACATATGTGGGATTTCTTTTACGGGGATTCAAATAGGCGGACGGATCCCAAGCCAAAGACCGAGACCAAGCCAATGCCGTGGTGTCGAAAAGGTCCAAACCCCTACAGCCGCAATAAGGTATAGCATGGAGGTAGGTCTGCCAAGACCTACAATTATTTTTAGAAGTGGCGTAACCAGACATTTATTTGTATTTTATTTATTTTAATTTCGTTTCTTTATTTATTCATTTATTTATTTATGTTTTATCTTCGGGGGAGGGGGGTTGGCAAAGACTGTTTTGCTAATATTTTTAGTTTATGGCTATTTTTTTCGGGGGAGAGGGCTACTTAATGTATCGAATTGATAATTTTTTAAAATCTAATTTTGGGGCAAGAAGGGGGGGGGGCTCCCACCCCATGCCCCTGGTTACGTCATTGACTGTTTGCCTTACACCGACGTTCAAAAAAATTAAAAAAATGTGTTTCAATTTATCTATTTAAATATACGTTTGGTCTGTTTTTCTTTGTCACAGATAAAAATCAATGCATGAAAGGCAAGCATGGAAGACCGGAAAAAAAATACCAGTCTTGTCGACAATGTCCTCTGCATTTGTGATTGTTACAGCCTTGGCTAATTACTTGAACTTTGTCGTATCTTTTTGTGCATTTTTGTAAAACCGGGTTAATAGTTAAAGCAGTGTTTATATTAACAGTAACACTGTAAAAACGCGGGTTTTCAAATTAACACCATGAGTGTTGTCACATACGGATACCCAAGAGAAAATCAAAATTAACACCATAGGGTTTTGAAATAACTGTGTAATTGTGTTGGCAGAAAAATGAGTGTTATTTTAACACCGTATGGTGTAAAATTTCATTCTTTTTTAGGTATCATTATGTTTCAACACCCATGGTGTAAATTTTAACACCCCAGTTTTTGCAGTGTAGTTTGTATAGACCCATTGCACAACGTGCAGCGCGCATACACGCGCGTCTCCTGTCCGAAATGTTGGGTGTCAAAACGTGCACAAAAGGGTGGTACACGTGTTTATGCACCAGTGCGCGTGAAAACACGTGTACCATCCTTTTGTGCACGTTTTGACACCCAAAATGGCTGACAGGGGACGCGCGTGCAAGTGCGCTGCGCGTTGTGCAATGGGTCTATACAACATTGTGTTTGTTGACAAAAAACATCTAATTACAGAGTGTAACTACTAATTGTGTTGCATTAAAAAATCCAATAGTTATATGTTGTCTTTTTTAAAAGCATGAAACTGCATTATTTTATCACGCACTCCTGGGAATCTAAAAGACTGTATTCCTACGTCAATAGAATAACAAAGACTGGCCCTACTTCCTGTTCTAGCCCAGGAAGCATTCATTCCGGTGTTTTGATCGGATACGCTTCTGACATTTACTGCAAATGACTTTGTTACAAACAAAAATACAGTGAGCTGGAGGTCAGGGGCGGATCTATGTTGTAAAAGGGGGAGGCACAATCTTCCTCGAGCATTTCGATAAGGTTGGTGGGTGACACACACATTCATTATTCACAATGAGCCACCTGGGATTATGTGGGTTTTTATCCATCTCTAGACCTCAGAATTTCTTCACAACATTTTCCTCACACTTTAGTTTTCAGGCCCTAAGGGCTTCATGCTTCCACAGAGGCATCATTGGTGCTATCTTGGAGCTAGGTAGCTCCATGGCGATGTGACTCATTAAAACATAAAACGAAGTTGAGGGTGGGGCCAAGGTGGGGAAAAGAGGAAGTGTACGCAAATTACCTCATTGCTATTTGGGGAAAAACGTCATTTTACTCTATTGTACAGTTGATTCTGGATTTAAAAAAATCAATCATTTATCGAAAAAAGAAGAAACCCAACGTGCATGAAATTTTTAATATAAATAATAGAATGGATCATCCAATAACTTTGAGAGTGTTTGTTTTAAAGCCCGTCAGTATATATGTCCACATCGCATTAAGTTGATAACGTGGAGCTATTTTATGTGCTGAAATTGCTGAAGGAAATTGTAAAACTCTTTAAATATTTTTTTTTCTCTCGTTTGACTTGCAAAATGCAGTAATGCCTGATATTTTAAAAACTCTTGTCTACACAGCGTCGAGACATTTACAACGGCGTGCATTTGTACACGTTCTGAAAACTCACGGGTCTGAATTGGCAGGGATTCTTGGTCCGAGGGGACCTGACCCGGGAAGCGGTTAAACATGAGGTTTAAACTCGAATGATGCGGTCGTAATAATAAAACTACCTTGTGTTCACACATCTCGAAGTTAAACCCGAAACGGTTTATCTTCGGTTTTAAGAGGTCAAACAGCACCGTGACCCAATACAACAACATCCGGTTTATTCACAAAAGAAGTGGAAAGCGATGACTGAGAGATGAAATCACACAGAGTAAAGAGGAGGGTGTCACCCTCGTTTGTGTTCATCTCCTGCTTTTTCTGTGTGCTTTCATCTCTGTCATCTCTTTCCACTTGACTGCTTTTGTTACACCAACATAACTAATCATGTGTGTTGTGTTGTCATCTAGACTTGGAGAAAGACTCTGCTATGATCAAAACGTCAGCCACTAACAAATGTTTGCATTTATACCATTTCTTGGTTGGTTAGCAGTTTGCAACAGCTTATTCTATTTTCTCAAGTATCGTTTGAGTAAGAAAACTGTTTGCAAGAAAAACAGCATTTTAAAGGAAACTTCTTATGAAGTTTGGTATCTTGCAATAGTGAAACCGAATGAAGTTTTCGACTGAAAAATTTGGCAACACATTTCACAGATAACCATCAAATTTCACCAAGTCATAAAAACACAGATTTACGAAGCTGATAAAATAACTCACAGACTAATTCAGTAATTTTTCTCAACGGTACTTTTAATGATAACCGAACGAGTCTAAAACATTGATCGCACCGCCATCTTGGCTGGTACTCCACATGGTGGGTGGGTGACTTAATTAAAAACCTCCATTAAATTAAATACAGTCTTGCAAAAATTATGTACACCACATCACGTATAATTTACATACTAAAAACAATGACAGTAGAATCTTTGTATATACACATTGACATTTCTGTGTTCTGGTACACATTGTAAGTAAATTTATGTTTTTTAATTATTTTTAAACAGATTTTCAGCCAAATAACATTAAAGTTTAAAATGCATTACTTTGCAAGGTTCCCATCTAACCTGCGTCATATTACACACCTAATTGTATTATTTCTAAAACAACACCTTAGTATTTTGTTTAAATATTTATTTATTTGTCGACCATTTTAATAGACAATCGAGGTCTTTATTTATTGATATATATTTTACAACTTCTAATACTGTTGAAATTTGCATATCTATTTTCAAAGCATCTTTTTGGAACAACAGCTTTGTTAAAAATGCGCCAATAATCCTCTTGCGATGATATTGATATGGAATAACACTAGGGCAAAATAGTCAGGTTCCTCTCAAACTGGTGTAATAATATGCTGTTACCCAACAGGGTACGCAAGCTAGGAACCAAACCAAAATGGCCGCTAATGATTAAGTCACATTGCAAATTTAACTTTACCACACCGTTGCCTGACAATGCATTCCAGTCACGTGTGCAATTAGTCAGAGAGCAAAATGGCGCGAAAAAAAGTTGATTGAAAGGTCGTGTGGAGAAATAAAAGCAAATAGACTCAGAAATCTAATCTTCTTCACACGCGATCTGGTGAATAAGAAATGTCAACTAATCATTCAAATGTCAAATTTGGTAAAATGAGACACTTGATTACAGCGTGTGCAGACTTTTAGTGAAACATTCTGACAACTTAATATTGCAAAGATACCCAGGATGTGTTTTCTTAGAAGCACCATCTGTGCTGAAGACATTAAAGCGTAATGGGAAAGTAAATTATGTTTGATAGCATGGCTTTGGAATAAGATGTTGAAACCCAACACCTTATAGGTCCATGCTATAAATTCACTCTTTCTATTGGCGTCGAGATGACCACTTTCATGTTGAACAAACAAATCATATCAAATGAGACGCCATGTCAAATGTTTTTCACCCGCGAATGTTCCTGTAGGCCTATAGTAATTTGATACAATATGAATAATGTATGCAATATCATATTGGCATAATAACATACAGACCCTATATAATGGACAAGTCTGATTTTATGGATCATTTACCACTGCTTCACTTTAATATCGTAATATTCACATTCCATTGACAACCCTATGCTTAATGAAGAATTAAGAGACAAACATATTGACGTAGATTTCATGGATGATAAAACTACCTCTGAAATACAATCTTAATCTTCAATTTGTATGTTATCCCATATTTTTATTTTAACCGATATCCCCCAAGCTTTCAACTCCGTCTAATCAACTTCGGAAGACACCGAAGGTCGTTTCCAGCATCCGTATTGTCAACAAGCCTATACGGCCAAGTAATTGACATAGCCTGGTCTGAGTCTCCTCCTGCATTGTCTGGTGTATGGATGGATGGAGACAGAGTTACAGGCTAGGATGAGGCTATGATGAGACGGGTGGTTTGCAAGCAACTCAGAGAGAGCGGTTTGCGCAGACATGAGGTTGATGTCGAAAGAGACGGTGACATATTCTGCATCATTGCATTTATCAACGTGTCAGTGTCTTAGTCATCACCAGACGTAGAGTCGATTACATTGATTCGAATTCTGTTATTCGTTTACACTGTCATCGCCTCATACCAGAGGGTATAAACTATAATATTCGTATTCGAATACACGAACTAATCATAAACATTCCACTCTAGTGGCGATATTCTTTCGTATCACGATGGAGATATTTTGAAAGCCCTGACTGTAAGTAATACTGAGTTCAGAAACGAAATATGTCTCTGATAACTACATAGACTGCACTGCACTGGATATAGGAAAAATCATAGCCTACTATTTGCAAGAGTTTTTCAGAAAGACAATTCATAAAGGTTTTGTTCCATTTGCGAAAGAGCTTTTAAGGACAATATTTTGTTAATTTACATTATTTTGTTAAGAATAGTTACAAGTCGGGGGAAAGTACACCACAGTCTAGTCTGCCTGCAGCTATATGTAAACTTGTCTAAAATTACACGGTACAAAGTATAATTAAATTCTTTAATTCTACGTACAATATATACACATTATTTATATCAAATTGTTACTTCTTTTATAACGAGAACGCTTACGTTTTAATGTTATTTGGCTGAAGATCAAAATACGTAACAATTCTTTTCGACACTACACTTTACACAGGAAAAGCATCACATAGGCCTATCATAAAATTGTACAACATGAAGACTTGACTAATATATTGCGAGCCGTATTGTTTACTGTTAGGTATAATTATGTGCTTCAGTTGTCTGACACAGTGCAGTAAATGTATATACATAAAGAATGATCGATTGATCCCTTGAGTCATCACATAGTGCATTATGGGTAATTAGAAATACAGTACACTGCAAGACAAAGATGTCAAAACACAAATAAAAAAAAAAAAAAAAAAAAAAAAAAGGAATTGATGTTTCTATGTCACGAATTGTAAGCGTTTAAACTGTAATGTTCATTGCTGACACTTTTCTGATAATTATGGTTACTCCATGTTGGCGATAAATAGCTAAACCCAAATTAAAAAGGGGATTAAACAATAAGCAATCTTGCCATCTCGCCGATTAAGATAGTATTTTGTACTGCACAGATTTGCTTTTTTTTAAAATAGAGATTGTTTGAATGCGAGTGGATGAACAGTTATATCGCAGACGTGCGTAATAAACCAGTAAATCCACTTCCACCGTCTGTCATAACAGGCTTGCAATTTCATAAATTTCCATCTCATGTTTTCTTAAATGCCAAAGAGAGATGTGTATTTGTCTTAACTCTCTCTCTCTCTCTCTCTCTCCCCACCTTCGTCTTGGCTGCCTCAGCCGAGCAATGACGTCATACCACGGGCATTAACACGGCACCGGTCACCCCTCGCGTTGCAATATATTAAGATATAAGTGGCATATGTTAGAGTTTGCAAAAAGATTCAATTTTCTACACTGTCCACGTTTGGCTGAGTTACTCTTTAACGATATATATAACCAACACTTTAAATAACTCCCTTCGCCACTATAATTTCCGGGTGTCTTAAGATTTTACCAGAGATTTAATAACTACATCTTTGTTTTGATATAGTTCCAGAACTCAAACTCAGGATATGAATATGAAAATATCAGAAAGGTAACGAGGAAATATTGTTGACTCTTCGCAGGATGCGTACATCATTGTAATGTATCAGAATTTAATTGGTGAAGTGACAGTAAATACGCCAATTAGAGAAAAACAGATCATTCACATTTTATACCAACTAGGCCTCTCATCGATCGTTATCAGTCATTGGAACATAAATTCTTAGAAAGCAACAAACTTGAAATGTCATTAATTTACTTCTCGTTTTGACGTTTATTGATTCTTAGCAAAAATTCGAATTGCAAAAATGTACGCTTCCTTTAAACAAAAACCTTTTCAACAGACTGTATTGAATACCAAGGCTACACGACAGTATGCAAACGCGGCTGATACACAGGACACATCTATTGTTTATATAAAGAGGTTGTGGTTTTAACCAGCAGGGGAAGCCTGTTTGTTTCGGTTGCATTCGCTTAAAGTGTTCCATGAAATTGCCGTAAAACAGTTTCGTTTTTGTTTTTCCCCATTAAAGCTATTCTTTGTTGTCACACTTTCACTTTAAACTAATTACTTCAATTATGTGGACGCTGATCGTGGATAAAACAGTTCTCATGTTAATATTAGTTTATATTCACACACCAAGATCCTAATCTAAGATGAAAGTTCAACTTTAAAAAGTCAGAATATGGAGTAATTGATTAGGTAACGCGTATCTTCTAAGTTTTACCTTGTAATGTCTGACGACTGTTTCATGTACTGGTTTATTTCTTGTTACACACGCACGGTCTAAAAAAACAATATTAATTTATCTTAAGTAATTGCAGACCTCGGTCTGGTGCAGGAAAATGAGCGCCAACCTGTCCAAATCGATGCGGGCATTGGTGCTGGAATTCACTTAATACCGAGACACCAACACCATGGCATCGCTTAATAATCTACCGTCAAAAGCCGTTGCCATGGCGACCCCTCCAGGAGCACCGAATAACGCGTCACAAGGGAAATTAGCAGAGGCATTCTCATTTAAATTGCGCATGGGCAAGAAAAACAAGATTTAATTCATCAACGTTCTCTCTATACTGCAGCGAGGGAATAAAAATTATAGATGCTTGTACGGTCGCTCAAAATACATTAATTATAAACAAATAACATTTTCCTAGCGAAACCTGCGCGCCAAAATGTGTCTGTATAAATTAAGAAACGCATGTTTACACCCGTTCACAATACAAAATTATTTCTTAAATATATATATCAAAATAAATATCACACACAAATTATTTGTACATTTTAGACTGCAAAATTATCCTCCGGTATCATTTTTGTACAGGTCTCTCACGCGCGTTAGACGAATTATCCTTTTTAGCATAATCATTCCATAATTAATTCGTCATGTCTAGAGTGAGTGCGCGCCTCGCATTGGACCAATCAGAAGCAAGGAAAGACTCTAAGTAGTCAGCCATATTGGAAATCGGTGAAGAAACAGCTGTGTCCACCTTCACTGTGAATACACCGCATGTCTTCATAAACTCTTCCATACATTGTCGAATATTCTTCAATACACATGATACATTTGGAATGAAATTTTTACCACAGTCATGGATAAATTGAAAATGATAGAAAAGCGGTACAGCAATTTAAAACGTGTAACATAGACGATATTTCAAGAGGAAAAGCAGACATTATCCCCCTCCCCCCGAAGCCAATACTGTAATAAGTTACTTTTCTCTGCAATTTTTCAGGGGAGCAATAATTATATCCTATCAAAGAAACTTGATCTCAAAAGAAATTCTCAAATTCTGCTGCATGTCAAGCCAAAATTGTTCAGTTTCGTGGCGAGCGTGAGAACCACTGGGATCGAAACCACAACAAAATAATCCCTCTCGGGCAAAAAATTAAACACAATATGTATGTTTTGCAATATCGTCTTATCACACTTGATAACAGAATATCACGACAAGTAATAAGCCACCTTTTGTTGATGTGACAGTGTCTTGCTTCGATCAAGCTTTGAATGAAAATAATACCTGAAAAGTGATAACAGATGAAAGTCTACTGTAACTGTTGCAATAATGTAAATTGACATTGCTTGCAATTTTTCGCGTACAGCTATTTGACACATCCACTGATGGTGCATACTGCAATCCCATAAATAGAACGCACGCACCCTCAACCACAATGCTACGAGGGACGTCTGGTGGTAGGCCAACTTTGGTACCAGACAAAAACTGTCTTAAAAAAAACAACGTTTGGTAACAGTGTGGGTTACAACTTTGGTAAAAACAAAGCTTGATTAGATTTCATCCACATGTTGTAAGGTCACGTCAATTCAACATAAGGGCTTATTATTTGTCATTGTAAAGTACAAATTATTTGTCATTGTAAAGTACAATATCGATTTTTTTTTAAAGCCTTTTACATCTACACATGCGATAGGGATAATTTATTCAGAGTCATTTAGGCTAAATAAGTTATCCGTGCGATAGCAGTACTGTTTCAAGTTATAGTACGAAGTTACTTAAAAGATAAGATCAACCATATTACATTCCTTGGTCGTCATTTTAGGAAACAAAAATCACATATTTTTGTGTCTCTCCTTGTGACAACAGTTGAAACATTTACATACATGAATACATTAATGAACCTAAACACAAAAGTACCTTTAGCTTTTGCCATAGGATTTAAGTTCGCCCAAGACGTCGGTGAAGTAGTTTGAGTCTCTGTTTATCCTCAACATCTTGGAGCTGCAATTGTTTATGATTCTTAGACATCTGGTCCAGAAGTTGTCCTTGTCTTCCTCCACCAGAAACGGTTTGAGTGGATAGCTGATCTCATTCCCCATGTAGCTATATGACAGATAGAGGCATGTTAACACCGTTGCCTGGAGTTCTAATTCACTCTGTACGTCTTGGACAGACACGAGGTCTCGGACCAGCATGAAGACGAAGACAACATTTGCTGGGTTTAGGAAGTTGATGTCTTGCCATCCCTGGACGAGTAAAGACCGGTCGACGGCCCGTAACCAGACGATAGCATCATTGGCGTCGAAGCTGCGAAGATGCGGGCAACGCCTGCTGAGGAAATTCCCCAAGCATTTGAGGAGTTCACTTGTGGACGATTGGACCACCTTCTTTGGGGGTACAGTAGGTGCTTTCAGCTGACCGCTGGATGACTTTCTGATACCGCAGAAGGTGGTATTGTTGTTCTTAACGTTCTGGTTCTGGTGCTGGCTGTTGGAGTTGGATTGACAGTGGGAATTCAAGTTGAAACATGAGAAAGATTTCTTGATGCTAGAATCCACATCATGGCCCACCGTGCCGTTAATCTCCGACCGCTGGCGCTGGAGAGTTTGGTTGGTATTGTTGTTGACGAGTTGATTCTTTGGTTTCAGAACATGGTTGTTGTTGGTTTTGTCCGAACCAGTGTAAAACTGGTTGTTTGTGAATGACGTGGTGGAGACACCCTGGTTAGCCGTTCTCTTCTTGCTGGAAACATTGAACATCTTCCAGCCCAATGCA
This sequence comes from Leptasterias polaris, assembly GCA_037783415.1. NCBI lineage: Eukaryota > Metazoa > Echinodermata > Asteroidea > Forcipulatida > Asteriidae > Leptasterias > Leptasterias polaris. The sequence continues at coordinate 4,866,922 of JAZGTN010000025.1, read as the reverse complement.
CTGATGAACATAGCCGAGTGCTTACGCATCGGCCTGGTGTCAGACAGAAGGTTTTCCTTGGCGTTGTTGTTGGACGAATTCTTGCTGTTGTAGAGCATATTGAGATTGCTAACGCTGAGCGATGCAGTGTCGCCATAATTACCGCTATCCTTATGCGGCCTGGGTGAGATGGATAGAACAGTCCCCATAGCGACTGGTTTATCCTCCTTGCACGCAGTTCGGCTCTTGAAAAAGCAGAACTGCTTTCTACTTAGGAGACCTATTTTTGTGGTATAGATCTACCAACGGTGATACTAGATAACTCTGCTGTCGAAGACAATTGTCTCTGGTATAACTAGACTGGATGTTTTAATGGCTGTTTTGGATGTACATCGCAGTGTAGATCGAATGAGGAGTGGAGGAGAGACGAGTACTGTTCACCGTGTACATGAGCAGGATGAAGTAATGTCGGACACCGAGCCGTCGTCTGTGCTTATAGGCTGCCTAGCACTCCCCGTGAGGAAACCACACGTCACCATCTCATCAACATTTTTAATACACGTTCAGTGCGTATGGAGCATGCTGAGGCCGGACTAGAGCCGTCAGCTTCTTCCGCTACACCCTGGTAAACCGACGACTGTTGTATGGTTGAACCATCTTGGAAGGTTGTGTACACTGTCATTATAGGGACGACAAATTGCCTAGTATGTATAGGCCTAAGGGTTAATGATTTCAATGATAACCTGCATTAAGAGATTGACATTATGTCATACTCTTGAAGGAAACACAATATTTGTGTAGAATGTGGTATCAATCACCTGTCAGATAAAGGTTTATCAGAACGAGTAAAATAAATTCAATTTAGCTGTTTCCGAATCGTGAGACAACTTTCTTGTACTGGTTTGATGGTGTGCGTTTTCATTCTTGAGAAAAATATCAGCATCATTTGACTGCGAGTTCTCTCTTTTAAGTGTTGAACAATTAAAATAAGAAAGTATACGCGGTATAAAAAGTACAAGAAAGTATAAGTATAACAAATTATATGTATAGGAAAGCCTATTTACTACAACAAGTGAATATTTCTATGCGTGGATGGTGCAGAGAGAGGCGTTGCCTGGGAACTGTTCGACAGGTAAAATGGATGGTCCAAAAGACGAGGGCGGATTGAGGAGAGGGGCCAAAAGTGCGATTCAGAAAATGAGCAGCCAAATGTTACTATCTGGTAAGGGGCGGGGTAGCGGGATTATTGCATGAGTCTCCTCAGACTCATTAAGGGACTGTGTCATCATGACCAAAGCAGGCCTGTGACTGCACATGGAATTATGAACTCTCACCCAGTTTACTGCACACACGCGCTCTCCCGCTCTCCATTAATGATACGGAGGGAGGGATCATGACGACACAGCCCCTTTAAATATACAATATGAACCAATACAGCCAAGTATTATGTTACAGTGTATGGCCTGGTATTTTTTTGTTTTCAAGAAATATTTCATGACGAAGATTTTATGCTGATATTTTATTAGCATGGAAAGTAGGAGTGCGGTAACCCCCAAAGTCAAAAGTTCAGGGAATGCTTAAAACAAAAAACAAAACTTGACCCAGGTCAAGTTTACACCTGGTTATGACGCCGACATTCACAATGTCTGACATCATTTAGCACAGGTGTGTGGGGTTCGCTTACCTGTCGTTAACAATATCAATCACGCTACCAGAGGAGATTTTCATATTATCATACATTTCTGGAAATGAAACCAATGACGCCTCATAAGTGAACTTAGCCACTGGAGTTTAGCCCACAAGCCTGGGGAACATGTATACAGGAGACGTACTTGCTATGTGTACTAGAAACACCAGTGTTCCCTAAGCTTACTTGCACAATAAGTGTTCCGGGTTAGTACACGGGACCTACGGTTTTAAGTTCCATCCGAAGAACAAATCATTTATGGTAAAACGGGCAATCTTGCTCAAGGACACATGTGCCATAACCGGGACACGAACCCACACCCTGCTGATAGAAACACCGGGCTTGAGTCCGGTGCTCTAAACTGCTCGGCCACGACACGCCACGAACGATGAATGGGATTCGATTCGTCATCAGCAACATACCACTAGACTACTCATGTTTGATGACCTTTACTTGTTGTGGAGCCATATAATTGTTTTCGCGGTCATACTGAGGCTGAAGTGGATTTAGTCTGGTGCCTTGTTGAGTATGGTTATCAAATCCCATAACCAAAGAGAGAGAATCTGACAAAGATGCCGTAAACCTCAAAACATCAAGTATTTTAAAACTTGAATAATTACGGACATGTGTCGAAAGAGAGTGTGGCAGGCAGTACATTGGCAGTTTGAAAGTTTTGAAAGTTATATAACGGCATACTCGGATAACCGATGAACAAAAAATGCTGAAGTATTTTCAATTCTTCAGACGACCCTTGTCTTTAATTTCAATTTACTCTGTAATTTACTTATGGAGCATTAATCAACACTTTTATTATTATTTTGTTTTCCATAAAAAAACACCACCACCACCAACAACAACAACAACAACAACAACACCCCGACAACATAAAAAACGAACACACAAACAAACAAACAACCCAACAAACAAACAAACAAACACCCCAACACCCCAACACCCCAACAAACAAACAAACAAACAACCCAACAAACAACCCAACAAACACACCAACAACCCAACAAACAAACACACACACGGAAAAACGCGGGAAAAGACCAAACAAACAAAGGTTAAAGTTATTTCTTCATCAACTTGAACGCGAAATTCTAAAGTGAAATCTTACCACACAAAAAAAGCTCTCATCTTCTGATTTTATAACGGTCAAAACCATAACAAAAAGATTCCATGAGACAGAATAGGCCTATAGGGGCCTAATTAAAAACTTGTTTTTGGCAAGGTAAATACCTTAGGGCGTTACACTGTTTTTTTTCTCGTATACAGACTAATCATTAAATACAATGATTGATAAGAATAGAATATGAAAGACCCATCTTAAGGTCTTCTTCGCGTGTGGGGAAAATTAAAATATTACGAAACATGACACTGCCTTCCACCTTTTGCCTTATACTATGCCTATTATAGAGACTGAAATAAAAATTGTAGGTCTTACAAAACGGAAAGCATAGGCCAAAGACTGTTCGGGAATAAACAATTAGTAAACGCTGTTGTGGTGGAAACTCAATTAATCATCTGAAAAGCACTCGTAGGGGTTCAAGAACATCTATATAGATAACAAGGATAATGATCTGAATGTATATTTTCTCAGATTTCCAAGTAGTTGTCAATAAAATTAGTTACCGACATGATTAATTGTTACAGTTTTTGATGCCTTGTTTAGTTTTCAATCAGTTATTTCTTCCAGATTTTACCCACTGTCTGTTTCTGACCAGTACCATTTTTCCGACTAGTTTTCCGGAATTGTCCCGTTAATTTTTTTGATTGTTTCCCATTGTTTAGGATTTGACCAGAAGTTGACTCGTTTTTAACCAGCTCTCTCAACGCTCCCGTTGTTCATGTTTTCACCTAACATACTTTCATACAGCTATTTTTCTTACAATTTGTTTTTCAGTTAAGATGAAGTGGACGTGGTTTACATCAGTTGGTGACATGTGCTGGCAGAAGTTTGGCCTTCTTCGCCGAGAAGTTTGACGCAAATTAAAATAATATATCACAGACATGAAACAGCCGTAGGGTGACAGACTGCGCTTTGAAATTCCACTGCTCCTGCATGTACGCTCTTGACGGACCGCTCTTCGGGTCCTTGTAGACGAATGCATAAGTATCTCCCAGGCTGCAGCTATATGCGTGCTCTTCCATCCCTGTAATGGATTGATGGTCTCCCGACATTTGAGGCCTACTTTCCTTTCTGCGGATTTTATGAGCAGGTTTATTATGCATGCGGTTGATACCAACATGCTGAGTCGGCAATGCTATGATTAATTACATGAATTAGCCGCGAGTTAAGCACCATATTAGAGAGGGAATATTGAATATCCCTATGGTAACGAGCTTGCCTTACTGATCACTGTCGATAATAAGGATAATTTGTAGCAAAAAATATTAGTATAATCTTCCTTTAGTTAACGTTTTCATTAATATAAATATTAATTAGTACTATTTTGTTATATTTTTCGGGATGATCTTACGTGACTTTCCTACCTTACCTGACAGCATCAGGAAACGTATGGACAGCTTAGACAAATTTGAGCTTATTATAAGCTGAAGCATACTCACTTCAAAGTTACTCACTTTACTTGAATGAAAACAACTCAGCAACAAAACTACAAACAAATAATCGTATTGACATCTCATTTAAAGTATCTTTTCCCTTGAACTTGCTCTAATTTCGCCGTGACCCAAGCTTTACACCATGTATTGACTATATGAATCAAGGGTCACATCACCAAAAGGTCATTGAGACAATGTTTTCACTGTGGTTTTTACATACGCTTGAAGTTTTACAAAAGACACGGGTAGATCATTTTAGAGCATGATGGAGGTTACGACAAGATGGTTTGAAGATATCAAGGACAATATCAATGACTTGGAGCGTGATGGGACGTCTCAAGACATGAGACAGGTGGATGTAGTTGCCACTCGCTTGAAGAAGAGTACGAAAAAGATCACTCAAACCGCCCTTGCTCTATCCTTACACAGGTTTAAGTAAACCCCTTGGCAAAGTCCATGACACGGGATTTTATTTAAAGGCAGGGTCATGGTAAATACTCCCCAAAATGAATGACCATATCAAATTATTTAGGAAGCACTGCAGCTGTTGATAGCATAAACTATTTTGTGAAAGGATTCCTCTCTTCGAAGTAATGGTTCAAATAGTTTTTCATCCCAAAACATCTCATACTTTCGAGGGTTGGTGTACGTTCGTGAATGTTGTCGATAGTATAAATTATTTTGAGAAAAGATTCCTTTATAGAAGTAATTGGGTTTGGATAATTTTTCAAAAAAAATAAATTGAATCTGATAAACGATTCATGCATGAACCGTTTCTAAGGGTTGGTGTCCGTTCGCGAATGCTGCGGTCAGAGATGCGGTTGGTACCCGCTGTCACCTTGCTAAACGTGGGTTCCACGCTCTTGTGAAATTTTGCTGATTCATCAACAAGTAGACACTGAATTCAGTTGAAACTTTTACATTTTACTTTTATTGTATCTTTCTTTATAAATTTGCCTGTAAATCAGCATTACGTTGACAAACACCAATCTATGATGACCCTACCTCACCTGCAAGTGATAGAAACTTCCTATCCGCAATATCCTATCACGCCTCTATTGTTACAAAACGTGGCTCGGTCCACTTGTCATAGGATATAGGAAACGGTTGTCCGGTATACTAGGCCTATCTGATACTACACTGTCTCTACCTTGAGTTGAAAGATGTGGTTTGTGTTCCATGAATTTATTTTCCAAGGCTGTGACGTAGTGAACCAACGAGGCAGGGTAAACTTTTGTTCTTCGTCCTTTGGTTTGAGACCAAGGACCTCTACAGTGGCCATCTCTGTTTGATTCCCTGTTTAACAATCATTGTGTTGCTTATCAAATTAATGTGAGAGCCACACTAAAGGCTGCCGAAAATGCATCAAATTCATTTTTGTTGTCATAAAAAGTGTCAGTGCCCCCCCCCCCCCCCCCATTTTTGTTAACGAGGACGAGGGAAACATTTCTGGTCATATTAACTTTAGGTAGTGCACTTATCATGTTCCGACGCATGACATCCATAATAATAATAATAATAAATATTTATACCGCGCTTAACACTACGTTTCTAAGCGCTATGGTGCTGATGTCCTTGCAGACTATTAAGTAAAACCAGGGCAACAGTACGGAGCCCCTAAAGGGACAGGTAAAAAAAAAAGTTGAAAAGGGGGGAAAAAATATATACATATTTCGTTCCCTCGAAATATTATTTCGTTCCCTCGAAATATTATTTCGTTACCTCGAAATACTAATTCGTTCCCTCGAAATATTATTTCGTTCCCTCGAAATCATTTCGTTACCTCGAAATCATTTCGTTCCCTCGAAATATTATTTCGTCCCCTCGAAATATTATTTCGTTCCCTCGAAATATTATTTCGTTCCCTCGAAATATTATTTCGTTCCCTCGAAATATTATTTCGTTCCCTCGAAATATTATTTCGAAGGAACGAAATAGATTATTTCGATCGAACGAATTAATTTATTTCGTTCCCTCGAAATCATTTCGTTCCCACGAAATCATTTCGTTACCTCGAAATCATTTCGTTCCCTCGAAATCATTTCGTTCCCTCGAAATCATTTCGTTCCCTCGAATTATTATTTCGTTACCTCGAAATCCTTTAACTGCTACGGAGTCCATGAAATGCCGTTTCATTTATTTCAGTATGCAAATAATATTGCGTTCCCTCGAAATAGCATTCCTAGTTGAAAACAAAAAAAACAACTGTTGCATGCTGCACGTGTTTCTCCATGCAAGATCGGGGTACGATTCGGGCACGGTGTTCAAGGTGTTCGAGGGAACGAAATGTCATTTCGAGGGAACGAAATACATTTCAATATTGTTTCTCTTACCTGTCTCCTCAATGGCTCATTATTATGGCCTAATCTGAATATTATTTGCATACTGAAATAAATGAAACGGCATTTCATGGTCTCCGTAGCAGTTAAAGGATTTCGAGGTAACGAAATAATAATTCGAGGGAACGAAATTATTTCGAGGGAACGAAATGATTTCGAGGTAACGAAATGATTTCGTGGGAACGAAATGATTTCGAGGGAACGAAATAAATTAATTCGTTCGATCGAAATAATCTATTTCGTTCCTTCGAAATAATAATTCGAGGGAACGAAATAACATTTCGAGGGAACGAAATAATATTTCGAGGGGACGAAATAATATTTCGAGGGAACGAAATGATTTCGAGGTAACGAAATGATTTCGAGGTAACGAAATAATATTTCGAGGGAACGAATTAGTATTTCGAGGGAACGAAATAATATTTCGAGGGAACGAAATAATATTTCGAGGGGACGAAATAATATTTCGAGGGAACGAAATGATTTCGAGGTAACGAAATGATTTCGAGGTAACGAAATAATATTTCGAGGGAACGAATTAGTATTTCGAGGGAACGAAATAATATTTCGAGGGAACGAAATAATATTTCGAGGGAACGAAATAATATTTCGAGGGAACGAAATATGTATATATTTTTTCCCCCCTTTTCAACTTTTTTTTTAACCTGTCCCTTTAGGGGCTCCGTACAACAGCACACAAATACAAAGATACAAAATTACAAAAATAATGCAATAACAAAAGCAGAAAATAAACATGAGAAAAGAAAAGTCCATGAAGGTAAACATAAGTAGGCCCCCTATCGTCTTTAATCTCGAGCAATATTGAGGGGAAAGACAACAAATACTAAGCTGTTTCCATGAAGGTCTTGTTGCAAACAAACCATTTCATTCCATATAAATTATAGCTACACAAATTAGTTAGGGGTCTGACGTTTCGACCCTAGCAGAGTCTTTCTCGAAGGCTAATATATAGCTACGTCAAACTTATCGAAATACGCAAAACAGTTCTCTGCTGGCCATCAAACCCAAACACCCCAACGGTAACCAAAAGGAAATGACTTTACCACAGGGGGTAAATCAACGTCACTTTGTAACGTCAGAACACAGGTTAAAACCTACAGATCAACCCTCACAATCAACCTACACATTAAGAATCATATACCAGAGTTCATCCATACAGATGAATGATACTTTAAAAACTAACCAAGAGACTCGACTACGTCATGACTAAACCCCTCCCCCAATGTTTCGTACCCCATTATCGACGCCTATCGAACGCGCAACCTAAACCCCTTACACACCGATGACTTGTATCCAAGCTCTCCAGTGGACAGATTAGCGTTGTTTAAATAAGCCAAGGGACCTTGCTATCGATGTCGTAAGTTTAGAGAAACCAAGACGTAACGCTGAACCATACACCCAAATACAAACCTACGCCCGAACACCCCAAGGATCTGTGTCCTGAGCTCACCAACGGGCAGATTAACGACGTTAAAGCCAACAAAGAATAGAATAGAATAGAATTGTTTATTCAGCCATTGATTAAAAACAATCACAGGAATTTGGAATATTGGTCTCGCACCATCATTAAAAACTTCAGTACTTAACATTCAATACGATAAAACAGACTAGGCCTATTATAAACAATCAATACATCAATACATCAATACAGAAATATAATATATAAAAATACCTGAAACTACTTTACTATAACATGGAAAATTCCTATTAAAAATTCCCATTAAAAACTCGCACGGCCGATGGTATAAAACTATTCCTAAAACGGTCAGTTTTTGCACCAATTGATCTCATCCTTCTTCCCGAAGGCATCAGCTGGAGGAACTCATTCGCTGGGTGATAAACATCCTGGACTATGTTATCTACACGTTTCTTCATTCTCTTTTCATATATTGTTTTCATGTCATCCAACTTAACCCCAATTATGTATGAAGCATTTTTTACCACCCGATTCAGTTTATAAATTTCGCATTTAGGAGTGGCATTGAACCAGACAATGATAGAACTGGTCAGGCAAGATTCAATTACACATGTATAAAAATTAATCAAAATGTGTCTGCTCACACCGAAGGATTTTAATCTGCGTAAAAGTACAAACGTTGTTGGGCCTTCTTCAAATTATCAGATACTTGATTTGACCAAGAAAGAGTGTTCATTATGAATGTACCAAGAAATTTAAAACAATCAACAATTTCAACATTTCTTCCATTAATGATAATTGGTTCGACCTCACCCTTATTTCTACGGAAGTCAATGATCATTTCTTTAGTTTTGTCAACATTCAAAATGAGGTTGTTCGAATCACACCATTCTTCAAGGGAACATACTTGACGTCGATAACTAGATTCATCGCCATTACAAATTAAACCACATATGGTGGTATCATCGGCAAATTTTACGATAACATTAGATGAATCCTCCACTTTACAATCGTGTGTGAATAAACTGTACAGTAAAGGAGATAGGCCACAGCCCTGTGGTGTCCCGGTACTTAAAAAAATTGGTTTAGAGAATCTTGAACCGATTCTGACAACTTGTCTACGCTCCAATAAAAAATCTAGAACCCAGTTACATAAAGAGTTCGGTAAATTAAGATCAGTCAGTTTCTTGTAAAGTTTTTCCGGAAGTATGGTGTTAAAAGCCGATGAATAGTCAATGAATAAAATACGAGCAAACTTTGATGCAGTTGGTCTTCCTGGTTCAAGATGTTTCAAGACGGAATGCAAGCAGTAATTCACAGCGTCCTGAACACACCGATTTGTACGATAAGCAAATTGACACGGGTCCAGATCACACGGCAGTAGAGATTTCGTAAAGTTCATCACCAGACGCTCAAAACACTTTGCAATTAGTGACGTCAAAGCCACAGGCCTATAATCATTCATGGAACTGATCAGTTTCTTTTTCGGCACTGGAACAATGATTGAATCTTTGAAAGTCCTGGGCAATCTGGCCAAGTTGAGCGACCAATTGAAGATGCTGGCCAGAATATCGGCAAGTTGACGTGAACAGCTACGTAGAAGGCGTGGTGTGATCTGGTCGGGTCCTGCAGCTTTCCGTACGTTCAAGCCTGTTAGAACTCGCATGACATCCTCAGGGTGTACCACAAACGGCGGCTGGTCTGAAACACCAGCTGTTGCTGTACTCCTTAACCCATTATCACGATTGTTGTGGTCAAAGCGAGCAAAGAACGTATTCAGACGATCGGGCAGTGTGACGTCATCGGAGTCTACGGTTGACATACTCTTCTTTTGCTTGTAATTGGTAATACTCTGAATACCAGCCCAGAGATCCCGACTGCTGTTACTGTTCAAATTGTCCTCTAATTGTTGACGGTATTTACGCTTAGCAGCACTAATGCTCCTCTTCAAGTCGTACTTTGCCATTTTGTAGGCAACCGGGTCCACTGATTTCTGCTTATGAGCAAGATCCTTAGCACGTACTTTAGCACAAATACTGTTATCGAACCAAGGTTTGGAATTCGGATATTGGGTAATAGTCTTTGTTGGTATGCACATTTCTTCACAGAACTTTATGTACCCAATCACCGATTCAGTGTACCCGTCGAGGTCAGCTGCATTGTCCTTGAAAACATCCCAATCGGTGACCTCAAAACATCCACGCAGCTTATCAATAGATGACTTGGACCAAAGGCGAATGGTTTTAGTCACAGGCTTGGAAAGTTTTAGTTGTTGCTTATAAGCTGGCACGATTAGCACCACTGAGTGGTCTGAATTGCCCAGTTGTGGACGTTCAATAGACTTAAACGCCCCTTTGTACTGGCAATACAGATAGTCCAGGGTTTTTGTTCCTCGGGTTGGGCACGTCACCTGTTGATAATACTTCAGTTGTTGTTTGCGAAGATTAGCCTTGTTGAAATCGCCGCCGATAATAGTCAATGCATCTGGTAGGCAGATTCATAGTGAGAGATCACGGTACTAAGATCCTTAATGGCTGTATCCACGTTGGCTCGAGGGTGTATGGCGAAAGAATACGACTGCGATGAAACAGCCTGTATTGCAACACGTACATCAAGTACTAAATAATTATAAGAAACATTCCCAGATGGAACCATTTTTTGCCTCGGAAGGCGTAGGTAGTGACACTTTAAGAATCTGGAACTGGACGTCTCTATATTCTAAGATAGGTGTAGTCAACGTAGACGAACAGCTATTGATACGCTTATCCCCAAATTTGGTCACAAGCCGCCATATTGCAAACGCGCAGCCTGGCCCTTAAAATAAACCACATCCAGCGGGCAGTATTTCCACCATGGGAAGATATAGGAACATTTTAAGAATCAGCTGAGGGACAAGTCTCCATATCTAAGATTGAACATGCCATCGTGGAGACAATCCCACCTGATATTACGCTGTTGCCTACGGATACATGTACTCTGCAAGACTGTGTCTTAGAAGAATATAAATAGACCGATGATGTTGACTGTAGTCTGAGGAGTGTAGTATTTGTTCTTTCTCATGTAATCTTACGCAACAACTGAGCGCACATCTTACACAATTTTAATCATCCAGAAAAATTTCAGGATCAAAAAGCAAATCACGCTCTTCAGAAAATGAAAAAGTACCATTATAAAAATCTGAAGTCTTTCTTGAGGAGAAACTCCAAAAGTGACGTCTGGTGTTCTATAATAATAACATTCCTTTTATTTTTTTAATGAGCAATGCGACAAGAATCATTTGTCATACTATTCGCACAGAGCGTCATCAATCATTAGCTTCTTAAGAAGGAGTACTACATCAAAACGTTGATTTGTTGATTATATTTTCTTTTCATAAACCTGGCCTGGGGCTGTAGGTGTGTTTTGTTGGAGACTGTTGTGTGAACGGAACGGCAAATTTAAACAGTGCAAAACTTCTCAGCATTCAGACGTTTTTTCATAAAAATTACAAATTGTACCAAGATAATCATAATTTTATAGCAATAAGTTGAACGCGTTGAATAGAGCCCTGACGTTGGCCGCCATCTTTGATGTCAAGCAATGGACACGTGCAAGCGTGTACGCGCTGCGCACGATACTCAGCCAATGACAGCTCTTCAATGACTTCAGTGAGGGGACTGTTTTGGGGCGTGTGACGTCATATGCAAGGGGTCTATCAGCACGTATTTTCCCTTGATAATCATTTAAATTCACCGGGCAAAGATATATATAATGTCAGAAACGCACATTCGCAATTTTGCGAGGGCCGAGTTGACTGGTTGCCCAACTTACAAGGCCTTTCGGTGTATGGCATTCGTCTTACTTTAAAAACAAACAGCTTTTTAGTTAATAAGGTAAATGATCAGAGCAAGGATAAAAACTGCCAGCGGGTTTAATCAATAACGCTGCAAATAACTCGATGAAAATATATTTAATTGCTCAAAAATTTTATTTGATGTTAGGTTAACTTGGTTGTTAAACGAAGAAACGATAATAGGGTACTGCAGAGTCGTATATGTAATTTTTTTCTTTAAAGTGTATACATGTTTGGATTTTAAATTTAAGTTGCTTTGTATGTTACCTGTTAATAATTCACCAATAATTTGCGCCATTATCCAACTTTGTTGTTCTTTAAAAATGCTTAAAAAAATTACGTTAGGACCTTTAGCCTACAATTGTATATTTTCTTAATTCTTTATTTATTTTAGTTTTTATAAGTTTTTTTTGGAGTAAATAAAACAATATGTTAGCTTGTTTTACAGGTAAATTTGCGTTTATCTTAAGTTAAAAATGCTACTGGTGTCATTATATATTATGCAGATTTTCATTTAGGTTTTTCCTGGGCGGGGGGAACGCCAAATGTCAAGAACTGTTGTGAATGGCTTGATAGCTGCATACTTATGAATGAAATAAATATAAACCTAATGAGTTTAACTTAATTAAAGCTAGCAGACCTACAGTAGAGTTTCCTGTGCTAAATTTATCAGTATTCACCTCGCTATAGGCTGATCTGATGTATGTTCAAGTGTGTGTTGTGTGGGATTTATTAAAAAGTAATAGCCCCGTTGCCCAAGGCACCGTGCGTGCGAAACGGGTTAAATCTTGCACTATGGTTAAATTAATGCCACCAGACGTCTTCATCGAATCACTCCAATGACGTCACTCCCAGCATGCAGTGTGTTCGATTTGCCTTTAGGAAATATTGAAGTGTCTCGCTGACCGTTCGAATTTAAAACACATCATAATAAACTTTTGAATTATGCATTTTTTAAAGTAATTTTCCTCCTCAGTTTAGCCTTCTCAACATCTATAAATAACATCTACAGTGCTTTCTTTTCACATAGCGACTATTTTATATTGTTTCGTTTAATTTTAGTGCGTAATTTACTAAATTTTGTGGAGAGAAAGAAATATATTTTACTTTGTTGATGAAAATAATATTTGAAAAAAAAGAAAAAGAAAACAAAACTTTGGAGCAAAAATTACTTGGTATAAATGTTGATGTTCCCAAAATATTATTACTCCCATCTTACAAGAACTCCACTGGCTCCCGTTCAAACTGCGTATCGTATATAAGTTAAATCTTCTCACTTTCAAAGCTCTTCACGGCCTATCTCCTGACTATATATCTGATCTTCTCCGTAAATATATTCCTGTTCGTCCTCTTCGATCTGGCCAATCCCTACTGACGCAAACTACTTTTCCACTAAATTCTATGGTCAAAGACTCGGAGCCTTCAACTTCATTGCACCTTCATTATGGAATGACTACCTCTTCATATTCGCCAAGCTGGCTCTCTTCAGATTTTCAAGAGACCTTTAAAAACTCATCTGTTTGAATCTTTATTTGTGTAACTTGCTTTTTAAAATATATTCATTTCATGGTTTTTGTTTTGTGTCGCGCATAGAGGCTTCTGCATTATGCGCTATATAAATTTCTCGTAATATTATTATAAATAATTATGCTAAAAAAAAATCTTACCGATAAGTGTACACTCTCAAGTCAAAATTGACCTGGATCCAAGGTCATAGAGAGCCTGACCCATTTCAAGGTCAGGCTGACCCGAAATATGGTAAGATTCTGCGTCAGTTTTACCCATTGCAGGGTCATTTTGCAGAATCTTTCTGATGTTACAAAATGAAATTATGGGGTAAAAGACTCCCGTGCTCTCAAACAAGAGAAAATAATGTAACGAATCAAAAGCAAAGTAAAATAATCAATCAATGAAGTCAATAATTATAGTATGAAAGAGGAGTATGAAGGATAATTGGGTGAGTCAAAACTTGTAGAAACCAGCTCTAGAACAAGACAGACGGCCAAAAAGACAAACGACTAGACATACATTGGACCAGACAGACAAGTATATTACATGAGGAAAACTAATAACAAGCAATAAACCAACAAGTTGATAGAAATGTTTATACAATTACAATAAATGGAATGAGAATAACGATAAGCAGCTTAATAATGAGTAAATAAATAAAACAATATAATAAAAATCAAGAGGTATTAAACATACTTAATTTTCTGCAGGTTTGTGAAATTCTTTTACACGGTAAAGCATCAACCATCCTAGACAGAATTTCCTCACTTGGTTTCCTGATGATGTATAGGTTTACCGGGAAAATTAAATTCTAAAAAACTAAACAAATTCAATTTTTTGCAGGTTTACAAAATTTCTTTACAAGGTAAAACAACAAAGTTCATGGAGAGGGTTTCCCCATCTGGTGTCTGATAATGTACGGGTGAAAATGGAATTCCACACCAAAATTTAAAACAAATTTCTCTGGGGAAAACTGGCAAAAAAGAGAATTAAATGAGGACAACATGTTTGCATACTGAAAATTGTGCATGGTTTTACGCTATTTTCTTCCGACTAACACAACGGATTAAGTCCGGTTTGTTATTTAATGTCTATTGGTTGATCACATAAAGCATGAGTACTGTCTGCGACTATTTTGTCAGCTCTACCTGTCCAATGCTCTAATACATTTTAGTATTATTATACAAAATTTATCATGACAAACATAAAAAGAAGCTACATGTGTAATTCGAGCCAGTCATGAACTGTGAGAGTTCAATGATCAGGCAAATACCTTTGTTTTTCCTTATATGATTCTAACTAAGCCAACGGACGTTATGCCACCACACATTTCCGCTCTACACAAATTTTGTAGGTCACAAACAACACGATTGCCACCAGACTGCATGAGATATAAGATATGCTAAAATATTAAATCTATCCCAACTTATATTTATAAACAGTTTTCTTCAACTGCAAGAGTTGGTTTTGTAATTTTACTGTAATATTTACGCGTTATGCGTTTGTTTAAAGCTGTCTTGTTTTCAGCAAATTTTATTAATGTGTTTTTCATCATGATGTTAATGTGCTTTTGAGAGCCGCTGTCAGCACATGCTGATATTTTAAAATAATTATATGTCCAATGTCTGAACTTCATCGTACACACTGGTCAGCTCATATGCCATGATATCCTAAGCTGGACCATGCCACACGTCCTAGAGGGGGTGTCAATCAACAGGGGTCTCAGTGATTTTGGTCAGGAGGGGGCAGGACAAAACTCTGCCAGCATCCTTGTGTACATAAAAACGGTGCAGTCAATTGTCAATTGTAGATGAAACCAGATTATAACACTTAGACATGTAAATAACACACTTGGGCCTAGATTTAAAAAAATTACATAAAATAAAAAAAAATAAAAAATGCTAAACAAACACTCTTAATCTACGGGAAATGCTGAATGTCAGTATACTGACAACATACCGGAGGGACGTTGCAACCAAACAAGTCCCTCGCTGCAGAATTTGAACACTCTAATTTCCGAGAGGGAAGAAAAACATACAAATAATGTACACTCAATTATTCCATGAACTGTTTTTTCAAACATCAAAACATACTTCACACTTCGTTACTTGGTATTTTGTGATGATGTATCCGATGAAACAACAATATTTTATTGCCAAAAATTAGTAATACAAAATAGCATCTTGTTTCATTTGACATCTTAAAATGCTCTTAGTCTACATCGGCGGCATTCATTACAATAACAGCGTAGATTTTTGTAAAATTTCAATACATAGAAACACTCATCAAAGCAGCATGCATAGCCTATATTTAAACCAATATTATAATTTTTTCGTAATCTCTGACGCAATTTATAAACGAAAATCATCCACTTACAGCTTTGGTCTAATAACATAATAAAAGAGGAAAAAGGACACTCGGGGTATCACATCAAATTGCTGTCACTAAATTCCAGCGCAGCGTTTTTTAACACACCGATTTCACAAATGTAATGATATTTACGAAACCCAAGCCTCAACTAAAAGAGAATCGCCAATATCAGTATGAATAGAGTTTCCAGCCCGTTTAGAAGAGCTGAGGAAGCCGAATGTAGGTTAATTGCGCTAGATATATTAATGTATGCTGCATTGCTATGGGCCCACAGGATATGAAAAACCCTCTGAATTACAGATGAAGAAGGGGTGGTGTGAGAGCGTGAGTCATGATATTTTTCATGGGGCCCGGAGATCGAATACACGGCCAGGCTAAACACACATCAGACCACGAATGGAGTGTGCAAGCATGTGGCTATTGGGGAATTGATGATGAAACTCGATCTTACGGTGAGCATCGGCCTTTGCTCCTTAAAAACAATTTCTTCCCAGCCAAGGCAAATACTGCCCTGCATACACAAGCGAATTGATTCAATTTCCTCATCGGTGTGTAGCGACGAGACTGGAATAATAAGAATAACTGCCGAGAAAACACACCGAGTACATAATAAATTGGCACACATTTTCCGGAAAAAAGTACATTGACGTGATTCCTAAATACTTAAAACAATTGCATCATGTTAAAATGTATTAGGTCAGAGAACACACATTCAAGCATATTATTAAGGTTATTATAAGTTCTTTAAGAATAACATAGGCCTATCTACATGTAACTGCATCGAAAACACCAACAGCTTCAGAATTCGTAAAATTAGAATGAAACACATTTCGCATCCTGTAACTTTACAAACATATTTCCCAAGACTGAGATCCATATCAAGCAAACGCAATAAGGATGTGTAACCGATATCAAAATTGGTCTTTGGTTCTTATTACCATCCTTGGTGGCAACAATAATTTTACTGACACTAGCTTTAAACCAATCCATCTTCATTCTCCTGAAGATGATCAGAGCATCGAAATGTCGAGTTGTCCGACCACCGCGGTTCTTCTCAAAACAGAACCACCGCCACTCAAAGAGATTTGTGCACACGAGACTTACACTCGTTTAGGCCCACATCCCCTTTTTTTCTTTTTTTTCTTTTAAATTCTTGCTTCACGCTTGTTCTTCAACATTTTTGGTTGAAGAGGCTTGTGATTATTACCAAATTGAAGATAGGCACAGTTAATGTAATAGCGCCTGCATGCATAATTGTCGCGTGCATTCGTCTGCTTGGTGTGGGCATTGTACATTGTGATGGAGATAAGCAAGTGTTGACAGAGCTTCATTTCACTCATTGCTTTGAAAGATCCTAGTTAAATAAATCGGTGTAAAGATGTTGTGCTTCCTGGTTAAATCGGCATTTCTCCGAACATAAAACGTGTATGATTGTTAGCAATCCTTAATGGCAAGGTGCACTTTTGGAAATTGCCAAAGACAAGTATCGTCACTTGGTGTATCTCAACATATGCATAAAATAACACACCTGTGAAAATTTAGGCGCAATTGGTTATCGAAATTGCAAGAAAATATAGAAAGAAAAAAACATCCTTGATGTATATAGAATTGTGTGGACTGCTTTCCGCAGACGGCAGGGAAAGACTTCTTGCCTGAAGCCTTTCTCAGATTAAATTTTGTAGGTGAAACATTACCACTTTCTATAAAACTCAATTACTTCAAAGGGGGTCTTTTCTAACAATGTTTTATAAAATCAACTGCTCTCCAGTGCTCTTTAACCAAGTAAGTCTTTATGCCCGAGCTTAACAATTTTAAGATTGTCATTAAATTCATGAGTCCATCTAAACTTTCAGACATCGAAACCTGTAGTGTATCCGTTTACCGCCTGTTAAGGTATACCAGGGCTGTATATAGCATTCCTGGAAAAACATATGCGTTTTTATCAGAGCAATTATTAGAAACACTTTAATTGTGTTTTGCAGTGTGCTTGTAATCGTACTTGGGCGAGCTAAAGGCTTGGTAGTCTGTGGTGGAATACTCAAGTTCATTAAAACACATTCAGAAACATCACACATTGGTATTGAATCAGCAAAACAAATAAAATATTATTTCAAACATCACAAAACAACAAAAACGAATCTCCTTGTAATCAACACTTTTAATCTCTCTCACCTATGATCGTGGGCATTCAAGATAACTGCCAATGATTTCGTGAATCGTCGTAGGAGGGCGGTATTCAGAATAACCATAACAAATTTTGGTTAAAAAAATAACACAAACTGATGTAATTTTTTCCCGACGGAAATGAGCCTGCTGCATTTAACTGCTAAAACCGACACCACAAAGGTTTGTGACCATGCAGCAATAAAAAATATTAAAAAAAACAATCGTGACAATAGGTAGCAGCTTCCCCTTTTCAACTCTGAAACTCTTTCAACTTAAATTTTGAAGAATTGACAGACTCTCTGAAACAATGTAAGGCAGGGCTGACAACAATTGATCTTGCAATCAATAGGTTTTGGTACAACAATCAGGGAAATATTTAGAGTTACATTCAACATAGCAGGACAAAAAAGTTTCAACGATTGGGGAGCTTTTCAAACTTGTTACATTACTTAGTACATGGAAAGATTTTTCATTTTTCAGAGAACTTTCTGCAGAATCAGGAAGTGTTGGAAGCTCTGGTACGGCCGTATCCGAATCGGCGGCAACATCTACTGCTACGACTAGTCGTAGCCAGTCGCGACTGTTGCCAAGGGCGCTTTACCTCAACACAAAATGACACGGCAATCCAGCCATAAACGTCAATTTGGACATGGCTGGATTCAAAATGTTGTTTCCTTTGACTGTTAAAGGGTCTGTATACGTTTAGTTATTCACTCTTAAAATGAATGGCAATAAAAACCTATTGGTTAGAAGCCTCCATCAGCTGTTGATAGTATAAAGTATTTTAAGAAACATTTCACTTCGATATATCAGTTTTTATGCCACCAAATTTGAATCTGAGAAACGTTTGTCAGAACGCTTCTCAGATTGTGTATTCCTAATAGGGATTATTCTTTCTGCATGGACATAATTCGCTCCGGATTTTCGGCGATATTATTTCAAAAAATGCGAACACCTTTTGAAGTGAAATTTTCCCAGGTTAGTTTTATTGTATATATCAACATGTATATTTTATATGAGTAAAACAATCGATTAACGCTTCTAAAAACCAAAGTCTTTCACGAAAATTCAAAGAAGAAAGGAAATCTAAAAGAAATCCTGAAATAAGTTAAATCTTTTCCAATCCCAGCCTTAACGAGGACGGCAGTTCCTTTAATTCGTTTTTGCTAACCTCAAGTCTCGAAATAACATTTGTTTGGTGTGTGGTACAAGTTTTAAGAAATCAAAATACTTTACTCAATAAATATAATGAGCATTTTCATATTTATTACAAAGCAAAATGTCATTTGTTTTTTGGGGTACAGACTGTTCGCAAGCAAACACATTTCTTACAAAGATCATTAAACAAGTTGGGATGAGTACTTGATGTTGTTTTGAATGTATGGCGAAAGGGAATGTACATGTATGATCACGTGATGTACATTCTAAGTGCTTTAAATAAAATCTCCAAACTCAAAGTTTAATAAAAACTAAGTCCTGTAAAAATACGATTTCACATTTACATTTTTCTAGGAGAAAATGTTATGAGTTAAATGCTTTATTCAATACATGTAGATGCATCAAACATTTTCCGTATTTACTATAAAAGAGTTTCGTCATCAAATACACTTTAATTGAAAAGGTTTGTGCAATAAACCATTAAGACTTTCTTAAAGCTGTACATCATTAGTGGGCATTGTGGGAAATTTGTATTTCTTTAACAAGGTTAAGGCTTTAGCATTTGAACAATTTCCAAGAGCAAGAAGAATTTCACAGTCAGGAAAATCTACATTGAGCCACAGGAAGAGTTCCCATTTTAAGCAGACAGCTTCACAGTGCTTTTGACTAGAGAAACATTCCTTCCTCCCTTTTTTGGCTTATGCAATCCTCCCCAGTAACACATATGGTAAGATCCAACCATCCTGAACCACTTCTTTTACCAAGCACTAAACAAATAGTAAGCAACTTGTTTGAGGGTAAATTAATTACACTAGATATTCAAACATCAATACAACTTAATTGTTTTCTTGTAGAGTGCATCCACAACTTTGCCCATGCTCTGTATAGTGTTGAGCGCCATCTCGTAGGTTTGGTCAACAACAGGTTCATCAAATACAATAAGAACTCCCTCACCCTGGTCGAGAATACCTGTCAAGAGATCAAAGTCATCAATTAGTAAAAATTGACATCGTTCATTTAGAGGCAGGGTTTACTTTTGGTAAAAATGTCAAAGACCAGAATTCTCACTTGGTGTATCCCAACATATGCATACATTAACAAATCTGTGAAAGTTTGGGCTCAAATGGACACCGAAGTTGCAAGAACATAGTGAAAGAAAAATCAACCTTGTTGCATAGAACTGTTAGCTTTCAGACGCCTGAGAAAGGCTTCATGCCTGAAGCCTTTTTCAGATACAAATTGTTGGGTGAAAAATTAACCCTTTCTCTAAAACTACATTACTTCAAAGGGGGTCGTTTCTAACACCGTTTTATAATATCATCGGCTCTTCAGTGCTTTTTACCAAGTACGCTTTAAAGGTTATTAACTTGTTGAGTAATTACCAAAAGTACACCCTACTTTGAAACCTCAAGTAAAGGAAAATGGGAGGCACATTAATTTTATTGATTTAATTGAAAATTATCCAAACAATATTATTTCAAAGGGAATCCTTTCTCAAAATAGTTTATGCTATCAACAGCTGCAGTGCTTTTTACCAAGTAGGTTTCTTTGGCCATTAATTGTTTGAGTACTTGCCAAAGTATAACCCAACTTAAGGATCTGTGTTTTCAATTACTATTGTTTTTTGTGTAGATGTAAGAAATAAGTCTCTGTGGGTCTATCTAATGCATCACTGTTGTGTACTATATAACAATGGTACATTTAATCACATTAGTTCTCACCATGAAATTTCTTGTCTAAGATCATCTGTGACAGCTTTCTTTCGACCAGGTTCTGTTGGAGAAAACACAGAATGCAATTAAGATTGAAATATTGACTAATTGAGAAAATATAGAGTGCATACCTGACTTCCATACTAAGCTGGTAATCCCTAGTCTTGGAGGTTTGATGCACAAACAATAATTTTGTGTTAACCCACAAAACATTCTTACAAACCCTTACTCCCTACACCCACTAGCCCAAAGGCGACTTCAATCCTCCGCTCTGATGTCACTCCCCAAGAAAGTGTTTTGACTGATTGAGAAAATATAGAGTGCATACCTGACTTCCATACTACGCTGGTAATCCTAGTCTTGTGAGGTTTGATGCACAAACAATAATTCTTTGTTAACCCACAAAACATTCTTACAAACCCCTTCTCCCTACACCCACTAGCCCACAGGCGACCTCAATCCTCCGCTCTAATGTCACTCCACATGAAAATGTTTTGACTAATTGAGAAAATATAGAGTGCATACCTGACTTCCATACTAAGCTGGTAATCCCTAGTCTTGTTGGGTTTGATGCACAAACAATAATTTTTGTTAACCCACGAAACATTCTTACAAACCCTTACTCCCTACACCCACTAGCCCACAGATTACCTCAATCCTCCACGGCTGATGTCACTCCACATGAAAATGTATTGACTTGGATAGAATTTCTACAGTTTCATCGTCGTTTTTTCTTTCTTTAAGATGGCAGTGGGATGGAATCAGTGCATATTGTCTATTCATCAGATGAAAAGTGCTGTTTTAAGTTTGTAAAATGACTTATCAATGAAATTACTTCGTACTAACCAGTGGGAGTTTGATGATGCTGGCGACATGTGCAACCTGTACCCTTGAGAATGGCTCGATGATACGGCACAGATTCTGCTCTAGGAGATTGTCGTACAGTGAATCCAGATGGGCTCGGATAATGGGATCATCCTCCAACTCTTTTGTGTATTTGCTTTTTGTCTGGAATTGTCAAATTCACAAGAGTTAATAATAGTGGCTTCTTATATAGCACTCAGGTCCGTCACTCAGTGACGCTCATGGCGTTTCAACATTATTACCCCTGATAGCGCTCAGGTCCGTCACTCAGTGACACTCATGGCGCTTCAACATTGGGCCATTTTATTTTATTCCTAAAACAATCTCAGCTCCCTTGGGAGTATACAGCCTGTGCTGCCAAATTTGAGCGCATCAAGCTTAATCAATCACAAGAACCATCTCTGCCCTCACGGGTACCCATTTACCCCTGGGTGGTGAGAAGCAATTATAGTTAAGTGTATTGCTCAAGGACACAAGTGTCACGACTGGGACTTGAACCCACACTCTGCTGATCAGAAACACCAGAGCTTGGATCCGGTGCTCTTATCCGCTCGGCCAGGACATGCTAATGACAGGAAGGGAATAAACTCTCTCAAAATTTTCATTAACAAAATTACTTTCTGGTCTTTTTTAACAAATTATTTTTATCAGTGTTTCCCCCGGCTAATGAACCCAGTGAGGTTGTAAACATTTAAAGCAATTACTGAAGCAAAATTTAGGCAGTCTGCAAACTGACTATAGAGTTGAATAGCAGTTACTTAACTTAGGGTACTATGGTGTTAAACATAAAATAAACATGATTCAATCATTGAGGGGTTGAGAAAAATGGGAAAAACTCATTTAGAGTCCGCAGACCTATTATCAGGCCTGGAATTACAAGGAGGCCACAAAGGCCATGGCCCCATGGTCTTGGCCTTGGCGCCCCTTCAAAACTTTCCCATAGACTTAATGATTTTCAAATGAAAATGCCCTTTGCAAAATGAAAACGGCCTTGCCCTCCCAAAGATGAAATTCAAATAATAAAAATAATAATAACCAGTTCTTATATAGCGCATTTCACAATAACGTCTCAATGCGCTTTACATTAGTGCCCTGGTCATTGGGCCAATAACATTCCTTTAATCTTTCTCAGCTCCCTGGGGAGTATACAGCCCAAGCTGCCGTGGCGCTCAGAAGGCTTTTTCAAACACAAAATCAACCTCTACCCTCGCAGGTACCCATTTATACCCCTGGGTGAAGAGAAGCAATTACAGCGAAGTGTCTTGCTCAAGGACACAAGCGTCACGACCGGGACTCGAACCCACACCCCCATGACTAAACCACCAGAACTTGAATCCGATGATCTAAACCACTCGGCCATGACACCCTATAAAATTCAGGCCTGTATTATTCAATATATTACTAACTTGATTAATTAGGCCTACTTGAACTACAGCTTGCTCTATGAACTAACAAAATATAATGTTTTAGGACAACATCAGGAATTTCTACTGAAAACAATACTAACAGCTGAATATTATAAAAATGAACAATAGTTCATACATATATGTAGTAAACACACAAGTTGATCAGAAAAAAATACATTCAGTGAAAAGAATACTGACACCAAGCAGAAGATTACATTGAAAGAATAAACATTACAAGAGAATCATGAATCAAAACAGTCAATACATAAAAACAAATATAACATTGAAATGCATTCAATGGACACAATGTAGAGACTCATATCAGATATAAGCAAAAACATAAAGAATGAATGTATAAGAACATCAAGTATCAATCAATAAAACAGCAATCTGTTATTAATAAACAACACAATTTTAGAAAAAGATGAATCATTGAAGCATCAAAGCAGTGATAATTTCTGTTTTAAACGATTTAGAAATGTCTTGGTAGGGCAGTTCAAAGTTAACTCATTACCTTAAACTAAAAGCTAGTTTTGTGAATAATGTTCTTGACATGATATGTTTATTTTATTTTTAAGTATTTATTCAAGTTGTGAAGCAAAGATTCTCAGAAAAGCGAACTTAATCACTGTACTAGCCAAGAACACCATGGAGAAAAGAAAAGGAAGGAAGTTTAAGTTTTAGATGTGGGAGGAAAACCCCAGAGATTTATTCCTGGGAAAACCCACACAATCAGGCAGGGACTGAAAACCTGATTCACATAGTGCCCCCAATGGGATTCGACCCAGGGTCTTAGAGGTGGAAGGCGAGGAAAGACACCACTACACCAACCTGACCGCCCTTTTAAAATCTGCTATTAATAATACCAATGATCACTAACATATCAAGTCAACAAAATCAGGGGTTATTAGTTTACAGGTGACAACCATGTCAAGGTAATCTCTACTTATAAGAAGTGATGGTTCTGAAGAAAAAAAAAATAGTGGTGAGTGAACATAGACTCTTTGTTTTGAGTAGTACACTCTGTTTATCTTCAAGAGATCACATGATGTCACTATTACACAACCAAATATGGAATTGCCCTTCTCCAAATGCATACAATGTGAGTGACATGGCACATGCACATGTTTGTACATGAATGGTTTTTATGATACGGATTTTCAGACAGCAAAAACAGGTGATTAAAGTCTAGCGGACCCGAGTGCAGAAAGCAGACAAATAGAAGATAGGAAGAAGGTAGGGAATAAAATGTACCTGTTGAAATTCTGAGAGGGACCTGTTCTTGCTGGCACTTGCTATGCATTTAAGAGCTTCAACATCTGGTCCAGCGTATCTCAAAGCCAACTTTCCACTCACTATTGACTGAACATCGTCCGCACTGAAAGGAAAAAGAATATGTATACAAAATGTCCATAAAGAGCTCTACAACAGACCTTTCTTCACCTTGCTAAACCCACATCTGCTTAACTATGGGATATCCTATAGAAGACAAACGCTGCTAGCGCTTAACTACAGGAAAACCTGTAGATGAACAAGAAGTTAGTGTCTTTCTCTATACTCCCACTAGTGATATGAGTGGCGGACAACACTAAGTATTCAACGTTAAAGAGAATGAGGTTTTATCTCCAATGGTATTCGGTTTGCTGGAAATGTCTATTTTGCAAGGCAGTAAATAATGAATGTTTATTGTGATGCACCAATACATGGACCTAGGCAGGAACAGTGTTTATGTGTTGTGACCAGTCAGGTGAACATGGGTTAACCTTCATGTTAATAGACCCTTCCCACGAAATTTGTCAACGTAGTGCGCACATTGCATGTGCGCACTACGTTTTGGTTGGCAAAATGATGGAACATCGCGCCTCTTTGTATGGGGTTGATGGCGGCGTGATGCAGACGAGTTTGTGCGTCTGCTTAGTGCACATCTGTATGGCGTTTGCCAACCAATAGTGTCTGTACGCATGCGTGAATGTAATTAGCATATTTCAAGGGAAGGATCTATTATGCAGGCCTGATACTTAACAGAGGCAACAATTGCCACCATGCCTATAGACAATGCCTTATTGCCCCATGGATTGTACAGGTAGAAATATAAATTTCCCCTCATGAGGACAAACTACCTTGCCCTTACACAAAGTATCAGACCTTACAATGGTTCATTAATTTACCTCCAAATTCAAATTATGATATTGACTTTACCTACCTGTTCAACATGATCTTGGAAAGCAACATGTACTTTAGGGCATCAATGGCTTTGTAGTTTACCACCGAGTCATATCCTTCAAATGCCTCGTAGAAGTAAGAGAAGGCTGTTTTGAAGTCACGCTCATCTGCCGCATGGAGGACACCTTGGGAGGGGGTGAGTGAATCAACAAGTTTTTCATTAAAAAATGAAGACAAGCAAAACGTTGATTGAGGTGTAGTTCTGATTGTAAAATGAAGGTTATGAAGTTCATAATAGAACCACTTTTTCTTTGAAAAATTTCCTACTGGAATAAAGTCATATTCAAGCAAACTGTATCTGAAAACCTAAAAATTATGCACGGTTTTCCACTATTTTCTCCTGACTCAAACAACAGATTAAACCCAAATTTTCACAATTTTGTTATTTCAGGTATCTGGTTGATCACACAAAACATGAACACTGTCTGCGACTATGTTGTGAGCTCTATAAATCCTGTATAATACCTTTAAGATTAATATCGGAGGTGACCTTTGAGAGTTTCTTATCAAAGCACACTCTCAATTTTTTTCTTTTCTTCCTGACACGTCTTTCTTCGATACTTGCATGAGGGTAACTAGCCAAAGACACCAGCGGGAAGTGATGGAATAATAGAAGGGGCGTAACCCCAGAATGACAAACAGTGAAAGGATCTACCTGACTGCAAATCTAGTGCTGCTTGTAGCTTTGGAGGGCAGTAGATGGCATTGGCTGTAGTGCGCGCAGACGTCAAAGAAGCTCTGAAATATTAAAAGTATTACTCTTATTAACACTTTCCGACGAGTTGATCAACAATTTGAACTCATTCAAATACACAGGTTTTGTATGGTGGCACAACTGTGTACAGACCTATCTTTGTACATGTGTGTACTTAATACATTCACCACATACTAACATATTGCAGACTGGCATAGTTATCAATCATCCGAAACCACTGGGAGTAATATTGAGTGGTCAGACAGTAAGAGTGGTAGGGAACGTCTCGAGAGTCCAAACAGTAGGAATGTTCTAATTGGATCCGACAAGTATTCCAGCGGGTGTACATGGACTGGTCAGTTGTTGAACCGTCAACATGCTCCTTCAGAAAGTTCAAAATGCTTGTGTGTGTGTTCACTTATAAGTGAACATAAATGTAAGATTGTTCCCAAAGTTTGGCACAACATTCCCAAATTGTGGTCCAGCAGAATATTCTGGCAGTTCCCTGGATTGCAGGCGTATGCCTATGAGAATGTTCTTTCAAGCCTACAACATGCCCAACATTTGAGATGCTCCCTTAATACAATCAATCGATCCAAACAAAAGCACACAAAATCAAATCAAAAATTTACATTGATAAACTGTGAGAAATAAGACTTTTGACAAACAAATGTTAGGAAAATGTATAATATTTCTCTGTATTTGCAGATGCCTTGAGGTTCTTAACAAATTACCTTGATTTTGGAAGGTTTCCAAGGGCGTGGTACACCTTACTTTCCAGAAGCTGCACCTCCACAAGAAGAGCTTTGTCGTCCATTTTCTTCAATTCTTTCAGTAACCTTGAACCTGCGAGTTGAACAGTGTAGACATTTATACCCTAACCGTACAATAAATAACTCTCTGAACGGTGAAGCAGGAGTTGAGCATGAGTTATCCAAGGATGAAAAATAGTAAAAATAGCACAAAACTCAAATATTCTGATACACTTTTTAAAAATATGGCCAAGCACAAAAAGTAAACAACCTCTACACAAGATCAAAACAAATTGAAAATTTTAAATTTAGTCTGATGACTATTTTTTCACTCACCAACTGCCAGCGCATCAGTGTATTTTTTTGTGTCGTAGTAAAGTGCGATAAGTCTGGACTCAAGCGCTTGTCTCAGGAATGTGCGTTTCTCTGTTGTGGCCCACTCTATACACTCCAGGCACAGCGACACCTGTTAAAAAACCAAAAATTTAAAGCTGTCAATAACGCTTTGAGTTTTGATTTGTTTAAATGGCTTACTTTAACAAAGCAAGCCTGGAAAGAAGGACAAGAAGACCATTGTCTCTGTTGTGTTTGTCTTGGTAACCTTTCAAATGGAAGAGAAATTTTCATTTGAATGGTTCACCAATTCATGTCAGATGTCAGATGACGTGTGTGCACATCAAATTTTTCTTGACTAGCCTACAACAAACAGTTTTTAAAGCACGGAGCGCTCTCAATTTTTTGCTGTCAGTCAGACAGCTGACGTGTATATCCACCAGAACATTCCATTGTGTGGTCTGGACAGGCTTGCACCTACCGTGCAAAGTTCAGTTCACCTTTACAGAGATGGAAGGAAGGTACTGGAAATCACGCTTATAATATCCCTTTTTCTGGGGGTTATTGTATAATCCCAGAATCCAGACCTTTTGTTCTTTTGTTAAACAAATGTGGTATACAAGGATGGACAGGCTGCCACCATTGTAATCATTGTAATCAGCTCCATGGCAGGTAAGTCCGAGCGCTCCAAGGTTCAAGTATACCATGGGAAATTATCGGATGCCATTCACAGTAAGCGCCTACTCATAGTTTCTCACAAGACAACAACAAATCCCGGTGCTTATTTTCAAAAGAAAGCGATTACTCCAGCAGCTGAAAAAAGCTCAAAAAGCAATATCACACATGGACACAGAATATTTTAAGAATAGAGACTTGAAGTGGTTAAGTACAACCTGCAAAGAGTATTGAAAGTATGAGAGTTAACCTATCAGAGTCCAGCTTCCTCCTGAATCTGATCAGAGCATACCGATCAAAACCCTCGAGTTGCTATTCATATTCAGCACCACCACAAATCATACAGAGATATTTCATGTGCATGGTATTACAGCCGATCAGACACAAATTTGCCTTACCTCATTTCCTGTGCCTGCTTCCATGTCAAGGAACAGGTCTACTAGGGCTCGGACCAGCTTGGCTGCCTTGGCTTTGCTCACGAAGGACAGAAACGGTCTGGTGAATTTAATCAAGCCACCCAGCTCTAGGAAAAGGAACAAAAATATGAGAAGGGTTGAACTCAAACCAGTGAGGCTGTGATGAACTTGTTTGCAAATCAAAGGTTCAGTGCATAGCAAAAGTACATGTTACTGTCAGACGGTATTATTTGTTTCATACAGCATCCACAGCGTGAGCGCCAGAAGTTGATGGATAAAGGAATTAGTAATTAAAAATAAATTTCCATAAAACAAAGAAAACATTTACATGTATATATACAACAAAACATACATTGTATACAGTTGATCAAAGGCACTTAAATTAAAGGTAAATACATTTTTCTTTGAAGTATTTTCTTTTTACATGTAGGTGGCTTGTAGTAATGTAGAATGTCGGGGCTACTCCTTGATGAGGTTAAGATGGCGTAAAAATAATACTCACACTGGGAAGCTTAAAAGGAAGGTATACGTTTAGTAATCACTCCTAAAATTAATGGCAATAGATAGGTTGCAGTATGACGTAAATCGGCCATCTTTACGGGCAATTTGGAACACAGTCATGCGTTACGCGTGAGAACGGCGTGCAGCACGCGCACATTTCACAAAACTCATTGCGTGATTGGTTAGTGAACGACGCGGCTGCATTAATAATTTGAGCGCCTGTAAGCCAAAATGCGATTTGCCTGTAAAGATGGCGTCTACTGGGAACTATCTATACAAACTTACTTGGTTAGAAGTACAGCAGCTTTCGATAGTATTATTTTGAGAATGGAAAAAGATATCAGGTTTTATGCCCCAAAAATTGAATCTGTCAGTAAAGGTTTCTCAGATTGTGTAGTCCTATAGGGATTATTCTTCTTGCCGTAAAACTTTAAGGCTGATGTGTTTTGATTTTTAAAAGTGGTAACAATCTGCAAAATCTTGTCACTAGACTGACAAAAATTACAAAACTTTAAGAGTTACAAATATTTAAATGCATTATTACTGGTAATCCTCCCGTATTAGATTGTCGGGGGAAAAGTATATGATTATTGTGACTAAAGCTTATCATTATAATTTGGTTTTTACCCATACACCGATGTGAGCTAACCCTCCTACTGATATACCATTCAAAACCATTCAAAATTCCAACCCTAACCCTTTCCCATTGCTATTGTACACACATAGCATTACCATTTGAACAGTGTTGATGGTGAGCTGTACTACCGCTCAAAACCATTCAAGTGGTATTGAATGGTGCATACACTACACCTGTGTGTGTTATCATAGCCGAATGGTTTCAGATGGTGCATAAACCCCACAGTAAAGGTATGTGATAGAGTACATCTGGACTGTATTAGCTGCACCACCATTCAAAACCATTTGGGGAATCAACCATATATGCACAGTTATCACACCATTCAAAACCACAAAAGTGAATGGTTTTGAATGGTGTATCAACTTGTTTAAAAAAGGCACCAATTGTAGGAGGGGCACTGTAGTACTTTTCCCGAGTTCTGTGAAAAAACCCACAAGCAAATCACTCCGGTGGTATTTGAATCCACGACCTTTGCATTGCTAGAGCAGATGTCTTACCACTAGACCACCGAGCTTGCCCGATGGCAAGAGGCAGTTCAAATCGTTAGCAGCGGGTACAGCAACAATGTTCATGTTTACATAGTTTGATACTCACCATCTGCTTGTTTAGTTTTAGCAAGGAGTCCACCAAGTGCCGTAATGCTCTGCTCCTTGACCCTGATTCCATCCTCATCTGAAGCTTGTACATCTTGTTTTACTGTGAGGTAAAAACAAAGATTTAAATTCAATTAACGATGATATGCTGCCTGGTTAAGACCTATGAAAGTAGATCACTAGTTTCCCATCAGCGCCTGCATGTAATTTTGGCCCCGCACCTACAAATTTAATTTCACTGGAATTTCATTGTTTCGCAAAAAATAATAGGGAAATCCCAACACACACGAGACCCTCGCAAAACAAATGTGTTGGGGTTACGGCTTAGTTCTGGAGCTTCATAGAGATATCACAGAATGCAATAACAAACAATACACCACCTGTATTTTGTGTCCCATCTAACATGTGTGAGCAGCGCACCATATCGTGTCATTGGGGCGAGTCAAGACTCAAGAGAAAAATTGTGAAGAGAGGTTGAGGTTGCCAACAATTGCTAGTTTTTCCTACCTCCATGTTTGAAGTGACCTCATTTCTACTCCATGTATTGTTTTGTACATGAAACTCATGATGCATTGTAGCCGTGGTCTAGGTTGTACTTTGTTGATTGCATCCGTGATTAGATTTTGCTTTTGTGTCATTTTTCTTATTAACATTATGATTATTAAATGGCAGTGTATCCTAAAAGTATGTATGTATGTGTAGTACAATGGAGAAATAATGAGTAATGAAAAATTGAAAAAAAGTACAAAAAACTTGATAACTAAATGATCGACGAGAAACTAGTACTCAACTTTCAATGGCATAATGTAGACACAGTAACTGGGGCGCAGTACTTTTTTCTAAATGTTGACTTCTGCGGTCAGACTTTAACCTAGCACCCCGTGAAAACCTGTACATACTACATATGATAGGAAACCTCAATTTGCTATGATTTTCAAAACACCCCCAGCCACAAAAAATGCCCCAGTGAGTGCACATGAGCATACTACCTGCAATCTGACGCCTGTAACCAGTGCTTTCTTAAACATCTATTGACCACATGATCTACCGATCCACAGCTGCATTCGCAACGCGAAGATGGGGTAGGCAGGGCACCCGTCTATATTCCGAGTGTTCCAAGAAGACAATTGTGATGGATGGTTTCTCCAATTATTGACTTAAAAAATCATCAATTTGGAGCACAACACTCAACAAATTATCGTGATAACAATTAAGGCCAAGAGAATGAAAATTTTAGATTTGTGTCCGGACTTTTATGAAAACACATGAGGCTTTTTTTTCATTATTCATTATTTTTTAATGACCGTCGACTATTCCACCGATAGAGGGCGTCTTCTTGAAGTCGGGAATCCGAGAGTGCGATGTGTGGTGGTTTATCTGGAAGTTTCCCAACAGCGCCCGATAGTCATTATGCGCGGGGGCGATAATTGCGTGATCAGGGGCCGATTTCACTAACGCGTTTTGATCATCGCAAACGCCGAAACCGATCGCTAAATCCAAAAACCATCGCAACTTAGCGATGGATTTTGAATAACGATTTCACTAAATCTTTGCGACGAACTTACTCATCGCAAAACAATTATTAGCGATGAGCAACTTGCGATGACTCGTTAGTGTCCGCAAAGTATAAGTTCATCGCAAATTTATGATAAATTGCGCCGTTTTGTGCCTAGATGTTATTATTGGTGTACGTCTTGACGGTAGTTTGTCCGTGAATTAAAGAGTAAAATTGCGTTATTTTCATTCCCAGTCTTTTACTGGGAGACTCGGGAAACGAGAGAGCTTAAAATCGGTAAAAAGGAGATCTCCATCTATTGGGTTCAATTATTTTAGCCAGCATTTTGGCCTAACATTAGTGTAGGCCTATTGATATTGCATCAAGAATTCAGCCTTTCCAATTTAATATCATGTACCAATTTTCGGTGACAACACTTTTGACGTTATCTATACATGATTTAACCAGTTTTGTCAAATGTTCATAAATCTCTACGTTACATTATTATTATTTACAAAATGTTATAACATTAATTATATTAATACTAATAATAGGCCTACAAATGAAACAAGTTGAATATGATTTCATGTGAACCTTTTTAAATGAATGCTTAAACATTAATATAGTCCACCTGTTGTTATTTTTGATGCACCAGCATGAAAATTATTTACATTTAAACTGCAATTTATGCATTTCGTTTTTAATCGAACCGCGGCAACAACATTTTGACATTAAGACGTCCACCATGCGAGGACCGACGATTTTTTGGCGGGCTATGTCAAAGGTCACTACATTTAGCCTCGTACAAAACATTTATTTTCCTTTTAATATCATCGCAACTGCGATGACTTTAGTGAAACGCAAAATCATCGGCGTCGCAAGTGCGATGGATTTGCGGTTTGCGATCTCATCGCAAGTGCGATAGCGATGATCGCAAATGGGAACTTTAGTGAAATGGGCCCCACAGGATAGTTGCGTGATAATGAACAACAACGTCTTGCACCAAGACTACGGCAAGCGATGATACTGTTAAATGGCTGCATTTATGTGGTAAATAGATCGTCTTTCCGCTGTGGGCGATTTGGAACAGAATTTCTGTGATAAAAAAAAAGGGATTTTTTTTTTTTTAAATAATGAAAATTTTCGTGCGGTAGCTTTTCAGGCATGCAGGCGGTGGACGCAAATCTATAACTTTCATTCTCATGGCCTATGCCTGATGTTGCATCTTTGACATGTTTGACATATCGAGAAGCTAGTATTTTAGGTAAGTAGGCGGTTTTTAAGCTACCCTAATATCAAGGGTCTTTTTGTCAATTTGGGGCCTTTTTTGTGGCTGGACTGGGAGTTCGCAAAATAATAGCAAATTGAGGTTTCCCATCTAAAGTCCGCTGGGGCGCTAGTGCTAGTGTAGTACTACTAGTACTATTTTGTACGTACTAACAGTAACAGTACGATCGCAGCAAGTCAAAATTTGAGGGAAAAACGAGTACAGCACCTCAGTTACTGGGTCTAACACTAAATACAAAATTGAATAGACATCAATTAATACAAATTTGCAATCACTTTATTTAAAGACTAATCATTATATTGTAAAAAAAAATATCAATGAATCTTTCAATTCATTACACCAAAAAAAGAAAATCAAAACAACCTGTTTTAAAATTTCAGAACTAGGCTACATTTCAAAAATCCAAGGCTTAGGCCTAATTATAAATAAAACAAGATAATCTATTTTTAGAATCGTGCTTATGAAAGTATTATAATTTTAATTATAATATTAGGTTAACATGCAGGTCACTCATTGTTTGTACCGTTTGTTCCACTATCACTATATCAATTGTTGTTCACATGGATGTATGTACATGTACATCACATGGATGGATGTATGTACATAACGTAACAATACATGGTCGGATGTTGACGTGAGTCGTGACTCAACACATTTCTCGATCAGTGTTCCAAGCTATTTAAGTCAGTTTACATGGAACAAAAACCTTCAAAATGTCACAGTATATTTACCCATACTATATACACACAAATAAACTCACCAATTCCATGAAGAATAGCAATTGCAGCACTTTTATCTGTTTCGTAAAGAGCCTCTGCTTTCTCTAACTCCATGGCCGCCATCTTGACTAATTTTGCCAATGCTGTTTTCAGTTGGTAACACTTACGTCTCGTTGATATAATGTTGTAAAATGAAAAGTTCCAAAGCGGGTACCAGTTTTTTGTCCGTACCATTCGTTTACTTATAGAACCCATGCCTTGGAGGTAGGTCATTTGATCTGTACCGTGACTACTACATGTATAACAAAAAATTACTTCAACTTTGAGCATAGGGACCAGTCTAAATAGTTGATTCGATATCCCTGAATTGTATGGATATGGAAATCGTCAGAATTTCATGTCACAAATTTTAGGAAATATCGTCTGTCTGGAGTGAAACTTCAGTGTCAAAAACGTTTGGTTTACAACTTTACATACGTTTGTTTTTTGTTGAAAAATACGAATTAGTTATGTATTACATTCCCCGAGGAGGGACGAGAGGTGGTGCTGACCAGTTCACTTGGGACAGTGTGAAGACAGACAAAGACAGAGAGTATTATTTGGGTTGGTATTCTCATAGAGCAAGGACAGACTCTATCATCTGTGGTATTCTCAGTCTCATGTCTGTTTTGTGGAGAAAAAAAACCACGTGCTTGTTTGTATTGTAGTTAACTGTACACAGTACAGTGCGTGTTTGCTACGTATGACTCGACTTAGCCTTGGCATGCCAGGGGCCAATTTCACAAAGCAAAATAGCGCAAAAATTTGCTTAATTGTAAGCATATTTCACAAGTTGAAGTTAGCAAAAAAAATAAGGCATGTGACTGTATTAGGCGGTAAACTTGCACGTCAATGTTCACCATGAATTATTAGCATTTGCCATTGTGTGATACACCTGTCGTGTGAGTCGAGTGTGAGTGTGACTGTTTTGTTGTGATGTCGGGAGTTCATTTTGATTTTGACAGGTATTACAGCAGTAAGCACCGGAAGGCTAGCATGCCGTTTTGTGAGCTTACGGTGAGCAGTTTATGAAACGAAAACTTGCACAGTAAGCACAAAATCGGACATTAACAGCTCATAAATATTAATAATAATATGAAATCAGGCCTTGGGGTTGGGGCTGCTGAGTGCTGGTAGCGGTAGTCAGAGTAGTGGTCGGATTAGTGTCTATGACACTGCACTGAAACTGTTTTATCTTGGGTATAATATATTAAACAAAGCTTCTTGACAATAAAAATTTAATGCAAACACAGTTTTAAATAAAAATATTTTTCAATCATACTTTTACCTGATTTGAGAAGTTAAACTTTCTTTCATATATTCATCAACATGTTCTTACCTACACTTTTGATGGGTCCAAAAATAACAAGTAATAGATCTATGGATGACATTATTCCGGAAAATAAATCGCAGATTTACGCTTCTGTTTTAAGCATTACCGATTGACGTGCTAATCTTGGTGCTACTGCTGGCTGGGGCAATCATTCCCTTCCATCCTCAAGCCCCATAAATTGTCAAATATGCTGGTCTCCATCTACTTCAATTCTAGGCAGACTGTCGAGAGAGGAAGAAAATTGACAATTATCATAACTACTGGGTGCCACTGCTAGCCTGTTTTGGCGAGTGCTACCATGTTTACGCATTTTGAGGGCAGGCAATGCAGTTGATGGTGTAGTGGCACTGTATTGACTGATTGGGGAAAAAAAATTAAAAATCAGATAACAAACCTACCTTTTTTTTTATATGACTCGAGTTGACTAGAGAAGTGAGCAACTAGCCAAATACTTAAAACTTATGATTTATCTTAATTTTGATAATCTTTTAGGCCACTCTTTGAAAGCTCCAGTCGGGCGTTGGCAAGATGGGAAAGATCTGCAATGGTTCAGTAAAGATAGGAAAGATGGAGAAAGCAGTCTTAGTGACGAACGTCAGAAGGTTAAACAGGCTGAGAAGGAAGCCATGATGGCAGCACTGTAAGTGGAGTTTCCAACTGTCTGTCTGCAAAAGTGCAATAGACCCCTTGCATTGGCCACCATCCCTGAGGAGGTGAAACAATGCATGTGTGTACACACCATGCTCATCTCTCGGCTAATTATGTAGGTCTTCATTGACTGACTTCAGTGAAGAGTGAGGGAGCTGTTTGAGCTTGTGTCGTCAAATGCAAGGGGGGTCTATTACCAGTACACCTTTTTTTACACAAATTTCCATCAATTTAAGATCAGATGTATTAATTATCTATATTCAGGTAACCCAATGAATATGCCATATACTGTAACTCTGGATTACCTCAAATTCTTGGCCTCATGATGGCCATCACCCTGGCCATTTAAGGGTTTTCAACTACTGGTAGGCCCTTTTATGTCTACATGTTGATCATGCTGACAAAGTTCACTTATACAATTTGTAGTTGTTACGATGACCTTTCTTGAATCTTTAACTCCTCTTCACCACTTTACAAATTAATTAAGTGAACCTTGACTTTGAGGGCTAGATTTCAGCATCAATTGTAGGATTAACCATTTCATGTCCCTACATGTAGGTAAAGGCTGTTGTACATGTAGGTCATGAACTGGAGGGAGTCCATATTATTTGGCACTATTAAATAGAAGGCCATGTGTGTAAGTCACCATACATGTACATGTATTTGAGTATTTTTTGAACCTCTGATTCCCCTGTCCTTTGCTTTCAAAAATAAAGGAAACAATTGTGACCAAACTGTTTGGAATATACATACACGTATGTGAGATGCGCATACACATACATGTAGTCTGATTTGTCGAGGTAGAATAATATTGGGAGTCATTAACAAATGGACATGTACCTTGGGGACTCATCCAGTTTCTTTTAATAAAGTAAGTGTTATTGCCTTTAATTAAAAACGGCATAAGAAATCCCCCTTTTGCAAAAAATGCCAATTTAAAATGAGTTTAAATTTCATTGAAGGTCAGTTCTACACATAAAAAATGCATCTAAAGCATAGTAATCTTCACATAAAGATAGTCATGTTGGGAAATTTTCATGAAAATATTCATTGCCTGAAATGCTTTAGTTTTAAATAAAACAATTAGTTTTGGTATTGCGGGTCCAAAGTCTGATGTTTGAAATTGGTGAAAACAGTATTGGGGTTTTCCACTAATTTCTCATGACTGTGGTGACCCATTGAGCATCAGCTTTCACATGTTTTTATATTGTTTTTTGGTGACACAGAGTGTGGATCCTGTTAAAAAAAATAAAAATATAATCCAATATTGTCTACATGCCTAAAAGGATATTTTTACAGGGACCTTCTGTATTAGTGTTTTACATTTCTGCAACAAAACTACATGTTTACATGTTTACATGTTTAATGACATCAGACATAATATTTTAACTTTATTTGTTTTTAGGGGACAGAAGGTTGTCAAAACCTCCCCACAAGCGGCAGCTTCATCACAGGTAGGTTGATATTAAACACACTCACACAAAAAAATCAGATTCTTGTTACTGATTCAGTTGGGAATAGTTTATTAACTTGTCATTTTAAAATGAGATTTAGAGAGTTTATGTGACGCACTTTATTTATTTAAAGCTTTTATTTTTCTTTGACCTGAATATACTTGTTTTGTTTTTCCGTTTTAGTATATCAAGCCACCAAGCCAAACCTCAAGAGCTGAGACAGAGCATGCATCCAAAAAGCATTCTAAACGGTAGGAGCATTCTTATCACTAAAGTAATGTTTGCTGTTGTTATTTTATTCTTTCATCAATATTATGACTTACCTTAAGCAGATTTAGAAACTGTTTTCTCCTTCAAATATGTCTGGCTCTATTTTCAGATCTCACAAAGAAAAAAGAAAGAAGAAAAAACATCGAAAGGAAAAACAAAAGAAATCAAAGAAGACAAAAGGAAAGAAGAAGAAACGGCATAATGTCTCAAGTTCGGAATCTAGTTCAGAGTCAAGTTCTTCAGACTCGTCAAGTGAATCTGATTCCTCCAGTTCTGCTGACTCTGAGGAAGAAATGCTGACCCGAAGGTGATATTTTCTTAGTTCCTGTTATTGTTTGATTAAGTGGATTCTAAATGTCAACACCCACATGCTGCTGGCATGAAACCCAATCAAATACCTGTTTGTTTTAAGGAACAGGGATCAGTAGTTGACCTGTCCATCCACCCCCCCCCCCCCCCCCCCCCCCCACCACAACGGAGCAAAGTACGCTCTGCCTTTATTTCATTCCTGCTTTTAAGATCAAGTGTATTAAAAGCCTTTCTTCAGACTGACTGGTAATTTGTGTACAACCATCTTGAGTTGGAGGAATTCATAAAGTGTACATTGGTTTTTAACCCTCTAGCCCTCATGTGTTGTTTCAGCCTAAAATCTGTTCTTGTTAGCAGGATTTTATGCACTGTCTTTAAAGACTTTACCAGTAGGTTCAAATTTTTGGCCGATTTGAACCAAAAATGTAGGGTTTTAAAATAAATGTTAAACTGCTGTTTTTATAGGTTTACACACTTTCATCTCGGGCTTTGTAGGAAACAGTGGATAACTGGTAGTTTACTAAAATCTAAAAATTATTTATTGTCTGGATCTCGCAACCATCAGCCTTGTACAAACAACTTTGCATTTTCCATGTATTTTTGTGCAGTGGCATGGTGCTTCAAAATTTGTAAATGTTTTTTAATTTTGGAAACGGCATCGACTGTCAAAATTCGTTTAAACAAGACAATTTTTTGTTGGCGAACAATGGGTCATGCATCTTCAAATTGTAAAATAATTTATGTAAATTTTACTGACTTCATCTTAAAAGTATGGCATAAACATTGAAAATTCAGTTTTATTTAGCACGTAGTACTACATGGCTGATTATTATTTTTTCTTTTGCAGACAAAAATTCCACAACAGCTTTCGTGATGATGAAGAACACCGCAGAAAAAAGCGTCAAAAATCAGGCACTGATACTGAACCTAGGAGGACATCATTGTATGAAAAGTCAACTTTAAGAGGTGGTCACCAATTGAGGCAGTCGGTTGAGACGATCTCAAAGCATAAACAAAGAGATTTTGCAAATAGAAAAGGGACCTATTCTGATTCACTGGATAAGAGCACAAAGCACTCACATAGACATTCAGATGAACCCAGTGACAGACACATAGATAGATCAGAGTCCTCATCCCCGCCCAGAAAATCAAAAAACACGTATTACAAACAGAGAGAGAGAAATCCCATGGGCCATAGAGAAGAAAGATCAAGTAGACGTAGATAGATCCATCTGGAGATAGGCTAGCTCTTCATCTGATCAGTATAAAAGATAATCACAGTTGAAGAGAACATCAACAAGGTAGGTTAGCATAAAGTCCTATCCATGCATATCATGAGTTTCTTTATTTGTTGTTAAGTCAAGCTCGGCTGGAAGTGAACTTGGGTGATGAAAGTGCCCTGGATATGACCTTGGGGAGGGGGGGGGGGGGACACCACACATATCATACATACATTTAGTGTTCTCTCATCGTACCAGCTGTTTGATATGTCAATCAGTCACGTTTTGGCTGGTTAAAAGTGGATAGCTATATAATGAAAAATTAGATTGAGTAAGTTCATTGTATGTCATAATAGTTTTATATTGTTCAAATGAGAAGATTTTTAAAGTTTTTGCTCTCCTACAACACTGTAAACTGTTTTTGTAAGTATTTTTGTTTAGGGAGGGGGGGGGGGGGGGAGGGTAAAGGAAAGTAACTTCCAGAAACTATAATATACTGCCCCTTTTCTAACTTTCCATCAATGAAACCTATTGAGCTTTGCCTGTGTTGGATGGTTAACTTCCAAGATCTTTTATAAATTGCACTCCGAACGTAGTGTACATTTACCCAGTGTTGTACATAACCTTTCAGCCAATGGATGGGGAAAAAATTAAGTGTTTATTTTTTATGACCGCGTATCGTGGACATTGCCTTTTTGATAACTTTCATTTTAAACTTCTGAAATTAGAAAAATAATAAGAATTTTGCTTAAGTTGCTAAAGCGTTTTGTTTTTTTAAGTTTAGTTTTTTTCTTTAATTTATTAAGTTTTGATTTTATTTTGTTGTTTTAATGTGGTAAAAGTGTGAAACAAAGAAAACAAAATAATTTAAGTCTAAAACAAAGCTAGCAATGGATATCTGTTATCAATGGCAAACGGACAACAATGGATGAACAATCCCCAATTAGTCCTTATGACAAATATACGGACAGTCCTTAAACAGATAATTAACTATTTTTCACATAATTATTCCACAAAAAAGACAATATTTACAAGACGAGCGTGTTTAAGATCAACATGTTCACACCGTCAATTTGGCAACGCAGATTGAAAACAGGATAGAAAATCGTTCATCATTTTGTCATACGGGGTGCTAGAGAGATACTAATTTATTTTCTTTAAGGGTACGGCTGCAAGCGCTTTTAATTAGAAAGTCCCCTTGCGGTGTCACACGCTGACAGTTTATTGGTTCCATTTGGCATAGTAAACGATTTTCTGTATTGATGTACATAGAACTTAAATATATACTAGAGATTTTTATGTTTGACAAGGGACCTCTTAAGAACTCGCAGCTTTTTAGAAGCATTTTCCCCCGATTAACTCTTGATGACAACCTCGAAGAGCTTCTCGCATAATTATTTTTGGGATCAGAATAAAGACGGTTTACTACATATGATATGTTTACTGAAGTAAATATGTACGTTTATTTACCATGTTTTAGCGAAGGCATGTTAAAATGATGCACTCACTGTTCTTGACATTTGTTTAATACTATAATGTAAACAATTCCCATAAAATACTCATGCTATATTGTTTGGATCAGTCTGAAAATATAATTTACCGTAAAAACATTGTGTTAAAGCGGGAGGGGACAAATTATAGGGATAATAAAAACTTCTAGTTTCTAACGCAAACTGTCTGATTCTGACCTAACATTCTTAAATAGGTGTAAAAATGCAATTGGCAAAAGTATGTCTAATAGTTGTTTGTTGGGTTGTTTGTTTGCTTGTTGGGTTGTTTGTTTGTTTGTTTTAAACCCGGATTTCATCATTACGTAACCTGAAAAGATGTTTGCCTACAACAACAATCCACCTCGCATCTATAAATTTAAATTTGGGGGCAAATGTAAGACGCATGTGTGTATATATCATGACAAATTGCGTACCACCGACTTCTCCCCATTCAATTATCAACCATTGTAGGTTACACTCTATCATCAGTGTGAAATTCAAGAAAGTGTTTTTAAGAGAAAGACCGGCCGTTGTTTATGAATAACGTTGTCAAAATCTAATCTCGTCTAAGAATGCCTCGTTTATTTCTTGTAAGTGTGGGTCTGAAGTCCCTTGTCGACGTAAGGAGTCCGATAGACAAACACGTCTTATACTGTGCAACCGCTACCTGTGATAAATTTATCAACTGGGCAACCACTTTCCATATTATATTAACAGATTCAAGTGAATTGTTTAATATCTGAAATGTCATTAAATAGACTCTTCATACAGCGAGAAGATGCTGTGAGAACCATGGACCTAATTTCATAAAACTGTTTAACATAATGACGCTGCTTTGATAATTAATCCACTCTAAAGCAAAACTTAGCAATGGGAACCAATCACAAGCAGTAAGTGGTTAATACATGTACCCTATATAATGAGGGGAATCATAGGTTTTAATCCCACCTGAGTGGTTAAAATTTGCGGGAATTCCCTCCTCACCACAGGACTCGGAAAATACTGTGTACACAATGCCTTTCACACATCGGTGAAAAGTTTGTGTTTAACATTTGTTTTAATGAATGGTCACATTGCGTACCTTTACTTAAAACGATCATTTCAATGTAAATTAAAAAGCCACAATTCGATCTAAGTTCATAGAACCGCCACAATATGTGAATATTTGACCCCAAAAATCTCCATTTATTATAACAGCTTTCATCTTCTATAGATCCACTGCTAAAAGTTCAAGGAGGAAAAGAAAGATTCATTCGGGAATAAAAGGTATGAATTGTTATTAAAATTTTATGTTAAATATTATACAAAATACAACTAAATGTAGGCTTTACATAAGTCCCTGATTAACTTTATTTCGTACTTAATAATTACGACAAAAAAAATGTCTGTACTTTTTAACTCATTGTTAAATGCTATATAACATTAGGCTAGAGGCTTACCCGTCATAGCTCCATGCTTAAGGTATACTTACTCGGTTTTATCGGCGTTTTAATTATCCCTTCGTAATTTTACGAGCCTGTTTGCGCATGCACAGTAAGCGGAGAATGATTATCGCAAGCGCAGAATTCAGCGGTAAGCAGAGCCTTGAAATTGGGCCCTGTACGGCAGTGTTGCTTTACATTGATGATTCCGTAGAGAAAGTTGTCTTTTTATTCAGGCATGATGTAGAAAAAAAAACAAAACACGCAATACAGTGGCCTTTGATTCAACGGCGGATTTGTACATGTAATTGTATATGTTCACATTAACAGGAGTGACCCAAGGAATCGTTGAAATTAATGTATTCGTTGCCAAGAAACTAATGTGCTGTTGGGAGAAGATGGAATTCATTAATTCCTTCCGGTTAAAAATAAACAATAAAAAATCACACCCGTGGTTTTTAGGGGCCTACTTGAAGCACATTGTTTTCGTTGACGTGCAGTATAGTTCAATTATATGAATATTGTCTCGCAATGACATGTAAGCAGATTTTTTACTCAGTAAGACTCAGTATTGTCTTCATATTATTCCAAAGTTTCAAGTTGCAGAACTTTGTCCTTTAGGAGGAAAGCAGTTTTACCTGAAATGGCATTTCCGTAGGCTTACATGTAGGGACAAAAATCGGGGGGGGGGGGGGGGGGGGGGGGGAGGCTGCAAGGCAAACGGCCAAAAGATGCAATTGTTTCCTTTTGTCTCGGTTAAATACTCGGCCTGTGTTTCGTTTCAGATTGAACTCTACATGCACATTAAAATTCACACAAATATAATAAATCACAAGTTATTTTGTATTACAATAAATAACAATGTTTTAAGAAAGGACTTTCCAATTAAATTTACAACATAAAACCGACTCAACTTCAAACTCACAAACACTGTCATTGCAAGCACCGTCTTTGTACAGAGTTGATCCATTCAAATTACCATACTTTAGTGAAATGTAGTAAATGATGTCCTCTTGTTTTTTAAAAGTTTACATGTACAATGTATGTCTAAACTGTTCATTTATATTACAACACGCACAAATTGATTCCAGAACGATTGTGGCGAATCACTGAGGTAGGCACAGACTCGTAATTTGGACTTCCACACAAATCTCTTTCTTATAAATGATCCCCTTTGATTTCAATCAATGTCAACTGGTCTTGCTGAGTGGTTGTTTACAGATGACATCTCTGGGTAGTTTATCACTTCTTGCCTTCGAAACCACGGGAAAAATCGTAGCAGAACACTCTTCAAATGGTTCCTAAAATTTCTATTCATGATAGAGTAAATAATCACGTTCCACCAACTGTTCGTCAGTCCAAGCCACACAGCGATGAATTCCACTGACTCTGGAAATGGAACACCACCATTGGAAAATGCTGAGTGTATCAGCAGCACCTGGTAAGCTGACCAACTTAACGCAAACGCAAGTGTCACGAGAGAAATAACACCAACTGCTTTTCCTCTGACATTCCTTGGGGGAGGTTTTTTCGGCTGATCAGTGGTGTTCGGCAGGGAGGCGGCAACCCTTAC
This sequence comes from Leptasterias polaris, assembly GCA_037783415.1. Lineage (NCBI taxonomy): Eukaryota > Metazoa > Echinodermata > Asteroidea > Forcipulatida > Asteriidae > Leptasterias > Leptasterias polaris. The sequence continues at coordinate 4,823,814 of JAZGTN010000025.1, read as the reverse complement.
TTGCCTAAAGTGAAGTGCATGTCGCCGTGCTATCAAGAGTAGCCGGATGTTCATTATCAGGATACAAACCAGAGGTATTATATAGAACAGCATAACAGATGAGATAGTTTGAACAATACTCCTTCCCTTTGTCATACAGACTGCTGAACATTCACTGTACTCAACTTTATTGAAAAACGTTGTGAAAGAGGCGCTAAGAATGCAACAAAACCACACACAAACAGCTGCTACGATACTCCTTCTTTTGGTGAGAATCAAGGAATGGCGAAGCGGCTTCACCACTGCAACTAAACGATCCACAGTCATAATGATAATCATAATCACAGACACTGCTGTGAAGATGTAAAAACTTAAAAAGGAAACTTGACATATCCATTCAGGGAATGGCCATTTTCCATATACTTCAGCAGTAAACGATGTGACAGCGACGACCGTCACACCCAAATCAGCCACGGCCAATGATGTGATGAAAATTTTAGTACTATGCGAGAACTCCTCAACTTTTCTCGTGACGATGATTGTCAGTATGTTTCCAAACAAAGTCAATATGAAGTCGATTCCAATGTAGCTTGCTCGAAGCACTCGGTAAAGAGTTTCTCCAGAGACAACACAGTCGGAAGAAACGATTCCACCAGATTCATTCCTAACAGCCTCCATTTGCAGTGATCTTTGCTCATCAACAGGATGTAGAATTCCAACAACTGGTCTCTGCGCCTCTTGTGAGCAGATTCATTAATAACCAATAGTCCACGGTTTCTGATTGCATTCTGAGGTATGATCCCTCCCCCAAACATGTACCGGCAAAGTTAATAATACGAAGCACGCGGAGGAGTCTGCAAGCCAACGTGTCAATCCAGTCTCGTGAGACCATTGATACATGATTGAATTAATGGTTCGTGTGGATGGTGAATACGGAGAGCATACAGACGATTCAAAGGGAAGGCATTTCAGTGTTTTCAATTAATACGTTACACAAACTATACCCGAATTAAAAACAGTCCAATAGGTGTGGGCCACCTGCTTACACTCCGATGGTGTGACAACATCAAACAATTCGCGTAGGGGTTGAAAGTCCGAAATGAAATGAGTAGTTGAATAAGTCACTCTGTTTTTGTTATTGATGTAAACCATTTTATTCCAGCCCTTCGAAATCGATGGAGAGAGACATGATAAATATACCAATGTAAACATTGTTCTGTTACACCAATCAATTTGACTAAGAACATTATGCATAAACATTTGAACTAAATACTTTCAATTAACACTCGCATTCAAATTTTAGGGGATAAAAAGTGATATCTTTTCCCATAACCGCAGTACTTGGAAGTGAAATGTTTCTCAAAATGCATTATACTATCCAAAGCTGCTGCACTTCTTACCACGTAAGTTTTTATTGCCATTAATTTTCAGAGTCATTACCAAACGTGTACAAACCCTTTAAACGTTAGGCCTAACATTTAAAACACGAAGATCGCGTCAAAAATCACTATCAAACAGAATGGATTTCGAAGCTACTATTGTTTTTGTTTGCGTTTGTATATCGTGTACTATATTCGTACAAAAACTAGATTTTCACAATTTATTTTCTAATTCCCAATTGTAGTTATTTTGTTCACATTTTTGGAATTTCCATAAGCTTTGCTTCTATTCTAATCTACGTTTACCTACAAGAATGTATATTAGGCCTATGGTCGCTTGTTTCTTATTCTTGAAATAATATACAATAATTTACGTGTAGTCCTCTCCTTTGTTGCCACACTTTCCACCGATTTAATCTATGAGCCGTTCAACCCACATAATTTACAATTGGTTTATGATCATTTTGGCTCAAGTTGTTATTGAAGATCCAGGTTCAGTTGGTAGGTTATTGATCGACGAGATGTAGAAATGTAAAACTAACTTATTCTGCTTTCAGTTTGAAATGTTGAATATTAAATTTTCATTTGACTAAATTTACTTAATCGGATACGTTCTATGCTATTCAGACAATGTATTGATTTATTTTGAGTCCACAAATTAATAACACCAACACGCGAACACCACGTTGAAGTCGAAATCCAAACACTGCCCTCTCGTTCATTATATAAAAAATGGCGATTTTAAATTAGCAACCGACTCTTATCATGAAACAAAAAATCACGTGGTGCAGAGCGAGGCACCCAGATCTTGTGATCAAATTGATTTGTTTCAATTGATTTTTTTTACTGTATTATTGTTATTATAGAAAACAAGATAATTAGCCGTGGCAAAGTGCTCGTTCAATCAAACTGATAGAAATTACAAATGCAAAAGTTACATCACAATCCGCCTCGTCTCTACCTTCTTTTTTAAAGGCAATATTATCATAAAATGACAAAATTACAATTAACTATTGTTTTTATATAGTTTACTTTCATTTCCCGTAGTACCCTTTATATTTTTGGGATGATAATTACACAAACAAGTTCATTGTGTGATTCCACTAATCCCCTTTCATTGGGATCGATTGCAAAATCAAAATTTGTTGATGCAGCATTTATTATTATTATTATTATTATCGAGACATGCACCGAGGGCGTGACAGCCGACTTTATCAATTATTGATGATGAAATTGAATTTGCATGTTTCATACAATCCATTGAAGCTGTGAATAAATGTTTAAATATTTTAGCACATGTAAAGGGTTTAACTATAGCAAACAATTCTTCCACATAAGCATTACGTAAAAAGTGCAATGTTTTATTATGGAACTTAGTTTTATATGCATTTTTAGTTAAATTTTGATAACTTACTTCACGATATTCGATTCAAATAAAAAAAAAAAAAAATTATCTTGTATATAAATGCAATATTTTCAGAGGAAAAGCAAACTCGTGGAATGAAAAAGGTAATAAAGATGCACACACAAAGCCACTTAAAAAGGCTGGTTGCGTGCGGAGTAGTCTTGGTTACGTACCGTTTCCATCCTTAACTGGACATTTTATGACCAATCTGTGTAACACACTCTCTATGTGACGACAATAATATGTCAAAGTCAGTGTGACATGTTTGACTTTACCCCAGTGATGGATGACATTGTTGCTACGATGCAATCAACAGGAAAAACGGGCGCCATATTAGAGATGACTAAACGGCAACTGTCAGAGTAATTCACCGGGGACTTGGGTCGCATCTTCTAGATTTGTATTTACCTACAATCAATAAGAAGAAACTTACAATGTGTGTAGATGTTTTAGGGTTCTTGTTTCATGACGACTCCCTCTCGCTGTGCAGACTTCGGGATGGTACTTGGGGAAGGGAATTATGGGCTAGTAACTGGAAAGCTCAATGTATAAACTGAATATTTTTTTGTTATACAGATTGAAGACGTCTGTTCTTCTCACAAAACCAAATCGACATTTCAAAAGGATTTTTATTGTACAAATCCAATACCGGATAAATTTTCCACTTCTCACACAATATATTTTCCATATAAATTCATATGTTTTCCTCTTAGTAAAAGTTTAAGCTTCTATAAACAACAGTACAATGATAAAGATAAAAATTATTATATAATACAAATAAAAGAATTATCGATAATTACAGACAAAAGAGTCAATAGGTTGGCTCTTTGATTACAGTTGCGCTCGCGAAATAGGAATTTCAATGGTATCAAGTTTAGCTACTTAAAAACAAACCAACATAAAGGTCACAAAAAGTAATGTTTGAGTAGCACCTTGTATTGTGCTACCGGAAGCCTTAATACTTTTGTCGACAGGTTTTGCTCTCTACTGTTGACCTTGTGAATTGCCCTTGTGAATTGCTCAGCTATTTTAATTTAAAAATACACCAAAATAAAGGTCACAATAAAGTAATGTTTGAGGTAGCACCTTATAATGGTTCTACCGGAAGCCTTACTTGCATCTACCAGCATAGGCTACATGTAAAAGTCCTACTTGACAATACTTATTTTCCACAAATTGAAATAAATTTCCTGATACTTAATTCAGGCCTTTGGGTAAATTGCTTAGGCCTACCCATGCTCTGTCAACTAGGCCCAACATTCGAAGAATATGTTATTCTTATAATTGTGACATTTGATCACTGATGGTTTACCGATTTACAGACATATTAACTTGATTACTCGGTCGCCATGGATGTGCCGAAGTATTATATCACTCGATGGCCATGTTATTAATACACCGTACTGGTTAATATGATACTTTGAGCTAAATTTATTAAATCGATTTTAAAAGCTGACCAGGCCCAACTAGGCTAAAGTAAAAGGTCACCTTTTGGCGTTAGGATCTAGGTTTACGATTTAGGTTAATATTTTCAAATTGAGGTTGAATAACAGTAACACAGTAAAAGTTGAGTAATATGAAGATGGGAAAAAAGGTATACCAATAACGTTAACCAATGTAAAGTAATGTCACTGATTAGTATCTTTTCAATAGTGGGTTCGTGTGAATCAAAGATTTGTCAAACTCCACCTGTGTGTGACATTTTAAGACATCTGAAGTGGCTCTACTTCAATGTGTTGGTGAAATCTCGGACATAAACGAATGAGGACAGACCTCATATTGCTCCGGAAACTTCGGTTCATAATAGAGTAGATGAAGACATTCCACCAACTGTTTGTCAAAGCAAGCCAAACAGCAGTGAACTCTACCCATTCAGGGAAGACATCCTCCTTATCATCAGAAAAAGTCATATGGATGAGTTTCACTTGGTAAAATGACCAGCTGAGGGCAAAAGCAAGAGTTACCAGAGAGATGACTCCTACAGCTTTTCCTCTAACGCTCCGCGGGAAAGACTTTGGTTGTCCAGGGGTGCTAAGTATTAAAGCTGCCACTCGGGCGCGTCTAAAGTGAACAGCGTGCCGACGTGCGATCACAAGGAGTTTAATGTTCATCAATATTATGCAGACCAATGGAACAATATAAAACGCTAAAACAGATGCAATACTCTGAGAAACGCTCCTTCGAGTAGTCAAGCAAAGTGCAGAACATTCCATGTATTTGATTGGATTCGAGAAAGTGGTAAATACGGCACCAAGGGTGCATCCAGCCCACGTTATAGAAGCAAAGCCAATGCTTCTCTTTGTGTTCAGTATCATAGCATGGTGAAGTGGTTTAACGACGGCAATTAAACGATCGAAAGTCAAAATGCTGATCATTATTATGGAAACAGCTGTGAAGATATAAAAGAACAAAAACGAAGCAATACATATCCAATCTGGAAACGGCCATCCACCCAGTACCTCAGCAACGAAAGATGTTGCAGCAACTACAGTTACACCCAAGTCAGCAAGTGCCAGAGAAGTTATGAAAATCTTTGTACTTTCAGAAAACTCTTCAACTTTTCTTGTAACAATGATAGTCAGGATATTTCCAACCAAAGTCAGAACGAAGTCAAGACCTATGTATGTTGCTCGAATCGCTCGATGGAGAGGCAGTCCATGGACTACACACTCGGATTGAGATACCTCAGACGGTTCTGTCATACTCACGACGTCACTCTCTTAAAAGGTTGTGTAATGGTCCAGATGCTCATCTGAAAGCATCGGAAATGAAGAGCAGTAATGATTTTCTGTACCCCAGGTTCTTCTTCACTCGTTCCGGATATGAGGCTTTTGATGCAAATTTTGACCAACCTGTTTCCAATCAACGCTTAAGTATAGTCCTATAAAGCAAATGGAGGACCCTCACGTCCCAGGAAGATACACAGTTCGTGATATTATCGAAAAATGCAACGCTACTTGATACGACTAATAAAACATGAATCTTTATGCTTGCAAAGCAAGTGGAGATAAGGGCTCACCACTTACTTTGAAGCTATGGCAACTCAGAAATGTAAATATCCATAATTAGATGAACTATGGTGAATTAAACTATTTAATGTTATTCAAGAGATGAGCATAATTATACACTCAGACGCATGACCAGTTTACCGGTGAAACTAAAACAATGATTACATACCAACGGTAACTAAGTTGTTGCCCAGATGTAATTGTCATTGATTGATTATTTTTGTGATTTTCAAGATGAAACACGCAGCAGTCAATGGTATTTTTTGAAGAATCTACTTTTTCTCGCCTGTAAAATGATCAAGGAAATCATCACTTGACATTGGGTGAACATCAAGTCAAATTGATTCAAGTCAGTGCTTACTGCGGAGAAATAACTATTTCAATATATCTCCTTTTTTGCATAAAAAAAAAACCTGCGTTGAATTGGAGACATAACTTTTGCCTATTAGGTGCTTCCGTTTGCATTTTTGCCAACAATAGCTAAGGTACATAATTTGACGTTAACAGAGTCAAATGAAAGTTATGATTTGAAACAAAATTTATGTCAAGGCATATCTTTGCTTTAATAACAATAAAGTATCTTGCAGAGACAGCTGACAATGTGCACCCAAATAGAAATATACAAAATCATGAAACTTAAAGCCATCTCGTTTTCAGACACGTTTCAGCATATTTGAATTGTAAGTAACAAGGAGTACACACATGATAAAAAAAGCCTCTGATGGTATTTAAAGATTAGTTGTCTTAAGGATGTTTACATAACTGGAGATGTAATGATGACTAAGGCCAGTGTTTGTCTGTCAATATTAGAATGAAACAATAATACGGGTTGGATTCCAGTTTTTTGAATAAGAGCTTGGAGAACTTATATGGTATACACTGTACAAAGTATTTTCAAGTTTGCAACCACATCAAATTAAAAAGTGACCTAATTGAGAAACCCTTTTCCCAGCGATTCTATCAAAAATATTGTAACTGTAAGTTCAAAATACAGTAAAGTACACACTTATAAGATAAAACAAGATGAACGCAAAAACATCGGTACGGACAACCAGGTTTGAAATTATTGACGAAACTGTTTTGAATAAAACTGCAAATGTAAGCAAGTTCGTACCATCAGTCGAAAACGTGATCAACCGGTGGTTAATTGTCCCTGTAGTGACGCAATTGCTCGGCGCATCGATTCCATCCCATGATAGGACTTTTATCTGTTTACTATACTTAGTTGACAATCCTTGGAAAAAGAATTAATGAATAAACTTTAGAAAGGGAATACAACATATACAACAAACACACAAGTAAACAGACAAATAAACAGAAACTCACAGAAATATTGCTTAGTGCAATATTGCTTGAGACAATAACTATACATCGTTTTGTGATGTGCGACCCCCCCCCCCTTTTTGAGCTGAAGTGGGCGAGGTTGGGGATTAAGAACAGACAACAAATTTTGTCGCTTAAAATTCTCGAAGTCTGAGGACACAAGAGTGTAAATGAGAGTCCTAAAACAATTCTTCGAGAAATAAGTGCCGTCGCATTTGGAAGGGGATGTAGAAGACTTAAGTGGTGTTGTTCAAGTGTTGTACTAAGTGCCGTCGCATTTGGAAGGGGATGAAGAAGACTTAAGTGGTGTTATACCGATTGCTAAAATAGTTTTATAACATTTGTTCAGAATAACCGTACTTCTTGTGGGAATAGTTTCGATAACCAATATTTTCCTGATTGAAAATCAATGAACACCTTTCAAATAAGTACTGAATAATTAGTCAATATAGTGATTATAAATCGAACCGACCTCGCATTTTCCGGGCACTGCTAGATCTGCTGAAGAGTGGACAGGTGTTTTGTTCCCATGGGAAGTAAAAACAGAATAGTTTCTATAACCTAATTTTGTTAAAGCATTAGCTAAGTGCAATCATTATAATTTCAACTTTGCAGTGATTTTGTATTTGTTTTGTATTTATTGTCCAAACCAACAGCGGACGAACCGCAGGAAAGGGAAAAGAAAGGGAAAAGAAAGGGAAAAAAGGAAAACTTAATCTTTAAATTTACAAATACAAATTAGATACATGTAAGAAATTGAAACTAGAACAGATAAATTAATAACAAAATTAAATAAATAAAGGCATTTTACCGTGTTAGTAAAGTTAACTGTGCAGTATTAAAAATGATATTAATCTGAAGTGTGCAGAGTTTCAATGAAACCAGTTTTAACTGCTTTTCGGCATACCCCAGGGAAATTAATTTCATCAACAGATGCAAATCAATAAAAATGTTTCATGTAATCATTTTATGGAGTAGTCCTTGTGCTGGCTTCTTTTTTAGACAGTCAGAATTTCAAAATTGATATTTATATGGTATGTAAATGTTAAAAGTTATAAAACACGGTCTCATTAGGGTGTATATTTGAAGTGTTCATGCAATCCATACTTGGGGGTTTAATCGAGTAAAAAGCACTATAAAAATTAAACTTAAAAACAATTAAATTGAAAAAATATATGAAAACATCATGCATTATTCAACGAAACTTTCCGTAAAGGTCACCTCGGAAACTCTTCGAGTTCCTTATATCAGCTTAACCAGGTATACAAAACAATTAAATCACATATAATTCAGTCACTGTGCCTAGAAGTAGAACGTTAAAAAGTGTGTCGAAGTTGTTTTTTCCGTATAGCGTTTTTTAATATATATAAAACTGGGGAATTTGCCCGTGATGAGCAACACGCGCCTCTACCACAGGAGCGTTGAAAAGAACAATGGGCCCTTAGTCATTTCAAGGTCCCTTTCTATACAGCAAAAGGTCTAGCCAATTGATTGCCGAAATAATTTCTATAGAAATCAATGAGCCAGAACATCTGGTAAAGAAATAATCCGTTTACATAACACAAACATAGCCATTTTATTTTGCGCTGTCATCAATATTAACAACCAATCAGATAACAGATCAAAACGCAGCTGGATACAAATCTACCAATCATCGCGAATAAAGTTCAACATCGCCAGGATGTATAATGAACAGTTTATTCGTGCGCTTCTCAATAGCCAATAGTTGAAGAAACTGTTAGGCGTCTCGTGTGATACAGCGGATGCAATACATGTGGATGCTATTTTTTCACTTGTGGAATACTTGGAGACGCCATCAAGAAAACAAAGGCTTCAGTAATAAATTGACGCGACCACTGTGTTGGTGATGGCTATTCTGCCACCACAATACGTCTTGGTCCTAATCCTTTTGACAAATTTCTGCCCACAGACGACGAAGTAAGTGAAATGTTTTCTCCACTTTTTGAATGCACGAAGTCTGTTTACAGTTTTGATCATTTCGTGACAAAAATTTGTTTTTCCAAAGTCTATTTTGAACTTGTTCTGCATTGTTTTATTCTCCCTAAAAATACCCCTTTTTCCCTCCCCTTTTTTTTATTTGATCAAAAGAAATAGAATGGGCGGTGTAGGGGGTATAGAGCAGGAGGTTTGGGGCATGGCAACTCTGCAAATCTTTAAATTAATTGAAATGTGAAAAGCTTGTTCATGAATACTTTCCGACACAAATCTGCCGTCTTGTTTGTGTAACTTCATGAAAAAAGGGGTCTGTCTTGATCTGAGATTGTAGAGAAGTGGTATTCTTGTTGTACTGCAGTGAGTTTCAGGAGCATGTGTGACCTATAGCTTACATTTATCTGTGGAGCACTGGTAAACTTGTAGTCCCCCTGCAGCGTTGACCTGTATAGCTTGCATTTATCTGTCGCTTCTTTATGGGAGAAATATTCAGATAATCTCAATATTGTGTTTCATTTAAAGATGCCAGGGTGTCGGCGGCCACTTTTGCAATAAGCAAAAGTCGTACACAGCCATCAGTGTCGAGAGTTACGAACAAGAGGAACTTCAACTTGACACGATACTGTGCAGCGACTATGAAGACCGTTTGAGTAAGGGGGAAAAAATACTCCAAGTCTCACGAGATGACGCATCGGGGAAGTGTGAAGTCAAGGTGTAAGTTATTTAAACAGAACTTGGGTTCCCGGACATTTTTGACAAAACAAAAACATATATCACTTTCATGCATTATTATGAAAGCGATTTTGCCTCTTCCTTTGACATCTTCACTCAATTAGCTCTTCCCATGAGATGTAGTAGTTTTATTCATGAATGTATACATACATTGGTTGGCAAACGCTATTATAGAGTTATGCGCTATGCAGATACGTATGCGCCTCACAACCATTAGCCCCATACGAAAAGGAACGATGTTCCCTATGTTACCAAATGATATGGCATTATATTCAATTAAACATATCATGTGTTCTTTTTAGCCATGAAAAATTTGCATTAAATTTAGCAGAATTTATAATCGCAACTACATGTCTAGTTTCGTTTTAATTCCTTTTACTCCAAGTAATTTGCAAAATGCACATTGAGAAAAATGTAGGTTTTACCGGGCGTTGTAAGCAAATAAGCAGCATGTTTCAGGTTCATAAAGTGATTTTGTCTCTTCTTTTCAAACTGTCACTCAATTTCACTTTCAGGCATGCGAATTTATAAAGCATATTCTTTTACTAAACTTAGGCCTATAAACGGCATTCTTTTTAGGCATTCAGTTTAGCAGAGTATTGGCACAATTAGAGATTTTTCAGCGATAAGAGCCGCTGCGGACTCATGAAAAGCTGCAGGAAACTCGAATAATGTTCAAGTAATTTGTTAATTTTGAATGGTCAATCTGTTTTAATAAAATTGTGCAAAAAAACAGTTGCTTACACATTAGGCCTAAGTCATTAAGTGAATTTGAATGACTGTTTTGCGAAGCTTTAATTTTTGCGCAAATGGCCATATGATTGCCGAAAATGAACGGGAAACAAATGCAAACCGTAATCTTAAATACTTTGTATGTGTTTTTTAAATTGTTTTACTTGCTTAAGGAAAACAAAGGGTAAACTTTGGACAATTTCAAGTGTCATCTGTATTGTGCGGAGCTTTAACGCAATTCTTGTGTTTTCTTAAATCTTTTGGCGCATCAAGCATCTTAGTGTGTAGTTTTTCGGCTATAGATACCATTGCGGGCATTCAATCACATATTCTTAAGTTTGTAGTTGTACTTAAAGCAATCGTTGTTGAAGAGCATAAGGAAAGATATTTCCTCTAACTATTTTTCTTCAAACATCCAAATTAAAACGAAGCATTTGTGCAGGATAAGGTGCCTTACTCAACAACACAAGTTTCATTACCAGGAATCGAACCCATGCTCCGCTGATTCAACCATCACAACTTAAGTCCGATGCACCAGACCGCTCGGCCATGAAACTTCACTACGCGACATATCACGACGTTGTGAAGTTGCTATTCTTGTTAAGGGTTTAATTCATAGCATTAAAATCGATAAAATCTCACATAGCGTCTTTTTCTGATATTGTTATTCGTTTTTTTAGGCCTGTTATGGTCAAGCGTTATCGTCCCATAAGGGTGCCTAGGACTAGAACCATAGTGGTATGCTGCGACGGTTGGACTGGGGATGAGTGCGACTTAGGTAAGCTCGTAAAAAAAAATTTAACTCAAGAACTCAAACTCAAATCTCGAACTCAAGATTATGACTTTAAGAATGATAAATCTAATAGTTAACCCTGTTATGTATGAACGAACGATTTTGAGATCTCTGTGATTGTTTAATTGCTGTTATTCTGTCATTATATGGTGTTGTAGCCATGCAATTTTCCTTGCATCATATTATTCTATAGTGTAAGGTCTTTAGTTTGCAAGAATAGTACGTTTTACAAACGGGAACGGGTTTACGGCTATGAAAACTTACAAACAGTGTGGTTCTGTCATATCTTTAGAACATTTCAATATATTTAGCTTCATTGTAGCGGCAGTAAGTACCTTGCATAAAGGCTTTCAGCTTAAAGAAAAATGTAAAGAGGTGTGGATTTATGACTCGTTTAATTTAAATAAAATCTCCTGTTTGAAAAATAACTTACAAAGTGCAGTTTTGTCTTTTCGATGAAAACTAAAAAAACATCGCTTTATGTATAATGTTTTAACAACTTAACAGCTGTTTGCAGTCCAGGCTGTGAATACGGAACGTGCATCGCCCCTCCTGACGTTTGCCATTGCACCCACGGCTATACCGGTCAATTGTGTGACACACGTGAGTATTGCGACATGATTTTCATTTCAATCGATGTTGATGAGAGCAACTATTGCAGCATTTGAGTTAAACATTCAAAATCAATAAGCTGTAAAAAGTATGGCAGTATAGCAGGTCTATCAGATTGTTTTATTTAAATTTTTGGGGAGAAAAAATAATTATTTATAAATTGTTTGATCGCGAGTATTAAGATCATCACTACGGTATCAATATGTTTACAACATTATAGTGTAGTTTGTTTTATTGAATATAATAAGTACTTGCGTCTCTCGTCATCTTTGGTAATTGAATTTCGTTTCTTGTTCAAGACTCAAATAATTGTCATCAAACAACAGAATGTTGGTTTAATAAAAATTTCACCGTTAGTTTGGCCAATATCAATGTTAACTTGTTTGACACATTTCGTTTTCTAAACCAATTAAAGCCCTTCAACAATTATTACTATTTAAAGGAACGTTTTTTTTGTTTTGTTTTGTTTTTGTCCCCCCCCTCCTAGCTATTTGCGAACAACCTTGTGTTCATGGTAAATGTGTTTACCCCGATTCATGTGGATGCGATCATGGTTACAAAGGAGCCACTTGCAATCAAGGTAAACCACGTGGTATCTAATCGTTTTTGTAATAACCTATGACGTTTTTGCGGAAATGGAAACCGAAAGATTCTCTTTTAAAATAAGGTTCAGGGAAAATGTTGTCTCCGCAAACTTCACATGATTTTCTACTTGCATCAATCAACGGAACTTTTCACAATCTTGCTATTAATTTCACTTCTTCAAATGTCGGGGTTTTTCTATTTGAAAAGTGATCCTTTGCAATATGCATTGTTCGGGAAAAAGAATAACTTAGGTATGACATTCTTCCTACTTTAGTCTGTTTTCCGTTGTTGCTGCTCTTTTAACAATTCAGAAAAATTGATATTAATAATGCCTGAAAACACTGTTACAGCCTACACCATAGATTGTTTAAGGAGGTCAACCTTTGTACTCGATAAAATCGACAATTTCTTTTTCCTGGGACCAAATATAATGCCTGATAATTTCAGAAAAAATACTTTGAATTGTATAACTATAATACACAATTTATATCCAAACACCCACGGAAAACCCACAACCCACAACGAAATGTCAGCTGTGAATACGGTGATTGAAATTGACAAACAAGCGTCATTATAGTAATCACCACAGCCGAAGTAATTTGCTCGAGGTTCTTTTACTTAAACTTTGATGTACTTTTTTCCCATCTAAATTTGCCGATTTTAAACCAAACTTTTTTGAAGCTCATTAGCACTTTATTTTATCCCCGAGTTTTACACACTGCTAAAACAAGTTTAGTTGATAAATTATGTGGATTTATGATGAACTGACACTGTTTTATATTCGATCATCAGCCATCTGTGAGGAAGGCTGTGAGCATGGAGTGTGTGTCAACCCCAATGAATGCAAATGCAACGATGGCTACGAAGGAATTTCGTGCTACTTAGGTAAACATTTTAAGCACAAAAAGTTACTGTAACAAATTGACACTATTTTTTAACATGATTAATTTTATGATTTACTAGCACACATTGTTTTACAAACAACAGTTTGGCTCAATATTCAAGCAACACATATGGTCTATAACAAGGATAAAAATTTGTTTATTTTGTAGCAAAATGTACACCTGATTGCATAAATGGGGAATGCATTGCTCCTAACCAATGCCAGTGCGACCCAGGCTATGATGGTGAATACTGCGAAATAGGTAAGCATACAAAAATAAAAAAATTATCCTGAGCTCCAAAAGTTGATAAAACTTTCAGATTTTTTTGAAAACAGCATAAAGTTAACTTTTAAATGTACTTTTTGAATGTATTAATCAACCTTACCACAATGTAATTTGTTTAGAACCTAAGAAGCTAATTGGAATAAAACCCAGAGACCAGTTTTCAGATTAAAAAAGTTATCCCTTTTAGGAATGATAAAGTGCACATAATCAAACATTTGAAAGACTTGTCTATTTTATTATCTATGTGAGATAACCCAGAATGATTTTATCTAAAACTAAAAGTCTGGCTTTTATTTGTGCAGGGTCCGTGTCCAACAATTTTCACCGATGCTCCTTTTGCTGCGGAGGATCTGTCACAACATTTGATGGATACCATTTTAACTACCCGGCTACATCACTCTACCGTCTTACCTCTTTTGCGTACGGTGAATCCGGAAGAATCGTTGTCGATGTTGAAGCATCTCACCCCTGTAACGCCGGTGTGTGCCGTCCTCATAATAGAGTGGTCATTAATTGCGAGTAAGATTTTGTATTTTGCATCTATCACATATTTTTATTTGGTAAAGGTCCAGTAGTAGGGCAGAATTTCATTTGACAATAATTGTGGTGGGGTCTGGCTGGAGTTGGCCACTTATGGCGAGCTTGGAAAAGGCCTGGTATGAGCAATAACATTCTCCTTTTAAAAGGTTAAAATGCAACCAGAAAAAAAAAAATATATTGTTTTGTTAATTCACCTGTAAACAAATTAACTAAATTGAGTAGTTTACTAAAGAAACATTTTTATTCTCTGAATTTAAGTATTGCGAGTTCCACCGTCGAGTTAGAGTTGCTTCCAGACCATTTGGTTAAGCTAAACAACAAGTATATAACCGAACTCCCACATAGCTTCAACTGCGGAACTATATCTAAGATCGGCGTACATACAGTATTCAAAGGAGTTAGTGGAGAAGGTAAAGTTGTGATTACTAAATTTTTATGTTAACATTGTGATTTTTAACATCCGTTTTAATTCCGAATTGTTAAACAAATCAAAAGCCTAATACTTCCTAACGATTGTAAATTTTTTTGTTAAATCGTGTCAATAAGAAATAAATGTTATCCTTTCTCAATAAAGAACAAACTTAATTGAAAAGGGGGAAAAGATTAGTCATAGATATTACACTGATATTGCACCATGGCTTATCAGGTTCAGTTTTCTGCTATTAAACAAGAAAGTTTTCTCACTGTGTTCTTATTTCTTCCAACGTCAGATATTACTGTCCGATTAGACACAAGCGGTAACCTCGACATTAAGTTATCACCACTGTACAAAGATGAGACAGAAGGGCTGTGTGGAAACTTCAACCTCAATGCTGATGATGATAATTCAGAGATGACACCTGGGGATTTGCTGCTGTCGTTTGATCTTAAACATATGTTTGATGAGTTTGAAGGAAAACAACAGATTTACCCTTGTGATAACATAAAAGAAAACGACATGGAGAGCATTTCTATGAGTTGTTCACAACTTTCAAATGGAGAGCAATTCAACGATTGCTTCTCTACCGTATCTGCCTATTCCTATTACTATACGTGTCTATTCTCTATGTGTTACTGTACATCACAGCATGATCTGAAGTCCTGCACAACGAACTGCGATGTGTTCACAATGTATTCTAGAGCTTGTAGCGAGAAAGGGGTAGTTCTAGATTGGCGAACTGATGAGCTGTGTCGTAAGTTTCAAATATATATGACATTCTTGAAAAACGGGTGGACCATTTCTCTCAAAGTTATTATTAGACGGTTTGATAACACCCACATGTGGACTTTTTAAAAACTGCTTCACTGCAGCATTGCATCGGATAAAGATTACAAATACAGTCTCATAAATAGACGAACAATACCTTTTTATAAACATTATAAAAGAACAAACGCCTCGGGGTTGAAACTGATTCTGAGATTTTTTTATTTTATTTAAACAATGTTTTAAACAAGTTAATTTATTGATGCAACAACAAACATAAAATAATATTGCCTTTCTCGAATGTTGTTGGTTCATTTAATCAGTTCTTAAACCTCCCTCTTTTTTAAACAGCGGTTCAATGTGAGAACGGAATGGAGTTCACTGAATGTGGCTCGCCATGCCCCAGAACATGTGACAATCTGGACTTCGAGGACGAATGTGATCATTACTGTGTAGATGGTTGTCAATGCCCTACAGGTATATACATCAATTTCTTTGTAATTGTCTTTCTTTGGTGTTGGACAACAATGTCAACACAAAGTAAATTTATGTTATCGAAATGTACATTATAGTCAGTGTATTCTTTATTTGCGTTGCGAACATGGTGGTTATAATTCTCGGTGTAAAAGACATGAGGTTTTCTTTTCTCCCACGTAGTTAGGGGGGAAAAAAAATAAAAAATTCAGAACAAACAATCTTCCGTTGCAAAACTACTAACAATTGTTACCACATGAGACAAGGAGACATCAAGGTTCTGTGTGATTAGCTTTATTTAAAAAAAAACAATAAATACAATAAAATAAATGATAGTAATTATAACAATAACAACAAAATTATTAATGATATGTGGACACAATTTTCCTTGAAGGTGTTACATATACCCGTTTTGATTTTATCCGCAGGAACATTTTGGAACGGACTCGAGTGTGTTTCAAGGGAGGAATGTCCATGCCAAAGAGGAACTGAACTTATGAGTGCCGGGTCCATCATATCTACCAACTGTAAAAGCTGGTAGGAAATTACTTTAAATTGCTTCAAAGCGCTTTAAACAAAAATCATTCTGAATTTGTTTCTGTTAACAAAAACGAAAGTATGTATTTGTCAATGTTTGATAAATTCTGTAGACATGTAACTTCAATCCGGATGAACCACTCGGTATATAATCATTGACTTTCGCTCAACAATATGCTTTGTCCGCCTATTTGAAACTCCATGCCGAAGGTGCACTACGTCAGAGCCGAACCCAAAATGCGTGGTTTTGAAAAGGGGTCTAATTTGGGAGTTTTTGGCCGTGTTCAATTTAGTAGTTGTGTATGCGGCTAAGGCTTTTGTTGACGGTGTTGCTATAGGCCTACTATGCTTCAACGGTTTGAAATACAGCCATGAAGCCGTAGCCGGGGCCGCAAATTTAGGTAAAGCTGGTGTAAGCTTATGTTGAAGAGGCCTTAAACATTACAGAATAAAGACCTCATTGTCATTTTGTAGCTTCTCCTTTTTTGTAGCCTGTTTCCCCGAATCACTGACAGGCATTAATGCACGACGTGGGGTAAATAAATAAAAATTATACAAACAAATTAAACAAGAAAAAAATAAAATTGTTATGGCCGTGGCAAATATGGAACGTGTCACAGAAGTTGGAAGCATGTTCATGACCATTATGTACGCAATTTGACGCCCAGAAACGTCTCGAACATTTCAACAGTTGCCGTCTGTATGGCTCACGTCACAGATCGGAGTAATCAGAAATTATCCCACAGTATACCACACGTTAAACGATGATCAATATTGAGGCATGTCTGTTTAAAATGTCCAAAACAACAGGTCGATTCTTGTTTGTAATAACCCCCTAACAAAAGTAACACTACTGTGAATGGTTATACGACGTCATTTTATTTCGAAGTATTGAACAATCGAAACCTAAACAAAGTGAGTGTGAAACCCCGCAGTGAAATTAAGGTCTGAAGGTCTCTCTTTTTTGATGAACAAGCAAAAACGGAAACAGGTGTTTTGCTGCCTCAAAATGAAATGTATCAGCAGAATGTACATTTGCAAATTACCAATGCCAATTAACAATGGATATTGAAAACAATCGATTCTGATGGAATGTTTCCTGTTGTTTGATAATATCATGGGAACAAATATATTAAAGCGTAAAGTTTAAATGTTGCCCCGCTTTTTTTTTTTTTCTTGCTTTTTTTTCCTTTTGTTCTTGGCCCCCTTGGCCCCCCTTGGCCCCCCTGTTAAGTACAGGGGATTGTGGTTGAAGATGGATATGAATAAGGTTAACAACAACAAAAATGTTTGTTAGAAAATCAAAGACAATGTCTTTAAAGTTGCAAAAATAAATGCTCGGTATTGGTATTGGCTATACGTTTATCAAACTAAAGAGGTTAACCTTATTTTCAAATACAGCTTAATTATACCATGACTTGGTATTTGTTAGTGGTTATTGTTTTTTATTTATGATTTTTCTAGCACTTGTGTTGGAGGCGTATGGGAATGTGTAAACAAAGAGTGCAGCGCAACTTGCAGCGTGTCTGACGGTCACCACTTCAAGACATTTGATGGTTCTAACTACCTGTTTCCAGCAAACAGCTTTTGTGAATACCTCCTGGCTCAGCTTCCCGATCCTAACACTCAGAGTGAGATTAGAATCCTGGCGCAATTCGATGACTGTGCAGCGAGTCTACAATCGTGTTTGATACTCGTGAGCGTAGCCACGCCTGATCATATGTTAGAGTAAGCGGACTTTTAAAATTTGTTTCCATGACTTTACCTAAAACCTGCGACCCGAGTGACGTAGCACTGGGGGTGGTGGGGCATGCCCCCTAAGCGACGTCTTTGCCCTCCGTGCCAAGCCCCCATTTGAAATCAGGCCTTTTGAATTACCAGAACCTGACAATTTTGTAGTTACCTCAACGTTGGGTTACCTTTTAAAAGATATAGCAAACGACATAGGCCTAAAGAGAGAGCTAAAAGGGGGCTTGTTCATGGAAAAGGGTGCATGCCCTTTTTGTTGGTTCTTTATAAAAAGACAATAACCTTAACTTAATACTATCCTGATGAAAATATTAAATTTTAGCCATGTGCACTGCATACATAAGGAACACACTGGTAATTGAAAAGGTTTTTACCATCCTAAAGAATTTTAGGTGGAAGTTTCATTATCAAAGTTGTTTTCTTGGCGATTACCTTGAACTCGTTGCCAGTAAATTGCTCCTCCTGACATGGCACTAAGTAAGGGAAAAGAAAAGCCACATTGGAGCAAATCTTTGCATCAAAATAGAGATCAACAAAAACATTATAGTCACCTGAAAAATAGGATTCAGGCTTAAGAAAAAATTGAAAAACTTTGTAATATTTAGCATACAACTGTTTTTCTTTTAACAGACTAAATGCACAGGGTTCCATAAAGGTGTCAACGGGGGAAAAGTCACATTCTCAAAAATTACCATTTGAGATGAAGCTGAAGGATGGCTCAACATTGATTGCTCGTCAGGTGTCCTCGATTTTTTCACGTATGACAATTGCTGATCTTGGTATTGACATACAATTAGGACTAGACAAGCGTATCTATGTCACGCTGAATCCCAGCTTGCAAGGAAAGGTAAGAATATAAATAATGCAGCGAGATGTTGCAGCTGACTGGAAGTTTCGTCAGTTTGCAATTCTTTGGAAAAAACTAAATCAGTCGTCGGAAGAAAAACGCATATCCTATAGGTTTTTTTTTATTTATTTGTTTTTTCTGTCTTTCTTTATTGATTTATTATTTATTTACTAATATTTATTTATTTAGTTCTCTTTGGTGGTATTTTGTTACTATTTTTTGGTACCCCAAAAATAATAATAATAATTAAAACGAACAACTAATTAGTGACGGTGACAAAACGTGTTATACTACCCTTTTGTTTCAGGTAAGTGGTCTGTGCGGAAATTACAACAACAAACAAATAGACGACTTCATCACTCAGAGTGGACTAAATGCTAAAGCTAACATCAACAAGTTTGGTAACTCTTGGAAAACCAGCCTTCACTGTGATGACGTCGAGGAGAAGAACCTCCGACCGTGCGACGTGAAATCCCAGCAGCGACCCCTGGCCGAGACGACTTGTCAGAAGCTCCGAGAAGCACCATTTAATAACTGCAACCAGGACATTCCAGTTGAGAAGTACATTGAGCAATGTGAGCAGGATGTCTGTGGCTGTCCTCCCAGTGACAGTGAATGCCAGTGCCTAGCCTTTGCTGCCTATGCTCGTGAGTGCTCTATGGCTGGGTTTGACTTTTTGTGGAGAGGCCTCCATAATTGTCGTAAGTACAATTTTTTTTATTTTTTATTTTTTTATATCTTCTTTTGTATTTCTTTTAGTCCCTTGCATAAAACCAAAGAAGCGTATGCAATTTGATCATCTGATTAGACTGTTAACGAATGAAGTCACTTGTACAGCTTCATATACATTTTGCCTTTTATAAAAACACGACCAAAAAGACAAAACACTGCCATAATAAATATTTAATTTCAATTATTCATTTGCAGCCCTAAAGTGTCCAGTTGGCCAAGTTTACAAAATGTGTGGCTCAAATTGCCACGTGAATTGCAAAGATTTCTTAACGGACCAACCTTGTCATGAGGAGTGTGTAGAAGGCTGCCAATGCCCAGAAAATACTGTAAGTAATAGCAAATTAACCACTACCTTGCGCTCCACTAGAGCATAAGTTTCCCTTTACGTACAAACAGTCCATAGTTTGGCCCACAATTTCAGTTGTTACATGTTAATGAACCGTAGAACCCGCAGGCTTCTGTGACGACGCTGATTACTACGTGAGACGTCGCACGGTACTCGGGCGTTAATAAGACAGAACTACAATATACCAGAGTGAAATTGATTGCACAAACAACGGAATGTCAGACAAATTGTTTGGCTAAAACACTAGACTTCTTACGGTGACGGGGGGGGGGGGGGGGGGGGGGGGGGGGGGAGGGGATTGGCCTCACCATCAGACATGAAGGAGAAAAGATGTCTGCTGAACGATGCCATAATTATTGGAGTTTATCCGGACGTGGAACGATAAACTTTTAGCATTTTGATTATAATATACACAGAGCGTCTATATATAGCTTGTGTTTAAAGAAGTCTCAGTTCAACCTCGTACTCGCGTTCATACTTCTGTAAAGGCATACGTTAATTATAGTTAAGTATTGCGAATAACTAATAAACAAGGTGCTTGAACACAGTTTTCTCTGCTGTTGGCTCGTTCAATGTTTATGTGTACATTTGTAAATGATGCTTTATAATTACTCAAGATACGTCGTTATTGATACAACAGGTTCGAGATGACGAGTCAGGACAGTGTGTAGAGGTTGAGTACTGCCCATGCATAGTTGACGGTGTCGTGTACCAAGCTCAGCAGTCTTGGAAGAAGGGCTGCAATGACTGGTAAAATCCACATTACACTTAATTAATCAAACAAAAAATAAATGTTGACACACAATTTAGCCCTCGACAGTTATCCTACACTTTGCAATTGTAATATTAAACTGCAAATCAATATACGGCATCAACAAGTTTTACAAGATCTTCTGTTTTGTTTTCCAACATAGTTATTGTTCTTCGGGGACACACACCTGCACAGAGCTCGACTGTTCAGGTGAGATGTTTTAAAATTGAAAGTATAGTTTTTCCATTGGTGAGATGTTTTAAAATTGATGATATAGTTTTTCACTGGTGAGAAGTTTTAAAATTGATAGTTTAGTTTTTCATTGGGGGAAAGTATACTGATAGAATATTAAACAGTAATAGAATCAACTGACATTTTTATTCAATTTGATGTTGTTATTTCTTCTCGAATGCTAATAAATTGTACTTCATGCGTTATTACTGAAAACGAATCTTAGTACAAACAGGTTTTTTAAACATTTAAATAAATGAAGTACGGAGCGATCTTATTTATATAATTTACCATTAAACCACTTAGGTGGGTTTAAGTTTACAAGAACTTATTTATGACTTGCTGAGGTGTTGTCAATACATCGTTTTCATTGTTGTCTTCGTATTATTTGTGGTAGCTTTTGAGACTTGTGCCAATGGTATGGAATGGATTTCCTGTCTGCAATGTGAGAGAACCTGCCAAAATGCCAACAAGCTGTGTAGTCGGAGCAGCTGTACCCCCGGATGTGGCTGTCCAAAAGGTTTAGTCTTACACAAAGGAACGTGTATAGATGTGGAATCTTGTACCTGCGAGTATAATGATAAAAGCTACAAGCCGTACGACACAATTGGAATGGATTGCCATCAGTGGTTAGTTTCAATGAAATGTTAAAATGCTTTTGTTAACAAACTTATTCCCCTTTTCAACAAAAAACCCGATGGAAGAGAAAACTTGTTTTGGGAAAATTGTTACTTTTTATATAATTGTTTAGAATGTAATCAGTCTTTCACAAGACCTTTTATATAGACCATACGAACAGTGACGGAAAATTTGACAAACAAGGTGTAAATAACACAACACTTTCTTTTAGAATAAAAGGAAGTGGTTTCATAGAGTTACATCAAATATAAAATCGCTTCTGCTTCGAAATGTTCTGTAACCATTTGTCACTAGCTATTGTTTTATTCCTATTTCAGCATGTGTAACAAAGATTACCGATGGATCTGTGACGATGACCAATGTCCATGTAAGTATTCAAATAAAACATTGAAACCTTAGATATTATGGCGAAATTTTCGGCTTTCAGACTCCACCATACAGGTGATATGTGTAAATTTTCATGAATGCGCAAGAAATAATAGTCTCAAAAGTACTTTCAAGCGATGAAGAAAATTACAGAGACAACACTTTGTGATTGAAGTTTAAGGTATCTATGATCTATGAAGTGTATATAATAAACTTTGTTCTTCACATGTTTAAATTACAGCTACTTGCCGATCATATGGGGATTCACACTTCCAAACACTAGACGCCAAATGGTACTCGTTTCAAGGTAAGTAATCAAATGCCCTTCAACTTGTTTCCGTCCTCGATTAGTAGTAATACAAAAACGCGGTTCTTTTACTATGCACCACACAAAAATCTCGATGCGCTTTACAAAAAGGGCAATGAAACAACACAAGAGGCAATTTTACAAAACAACAAACTTTCTGGGAGTTATTTCAATTAAATTTTAGTTCTAGCAGTTCTAACAGTAATTAGGTGTTCGGGCACTCCGCCCGGAACACCTCTTGTTTTTGTTCCTTTTTTTCTTTCTTTTTTTCTTACTTTTTAGGTGTTCGGACAAAAGTCCGAACACCTCTTGTTATTGTTCGGTTGTTTTTTTTGTACTTCTTCAGATTCTTCTCAGCGTCGATTGTCCGCTAACAAAAGCACACTTCCCAAGCTCGTATAAACTTGAAACTTTACATGTAGTTAGATAACCATTAGGAGATGAAACCGTTTCAGTTACGTCATGATGACGTCATCAGGTGTCAAATTACAAGGTTTTTAGAAAAAAATAATTTAATCTTTGAAATTCTGTAACAAATCACACTTAAGAGGCCGGTGGTTGTTTTATGCGGGATCATACTTAGATCATAATATAGGTCTTTATTTTGTGTTGTGTGCGTGACCTCACATGACCTCTACTTCCGGTCGAAATAGGAAGAAACCGGAAGTGCCTTGTAATTTAAAAGTGGCACACCTTTTGATTTTTTTTTTTACGGTGTTATAGTCGAGCAAGAGTCTGGTTTAAAAAAATAAGACAAGTGACGTCATCAAAGTCAAGAGCGCCCTCTAGCGGCAGGTTGAAAACAATTAAAAATACACTTTTACTAGATGTCTGTGGCGAAGTTTATGATAATCGTTTCAAAATTGGTATACATAATGACCTTCATGCAGACAACATATGTGTGAAGTTTTAGATTGATGACGTCATCATGTGTCACGTGTTATTGCCTTAAAGGTTTACTTTTTGAAGCTGTGTATCTACAAAACCATAAGTTCGACTGAGTTGAAATTTGGCACGTTGATAGACAGTGACATTGACTACGTAAATTAAAAAAAAAAACATGATGACGTCATTCCTTTTTTTTTCCAATTATTTGAAATTGTGACCAATTATTACCGGTATTTATTGACCCGCTGTAAAACCACGGGATACACACACACTACTACGCGAACACACATGTGTGTATACGGTGAGCAAATCAACCGCAAGGTTCAAAGTCCATCAAACATGCTTGTGGTCTAGTCTCTGTTCAAGGTTCGCGCAACCTGCTTTTGACAATACGCTTTGTTAGTCTCTAAAACAGCCGTCCATGCAAACCTCGTTAACAAACAAATGCTAGGCTTTTGATCGTGTGGTTTTTAAAGTGGAACATTTCATGAATTCATATCTCGTCGTCTTCTTTTCCCCCAAGATTGTCCAATAAAAAAGGACACTTCCTAAGCTCGCATAAACTTTAAACTTCACACATAGTTAGATATTCATAGGTAGATGACACCGCTGCAGTGATATCATCATGACTTCATCGATGTCAAATTACAAGGTTTTTAAATATTAATTTTTTAATGTTTGAATTTCTATATCAAATCACGGACATGAGACCGTAGGTTGCTTATTGCGGGATTATACCAAGTTAGGTCTTATTTTTGTATTATGTGCGTGACATTACGTTACCTCTACTTCCGGTGGAAACAGGAAGTGCCTTGTTATACTTTAGTTTTTGACCGATTAATATTGTTCTCTCCCGTGCAAATAAGACTGAGAAAAGAAGGGAAATACTCAGGTCCAATTTTGTCGGTAATAACGACTTTTTAATTGTTGCATTCGTATACACAGAAAGTGTGGCAGCTTTATTTATTATATTGAATAACATCTTTAGGATTGTAATCAAGTGGATAATCATTCAAAAATATTGGGTTTTGATTCCAAAGCGACTACCATGGAAACTAGCATGCAGATCGATGCCCGCGCCCGTCAAACACTTGATTATTATGTTCTATCATTCTAAACTTGTAAGCATTGTTGTGAAAACAAATCGTACACGGTTATTTCATATGTGATCATTATAAAAACAAGTAAAATGGAACCAGCCGATCATAATTATCAAGAAACATTATACTTCCAGCCAATGGCCGTCCAAAAACCAATTAAGTAAATAAACTCGCAATTCAAAAGTCAACTCTAGCGGGCGCTACAGACATTTTGGGATTAGTGGATTAATGTAAACTCGGGACATTGTTAGGTCATTGTGGTGCTTCTGTTCTATGCGTGATATGAGTAGGTACTTCAGTATGTAATACATGAAGTCCAAATTGCACGGGAAAAGGGTCACTTTATTGGGTTCAAACAATGGAAGGGAGAAACTCTTGTGAAAGTAGTTGTGGAATAATTTGTTTCTAAATAGACTCATTCACTAACTTTTGATAAAAACTTATCGTACAAATTTCTAACAGAGTCATGTTTACCAAATAATTTTTCAATTACATTTGAGCCACTGCTAGTTCTTACAAGATTTATAAATACAGAACGACTTTGGTAATCAAGCTGAAACTTTGCATGTATCCAAGTTGGGATATGTTACATCCACAAAATTTGTTCACACCACGATGACGTCATCGAGTGTGACATGACGTCACCTTAAAGGTGCAGGTTCAAGATCTATATACTGAGTAGTATGCTTGGTCAAGCTGAAATGTAGCTTACATGTATTCAGACTGGGATGTGTTACGACCAAATTGAACGTCATAGCATTCCGAACACCTTTTTGTTATACAACAAAAAGTTAAGTCTAGTTAATACTTTTTCTTCTTACCCCCGCGATTGTCCGCTAACAAAAGCACACTTCCCAAGCTCATATCAACTTGAAACTGTACATATAGTTAGATAACCATTAGGAGATGAAACCACTTCAGTTACGTCATGATGACGTCATCAGGTGTCAAATTACAAGGTTTTTAAGTTTAAAAAGTGACCATTTGCTATTACGCTGTATGTTTTTGAATTTTACAACTATGATATTCACAATTATATACCTCATATATAGAATCCTCTAATCTGATTGGTTAAAAGTGGAGTCATTGAAATAGCTGGGCCCCCTTTTTCTATCAAGACGACGTCATAATTAACTGTGCCCGGGGCACAGCAATCGACTGTGCCCGCCAGTCGCAACACACTGCTGTATTTCATAGGTCACTTGTGTACTACTGTACGCGTTGTATACGTTCGTGTCACGGCGCGAACTGATGTCCTTTCTTCGGTATATAAAAGAAATATTGACTGCTTAATATTCGGGGCACAGTTAAAATTGTAGGCCCAAGGTGATGTCAAAACCATGACTATGCCCGAAGCTTCGCTTCGGGCATAGTCATGGTTTTGACATCACCTTGGGCCTATAATTTTAACTGTGCCCCTCATAGTAGTCAATATTTCTATATTAAGCATCTGATAGATCAAGACTGGGGCTACATTTGAAAAGTTAACGCCAAAATCGTATGACCTCTTCTTCTGGTCGTACCGGAAGGTCAAAGTTTGCCTTTGAATATTTTCTTCAAAATCGGACGATAAAGCCCACGTATGTACTGACCTGCATGTTAACTATGTACACAGCGCTGTGCGTGGTTGGCTGTTCCGCTCCATTGATCACAGTGTCATAAGTCCACGAGGCTTGTGTGTAGTCCAGCCATGTATTGTGTATGTGTGCAACTGGACATGTCCAACGTCATCGAAAAAACATGGTGTTTGGCACGATGAGTTTATCGCCAACTCGTGCGAAGTTAAACTTAAGTGATTTCCCTTTTGCCCGTCTGATGGTTTGATGGTAAACAACGAACAGAAGACGAGTTCTCACTGAGATGTCCACCTGATTTAGTAATATGTATGACGTTTAATAACTGACTTAAACTCAATCTGAAAAAGATCGAAATTGGTTCGCTTCTCATCAAACATCGAGACCGACGGCACGTTGATCGACGTGACCATGCCTGCCGAAGGCGTTCTAGGCCCGCTGAGTATGTCTCTCAGGCATGTAAATAGTAAGATTTACGTCAATATCATCGTTTACAAAAAACGTCGCAATTTACTTCGTGTACAGTAATTGTCATATATTTTGTCCATTACTTGACAAGTGGTGGCTTTTTTTAAGATTACGAATACGACAATTTGATCATGGTAGGCCTATGATTTTTGGCTGTCAGTAAATTTTTTTTAATCTTTGAAAATTCATATCAAATCAAGGACATGAGACCGTAGGTTGCTTTTTGCGAGATTATACCAAGGTATTTTATGTCTAGTGTTCTCAATGTGTGCGTGACATTACTTGACCTCTACTTCCGGTAGAAACCGGAAGTGCCTTGTAATGTAAAAATGAGAATTTTTGGGGAGTTGTTTTCAGCAAGGGTCCGTTTTTTAATAATAGGACTAGTGACGTCATAAATACCAAGAGCGCGCTCTAGCGGCAGGTTAGAAACAGTTCAAAATACACTTTAACTACATATCTGTGGCTAAATTATGATAATCGTTTCATAATTCGTATAGTTAATGACCTTCATGCAGACAACATAATGCGTGGAGTTGTAGATTGATGACGTCATCGTGTGTCACGTGATAAAGCCTTAAAGGTCACTTTTTGAAGCCGTGTATCTACAAAACTGCATGTCCGACTGAGTTGAAACTTGTTGTATTGTTAGACAATGACATTGACAGCTAAATCCTGAAGTCACGTAATGATGACATCATCATGTTATTTTTAACTTTTTTAAAAATTTGGTAACCACTTGTTGCATATCTTTATAACAAAACAAGCTGCAATCAAATTTTGTTTTGCATAAGGCTTGGAAGGTCATTTATGGTTAAAATATGGACTGACGTCTTCACGACGTCATTATTTGTCACGTTTATACATTACCATAAAGGTAGTTTTTTAACGAGATCTAAATGTAAAGAAAAACTTTCTACATGTAAAGAAAAACTTTGGTGATCAAGGTGAAACTTTGCACGTATTCAAGTCGGGATGTGTTACATCACCCTATTCCCGTAGCCACCGTCACATATAAGTAAGGCTTTCGAGCAAAGGCGCACCGTATATAAACGGATCATGAAGTAAGGCTTTCTAGCAAAGGCGCACCGTATATAAACGGATCATGATGCTATCATGGTATAACGTGATATATCACCAACACTAACAAGCGAGGCGGATTTGGATTGCAGAATACATAGCAGCTACATTGGTGTGGCAAGGGCTGGAAGAAAAGTTGGATACACCTCGAAAGTATAATACTTACATGTAAAGGTTCAGTTGTGAGATTCCGTGATTTTTGTAAAAAATATCGTTCGTCTGAAGGTCCATTTGCTTGGCTTCGGACTAGGAGTAGAGAGTGGGACTCGAGTCCGTTTTTGCTGCCACCGGTGGTCACAATGGATCCTCAGCGAAGTGAAATCCTCTGCGCCACCAACCGGCTGAAAAGGTCCAATGGAGCTGCTATGTATTCTGCAATCCAAATCCGCCTCGCTTGTTAGTGTTGGTGATCTATCGCGTTATACCATGATAGCATCATGGTCCGTTTATATAAGGTGCGCCTTTGCTCGAAAGCCTTACTTATAAGTGACGGTAGCTACGAGAATAGGGTGGTTACATCCACAAATTTAGTTCACATCACGGTGACGTCATTAAGTGCAACATGACTTCACCTTTAATGTGCAGTTGTACAAGATCTTTATGCAGAGAAATAAATTGTTAAAGACACGTTGAATTTCAAAATCCGTGGTGACCTCGGTTCCACTTCAGGTGATTTTGAATCTGTTTTTATCGAAATTCAACGCGACCATGCCTGTAACATCATTGTTGGCAATGTCTATAGGGCTCCGGGTGGTTCAATTGATAACTTCAATGCTTCTTTTGATTCTTGTTTAAATACCATTACAAATGAAAGAAAGCTGTGTTACATAATGGGCGATTTCAACTTAAATCTACTCAATTGTTCGGAGCATCAGCCAACTGACGACTTTGTTAACTCCGTCTTCGCCAATGGATTCCACACTTTAATTGATAAACCAACTCGCATTATATACACCTCACACTGCCACACTTATTGACAATTATATATACTAACTAATTCTGATCAGGATATCCTAGCTGGAATCTTCTACTCTGATATTTCGGATCATTTTCCTCTCTTTCAGATAACTTCTTTTTGTCTTTCAAATGTTAAGACTACTCCTCAGAAGTCGTTCGTTACAAGGAACATTAATCCAGCCACAATTCGTTCCTTCCAATCAGACATAGCTGGTGCTGACTGGCATCAAGTCTATGAAACTGATCAGCCTGAGGCAGCTTATGATTACTTCTTCTCTATTCTCACTTCTCGGTATAATTTTCACTTTCCGTATGTTACCAAAACATTTGGCAGTACCAATAAAAACCAGCCTTGGATTAACCAGTCTATCATTGATTCTTGTCATTATGAACAGGCTTTATAGACGTTTCCTACGCAATCCTAATGAGGTTAATGAGCGTAATTATAAAACTTTCCGTAATCGTATCACCGCTACTGTTCGGAAAGCGAAACAAGATCATTACGCCCATAGATTGGATATCCGAAAATCGAATCTCAAGCAATTGTGGCAAGAAATCAATGGTATTCTGGGTAAGAAGAAGCGGACGTCTTTTCCTGACGAGTTCACTGATGGTGAGCGTCTGTATTCTAATCCTGCTGACATTGCTAATTCTTTCAATTCTTTCTTTACCAACATTGGTCCTTCACTGGCTTCTAAAATTCCTCACACTAACGCACACTTTTCAAGCTACCTGCACAATTCGAATGCTTTTTCTTTCTTTCTTACTCCAACTAATGCAGCAGAAATAATACGTGTCTGTGACACATTGAAGACCAATACTAGTCCCGGCTTCGATGACATTAGTTCTTCTGTTGTTAAGTCTATAATTTCTCTTATTGCTGAACCTCTTGCTTATATCTTCAATCTTTCTTTTCTCCATGGATCTGTTCCTTTGAATCTTAAGGTCGCTAAAGTTGTTCCTATCTTTAAAAGTGGGGACAATAAAGAAGTCGGCAACTATAGACCTATCTCCATTCTTCCTTGTTTTTCTAAACTTCTGGAGAGACTTGTTTATAATCGTCTCTACACTTTCATCTCTAAATTTCATCTTCTATGTGATCAGCAATATGGCTTTCGCAGTAAACACTCCACCGATATGGCTCTCATCGAGTTCATTGACAAAGTTACTACTGCTCTTACTAACAAACTTTTTGCTGTTGGCGTTTTCCTTGATCTCTCTAAAGCCTTTGATACAATCGACCATACTATTCTTCTCTCTAAACTGGAGCACTATGGGATCAGAGGAGTCGCTCTTCAATGGTTAGCCGACTATCTCAACAACAGGCAAACAATTACTTTTAATAAATCCGACTCTTGCCGCCTTAATACTTCTGATGGTGTGCCCCAAGGCTCCATTCTTGGTCCTCTTTTATTTCTTCGCTACATCAACGATTTGTATCTTTCTTCTTCCTTGCTATCTTTCACACTGTTTGCTGATGACACAACTATTTTCCATTCCAGTCCCAACTCTGCTACTCTGATCAACACACTGAATTCAGAACTTACTCTCGTTTCTATGTGGTTAAAGGCAAATAAATTGTCTTTAAATCACTCCAAAACCAGCTTTATTCTCTTTTCCAAATCTAATGCTTCAATCAACCTTGATCTTCCCCCTGTTACTATAGACAATATTCCTATCACCAGGGTCTACTCTACAAAATTTCTTGGTGTCATTATTGACAACAAACTTTCCTGGTCTAATCACATCTCTTCTCTTACAAAAATCACTTCTCGTAATACCGGTGTACTGTCTAAACTGCGTTATTTTCTTTCACCCTTTTCTATGGTCTTACTCTACAATACACTTATTCTGCCCTACTTAAACTATTGTAATATTGTCTGGGCTCGGTCAAGCAATAACAAACTGCACTCCCTCATTGTCACTCAAAAACGGGTTATCCGCCTTTGTACTTCTTCACATCCTCGTGCTCACACTGCACCACTTTTTGCACAGCTCAACACCCTTACACTTTCTGACATAAATAAACTCCATACTGGAATATTTATGTACAAGTATTCCAGAAATCTTCTTCCTAGTACCTTCTCTGCTTATTTTTCTTCTGTTCAAGACCTGCATACCTACCAAACCAGATCTTGTCATAATCTCGTGGTTCCTTTCACTCGCACCACCTATTCCATGAACACCCTTCGATTCTATGGTCCTCGCTTGTGGAATGCCATTGACGAAGAAATCAAAAGCCAACCGTCAGTGAACCGTTTTAAAGCCTCCCTCAAAAGAGACATTATCTCTCAGTATCTAACATAGCTTTCTTTCCATTGACTGCTTTGCCAGGTAAATCATCATTTGTTCTTTTTCATATATACATCATATTTTCATTTTAGTTAATTAAGCGTTGTTGTTTGTAAGTTGTTTTGTTCCTATTCGTACGTCCTCTGTTTGTCCGTTTATCTTGTCTCTGTCTGTCCACAGGCTGATTACTACAAGTCTCGGCTTATCAAATCGGCCTCCATACTGTTCCTTTCTTTGATTGTATACACCTAAAATTACTCTGTTTGCTATTACATTGTATATGCATTCTGTAATGCTGTATTTTTGACAGTATGGAAATAAATGTGATTTTGAATTGAATTGAAATTGATGCCTTTCATAGTTCAAAAGTTTGAGAATATTATTATGGGATGAGAGTTATGTTAGTATATGCACGTTGCTGATTACTATTATTTCTATACTAAAAACATTTCCATGTTCTGTACAGGCAACTGCGAATACACCTTGGTGGAAAATTTCTGCGGTACCAATGAAGGGTTCTTCCGTGTCACTATCGAAAACGTCCCTTGTGGTAGAAACGGGGTAACTTGCACCAAGGCAGTGAAGTTCACGCTTCATGACACCACGATTCATTTAGTTCGAGGAGCAGAGTATACTGTAGCCAAAGATCCTAAAGTAACAACAAAAGCCCGATTTAAGATGGAAGATGCCGGGGTCTTTCTTGTCATTAAGACAGCTGAAGGTATTTAACTGAAAACGGTTACTTGGTTATGTAACTAACCTTATTATTCATTTGATAATTTCAATGAACGACTTGAGTGAACAAATTTATATCGTAAAAGAACGTAGTCATTTGATTTGGGTTTGTTTTTGTCACTCCCATACTATGGCATTATTCGATCAGTTTTTATGTAAGGAAAACATGTTCATCGTTAAAAAGAAAGTATATAAAAAACCGAATGCTTTTAAAATCAAAGGGGTTCAAAAATACAATGAAAAATTGATGCATGCTGATGGATTTGAGTGACACCATTCATTTTCAGGAATTCTGTTGAAATGGGACTACGGCACCAGTGTGTTAGTGACTCTGGATCCCTCGCACGCAGGACAAGTGTGTGGTCTTTGCGGTAACTTCAACGGGGACTCGTCGGATGATTTCAAGACAAGAACCGGTGCATTGGAATCTTTACCACAATTCTTTGGTAGGAGTTGGAGAACCACCGAAACCTGCCCAGATCCCAAAGCACTGACTTTCCCTTGTAAAACGGAGCCTCATCGACGAATTTGGGCTGAATCTGTATGCAGCATAATCAAGAAGTCTATCTTTGCTTCTTGTCATAATCTTGTAAGATTTTATAGGCATCTATAGTTTTTGTCAATGTTTTTTTTCACTTTAAAGCTCTCTGGCACATTTGCGTAAAATGAAGATAATGTGTGTCGAAAACAGGATTTACATAAGGGCAGTCCCCCAATTTCCTAAAACATTCCGTACTCGAAACTCACTTGACAAAGGCCTACTTGACTAATTGTTTCTTTTCCTCAATATTGACTATGATGTTAAGAGTATTTGTTAAAATTATTTTGGTTGAGATTCAAAGGATGATATTTTTCTTCCCAGGTTGACGCTGAGCCGTTCTTCCAAGCGTGTGTCGAAGACACTTGTTTCTGCGACAGAGGGGTTGACTGTGAGTGCATGTGTACCGCTGTCACTGCATATGCATCGGCTTGCAATGAAAACAACGTTGCAATCGCGTGGAGAGCGGAGGGATACTGTCGTAAGTTTTTGTACTTATTCCTCTCTTTTTTTATTTTTTTAAATTATTTTCTTGCATTTTTGTTTACTTATTGTCTTAACGATATAAACTTAAAAAAACACTACAAAAAAAACCTGGTTATTTAAGTTTTAATCTCTTATAAAATGTAAAATTTTACCACCGTAATTTGTTCCCGAAATATCTCCTGTTCAATTAAAACTAAGTACTCAATTTATTATTGTTGCATTTTCAGCGTTGCAATGCGAGAACGGGAGAGTATACCAGGCTTGTGGGAAAGTCTGCCCCGACAAATGCTATCCTTCCCATTCTGACGAGAACTACGGATGCGAACAAAGGTGTGTGGAGGGATGCCACTGCCCAGAAGGAACAGTTCTGTTCCGAGACGAGTGTATCGAGAGAAAACTTTGTCCGTGTTTCATCAACAATGGACAAGAGGAGATCAAACACGGCGCACTTGTTGTTGAAGACTGCATGCGATGGTAAGTTTTGCATTCATTCACACGTTAGGCCCCCTCCCCTTTGTTTCCCCTTTTCAAATTAAAAATGTTGATTTCATGAATATTTATGCGTGCAAGATGTTAAATACGGTTGCCCTTCGTTTAAAATATAGATAACGGGCATATTTTTTTCAGCCATACATTGTGAGATTTTTCGCCATGGCAAACAGGGCGATCGTAAACAGTAAATATAAATTTCACATCATGTTTTAGTACTTTGACTAGAGTTTGCCTTTGTTAATTTGATAGTCCATGAACATTTTAAAAACAATAACAGCGCAAATAAGTACAAACGTTGTAAAATAGGCCTATAGGCCTAGCCTACGTTAAAATGCTTTGTTTGCCTCATAGAAATGTTGTAATATAGAATTCAAAATGAAGTACGATTTCAGATAGATAGGGGCTATCGCACGCCGTGCAGTTCATGTTTTAGTCTCTAATGCATGCGCAGATTGTAAATCTAGATTCATAGAAACTAGTTGAGCGCATGCGGAAGCCAAACATCTTTCATTTTACATTTGTAAATAACACCTTAGATTGATTGTTTCAACGTGTAAATATATCTAATCACTCTGAAATATTTATGCAGTGTGTTTTGGGCATTCTTTGACAACCAAAAACAAAAAATCGACCAAACGACTCCCATAAAAGAAAAAAAGCTTAAAGGGCAATATCTATTTATATTTGAGGCCTAAGTACTGTGCTTTAAAATGTGACAGACGGGCTGCATAACAAGTTCAATGTTTTTCCTTGGGCGTGACCCTCCTAATTTTGTTCTTATATAAACTGCAGTCACCTTGAAGACAGGCTCTCGCCAAAAATGTGTAAATTTGTATTTATTTATTGTGTGTGTGTGTGTACTCTTTTCCATATTGCAGTATGTGTAACGGTGGCCATTTAGAATGCACTGGAAGAAACTGCTCGGAATCAGGTGTGTATTTATTTAAGTAATAAAGGATTTTTCAAATTTTAGTTTCTTTTTAAACATCGATAACCTTTATTTTTTTATCGCTAATGTGATATTGTCGATATCATAGCTTTATATTTGATTTCAGAAATATCAGAATTTGCTTCGATTTAAAAGTAGTTGAATGAAATTATTATTAATTGTATAGTACATTACTGCATATTGGTATGTTTTGTAATATTTTTCATTTGTTTATTATAGTAGTTTTAGTAGTCTGAATCCCTACTCCATGAAGTAACCTGAATATGTATTTCTTTGTTAATACAAAGCAAATTGTATTATATAATACCAAAGGGTTATGCTAAACCAGATTTCATATCGTTGCGTGAAAGTGAAGACATCTCCAAGACACTCATTCTCCCCATTTTTGTCTAGTTTCGCCTAAAATTAATGAATTATAGTTTCAAATCTCAACTAAGAGGTAAACTGTTATCTTTCTTGTGTAGAAATTATATTTAGTATTTTACCTTTAATACACTACCAAATCAATGTGTTACTTTTGTGATTGAATCTTACTTGGCTGATAGAAAACAGACAGTTGAAATTGATGATATTGAATCAGATGTGTTCAAGGTACCCTTCGGTGTCCCTCAAGGGTCACGTTTAGGTCCCCTATTGTTTACAATGTACACAAGCAGACTCCTCACAAATATTGAAAAGAAGTTCCCTATTATTACTTGTCATTGCTACGCAGATGACACACAAGTATATTTGTCATTCTGTCCTAACACACCAAATGAAGAATACTGTATCAGTGTATTAGAAAAATGCATTGAGTACATTAGAACCTGGATGTTACAAAACAAACTGATGTTGAATGATAGGAAAACGGAACTGTTAGTTATTGGCACTACACGTCAGGTATCTAAGTTCAAGTCAAACGGTATATCAGGTGACACTGCTATAATACCTTCCCATAACGTAAGAAACTTAGGAGTGTTATTTGATACTCAGTTGAACATGGAATCACAAATTATTAGTGTATGTAAATCAGCATATTATGATTTATAATCTGAGGCGCATTCGTAAATACTTTGATCAAGATAGCATGAAAACTGTCGTCCACGCATGCATTACGAGTAAATTAGACTATTGTAATAGTCTATTGTATGGATTACCAAACTTACAGATAGCAAAGTTGCAACGGGTTCAAAATACATGTGCATGATTGATTTGTAATCTCCCTAAATTTGCTCATGTAACACCACTGTTAAGAGAATTACATTGGTTGCCTATACGTCAAAGAATTGAATTTAAGATGTTAATGATAGTTTATAAAGCGCTTAATGGTCAAGCTCCTAGTTATATTACTGAATTATTGGAGTTTAAATTTCAAACCCATGGTCATAATCTTCGTAGTACACAAGACACATTGGCATTGAAGATCCCCCAAATTAGAACAAAGGTAACCTTAGGTGATCGATCATTTCTTTGTGCAGCTCCTAGATTATGGAATAAGCTACCTGTGGACATTAGAAAGTCTCAATCATTAGATGGCTTTAAATTTAAAGTAAAAACCTATTTGTTTTAAACATAGATTTAATTATATTATGTTCATGCTTTGAATTGTATAGCATTGTGTAGTGGTATAGCATCTAAGAGCTCTTGAAGCGCAGTAGAATATATAAACATAGTTTCTGCGCTCTACAAATGATTTATTATTATTATTATTATTATTACTTTTCTTAACAGTCGTTCCTCATACGACCACACCGTGTGCACATAAACAATGCACGTGTGCCCCTAACTATTCTTGCTGTGCCGATAAGAGTGTTTGTATACACGACAGTAAGTTCTGCGATGGGGAATACAACTGCAAAGATTTCTCTGACGAAATTCACTGCAACTGCATTTACAATAACATAATCTATCAAGTAAGTCTTTTGCTCTTTATTTTTAAGATTCAGTTTACAACATTTGCAATAACTCAAATACGAAAAAGAATCGCAGAAAAAAAGTCCAAAAACTATTATTTGATATTCTTCTCTTTCTCCTTCTTTTTTTTCAGACTGGTAATGAATGGGCAGGTAACGGAGCTTGTGAGTTTTGCAAGTGTGAAGCCGGTAAAACAACTTGTTACAAGAAATGTGAGCTCAAGTGCAAGGTAAAATAACAAGTTAAAATCCTTTCATTAACTTAATATCTTTAAATAAGCACAGTAGGATTTTGCTTGGCAAGTAGGGAATGTTGTCTGTTGTAATGTTAAACATTGTCCATGGCTGAATTCCTGGTTATTCATTTTATACATCACTCTCATTAGAACTGCTAGCCCGTATTTGTGCGTTTTTGAAGATTTATTTAGACAGGTTATGCAGCTCATGACTAGTCCATAGAAGATCTTAAACTGTTAAGAAAAAACAACAGTTCAATTAAGCTGGACTCTGATTTTAATTGGCGCCTTGCATGTCATCTGTTGTACCAGTCGTTAGCGAGTACAGATACATATGTTTACCTTTCTTGTAACAGATGTAAAAACATTATCTTGTTTTTTAGGTCCATGAAACGTTGAACTTATACGAGGATAATGACCAGAAGTGTTGTGAATGTGAGTATCTTGTTTCTTGTTGTTGGGAAATACCGATAGCTTACAATGATTTACTATTATATTTGCTTCCAGCTTCGTAATTTACGATTAAAAGGTTTAATAATGTGTCAACCACATTTTGCAATGTGTCAACCACATTTTGCTGTAAAACTCGTTTTTAGGTTATTCAAGACATGATAAATATGATATGTCAGCATTACACGTCGAAGGGGTGGATGTGGGTGGTTACTCAGAGCCTTGGCACCCTCCAGAAACCTCAAATGAGATTCAAGAAAAACAAACATTCTGTAAAGAATCAATATATGGTAAACGGTAATACTCTTCTTCAAACCAGTCTTTGTTACCCCACTGAACACATGCAAATGGCTAAGAACAAACTGCGTGTTTGGTGGAAAAACATTCAGCGAGAGTGCAGGAAAACCACATCTCTAATTATAGTTTTGAACACACCTTCTGGAAATATTTACATTGTTATGATACATGATGATTTCAGGTCAAGGACAACATACTGAAAGGAAGACAACAACCCGACAACCAAGACGTAAGTAGAACTCTTATTTCAAATTATATCCTTTATCCCTGATGCGAAATTCAACATCTATTGAATCGTTGCGGTACCCTTTGCTAAGGATTCGAAATGCCTCCAGACATCGGGCTAGTGGTAAGACATCTGCTTTAGCAATGCAAATGTCGTGGGTTCGAATCCCACCCGAGTTTCTTCACAGAACTCGGGTAAGCACTGAATAACAGTGCTTAACAAACACCGGCGACGAAAGAAAAATAAAAAATAATATATAATTATATTCTTTATCCCCGATGCAAAATTCAACATCTAATATTTCAAACTTATCGACTTTGTCATTGCTTCTTCTGAATCCTCACAATAAATGTTTTGAAATAATCTTTTGAAAGGTGACATCCTGCTATGAAAGTAAAATCCAACCACTTCCACTTAATATACAGCAATCCTTCACCGATCTTGAACTCTTGGTGGCAGCAGACATGCCTCCATTACTGCGGTGTACCTGGGTGGTACTGCGCTGCCTAGCGACTGGTATAAGGTTTGTGCTACACGGCGATCATTTGATCAGTCGCGGGTTATTGGACTTTTACTTTGCAAATCGCTTAAACCCGTCGCTAGGCAGCGCAGTACCACCCAGGTACCACCGCAATAATGGCGGTATCTGCTGCCACCAAGAGTTCAAGATCGGTGAAGGATTGCTGTATATGTCCTCACAGAAAAAAAAGATATCCCAGTATCGTACATCACAGGTAGATTCTGTATTTTCTCTTTCAACCTAGAACAATATTTACGAGCTAGACGTGTAGCTACTTTGTTATTTCAGTGCTTTTTCTTGCTGTGATACATCTTACCTTTAAGAATAGAATGGTCCCCAGAAGTTTGGTTCAATGGACCCCTAATTTGTCTCTTTCTTTCTTCCCCCTTAAAAAAGGAACAACATCAACGACCACAACGCAATCAACAACACAAGGTATTACTCTCAACTTAATCAACAGCATGTTGTCCTCTGATCAGCTTTAACACGTAAAAGAAATATTAAACAAGAGAGGTCTTTTTTGAGAGGTTTTTGTCATTGGTTTTTGAACCCATCGAGTAGGCCCTACATAACATTATTTGTTTATTTATATATTTATTTTATATTGTTTTTATATCACGTTAAGCAGTCTAGTTAGTGCCATTAACAAGGTTAACAGGTCGCGAGAAGAAATGTTTTAGATGTGGGAGAAAAACAAACAAATGGCAAAAAACCAATAAATAGAGGAACTCAAAACCATACTAGCGTGCAAGGCATTGATGGGATAAATTTCCCAATTATTGCATTCCAAAGCGAATCCCAATTAGAGATGTCAAAGATGAAAAATGTAAGCCATGAAAAAAGCCCCCCCAAAAAACTAAAACAACAATGCAACATATTGAATTGACATTTCTATGCCACTTCATGCAAAATCCAAATACAAGTTTGTCTTTCCATTTGACTTATTTGATTTGCATTGTGTAATGATGTTTAACATTCATTTCACTTCTTGTTTGTTTAGAAACTACTGTCATAATGACAACGAAATTTGGTAAGTATCTTTTTCTGTGTTTGCTTATATTTTAGATAGGCACTATCTTAATTTAATAAATCTATATTATTTTATTTTGGGTTGAACTAAGACAAATTTAATGGGACCAACGACCTCCGGATTAACGTGCCAGCGCTCTACCAACTCAGCTATTTTAGTTAACGGTTGAATGGCTTCTGACTGGCACCCCCGAACAAAGATTGAAAAATTAGGGAGACCGCCAACATAGAGCTAGCTAGATAGCTCATTTGGTAGAGTGCTGATACGTTAATCCAGGAGAAGTTGGTTCAAGTCTCGCTCTAGTAAATTTTTCTTTGTTCAACCCCAAAACCATTTAAAATTTACCCAGTCAGTTTCCCTTGTGGTTTATTTATTTGATATCTAATAAATCTCTTGAAAGGAATTTAAATATGGGTTTACCTCCATGCATTCTTTAATATTCGATGTAAATAATACAAGACTTAATAAAACTTTGACAGTGTTTTGGGTTTATTCTTCTTTAGAATGCGTTGATCCTTTTGTTGTTGGGGAACCAACTTGCTGTCAGTACCTCGATGTCTGCGCCATAAGCACTCAGTTCTCTGGATCAAAGGACTGCAATGCTTGTAGAGAGCAACTTGTTTTTAATGGAACGGATTGTGTGCGCCCGAATAAATGTTTGTGCAAAGACAAAGTTGGCTACCACCTGGTAGGTTTATACGGTCATAAATTTCAATTCAATTCAATTCAGATACACATTTATTTCCATACTTCTATGTAGAAAAACGATAAGTACATGTAATTATGGAGTAAAGCAAAACAAAAATAACAATATAGCAATACGCAGGATAATGTAATAAATAGAGTATGGGGCTGTTTTGATAAGCCGAAGCTTGTAGAAAACAGCCAGACACATACAAACAAACAAACAAACGAAAAACAAGCAGACAGACACAAAAACAGAAGGACAGAAAAACACTGGACAAAAACAGCTATACTGACACAAGATACATAATGTGATTCAGACGGATAATGCAACGAATTCATAATTAGCAAAAGAATGGCAGAACAGTTCAAGCAGAAGCAATACAAAATAATTAGGTATTAAGAGGTAAACGTGGTCGAATTACTTAGGAGGGGAAGCTAAGATGCATATCGGGAGATAAAGTCACGTTTAAAAGAATACTTAAAAAGACTCAAGGACCGGTGAGACCTTATGCGCTCATCTATGGCATTCCACACACGAGGAACTAGGAAGCGGATCGTGTTCATAGAATAAGTGGTGCGAGTGAATGGAAACAAAAAGTTTAGTGCAAGCCGAGTGGAGTGGCCGTGGGTTTCTTGAATAGACGTAAAGAAGGAAGAGATGACTTTGGGAAGAAGGTTTTTAATGAACTTAAACATAAATATCCCAGTATGGAGTTTTTTAATATCAGCGACAGTGAGAGTGTTTAATTGTGCGAATAGAGGTGCTGAATGTTCTCTGTAGGATGAGAAAGTACAGATGCGAATAGCCCTTTTTTGAGACACATACAAAGAGTGCAGCCTAGTATTACTCACCGATGCCCAGACAATGTTACAGTAATTTAGGTATGGAAAGATAAGGGTGTTGTAAAGAAGAACAAGCGAAGAGGCAGGGAGGAAATGACGGATCTTGGAGATTCAATTCAATTCAATGCACATTTATTTTTCATGCTGACAATGACAATTAAACATACAGTTGAAACAAATAACAATGAGTATAATTATGAGAAGATGGATGCCACTTAATTCAACAATAAGATTTATAGAAATTTCAAAAATAGGCCTAATATCAAGTGTAATTAACATGCTAGCCAACATGCAGGGAAAAAAGTTAAGCATAATGCTTTTGTACATTTCCCTGTGACAGACAAGGACTTGGACACGACAAGGACAAAAATAACAATGACAATGACAATGACATTTTCAATGTGGGAAAACACAATTCATTGTAACACTGGTAACACAAGATGAAATGATACTTTAGAAAAGCATAGCAAATGTTTGACAGATTGGGTAATCTTAGCTTTCAGTTTATTCATAAACTCTAGCTTGTTAATCAAATGAAATTCTTAAGTGAAGTAACTTAATTAGATAATAGCATTTTAAACTCGTATATTTAAATGAAATTGTTATCAAACTTCAGTCAAATTTTATTTTGCATCAGACTTGCAAGGTCATATAAAAATTAAATTGATAAAATGTGGAGTGATGTTTTCATGACGTCATGAAATGGTCAGTTATGTCACCACCAAGGTAGTGTTTTACAAGATATACGTACAAAATGACTCCGCCGATCAAGCTGAAACTTTGCAGTATTCAAGCTGGGATATCTTACATCAAACAGTTTGGGTCCGGTCACGGTGACATCTTGCTTTCCATAACAATAAATTGTTATAGAGTACAACTTTACGTTTTACATGTTTGTTTAAAAGATATTTAACTATTAAAGGGTCACAAGTACTGAAATGTTTTTTGAAAACAAATTAATGAAACTCTTTATGATAACGCGTTTATTAAAAAACGGCTCATCATTCCCCTCCCTGAACCGAACACCTTAATTTGTGGTACGACAAACTCTAAGTTTCTTGATTTGTTTTGTTTTTCTTTTTATTACCGCTAGCCCGGCGATACTTGGGAAAATGCAGAGAAAAACTGCAGCTACTGCACGTGTTTCAATAACAACATTCAATGTCGTGATCAAATCTGTGATGACACCATGTTAGACTGCTCTGAGGTAAGTGTCTAATTTTTAAAGGGGAAAATTACGAAAGTCAACATACTGACTCGTTCGAAAGTAAATGTTTCTTGTGTATCGGCTGTGGAGTAAAAAATAGGGAGTCTATTATGATTTGTGACTATTTAAGATGATTGATAGCGATGTTTGATAGCACTGAATACCCTCTAATTACACTAATGTCTCATAGTGTATCTCACATTTGGTTTCGCGTTTATTTTGCTCAAATCAAGTTCTTAAATAAACAGAACTATTTGTTTTCATGAAGTTACTTTTATCATTCCCAGGAGGACTACGTGTATCTTCCTGGACAATGCTGTGCTGTGTGCAAAGGTAAATTAAATTTACCACTCAATTGTACCAAAGTCTGCTAGTTTTTTCATGGATCGAAGAACAAACAAACGAGTATTCGATCTGAATGCTTGCTTTTTGTATATTTGGAGTATCAATTGCCCAGTAGAAATTTTACATCTAAAAAAGAAAAAAACCAAGTTTGATTGCTTGCTATAATTATAATGTAAATTAGATGAGTAGGCCCTACAATGAATATTCTCCTCATTGGGACCCGTTATATTACCTTTAAATACCTAAAATAGTGTACTAATATAATTTACGATCTGTCATGTACCTTTAAATGTTCCGATTTCGGGGGGGGGGGGCATAGTTTTGCAAGCTTAATTTAGGTTTCCTTCTTGGTGAGATTAAGAAGAACATTCGGGTTTGCACAACTACATTGCTAATGTTATATTTCTAACAACTAATGTTCTTTCTTTGCACATACCTCAGAGAAAACAACTCCAAAACCAGGTAAGTGATTTTTCTAGAAATTATTGAATTACTGTCTTAAGCTATTGCCTATTTAAACAAGTTTACAAACCCTGTTATTTAGTGTTTTCTATTTGAAACTTAAATTTCTCTTCATGGATTAAATCGGCTTTGTAGTATTTTGTCTTGTCATCGTTTACAAATTTCATTACACACATGAATGACGATGAAAAATCTTCCAAACTTGAAAATATTTTCGACTGTCTCTTATCAAAGTAAAAACAGTTTCATGAGAATTTGTTTTTTCAACTGATCGATGACAAATAGTTACATTTGTATTGTTTTTGTTTTTGGTTTGCAGCTGAAGTTGTTATAACAACTTCAGCTGCTTCAGGGTTCAATGATATTATTACAACAACTCGACAGCGAAGGTCGACAACATCCACAACCGGTAAAACAAAAAAATAATTAAAACAGACATGATTATTAAATTAGATTTGCTATTCTAGTGCTCCAAACTCCGCAAGTGTGGTCATGATTTGAAGAACAAACTAGCATTTACTTGATCTTGGATTTCTTTCCTTTCTTTTTTTACTTGACATAGAAGGAACGACCACTCCGAAAACATGCTATCACGAGCATTCGGGGAAGACTTACAGGGTAAGCTACATTTGCATTTGTTTTATTTAAAGCGATTTAAAATTAATTTCTAATTTTTTCGCAACTGAGATAACATTAGGCCTAACTAACTATTTTTCTTCTCCTTATTAAAACAACCATTTATAAATTACAAATTGGCTTTTTGTTTCTTTCTTTTTTTCCCGCTGACCTTATTAGACTGACATCTGAAGTGTCACACATTTTAAATGTTTCTTTGACAAAATTACCTGACATAGTCTAAGCTAAATATAGGTTTAAGGTTAAACGACTTATAACATTAAAATGTGTTTTTCTTTTATGTTAACTTTTAGTATGGGGAAGTATTTGCCTACGGTGCTTGCGAAGAATGCACTTGTCTAGACGACATAGTTTGCGTACAAAGTGAATGTAAGCTAACACAAGATGACTGTGAAGAGGTAAGTTGACCACATTTGGCGCGTCAATGTTGTTCACTTCAAATAAACACAATTTAATAACAGTGCTAGTAACTAGTAAACATCACTAACAAAGCGCACCATATCTAACACAAAATGCCATTTAATAGTGCTGCTTAGCAAAAGTCCAGGCTATTAAATTACATGCTCGATTGAAGAGATGAATCTTGAACTGTCGTAAGAAACATGTGGGACTGTTCTGTGTTTTGGGCTCAATTCTATAGACTTGTAGTGAATTCCATAGACGAGGTACAGTATAAGGGAAGCTTTGTCTCTATACTGGTTTGTATCCAGTACATGTGCATGGACTTTTTAAGATAGTAAAGTTGAAGAATTCAAAAAATATTTCAATGGTAATGTTATTATTATGTTTATATTTTGGCCAGGGTCAAGTGGTATTTCCAACTGAAGACTTATGTTGCGAATGCAGAGCAATTGAAACGACGACGATTGTTCCAACCACTACCCTCCCAGGTTTGTTAGTCCTGTTATGACATGCTTGTTATTTTAAATGAACAATGTTTTCCGTTCCCATGTTTGTTAACCATGCCCTCTCAAACAAGTCTAATAATTTGTATTATTTTTTTGTTTCATCGACAGCCTGCGTTGCTCCATTTGTCTACCGAGAGAGTTGTGAACGCCACGTGATGTGTGAGACATTGGGGGATGATACCAAGGAGGTGAATTGTGAAGAAGGGTGCTTCTGTCCAAAAGGAAAGCTCATGAACGAAAGGGAATGCATTCCTTCCCACCAATGTCCATGCACAGATATATTGGGAATCAAAAGAAAGGTTGGTAGCATTTTGTTGGTTTGGTGAGATATCATTTAAAAGCGCTAAAACTGAAAAGAGCTCTCCGGGGGGACAGCTTTGAAAGATGTGTCCTGCTGATTATGTATGTATGTGA
This sequence comes from Leptasterias polaris, assembly GCA_037783415.1. Taxonomy (NCBI): domain Eukaryota; kingdom Metazoa; phylum Echinodermata; class Asteroidea; order Forcipulatida; family Asteriidae; genus Leptasterias; species Leptasterias polaris. The sequence continues at coordinate 4,779,730 of JAZGTN010000025.1, read as the reverse complement.
GGCCAATAATTAGGTTATACTCACTGCGGCAGTGAAGTAAATCACGAGAAGTGCCCTCAATTCTCTGAGCAAAGTAGTAGTCCAGGCCGATTTCCAACCCCTAACTAATCATCCGGACAGTTCTTTTCAGAACTAAGAAGTCCCCCCTTTAACTGTGTTGGCACTGAATATTTTGTAGTACAGGACAAAAAGGGGTTTTAAATATATATTTTGCAAACAGATTTCAAACTAAGTTTTACAGTTTTGGTATTGACCTTGAAATTTGGAAGGGTAAGCCATAGCGTTAATCATGCAATTAGGCCTATAGGCCTAACTATCTTACGACTGTATAGTATGACGCAGCCCAATCAACATATGTATGACGCAGCCCAATCAACATATGATATAAACAAGTATTTTTAAGAGTGAAACTTGATGTATTAGCTCAACAGTAAAATTTCCTTAGAAGCTTAACGTAGTTTAAAGTACAACTTTGATTAATTGTTTCAAATTCTAGTTCGATGAGATGTGGGCTCAAAGCGATTGCCAACAATGTGTCTGCTATGAAAACATGACCATCGACTGCATGAAGACCTGTGACCTAAAATGCGATGAGGTATTCTAATTTTGCTTGTAGCTTGTCCAATATTACATAGTACTTTTGAAGTATTACAGCAGCTTTATGCTTAAGACCGTGCAATTCCTTTTCTAACTCATAGCATGAAATAATAACATTAACATTATGCACCACCCCAGTCGTAATCGTAACCCGATACTCACTCATAACCGTTTGTGATCGGAAATTTTTTGTATATTAGAGCGAAGAAGTGCTTGTTGATCCGGAAGGAAGTATGTGCTGTTACTGTGAACCAAGTAAGTATACTCACGGGTTCCTCATTCATGCTAAGATTGAGAGCGCAATATTCCTAATCTGATTATCATTTTATTTTATTTCCGACATTTACATGTCGGAACATGTTTTCTCTCCTTGCCCAAATCTTTTCAAAGATGGAAATATTCGATCAAGAAAGACACTTCGCGGATGTTTTAAACCGCCAACGTCAGAAAATGAGATTTGAAAATAATATCTATTAATTTTGTTGTTATCCCCACAGTACCTGAAACAACAACAGAAGTCTTCATTCCCGAAACAACAACAGCAACAACCACTCCATCTGGCGAGTGCTATGGATGTTACGACGATAAATCAGATACATGCCATACTGTAAGTTTGTCAATGTTGAATTCTAGAACATACCTGTTGACAGCAAGTGTAGTCTCATCTTTACGAAATAGTAAATATTATCCTAAATTAAAATGTCCTGCTCGAAACTGTTTTTTGATACCAGCGGTATATTTCGGGGGGTCAAAATTCTGTCAACTCCTTTACAATAAGTCTTGATACTCAATGTGCAAACGAACTATATAAATACCAATGTTTTGATGTTGTTTTCAGAAAAGTTTAATGAAACCAAATTGGTCCAGGATAGATTCTGAAGTATTAAAAAGGAAACAAAATATGAGTTTCAATGTTTTATATCTCTCTCCAACAGGCTGACACATCATGGAAGGATGATGTATGTACAACATGTGAATGCAGGTATAAAAACGAATTCATCATGAACTGTGAACACACGCAATGCGGAAAGGACCTGGAATGCAAAGAAGTGAGTTAAAACTTCATTTGGTGACTGTCCGTAGCTAAATTGTTGCAAGAAACAGTGTTCCCAGTTAATTTAATTCAAGGAAAAGCAACCTTCTGAGGATACAAATTTCATGTTCTTTACTTATAAACCTGTTCACCTTCTCAACTGTTTTGATTTTTTTATGCGAGTTTAATCTGCTCCAATGTTGGATTTAAAACCACAAGACCTATTGATCATTTGCACAATGAGGAACGCACCTCCGCACACTGCGCTTGCTTTGTAAGTGAACTCCTTTGTGTGCGTTTTCACTCCAAAAATGGGTTAATACTGTGCCACAAAATAAAAAGATGAACGAAAAAAATAAATAATAATAAATAAATAAAGGTCATCAATTGATTTCTGGCGTCATTTAACTAAACAAAGAAGAACAGAAAAAAACATCACAAAATGCACTAGCTGTGAACTCATTTGTAGAGAATTTGTACAATGTTGAGGACCTTCAAATTGAACACAAAAAACACTTTGTGGGTTCCATTGTTACATTGTAGAAACAAATTAAAAATTAAATATCACAAGTGCCCTTCCTTAAGCCCCACAATGTTTTAGTTTTTGTTGGTTTTTTCCTGGTCTCCATAAGGTACCGAATATGAGAAAACGGGTGTTGGAACTAACTTTAAATGTTCCAACTATGATACTGAGGTATGAGGACAAACATGTGAAAGATATAAAGTCACAGAGCAAAAATTTGAATCGTTTATAGTATTTTTTACTGTTTGTAGGTTACAACCAACCCCTGGTGATGTGGAAAACCCTTCCAAAGAGGGTCTTAAGTTGACGTCTCAGTCTTTTGTCTATAATCTTCTAGCATTTCTCCAAGAAGAAAATTTTTACTTTATTGTCTTTATTTCTTTGCAAAGTGTTCTACTTTTGAATACCAACTTCTTTTGGTTGCTATTTGTTTAGGGGCATGTTTTAGTAAAGGACGATGACGATTGTTGTTACCACTGTGTACCGGACATTTGCGTAGGAGACTTCAACTGCAACTCGACATTCTGCATCCCCCATAAATGGGTGTGCGATGAAAAAATGGACTGTCCAAATGGTTATGATGAAGAAACTTGCTGTAAGTTGTCTAAATCGGAAAAGAGCTTCTCTTTGAAGGGAAACGTTGCCCTGAATTGGGCGATATGGGCTATGAAAAGCGTTTGTTATAAAATGATTTGAAATGAATATGTTTTGAAAGATTCAAAAGTAGAATATATGAACTTTAAAAATTTTGTTCTGTTCAAAGTGCGAATTATGTATAGGCCTACTATATATATATATAAAAATATATAAAAAAAGTAATAATAATGAAAAAAACAAATAAAAAAGGAAATTTCAATATTAGATGATTTACTTGTCATTTTGAAGTCAGATATAAATGATAATTTGAAGCTATCTATATAAGATTTTGTTTCTTACAGCTGATTGTATTTTATAATTATTAACATTTATATTTTTCAGCCACGCCCTCCACACCGCCACTACCCTCTCCAAGTAAGTGCATAACGTTTTGTACGCGATCACTTGACACTTGTCAAAACTTGTTGTCAAGGAGTTTGAAGGGAAACGTTGCCCTGAATTGGGCGATATGGGCTATGAAAAGCGTTTGTTATAAAATGATTTGAAATGAATATGTTTTGAAAGATTCAAAAGTAGAATATAATGATCCACACAAATAATATGCCATGCAATTGTGTGGTTTTCCCTTTACTTTGTGAGTCAACACCGTCCGTCATTTTATGGAGTCAAAAATTTAACTCCACAAAATTGCGGACGATGTTAGTTCACGAAGTTTAAGGAAAACCTCACTATTTTATGGCATATTTGTGTGGATCGATATATTCTACTTTTAAAACATACCAACCATATTCATATTTTATAACGAACGCTTTCGAACGCTTTTCATAGCCCAAATCGCCCAAGGGACACGTTGCCTCGGATTGGGCGATTGGGCTATGAAATACATTTAAAACCGTTTGTTATGAAATGCATATGGTTAGAAAGATGTTTTAAAAGTAGAATATAATGGTCCACACAGATATGCCTCGTAATTTTGTGTTTTTTCCCATACTTCATGAACTAACACGGTCCGCCATTTTTCTGGAGTCAAAAATTTGGCTCTCCAAAATGGCAGACCGTGTTAGTTCACGAAGTGAAAAGAAAACCACACAATTTCGATGCATATTTGTGTGGATCATTATATTCTACTTTTAAAACAGCTTTCTAACTTTTTACATTTTATAACAAGCGGTTTCAAATGTTTTTCATGGCCCAAATTGCCCAATCCGAGTCAACGTGTTCATTTAAAGAGGAAGGGAAGTGACCAATGCAATTTTGTTTTGTACTCATTTTCTCATGATAGAGTCCTCGTGTGAGTGGGGAAAAGTAACAACTAACAATAAAATTGTGTAAGTTGCCATTTTATTCAATACCCTTCTAGTGCAAAAATTCGTCAACATTCAAAACATCTGATGACATCTTTCGGAGAAAATGGACCACAACATTTTTGTACAGAGACGTTTTGGTTTAGTCCTGACTTTCAATTAAATTTAATCAAAACAACATTCAAAGTGACATTTTGACTGTCGAAAAATTCCTCTTTGGAATGTAAAGATCCGTTAGTTGTTGAATTTCAATAACGTCATGTTTAAAATTTCTCTCACAAAAAGTCAGTTATGAACCAAAACATCCCTGTACAAAAATGAAGTAACCCATTTTACTCAGAATAATATCATCCGTTATTTTGGATGTTGACAAATTTTGCAGTGGGCGGGTATCGAATGCAGTGGCAATTTACACCATTTTAATGTGAGGTTAGAATTTTATAATTTTTCCCCAATATGAGGACTCTTATCTATTGCAAAATGATTACATCACACTTGAGTCGGTCACTTTCCTTCTTTTCCTTAAGTGATAGTAAGTGTTTTAGGGGAGATCCTAAAAACGTGTATACGAAACAACTTGTACCGACACGCATTTTGTGTGCGACTCTATCAGCTCATTTCAAGGGATCAAGTTACTTGTCGTACAGAAGCGCCTTGAATGTTGCTGCCGTTATTCTCATTATGATTACTTAACAATAATTCCTCTTTTTGTTAAAGGAACACGTTGCCTTTTATTGGGTGATTTGGGTTCAAAAAGCATTTGTATTTAAATGAATATGTTTGGAAAGATGTTTTAAAATTAGGATATAGTCATTTCTGTAATGTCAAAGCCCGAGTTTTTGCCAACAAAGGCTTGAAAGCTATGGAAAGCCCTACATGTAATGCAAAAGAACAGCCATACTTTGTAACGGTGTTCTACATATTATGTTCAAAGATAGTGTTGATTTTGTTAATTAATTAGGCTACTTGACAGTTTGCAGAAAATGTTGAATTATGTCACAACATCTGTTAACGCGATTGAATCTTTTGCTTACTTTCGGCCGTCTTTGCCAACCAGTGGTTTTTTGTTTTTTTGTTTTTGTTTTTTTAATATCAACAACAGATAAATGTATAGCCTAATGATCCACTTAGTGAACTAACACGGTAAATGGCAAATAACTTAATACATTTTTGGTTAATAGCATGTGCCAAAACAGAGGAAGCAGTTGGCTGCAAAGAATGTCGTGAAAGAGTTTGCCACGACATGGAGTGCTTCGAAATGTCACAGGAATTGTGTTGTGAGTGCAGACAAGGCACCGTTTACAACGGCACACAGTGTGTTCATCCGAAAAACTGCCAGTGTCTCGATGAAATTGGCAACATTAGATTGGTGAGGAAGAAAATAAACCCCCCAAAACAAACAAATAATAAAACAAATAATATAAAAAAAATATATTAAAAAAACAACCCAACAAACAATCAATCAACACAGGTGAAAGCTTTAAAAAAAAAAATTCAAACTGTTTGAAACCAAATTGTAAAAAATATAATACAACTAAAATTCCCTTTAAAACTGACAATGTTTTTCTTTACTAAAATTGTAAATTTGTTTTGATCCGGATCTTCCAGCCGTTTGAGAAATGGGAAACTGCTGACTGTCGGGAGTGTAAATGTCACTACAACAGAATAACATGTTATGAAACAGGACATTGTCAGTCAACTACGCCCTCAGCTTCCACACCGCCTCCTAAACCCCGTAAGTATAGCCACTAGTAGAATCGTGGGTGTAAATCTCTGATGGGAGGGGTGTTGCCTCAGAAAAGACCACACACATACCCAATTATTGATATTGCAAATACGATTTTGTTTACTTTTTTATATACAGATTATTGCACTGAAGCATGCACATGCAACCTGGACTGTGAGGGTGACATTGTTGACGAAAAGTGCGTATTTGTAGTTCCCGAGGAGTGTAATGACACATGTGTATGCCTACCACCAATGAAAAAAGACGATGTAACTGGTAGATCTTGCGTTTACCAACCATCGCAAGAGGAATGCATCAAGACAACTACAGTCGGTAAGCGTCGAAAATAATGTTCAGCCTTCAACCTTTAGTTCAGAAGAATTACACAATAATGATGACGAAATGCACGCTCATAAATGCATAGCCGTTTCGCTGAAATTGTTTCATTACATCAACCGGAAAACATTTTCTCTGATCAAAGCAAAATACTTTCAGTAGAATTCGTCTTTTCAAATGAAGACCGATAAACAAGGGATGACATTTGGACATGAAGTACATTTATCTGCAATGTTTTTGTTTTCTGTTTGCAAGAAGGTACGTAACATTCAGTGAAGGCTTGAGAAACTGACCATATGAGGAGTTCCACATTGAGAGTATGACTTAAGTTTTATTTTAATTTAAAAAATGTTCTTTGTCTTTCGCGTTTCTTTTTTAACAAAATTGCCAACTACTACTCTAGCGAGTACGACGACTGAAGGTAAATCAATCATTAAAACGTTGCCGAACTTGTTGTATTACACCATCTTGAAAATATGGTTTCAATGAAGTCATTACAACAACTCGGAAGCGAAGATCTACAACACCCACAACCGGTAAACATACATTATAAATACAGTTCGTTTATACGAGACTGTTAAATATATAGTGCTGCTAAATAAGCGCTGTAGTTCGGACTGGTTTATTTATAATGATTTTGGACAAACTCATTGCAGGTTACTGTCTGGAGCCCATGAGTGGCAAGCAGGATCTTGAAAGCACACGATCATTTACACCACAGCAGACTCCAAATCAATCAACCGCAATCAACGCTGATACTCCATGGACCTTTGAGCTCCTGACAGCAGTAGAGGATGCCCCCCTATTGGCTGTTGAGTTCATATCTAAAGTTGAAGTTCGTGGATTTAAGCTACAAGGCAGTGGTGACCTAGTCAAGAAATTAGAGTTCACTCTCGAGGCCAAATTCGAAGATTATGGACAGTTTGTGGAGGTGCAGAAAGATCAGAAAATCACAGCAACCTTGTCTGGAGATACCTCCGAGTCCGTCGTTCTGGTCACTCCATTAAAAGGAGTAGTTGCAGTTAGATTACAACTTCAATTCATTGACGACAAAGAAACTGGAAGTGGTAGTTTGCGACTCGATGTCTTAGGCTGTGAAGAAGGTAAGCCGCGAATTCCTTAGCGTAGATCCTAACCTTGTATTTTGTAAGTTTGGACTGAATTTGCATGTGTGAATTTGTCTATGTGTGAATTGTCTATTTTTCAGAGAAGACTTAATAATGACTACCTTTCTTTTTAACTTTCCAAAGCAGAGATTTCAACCACTACTCCAGCGACCACAACGACTAAAGGTAACGCAAAATACGCTGTCTATTGCAAGATTCTGACATTTTTTTCCAAAGTTTATATCTTTAGTGAAGTATGATTTGTGTTCATCGTTCGTGCAGTTTCGTAACATTTGAATAAATGTTTGTGTTTATCGTCGTTGTTTTAATCTAAAACCAATCATCCTATCTGGAATAAATCAAGATATCTGAAATGATGTTAAACTTCATGTTCTGGTCGCGGTTTCGTATTAGGTTACTGTATGGAACAGCTGGACGGGGAACGGGGACTGGAAAAGAAACGACTCACACAACCGGTTATTGCCGTTGGTCAGTCATCTAGTATCAACGCACAGATACCTTGGACGTTTTCCCTTGCTGACAAGCCATCTTTGAAAGATCGAGGACTTATCGAAAACCCACGAGTAACCATAGAGTTTAAGACGGAAGTCACGGTTACTGGAGTGAAACTTCAGGGCAGTACAATCGACGACGGCAACATTGAAATCATCTTGTTTGCTAAACGGAGACTCGATGACAAGTTTGTTGTAGTAAAGAAAGCCTCTGGTGATGAATTGGTGAGTGAAATGTTTCTCAACCGAAACTCTCCAAAAACCCAATTTAGTTTCTTATAATACGTCCAGATTCAAGTGATAGCATTTACAAATGCTTGCCATCACACGCCAAAGTCGAGCGACACTCAAATATTCATTTATAGATGACCGTTTAATATAAGTGTTTATTGTTGGTATTGCAGGTGCTGTACACTGATCTAAATGAACGACCTTCAGATTTAGTCTTGACAGAGCCGCTGAAAGGGTTAATAGGATTGCGTTTCGAAATAGTCTTTCTCTCTCGAGCGGATGAGGCAAGTCTATCCCCTGACAGCAACATTCAGTTCAGTTTACGTGCTGCTATCCTTGGTTGTGAAGAAGGTACGTAACATCCAGTGAAGGCTTGAGAAACTGACCATATGAGGAGTTCCGCCTTGAGAGTATGACTTAAGTTTTCTTTTAAATAAAATGTTCTTTGTCTTTCTCGTTTCTTTTTTAACAGAATTGCCAACTACTACTCTAGCGAGTACGACGACAGAAGGTAAATCAATCATTAAAACGTGGCCGAACTTGTTGTATTACATCCATCATCTTGAAAATATGGGTTCGACTGTCCCCGATCAAAGCAAAAGTACTTTGAGTAGAAATCGTCCTTTCATGTGAAGACCGATAACAAGTGATGACATGTGGACATGAAGTGCAAATATCTGCAATGTTATTGTTTTTGTTTTCTGTTTGCAGCTCCAGTTGTTACAGGTTTCAATGAAGTCATTAAAACAACTCGGAAGCAAAGATCTACAACACCCACAACCGGTAAACATACATTATAGATACAGTTCGTTTATACGAGACTGTTATGCCTATATATGTGTTTGTTGTGTATGGCATTTGTTTTGACCGTATCTATTAATTTTGCTGTTGAATTTTATTTCAAACATAACTTGCACAGTTATTTTCTCACGAATTGCATATCAATTGAAAGCCCTCTACTTTGATTTTCCCGCAGTGGTTACAACAACTGAAATGCCAACCTCCACCACACCAGGTAATAATCGGTGTTAACATTGATTTACTTCTGCATGTACTGCCAATAATATATATTGTTTATCAATGCTGCTAAATAAGCGCTGTAGTTCGGACTGGTTTATTTATAATGATTTTGGACAAACTCATTGCAGGTTACTGTCTGGAGCCCATGAGTGGCAAGCAGGATCTTGAAAGCACACGATCATTTACACCACAGCAGACTCCAAATCAATCAACCGCAATCAACGCTGATACTCCATGGACCTTTGAGCTCCTGACAGCAGTAGAGGATGCCCCCCTATTGGCTGTTGAGTTCATATCTAAAGTTGAAGTTCGTGGATTTAAGCTACAAGGCAGTGGTGACCTAGTCAAGAAATTAGAGTTCACTCTCGAGGCCAAATTCGAAGATTATGGACAGTTTGTGGAGGTGCAGAAAGATCAGAAAATCACAGCAACCTTGTCTGGAGATACCTCCGAGTCCGTCGTTCTGGTCACTCCATTAAAAGGAGTAGTTGCAGTTAGATTACAACTTCAATTCATTGACGACAAAGAAACTGGAAGTGGTAGTTTGCGACTCGATGTCTTAGGCTGTGAAGAAGGTAAGCCGCGAATTCCTTAGCGTAGATCCTAACCTTGTATTTTGTAAGTTTGGACTGAATTTGCATGTGTGAATTTGTCTATGTGTGAATTGTCTATTTTTCAGAGAAGACTTAATAATGACTACCTTTCTTTTTAACTTTCCAAAGCAGAGATTTCAACCACTACTCCAGCGACCACAACGACTAAAGGTAACGCAAAATACGCTGTCTATTGCAAGATTCTGACATTTTTTTCCAAAGTTTATATCTTTAGTGAAGTATGATTTGTGTTCATCGTTCGTGCAGTTTCGTAACATTTGAATAAATGTTTGTGTTTATCGTCGTTGTTTTAATCTAAAACCAATCATCCTATCTGGAATAAATCAAGATATCTGAAATGATGTTAAACTTCATGTTCTGGTCGCGGTTTCGTATTAGGTTACTGTATGGAACAGCTGGACGGGGAACGGGGACTGGAAAAGAAACGACTCACACAACCGGTTATTGCCGTTGGTCAGTCATCTAGTATCAACGCACAGATACCTTGGACGTTTTCCCTTGCTGACAAGCCATCTTTGAAAGATCGAGGACTTATCGAAAACCCACGAGTAACCATAGAGTTTAAGACGGAAGTCACGGTTACTGGAGTGAAACTTCAGGGCAGTACAATCGACGACGGCAACATTGAAATCATCTTGTTTGCTAAACGGAGACTCGATGACAAGTTTGTTGTAGTAAAGAAAGCCTCTGGTGATGAATTGGTGAGTGAAATGTTTCTCAACCGAAACTCTCCAAAAACCCAATTTAGTTTCTTATAATACGTCCAGATTCAAGTGATAGCATTTACAAATGCTTGCCATCACACGCCAAAGTCGAGCGACACTCAAATATTCATTTATAGATGACCGTTTAATATAAGTGTTTATTGTTGGTATTGCAGGTGCTGTACACTGATCTAAATGAACGACCTTCAGATTTAGTCTTGACAGAGCCGCTGAAAGGGTTAATAGGATTGCGTTTCGAAATAGTCTTTCTCTCTCGAGCGGATGAGGCAAGTCTATCCCCTGACAGCAACATTCAGTTCAGTTTACGTGCTGCTATCCTTGGTTGTGAAGAAGGTACGTAACATCCAGTGAAGGCTTGAGAAACTGACCATATGAGGAGTTCCGCCTTGAGAGTATGACTTAAGTTTTCTTTTAAATAAAATGTTCTTTGTCTTTCTCGTTTCTTTTTTAACAGAATTGCCAACTACTACTCTAGCGAGTACGACGACAGAAGGTAAATCAATCATTAAAACGTGGCCGAACTTGTTGTATTACATCCATCATCTTGAAAATATGGGTTCGACTGTCCCCGATCAAAGCAAAAGTACTTTGAGTAGAAATCGTCCTTTCATGTGAAGACCGATAACAAGTGATGACATGTGGACATGAAGTGCAAATATCTGCAATGTTATTGTTTTTGTTTTCTGTTTGCAGCTCCAGTTGTTACAGGTTTCAATGAAGTCATTAAAACAACTCGGAAGCAAAGATCTACAACACCCACAACCGGTAAACATACATTATAGATACAGTTCGTTTATACGAGACTGTTATGCCTATATATGTGTTTGTTGTGTATGGCATTTGTTTTGACCGTATCTATTAATTTTGCTGTTGAATTTTATTTCAAACATAACTTGCACAGTTATTTTCTCACGAATTGCATATCAATTGAAAGCCCTCTACTTTGATTTTCCCGCAGTGGTTACAACAACTGAAATGCCAACCTCCACCACACCAGGTAATAATCGGTGTTAACATTGATTTACTTCTGCATGTACTGCCAATAATATATATTGTTTATCAATGCTGCTAAATAAGCGCTGTAGTTCGGACTGGTTTATTTATAATGATTTTGGACAAACTCATTGCAGGTTACTGTCTGGAGCCCATGAGTGGCAAGCAGGATCTTGAAAGCACACGATCATTTACACCACAGCAGACTCCAAATCAATCAACCGCAATCAACGCTGATACTCCATGGACCTTTGAGCTCCTGACAGCAGTAGAGGATGCCCCCCTATTGGCTGTTGAGTTCATATCTAAAGTTGAAGTTCGTGGATTTAAGCTACAAGGCAGTGGTGACCTAGTCAAGAAATTAGAGTTCACTCTCGAGGCCAAATTCGAAGATTATGGACAGTTTGTGGAGGTGCAGAAAGATCAGAAAATCACAGCAACCTTGTCTGGAGATACCTCCGAGTCCGTCGTTCTGGTCACTCCATTAAAAGGAGTAGTTGCAGTTAGATTACAACTTCAATTCATTGACGACAAAGAAACTGGAAGTGGTAGTTTGCGACTCGATGTCTTAGGCTGTGAAGAAGGTAAGCCGCGAATTCCTTAGCGTAGATCCTAACCTTGTATTTTGTAAGTTTGGACTGAATTTGCATGTGTGAATTTGTCTATGTGTGAATTGTCTATTTTTCAGAGAAGACTTAATAATGACTACCTTTCTTTTTAACTTTCCAAAGCAGAGATTTCAACCACTACTCCAGCGACCACAACGACTAAAGGTAACGCAAAATACGCTGTCTATTGCAAGATTCTGACATTTTTTTCCAAAGTTTATATCTTTAGTGAAGTATGATTTGTGTTCATCGTTCGTGCAGTTTCGTAACATTTGAATAAATGTTTGTGTTTATCGTCGTTGTTTTAATCTAAAACCAATCATCCTATCTGGAATAAATCAAGATATCTGAAATGATGTTAAACTTCATGTTCTGGTCGCGGTTTCGTATTAGGTTACTGTATGGAACAGCTGGACGGGGAACGGGGACTGGAAAAGAAACGACTCACACAACCGGTTATTGCCGTTGGTCAGTCATCTAGTATCAACGCACAGATACCTTGGACGTTTTCCCTTGCTGACAAGCCATCTTTGAAAGATCGAGGACTTATCGAAAACCCACGAGTAACCATAGAGTTTAAGACGGAAGTCACGGTTACTGGAGTGAAACTTCAGGGCAGTACAATCGACGACGGCAACATTGAAATCATCTTGTTTGCTAAACGGAGACTCGATGACAAGTTTGTTGTAGTAAAGAAAGCCTCTGGTGATGAATTGGTGAGTGAAATGTTTCTCAACCGAAACTCTCCAAAAACCCAATTTAGTTTCTTATAATACGTCCAGATTCAAGTGATAGCATTTACAAATGCTTGCCATCACACGCCAAAGTCGAGCGACACTCAAATATTCATTTATAGATGACCGTTTAATATAAGTGTTTATTGTTGGTATTGCAGGTGCTGTACACTGATCTAAATGAACGACCTTCAGATTTAGTCTTGACAGAGCCGCTGAAAGGGTTAATAGGATTGCGTTTCGAAATAGTCTTTCTCTCTCGAGCGGATGAGGCAAGTCTATCCCCTGACAGCAACATTCAGTTCAGTTTACGTGCTGCTATCCTTGGTTGTGAAGAAGGTACGTAACATCCAGTGAAGGCTTGAGAAACTGACCATATGAGGAGTTCCGCCTTGAGAGTATGACTTAAGTTTTCTTTTAAATAAAATGTTCTTTGTCTTTCTCGTTTCTTTTTTAACAGAATTGCCAACTACTACTCTAGCGAGTACGACGACAGAAGGTAAATCAATCATTAAAACGTGGCCGAACTTGTTGTATTACATCCATCATCTTGAAAATATGGGTTCGACTGTCCCCGATCAAAGCAAAAGTACTTTGAGTAGAAATCGTCCTTTCATGTGAAGACCGATAACAAGTGATGACATGTGGACATGAAGTGCAAATATCTGCAATGTTATTGTTTTTGTTTTCTGTTTGCAGCTCCAGTTGTTACAGGTTTCAATGAAGTCATTAAAACAACTCGGAAGCAAAGATCTACAACACCCACAACCGGTAAACATACATTATAGATACAGTTCGTTTATACGAGACTGTTATGCCTATATATGTGTTTGTTGTGTATGGCATTTGTTTTGACCGTATCTATTAATTTTGCTGTTGAATTTTATTTCAAACATAACTTGCACAGTTATTTTCTCACGAATTGCATATCAATTGAAAGCCCTCTACTTTGATTTTCCCGCAGTGGTTACAACAACTGAAATGCCAACCTCCACCACACCAGGTAATAATCGGTGTTAACATTGATTTACTTCTGCATGTACTGCCAATAATATATATTGTTTATCAATGCTGCTAAATAAGCGCTGTAGTTCGGACTGGTTTATTTATAATGATTTTGGACAAACTCATTGCAGGTTACTGTCTGGAGCCCATGAGTGGCAAGCAGGATCTTGAAAGCACACGATCATTTACACCACAGCAGACTCCAAATCAATCAACCGCAATCAACGCTGATACTCCATGGACCTTTGAGCTCCTGACAGCAGTAGAGGATGCCCCCCTATTGGCTGTTGAGTTCATATCTAAAGTTGAAGTTCGTGGATTTAAGCTACAAGGCAGTGGTGACCTAGTCAAGAAATTAGAGTTCACTCTCGAGGCCAAATTCGAAGATTATGGACAGTTTGTGGAGGTGCAGAAAGATCAGAAAATCACAGCAACCTTGTCTGGAGATACCTCCGAGTCCGTCGTTCTGGTCACTCCATTAAAAGGAGTAGTTGCAGTTAGATTACAACTTCAATTCATTGACGACAAAGAAACTGGAAGTGGTAGTTTGCGACTCGATGTCTTAGGCTGTGAAGAAGGTAAGCCGCGAATTCCTTAGCGTAGATCCTAACCTTGTATTTTGTAAGTTTGGACTGAATTTGCATGTGTGAATTTTGTCTATGTGTGAATTGTCTATTTTTCAGAGAAGACTTAATAATGACTACCTTTCTTTTTAACTTTCCAAAGCAGAGATTTCAACCACTACTCCAGCGACCACAACGACTAAAGGTAACGCAAAATACGCTGTCTATTGCAAGATTCTGACATTTTTTTCCAAAGTTTATATCTTTAGTGAAGTATGATTTGTGTTCATCGTTCGTGCAGTTTCGTAACATTTGAATAAATGTTTGTGTTTATCGTCGTTGTTTTAATCTAAAACCAATCATCCTATCTGGAATAAATCAAGATATCTGAAATGATGTTAAACTTCATGTTCTGGTCGCGGTTTCGTATTAGGTTACTGTATGGAACAGCTGGACGGGGAACGGGGACTGGAAAAGAAACGACTCACACAACCGGTTATTGCCGTTGGTCAGTCATCTAGTATCAACGCACAGATACCTTGGACGTTTTCCCTTGCTGACAAGCCATCTTTGAAAGATCGAGGACTTATCGAAAACCCACGAGTAACCATAGAGTTTAAGACGGAAGTCACGGTTACTGGAGTGAAACTTCAGGGCAGTACAATCGACGACGGCAACATTGAAATCATCTTGTTTGCTAAACGGAGACTCGATGACAAGTTTGTTGTAGTAAAGAAAGCCTCTGGTGATGAATTGGTGAGTGAAATGTTTCTCAACCGAAACTCTCCAAAAACCCAATTTAGTTTCTTATAATACGTCCAGATTCAAGTGATAGCATTTACAAATGCTTGCCATCACACGCCAAAGTCGAGCGACACTCAAATATTCATTTATAGATGACCGTTTAATATAAGTGTTTATTGTTGGTATTGCAGGTGCTGTACACTGATCTAAATGAACGACCTTCAGATTTAGTCTTGACAGAGCCGCTGAAAGGGTTAATAGGATTGCGTTTCGAAATAGTCTTTCTCTCTCGAGCGGATGAGGCAAGTCTATCCCCTGACAGCAACATTCAGTTCAGTTTACGTGCTGCTATCCTTGGTTGTGAAGAAGGTACGTAACATCCAGTGAAGGCTTGAGAAACTGACCATATGAGGAGTTCCGCCTTGAGAGTATGACTTAAGTTTTCTTTTAAATAAAATGTTCTTTGTCTTTCTCGTTTCTTTTTTAACAGAATTGCCAACTACTACTCTAGCGAGTACGACGACAGAAGGTAAATCAATCATTAAAACGTGGCCGAACTTGTTGTATTACATCCATCATCTTGAAAATATGGGTTCGACTGTCCCCGATCAAAGCAAAAGTACTTTGAGTAGAAATCGTCCTTTCATGTGAAGACCGATAACAAGTGATGACATGTGGACATGAAGTGCAAATATCCGCAATGTTATTGTTTTTGTTTTCTGTTTGCAGCTCCAGTTGTTACAGGTTTCAATGAAGTCATTAAAACAACTCGGAAGCAAAGATCTACAACACCCACAACCGGTAAACATACATTATAGATACAGTTCGTTTATACGAGACTGTTATGCCTATATATGTGTTTGTTGTGTATGGCATTTGTTTTGACCGTATCTATTAATTTTGCTGTTGAATTTTATTTCAAACATAACTTGCACAGTTATTTTCTCACGAATTGCATATCAATTGAAAGCCCTCTACTTTGATTTTCCCGCAGTGGTTACAACAACTGAAATGCCAACCTCCACCACACCAGGTAATAATCGGTGTTAACATTGATTTACTTCTGCATGTACTGCCAATAATATATATTGTTTATCAATGCTGCTAAATAAGCGCTGTAGTTCGGACTGGTTTATTTATAATGATTTTGGACAAACTCATTGCAGGTTACTGTCTGGAGCCCATGAGTGGCAAGCAGGATCTTGAAAGCACACGATCATTTACACCACAGCAGACTCCAAATCAATCAACCGCAATCAACGCTGATACTCCATGGACCTTTGAGCTCCTGACAGCAGTAGAGGATGCCCCCCTATTGGCTGTTGAGTTCATATCTAAAGTTGAAGTTCGTGGATTTAAGCTACAAGGCAGTGGTGACCTAGTCAAGAAATTAGAGTTCACTCTCGAGGCCAAATTCGAAGATTATGGACAGTTTGTGGAGGTGCAGAAAGATCAGAAAATCACAGCAACCTTGTCTGGAGATACCTCCGAGTCCGTCGTTCTGGTCACTCCATTAAAAGGAGTAGTTGCAGTTAGATTACAACTTCAATTCATTGACGACAAAGAAACTGGAAGTGGTAGTTTGCGACTCGATGTCTTAGGCTGTGAAGAAGGTAAGCCGCGAATTCCTTAGCGTAGATCCTAACCTTGTATTTTGTAAGTTTGGACTGAATTTGCATGTGTGAATTTGTCTATGTGTGAATTGTCTATTTTTCAGAGAAGACTTAATAATGACTACCTTTCTTTTTAACTTTCCAAAGCAGAGATTTCAACCACTACTCCAGCGACCACAACGACTAAAGGTAACGCAAAATACGCTGTCTATTGCAAGATTCTGACATTTTTTTCCAAAGTTTATATCTTTAGTGAAGTATGATTTGTGTTCATCGTTCGTGCAGTTTCGTAACATTTGAATAAATGTTTGTGTTTATCGTCGTTGTTTTAATCTAAAACCAATCATCCTATCTGGAATAAATCAAGATATCTGAAATGATGTTAAACTTCATGTTCTGGTCGCGGTTTCGTATTAGGTTACTGTATGGAACAGCTGGACGGGGAACGGGGACTGGAAAAGAAACGACTCACACAACCGGTTATTGCCGTTGGTCAGTCATCTAGTATCAACGCACAGATACCTTGGACGTTTTCCCTTGCTGACAAGCCATCTTTGAAAGATCGAGGACTTATCGAAAACCCACGAGTAACCATAGAGTTTAAGATGGAAGTCACGGTTACTGGAGTGAAACTTCAGGGCAGTACAATCGACGACGGCAACATTGAAATCATCTTGTTTGCTAAACGGAGACTCGATGACAAGTTTGTTGTAGTAAAGAAAGCCTCTGGTGATGAATTGGTGAGTGAAATGTTTCTCAACCGAAACTCTCCAAAAACCCAATTTAGTTTCTTATAATACGTCCAGATTCAAGTGATAGCATTTACAAATGCTTGCCATCACACGCCAAAGTCGAGCGACACTCAAATATTCATTTATAGATGACCGTTTAATATAAGTGTTTATTGTTGGTATTGCAGGTGCTGTACACTGATCTAAATGAACGACCTTCAGATTTAGTCTTGACAGAGCCGCTGAAAGGGTTAATAGGATTGCGTTTCGAAATAGTCTTTCTCTCTCGAGCGGATGAGGCAAGTCTATCCCCTGACAGCAACATTCAGTTCAGTTTACGTGCTGCTATCCTTGGTTGTGAAGAAGGTACGTAACATCCAGTGAAGGCTTGAGAAACTGACCATATGAGGAGTTCCGCCTTGAGAGTATGACTTAAGTTTTCTTTTAAATAAAATGTTCTTTGTCTTTCTCGTTTCTTTTTTAACAGAATTGCCAACTACTACTCTAGCGAGTACGACGACAGAAGGTAAATCAATCATTAAAACGTGGCCGAACTTGTTGTATTACATCCATCATCTTGAAAATATGGGTTCGACTGTCCCCGATCAAAGCAAAAGTACTTTGAGTAGAAATCGTCCTTTCATGTGAAGACCGATAACAAGTGATGACATGTGGACATGAAGTGCAAATATCTGCAATGTTATTGTTTTTGTTTTCTGTTTGCAGCTCCAGTTGTTACAGGTTTCAATGAAGTCATTAAAACAACTCGGAAGCAAAGATCTACAACACCCACAACCGGTAAACATACATTATAGATACAGTTCGTTTATACGAGACTGTTATGCCTATATATGTGTCTGTTGTGTATGGCATTTGTTTTGACCGTATCTATTAATTTTGCTGTTGAATTTTATTTCAAACATAACTTGCACAGTTATTTTCTCACGAATTGCATATCAATTGAAAGCCCTCTACTTTGATTTTCCCGCAGTGGTTACAACAACTGAAATGCCAACCTCCACCACACCAGGTAATAATCGGTGTTAACATTGATTTACTTCTGCATGTACTGCCAATAATATATATTGTTTATCAATGCTGCTAAATAAGCGCTGTAGTTCGGACTGGTTTATTTATAATGATTTTGGACAAACTCATTGCAGGTTACTGTCTGGAGCCCATGAGTGGCAAGCAGGATCTTGAAAGCACACGATCATTTACACCACAGCAGACTCCAAATCAATCAACCGCAATCAACGCTGATACTCCATGGACCTTTGAGCTCCTGACAGCAGTAGAGGATGCCCCCCTATTGGCTGTTGAGTTCATATCTAAAGTTGAAGTTCGTGGATTTAAGCTACAAGGCAGTGGTGACCTAGTCAAGAAATTAGAGTTCACTCTCGAGGCCAAATTCGAAGATTATGGACAGTTTGTGGAGGTGCAGAAAGATCAGAAAATCACAGCAACCTTGTCTGGAGATACCTCCGAGTCCGTCGTTCTGGTCACTCCATTAAAAGGAGTAGTTGCAGTTAGATTACAACTTCAATTCATTGACGACAAAGAAACTGGAAGTGGTAGTTTGCGACTCGATGTCTTAGGCTGTGAAGAAGGTAAGCCGCGAATTCCTTAGCGTAGATCCTAACCTTGTATTTTGTAAGTTTGGACTGAATTTGCATGTGTGAATTTGTCTATGTGTGAATTGTCTATTTTTCAGAGAAGACTTAATAATGACTACCTTTCTTTTTAACTTTCCAAAGCAGAGATTTCAACCACTACTCCAGCGACCACAACGACTAAAGGTAACGCAAAATACGCTGTCTATTGCAAGATTCTGAATTTTTTTTCCAAAGTTTATATCTTTAGTGAAGTATGATTTGTGTTCATCGTTCGTGCAGTTTCGTAACATTTGAATAAATGTTTGTGTTTATCGTCGTTGTTTTAATCTAAAACAATCATCCTATCTGGAATAAATCAAGATATCTGAAATGATGTTAAACTTCATGTTCTGGTCGCGGTTTCGTATTAGGTTACTGTATGGAACAGCTGGACGGGGAACGGGGACTGGAAAAGAAACGACTCACACAACCGGTTATTGCCGTTGGTCAGTCATCTAGTATCAACGCACAGATACCTTGGACGTTTTCCCTTGCTGACAAGCCATCTTTGAAAGATCGAGGACTTATCGAAAACCCACGAGTAACCATAGAGTTTAAGACGGAAGTCACGGTTACTGGAGTGAAACTTCAGGGCAGTACAATCGACGACGGCAACATTGAAATCATCTTGTTTGCTAAACGGAGACTCGATGACAAGTTTGTTGTAGTAAAGAAAGCCTCTGGTGATGAATTGGTGAGTGAAATGTTTCTCAACCGAAACTCTCCAAAAACCCAATTTAGTTTCTTATAATACGTCCAGATTCAAGTGATAGCATTTACAAATGCTTGCCATCACACGCCAAAGTCGAGCGACACTCAAATATTCATTTATAGATGACCGTTTAATATAAGTGTTTATTGTTGGTATTGCAGGTGCTGTACACTGATCTAAATGAACGACCTTCAGATTTAGTCTTGACAGAGCCGCTGAAAGGGTTAATAGGATTGCGTTTCGAAATAGTCTTTCTCTCTCGAGCGGATGAGGCAAGTCTATCCCCTGACAGCAACATTCAGTTCAGTTTACGTGCTGCTATCCTTGGTTGTGAAGAAGGTACGTAACATCCAGTGAAGGCTTGAGAAACTGACCATATGAGGAGTTCCGCCTTGAGAGTATGACTTAAGTTTTCTTTTAAATAAAATGTTCTTTGTCTTTCTCGTTTCTTTTTTAACAGAATTGCCAACTACTACTCTAGCGAGTACGACGACAGAAGGTAAATCAATCATTAAAACGTGGCCGAACTTGTTGTATTACATCCATCATCTTGAAAATATGGGTTCGACTGTCCCCGATCAAAGCAAAAGTACTTTGAGTAGAAATCGTCCTTTCATTTGAAGACCGATAACAAGTGATGACATGTGGACATGAAGTGCAAATATCTGCAATGTTATTGTTTTTGTTTTCTGTTTGCAGCTCCAGTTGTTACAGGTTTCAATGAAGTCATTAAAACAACTCGGAAGCAAAGATCTACAACACCCACAACCGGTAAACATACATTATAGATACAGTTCGTTTATACGAGACTGTTATGCCTATATATGTGTCTGTTGTGTATGGCATTTGTTTTGACCGTATCTATTAATTTTGCTGTTGAATTTTATTTCAAACATAACTTGCACAGTTATTTTCTCACGAATTGCATATCAATTGAAAGCCCTCTACTTTGATTTTCCCGCAGTGGTTACAACAACTGAAATGCCAACCTCCACCACACCAGGTAATAATCGGTGTTAACATTGATTTACTTCTGCATGTACTGCCAATAATATATATTGTTTATCAATGCTGCTAAATAAGCGCTGTAGTTCGGACTGGTTTATTTATAATGATTTTGGACAAACTCATTGCAGGTTACTGTCTGGAGCCCATGAGTGGCAAGCAGGATCTTGAAAGCACACGATCATTTACACCACAGCAGACTCCAAATCAATCAACCGCAATCAACGCTGATACTCCATGGACCTTTGAGCTCCTGACAGCAGTAGAGGATGCCCCCCTATTGGCTGTTGAGTTCATATCTAAAGTTGAAGTTCGTGGATTTAAGCTACAAGGCAGTGGTGACCTAGTCAAGAAATTAGAGTTCACTCTCGAGGCCAAATTCGAAGATTATGGACAGTTTGTGGAGGTGCAGAAAGATCAGAAAATCACAGCAACCTTGTCTGGAGATACCTCCGAGTCCGTCGTTCTGGTCACTCCATTAAAAGGAGTAGTTGCAGTTAGATTACAACTTCAATTCATTGACGACAAAGAAACTGGAAGTGGTAGTTTGCGACTCGATGTCTTAGGCTGTGAAGAAGGTAAGCCGCGAATTCCTTAGCGTAGATCCTAACCTTGTATTTTGTAAGTTTGGACTGAATTTGCATGTGTGAATTTGTCTATGTGTGAATTGTCTATTTTTCAGAGAAGACTTAATAATGACTACCTTTCTTTTTAACTTTCCAAAGCAGAGATTTCAACCACTACTCCAGCGACCACAACGACTAAAGGTAACGCAAAATACGCTGTCTATTGCAAGATTCTGACATTTTTTTCCAAAGTTTATATCTTTAGTGAAGTATGATTTGTGTTCATCGTTCGTGCAGTTTCGTAACATTTGAATAAATGTTTGTGTTTATCGTCGTTGTTTTAATCTAAAACCAATCATCCTATCTGGAATAAATCAAGATATCTGAAATGATGTTAAACTTCATGTTCTGGTCGCGGTTTCGTATTAGGTTACTGTATGGAACAGCTGGACGGGGAACGGGGACTGGAAAAGAAACGACTCACACAACCGGTTATTGCCGTTGGTCAGTCATCTAGTATCAACGCACAGATACCTTGGACGTTTTCCCTTGCTGACAAGCCATCTTTGAAAGATCGAGGACTTATCGAAAACCCACGAGTAACCATAGAGTTTAAGACGGAAGTCACGGTTACTGGAGTGAAACTTCAGGGCAGTACAATCGACGACGGCAACATTGAAATCATCTTGTTTGCTAAACGGAGACTCGATGACAAGTTTGTTGTAGTAAAGAAAGCCTCTGGTGATGAATTGGTGAGTGAAATGTTTCTCAACCGAAACTCTCCAAAAACCCAATTTAGTTTCTTATAATACGTCCAGATTCAAGTGATAGCATTTACAAATGCTTGCCATCACACGCCAAAGTCGAGCGACACTCAAATATTCATTTATAGATGACCGTTTAATATAAGTGTTTATTGTTGGTATTGCAGGTGCTGTACACTGATCTAAATGAACGACCTTCAGATTTAGTCTTGACAGAGCCGCTGAAAGGGTTAATAGGATTGCGTTTCGAAATAGTCTTTCTCTCTCGAGCGGATGAGGCAAGTCTATCCCCTGACAGCAACATTCAGTTCAGTTTACGTGCTGCTATCCTTGGTTGTGAAGAAGGTACGTAACATCCAGTGAAGGCTTGAGAAACTGACCATATGAGGAGTTCCGCCTTGAGAGTATGACTTAAGTTTTCTTTTAAATAAAATGTTCTTTGTCTTTCTCGTTTCTTTTTTAACAGAATTGCCAACTACTACTCTAGCGAGTACGACGACAGAAGGTAAATCAATCATTAAAACGTGGCCGAACTTGTTGTATTACATCCATCATCTTGAAAATATGGGTTCGACTGTCCCCGATCAAAGCAAAAGTACTTTGAGTAGAAATCGTCCTTTCATTTGAAGACCGATAACAAGTGATGACATGTGGACATGAAGTGCAAATATCTGCAATGTTATTGTTTTTGTTTTCTGTTTGCAGCTCCAGTTGTTACAGGTTTCAATGAAGTCATTAAAACAACTCGGAAGCAAAGATCTACAACACCCACAACCGGTAAACATACATTATAGATACAGTTCGTTTATACGAGACTGTTATGCCTATATATGTGTCTGTTGTGTATGGCATTTGTTTTGACCGTATCTATTAATTTTGCTGTTGAATTTTATTTCAAACATAACTTGCACAGTTATTTTCTCACGAATTGCATATCAATTGAAAGCCCTCTACTTTGATTTTCCCGCAGTGGTTACAACAACTGAAATGCCAACCTCCACCACACCAGGTAATAATCGGTGTTAACATTGATTTACTTCTGCATGTACTGCCAATAATATATATTGTTTATCAATGCTGCTAAATAAGCGCTGTAGTTCGGACTGGTTTATTTATAATGATTTTGGACAAACTCATTGCAGGTTACTGTCTGGAGCCCATGAGTGGCAAGCAGGATCTTGAAAGCACACGATCATTTACACCACAGCAGACTCCAAATCAATCAACCGCAATCAACGCTGATACTCCATGGACCTTTGAGCTCCTGACAGCAGTAGAGGATGCCCCCCTATTGGCTGTTGAGTTCATATCTAAAGTTGAAGTTCGTGGATTTAAGCTACAAGGCAGTGGTGACCTAGTCAAGAAATTAGAGTTCACTCTCGAGGCCAAATTCGAAGATTATGGACAGTTTGTGGAGGTGCAGAAAGATCAGAAAATCACAGCAACCTTGTCTGGAGATACCTCCGAGTCCGTCGTTCTGGTCACTCCATTAAAAGGAGTAGTTGCAGTTAGATTACAACTTCAATTCATTGACGACAAAGAAACTGGAAGTGGTAGTTTGCGACTCGATGTCTTAGGCTGTGAAGAAGGTAAGCCGCGAATTCCTTAGCGTAGATCCTAACCTTGTATTTTGTAAGTTTGGACTGAATTTGCATGTGTGAATTTGTCTATGTGTGAATTGTCTATTTTTCAGAGAAGACTTAATAATGACTACCTTTCTTTTTAACTTTCCAAAGCAGAGATTTCAACCACTACTCCAGCGACCACAACGACTAAAGGTAACGCAAAATACGCTGTCTATTGCAAGATTCTGACATTTTTTTCCAAAGTTTATATCTTTAGTGAAGTATGATTTGTGTTCATCGTTCGTGCAGTTTCGTAACATTTGAATAAATGTTTGTGTTTATCGTCGTTGTTTTAATCTAAAACCAATCATCCTATCTGGAATAAATCAAGATATCTGAAATGATGTTAAACTTCATGTTCTGGTCGCGGTTTCGTATTAGGTTACTGTATGGAACAGCTGGACGGGGAACGGGGACTGGAAAAGAAACGACTCACACAACCGGTTATTGCCGTTGGTCAGTCATCTAGTATCAACGCACAGATACCTTGGACGTTTTCCCTTGCTGACAAGCCATCTTTGAAAGATCGAGGACTTATCGAAAACCCACGAGTAACCATAGAGTTTAAGACGGAAGTCACGGTTACTGGAGTGAAACTTCAGGGCAGTACAATCGACGACGGCAACATTGAAATCATCTTGTTTGCTAAACGGAGACTCGATGACAAGTTTGTTGTAGTAAAGAAAGCCTCTGGTGATGAATTGGTGAGTGAAATGTTTCTCAACCGAAACTCTCCAAAAACCCAATTTAGTTTCTTATAATACGTCCAGATTCAAGTGATAGCATTTACAAATGCTTGCCATCACACGCCAAAGTCGAGCGACACTCAAATATTCATTTATAGATGACCGTTTAATATAAGTGTTTATTGTTGGTATTGCAGGTGCTGTACACTGATCTAAATGAACGACCTTCAGATTTAGTCTTGACAGAGCCGCTGAAAGGGTTAATAGGATTGCGTTTCGAAATAGTCTTTCTCTCTCGAGCGGATGAGGCAAGTCTATCCCCTGACAGCAACATTCAGTTCAGTTTACGTGCTGCTATCCTTGGTTGTGAAGAAGGTACGTAACATCCAGTGAAGGCTTGAGAAACTGACCATATGAGGAGTTCCGCCTTGAGAGTATGACTTAAGTTTTCTTTTAAATAAAATGTTCTTTGTCTTTCTCGTTTCTTTTTTAACAGAATTGCCAACTACTACTCTAGCGAGTACGACGACAGAAGGTAAATCAATCATTAAAACGTGGCCGAACTTGTTGTATTACATCCATCATCTTGAAAATATGGGTTCGACTGTCCCCGATCAAAGCAAAAGTACTTTGAGTAGAAATCGTCCTTTCATGTGAAGACCGATAACAAGTGATGACATGTGGACATGAAGTGCAAATATCTGCAATGTTATTGTTTTTGTTTTCTGTTTGCAGCTCCAGTTGTTACAGGTTTCAATGAAGTCATTAAAACAACTCGGAAGCAAAGATCTACAACACCCACAACCGGTAAACATACATTATAGATACAGTTCGTTTATACGAGACTGTTATGCCTATATATGTGTTTGTTGTGTATGGCATTTGTTTTGACCGTATCTATTAATTTTGCTGTTGAATTTTATTTCAAACATAACTTGCACAGTTATTTTCTCACGAATTGCATATCAATTGAAAGCCCTCTACTTTGATTTTCCCGCAGTGGTTACAACAACTGAAATGCCAACCTCCACCACACCAGGTAATAATCGGTGTTAACATTGATTTACTTCTGCATGTACTGCCAATAATATATATTGTTTATCAATGCTGCTAAATAAGCGCTGTAGTTCGGACTGGTTTATTTATAATGATTTTGGACAAACTCATTGCAGGTTACTGTCTGGAGCCCATGAGTGGCAAGCAGGATCTTGAAAGCACACGATCATTTACACCACAGCAGACTCCAAATCAATCAACCGCAATCAACGCTGATACTCCATGGACCTTTGAGCTCCTGACAGCAGTAGAGGATGCCCCCCTATTGGCTGTTGAGTTCATATCTAAAGTTGAAGTTCGTGGATTTAAGCTACAAGGCAGTGGTGACCTAGTCAAGAAATTAGAGTTCACTCTCGAGGCCAAATTCGAAGATTATGGACAGTTTGTGGAGGTGCAGAAAGATCAGAAAATCACAGCAACCTTGTCTGGAGATACCTCCGAGTCCGTCGTTCTGGTCACTCCATTAAAAGGAGTAGTTGCAGTTAGATTACAACTTCAATTCATTGACGACAAAGAAACTGGAAGTGGTAGTTTGCGACTCGATGTCTTAGGCTGTGAAGAAGGTAAGCCGCGAATTCCTTAGCGTAGATCCTAACCTTGTATTTTGTAAGTTTGGACTGAATTTGCATGTGTGAATTTGTCTATGTGTGAATTGTCTATTTTTCAGAGAAGACTTAATAATGACTACCTTTCTTTTTAACTTTCCAAAGCAGAGATTTCAACCACTACTCCAGCGACCACAACGACTAAAGGTAACGCAAAATACGCTGTCTATTGCAAGATTCTGACATTTTTTCCCAAAGTTTATATCTTTAGTGAAGTATGATTTGTGTTCATCGTTCGTGCAGTTTCGTAACATTTGAATAAATGTTTGTGTTTATCGTCGTTGTTTTAATCTAAAACCAATCATCCTATCTGGAATAAATCAAGATATCTGAAATGATGTTAAACTTCATGTTCTGGTCGCGGTTTCGTATTAGGTTACTGTATGGAACAGCTGGACGGGGAACGGGGACTGGAAAAGAAACGACTCACACAACCGGTTATTGCCGTTGGTCAGTCATCTAGTATCAACGCACAGATACCTTGGACGTTTTCCCTTGCTGACAAGCCATCTTTGAAAGATCGAGGACTTATCGAAAACCCACGAGTAACCATAGAGTTTAAGACGGAAGTCACGGTTACTGGAGTGAAACTTCAGGGCAGTACAATCGACGACGGCAACATTGAAATCATCTTGTTTGCTAAACGGAGACTCGATGACAAGTTTGTTGTAGTAAAGAAAGCCTCTGGTGATGAATTGGTGAGTGAAATGTTTCTCAACCGAAACTCTCCAAAAACCCAATTTAGTTTCTTATAATACGTCCAGATTCAAGTGATAGCATTTACAAATGCTTGCCATCACACGCCAAAGTCGAGCGACACTCAAATATTCATTTATAGATGACCGTTTAATATAAGTGTTTATTGTTGGTATTGCAGGTGCTGTACACTGATCTAAATGAACGACCTTCAGATTTAGTCTTGACAGAGCCGCTGAAAGGGTTAATAGGATTGCGTTTCGAAATAGTCTTTCTCTCTCGAGCGGATGAGGCAAGTCTATCCCCTGACAGCAACATTCAGTTCAGTTTACGTGCTGCTATCCTTGGTTGTGAAGAAGGTACGTAACATCCAGTGAAGGCTTGAGAAACTGACCATATGAGGAGTTCCGCCTTGAGAGTATGACTTAAGTTTTCTTTTAAATAAAATGTTCTTTGTCTTTCTCGTTTCTTTTTTAACAGAATTGCCAACTACTACTCTAGCGAGTACGACGACAGAAGGTAAATCAATCATTAAAACGTGGCCGAACTTGTTGTATTACATCCATCATCTTGAAAATATGGGTTCGACTGTCCCCGATCAAAGCAAAAGTACTTTGAGTAGAAATCGTCCTTTCATGTGAAGACCGATAACAAGTGATGACATGTGGACATGAAGTGCAAATATCTGCAATGTTATTGTTTTTGTTTTCTGTTTGCAGCTCCAGTTGTTACAGGTTTCAATGAAGTCATTAAAACAACTCGGAAGCAAAGATCTACAACACCCACAACCGGTAAACATACATTATAGATACAGTTCGTTTATACGAGACTGTTATGCCTATATATGTGTTTGTTGTGTATGGCATTTGTTTTGACCGTATCTATTAATTTTGCTGTTGAATTTTATTTCAAACATAACTTGCACAGTTATTTTCTCACGAATTGCATATCAATTGAAAGCCCTCTACTTTGATTTTCCCGCAGTGGTTACAACAACTGAAATGCCAACCTCCACCACACCAGGTAATAATCGGTGTTAACATTGATTTACTTCTGCATGTACTGCCAATAATATATATTGTTTATCAATGCTGCTAAATAAGCGCTGTAGTTCGGACTGGTTTATTTATAATGATTTTGGACAAACTCATTGCAGGTTACTGTCTGGAGCCCATGAGTGGCAAGCAGGATCTTGAAAGCACACGATCATTTACACCACAGCAGACTCCAAATCAATCAACCGCAATCAACGCTGATACTCCATGGACCTTTGAGCTCCTGACAGCAGTAGAGGATGCCCCCCTATTGGCTGTTGAGTTCATATCTAAAGTTGAAGTTCGTGGATTTAAGCTACAAGGCAGTGGTGACCTAGTCAAGAAATTAGAGTTCACTCTCGAGGCCAAATTCGAAGATTATGGACAGTTTGTGGAGGTGCAGAAAGATCAGAAAATCACAGCAACCTTGTCTGGAGATACCTCCGAGTCCGTCGTTCTGGTCACTCCATTAAAAGGAGTAGTTGCAGTTAGATTACAACTTCAATTCATTGACGACAAAGAAACTGGAAGTGGTAGTTTGCGACTCGATGTCTTAGGCTGTGAAGAAGGTATAAGCCGCGAATTCCTTAGCGTAGATCCTAACCTTGTATTTTGTAAGTTTGGACTGAATTTGCATGTGTGAATTTGTCTATGTGTGAATTGTCTATTTTTCAGAGAAGACTTAATAATGACTACCTTTCTTTTTAACTTTCCAAAGCAGAGATTTCAACCACTACTCCAGCGACCACAACGACTAAAGGTAACGCAAAATACGCTGTCTATTGCAAGATTCTGACATTTTTTTCCAAAGTTTATATCTTTAGTGAAGTATGATTTGTGTTCATCGTTCGTGCAGTTTCGTAACATTTGAATAAATGTTTGTGTTTATCGTCGTTGTTTTAATCTAAAACCAATCATCCTATCTGGAATAAATCAAGATATCTGAAATGATGTTAAACTTCATGTTCTGGTCGCGGTTTCGTATTAGGTTACTGTATGGAACAGCTGGACGGGGAACGGGGACTGGAAAAGAAACGACTCACACAACCGGTTATTGCCGTTGGTCAGTCATCTAGTATCAACGCACAGATACCTTGGACGTTTTCCCTTGCTGACAAGCCATCTTTGAAAGATCGAGGACTTATCGAAAACCCACGAGTAACCATAGAGTTTAAGACGGAAGTCACGGTTACTGGAGTGAAACTTCAGGGCAGTACAATCGACGACGGCAACATTGAAATCATCTTGTTTGCTAAACGGAGACTCGATGACAAGTTTGTTGTAGTAAAGAAAGCCTCTGGTGATGAATTGGTGAGTGAAATGTTTCTCAACCGAAACTCTCCAAAAACCCAATTTAGTTTCTTATAATACGTCCAGATTCAAGTGATAGCATTTACAAATGCTTGCCATCACACGCCAAAGTCGAGCGACACTCAAATATTCATTTATAGATGACCGTTTAATATAAGTGTTTATTGTTGGTATTGCAGGTGCTGTACACTGATCTAAATGAACGACCTTCAGATTTAGTCTTGACAGAGCCGCTGAAAGGGTTAATAGGATTGCGTTTCGAAATAGTCTTTCTCTCTCGAGCGGATGAGGCAAGTCTATCCCCTGACAGCAACATTCAGTTCAGTTTACGTGCTGCTATCCTTGGTTGTGAAGAAGGTACGTAACATCCAGTGAAGGCTTGAGAAACTGACCATATGAGGAGTTCCGCCTTGAGAGTATGACTTAAGTTTTCTTTTAAATAAAATGTTCTTTGTCTTTCTCGTTTCTTTTTTAACAGAATTGCCAACTACTACTCTAGCGAGTACGACGACAGAAGGTAAATCAATCATTAAAACGTGGCCGAACTTGTTGTATTACATCCATCATCTTGAAAATATGGGTTCGACTGTCCCCGATCAAAGCAAAAGTACTTTGAGTAGAAATCGTCCTTTCATGTGAAGACCGATAACAAGTGATGACATGTGGACATGAAGTGCAAATATCTGCAATGTTATTGTTTTTGTTTTCTGTTTGCAGCTCCAGTTGTTACAGGTTTCAATGAAGTCATTAAAACAACTCGGAAGCAAAGATCTACAACACCCACAACCGGTAAACATACATTATAGATACAGTTCGTTTATACGAGACTGTTATGCCTATATATGTGTTTGTTGTGTATGGCATTTGTTTTGACCGTATCTATTAATTTTGCTGTTGAATTTTATTTCAAACATAACTTGCACAGTTATTTTCTCACGAATTGCATATCAATTGAAAGCCCTCTACTTTGATTTTCCCGCAGTGGTTACAACAACTGAAATGCCAACCTCCACCACACCAGGTAATAATCGGTGTTAACATTGATTTACTTCTGCATGTACTGCCAATAATATATATTGTTTATCAATGCTGCTAAATAAGCGCTGTAGTTCGGACTGGTTTATTTATAATGATTTTGGACAAACTCATTGCAGGTTACTGTCTGGAGCCCATGAGTGGCAAGCAGGATCTTGAAAGCACACGATCATTTACACCACAGCAGACTCCAAATCAATCAACCGCAATCAACGCTGATACTCCATGGACCTTTGAGCTCCTGACAGCAGTAGAGGATGCCCCCCTATTGGCTGTTGAGTTCATATCTAAAGTTGAAGTTCGTGGATTTAAGCTACAAGGCAGTGGTGACCTAGTCAAGAAATTAGAGTTCACTCTCGAGGCCAAATTCGAAGATTATGGACAGTTTGTGGAGGTGCAGAAAGATCAGAAAATCACAGCAACCTTGTCTGGAGATACCTCCGAGTCCGTCGTTCTGGTCACTCCATTAAAAGGAGTAGTTGCAGTTAGATTTCAACTTCAATTCATTGACGACAAAGAAACTGGAAGTGGTAGTTTGCGACTCGATGTCTTAGGCTGTGAAGAAGGTAAGCCGCGAATTCCTTAGCGTAGATCCTAACCTTGTATTTTGTAAGTTTGGACTGAATTTGCATGTGTGAATTTGTCTATGTGTGAATTGTCTATTTTTCAGAGAAGACTTAATAATGACTACCTTTCTTTTTAACTTTCCAAAGCAGAGATTTCAACCACTACTCCAGCGACCACAACGACTAAAGGTAACGCAAAATACGCTGTCTATTGCAAGATTCTGACATTTTTTTCCAAAGTTTATATCTTTAGTGAAGTATGATTTGTGTTCATCGTTCGTGCAGTTTCGTAACATTTGAATAAATGTTTGTGTTTATCGTCGTTGTTTTAATCTAAAACCAATCATCCTATCTGGAATAAATCAAGATATCTGAAATGATGTTAAACTTCATGTTCTGGTCGCGGTTTCGTATTAGGTTACTGTATGGAACAGCTGGACGGGGAACGGGGACTGGAAAAGAAACGACTCACACAACCGGTTATTGCCGTTGGTCAGTCATCTAGTATCAACGCACAGATACCTTGGACGTTTTCCCTTGCTGACAAGCCATCTTTGAAAGATCGAGGACTTATCGAAAACCCACGAGTAACCATAGAGTTTAAGACGGAAGTCACGGTTACTGGAGTGAAACTTCAGGGCAGTACAATCGACGACGGCAACATTGAAATCATCTTGTTTGCTAAACGGAGACTCGATGACAAGTTTGTTGTAGTAAAGAAAGCCTCTGGTGATGAATTGGTGAGTGAAATGTTTCTCAACCGAAACTCTCCAAAAACCCAATTTAGTTTCTTATAATACGTCCAGATTCAAGTGATAGCATTTACAAATGCTTGCCATCACACGCCAAAGTCGAGCGACACTCAAATATTCATTTATAGATGACCGTTTAATATAAGTGTTTATTGTTGGTATTGCAGGTGCTGTACACTGATCTAAATGAACGACCTTCAGATTTAGTCTTGACAGAGCCGCTGAAAGGGTTAATAGGATTGCGTTTCGAAATAGTCTTTCTCTCTCGAGCGGATGAGGCAAGTCTATCCCCTGACAGCAACATTCAGTTCAGTTTACGTGCTGCTATCCTTGGTTGTGAAGAAGGTACGTAACATCCAGTGAAGGCTTGAGAAACTGACCATATGAGGAGTTCCGCCTTGAGAGTATGACTTAAGTTTTCTTTTAAATAAAATGTTCTTTGTCTTTCTCGTTTCTTTTTTAACAGAATTGCCAACTACTACTCTAGCGAGTACGACGACAGAAGGTAAATCAATCATTAAAACGTGGCCGAACTTGTTGTATTACATCCATCATCTTGAAAATATGGGTTCGACTGTCCCCGATCAAAGCAAAAGTACTTTGAGTAGAAATCGTCCTTTCATGTGAAGACCGATAACAAGTGATGACATGTGGACATGAAGTGCAAATATCTGCAATGTTATTGTTTTTGTTTTCTGTTTGCAGCTCCAGTTGTTACAGGTTTCAATGAAGTCATTAAAACAACTCGGAAGCAAAGATCTACAACACCCACAACCGGTAAACATACATTATAGATACAGTTCGTTTATACGAGACTGTTATGCCTATATATGTGTTTGTTGTGTATGGCATTTGTTTTGACCGTATCTATTAATTTTGCTGTTGAATTTTATTTCAAACATAACTTGCACAGTTATTTTCTCACGAATTGCATATCAATTGAAAGCCCTCTACTTTGATTTTCCCGCAGTGGTTACAACAACTGAAATGCCAACCTCCACCACACCAGGTAATAATCGGTGTTAACATTGATTTACTTCTGCATGTACTGCCAATAATATATATTGTTTATCAATGCTGCTAAATAAGCGCTGTAGTTCGGACTGGTTTATTTATAATGATTTTGGACAAACTCATTGCAGGTTACTGTCTGGAGCCCATGAGTGGCAAGCAGGATCTTGAAAGCACACGATCATTTACACCACAGCAGACTCCAAATCAATCAACCGCAATCAACGCTGATACTCCATGGACCTTTGAGCTCCTGACAGCAGTAGAGGATGCCCCCCTATTGGCTGTTGAGTTCATATCTAAAGTTGAAGTTCGTGGATTTAAGCTACAAGGCAGTGGTGACCTAGTCAAGAAATTAGAGTTCACTCTCGAGGCCAAATTCGAAGATTATGGACAGTTTGTGGAGGTGCAGAAAGATCAGAAAATCACAGCAACCTTGTCTGGAGATACCTCCGAGTCCGTCGTTCTGGTCACTCCATTAAAAGGAGTAGTTGCAGTTAGATTACAACTTCAATTCATTGACGACAAAGAAACTGGAAGTGGTAGTTTGCGACTCGATGTCTTAGGCTGTGAAGAAGGTAAGCCGCGAATTCCTTAGCGTAGATCCTAACCTTGTATTTTGTAAGTTTGGACTGAATTTGCATGTGTGAATTTGTCTATGTGTGAATTGTCTATTTTTCAGAGAAGACTTAATAATGACTACCTTTCTTTTTAACTTTCCAAAGCAGAGATTTCAACCACTACTCCAGCGACCACAACGACTAAAGGTAACGCAAAATACGCTGTCTATTGCAAGATTCTGAAATTTTTTTCCAAAGTTTATATCTTTAGTGAAGTATGATTTGTGTTCATCGTTCGTGCAGTTTCGTAACATTTGAATAAATGTTTGTGTTTATCGTCGTTGTTTTAATCTAAAACCAATCATCCTATCTGGAATAAATCAAGATATCTGAAATGATGTTAAACTTCATGTTCTGGTCGCGGTTTCGTATTAGGTTACTGTATGGAACAGCTGGACGGGGAACGGGGACTGGAAAAGAAACGACTCACACAACCGGTTATTGCCGTTGGTCAGTCATCTAGTATCAACGCACAGATACCTTGGACGTTTTCCCTTGCTGACAAGCCATCTTTGAAAGATCGAGGACTTATCGAAAACCCACGAGTAACCATAGAGTTTAAGACGGAAGTCACGGTTACTGGAGTGAAACTTCAGGGCAGTACAATCGACGACGGCAACATTGAAATCATCTTGTTTGCTAAACGGAGACTCGATGACAAGTTTGTTGTAGTAAAGAAAGCCTCTGGTGATGAATTGGTGAGTGAAATGTTTCTCAACCGAAACTCTCCAAAAACCCAATTTAGTTTCTTATAATACGTCCAGATTCAAGTGATAGCATTTACAAATGCTTGCCATCACACGCCAAAGTCGAGCGACACTCAAATATTCATTTATAGATGACCGTTTAATATAAGTGTTTATTGTTGGTATTGCAGGTGCTGTACACTGATCTAAATGAACGACCTTCAGATTTAGTCTTGACAGAGCCGCTGAAAGGGTTAATAGGATTGCGTTTCGAAATAGTCTTTCTCTCTCGAGCGGATGAGGCAAGTCTATCCCCTGACAGCAACATTCAGTTCAGTTTACGTGCTGCTATCCTTGGTTGTGAAGAAGGTACGTAACATCCAGTGAAGGCTTGAGAAACTGACCATATGAGGAGTTCCGCCTTGAGAGTATGACTTAAGTTTTCTTTTAAATAAAATGTTCTTTGTCTTTCTCGTTTCTTTTTTAACAGAATTGCCAACTACTACTCTAGCGAGTACGACGACAGAAGGTAAATCAATCATTAAAACGTGGCCGAACTTGTTGTATTACATCCATCATCTTGAAAATATGGGTTCGACTGTCCCCGATCAAAGCAAAAGTACTTTGAGTAGAAATCGTCCTTTCATGTGAAGACCGATAACAAGTGATGACATGTGGACATGAAGTGCAAATATCTGCAATGTTATTGTTTTTGTTTTCTGTTTGCAGCTCCAGTTGTTACAGGTTTCAATGAAGTCATTAAAACAACTCGGAAGCAAAGATCTACAACACCCACAACCGGTAAACATACATTATAGATACAGTTCGTTTATACGAGACTGTTATGCCTATATATGTGTTTGTTGTGTATGGCATTTGTTTTGACCGTATCTATTAATTTTGCTGTTGAATTTTATTTCAAACATAACTTGCACAGTTATTTTCTCACGAATTGCATATCAATTGAAAGCCCTCTACTTTGATTTTCCCGCAGTGGTTACAACAACTGAAATGCCAACCTCCACCACACCAGGTAATAATCGGTGTTAACATTGATTTACTTCTGCATGTACTGCCAATAATATATATTGTTTATCAATGCTGCTAAATAAGCGCTGTAGTTCGGACTGGTTTATTTATAATGATTTTGGACAAACTCATTGCAGGTTACTGTCTGGAGCCCATGAGTGGCAAGCAGGATCTTGAAAGCACACGATCATTTACACCACAGCAGACTCCAAATCAATCAACCGCAATCAACGCTGATACTCCATGGACCTTTGAGCTCCTGACAGCAGTAGAGGATGCCCCCCTATTGGCTGTTGAGTTCATATCTAAAGTTGAAGTTCGTGGATTTAAGCTACAAGGCAGTGGTGACCTAGTCAAGAAATTAGAGTTCACTCTCGAGGCCAAATTCGAAGATTATGGACAGTTTGTGGAGGTGCAGAAAGATCAGAAAATCACAGCAACCTTGTCTGGAGATACCTCCGAGTCCGTCGTTCTGGTCACTCCATTAAAAGGAGTAGTTGCAGTTAGATTAAAACTTCAATTCATTGACGACAAAGAAACTGGAAGTGGTAGTTTGCGACTCGATGTCTTAGGCTGTGAAGAAGGTAAGCCGCGAATTCCTTAGCGTAGATCCTAACCTTGTATTTTGTAAGTTTGGACTGAATTTGCATGTGTGAATTTGTCTATGTGTGAATTGTCTATTTTTCAGAGAAGACTTAATAATGACTACCTTTCTTTTTAACTTTCCAAAGCAGAGATTTCAACCACTACTCCAGCGACCACAACGACTAAAGGTAACGCAAAATACGCTGTCTATTGCAAGATTCTGACATTTTTTTCCAAAGTTTATATCTTTAGTGAAGTATGATTTGTGTTCATCGTTCGTGCAGTTTCGTAACATTTGAATAAATGTTTGTGTTTATCGTCGTTGTTTTAATCTAAAACCAATCATCCTATCTGGAATAAATCAAGATATCTGAAATGATGTTAAACTTCATGTTCTGGTCGCGGTTTCGTATTAGGTTACTGTATGGAACAGCTGGACGGGGAACGGGGACTGGAAAAGAAACGACTCACACAACCGGTTATTGCCGTTGGTCAGTCATCTAGTATCAACGCACAGATACCTTGGACGTTTTCCCTTGCTGACAAGCCATCTTTGAAAGATCGAGGACTTATCGAAAACCCACGAGTAACCATAGAGTTTAAGACGGAAGTCACGGTTACTGGAGTGAAACTTCAGGGCAGTACAATCGACGACGGCAACATTGAAATCATCTTGTTTGCTAAACGGAGACTCGATGACAAGTTTGTTGTAGTAAAGAAAGCCTCTGGTGATGAATTGGTGAGTGAAATGTTTCTCAACCGAAACTCTCCAAAAACCCAATTTAGTTTCTTATAATACGTCCAGATTCAAGTGATAGCATTTACAAATGCTTGCCATCACACGCCAAAGTCGAGCGACACTCAAATATTCATTTATAGATGACCGTTTAATATAAGTGTTTATTGTTGGTATTGCAGGTGCTGTACACTGATCTAAATGAACGACCTTCAGATTTAGTCTTGACAGAGCCGCTGAAAGGGTTAATAGGATTGCGTTTCGAAATAGTCTTTCTCTCTCGAGCGGATGAGGCAAGTCTATCCCCTGACAGCAACATTCAGTTCAGTTTACGTGCTGCTATCCTTGGTTGTGAAGAAGGTACGTAACATCCAGTGAAGGCTTGAGAAACTGACCATATGAGGAGTTCCGCCTTGAGAGTATGACTTAAGTTTTCTTTTAAATAAAATGTTCTTTGTCTTTCTCGTTTCTTTTTTAACAGAATTGCCAACTACTACTCTAGCGAGTACGACGACAGAAGGTAAATCAATCATTAAAACGTGGCCGAACTTGTTGTATTACATCCATCATCTTGAAAATATGGGTTCGACTGTCCCCGATCAAAGCAAAAGTACTTTGAGTAGAAATCGTCCTTTCATGTGAAGACCGATAACAAGTGATGACATGTGGACATGAAGTGCAAATATCTGCAATGTTATTGTTTTTGTTTTCTGTTTGCAGCTCCAGTTGTTACAGGTTTCAATGAAGTCATTAAAACAACTCGGAAGCAAAGATCTACAACACCCACAACCGGTAAACATACATTATAGATACAGTTCGTTTATACGAGACTGTTATGCCTATATATGTGTTTGTTGTGTATGGCATTTGTTTTGACCGTATCTATTAATTTTGCTGTTGAATTTTATTTCAAACATAACTTGCACAGTTATTTTCTCACGAATTGCATATCAATTGAAAGCCCTCTACTTTGATTTTCCCGCAGTGGTTACAACAACTGAAATGCCAACCTCCACCACACCAGGTAATAATCGGTGTTAACATTGATTTACTTCTGCATGTACTGCCAATAATATATATTGTTTATCAATGCTGCTAAATAAGCGCTGTAGTTCGGACTGGTTTATTTATAATGATTTTGGACAAACTCATTGCAGGTTACTGTCTGGAGCCCATGAGTGGCAAGCAGGATCTTGAAAGCACACGATCATTTACACCACAGCAGACTCCAAATCAATCAACCGCAATCAACGCTGATACTCCATGGACCTTTGAGCTCCTGACAGCAGTAGAGGATGCCCCCCTATTGGCTGTTGAGTTCATATCTAAAGTTGAAGTTCGTGGATTTAAGCTACAAGGCAGTGGTGACCTAGTCAAGAAATTAGAGTTCACTCTCGAGGCCAAATTCGAAGATTATGGACAGTTTGTGGAGGTGCAGAAAGATCAGAAAATCACAGCAACCTTGTCTGGAGATACCTCCGAGTCCGTCGTTCTGGTCACTCCATTAAAAGGAGTAGTTGCAGTTAGATTACAACTTCAATTCATTGACGACAAAGAAACTGGAAGTGGTAGTTTGCGACTCGATGTCTTAGGCTGTGAAGAAGGTAAGCCGCGAATTCCTTAGCGTAGATCCTAACCTTGTATTTTGTAAGTTTGGACTGAATTTGCATGTGTGAATTTGTCTATGTGTGAATTGTCTATTTTTCAGAGAAGACTTAATAATGACTACCTTTCTTTTTAACTTTCCAAAGCAGAGATTTCAACCACTACTCCAGCGACCACAACGACTAAAGGTAACGCAAAATACGCTGTCTATTGCAAGATTCTGACATTTTTTTCCAAAGTTTATATCTTTAGTGAAGTATGATTTGTGTTCATCGTTCGTGCAGTTTCGTAACATTTGAATAAATGTTTGTGTTTATCGTCGTTGTTTTAATCTAAAACCAATCATCCTATCTGGAATAAATCAAGATATCTGAAATGATGTTAAACTTCATGTTCTGGTCGCGGTTTCGTATTAGGTTACTGTATGGAACAGCTGGACGGGGAACGGGGACTGGAAAAGAAACGACTCACACAACCGGTTATTGCCGTTGGTCAGTCATCTAGTATCAACGCACAGATACCTTGGACGTTTTCCCTTGCTGACAAGCCATCTTTGAAAGATCGAGGACTTATCGAAAACCCACGAGTAACCATAGAGTTTAAGACGGAAGTCACGGTTACTGGAGTGAAACTTCAGGGCAGTACAATCGACGACGGCAACATTGAAATCATCTTGTTTGCTAAACGGAGACTCGATGACAAGTTTGTTGTAGTAAAGAAAGCCTCTGGTGATGAATTGGTGAGTGAAATGTTTCTCAACCGAAACTCTCCAAAAACCCAATTTAGTTTCTTATAATACGTCCAGATTCAAGTGATAGCATTTACAAATGCTTGCCATCACACGCCAAAGTCGAGCGACACTCAAATATTCATTTATAGATGACCGTTTAATATAAGTGTTTATTGTTGGTATTGCAGGTGCTGTACACTGATCTAAATGAACGACCTTCAGATTTAGTCTTGACAGAGCCGCTGAAAGGGTTAATAGGATTGCGTTTCGAAATAGTCTTTCTCTCTCGAGCGGATGAGGCAAGTCTATCCCCTGACAGCAACATTCAGTTCAGTTTACGTGCTGCTATCCTTGGTTGTGAAGAAGGTACGTAACATCCAGTGAAGGCTTGAGAAACTGACCATATGAGGAGTTCCGCCTTGAGAGTATGACTTAAGTTTTCTTTTAAATAAAATGTTCTTTGTCTTTCTCGTTTCTTTTTTAACAGAATTGCCAACTACTACTCTAGCGAGTACGACGACAGAAGGTAAATCAATCATTAAAACGTGGCCGAACTTGTTGTATTACATCCATCATCTTGAAAATATGGGTTCGACTGTCCCCGATCAAAGCAAAAGTACTTTGAGTAGAAATCGTCCTTTCATGTGAAGACCGATAACAAGTGATGACATGTGGACATGAAGTGCAAATATCTGCAATGTTATTGTTTTTGTTTTCTGTTTGCAGCTCCAGTTGTTACAGGTTTCAATGAAGTCATTAAAACAACTCGGAAGCAAAGATCTACAACACCCACAACCGGTAAACATACATTATAGATACAGTTCGTTTATACGAGACTGTTATGCCTATATATGTGTCTGTTGTGTATGGCATTTGTTTTGACCGTATCTATTAATTTTGCTGTTGAATTTTATTTCAAACATAACTTGCACAGTTATTTTCTCACGAATTGCATATCAATTGAAAGCCCTCTACTTTGATTTTCCCGCAGTGGTTACAACAACTGAAATGCCAACCTCCACCACACCAGGTAATAATCGGTGTTAACATTGATTTACTTCTGCATGTACTGCCAATAATATATATTGTTTATCAATGCTGCTAAATAAGCGCTGTAGTTCGGACTGGTTTATTTATAATGATTTTGGACAAACTCATTGCAGGTTACTGTCTGGAGCCCATGAGTGGCAAGCAGGATCTTGAAAGCACACGATCATTTACACCACAGCAGACTCCAAATCAATCAACCGCAATCAACGCTGATACTCCATGGACCTTTGAGCTCCTGACAGCAGTAGAGGATGCCCCCCTATTGGCTGTTGAGTTCATATCTAAAGTTGAAGTTCGTGGATTTAAGCTACAAGGCAGTGGTGACCTAGTCAAGAAATTAGAGTTCACTCTCGAGGCCAAATTCGAAGATTATGGACAGTTTGTGGAGGTGCAGAAAGATCAGAAAATCACAGCAACCTTGTCTGGAGATACCTCCGAGTCCGTCGTTCTGGTCACTCCATTAAAAGGAGTAGTTGCAGTTAGATTACAACTTCAATTCATTGACGACAAAGAAACTGGAAGTGGTAGTTTGCGACTCGATGTCTTAGGCTGTGAAGAAGGTAAGCCGCGAATTCCTTAGCGTAGATCCTAACCTTGTATTTTGTAAGTTTGGACTGAATTTGCATGTGTGAATTTGTCTATGTGTGAATTGTCTATTTTTCAGAGAAGACTTAATAATGACTACCTTTCTTTTTAACTTTCCAAAGCAGAGATTTCAACCACTACTCCAGCGACCACAACGACTAAAGGTAACGCAAAATACGCTGTCTATTGCAAGATTCTGACATTTTTTTCCAAAGTTTATATCTTTAGTGAAGTATGATTTGTGTTCATCGTTCGTGCAGTTTCGTAACATTTGAATAAATGTTTGTGTTTATCGTCCTTGTTTTAATCTAAAACCAATCATCCTATCTGGAATAAATCAAGATATCTGAAATGATGTTAAACTTCATGTTCTGGTCGCGGTTTCGTATTAGGTTACTGTATGGAACAGCTGGACGGGGAACGGGGACTGGAAAAGAAACGACTCACACAACCGGTTATTGCCGTTGGTCAGTCATCTAGTATCAACGCACAGATACCTTGGACGTTTTCCCTTGCTGACAAGCCATCTTTGAAAGATCGAGGACTTATCGAAAACCCACGAGTAACCATAGAGTTTAAGACGGAAGTCACGGTTACTGGAGTGAAACTTCAGGGCAGTACAATCGACGACGGCAACATTGAAATCATCTTGTTTGCTAAACGGAGACTCGATGACAAGTTTGTTGTAGTAAAGAAAGCCTCTGGTGATGAATTGGTGAGTGAAATGTTTCTCAACCGAAACTCTCCAAAAACCCAATTTAGTTTCTTATAATACGTCCAGATTCAAGTGATAGCATTTTCAAATGCTTGCCATCACACGCCAAAGTCGAGCGACACTCAAATATTCATTTATAGATGACCGTTTAATATAAGTGTTTATTGTTGGTATTGCAGGTGCTGTACACTGATCTAAATGAACGACCTTCAGATTTAGTCTTGACAGAGCCGCTGAAAGGGTTAATAGGATTGCGTTTCGAAATAGTCTTTCTCTCTCGAGCGGATGAGGCAAGTCTATCCCCTGACAGCAACATTCAGTTCAGTTTACGTGCTGCTATCCTTGGTTGTGAAGAAGGTACGTAACATCCAGTGAAGGCTTGAGAAACTGACCATATGAGGAGTTCCGCCTTGAGAGTATGACTTAAGTTTTCTTTTAAATAAAATGTTCTTTGTCTTTCTCGTTTCTTTTTTAACAGAATTGCCAACTACTACTCTAGCGAGTACGACGACAGAAGGTAAATCAATCATTAAAACGTGGCCGAACTTGTTGTATTACATCCATCATCTTGAAAATATGGGTTCGACTGTCCCCGATCAAAGCAAAAGTACTTTGAGTAGAAATCGTCCTTTCATGTGAAGACCGATAACAAGTGATGACATGTGGACATGAAGTGCAAATATCTGCAATGTTATTGTTTTTGTTTTCTGTTTGCAGCTCCAGTTGTTACAGGTTTCAATGAAGTCATTAAAACAACTCGGAAGCAAAGATCTACAACACCCACAACCGGTAAACATACATTATAGATACAGTTCGTTTATACGAGACTGTTATGCCTATATATGTGTTTGTTGTGTATGGCATTTGTTTTGACCGTATCTATTAATTTTGCTGTTGAATTTTATTTCAAACATAACTTGCACAGTTATTTTCTCACGAATTGCATATCAATTGAAAGCCCTCTACTTTGATTTTCCCGCAGTGGTTACAACAACTGAAATGCCAACCTCCACCACACCAGGTAATAATCGGTGTTAACATTGATTTACTTCTGCATGTACTGCCAATAATATATATTGTTTATCAATGCTGCTAAATAAGCGCTGTAGTTCGGACTGGTTTATTTATAATGATTTTGGACAAACTCATTGCAGGTTACTGTCTGGAGCCCATGAGTGGCAAGCAGGATCTTGAAAGCACACGATCATTTACACCACAGCAGACTCCAAATCAATCAACCGCAATCAACGCTGATACTCCATGGACCTTTGAGCTCCTGACAGCAGTAGAGGATGCCCCCCTATTGGCTGTTGAGTTCATATCTAAAGTTGAAGTTCGTGGATTTAAGCTACAAGGCAGTGGTGACCTAGTCAAGAAATTAGAGTTCACTCTCGAGGCCAAATTCGAAGATTATGGACAGTTTGTGGAGGTGCAGAAAGATCAGAAAATCACAGCAACCTTGTCTGGAGATACCTCCGAGTCCGTCGTTCTGGTCACTCCATTAAAAGGAGTAGTTGCAGTTAGATTACAACTTCAATTCATTGACGACAAAGAAACTGGAAGTGGTAGTTTGCGACTCGATGTCTTAGGCTGTGAAGAAGGTAAGCCGCGAATTCCTTAGCGTAGATCCTAACCTTGTATTTTGTAAGTTTGGACTGAATTTGCATGTGTGAATTTGTCTATGTGTGAATTGTCTATTTTTCAGAGAAGACTTAATAATGACTACCTTTCTTTTTAACTTTCCAAAGCAGAGATTTCAACCACTACTCCAGCGACCACAACGACTAAAGGTAACGCAAAATACGCTGTCTATTGCAAGATTCTGACATTTTTTTCCAAAGTTTATATCTTTAGTGAAGTATGATTTGTGTTCATCGTTCGTGCAGTTTCGTAACATTTGAATAAATGTTTGTGTTTATCGTCCTTGTTTTAATCTAAAACCAATCATCCTATCTGGAATAAATCAAGATATCTGAAATGATGTTAAACTTCATGTTCTGGTCGCGGTTTCGTATTAGGTTACTGTATGGAACAGCTGGACGGGGAACGGGGACTGGAAAAGAAACGACTCACACAACCGGTTATTGCCGTTGGTCAGTCATCTAGTATCAACGCACAGATACCTTGGACGTTTTCCCTTGCTGACAAGCCATCTTTGAAAGATCGAGGACTTATCGAAAACCCACGAGTAACCATAGAGTTTAAGACGGAAGTCACGGTTACTGGAGTGAAACTTCAGGGCAGTACAATCGACGACGGCAACATTGAAATCATCTTGTTTGCTAAACGGAGACTCGATGACAAGTTTGTTGTAGTAAAGAAAGCCTCTGGTGATGAATTGGTGAGTGAAATGTTTCTCAACCGAAACTCTCCAAAAACCCAATTTAGTTTCTTATAATACGTCCAGATTCAAGTGATAGCATTTTCAAATGCTTGCCATCACACGCCAAAGTCGAGCGACACTCAAATATTCATTTATAGATGACCGTTTAATATAAGTGTTTATTGTTGGTATTGCAGGTGCTGTACACTGATCTAAATGAACGACCTTCAGATTTAGTCTTGACAGAGCCGCTGAAAGGGTTAATAGGATTGCGTTTCGAAATAGTCTTTCTCTCTCGAGCGGATGAGGCAAGTCTATCCCCTGACAGCAACATTCAGTTCAGTTTACGTGCTGCTATCCTTGGTTGTGAAGAAGGTACGTAACATCCAGTGAAGGCTTGAGAAACTGACCATATGAGGAGTTCCGCCTTGAGAGTATGACTTAAGTTTTCTTTTAAATAAAATGTTCTTTGTCTTTCTCGTTTCTTTTTTAACAGAATTGCCAACTACTACTCTAGCGAGTACGACGACAGAAGGTAAATCAATCATTAAAACGTGGCCGAACTTGTTGTATTACATCCATCATCTTGAAAATATGGGTTCGACTGTCCCCGATCAAAGCAAAAGTACTTTGAGTAGAAATCGTCCTTTCATGTGAAGACCGATAACAAGTGATGACATGTGGACATGAAGTGCAAATATCTGCAATGTTATTGTTTTTGTTTTCTGTTTGCAGCTCCAGTTGTTACAGGTTTCAATGAAGTCATTAAAACAACTCGGAAGCAAAGATCTACAACACCCACAACCGGTAAACATACATTATAGATACAGTTCGTTTATACGAGACTGTTATGCCTATATATGTGTTTGTTGTGTATGGCATTTGTTTTGACCGTATCTATTAATTTTGCTGTTGAATTTTATTTCAAACATAACTTGCACAGTTATTTTCTCACGAATTGCATATCAATTGAAAGCCCTCTACTTTGATTTTCCCGCAGTGGTTACAACAACTGAAATGCCAACCTCCACCACACCAGGTAATAATCGGTGTTAACATTGATTTACTTCTGCATGTACTGCCAATAATATATATTGTTTATCAATGCTGCTAAATAAGCGCTGTAGTTCGGACTGGTTTATTTATAATGATTTTGGACAAACTCATTGCAGGTTACTGTCTGGAGCCCATGAGTGGCAAGCAGGATCTTGAAAGCACACGATCATTTACACCACAGCAGACTCCAAATCAATCAACCGCAATCAACGCTGATACTCCATGGACCTTTGAGCTCCTGACAGCAGTAGAGGATGCCCCCCTATTGGCTGTTGAGTTCATATCTAAAGTTGAAGTTCGTGGATTTAAGCTACAAGGCAGTGGTGACCTAGTCAAGAAATTAGAGTTCACTCTCGAGGCCAAATTCGAAGATTATGGACAGTTTGTGGAGGTGCAGAAAGATCAGAAAATCACAGCAACCTTGTCTGGAGATACCTCCGAGTCCGTCGTTCTGGTCACTCCATTAAAAGGAGTAGTTGCAGTTAGATTACAACTTCAATTCATTGACGACAAAGAAACTGGAAGTGGTAGTTTGCGACTCGATGTCTTAGGCTGTGAAGAAGGTAAGCCGCGAATTCCTTAGCGTAGATCCTAACCTTGTATTTTGTAAGTTTGGACTGAATTTGCATGTGTGAATTTGTCTATGTGTGAATTGTCTATTTTTCAGAGAAGACTTAATAATGACTACCTTTCTTTTTAACTTTCCAAAGCAG
Organism: Leptasterias polaris; assembly: GCA_037783415.1. Taxonomy (NCBI): domain Eukaryota; kingdom Metazoa; phylum Echinodermata; class Asteroidea; order Forcipulatida; family Asteriidae; genus Leptasterias; species Leptasterias polaris. The sequence goes on along the minus strand of JAZGTN010000025.1, from coordinate 4,734,903 downwards.
AGATTTCAACCACTACTCCAGCGACCACAACGACTAAAGGTAACGCAAAATACGCTGTCTATTGCAAGATTCTGACATTTTTTTCCAAAGTTTATATCTTTAGTGAAGTATGATTTGTGTTCATCGTTCGTGCAGTTTCGTAACATTTGAATAAATATTTGTGTTTATCGTCGTTGTTTTAATCTAAAACCAATCATCCTATCTGGAATAAATCAAGATATCTGAAAATAATGATGTTAAACTTCATGTTCTGGTCGCGGTTTCGTATTAGGTTACTGTATGGAACAGCTGGACGGGGAACGGGGACTGGAAAAGAAACGACTCACACAACCGGTTATTGCCGTTGGTCAGTCATCTAGTATCAACGCACAGATACCTTGGACGTTTTCCCTTGCTGACAAGCCATCTTTGAAAGATCGAGGACTTATCGAAAACCCACGAGTAACCATAGAGTTTAAGACGGAAGTCACGGTTACTGGAGTGAAACTTCAGGGCAGTACAATCGACGACGGCAACATTGAAATCATCTTGTTTGCTAAACGGAGACTCGATGACAAGTTTGTTGTAGTAAAGAAAGCCTCTGGTGATGAATTGGTGAGTGAAATGTTTCTCAACCGAAACTCTCCAAAAACCCAATTTAGTTTCTTATAATACGTCCAGATTCAAGTGATAGCATTTACAAATGCTTGCCATCACACGCCAAAGTCGAGCGACACTCAAATATTCATTTATAGATGACCGTTTAATATAAGTGTTTATTGTTGGTATTGCAGGTGCTGTACACTGATCTAAATGAACGACCTTCAGATTTAGTCTTGACAGAGCCGCTGAAAGGGTTAATAGGATTGCGTTTCGAAATAGTCTTTCTCTCTCGAGCGGATGAGGCAAGTCTATCCCCTGACAGCAACATTCAGTTCAGTTTACGTGCTGCTATCCTTGGTTGTGAAGAAGGTACGTAACATCCAGTGAAGGCTTGAGAAACTGACCATATGAGGAGTTCCGCCTTGAGAGTATGACTTAAGTTTTCTTTTAAATAAAATGTTCTTTGTCTTTCTCGTTTCTTTTTTAACAGAATTGCCAACTACTACTCTAGCGAGTACGACGACAGAAGGTAAATCAATCATTAAAACGTGGCCGAACTTGTTGTATTACATCCATCATCTTGAAAATATGGGTTCGACTGTCCCCGATCAAAGCAAAAGTACTTTGAGTAGAAATCGTCCTTTCATGTGAAGACCGATAACAAGTGATGACATGTGGACATGAAGTGCAAATATCTGCAATGTTATTGTTTTTGTTTTCTGTTTGCAGCTCCAGTTGTTACAGGTTTCAATGAAGTCATTAAAACAACTCGGAAGCAAAGATCTACAACACCCACAACCGGTAAACATACATTATAGATACAGTTCGTTTATACGAGACTGTTATGCCTATATATGTGTTTGTTGTGTATGGCATTTGTTTTGACCGTATCTATTAATTTTGCTGTTGAATTTTATTTCAAACATAACTTGCACAGTTATTTTCTCACGAATTGCATATCAATTGAAAGCCCTCTACTTTGATTTTCCCGCAGTGGTTACAACAACTGAAATGCCAACCTCCACCACACCAGGTAATAATCGGTGTTAACATTGATTTACTTCTGCATGTACTGCCAATAATATATATTGTTTATCAATGCTGCTAAATAAGCGCTGTAGTTCGGACTGGTTTATTTATAATGATTTTGGACAAACTCATTGCAGGTTACTGTCTGGAGCCCATGAGTGGCAAGCAGGATCTTGAAAGCACACGATCATTTACACCACAGCAGACTCCAAATCAATCAACCGCAATCAACGCTGATACTCCATGGACCTTTGAGCTCCTGACAGCAGTAGAGGATGCCCCCCTATTGGCTGTTGAGTTCATATCTAAAGTTGAAGTTCGTGGATTTAAGCTACAAGGCAGTGGTGAGCTAGTCAAGAAATTAGAGTTCACTCTCGAGGCCAAATTCGAAGATTATGGACAGTTTGTGGAGGTGCAGAAAGATCAGAAAATCACAGCAACCTTGTCTGGAGATACCTCCGAGTCCGTCGTTCTGGTCACTCCATTAAAAGGAGTAGTTGCAGTTAGATTACAACTTCTATTCATTGACGACAAAGAAACTGGAAGTGGTAGTTTGCGACTCGATGTCTTAGGCTGTGAAGAAGGTAAGCCGCGAATTCCTTAGCGTAGATCCTAACCTTGTATTTTGTAAGTTTGGACTGAATTTGCATGTGTGAATTTGTCTATGTGTGAATTGTCTATTTTTCAGAGAAGACTTAATAATGACTACCTTTCTTTTTAACTTTCCAAAGCAGAGATTTCAACCACTACTCCAGCGACCACAACGACTAAAGGTAACGCAAAATACGCTGTCTATTGCAAGATTCTGACATTTTTTTCCAAAGTTTATATCTTTAGTGAAGTATGATTTGTGTTCATCGTTCGTGCAGTTTCGTAACATTTGAATAAATGTTTGTGTTTATCGTCGTTGTTTTAATCTAAAACCAATCATCCTATCTGGAATAAATCAAGATATCTGAAATGATGTTAAACTTCATGTTCTGGTCGCGGTTTCGTATTAGGTTACTGTATGGAACAGCTGGACGGGGAACGGGGACTGGAAAAGAAACGACTCACACAACCGGTTATTGCCGTTGGTCAGTCATCTAGTATCAACGCACAGATACCTTGGACGTTTTCCCTTGCTGACAAGCCATCTTTGAAAGATCGAGGACTTATCGAAAACCCACGAGTAACCATAGAGTTTAAGACGGAAGTCACGGTTACTGGAGTGAAACTTCAGGGCAGTACAATCGACGACGGCAACATTGAAATCATCTTGTTTGCTAAACGGAGACTCGATGACAAGTTTGTTGTAGTAAAGAAAGCCTCTGGTGATGAATTGGTGAGTGAAATGTTTCTCAACCGAAACTCTCCAAAAACCCAATTTAGTTTCTTATAATACGTCCAGATTCAAGTGATAGCATTTACAAATGCTTGCCATCACACGCCAAAGTCGAGCGACACTCAAATATTCATTTATAGATGACCGTTTAATATAAGTGTTTATTGTTGGTATTGCAGGTGCTGTACACTGATCTAAATGAACGACCTTCAGATTTAGTCTTGACAGAGCCGCTGAAAGGGTTAATAGGATTGCGTTTCGAAATAGTCTTTCTCTCTCGAGCGGATGAGGCAAGTCTATCCCCTGACAGCAACATTCAGTTCAGTTTACGTGCTGCTATCCTTGGTTGTGAAGAAGGTACGTAACATCCAGTGAAGGCTTGAGAAACTGACCATATGAGGAGTTCCGCCTTGAGAGTATGACTTAAGTTTTCTTTTAAATAAAATGTTCTTTGTCTTTCTCGTTTCTTTTTTAACAGAATTGCCAACTACTACTCTAGCGAGTACGACGACAGAAGGTAAATCAATCATTAAAACGTGGCCGAACTTGTTGTATTACATCCATCATCTTGAAAATATGGGTTCGACTGTCCCCGATCAAAGCAAAAGTACTTTGAGTAGAAATCGTCCTTTCATGTGAAGACCGATAACAAGTGATGACATGTGGACATGAAGTGCAAATATCTGCAATGTTATTGTTTTTGTTTTCTGTTTGCAGCTCCAGTTGTTACAGGTTTCAATGAAGTCATTAAAACAACTCGGAAGCAAAGATCTACAACACCCACAACCGGTAAACATACATTATAGATACAGTTCGTTTATACGAGACTGTTATGCCTATATATGTGTTTGTTGTGTATGGCATTTGTTTTGACCGTATCTATTAATTTTGCTGTTGAATTTTATTTCAAACATAACTTGCACAGTTATTTTCTCACGAATTGCATATCAATTGAAAGCCCTCTACTTTGATTTTCCCGCAGTGGTTACAACAACTGAAATGCCAACCTCCACCACACCAGGTAATAATCGGTGTTAACATTGATTTACTTCTGCATGTACTGCCAATAATATATATTGTTTATCAATGCTGCTAAATAAGCGCTGTAGTTCGGACTGGTTTATTTATAATGATTTTGGACAAACTCATTGCAGGTTACTGTCTGGAGCCCATGAGTGGCAAGCAGGATCTTGAAAGCACACGATCATTTACACCACAGCAGACTCCAAATCAATCAACCGCAATCAACGCTGATACTCCATGGACCTTTGAGCTCCTGACAGCAGTAGAGGATGCCCCCCTATTGGCTGTTGAGTTCATATCTAAAGTTGAAGTTCGTGGATTTAAGCTACAAGGCAGTGGTGACCTAGTCAAGAAATTAGAGTTCACTCTCGAGGCCAAATTCGAAGATTATGGACAGTTTGTGGAGGTGCAGAAAGATCAGAAAATCACAGCAACCTTGTCTGGAGATACCTCCGAGTCCGTCGTTCTGGTCACTCCATTAAAAGGAGTAGTTGCAGTTAGATTACAACTTCTATTCATTGACGACAAAGAAACTGGAAGTGGTAGTTTGCGACTCGATGTCTTAGGCTGTGAAGAAGGTAAGCCGCGAATTCCTTAGCGTAGATCCTAACCTTGTATTTTGTAAGTTTGGACTGAATTTGCATGTGTGAATTTGTCTATGTGTGAATTGTCTATTTTTCAGAGAAGACTTAATAATGACTACCTTTCTTTTTAACTTTCCAAAGCAGAGATTTCAACCACTACTCCAGCGACCACAACGACTAAAGGTAACGCAAAATACGCTGTCTATTGCAAGATTCTGACATTTTTTTCCAAAGTTTATATCTTTAGTGAAGTATGATTTGTGTTCATCGTTCGTGCAGTTTCGTAACATTTGAATAAATGTTTGTGTTTATCGTCGTTGTTTTAATCTAAAACCAATCATCCTATCTGGAATAAATCAAGATATCTGAAATGATGTTAAACTTCATGTTCTGGTCGCGGTTTCGTATTAGGTTACTGTATGGAACAGCTGGACGGGGAACGGGGACTGGAAAAGAAACGACTCACACAACCGGTTATTGCCGTTGGTCAGTCATCTAGTATCAACGCACAGATACCTTGGACGTTTTCCCTTGCTGACAAGCCATCTTTGAAAGATCGAGGACTTATCGAAAACCCACGAGTAACCATAGAGTTTAAGACGGAAGTCACGGTTACTGGAGTGAAACTTCAGGGCAGTACAATCGACGACGGCAACATTGAAATCATCTTGTTTGCTAAACGGAGACTCGATGACAAGTTTGTTGTAGTAAAGAAAGCCTCTGGTGATGAATTGGTGAGTGAAATGTTTCTCAACCGAAACTCTCCAAAAACCCAATTTAGTTTCTTATAATACGTCCAGATTCAAGTGATAGCATTTACAAATGCTTGCCATCACACGCCAAAGTCGAGCGACACTCAAATATTCATTTATAGATGACCGTTTAATATAAGTGTTTATTGTTGGTATTGCAGGTGCTGTACACTGATCTAAATGAACGACCTTCAGATTTAGTCTTGACAGAGCCGCTGAAAGGGTTAATAGGATTGCGTTTCGAAATAGTCTTTCTCTCTCGAGCGGATGAGGCAAGTCTATCCCCTGACAGCAACATTCAGTTCAGTTTACGTGCTGCTATCCTTGGTTGTGAAGAAGGTACGTAACATCCAGTGAAGGCTTGAGAAACTGACCATATGAGGAGTTCCGCCTTGAGAGTATGACTTAAGTTTTCTTTTAAATAAAATGTTCTTTGTCTTTCTCGTTTCTTTTTTAACAGAATTGCCAACTACTACTCTAGCGAGTACGACGACAGAAGGTAAATCAATCATTAAAACGTGGCCGAACTTGTTGTATTACATCCATCATCTTGAAAATATGGGTTCGACTGTCCCCGATCAAAGCAAAAGTACTTTGAGTAGAAATCGTCCTTTCATGTGAAGACCGATAACAAGTGATGACATGTGGACATGAAGTGCAAATATCTGCAATGTTATTGTTTTTGTTTTCTGTTTGCAGCTCCAGTTGTTACAGGTTTCAATGAAGTCATTAAAACAACTCGGAAGCAAAGATCTACAACACCCACAACCGGTAAACATACATTATAGATACAGTTCGTTTATACGAGACTGTTATGCCTATATATGTGTTTGTTGTGTATGGCATTTGTTTTGACCGTATCTATTAATTTTGCTGTTGAATTTTATTTCAAACATAACTTGCACAGTTATTTTCTCACGAATTGCATATCAATTGAAAGCCCTCTACTTTGATTTTCCCGCAGTGGTTACAACAACTGAAATGCCAACCTCCACCACACCAGGTAATAATCGGTGTTAACATTGATTTACTTCTGCATGTACTGCCAATAATATATATTGTTTATCAATGCTGCTAAATAAGCGCTGTAGTTCGGACTGGTTTATTTATAATGATTTTGGACAAACTCATTGCAGGTTACTGTCTGGAGCCCATGAGTGGCAAGCAGGATCTTGAAAGCACACGATCATTTACACCACAGCAGACTCCAAATCAATCAACCGCAATCAACGCTGATACTCCATGGACCTTTGAGCTCCTGACAGCAGTAGAGGATGCCCCCCTATTGGCTGTTGAGTTCATATCTAAAGTTGAAGTTCGTGGATTTAAGCTACAAGGCAGTGGTGAGCTAGTCAAGAAATTAGAGTTCACTCTCGAGGCCAAATTCGAAGATTATGGACAGTTTGTGGAGGTGCAGAAAGATCAGAAAATCACAGCAACCTTGTCTGGAGATACCTCCGAGTCCGTCGTTCTGGTCACTCCATTAAAAGGAGTAGTTGCAGTTAGATTACAACTTCTATTCATTGACGACAAAGAAACTGGAAGTGGTAGTTTGCGACTCGATGTCTTAGGCTGTGAAGAAGGTAAGCCGCGAATTCCTTAGCGTAGATCCTAACCTTGTATTTTGTAAGTTTGGACTGAATTTGCATGTGTGAATTTGTCTATGTGTGAATTGTCTATTTTTCAGAGAAGACTTAATAATGACTACCTTTCTTTTTAACTTTCCAAAGCAGAGATTTCAACCACTACTCCAGCGACCACAACGACTAAAGGTAACGCAAAATACGCTGTCTATTGCAAGATTCTGACATTTTTTTCCAAAGTTTATATCTTTAGTGAAGTATGATTTGTGTTCATCGTTCGTGCAGTTTCGTAACATTTGAATAAATGTTTGTGTTTATCGTCGTTGTTTTAATCTAAAACCAATCATCCTATCTGGAATAAATCAAGATATCTGAAATGATGTTAAACTTCATGTTCTGGTCGCGGTTTCGTATTAGGTTACTGTATGGAACAGCTGGACGGGGAACGGGGACTGGAAAAGAAACGACTCACACAACCGGTTATTGCCGTTGGTCAGTCATCTAGTATCAACGCACAGATACCTTGGACGTTTTCCCTTGCTGACAAGCCATCTTTGAAAGATCGAGGACTTATCGAAAACCCACGAGTAACCATAGAGTTTAAGACGGAAGTCACGGTTACTGGAGTGAAACTTCAGGGCAGTACAATCGACGACGGCAACATTGAAATCATCTTGTTTGCTAAACGGAGACTCGATGACAAGTTTGTTGTAGTAAAGAAAGCCTCTGGTGATGAATTGGTGAGTGAAATGTTTCTCAACCGAAACTCTCCAAAAACCCAATTTAGTTTCTTATAATACGTCCAGATTCAAGTGATAGCATTTACAAATGCTTGCCATCACACGCCAAAGTCGAGCGACACTCAAATATTCATTTATAGATGACCGTTTAATATAAGTGTTTATTGTTGGTATTGCAGGTGCTGTACACTGATCTAAATGAACGACCTTCAGATTTAGTCTTGACAGAGCCGCTGAAAGGGTTAATAGGATTGCGTTTCGAGATAGTCTTTCTCTCTCGAGCGGATGAGGCAAGTCTATCCCCTGACAGCAACATTCAGTTCAGTTTACGTGCTGCTATCCTTGGTTGTGAAGAAGGTACGTAACATCCAGTGAAGGCTTGAGAAACTGACCATATGAGGAGTTCCGCCTTGAGAGTATGACTTAAGTTTTCTTTTAAATAAAATGTTCTTTGTCTTTCTCGTTTCTTTTTTAACAGAATTGCCAACTACTACTCTAGCGAGTACGACGACAGAAGGTAAATCAATCATTAAAACGTGGCCGAACTTGTTGTATTACATCCATCATCTTGAAAATATGGGTTCGACTGTCCCCGATCAAAGCAAAAGTACTTTGAGTAGAAATCGTCCTTTCATGTGAAGACCGATAACAAGTGATGACATGTGGACATGAAGTGCAAATATCTGCAATGTTATTGTTTTTGTTTTCTGTTTGCAGCTCCAGTTGTTACAGGTTTCAATGAAGTCATTAAAACAACTCGGAAGCAAAGATCTACAACACCCACAACCGGTAAACATACATTATAGATACAGTTCGTTTATACGAGACTGTTATGCCTATATATGTGTTTGTTGTGTATGGCATTTGTTTTGACCGTATCTATTAATTTTGCTGTTGAATTTTATTTCAAACATAACTTGCACAGTTATTTTCTCACGAATTGCATATCAATTGAAAGCCCTCTACTTTGATTTTCCCGCAGTGGTTACAACAACTGAAATGCCAACCTCCACCACACCAGGTAATAATCGGTGTTAACATTGATTTACTTCTGCATGTACTGCCAATAATATATATTGTTTATCAATGCTGCTAAATAAGCGCTGTAGTTCGGACTGGTTTATTTATAATGATTTTGGACAAACTCATTGCAGGTTACTGTCTGGAGCCCATGAGTGGCAAGCAGGATCTTGAAAGCACACGATCATTTACACCACAGCAGACTCCAAATCAATCAACCGCAATCAACGCTGATACTCCATGGACCTTTGAGCTCCTGACAGCAGTAGAGGATGCCCCCCTATTGGCTGTTGAGTTCATATCTAAAGTTGAAGTTCGTGGATTTAAGCTACAAGGCAGTGGTGACCTAGTCAAGAAATTAGAGTTCACTCTCGAGGCCAAATTCGAAGATTATGGACAGTTTGTGGAGGTGCAGAAAGATCAGAAAATCACAGCAACCTTGTCTGGAGATACCTCCGAGTCCGTCGTTCTGGTCACTCCATTAAAAGGAGTAGTTGCAGTTAGATTACAACTTCAATTCATTGACGACAAAGAAACTGGAAGTGGTAGTTTGCGACTCGATGTCTTAGGCTGTGAAGAAGGTAAGCCGCGAATTCCTTAGCGTAGATCCTAACCTTGTATTTTGTAAGTTTGGACTGAATTTGCATGTGTGAATTTGTCTATGTGTGAATTGTCTATTTTTCAGAGAAGACTTAATAATGACTACCTTTCTTTTTAACTTTCCAAAGCAGAGATTTCAACCACTACTCCAGCGACCACAACGACTAAAGGTAACGCAAAATACGCTGTCTATTGCAAGATTCTGACATTTTTTTCCAAAGTTTATATCTTTAGTGAAGTATGATTTGTGTTCATCGTTCGTGCAGTTTCGTAACATTTGAATAAATGTTTGTGTTTATCGTCGTTGTTTTAATCTAAAACCAATCATCCTATCTGGAATAAATCAAGATATCTGAAATGATGTTAAACTTCATGTTCTGGTCGCGGTTTCGTATTAGGTTACTGTATGGAACAGCTGGACGGGGAACGGGGACTGGAAAAGAAACGACTCACACAACCGGTTATTGCCGTTGGTCAGTCATCTAGTATCAACGCACAGATACCTTGGACGTTTTCCCTTGCTGACAAGCCATCTTTGAAAGATCGAGGACTTATCGAAAACCCACGAGTAACCATAGAGTTTAAGACGGAAGTCACGGTTACTGGAGTGAAACTTCAGGGCAGTACAATCGACGACGGCAACATTGAAATCATCTTGTTTGCTAAACGGAGACTCGATGACAAGTTTGTTGTAGTAAAGAAAGCCTCTGGTGATGAATTGGTGAGTGAAATGTTTCTCAACCGAAACTCTCCAAAAACCCAATTTAGTTTCTTATAATACGTCCAGATTCAAGTGATAGCATTTACAAATGCTTGCCATCACACGCCAAAGTCGAGCGACACTCAAATATTCATTTATAGATGACCGTTTAATATAAGTGTTTATTGTTGGTATTGCAGGTGCTGTACACTGATCTAAATGAACGACCTTCAGATTTAGTCTTGACAGAGCCGCTGAAAGGGTTAATAGGATTGCGTTTCGAAATAGTCTTTCTCTCTCGAGCGGATGAGGCAAGTCTATCCCCTGACAGCAACATTCAGTTCAGTTTACGTGCTGCTATCCTTGGTTGTGAAGAAGGTACGTAACATCCAGTGAAGGCTTGAGAAACTGACCATATGAGGAGTTCCGCCTTGAGAGTATGACTTAAGTTTTCTTTTAAATAAAATGTTCTTTGTCTTTCTCGTTTCTTTTTTAACAGAATTGCCAACTACTACTCTAGCGAGTACGACGACAGAAGGTAAATCAATCATTAAAACGTGGCCGAACTTGTTGTATTACATCCATCATCTTGAAAATATGGGTTCGACTGTCCCCGATCAAAGCAAAAGTACTTTGAGTAGAAATCGTCCTTTCATGTGAAGACCGATAACAAGTGATGACATGTGGACATGAAGTGCAAATATCTGCAATGTTATTGTTTTTGTTTTCTGTTTGCAGCTCCAGTTGTTACAGGTTTCAATGAAGTCATTAAAACAACTCGGAAGCAAAGATCTACAACACCCACAACCGGTAAACATACATTATAGATACAGTTCGTTTATACGAGACTGTTATGCCTATATATGTGTTTGTTGTGTATGGCATTTGTTTTGACCGTATCTATTAATTTTGCTGTTGAATTTTATTTCAAACATAACTTGCACAGTTATTTTCTCACGAATTGCATATCAATTGAAAGCCCTCTACTTTGATTTTCCCGCAGTGGTTACAACAACTGAAATGCCAACCTCCACCACACCAGGTAATAATCGGTGTTAACATTGATTTACTTCTGCATGTACTGCCAATAATATATATTGTTTATCAATGCTGCTAAATAAGCGCTGTAGTTCGGACTGGTTTATTTATAATGATTTTGGACAAACTCATTGCAGGTTACTGTCTGGAGCCCATGAGTGGCAAGCAGGATCTTGAAAGCACACGATCATTTACACCACAGCAGACTCCAAATCAATCAACCGCAATCAACGCTGATACTCCATGGACCTTTGAGCTCCTGACAGCAGTAGAGGATGCCCCCCTATTGGCTGTTGAGTTCATATCTAAAGTTGAAGTTCGTGGATTTAAGCTACAAGGCAGTGGTGACCTAGTCAAGAAATTAGAGTTCACTCTCGAGGCCAAATTCGAAGATTATGGACAGTTTGTGGAGGTGCAGAAAGATCAGAAAATCACAGCAACCTTGTCTGGAGATACCTCCGAGTCCGTCGTTCTGGTCACTCCATTAAAAGGAGTAGTTGCAGTTAGATTACAACTTCAATTCATTGACGACAAAGAAACTGGAAGTGGTAGTTTGCGACTCGATGTCTTAGGCTGTGAAGAAGGTAAGCCGCGAATTCCTTAGCGTAGATCCTAACCTTGTATTTTGTAAGTTTGGACTGAATTTGCATGTGTGAATTTGTCTATGTGTGAATTGTCTATTTTTCAGAGAAGACTTAATAATGACTACCTTTCTTTTTAACTTTCCAAAGCAGAGATTTCAACCACTACTCCAGCGACCACAACGACTAAAGGTAACGCAAAATACGCTGTCTATTGCAAGATTCTGACATTTTTTTCCAAAGTTTATATCTTTAGTGAAGTATGATTTGTGTTCATCGTTCGTGCAGTTTCGTAACATTTGAATAAATGTTTGTGTTTATCGTCGTTGTTTTAATCTAAAACCAATCATCCTATCTGGAATAAATCAAGATATCTGAAATGATGTTAAACTTCATGTTCTGGTCGCGGTTTCGTATTAGGTTACTGTATGGAACAGCTGGACGGGGAACGGGGACTGGAAAAGAAACGACTCACACAACCGGTTATTGCCGTTGGTCAGTCATCTAGTATCAACGCACAGATACCTTGGACGTTTTCCCTTGCTGACAAGCCATCTTTGAAAGATCGAGGACTTATCGAAAACCCACGAGTAACCATAGAGTTTAAGACGGAAGTCACGGTTACTGGAGTGAAACTTCAGGGCAGTACAATCGACGACGGCAACATTGAAATCATCTTGTTTGCTAAACGGAGACTCGATGACAAGTTTGTTGTAGTAAAGAAAGCCTCTGGTGATGAATTGGTGAGTGAAATGTTTCTCAACCGAAACTCTCCAAAAACCCAATTTAGTTTCTTATAATACGTCCAGATTCAAGTGATAGCATTTACAAATGCTTGCCATCACACGCCAAAGTCGAGCGACACTCAAATATTCATTTATAGATGACCGTTTAATATAAGTGTTTATTGTTGGTATTGCAGGTGCTGTACACTGATCTAAATGAACGACCTTCAGATTTAGTCTTGACAGAGCCGCTGAAAGGGTTAATAGGATTGCGTTTCGAAATAGTCTTTCTCTCTCGAGCGGATGAGGCAAGTCTATCCCCTGACAGCAACATTCAGTTCAGTTTACGTGCTGCTATCCTTGGTTGTGAAGAAGGTACGTAACATCCAGTGAAGGCTTGAGAAACTGACCATATGAGGAGTTCCGCCTTGAGAGTATGACTTAAGTTTTCTTTTAAATAAAATGTTCTTTGTCTTTCTCGTTTCTTTTTTAACAGAATTGCCAACTACTACTCTAGCGAGTACGACGACAGAAGGTAAATCAATCATTAAAACGTGGCCGAACTTGTTGTATTACATCCATCATCTTGAAAATATGGGTTCGACTGTCCCCGATCAAAGCAAAAGTACTTTGAGTAGAAATCGTCCTTTCATGTGAAGACCGATAACAAGTGATGACATGTGGACATGAAGTGCAAATATCTGCAATGTTATTGTTTTTGTTTTCTGTTTGCAGCTCCAGTTGTTACAGGTTTCAATGAAGTCATTAAAACAACTCGGAAGCAAAGATCTACAACACCCACAACCGGTAAACATACATTATAGATACAGTTCGTTTATACGAGACTGTTATGCCTATATATGTGTTTGTTGTGTATGGCATTTGTTTTGACCGTATCTATTAATTTTGCTGTTGAATTTTATTTCAAACATAACTTGCACAGTTATTTTCTCACGAATTGCATATCAATTGAAAGCCCCCTACTTTGATTTTCCCGCAGTGGTTACAACAACTGAAATGCCAACCTCCACCACACCAGGTAATAATCGGTGTTAACATTGATTTACTTCTGCATGTACTGCCAATAATATATATTGTTTATCAATGCTGCTAAATAAGCGCTGTAGTTCGGACTGGTTTATTTATAATGATTTTGGACAAACTCATTGCAGGTTACTGTCTGGAGCCCATGAGTGGCAAGCAGGATCTTGAAAGCACACGATCATTTACACCACAGCAGACTCCAAATCAATCAACCGCAATCAACGCTGATACTCCATGGACCTTTGAGCTCCTGACAGCAGTAGAGGATGCCCCCCTATTGGCTGTTGAGTTCATATCTAAAGTTGAAGTTCGTGGATTTAAGCTACAAGGCAGTGGTGACCTAGTCAAGAAATTAGAGTTCACTCTCGAGGCCAAATTCGAAGATTATGGACAGTTTGTGGAGGTGCAGAAAGATCAGAAAATCACAGCAACCTTGTCTGGAGATACCTCCGAGTCCGTCGTTCTGGTCACTCCATTAAAAGGAGTAGTTGCAGTTAGATTACAACTTCAATTCATTGACGACAAAGAAACTGGAAGTGGTAGTTTGCGACTCGATGTCTTAGGCTGTGAAGAAGGTAAGCCGCGAATTCCTTAGCGTAGATCCTAACCTTGTATTTTGTAAGTTTGGACTGAATTTGCATGTGTGAATTTGTCTATGTGTGAATTGTCTATTTTTCAGAGAAGACTTAATAATGACTACCTTTCTTTTTAACTTTCCAAAGCAGAGATTTCAACCACTACTCCAGCGACCACAACGACTAAAGGTAACGCAAAATACGCTGTCTATTGCAAGATTCTTACATTTTTTTCCAAAGTTTATATCTTTAGTGAAGTATGATTTGTGTTCATCGTTCGTGCAGTTTCGTAACATTTGAATAAATGTTTGTGTTTATCGTCGTTGTTTTAATCTAAAACCAATCATCCTATCTGGAATAAATCAAGATATCTGAAATGATGTTAAACTTCATGTTCTGGTCGCGGTTTCGTATTAGGTTACTGTATGGAACAGCTGGACGGGGAACGGGGACTGGAAAAGAAACGACTCACACAACCGGTTATTGCCGTTGGTCAGTCATCTAGTATCAACGCACAGATACCTTGGACGTTTTCCCTTGCTGACAAGCCATCTTTGAAAGATCGAGGACTTATCGAAAACCCACGAGTAACCATAGAGTTTAAGACGGAAGTCACGGTTACTGGAGTGAAACTTCAGGGCAGTACAATCGACGACGGCAACATTGAAATCATCTTGTTTGCTAAACGGAGACTCGATGACAAGTTTGTTGTAGTAAAGAAAGCCTCTGGTGATGAATTGGTGAGTGAAATGTTTCTCAACCGAAACTCTCCAAAAACCCAATTTAGTTTCTTATAATACGTCCAGATTCAAGTGATAGCATTTACAAATGCTTGCCATCACACGCCAAAGTCGAGCGACACTCAAATATTCATTTATAGATGACCGTTTAATATAAGTGTTTATTGTTGGTATTGCAGGTGCTGTACACTGATCTAAATGAACGACCTTCAGATTTAGTCTTGACAGAGCCGCTGAAAGGGTTAATAGGATTGCGTTTCGAAATAGTCTTTCTCTCTCGAGCGGATGAGGCAAGTCTATCCCCTGACAGCAACATTCAGTTCAGTTTACGTGCTGCTATCCTTGGTTGTGAAGAAGGTACGTAACATCCAGTGAAGGCTTGAGAAACTGACCATATGAGGAGTTCCGCCTTGAGAGTATGACTTAAGTTTTCTTTTAAATAAAATGTTCTTTGTCTTTCTCGTTTCTTTTTTAACAGAATTGCCAACTACTACTCTAGCGAGTACGACGACAGAAGGTAAATCAATCATTAAAACGTGGCCGAACTTGTTGTATTACATCCATCATCTTGAAAATATGGGTTCGACTGTCCCCGATCAAAGCAAAAGTACTTTGAGTAGAAATCGTCCTTTCATGTGAAGACCGATAACAAGTGATGACATGTGGACATGAAGTGCAAATATCTGCAATGTTATTGTTTTTGTTTTCTGTTTGCAGCTCCAGTTGTTACAGGTTTCAATGAAGTCATTAAAACAACTCGGAAGCAAAGATCTACAACACCCACAACCGGTAAACATACATTATAGATACAGTTCGTTTATACGAGACTGTTATGCCTATATATGTGTTTGTTGTGTATGGCATTTGTTTTGACCGTATCTATTAATTTTGCTGTTGAATTTTATTTCAAACATAACTTGCACAGTTATTTTCTCACGAATTGCATATCAATTGAAAGCCCCCTACTTTGATTTTCCCGCAGTGGTTACAACAACTGAAATGCCAACCTCCACCACACCAGGTAATAATCGGTGTTAACATTGATTTACTTCTGCATGTACTGCCAATAATATATATTGTTTATCAATGCTGCTAAATAAGCGCTGTAGTTCGGACTGGTTTATTTATAATGATTTTGGACAAACTCATTGCAGGTTACTGTCTGGAGCCCATGAGTGGCAAGCAGGATCTTGAAAGCACACGATCATTTACACCACAGCAGACTCCAAATCAATCAACCGCAATCAACGCTGATACTCCATGGACCTTTGAGCTCCTGACAGCAGTAGAGGATGCCCCCCTATTGGCTGTTGAGTTCATATCTAAAGTTGAAGTTCGTGGATTTAAGCTACAAGGCAGTGGTGACCTAGTCAAGAAATTAGAGTTCACTCTCGAGGCCAAATTCGAAGATTATGGACAGTTTGTGGAGGTGCAGAAAGATCAGAAAATCACAGCAACCTTGTCTGGAGATACCTCCGAGTCCGTCGTTCTGGTCACTCCATTAAAAGGAGTAGTTGCAGTTAGATTACAACTTCAATTCATTGACGACAAAGAAACTGGAAGTGGTAGTTTGCGACTCGATGTCTTAGGCTGTGAAGAAGGTAAGCCGCGAATTCCTTAGCGTAGATCCTAACCTTGTATTTTGTAAGTTTGGACTGAATTTGCATGTGTGAATTTGTCTATGTGTGAATTGTCTATTTTTCAGAGAAGACTTAATAATGACTACCTTTCTTTTTAACTTTCCAAAGCAGAGATTTCAACCACTACTCCAGCGACCACAACGACTAAAGGTAACGCAAAATACGCTGTCTATTGCAAGATTCTTACATTTTTTTCCAAAGTTTATATCTTTAGTGAAGTATGATTTGTGTTCATCGTTCGTGCAGTTTCGTAACATTTGAATAAATGTTTGTGTTTATCGTCGTTGTTTTAATCTAAAACCAATCATCCTATCTGGAATAAATCAAGATATCTGAAATGATGTTAAACTTCATGTTCTGGTCGCGGTTTCGTATTAGGTTACTGTATGGAACAGCTGGACGGGGAACGGGGACTGGAAAAGAAACGACTCACACAACCGGTTATTGCCGTTGGTCAGTCATCTAGTATCAACGCACAGATACCTTGGACGTTTTCCCTTGCTGACAAGCCATCTTTGAAAGATCGAGGACTTATCGAAAACCCACGAGTAACCATAGAGTTTAAGACGGAAGTCACGGTTACTGGAGTGAAACTTCAGGGCAGTACAATCGACGACGGCAACATTGAAATCATCTTGTTTGCTAAACGGAGACTCGATGACAAGTTTGTTGTAGTAAAGAAAGCCTCTGGTGATGAATTGGTGAGTGAAATGTTTCTCAACCGAAACTCTCCAAAAACCCAATTTAGTTTCTTATAATACGTCCAGATTCAAGTGATAGCATTTACAAATGCTTGCCATCACACGCCAAAGTCGAGCGACACTCAAATATTCATTTATAGATGACCGTTTAATATAAGTGTTTATTGTTGGTATTGCAGGTGCTGTACACTGATCTAAATGAACGACCTTCAGATTTAGTCTTGACAGAGCCGCTGAAAGGGTTAATAGGATTGCGTTTCGAAATAGTCTTTCTCTCTCGAGCGGATGAGGCAAGTCTATCCCCTGACAGCAACATTCAGTTCAGTTTACGTGCTGCTATCCTTGGTTGTGAAGAAGGTACGTAACATCCAGTGAAGGCTTGAGAAACTGACCATATGAGGAGTTCCGCCTTGAGAGTATGACTTAAGTTTTCTTTTAAATAAAATGTTCTTTGTCTTTCTCGTTTCTTTTTTAACAGAATTGCCAACTACTACTCTAGCGAGTACGACGACAGAAGGTAAATCAATCATTAAAACGTGGCCGAACTTGTTGTATTACATCCATCATCTTGAAAATATGGGTTCGACTGTCCCCGATCAAAGCAAAAGTACTTTGAGTAGAAATCGTCCTTTCATGTGAAGACCGATAACAAGTGATGACATGTGGACATGAAGTGCAAATATCTGCAATGTTATTGTTTTTGTTTTCTGTTTGCAGCTCCAGTTGTTACAGGTTTCAATGAAGTCATTAAAACAACTCGGAAGCAAAGATCTACAACACCCACAACCGGTAAACATACATTATAGATACAGTTCGTTTATACGAGACTGTTATGCCTATATATGTGTTTGTTGTGTATGGCATTTGTTTTGACCGTATCTATTAATTTTGCTGTTGAATTTTATTTCAAACATAACTTGCACAGTTATTTTCTCACGAATTGCATATCAATTGAAAGCCCCCTACTTTGATTTTCCCGCAGTGGTTACAACAACTGAAATGCCAACCTCCACCACACCAGGTAATAATCGGTGTTAACATTGATTTACTTCTGCATGTACTGCCAATAATATATATTGTTTATCAATGCTGCTAAATAAGCGCTGTAGTTCGGACTGGTTTATTTATAATGATTTTGGACAAACTCATTGCAGGTTACTGTCTGGAGCCCATGAGTGGCAAGCAGGATCTTGAAAGCACACGATCATTTACACCACAGCAGACTCCAAATCAATCAACCGCAATCAACGCTGATACTCCATGGACCTTTGAGCTCCTGACAGCAGTAGAGGATGCCCCCCTATTGGCTGTTGAGTTCATATCTAAAGTTGAAGTTCGTGGATTTAAGCTACAAGGCAGTGGTGACCTAGTCAAGAAATTAGAGTTCACTCTCGAGGCCAAATTCGAAGATTATGGACAGTTTGTGGAGGTGCAGAAAGATCAGAAAATCACAGCAACCTTGTCTGGAGATACCTCCGAGTCCGTCGTTCTGGTCACTCCATTAAAAGGAGTAGTTGCAGTTAGATTACAACTTCAATTCATTGACGACAAAGAAACTGGAAGTGGTAGTTTGCGACTCGATGTCTTAGGCTGTGAAGAAGGTAAGCCGCGAATTCCTTAGCGTAGATCCTAACCTTGTATTTTGTAAGTTTGGACTGAATTTGCATGTGTGAATTTGTCTATGTGGGAATTGTCTATTTTTCAGAGAAGACTTAATAATGACTACCTTTCTTTTTAACTTTCCAAAGCAGAGATTTCAACCACTACTCCAGCGACCACAACGACTAAAGGTAACGCAAAATACGCTGTCTATTGCAAGATTCTGACATTTTTTTCCAAAGTTTATATCTTTAGTGAAGTATGATTTGTGTTCATCGTTCGTGCAGTTTCGTAACATTTGAATAAATGTTTGTGTTTATCGTCGTTGTTTTAATCTAAAACCAATCATCCTATCTGGAATAAATCAAGATATCTGAAATGATGTTAAACTTCATGTTCTGGTCGCGGTTTCGTATTAGGTTACTGTATGGAACAGCTGGACGGGGAACGGGGACTGGAAAAGAAACGACTCACACAACCGGTTATTGCCGTTGGTCAGTCATCTAGTATCAACGCACAGATACCTTGGACGTTTTCCCTTGCTGACAAGCCATCTTTGAAAGATCGAGGACTTATCGAAAACCCACGAGTAACCATAGAGTTTAAGACGGAAGTCACGGTTACTGGAGTGAAACTTCAGGGCAGTACAATCGACGACGGCAACATTGAAATCATCTTGTTTGCTAAACGGAGACTCGATGACAAGTTTGTTGTAGTAAAGAAAGCCTCTGGTGATGAATTGGTGAGTGAAATGTTTCTCAACCGAAACTCTCCAAAAACCCAATTTAGTTTCTTATAATACGTCCAGATTCAAGTGATAGCATTTACAAATGCTTGCCATCACACGCCAAAGTCGAGCGACACTCAAATATTCATTTATAGATGACCGTTTAATATAAGTGTTTATTGTTGGTATTGCAGGTGCTGTACACTGATCTAAATGAACGACCTTCAGATTTAGTCTTGACAGAGCCGCTGAAAGGGTTAATAGGATTGCGTTTCGAAATAGTCTTTCTCTCTCGAGCGGATGAGGCAAGTCTATCCCCTGACAGCAACATTCAGTTCAGTTTACGTGCTGCTATCCTTGGTTGTGAAGAAGGTACGTAACATCCAGTGAAGGCTTGAGAAACTGACCATATGAGGAGTTCCGCCTTGAGAGTATGACTTAAGTTTTCTTTTAAATAAAATGTTCTTTGTCTTTCTCGTTTCTTTTTTAACAGAATTGCCAACTACTACTCTAGCGAGTACGACGACAGAAGGTAAATCAATCATTAAAACGTGGCCGAACTTGTTGTATTACATCCATCATCTTGAAAATATGGGTTCGACTGTCCCCGATCAAAGCAAAAGTACTTTGAGTAGAAATCGTCCTTTCATGTGAAGACCGATAACAAGTGATGACATGTGGACATGAAGTGCAAATATCTGCAATGTTATTGTTTTTGTTTTCTGTTTGCAGCTCCAGTTGTTACAGGTTTCAATGAAGTCATTAAAACAACTCGGAAGCAAAGATCTACAACACCCACAACCGGTAAACATACATTATAGATACAGTTCGTTTATACGAGACTGTTATGCCTATATATGTGTTTGTTGTGTATGGCATTTGTTTTGACCGTATCTATTAATTTTGCTGTTGAATTTTATTTCAAACATAACTTGCACAGTTATTTTCTCACGAATTGCATATCAATTGAAAGCCCCCTACTTTGATTTTCCCGCAGTGGTTACAACAACTGAAATGCCAACCTCCACCACACCAGGTAATAATCGGTGTTAACATTGATTTACTTCTGCATGTACTGCCAATAATATATATTGTTTATCAATGCTGCTAAATAAGCGCTGTAGTTCGGACTGGTTTATTTATAATGATTTTGGACAAACTCATTGCAGGTTACTGTCTGGAGCCCATGAGTGGCAAGCAGGATCTTGAAAGCACACGATCATTTACACCACAGCAGACTCCAAATCAATCAACCGCAATCAACGCTGATACTCCATGGACCTTTGAGCTCCTGACAGCAGTAGAGGATGCCCCCCTATTGGCTGTTGAGTTCATATCTAAAGTTGAAGTTCGTGGATTTAAGCTACAAGGCAGTGGTGACCTAGTCAAGAAATTAGAGTTCACTCTCGAGGCCAAATTCGAAGATTATGGACAGTTTGTGGAGGTGCAGAAAGATCAGAAAATCACAGCAACCTTGTCTGGAGATACCTCCGAGTCCGTCGTTCTGGTCACTCCATTAAAAGGAGTAGTTGCAGTTAGATTACAACTTCAATTCATTGACGACAAAGAAACTGGAAGTGGTAGTTTGCGACTCGATGTCTTAGGCTGTGAAGAAGGTAAGCCGCGAATTCCTTAGCGTAGATCCTAACCTTGTATTTTGTAAGTTTGGACTGAATTTGCATGTGTGAATTTGTCTATGTGGGAATTGTCTATTTTTCAGAGAAGACTTAATAATGACTACCTTTCTTTTTAACTTTCCAAAGCAGAGATTTCAACCACTACTCCAGCGACCACAACGACTAAAGGTAACGCAAAATACGCTGTCTATTGCAAGATTCTGACATTTTTTTCCAAAGTTTATATCTTTAGTGAAGTATGATTTGTGTTCATCGTTCGTGCAGTTTCGTAACATTTGAATAAATGTTTGTGTTTATCGTCGTTGTTTTAATCTAAAACCAATCATCCTATCTGGAATAAATCAAGATATCTGAAATGATGTTAAACTTCATGTTCTGGTCGCGGTTTCGTATTAGGTTACTGTATGGAACAGCTGGACGGGGAACGGGGACTGGAAAAGAAACGACTCACACAACCGGTTATTGCCGTTGGTCAGTCATCTAGTATCAACGCACAGATACCTTGGACGTTTTCCCTTGCTGACAAGCCATCTTTGAAAGATCGAGGACTTATCGAAAACCCACGAGTAACCATAGAGTTTAAGACGGAAGTCACGGTTACTGGAGTGAAACTTCAGGGCAGTACAATCGACGACGGCAACATTGAAATCATCTTGTTTGCTAAACGGAGACTCGATGACAAGTTTGTTGTAGTAAAGAAAGCCTCTGGTGATGAATTGGTGAGTGAAATGTTTCTCAACCGAAACTCTCCAAAAACCCAATTTAGTTTCTTATAATACGTCCAGATTCAAGTGATAGCATTTACAAATGCTTGCCATCACACGCCAAAGTCGAGCGACACTCAAATATTCATTTATAGATGACCGTTTAATATAAGTGTTTATTGTTGGTATTGCAGGTGCTGTACACTGATCTAAATGAACGACCTTCAGATTTAGTCTTGACAGAGCCGCTGAAAGGGTTAATAGGATTGCGTTTCGAAATAGTCTTTCTCTCTCGAGCGGATGAGGCAAGTCTATCCCCTGACAGCAACATTCAGTTCAGTTTACGTGCTGCTATCCTTGGTTGTGAAGAAGGTACGTAACATCCAGTGAAGGCTTGAGAAACTGACCATATGAGGAGTTCCGCCTTGAGAGTATGACTTAAGTTTTCTTTTAAATAAAATGTTCTTTGTCTTTCTCGTTTCTTTTTTAACAGAATTGCCAACTACTACTCTAGCGAGTACGACGACAGAAGGTAAATCAATCATTAAAACGTGGCCGAACTTGTTGTATTACATCCATCATCTTGAAAATATGGGTTCGACTGTCCCCGATCAAAGCAAAAGTACTTTGAGTAGAAATCGTCCTTTCATGTGAAGACCGATAACAAGTGATGACATGTGGACATGAAGTGCAAATATCTGCAATGTTATTGTTTTTGTTTTCTGTTTGCAGCTCCAGTTGTTACAGGTTTCAATGAAGTCATTAAAACAACTCGGAAGCAAAGATCTACAACACCCACAACCGGTAAACATACATTATAGATACAGTTCGTTTATACGAGACTGTTATGCCTATATATGTGTTTGTTGTGTATGGCATTTGTTTTGACCGTATCTATTAATTTTGCTGTTGAATTTTATTTCAAACATAACTTGCACAGTTATTTTCTCACGAATTGCATATCAATTGAAAGCCCCCTACTTTGATTTTCCCGCAGTGGTTACAACAACTGAAATGCCAACCTCCACCACACCAGGTAATAATCGGTGTTAACATTGATTTACTTCTGCATGTACTGCCAATAATATATATTGTTTATCAATGCTGCTAAATAAGCGCTGTAGTTCGGACTGGTTTATTTATAATGATTTTGGACAAACTCATTGCAGGTTACTGTCTGGAGCCCATGAGTGGCAAGCAGGATCTTGAAAGCACACGATCATTTACACCACAGCAGACTCCAAATCAATCAACCGCAATCAACGCTGATACTCCATGGACCTTTGAGCTCCTGACAGCAGTAGAGGATGCCCCCCTATTGGCTGTTGAGTTCATATCTAAAGTTGAAGTTCGTGGATTTAAGCTACAAGGCAGTGGTGACCTAGTCAAGAAATTAGAGTTCACTCTCGAGGCCAAATTCGAAGATTATGGACAGTTTGTGGAGGTGCAGAAAGATCAGAAAATCACAGCAACCTTGTCTGGAGATACCTCCGAGTCCGTCGTTCTGGTCACTCCATTAAAAGGAGTAGTTGCAGTTAGATTACAACTTCAATTCATTGACGACAAAGAAACTGGAAGTGGTAGTTTGCGACTCGATGTCTTAGGCTGTGAAGAAGGTAAGCCGCGAATTCCTTAGCGTAGATCCTAACCTTGTATTTTGTAAGTTTGGACTGAATTTGCATGTGTGAATTTGTCTATGTGGGAATTGTCTATTTTTCAGAGAAGACTTAATAATGACTACCTTTCTTTTTAACTTTCCAAAGCAGAGATTTCAACCACTACTCCAGCGACCACAACGACTAAAGGTAACGCAAAATACGCTGTCTATTGCAAGATTCTGACATTTTTTTCCAAAGTTTATATCTTTAGTGAAGTATGATTTGTGTTCATCGTTCGTGCAGTTTCGTAACATTTGAATAAATGTTTGTGTTTATCGTCGTTGTTTTAATCTAAAACCAATCATCCTATCTGGAATAAATCAAGATATCTGAAATGATGTTAAACTTCATGTTCTGGTCGCGGTTTCGTATTAGGTTACTGTATGGAACAGCTGGACGGGGAACGGGGACTGGAAAAGAAACGACTCACACAACCGGTTATTGCCGTTGGTCAGTCATCTAGTATCAACGCACAGATACCTTGGACGTTTTCCCTTGCTGACAAGCCATCTTTGAAAGATCGAGGACTTATCGAAAACCCACGAGTAACCATAGAGTTTAAGACGGAAGTCACGGTTACTGGAGTGAAACTTCAGGGCAGTACAATCGACGACGGCAACATTGAAATCATCTTGTTTGCTAAACGGAGACTCGATGACAAGTTTGTTGTAGTAAAGAAAGCCTCTGGTGATGAATTGGTGAGTGAAATGTTTCTCAACCGAAACTCTCCAAAAACCCAATTTAGTTTCTTATAATACGTCCAGATTCAAGTGATAGCATTTACAAATGCTTGCCATCACACGCCAAAGTCGAGCGACACTCAAATATTCATTTATAGATGACCGTTTAATATAAGTGTTTATTGTTGGTATTGCAGGTGCTGTACACTGATCTAAATGAACGACCTTCAGATTTAGTCTTGACAGAGCCGCTGAAAGGGTTAATAGGATTGCGTTTCGAAATAGTCTTTCTCTCTCGAGCGGATGAGGCAAGTCTATCCCCTGACAGCAACATTCAGTTCAGTTTACGTGCTGCTATCCTTGGTTGTGAAGAAGGTACGTAACATCCAGTGAAGGCTTGAGAAACTGACCATATGAGGAGTTCCGCCTTGAGAGTATGACTTAAGTTTTCTTTTAAATAAAATGTTCTTTGTCTTTCTCGTTTCTTTTTTAACAGAATTGCCAACTACTACTCTAGCGAGTACGACGACAGAAGGTAAATCAATCATTAAAACGTGGCCGAACTTGTTGTATTACATCCATCATCTTGAAAATATGGGTTCGACTGTCCCCGATCAAAGCAAAAGTACTTTGAGTAGAAATCGTCCTTTCATGTGAAGACCGATAACAAGTGATGACATGTGGACATGAAGTGCAAATATCTGCAATGTTATTGTTTTTGTTTTCTGTTTGCAGCTCCAGTTGTTACAGGTTTCAATGAAGTCATTAAAACAACTCGGAAGCAAAGATCTACAACACCCACAACCGGTAAACATACATTATAGATACAGTTCGTTTATACGAGACTGTTATGCCTATATATGTGTTTGTTGTGTATGGCATTTGTTTTGACCGTATCTATTAATTTTGCTGTTGAATTTTATTTCAAACATAACTTGCACAGTTATTTTCTCACGTATTGCATATCAATTGAAAGCCCTCTACTTTGATTTTCCCGCAGTGGTTACAACAACTGAAATGCCAACCTCCACCACACCAGGTAATAATCGGTGTTAACATTGATTTACTTCTGCATGTACTGCCAATAATATATATTGTTTATCAATGCTGCTAAATAAGCGCTGTAGTTCGGACTGGTTTATTTATAATGATTTTGGACAAACTCATTGCAGGTTACTGTCTGGAGCCCATGAGTGGCAAGCAGGATCTTGAAAGCACACGATCATTTACACCACAGCAGACTCCAAATCAATCAACCGCAATCAACGCTGATACTCCATGGACCTTTGAGCTCCTGACAGCAGTAGAGGATGCCCCCCTATTGGCTGTTGAGTTCATATCTAAAGTTGAAGTTCGTGGATTTAAGCTACAAGGCAGTGGTGACCTAGTCAAGAAATTAGAGTTCACTCTCGAGGCCAAATTCGAAGATTATGGACAGTTTGTGGAGGTGCAGAAAGATCAGAAAATCACAGCAACCTTGTCTGGAGATACCTCCGAGTCCGTCGTTCTGGTCACTCCATTAAAAGGAGTAGTTGCAGTTAGATTACAACTTCAATTCATTGACGACAAAGAAACTGGAAGTGGTAGTTTGCGACTCGATGTCTTAGGCTGTGAAGAAGGTAAGCCGCGAATTCCTTAGCGTAGATCCTAACCTTGTATTTTGTAAGTTTGGACTGAATTTGCATGTGTGAATTTGTCTATGTGTGAATTGTCTATTTTTCAGAGAAGACTTAATAATGACTACCTTTCTTTTTAACTTTCCAAAGCAGAGATTTCAACCACTACTCCAGCGACCACAACGACTAAAGGTAACGCAAAATACGCTGTCTATTGCAAGATTCTGACATTTTTTTCCAAAGTTTATATCTTTAGTGAAGTATGATTTGTGTTCATCGTTCGTGCAGTTTCGTAACATTTGAATAAATGTTTGTGTTTATCGTCGTTGTTTTAATCTAAAACCAATCATCCTATCTGGAATAAATCAAGATATCTGAAATGATGTTAAACTTCATGTTCTGGTCGCGGTTTCGTATTAGGTTACTGTATGGAACAGCTGGACGGGGAACGGGGACTGGAAAAGAAACGACTCACACAACCGGTTATTGCCGTTGGTCAGTCATCTAGTATCAACGCACAGATACCTTGGACGTTTTCCCTTGCTGACAAGCCATCTTTGAAAGATCGAGGACTTATCGAAAACCCACGAGTAACCATAGAGTTTAAGACGGAAGTCACGGTTACTGGAGTGAAACTTCAGGGCAGTACAATCGACGACGGCAACATTGAAATCATCTTGTTTGCTAAACGGAGACTCGATGACAAGTTTGTTGTAGTAAAGAAAGCCTCTGGTGATGAATTGGTGAGTGAAATGTTTCTCAACCGAAACTCTCCAAAAACCCAATTTAGTTTCTTATAATACGTCCAGATTCAAGTGATAGCATTTACAAATGCTTGCCATCACACGCCAAAGTCGAGCGACACTCAAATATTCATTTATAGATGACCGTTTAATATAAGTGTTTATTGTTGGTATTGCAGGTGCTGTACACTGATCTAAATGAACGACCTTCAGATTTAGTCTTGACAGAGCCGCTGAAAGGGTTAATAGGATTGCGTTTCGAAATAGTCTTTCTCTCTCGAGCGGATGAGGCAAGTCTATCCCCTGACAGCAACATTCAGTTCAGTTTACGTGCTGCTATCCTTGGTTGTGAAGAAGGTACGTAACATCCAGTGAAGGCTTGAGAAACTGACCATATGAGGAGTTCCGCCTTGAGAGTATGACTTAAGTTTTCTTTTAAATAAAATGTTCTTTGTCTTTCTCGTTTCTTTTTTAACAGAATTGCCAACTACTACTCTAGCGAGTACGACGACAGAAGGTAAATCAATCATTAAAACGTGGCCGAACTTGTTGTATTACATCCATCATCTTGAAAATATGGGTTCGACTGTCCCCGATCAAAGCAAAAGTACTTTGAGTAGAAATCGTCCTTTCATGTGAAGACCGATAACAAGTGATGACATGTGGACATGAAGTGCAAATATCTGCAATGTTATTGTTTTTGTTTTCTGTTTGCAGCTCCAGTTGTTACAGGTTTCAATGAAGTCATTAAAACAACTCGGAAGCAAAGATCTACAACACCCACAACCGGTAAACATACATTATAGATACAGTTCGTTTATACGAGACTGTTATGCCTATATATGTGTTTGTTGTGTATGGCATTTGTTTTGACCGTATCTATTAATTTTGCTGTTGAATTTTATTTCAAACATAACTTGCACAGTTATTTTCTCACGTATTGCATATCAATTGAAAGCCCTCTACTTTGATTTTCCCGCAGTGGTTACAACAACTGAAATGCCAACCTCCACCACACCAGGTAATAATCGGTGTTAACATTGATTTACTTCTGCATGTACTGCCAATAATATATATTGTTTATCAATGCTGCTAAATAAGCGCTGTAGTTCGGACTGGTTTATTTATAATGATTTTGGACAAACTCATTGCAGGTTACTGTCTGGAGCCCATGAGTGGCAAGCAGGATCTTGAAAGCACACGATCATTTACACCACAGCAGACTCCAAATCAATCAACCGCAATCAACGCTGATACTCCATGGACCTTTGAGCTCCTGACAGCAGTAGAGGATGCCCCCCTATTGGCTGTTGAGTTCATATCTAAAGTTGAAGTTCGTGGATTTAAGCTACAAGGCAGTGGTGACCTAGTCAAGAAATTAGAGTTCACTCTCGAGGCCAAATTCGAAGATTATGGACAGTTTGTGGAGGTGCAGAAAGATCAGAAAATCACAGCAACCTTGACTGGAGATACCTCCGAGTCCGTCGTTCTGGTCACTCCATTAAAAGGAGTAGTTGCAGTTAGATTACAACTTCAATTCATTGACGACAAAGAAACTGGAAGTGGTAGTTTGCGACTCGATGTCTTAGGCTGTGAAGAAGGTAAGCCGCGAATTCCTTAGCGTAGATCCTAACCTTGTATTTTGTAAGTTTGGACTGAATTTGCATGTGTGAATTTGTCTATGTGTGAATTGTCTATTTTTCAGAGAAGACTTAATAATGACTACCTTTCTTTTTAACTTTCCAAAGCAGAGATTTCAACCACTACTCCAGCGACCACAACGACTAAAGGTAACGCAAAATACGCTGTCTATTGCAAGATTCTGAAATTTTTTTCCAAAGTTTATATCTTTAGTGAAGTATGATTTGTGTTCATCGTTCGTGCAGTTTCGTAACATTTGAATAAATGTTTGTGTTTATCGTCGTTGTTTTAATCTAAAACCAATCATCCTATCTGGAATAAATCAAGATATCTGAAATGATGTTAAACTTCATGTTCTGGTCGCGGTTTCGTATTAGGTTACTGTATGGAACAGCTGGACGGGGAACGGGGACTGGAAAAGAAACGACTCACACAACCGGTTATTGCCGTTGGTCAGTCATCTAGTATCAACGCACAGATACCTTGGACGTTTTCCCTTGCTGACAAGCCATCTTTGAAAGATCGAGGACTTATCGAAAACCCACGAGTAACCATAGAGTTTAAGACGGAAGTCACGGTTACTGGAGTGAAACTTCAGGGCAGTACAATCGACGACGGCAACATTGAAATCATCTTGTTTGCTAAACGGAGACTCGATGACAAGTTTGTTGTAGTAAAGAAAGCCTCTGGTGATGAATTGGTGAGTGAAATGTTTCTCAACCGAAACTCTCCAAAAACCCAATTTAGTTTCTTATAATACGTCCAGATTCAAGTGATAGCATTTACAAATGCTTGCCATCACACGCCAAAGTCGAGCGACACTCAAATATTCATTTATAGATGACCGTTTAATATAAGTGTTTATTGTTGGTATTGCAGGTGCTGTACACTGATCTAAATGAACGACCTTCAGATTTAGTCTTGACAGAGCCGCTGAAAGGGTTAATAGGATTGCGTTTCGAAATAGTCTTTCTCTCTCGAGCGGATGAGGCAAGTCTATCCCCTGACAGCAACATTCAGTTCAGTTTACGTGCTGCTATCCTTGGTTGTGAAGAAGGTACGTAACATCCAGTGAAGGCTTGAGAAACTGACCATATGAGGAGTTCCGCCTTGAGAGTATGACTTAAGTTTTCTTTTAAATAAAATGTTCTTTGTCTTTCTCGTTTCTTTTTTAACAGAATTGCCAACTACTACTCTAGCGAGTACGACGACAGAAGGTAAATCAATCATTAAAACGTGGCCGAACTTGTTGTATTACATCCATCATCTTGAAAATAATGGGTTCGACTGTCCCCGATCAAAGCAAAAGTACTTTGAGTAGAAATCGTCCTTTCATGTGAAGACCGATAACAAGTGATGACATGTGGACATGAAGTGCAAATATCTGCAATGTTATTGTTTTTGTTTTCTGTTTGCAGCTCCAGTTGTTACAGGTTTCAATGAAGTCATTAAAACAACTCGGAAGCAAAGATCTACAACACCCACAACCGGTAAACATACATTATAGATACAGTTCGTTTATACGAGACTGTTATGCCTATATATGTGTTTGTTGTGTATGGCATTTGTTTTGACCGTATCTATTAATTTTGCTGTTGAATTTTATTTCAAACATAACTTGCACAGTTATTTTCTCACGAATTGCATATCAATTGAAAGCCCTCTACTTTGATTTTCCCGCAGTGGTTACAACAACTGAAATGCCAACCTCCACCACACCAGGTAATAATCGGTGTTAACATTGATTTACTTCTGCATGTACTGCCAATAATATATATTGTTTATCAATGCTGCTAAATAAGCGCTGTAGTTCGGACTGGTTTATTTATAATGATTTTGGACAAACTCATTGCAGGTTACTGTCTGGAGCCCATGAGTGGCAAGCAGGATCTTGAAAGCACACGATCATTTACACCACAGCAGACTCCAAATCAATCAACCGCAATCAACGCTGATACTCCATGGACCTTTGAGCTCCTGACAGCAGTAGAGGATGCCCCCCTATTGGCTGTTGAGTTCATATCTAAAGTTGAAGTTCGTGGATTTAAGCTACAAGGCAGTGGTGACCTAGTCAAGAAATTAGAGTTCACTCTCGAGGCCAAATTCGAAGATTATGGACAGTTTGTGGAGGTGCAGAAAGATCAGAAAATCACAGCAACCTTGTCTGGAGATACCTCCGAGTCCGTCGTTCTGGTCACTCCATTAAAAGGAGTAGTTGCAGTTAGATTACAACTTCAATTCATTGACGACAAAGAAACTGGAAGTGGTAGTTTGCGACTCGATGTCTTAGGCTGTGAAGAAGGTAAGCCGCGAATTCCTTAGCGTAGATCCTAACCTTGTATTTTGTAAGTTTGGACTGAATTTGCATGTGTGAATTTGTCTATGTGGGAATTGTCTATTTTTCAGAGAAGACTTAATAATGACTACCTTTCTTTTTAACTTTCCAAAGCAGAGATTTCAACCACTACTCCAGCGACCACAACGACTAAAGGTAACGCAAAATACGCTGTCTATTGCAAGATTCTGACATTTTTTTCCAAAGTTTATATCTTTAGTGAAGTATGATTTGTGTTCATCGTTCGTGCAGTTTCGTAACATTTGAATAAATGTTTGTGTTTATCGTCGTTGTTTTAATCTAAAACCAATCATCCTATCTGGAATAAATCAAGATATCTGAAATGATGTTAAACTTCATGTTCTGGTCGCGGTTTCGTATTAGGTTACTGTATGGAACAGCTGGACGGGGAACGGGGACTGGAAAAGAAACGACTCACACAACCGGTTATTGCCGTTGGTCAGTCATCTAGTATCAACGCACAGATACCTTGGACGTTTTCCCTTGCTGACAAGCCATCTTTGAAAGATCGAGGACTTATCGAAAACCCACGAGTAACCATAGAGTTTAAGACGGAAGTCACGGTTACTGGAGTGAAACTTCAGGGCAGTACAATCGACGACGGCAACATTGAAATCATCTTGTTTGCTAAACGGAGACTCGATGACAAGTTTGTTGTAGTAAAGAAAGCCTCTGGTGATGAATTGGTGAGTGAAATGTTTCTCAACCGAAACTCTCCAAAAACCCAATTTAGTTTCTTATAATACGTCCAGATTCAAGTGATAGCATTTACAAATGCTTGCCATCACACGCCAAAGTCGAGCGACACTCAAATATTCATTTATAGATGACCGTTTAATATAAGTGTTTATTGTTGGTATTGCAGGTGCTGTACACTGATCTAAATGAACGACCTTCAGATTTAGTCTTGACAGAGCCGCTGAAAGGGTTAATAGGATTGCGTTTCGAAATAGTCTTTCTCTCTCGAGCGGATGAGGCAAGTCTATCCCCTGACAGCAACATTCAGTTCAGTTTACGTGCTGCTATCCTTGGTTGTGAAGAAGGTACGTAACATCCAGTGAAGGCTTGAGAAACTGACCATATGAGGAGTTCCGCCTTGAGAGTATGACTTAAGTTTTCTTTTAAATAAAATGTTCTTTGTCTTTCTCGTTTCTTTTTTAACAGAATTGCCAACTACTACTCTAGCGAGTACGACGACAGAAGGTAAATCAATCATTAAAACGTGGCCGAACTTGTTGTATTACATCCATCATCTTGAAAATATGGGTTCGACTGTCCCCGATCAAAGCAAAAGTACTTTGAGTAGAAATCGTCCTTTCATGTGAAGACCGATAACAAGTGATGACATGTGGACATGAAGTGCAAATATCTGCAATGTTATTGTTTTTGTTTTCTGTTTGCAGCTCCAGTTGTTACAGGTTTCAATGAAGTCATTAAAACAACTCGGAAGCAAAGATCTACAACACCCACAACCGGTAAACATACATTATAGATACAGTTCGTTTATACGAGACTGTTATGCCTATATATGTGTTTGTTGTGTATGGCATTTGTTTTGACCGTATCTATTAATTTTGCTGTTGAATTTTATTTCAAACATAACTTGCACAGTTATTTTCTCACGAATTGCATATCAATTGAAAGCCCTCTACTTTGATTTTCCCGCAGTGGTTACAACAACTGAAATGCCAACCTCCACCACACCAGGTAATAATCGGTGTTAACATTGATTTACTTCTGCATGTACTGCCAATAATATATATTGTTTATCAATGCTGCTAAATAAGCGCTGTAGTTCGGACTGGTTTATTTATAATGATTTTGGACAAACTCATTGCAGGTTACTGTCTGGAGCCCATGAGTGGCAAGCAGGATCTTGAAAGCACACGATCATTTACACCACAGCAGACTCCAAATCAATCAACCGCAATCAACGCTGATACTCCATGGACCTTTGAGCTCCTGACAGCAGTAGAGGATGCCCCCCTATTGGCTGTTGAGTTCATATCTAAAGTTGAAGTTCGTGGATTTAAGCTACAAGGCAGTGGTGACCTAGTCAAGAAATTAGAGTTCACTCTCGAGGCCAAATTCGAAGATTATGGACAGTTTGTGGAGGTGCAGAAAGATCAGAAAATCACAGCAACCTTGTCTGGAGATACCTCCGAGTCCGTCGTTCTGGTCACTCCATTAAAAGGAGTAGTTGCAGTTAGATTACAACTTCAATTCATTGACGACAAAGAAACTGGAAGTGGTAGTTTGCGACTCGATGTCTTAGGCTGTGAAGAAGGTAAGCCGCGAATTCCTTAGCGTAGATCCTAACCTTGTATTTTGTAAGTTTGGACTGAATTTGCATGTGTGAATTTGTCTATGTGGGAATTGTCTATTTTTCAGAGAAGACTTAATAATGACTACCTTTCTTTTTAACTTTCCAAAGCAGAGATTTCAACCACTACTCCAGCGACCACAACGACTAAAGGTAACGCAAAATACGCTGTCTATTGCAAGATTCTGACATTTTTTTCCAAAGTTTATATCTTTAGTGAAGTATGATTTGTGTTCATCGTTCGTGCAGTTTCGTAACATTTGAATAAATGTTTGTGTTTATCGTCGTTGTTTTAATCTAAAACCAATCATCCTATCTGGAATAAATCAAGATATCTGAAATGATGTTAAACTTCATGTTCTGGTCGCGGTTTCGTATTAGGTTACTGTATGGAACAGCTGGACGGGGAACGGGGACTGGAAAAGAAACGACTCACACAACCGGTTATTGCCGTTGGTCAGTCATCTAGTATCAACGCACAGATACCTTGGACGTTTTCCCTTGCTGACAAGCCATCTTTGAAAGATCGAGGACTTATCGAAAACCCACGAGTAACCATAGAGTTTAAGACGGAAGTCACGGTTACTGGAGTGAAACTTCAGGGCAGTACAATCGACGACGGCAACATTGAAATCATCTTGTTTGCTAAACGGAGACTCGATGACAAGTTTGTTGTAGTAAAGAAAGCCTCTGGTGATGAATTGGTGAGTGAAATGTTTCTCAACCGAAACTCTCCAAAAACCCAATTTAGTTTCTTATAATACGTCCAGATTCAAGTGATAGCATTTACAAATGCTTGCCATCACACGCCAAAGTCGAGCGACACTCAAATATTCATTTATAGATGACCGTTTAATATAAGTGTTTATTGTTGGTATTGCAGGTGCTGTACACTGATCTAAATGAACGACCTTCAGATTTAGTCTTGACAGAGCCGCTGAAAGGGTTAATAGGATTGCGTTTCGAAATAGTCTTTCTCTCTCGAGCGGATGAGGCAAGTCTATCCCCTGACAGCAACATTCAGTTCAGTTTACGTGCTGCTATCCTTGGTTGTGAAGAAGGTACGTAACATCCAGTGAAGGCTTGAGAAACTGACCATATGAGGAGTTCCGCCTTGAGAGTATGACTTAAGTTTTCTTTTAAATAAAATGTTCTTTGTCTTTCTCGTTTCTTTTTTAACAGAATTGCCAACTACTACTCTAGCGAGTACGACGACAGAAGGTAAATCAATCATTAAAACGTGGCCGAACTTGTTGTATTACATCCATCATCTTGAAAATATGGGTTCGACTGTCCCCGATCAAAGCAAAAGTACTTTGAGTAGAAATCGTCCTTTCATGTGAAGACCGATAACAAGTGATGACATGTGGACATGAAGTGCAAATATCTGCAATGTTATTGTTTTTGTTTTCTGTTTGCAGCTCCAGTTGTTACAGGTTTCAATGAAGTCATTAAAACAACTCGGAAGCAAAGATCTACAACACCCACAACCGGTAAACATACATTATAGATACAGTTCGTTTATACGAGACTGTTATGCCTATATATGTGTTTGTTGTGTATGGCATTTGTTTTGACCGTATCTATTAATTTTGCTGTTGAATTTTATTTCAAACATAACTTGCACAGTTATTTTCTCACGAATTGCATATCAATTGAAAGCCCTCTACTTTGATTTTCCCGCAGTGGTTACAACAACTGAAATGCCAACCTCCACCACACCAGGTAATAATCGGTGTTAACATTGATTTACTTCTGCATGTACTGCCAATAATATATATTGTTTATCAATGCTGCTAAATAAGCGCTGTAGTTCGGACTGGTTTATTTATAATGATTTTGGACAAACTCATTGCAGGTTACTGTCTGGAGCCCATGAGTGGCAAGCAGGATCTTGAAAGCACACGATCATTTACACCACAGCAGACTCCAAATCAATCAACCGCAATCAACGCTGATACTCCATGGACCTTTGAGCTCCTGACAGCAGTAGAGGATGCCCCCCTATTGGCTGTTGAGTTCATATCTAAAGTTGAAGTTCGTGGATTTAAGCTACAAGGCAGTGGTGACCTAGTCAAGAAATTAGAGTTCACTCTCGAGGCCAAATTCGAAGATTATGGACAGTTTGTGGAGGTGCAGAAAGATCAGAAAATCACAGCAACCTTGTCTGGAGATACCTCCGAGTCCGTCGTTCTGGTCACTCCATTAAAAGGAGTAGTTGCAGTTAGATTACAACTTCAATTCATTGACGACAAAGAAACTGGAAGTGGTAGTTTGCGACTCGATGTCTTAGGCTGTGAAGAAGGTAAGCCGCGAATTCCTTAGCGTAGATCCTAACCTTGTATTTTGTAAGTTTGGACTGAATTTGCATGTGTGAATTTGTCTATGTGGGAATTGTCTATTTTTCAGAGAAGACTTAATAATGACTACCTTTCTTTTTAACTTTCCAAAGCAGAGATTTCAACCACTACTCCAGCGACCACAACGACTAAAGGTAACGCAAAATACGCTGTCTATTGCAAGATTCTGACATTTTTTTCCAAAGTTTATATCTTTAGTGAAGTATGATTTGTGTTCATCGTTCGTGCAGTTTCGTAACATTTGAATAAATGTTTGTGTTTATCGTCGTTGTTTTAATCTAAAACCAATCATCCTATCTGGAAT
Source organism: Leptasterias polaris (assembly GCA_037783415.1). NCBI lineage: Eukaryota > Metazoa > Echinodermata > Asteroidea > Forcipulatida > Asteriidae > Leptasterias > Leptasterias polaris. The sequence goes on along the minus strand of JAZGTN010000025.1, from coordinate 4,699,574 downwards.
AAATCAAGATATCTGAAATGATGTTAAACTTCATGTTCTGGTCGCGGTTTCGTATTAGGTTACTGTATGGAACAGCTGGACGGGGAACGGGGACTGGAAAAGAAACGACTCACACAACCGGTTATTGCCGTTGGTCAGTCATCTAGTATCAACGCACAGATACCTTGGACGTTTTCCCTTGCTGACAAGCCATCTTTGAAAGATCGAGGACTTATCGAAAACCCACGAGTAACCATAGAGTTTAAGACGGAAGTCACGGTTACTGGAGTGAAACTTCAGGGCAGTACAATCGACGACGGCAACATTGAAATCATCTTGTTTGCTAAACGGAGACTCGATGACAAGTTTGTTGTAGTAAAGAAAGCCTCTGGTGATGAATTGGTGAGTGAAATGTTTCTCAACCGAAACTCTCCAAAAACCCAATTTAGTTTCTTATAATACGTCCAGATTCAAGTGATAGCATTTACAAATGCTTGCCATCACACGCCAAAGTCGAGCGACACTCAAATATTCATTTATAGATGACCGTTTAATATAAGTGTTTATTGTTGGTATTGCAGGTGCTGTACACTGATCTAAATGAACGACCTTCAGATTTAGTCTTGACAGAGCCGCTGAAAGGGTTAATAGGATTGCGTTTCGAAATAGTCTTTCTCTCTCGAGCGGATGAGGCAAGTCTATCCCCTGACAGCAACATTCAGTTCAGTTTACGTGCTGCTATCCTTGGTTGTGAAGAAGGTACGTAACATCCAGTGAAGGCTTGAGAAACTGACCATATGAGGAGTTCCGCCTTGAGAGTATGACTTAAGTTTTCTTTTAAATAAAATGTTCTTTGTCTTTCTCGTTTCTTTTTTAACAGAATTGCCAACTACTACTCTAGCGAGTACGACGACAGAAGGTAAATCAATCATTAAAACGTGGCCGAACTTGTTGTATTACATCCATCATCTTGAAAATAATGGGTTCGACTGTCCCCGATCAAAGCAAAAGTACTTTGAGTAGAAATCGTCCTTTCATGTGAAGACCGATAACAAGTGATGACATGTGGACATGAAGTGCAAATATCTGCAATGTTATTGTTTTTGTTTTCTGTTTGCAGCTCCAGTTGTTACAGGTTTCAATGAAGTCATTAAAACAACTCGGAAGCAAAGATCTACAACACCCACAACCGGTAAACATACATTATAGATACAGTTCGTTTATACGAGACTGTTATGCCTATATATGTGTTTGTTGTGTATGGCATTTGTTTTGACCGTATCTATTAATTTTGCTGTTGAATTTTATTTCAAACATAACTTGCACAGTTATTTTCTCACGAATTGCATATCAATTGAAAGCCCTCTACTTTGATTTTCCCGCAGTGGTTACAACAACTGAAATGCCAACCTCCACCACACCAGGTAATAATCGGTGTTAACATTGATTTACTTCTGCATGTACTGCCAATAATATATATTGTTTATCAATGCTGCTAAATAAGCGCTGTAGTTCGGACTGGTTTATTTATAATGATTTTGGACAAACTCATTGCAGGTTACTGTCTGGAGCCCATGAGTGGCAAGCAGGATCTTGAAAGCACACGATCATTTACACCACAGCAGACTCCAAATCAATCAACCGCAATCAACGCTGATACTCCATGGACCTTTGAGCTCCTGACAGCAGTAGAGGATGCCCCCCTATTGGCTGTTGAGTTCATATCTAAAGTTGAAGTTCGTGGATTTAAGCTACAAGGCAGTGGTGACCTAGTCAAGAAATTAGAGTTCACTCTCGAGGCCAAATTCGAAGATTATGGACAGTTTGTGGAGGTGCAGAAAGATCAGAAAATCACAGCAACCTTGTCTGGAGATACCTCCGAGTCCGTCGTTCTGGTCACTCCATTAAAAGGAGTAGTTGCAGTTAGATTACAACTTCAATTCATTGACGACAAAGAAACTGGAAGTGGTAGTTTGCGACTCGATGTCTTAGGCTGTGAAGAAGGTAAGCCGCGAATTCCTTAGCGTAGATCCTAACCTTGTATTTTGTAAGTTTGGACTGAATTTGCATGTGTGAATTTGTCTATGTGGGAATTGTCTATTTTTCAGAGAAGACTTAATAATGACTACCTTTCTTTTTAACTTTCCAAAGCAGAGATTTCAACCACTACTCCAGCGACCACAACGACTAAAGGTAACGCAAAATACGCTGTCTATTGCAAGATTCTGACATTTTTTTCCAAAGTTTATATCTTTAGTGAAGTATGATTTGTGTTCATCGTTCGTGCAGTTTCGTAACATTTGAATAAATGTTTGTGTTTATCGTCGTTGTTTTAATCTAAAACCAATCATCCTATCTGGAATAAATCAAGATATCTGAAATGATGTTAAACTTCATGTTCTGGTCGCGGTTTCGTATTAGGTTACTGTATGGAACAGCTGGACGGGGAACGGGGACTGGAAAAGAAACGACTCACACAACCGGTTATTGCCGTTGGTCAGTCATCTAGTATCAACGCACAGATACCTTGGACGTTTTCCCTTGCTGACAAGCCATCTTTGAAAGATCGAGGACTTATCGAAAACCCACGAGTAACCATAGAGTTTAAGACGGAAGTCACGGTTACTGGAGTGAAACTTCAGGGCAGTACAATCGACGACGGCAACATTGAAATCATCTTGTTTGCTAAACGGAGACTCGATGACAAGTTTGTTGTAGTAAAGAAAGCCTCTGGTGATGAATTGGTGAGTGAAATGTTTCTCAACCGAAACTCTCCAAAAACCCAATTTAGTTTCTTATAATACGTCCAGATTCAAGTGATAGCATTTACAAATGCTTGCCATCACACGCCAAAGTCGAGCGACACTCAAATATTCATTTATAGATGACCGTTTAATATAAGTGTTTATTGTTGGTATTGCAGGTGCTGTACACTGATCTAAATGAACGACCTTCAGATTTAGTCTTGACAGAGCCGCTGAAAGGGTTAATAGGATTGCGTTTCGAAATAGTCTTTCTCTCTCGAGCGGATGAGGCAAGTCTATCCCCTGACAGCAACATTCAGTTCAGTTTACGTGCTGCTATCCTTGGTTGTGAAGAAGGTACGTAACATCCAGTGAAGGCTTGAGAAACTGACCATATGAGGAGTTCCGCCTTGAGAGTATGACTTAAGTTTTCTTTTAAATAAAATGTTCTTTGTCTTTCTCGTTTCTTTTTTAACAGAATTGCCAACTACTACTCTAGCGAGTACGACGACAGAAGGTAAATCAATCATTAAAACGTGGCCGAACTTGTTGTATTACATCCATCATCTTGAAAATATGGGTTCGACTGTCCCCGATCAAAGCAAAAGTACTTTGAGTAGAAATCGTCCTTTCATGTGAAGACCGATAACAAGTGATGACATGTGGACATGAAGTGCAAATATCTGCAATGTTATTGTTTTTGTTTTCTGTTTGCAGCTCCAGTTGTTACAGGTTTCAATGAAGTCATTAAAACAACTCGGAAGCAAAGATCTACAACACCCACAACCGGTAAACATACATTATAGATACAGTTCGTTTATACGAGACTGTTATGCCTATATATGTGTTTGTTGTGTATGGCATTTGTTTTGACCGTATCTATTAATTTTGCTGTTGAATTTTATTTCAAACATAACTTGCACAGTTATTTTCTCACGAATTGCATATCAATTGAAAGCCCTCTACTTTGATTTTCCCGCAGTGGTTACAACAACTGAAATGCCAACCTCCACCACACCAGGTAATAATCGGTGTTAACATTGATTTACTTCTGCATGTACTGCCAATAATATATATTGTTTATCAATGCTGCTAAATAAGCGCTGTAGTTCGGACTGGTTTATTTATAATGATTTTGGACAAACTCATTGCAGGTTACTGTCTGGAGCCCATGAGTGGCAAGCAGGATCTTGAAAGCACACGATCATTTACACCACAGCAGACTCCAAATCAATCAACCGCAATCAACGCTGATACTCCATGGACCTTTGAGCTCCTGACAGCAGTAGAGGATGCCCCCCTATTGGCTGTTGAGTTCATATCTAAAGTTGAAGTTCGTGGATTTAAGCTACAAGGCAGTGGTGACCTAGTCAAGAAATTAGAGTTCACTCTCGAGGCCAAATTCGAAGATTATGGACAGTTTGTGGAGGTGCAGAAAGATCAGAAAATCACAGCAACCTTGTCTGGAGATACCTCCGAGTCCGTCGTTCTGGTCACTCCATTAAAAGGAGTAGTTGCAGTTAGATTACAACTTCAATTCATTGACGACAAAGAAACTGGAAGTGGTAGTTTGCGACTCGATGTCTTAGGCTGTGAAGAAGGTAAGCCGCGAATTCCTTAGCGTAGATCCTAACCTTGTATTTTGTAAGTTTGGACTGAATTTGCATGTGTGAATTTGTCTATGTGGGAATTGTCTATTTTTCAGAGAAGACTTAATAATGACTACCTTTCTTTTTAACTTTCCAAAGCAGAGATTTCAACCACTACTCCAGCGACCACAACGACTAAAGGTAACGCAAAATACGCTGTCTATTGCAAGATTCTGACATTTTTTTCCAAAGTTTATATCTTTAGTGAAGTATGATTTGTGTTCATCGTTCGTGCAGTTTCGTAACATTTGAATAAATGTTTGTGTTTATCGTCGTTGTTTTAATCTAAAACCAATCATCCTATCTGGAATAAATCAAGATATCTGAAATGATGTTAAACTTCATGTTCTGGTCGCGGTTTCGTATTAGGTTACTGTATGGAACAGCTGGACGGGGAACGGGGACTGGAAAAGAAACGACTCACACAACCGGTTATTGCCGTTGGTCAGTCATCTAGTATCAACGCACAGATACCTTGGACGTTTTCCCTTGCTGACAAGCCATCTTTGAAAGATCGAGGACTTATCGAAAACCCACGAGTAACCATAGAGTTTAAGACGGAAGTCACGGTTACTGGAGTGAAACTTCAGGGCAGTACAATCGACGACGGCAACATTGAAATCATCTTGTTTGCTAAACGGAGACTCGATGACAAGTTTGTTGTAGTAAAGAAAGCCTCTGGTGATGAATTGGTGAGTGAAATGTTTCTCAACCGAAACTCTCCAAAAACCCAATTTAGTTTCTTATAATACGTCCAGATTCAAGTGATAGCATTTACAAATGCTTGCCATCACACGCCAAAGTCGAGCGACACTCAAATATTCATTTATAGATGACCGTTTAATATAAGTGTTTATTGTTGGTATTGCAGGTGCTGTACACTGATCTAAATGAACGACCTTCAGATTTAGTCTTGACAGAGCCGCTGAAAGGGTTAATAGGATTGCGTTTCGAAATAGTCTTTCTCTCTCGAGCGGATGAGGCAAGTCTATCCCCTGACAGCAACATTCAGTTCAGTTTACGTGCTGCTATCCTTGGTTGTGAAGAAGGTACGTAACATCCAGTGAAGGCTTGAGAAACTGACCATATGAGGAGTTCCGCCTTGAGAGTATGACTTAAGTTTTCTTTTAAATAAAATGTTCTTTGTCTTTCTCGTTTCTTTTTTAACAGAATTGCCAACTACTACTCTAGCGAGTACGACGACAGAAGGTAAATCAATCATTAAAACGTGGCCGAACTTGTTGTATTACATCCATCATCTTGAAAATAATGGGTTCGACTGTCCCCGATCAAAGCAAAAGTACTTTGAGTAGAAATCGTCCTTTCATGTGAAGACCGATAACAAGTGATGACATGTGGACATGAAGTGCAAATATCTGCAATGTTATTGTTTTTGTTTTCTGTTTGCAGCTCCAGTTGTTACAGGTTTCAATGAAGTCATTAAAACAACTCGGAAGCAAAGATCTACAACACCCACAACCGGTAAACATACATTATAGATACAGTTCGTTTATACGAGACTGTTATGCCTATATATGTGTTTGTTGTGTATGGCATTTGTTTTGACCGTATCTATTAATTTTGCTGTTGAATTTTATTTCAAACATAACTTGCACAGTTATTTTCTCACGAATTGCATATCAATTGAAAGCCCTCTACTTTGATTTTCCCGCAGTGGTTACAACAACTGAAATGCCAACCTCCACCACACCAGGTAATAATCGGTGTTAACATTGATTTACTTCTGCATGTACTGCCAATAATATATATTGTTTATCAATGCTGCTAAATAAGCGCTGTAGTTCGGACTGGTTTATTTATAATGATTTTGGACAAACTCATTGCAGGTTACTGTCTGGATCAGTTTTCTGCATTTTGTCTTTTCTTGTTTTCCATTTATAAAGTAATCAGCTTGAAAAAAAAATTGTCCAAGAGTTTATATACAATTAAAAGGGGAACCGCAACAAAGAGAGACAATTTATGCTTAAGAAAGTCGCTAAAGAAAATTGTTTTCAATATCGTACATTGACTAAACTGTTTAAATGAAAGTAAACGAGGACTATACCCTCATGTTATTGCATTTTCTTTCATTATTTTTTTAGTTTTTTAATCACCCACTGCATGTTTGGAAGTATAAAATTAAGGGGGTTATATTTAGTAAAGTAACTGTGGCTCAAGAAGCAGGGTTTTTTGTATGTGTTATCTTTCTGTATTATATTCGAAGAATTCTACAAATTAGTCAAGGGATTATCAATGGATACTTCAGCAAGGAAAACAACTTTTTCTACATTTATTTTTCAGCACTCTGTGAGGGAGAAATGGTTTGGCAGGAATGCGCGTGTGAAATAAAGTGTAAAGATATGGCATCAATAATGGCACCATTGTGCGATAACACAACTTGTAAACCCGGATGCAGCTGCCCTACAGGCATGGTGACAAATGAAGATAAATGTATGAAAGCAGAGGAATGCCCGTGTTACTACAATGGCACCTTCTATAAGGTAGTTACAAATTCTGTATACACATGTATCTTAAGGCCTGCCCTGCCACTGTGTTAGACGCCTCTTATGGTCCCGTGGTTTTATTACCAGAAAGATATACTAAGATGGCAAACAAAGTTACAATTACAAAAAAAATAAAAAAATAATTAAAGTCGTAAACGGAAAGACATACTGAAGCATTTTGTGTAAAATTACTGTATTTCTTTACAGTTTTTGTTTGCTTCTTAAATTGGTACAAATGGTAGAAAAGACAGATTTTACAAACTTTCCTAAATTCACTCATAAATTGCCAAACATTGTTTTTCGGTTTGTTTGAAGGACGGTGATGAAGTTGTAATCAACGATTGTTACATTAGTATATGCGATAGCAGCACACTAAGACTAGACGACCAATCACTCTTGATACAAAACTGTAACATTGAAAACTGCACAGACGGAACGATGCTTGTGGAAAATCCCGGTGAATGCTGCTCCTGTGTGCCAGGTGAGTTCAATCCAAATGAATGTTCTCGCCAACTAGGATCAAAGAAGCCTCCGTAAAAGTGATACATAATAATATAATAAACAAAATAACAGTTTTTTGGGGTGTGCTAATCCAGTGCCCGAAACTTACCCTCTGGTAACAATTCACTATTCCCTTTGTCTATGTCTCTCCTAATAAAAAAGATTGTTGAATTAAATCGGCAGAACCTTCGGGGCAACCCTCGTTGGTATCCCACTGGCTCGTACGTTCAGCTCAGTTAAAATACACATTTATTTCCATAATTCTGTGAAAAATAATGCCAAGTACATGTATTAATCATGGAGTAAAGCAATACAGTCACAATATCTAGCAATAAGCGGGAAAAGTGTACTAAGTCTAGGGGTGTTTTGATCAGCAGAAGCTTGTAGGAAACAGCAAAACTTACAAACCTACAAGAAAAATAACAAACGGACAGACACGCAAACAGAAGGGTAAGCAAATATTGGACATAACCAGTAGCTACACTAACACAAGACATAAAATAGATCAGAGGTAATACAACGAACTTGCAATTTGTTTATATAAAGTGTGTGTTTCAGCATATCTTGTTTTTTAGACTCCCTTTGAGTTGGAGGCGATAGTGCAACAAAAGTCATAAATTGTATGTAAAGACTCTTTTGTGATACCAATATTTTGTATTAGAATGCCAATACGGTATGGTGTACAGTGACTGTGCATGCAATCGTACCTGCGAGTACCCGACAATGGATTGCTCAAACGAATGTGAACCAGGATGTAGTTGCTCGAAAGACATGTTTTGGAATGGAACAGAGTGTATTGACACGTGTACATGCCTTTACATGGAACATTTGGTAAGTCGAGTCGATATTCTGTGCTTAGAATGAAATAACTGTAAAGTGCTATGACTCATTCTTTTGTACTCTTAAGTTTGAACAGACATCTAAATAGTTTTTGTAAAAACAAAGATAGGGACTTGGGACTAATAGTAAATGTTCGTATATAAGTCCTTAGTTCGATATTATAAGTTAATGTGTGTTTTTTTTTCATCCACAACAACTAGAATGACACTTTATGGACTCAAGAAAACTGTACGATGTGTAAATGGAAGGATGTTAACAACTGTTTGGTAGACTGTCATGAGTTCTGTGATATCAAAGATGCCTGCGGCGAAGAGGTAAGTTTCAGCCAAAGCTTATTCCTGCCATATGGGCATGCATTGACCAAGTATTTCAGATTTCATGAAATCAGTGTGTCCTCGTAAACTTACAAAATCTTCGGTATCTTAAGGAAGTGTTTGAAGGAAATGGTCACGAATTTAAAATCCACCCGGGGGAAAAAGTAATCCGCCCGGCGGAAAAGTTTTTTTTTTTTTTTTTGACCATGCTTCTGCATTATCTTCTGTTATTTCGTTAATTTTCCTTACATAAATTTTCCTTACCAAAGGTATACCTCCCTTTAACAACAGCATGGAGGAATTCCTGTATCTGTGTCTGCCTGTCTGTATCTGTCAGGGTACTACAATTAAACTCCACAATGGGATATTCGGTTGCAGGCGTACTTTGTGGCTTAATTGCAGAAAGCTTTATGTGTACAAGCACTAAGTAATATTAGGGCCCCTAATTAATAGGACTGGCAACCCACTCCCCCCATCATAGGGCCAGATAGCTCAGTTGGTAGAGCGCCGGCACGTTAATCCGGAGGTCGTTGCTTCAAATCACGCTCTAGTCAGTTTTTCCTTGTTCAACCCAAAATCATTTAAAATTTACCCAGTCAGTTTCCCTTTTGGTTTATTATTTGATATCTGATATAAAAAAGTTGCATCCCTTATGGTGATCCCCTGGCTGCCGCTTCCCAGGTTGTATCGTATACTTGGGTGTGATCCTTGGCTACACGGCAGATTACGGTTGAATGGCTTCTGACTGGCACCCATCGAACAAGGATACAAAATAGGGAGACCGCCATCATAGGGCTAGAGCGCCGGCACGTTAATCCGGAGGTCGTTGCTTCAAATCCCGCTCGAGTCAATTTTTCCTTGTTCAACCCCAAATTATTTAAAATTTACCCAGTCAGTTTGCCTTGTGGTTTATTTTTTGATATATAATAATTATTTATGATAAAATAAAATGAGTGCATGTAAAATGGCAATGTTTCGTTGGATCACACTTCGTGTTCCATTATACACATACTTGCATATCAGAAATAAAAACAAAACAATTGTTATATCTTTTTACAGATGGATCTTGTGAATGAGGACCCAGACGACATGATTTGTTGCCACTGTGTCCCGAAAGGTATTTACTGAAACAACAACCAGAAAAGTTTATGTGAAAAAACCAATGACGTGCTTAAAAAAGAAAAATACTTACGATAGTTTTTTTTTGTTTCTTTATAAGAATGATTGTTTACTTAAAAAGGGTCGTTGAAACAAATGTTTTCCGTTTAATTACAGTGACTTTAATTGGTTTTATTTTTTTTGAATGTTGTCACCAATCCATCATGTATTCATTTATTTCTTTTTTAGACCGATGTAAATTTAAGGATGATGCCAGTGATGTTTACAGATACGTAAGTTACGTAACCATTAACGGGATTTTGGTTGGGTGCAATCTTTTCAGTATTGACATCATTTTCTTTAAAGTATTTTTAATTATGCAAAAGCAGGAGAATCGATTTCAATTCTGTATTCAGTGGCTAAATCCTTGCACCCCAATTCTCTTGCCCCCCAAACACACACATTTGAGATCGAAAAGTTGCATAAAATAATGGTTCGTTACATTTAGTAGCCCCGAAAAATGTATTCATAATTATATGTGATAATAATAATAAGAATAAGAATTTATAGATAGTTCCCAGTAGACGCCATCTTTACGGGCAAATCGCATTTTGGCTTGCAGGCGCGTCAAGCGCTCAAATTATTAACGCAGCCGCGTCATTCACTAACCAATCATGCAATGAGTTTTGTGAAATGTGCGCGTGATGCACGCCGTTCTCACGCGTAACGCATGACTGTGTGTTCCAAATTGCCCGTAAAGATGGCCGACTTTCGTCATACTGCAACCTATCTATAGATAAGTAAATAGACAGATAGATAAATAAGTAAATACATTAATAAATAACCCCCCACCCCTCCTCAAATAAAAAAGTACCCTGGTTATGCCACAGGCTGTTTTAAAAAGAGTGAGGGAGTAAATTCGTTGTTCTCATTTTCCAATAGATAGAGTCCTTATTTGAGTGGGGACAAATTACAAGTCTTAAAACGTTACGTTACCTTAAAATGGTGTAGTTACAGCCATCGCATCAATTTGTGTGCAGAAATATATCTTTGAAATGTAAAGACCCACTGTATTTGTTGAAATCTAATGACGTCATATTTAAAATTTCGCTCCGAAAAAAGATAGAAATGAACCAAAACATCCCGGACGAAAATGTACAGACCCATTTTTCTCAGAGTGATGTCGTCCGATGTCTTGGATGTTGACAACATTTTCACTGGAAGAGCACCTAATGCAATGGCAATTTACACTCTTTTTTAACATGTGGTTGGAGACTTGTAATTTTTCCCACTCACATTAGTATATCACAAATTTAGATTTGACATTTCCCTTCCACTTTAAAGTGTGTTGAACAACCACAAGATAACTGTTACGAGTAGTTTGAACATTTTTTAATGCATTATTTTCAAAGATTGGTGAAGTTTGGAGGCCAAGCAAGTGTGAAGAATGCGAATGCAGCTCCAAAAATAATGTAATGTGTCGCTCCAAGGTGTGTCAGGATCCACCCTGCCAATACGTAAGTAAAACGTGTATTGGAATTGTGGATGAGAGATATGTTTTGTATTTCTGTTACTGTTGCCGTTCAAGGACAATTCAGGACAATGGAACGTATTCGTATTACACTTTCGTACGGACACACGTCACAAAAGTCTTAATTCAAAGTTATAATTTATCTGTTCAGACATAGCCGTGAGCTCAGAACAGCTATTGTGTTCTTTAAGATTTGTATTTGTTTTTCTTCTTAATATTGTTCTTTCCATCCCCCGAAAAAACCCATGGGATTGTTACACGCATTTTTGGACCTTCTAAAGTAATACTCGGCTTGATACGAAAGAGTCAGATCCAATATCATATCAAAGCTTAGGTCATGAAGCTGTCGTAAAATGTAATGATTTTAAAGTCACCTGGAAATATAATTTTTTTTTTTTTTAAATATGAGTAGGGCCTATACGTTTATTAACAATAAAACAATTTTTTTAGTAATTGTTTGTCAGTATTTATATGTAAAAAAAAATAGATAAAGTTGTTTGGGGGCGACTCCGCCCATCCCTTTTTGTGACGTCAATCGAGGAAGACTTCGCCTCGATCGAACATCGACCCCCTTGAACTTACTTGCATTTACGTTGTAGGGAATTTTTTTAGTAATTGTTTGTCAGTATTTATATGTAAAAAAAAATAGATAAAGTTGTTTGGGGGCGACTCCGCCCATCCATTTTTGTGACGTCAATCGAGGAAGACTTCGCCTCGATCGAACATCGACCCCCTTGAACTTGCTTGCATTTACGTTGTAGGGATATATACACGTGCAAGTAGTGAGATTGTACGTTTCGTTTGGTTATCCAAAAAGGGGATTTTTCTTGCATTTTTCCGGCAAAAATTGCTGCTGGATGCAGCAAAACGACTAAAGATGGGGTCAGCCAGCATTTTTTCCCCCTGCAGATCCCAAATATAGGCAGTTACGGGCATCGAAAGTCAGGCTAACGAGGGCAAAGTGGTCCGGTCCGACGTCGTTTTCAGCGCTATGCAGCGAACACTTGGATACCCCGTCGTGCTTGGATACCGGGGATTTTTTCGTTGGTAGTAGTGTGCAAGGGAAGTTGCAGTGAAGCTTAGGTTACCAGCGAAATGTTTCTGGTGTTCGGATCGACTTGAGCTGTATGCCACGACGCCGCGGCACGCCGATCCGATAAATAGTTTGGCAAAGTAGGAAAAATAATACCTCGTATTATCCGTGTTCTCGTTATGACCATGCTCGTATCTTCCGTTTTTAAGACATAGAAACGCGCATGGGACAGTTCGGGACCGGTGAAAAACCTCGTATAAACTGGCGTCTCATATTAGTCGACTGTACACTGTCATAGGATTGCATTGGGTGGTGACGTCCGAATACGAAAACGCATCATACTGATCAGGTACCCAGACGTAATGTATGGGGCCAGACTACACATTTTCTCCTGCCTCGATTGACGTCACGAACAGCGCCATGTAAAGAGGGGCCTATTTGTAATTAAAATAAAAATACAATTTTTTAACCTTAGCTAATTGTTTATTCACATGATTCCACTAATAAAAATGTATATATTAATGACAAAAGCTTTATTTTGACAAAATACCACTGCCAGGTGCCTTTAACTTATCTTTAAATCAAGCTTATGTGTTTTTAGGCACACTTTTAGTCAAAAAAATGGCCTATTAGACGTCAAGGGGTCATCTATCTTAACGTTAGGCTTTAAAGCTCTGGAGCGCTAAATCAAAGTAAAACAACACAGAACAGCTTTGTGTTTGTTCGCCTAGTTTGTATGTGTAATATTTAGGGAGTCGTTTCTGTTTTGGTATCTAAAAAGTTATTTTAATAACCTTAAAAGGTCAATCTTTATTCTCATTCTTTGAAGGGATTTGAGCCTTACCAAGTTGAGGGAGAGTGTTGTCAACATTGCAGTGAGTAGATGTTTGTTTTTTTGTTTTTTTCCATATATGTGTGTCTGTATTTCTGTTTTTGAATGAAACAGTTTTCTTATTAAAAATCCTTAATTGTTTAACGTTTCAGTAACAAACCAGACCTCCAGATTTACTTGTCAGCGCTCTTTACTAACGTAGCTATGTTGGCCTTATCCACATTTGTTTTCAATATCATTTTGGGGCCAAAGGTGTATGGGGAGTCAAAACTTTGGACAGAAGGATGTCTTTCCCCCTTGTTTGTCCACAAATCAAACCATTTTATTTGGACCATTTTCTGATACCTGGTAAAATGTTTGTATTGCTTTCACCACCGTGTGGCCTGAATTTAGAAAATCAGTTGACCCCCCAGGGGTTAGGGCTTCAGTCCAGAATACAGACTTATACCGCTGTACAGCCAGGGATCACGCCCACCAGTTTCATACATAGTATGGGAATAGGCATTGTAAGGGGATCGACATAAAGGATTTTTTGTTCTCTGTTTCTGTTTCTTTTTTGTCCTTACCCACTTTCCAATTCCGCTTAAAAAATAATTGAAGTTACCTTGGTGAACTCTCAAAATATCTACATTTGTTACTAAACAGGAATAATTACCCAACCAACAACACCAGCTCCTACAGAGCAAACGACCACGCTTTATTGTAAGTTCAGCATGTTTTCTCCCTTATGTTTTAGTTAGATGATGTAAATGTACAACACAATTTATGACCCAGGTGATTTATTAAAATGATTTCATCATTGTAGATTTTGATGTCTTCACTATAGTATGTGATGAAATATGTGCCGAAAGATTTCCAATGATTTCAACAAACATTAATACAATACAAATGCTTTTCTGTGAACCTGACCCAAAATGTAAATTCTGGTTGGGTCCTACTATATTTAACACTATTTTGGTTTCAGCCACATCAACGGAAGCAACAACTGAACCCGTGCCTTCGACAACTCTACAAGTTTGTAAGTTTGTGCATTTTTATTTTTATTTTTATTTTGTTAGTCTAGCTTACTAGGTTTAATAGTTTTCCATGCTGCTCGATAAATTATTCATGGTAGAGCATGTTTGATGACAATTTTTCTCTGCCTTTGTTTTTGTTGATCAAGACTGCCGGGATATATGCCACGTGACTTGTAAAAAGACATCTGGTAGCAAGCTGTTCTATAACACGACTGCATGTATGCCTGAGTTTGCAAAGATGTTCAACTACTCAACACTTTGTGAATGCAAAGAGGGCTTCATGAAAGACGGGAATACTGAAACCTTAAAGCAACTGGGTTTCCAGTACAATACATCTATGTGTGTTGAAGTGGACAGCTGTAGACCAGATTGCATCTTGAAAAACCATACCTTCTATGTAAGTTTACCATTATATCTATGAGAACCCGGATCAAGTCTGAATCCAGAAGAGGAAATATTTTCATGTTCGACCATAAGCACCGGAAACACTTAAATTACCATTAAGAATGTTTCCATAATTATGATACACTTTCTTTCTTTTTAGCAGATATAGTAGGGCCTATGAACAGCTATGTAAACCTAAAGTGTCACAATAACAGTACGGACATTAATGACGAACTAACTATCATCACTGCCCATTTTTTCCACTATGATGATGTCTGGTATATTGAACATTACTGAATTTTACAGGAGGGTGAAACAGTTGTGCAAGACTGTGAAATATGCAAGTGCGTTCATAAATCCGAGGACATTTCTGAAATGAGAGTAGTCGGTTCGTCAAACTCGTCGTTTGTTATGGGATGTCGTGTGAATCCGAATTGTGTAACAACCACAACAAAGACATCAACAACAGAAGGTAGGTATATAAATGTTTTCAGTTGTTTCCCATGTATACGTTTATTTTATTGTGTTCATTTCTTCTATCTTTGAAATGTGTGTTTCGATCAAAACTGTTCCCTTCCCGTCACAATCTTTCAAGGTCACTGCTCAGATACATTGGATGGTGATTCATCACTTATTGAAAGCGTCAAATCACATAACCTGATAGAATTAGAAGGAAGCGGATACTGGGAACTGCAAAAACGTCAGGATTCCAAAGAAGTTCCAGTCGTACAATATAAAATGAAGGGACCCGTCGTCGTAAGTGGAGTGAGCCTCAGATTGATATCAAGAACATCGCAATCATCTGCCGGTGAAACGGTGAAAATCACGTTGGTACTGTCCACAAGAAAGTCAAACGAGGCAAAATTTTTGGACCTTATGGATTCAACGAACGAACCAAAGGTAAGAACTCTCAGTTAATCTGTATTCATTGTCTGTTGGATTTATTGTTATTAGCTGTTCCGACTTACAAGTCGGAACGGGTTTTGGGTTTTTTCGTTGAGATATTTAGGTGTTCGGCCATATTCTCCTGTGTTTTTCCCCGTCACTTCTTCTTTTCCCTAGACCGTGTCATCAGGATTTCGCTAAAAGTAAAGGTCGTAAAGCCTTGAATTTGCTAGCCTTAATAGCACTTACAATGACGTTATGGTGACTTCATCAGGTGTCGAATTACAAGCATTTAAAAGTAAAGCTATATTATGTTCATAATTAGGCATCTGATAGATCAACATTTGAAAAGTAAACAATAAAATTGCATGACCTTTACTTCTGGTCGTACCGGATGGTCAAGGTTTGCCTTTTGTTATCTCTTCAACAAATCATTTTTCCAGGCTTATCTAAAGCATAACTGAGGATTGAAACTGAACTGAACAATTGAAACTCCCGAACCAAATTGTATATTTTCAATCTACACATCATCGAAAATGTCGTTGAAAGTTAAACAAACGCTACACAGAGCGTGACCCAATTTGACATGGACTTCTGGTTCAAACTGGAAGTTGAGAGTTTAAAAAAATCATATCTCAAGAACTAGGCCTACTCATCATGTTAGCATAAAGTTTGCAGTGGGTTATAGATCATTGAGCCTGTTCAAACCTTTGCAAAGACATGACGTTTACGTCTGGTCGAAACCGTACTTTAAAGCGCACGTACAGTTTACTTTTATTTTAGTTCTCAGAGTATGAACCCACGTGTTTAAAATTATTAATTAATTGTTTCAGCGAGATGAATGTTTACTTAGCCAACTGTGTTACAGCCTTGTCTCATACAGTATACCACCGATTGTCAAACTTGTTTTCAGTTATACACTTGTGGGATACAGTAGATGTGATTGTTTGGATAAAACATTCTGATACGTAAGATACACACATTATTGCAAAAACATTAATGCTTTTACTATGAGTTATTCCAGGCCGTTAAAGTCACTTTCTGCGATTTCTTACAACTAATTGACAAATCTTACATCTAGGCATAGCTTGCTGTATTGCGCAATGACTGCAATGATCGGAGATAGCCGCATTTTGAATAAGCTACAGCATCAAACGTCGCATGGTAAAACCTTTATGGCAAAATTATTAAGTCAATGGTTTTCTTTCGCGACAACTAAGAGCATGTGTTAAGAAAACTACTTAAAAACTGTGAGCCGCGTTGCACTGTAATTGCAACGTTTTAAACAATGTTATGTGTTCTGTGACGTTAGGACGTTACCTCCTGTTACAGCACCATAAATACCAACTTGCAGCTAAGGTTTTAATTCTTGAATTGTCAGGGTTTTCGTTCGAAGGCATTACATAGGGAAAAATCTTTTTCCATATTGTAGCTCATAAGAAGAAGTTAGTATGGAAAACATGTTAATGCCACCGTGACGTCATCAGGGCCTAATTCCATGGCTCTGCTGACCGTAAACAAAGAATCGGCGCTTACGGAAGCAGTGAATTCCGCGCTTACGTCAACACATTACTAGGTATTCTTCGTTTACACAGCTAGCGCAGAAATTCGGTGCTTGCCATATAAGCGGAGAATGGTGATCGCAAGTACATAATTCGGCAGTAAGCAGAATTAGGCCCAGTTGCCAAACTACATTAATTCAAAGTTGTTTATTTAATAATTAATAAATGCTTATACCATTTGTCATAGAGTAATAATCTTGGTGCTGTTTTGTAGCTTACAGCAGATGTAACATTGTGCTTAGAAACGTTTCCCACTTGACCTTTAATTCGGTAAATAAGGAAAGTCATAATATTTGTGCCATCTTATAGCTTATGAAACATTTCACAATTTATTTTAAAACGTGACCCCATTTTGACATTTACTTTTGCTTCAAACAGGGAGTTTAAACAAAATCACACTTCCTAAATAACATGGCACAATATAGTCATAATTTGTTGTGACATCTTGTAGCTTAAGGCACATTAAACATGTAATTTAAAAAGGGACCCCAATTATACCTTTTTGGTGTCCAAATAGGAAGTTCAAATTATATGTATGTATTCATGATTCGATTGAACTGAGTAACTCAGACGAATTACTAGTCACACAATCAAACAAGCAGACGAAGCGTTCATAATACGTCAATCTATTACATAATTGTTATTACTTGATGTAAACAAACAAACAAGCAAACAAACAAATACGAGCGAGCAACAACAAAAGTTAGCAATTCTGATTTGCCAGGACCAGTAAAAAAAGGAACTGTCATACAGAGACATGTCAGGCAAATATGGATAACAGTAACAAAAGCAAAACAGAAACAGCACTGCGTATTTGATGATCAAGCAATTAAATCATATCAGTAAAAAATAAGACATCCAATGTAAGACACGTTTTCCTTGGTAAACTATTCCTTTCCCACTTTCAAATCACAGAGAGTCACCTTCAGTCTCATCAACAACAAAACCTCACGACATATATTTTCAAGCGACAGCGAGACTCTTGACAGCGTCGATGAACTTCGGGTTAATATCGTCAACATCATCGGAGCAAGCTCATTGCAAATGGAATTACACGTTTCAGGATGTTCCAAGGGTAAAGTTTCAATGTATCAAATTTGAATTTCCTATTATACACATTTATATTTAAAACGGAGTGACAGTATTTCCCCTGGACATCACAGAGACTATTTATTAGTTTTTGCAAAGACAGAACTGTACACACTAGGATGTGCTGAAGGTAAGCTTGACTTAAACAATCAGTGTTAAACATACCTTGTAAGTCACGACTGTGCCTTTTAAGCACATGGTGGTACACTTCAAAATAATAGTCAATAATTTGAGCAAAGTTCTTTATAAATACAAGCGTTCCGTGAGAAAACGAATCAATCTTTTGTAATAAAAAAATTCGTTTTTTCATCTTTCTTAGGATATACAAAAACTGAGAAAACTACAACAGTGACTATGACAACTCCGATAACCACAGAACAGACAACCTCGACAATATCTCAAGTGTCTACAACAAAAGGTAAACATATTCTTCCAATAAGAAGAATCATCTTCAACCTTTAACCTTTGCTTTGTTCAAACCTTTAAATGTATACATCATCCTTCTTTGTCCAATCAGGGTACTGTCTCGAAAAAATTGACAGCGAAGTCGGTGTGAAGTCAATAGACAAGACAATTGGAAAACTCATCCGTGATAATGACACAGGCTTTTTAACATTTTCCGAGTTACCAATTGACAAGGCTGTTGTCGTCAACAAGGCAGTTCTCGAGCGAGAGTTCACAAGCAATATCAATCTTCGTGCAGTTCTTTTTACTTTGATGAAAACTGCGTCGTCAAGTGTCACCTCTGGACAATCAGACGGAGCGACCACACCAAAGGCTGGTTCAACTTCACCACAGTCACTCAATATCACTTTCACATTGTATACTAGGACAGCAGAAGAGACAAATTTCAAGCAAGTAGTGATCGAGAAAACAACCAGGGAGGTGAGCGAGAACAGTTTTTAAACTAATCCAGTTACAAATATGTGTTGGTTGTTTGTACATTTTGTGCACGAACACCTGTTGTTTTCGTTCTGTTTTGTAGGTGTTCGGGCTTCAGCCGAACACCAATTGTTATTGCTCGAGTTTTTAGGTGGTCGTTCAATAATGGCTCAAGATTGAGATTGAATTGATAATTAAAACTTGGAAAATGACAACAACAAAAATAAAAAATAAAAAATATTTCAAGACAAATTTCGCAGAATATGTGACCCCATTTGACCTTGACTTCTGGTTTATGTTATAAGTTGAAATTTACTGTTTCAAAAATCATAACTTCTGAACCAATCACTGTATTTTTATAATCTATACATCAATGGCAAAGTACGTCGCAACTTGATTTGCCCTTAATTTCATGTTCAAACAAGATGATGAAATAAAACATGACTCCTGAACAACAACAAATTTGTATCATCTACGCGTTATCAGATAAGGCATAACAAACGCTACATAATGTGACCCCATTTGATCTTGACTTCCTACACCAGACATTGGATTAATAAGGTTAAATGTTGTCACCAGTTCATTAAATCACAATTTGATGACATCACTCTCTAACACCAAAAACTGAATCTCTAGTTAATTTTTATTTCTATTTTAACAATGCGGTCATTGATTGACAAATTTCAATTTTAACAATGCGGTCATTGATTGACATCTTGTATTAAAGCATGCCATTCTCCTGTTTACAGTTCACCCTTTCTGTTGAGGGCATTAAATCAGAAGTGAAGATATTTCCAATCGACGAACCATTACTACAAGGTATAAAGGAACTCCAGGTCAACTTCATTGATGTCCTAGGTGTCAGTGGAGCAACTATTGAGTTCACCGTCTTGGGATGTGCTGAAGGTAATACATTCCTAGTAGAAGGGAAAGAATGTTCTTCTTTTATTAAAAGAATCGGCGTGTCGTGGCAGAGCGGATAAGAGCACCGGACTCAAGCTGTGTTTTTCAGATCAGCAGAGTGTTGGTTCGAGTCCAAGTCGTGACACTTGTTTCCTTTAAGCAAAACACTTAACCATTATTGCTTTGTCTTTCGGATTGTACGTAACGCCGTTGGATCCATGTGTTGTGTAGTGCATGTACAAGAACCCAGTGCACTTATCGAAAAGAGAAGGGGTTCGCCCCGGTGTTCCTGGTGTGATTGGCTGGAAATTGCGCAACAGCACCTTGTCGGCCATTACATGGTGCTATGTAAAGGAATAGGTCTCATACTTGAAAACGTAGCTCCACATACCTTGCAGGAAAATAGTGACTTTTGAAGCGCCTTGAGTGTCAATGAGCAACATATATGTGCGCTGTATAAGAAGCCACTAGGCCTATTATTATTATTATTAGATCGAGCAGACGCTCTGGTTATTTGTTTGTTTGTTTGTTTGTTTGTTTGTTTGTTTGTTTGTTTGTTTGTTTGTTTGTTTGTGGAGTTTTTTGGGGGGTGTATTTTTTAGGGGGGAGATGGGTTCTGTCATAAATTCCTGTGTTCAGATCAATCAATGCACATTATTTGTTAGCATTGCACATCAGCACATAATGGTATTACTTGCCTTAAAGTCCTTTGTGACACAACGTCTTGTTCTGTTATCCAGAAGGGTTTTTGGATTTTTAATTTCCATAACAGTGTTTGATATCATTGCATTTTTGTGTACTACCACTTTAAACTATACATAATATACAGAAAATACAGAATATTGTTCGAAGATCAACTAATTACTGACCAGTCACTTTTTGCTTTTCCAGAGTTCACAACAACTGAATACAAAATGACTGAATCCCCTACAACTCAAGGTAGAAAAATCTTATTTATTTAAAAAAGAGTCTTGACAACAAGAGCAAGTTAATATATTAAGAAAAACGAACGAAAACGAATACAAATTCAATTTCTTTTGTTTGAATGTTTAAAAAAAATTGATTAACCCTTTAGGTCTGCTAACTGGAGAAACTTATCAGGTTCCTACTACGACCAGAAGCCCACGTAGGCCTACTAGTAAGTAAATCCATGCACCAATTAAAATGTTATTGTTTTTTGTAATGCATGGTGGATCATTTCATTGTTACAAATGTTTTAATACGTATTTTGGCTTCAATAAAGTCAACCAAGTTAGTTTAATTTCAGAAGATGTCACATTCTGCTTATTGAATATGCACTTAATGAATTGTTCTCAATTGTCTTTTTCGTTTATTCAAAATTAATAGCAAGAAAAACCACAACAACAAGCACAACTGTTAGCACCATAGCTCCTCAGCTACCAACAACTCCAGGTAATTTACGTTAACTGATAATCAGACTAGCCTTAAATCTTTAGGTTTTTGCACCGACATACGTGACAAATGTGATACCATTAATAACGTATTTATCTGCAGGTTACTGTTTGGAGAATATGGATGGTGAAGCAGGCCTTCAGGAAAGCTTAATGTCTACCTCAGATCTAATTACTATACAAGTAGAAAATGGCACAACTTACATCAAGTTGGACTACTTGCCTCTCGTTGAAGGAGACAATGATCTGCCCAGTGTTGACGGAAAATTAACACGAACTGCCTTTATCAGAGCAATCAGCATACGGCTTATCTCATCATCACCATCTACGACTGAAACTGAGGAACCTGTGTCTGTGACACTTAAATTCTTCACCAAGAAAGAAACAGACATTGACTTTAAGCCCCTGTTGCTAGAAGGCACGCAAGAAGCCCAGGTGAGAAATTAGAAATACTTTTACACCTTTATTATCAGAGTCAAGTTTCTAACAGTTTGTTAAAAAATGTGTGCATAAAGGGTTAGGAGGACTTTCTGAATTTGTTTAACTATTCTTTCCTCTCAGGTGATCACATTCACACCAGTCAGTAAGCAACCATCGCAGATGCTCCTGAAGAGTGCAGATGGAACCCTTAAAGGGGTTTTGGCATTCCGTGTGTCTGTCCTACAGGTCACCGGTGTTGATTCTGCTACTTTAGAACTACATGTTTTGGGCTGTGCAGAAGGTAAGCTGGTAGTAGCAGGAAAACAGTATTTCAGTCTCTCGAACCTGAGACATTCATTTATAAAACAAATGCTCGATACCTATACGCAACGCTTTGACAGGAATTGTCTTCAGACCCTTTTATTTTCCAAGTATTAAAAAGTATTCTGATACCAATTTTGTCCTTATTTTGGTCGTAGAATTTACCACAACTCAGTTAGCAACTACAACAGTCTCGGTGACAACACCAACGACCACAACCGAAGAATCCACAAGCACCATGGCAGTTACAACACCAACTCAGACAAGCACAGAACAAACAACAACCTCAACAACATCTCAGCTTTCAACCACAAAAGGTAAGACTTACATTATTTAGGTTACGAGAAGTAAAATCGACTACAGCAACAACCTTTCCTCTGATCAATCCGTCTGGTGTATTTATCACACATTTCTGTCTTTTCAGGGTACTGTCTTCAAAATATGGATAGCGAAAATGGTGTAGAGTCAAAAGACAAGACAAGAGGAGATCTCGTCAATGCCAATGACACACACTTGCTAACATTTTCCAAGTTACCAATTGAGCAGGCTGTTGGCAGAAGTGCAGTCTTAGAGCGAGAGTTCACAAACAGTATCAATCTTCGTGGAGTTCTTATTACTTTGAAGAAAACCACATCAAGTGTCACTGCCGGGCAATCAGAAGGAAAGACCACACCAAAGGCTGGTTCAACTGCACCTCAGTCAGTCAAGATCACGTTCACAGTGTTTGTTAAGAAAGTAGACGACACAGATTTCAAGCAAGTAGTGACCGATGATTCAAACGGGGAGGTGAGCGAGAGCACTTAAATACTAATACACATGTTTTACTTGTTTTATATTTTATTTTATAAAATGCGGTCATTGATTAGTATTTTGTAGTAAAGCAAATACCTTCATTGTCCTGTTCACAGTTTACCCTTTCTATTGAGGCCATTCAATCAGAAGTGAAGATATTTTCCATCGACGAACCATTACTACAAGGTATAAAGGAACTCCAGGTCAACTTCATTGATGTCCTAGGTGTGAGTGGAGCAACTATTGAGTTAACCGTCTTGGGATGTGCTGAAGGTAATCTTTTCCTTTTCCCAACGAATGAACGGGTTTTTTTCGCTCATTAAAACTCGGTTTCAGCAAACAGTTAATTTTTTGGGTGCTTCTGTGTTTCATGATTTCAGATCACTCAATAAAAGTTGGTTAACCTTGATCATCACCTCAGATGGATTTAATTAACCTAAAATATTTTTTGCCATTTTAGAAGTCTCGACGACTACACAAACCACAACTAGCACAACCGTTAGCACCACAGCTCCTCAGCTACCAACAACTCCAGGTAATTTAGGTTAACTGATAATCAGACTAGCCTTAAAACTTTAGGTTTTTGCACCGACATACGTGACAAATTTGATACCATTAATAACGTATTTATCTGCAGGTTACTGTTTTGAGAATATGGATGGTGAAGCAGGCCTTCAGGAAAGCTTACAGTCTACCTCAGATCTAATTACTATACAAGTAGAAAATGGCACAACTTACATCAAGTTGGACTACTTGCCTCTCGTTGAAGGAGACAATGATCTGCCCAGTGTTGACGGAAAATTAACACGAACTGCCTTTATCAGAGCAATCAGCATACGGCTTATCTCATCATCACCATCTACGACTGAAACTGAGGAACCTGTGTCTGTGACACTTAAATTCTTCACCAAGAAAGAAACAGACATTGACTTTAAGCCCCTGTTGCTAGAAGGCACGCAAGAAGCCCAGGTGAGAAATTAGAAATACTTTTACACCTTTATTATCAGAGTCAAGTTTCTAACAGTTTGTTAAAAAATGTGTGCACAAAGGGTTAGGAGGACTTTCTGAATTTGTTTAACTATTCTTTCCTCTCAGGTGATCACATTCACACCAGTCAGTAAGCAACCATCGCAGATGCTCCTGAAGAGTGCAGATGGAACCCTTAAAGGGGTTTTGGCATTCCGTGTGTCTGTCCTACAGGTCACCGGTGTTGATTCTGCTACTTTAGAACTACATGTTTTGGGCTGTGCAGAAGGTAAGCTGGTAGTAGCAGGAAAACAGTATTTCAGTCTCTCGAACCTGAGACATTCATTTATAAAACAAATGCTCGATACCTATACGCAACGCTTTGACAGGAATTGTCTTCAGACCCTTTTATTTTCCAAGTATTAAAAAGTATTCTGATACCAATTTTGTCCTTATTTTGGTCGTAGAATTTACCACAACTCAGTTAGCAACTACAACAGTCTCGGTGACAACACCAACGACCACAACCGAAGAATCCACAAGCACCATGGCAGTTACAACACCAACTCAGACAAGCACAGAACAAACAACAACCTCAACAACATCTCAGCTTTCAACCACAAAAGGTAAGACTTACATTATTTAGGTTACGAGAAGTAAAATCGACTATAGCAACAACCTTTCCTCTGATCAATCCGTCTGGTGTATTTATCACACATTTCTGTCTTTTCAGGGTACTGTCTTCAAAATATGGATAGCGAAAATGGTGTAGAGTCAAAAGACAAGACAAGAGGAGATCTCGTCAATGCCAATGACACACACTTGCTAACATTTTCCAAGTTACCAATTGAGCAGGCTGTTGGCAGAAGTGCAGTCTTAGAGCGAGAGTTCACAAACAGTATCAATCTTCGTGGAGTTATTATTACTTTGAAGAAAACCACATCAAGTGTCACTGCCGGGCAATCAGAAGGAAAGACCACACCAAAGGCTGGTTCAACTGCACCTCAGTCAGTCAAGATCACGTTCACAGTGTTTGTTAAGAAAGTAGACGACACAGATTTCAAGCAAGTAGTGACCGATGATTCAAACGGGGAGGTGAGCGAGAGCACTTAAATACTAATACACATGTTTTACTTGTTTTATATTTTATTTTATAAAATGCGGTCATTGATTAGTATTTTGTAGTAAAGCAAATACCTTCATTGTCCTGTTCACAGTTTACCCTTTCTATTGAGGCCATTCAATCAGAAGTGAAGATATTTTCCATCGACGAACCATTACTACAAGGTATAAAGGAACTCCAGGTCAACTTCATTGATGTCCTAGGTGTGAGTGGAGCAACTATTGAGTTAACCGTCTTGGGATGTGCTGAAGGTAATCTTTTCCTTTTCCCAACGAATTAACGTTTTTTTTTCGCTCATTAAAACTCGGTTTCAGCAAACAGTTAATTTTTTTGGTGCTTCTGTGTTTCATGATTTCAGATCACTCAATAAAAGTTGGTTAACCTTGATCATCACCTCAGATGGATTTAATTAACCTAAAATATTTTTTGCCATTTTAGAAGTCTCGACGACTACACAAACCACAACTAGCACAACCGTTAGCACCACAGCTCCTCAGCTACCAACAACTCCAGGTAATTTAGGTTAACTGATAATCAGACTAGCCTTAAAACTTTAGGTTTTTGCACCGACATACGTGACAAATTTGATACCATTAATAACGTATTTATCTGCAGGTTACTGTTTTGAGAATATGGATGGTGAAGCAGGCCTTCAGGAAAGCTTACAGTCTACCTCAGATCTAATTACTATACAAGTAGAAAATGGCACAACTTACATCAAGTTGGACTACTTGCCTCTCGTTGAAGGAGACAATGATCTGCCCAGTGTTGACGGAAAATTAACACGAACTGCCTTTATCAGAGCAATCAGCATACGGCTTATCTCATCATCACCATCTACGACTGAAACTGAGGAACCTGTGTCTGTGACACTTAAATTCTTCACCAAGAAAGAAACAGACATTGACTTTAAGCCCCTCTTGCTAGAAGGCACGCAAGAAGCCCAGGTGAGAAATTAGAAATACTTTTACACCTTTATTATCAGAGTCAAGTTTCTAACAGTTTGTTAAAAAATGTGTGCACAAAGGGTTAGGAGGACTTTCTGAATTTGTTTAAAAATTCTTTCCTCTCAGGTGATCACATTCACACCAGTCAGTAAGCAACCATCGCAGATGCTCCTGAAGAGTGCAGATGGAACCCTTAAAGGGGTTTTGGCATTCCGTGTGTCTGTCCTACAGGTCACCGGTGTTGATTCTGCTACTTTAGAACTACATGTTTTGGGCTGTGCAGAAGGTAAGCTGGTAGTAGCAGGAAAACAGTATTTCAGTCTCTCGAACCTGAGACATTCATTTATAAAACAAATGCTCGATACCTATACGCAACGCTTTGACAGGAATTGTCTTCAGACCCTTTTATTTTCCAAGTATTAAAAAGTATTCTGATACCAATTTTGTCCATATTTTGGTCGTAGAATTTACCACAACTCAGTTAGCAACTACAACAGTCTCGGTGACAACACCAACGACCACAACCGAAGAATCCACAAGCACCATGGCAGTTACAACACCAACTCAGACAAGCACAGAACAAACAACAACCTCAACAACATCTCAGCTTTCAACCACAAAAGGTAAGACTTACATTATTTAGGTTACGAGAAGTAAAATCGACTATAGCAACAACCTTTCCTCTGATCAATCCGTCTGGTGTATTTATCACACATTTCTGTCTTTTCAGGGTACTGTCTTCAAAATATGGATAGCGAAAATGGTGTAGAGTCAAAAGACAAGACAAGAGGAGATCTCGTCAATGCCAATGACACACACTTGCTAACATTTTCCAAGTTACCAATTGAGCAGGCTGTTGGCAGAAGTGCCGTCTTAGAGCGAGAGTTCACAAACAGTATCAATCTTCGTGGAGTTATTATTACTTTGAAGAAAACCACATCAAGTGTCACTGCCGGGCAATCAGAAGGAAAGACCACACCAAAGGCTGGTTCAACTGCACCTCAGTCAGTCAAGATCACGTTCACAGTGTTTGTTAAGAAAGTAGACGACACAGATTTCAAGCAAGTAGTGACCGATGATTCAAACGGGGAGGTGAGCGAGAGCACTTAAATACTAATACACATGTTTTACTTGTTTTATATTTTATTTTATAAAATGCGGTCATTGATTAGTATTTTGTAGTAAAGCAAATACCTTCATTGTCCTGTTCACAGTTTACCCTTTCTATTGAGGCCATTCAATCAGAAGTGAAGATATTTTCCATCGACGAACCATTACTACAAGGTATAAAGGAACTCCAGGTCAACTTCATTGATGTCCTAGGTGTGAGTGGAGCAACTATTGAGTTAACCGTCTTGGGATGTGCTGAAGGTAATCTTTTCCTTTTCCCAACGAATGAACGTTTTTTTTTCGCTCATTAAAACTCGGTTTCAGCAAACAGTTAATTTTTTGGGTGCTTCTGTGTTTCATGATTTCAGATCACTCAATAAAAGTTGGTTAACCTTGATCATCACCTCAGATGGATTTAATTAACCTAAAATATTTTTTGCCATTTTAGAAGTCTCGACGACTACACAAACCACAACTAGCACAACCGTTAGCACCACAGCTCCTCAGCTACCAACAACTCCAGGTAATTTAGGTTAACTGATAATCAGACTAGCCTTAAAACTTTAGGTTTTTGCACAGACATACGTGACAAATTTGATACCATTAATAACGTATTTATCTGCAGGTTACTGTTTTGAGAATATGGATGGTGAAGCAGGCCTTCAGGAAAGCTTACAGTCTACCTCAGATCTAATTACTATACAAGTAGAAAATGGCACAACTTACATCAAGTTGGACTACTTGCCTCTCGTTGAAGGAGACAATGATCTGCCCAGTGTTGACGGAAAATTAACACGAACTGCCTTTATCAGAGCAATCAGCATACGGCTTATCTCATCATCACCATCTACGACTGAAACTGAGGAACCTGTGTCTGTGACACTTAAATTCTTCACCAAGAAAGAAACAGACATTGACTTTAAGCCCCTCTTGCTAGAAGGCACGCAAGAAGCCCAGGTGAGAAATTAGAAATACTTTTACACCTTTATTATCAGAGTCAAGTTTCTAACAGTTTGTTAAAAAATGTGTGCACAAAGGGTTAGGAGGACTTTCTGAATTTGTTTAACTATTCTTTCCTCTCAGGTGATCACATTCACACCAGTCAGTAAGCAACCATCGCAGATGCTCCTGAAGAGTGCAGATGGAACCCTTAAAGGGGTTTTGGCATTCCGTGTGTCTGTCCTACAGGTCACCGGTGTTGATTCTGCTACTTTAGAACTACATGTTTTGGGCTGTGCAGAAGGTAAGCTGGTAGTAGCAGGAAAACAGTATTTCAGTCTCTCGAACCTGAGACATTCATTTATAAAACAAATGCTCGATACCTATACGCAACGCTTTGACAGGAATTGTCTTCAGACCCTTTTATTTTCCAAGTATTAAAAAGTATTCTGATACCAATTTTGTCCTTATTTTGGTCGTAGAATTTACCACAACTCAGTTAGCAACTACAACAGTCTCGGTGACAACACCAACGACCACAACCGAAGAATCCACAAGCACCATGGCAGTTACAACACCAACTCAGACAAGCACAGAACAAACAACAACCTCAACAACATCTCAGCTTTCAACCACAAAAGGTAAGACTTACATTATTTAGGTTACGAGAAGTAAAATCGACTATAGCAACAACCTTTCCTCTGATCAATCCGTCTGGTGTATTTATCACACATTTCTGTCTTTTCAGGGTACTGTCTTCAAAATATGGATAGCGAAAATGGTGTAGAGTCAAAAGACAAGACAAGAGGAGATCTCGTCAATGCCAATGACACACACTTGCTAACATTTTCCAAGTTACCAATTGAGCAGGCTGTTGGCAGAAGTGCAGTCTTAGAGCGAGAGTTCACAAACAGTATCAATCTTCGTGGAGTTATTATTACTTTGAAGAAAACCACATCAAGTGTCACTGCCGGGCAATCAGAAGGAAAGACCACACCAAAGGCTGGTTCAACTGCACCTCAGTCAGTCAAGATCACGTTCACAGTGTTTGTTAAGAAAGTAGACGACACAGATTTCAAGCAAGTAGTGACCGATGATTCAAACGGGGAGGTGAGCGAGAGCACTTAAATACTAATACACATGTTTTACTTGTTTTATATTTTATTTTATAAAATGCGGTCATTGATTAGTATTTTGTAGTAAAGCAAATACCTTCATTGTCCTGTTCACAGTTTACCCTTTCTATTGAGGCCATTCAATCAGAAGTGAAGATATTTTCCATCGACGAACCATTACTACAAGGTATAAAGGAACTCCAGGTCAACTTCATTGATGTCCTAGGTGTGAGTGGAGCAACTATTGAGTTAACCGTCTTGGGATGTGCTGAAGGTAATCTTTTCCTTTTCCCAACGAATGAACGTTTTTTTTTTCGCTCATTAAAACTCGGTTTCAGCAAACAGTTAATTTTTTGGGTGCTTCTGTGTTTCATGATTTCAGATCACTCAATAAAAGTTGGTTAACCTTGATCATCACCTCAGATGGATTTAATTAACCTAAAATATTTTTTGCCATTTTAGAAGTCTCGACGACTACACAAACCACAACTAGCACAACCGTTAGCACCACAGCTCCTCAGCTACCAACAACTCCAGGTAATTTAGGTTAACTGATAATCAGACTAGCCTTAAAACTTTAGGTTTTTGCACCGACATACGTGACAAATTTGATACCATTAATAACGTATTTATCTGCAGGTTACTGTTTTGAGAATATGGATGGTGAAGCAGGCCTTCAGGAAAGCTTACAGTCTACCTCAGATCTAATTACTATACAAGTAGAAAATGGCACAACTTACATCAAGTTGGACTACTTGCCTCTCGTTGAAGGAGACAATGATCTGCCCAGTGTTGACGGAAAATTAACACGAACTGCCTTTATCAGAGCAATCAGCATACGGCTTATCTCATCATCACCATCTACGACTGAAACTGAGGAACCTGTGTCTGTGACACTTAAATTCTTCACCAAGAAAGAAACAGACATTGACTTTAAGCCCCTGTTGCTAGAAGGCACGCAAGAAGCCCAGGTGAGAAATTAGAAATACTTTTACACCTTTATTATCAGAGTCAAGTTTCTAACAGTTTGTTAAAAAATGTGTGCACAAAGGGTTAGGAGGACTTTCTGAATTTGTTTAACTATTCTTTCCTCTCAGGTGATCACATTCACACCAGTCAGTAAGCAACCATCGCAGATGCTCCTGAAGAGTGCAGATGGAACCCTTAAAGGGGTTTTGGCATTCCGTGTGTCTGTCCTACAGGTCACCGGTGTTGATTCTGCTACTTTAGAACTACATGTTTTGGGCTGTGCAGAAGGTAAGCTGGTAGTAGCAGGAAAACAGTATTTCAGTCTCTCGAACCTGAGACATTCATTTATAAAACAAATGCTCGATACCTATACGCAACGCTTTGACAGGAATTGTCTTCAGACCCTTTTATTTTCCAAGTATTAAAAAGTATTCTGATACCAATTTTGTCCTTATTTTGGTCGTAGAATTTACCACAACTCAGTTAGCAACTACAACAGTCTCGGTGACAACACCAACGACCACAACCGAAGAATCCACAAGCACCATGGCAGTTACAACACCAACTCAGACAAGCACAGAACAAACAACAACCTCAACAACATCTCAGCTTTCAACCACAAAAGGTAAGACTTACATTATTTAGGTTACGAGAAGTAAAATCGACTATAGCAACAACCTTTCCTCTGATCAATCCGTCTGGTGTATTTATCACACATTTCTGTCTTTTCAGGGTACTGTCTTCAAAATATGGATAGCGAAAATGGTGTAGAGTCAAAAGACAAGACAAGAGGAGATCTCGTCAATGCCAATGACACACACTTGCTAACATTTTCCAAGTTACCAATTGAGCAGGCTGTTGGCAGAAGTGCAGTCTTAGAGCGAGAGTTCACAAACAGTATCAATCTTCGTGGAGTTATTATTACTTTGAAGAAAACCACATCAAGTGTCACTGCCGGGCAATCAGAAGGAAAGACCACACCAAAGGCTGGTTCAACTGCACCTCAGTCAGTCAAGATCACGTTCACAGTGTTTGTTAAGAAAGTAGACGACACAGATTTCAAGCAAGTAGTGACCGATGATTCAAACGGGGAGGTGAGCGAGAGCACTTAAATACTAATACACATGTTTTACTTGTTTTATATTTTATTTTATAAAATGCGGTCATTGATTAGTATTTTGTAGTAAAGCAAATACCTTCATTGTCCTGTTCACAGTTTACCCTTTCTATTGAGGCCATTCAATCAGAAGTGAAGATATTTTCCATCGACGAACCATTACTACAAGGTATAAAGGAACTCCAGGTCAACTTCATTGATGTCCTAGGTGTGAGTGGAGCAACTATTGAGTTAACCGTCTTGGGATGTGCTGAAGGTAATCTTTTCCTTTTCCCAACGAATGAACGGTTTTTTTTCGCTCATTAAAACTCGGTTTCAGCAAACAGTTAATTTTTTGGGTGCTTCTGTGTTTCATGATTTCAGATCACTCAATAAAAGTTGGTTAACCTTGATCATCACCTCAGATGGATTTAATTAACCTAAAATATTTTTTGCCATTTTAGAAGTCTCGACGACTACACAAACCACAACTAGCACAACCGTTAGCACCACAGCTCCTCAGCTACCAACAACTCCAGGTAATTTAGGTTAACTGATAATCAGACTAGCCTTAAAACTTTAGGTTTTTGCACCGACATACGTGACAAATTTGATACCATTAATAACGTATTTATCTGCAGGTTACTGTTTTGAGAATATGGATGGTGAAGCAGGCCTTCAGGAAAGCTTACAGTCTACCTCAGATCTAATTACTATACAAGTAGAAAATGGCACAACTTACATCAAGTTGGACTACTTGCCTCTCGTTGAAGGAGACAATGATCTGCCCAGTGTTGACGGAAAATTAACACGAACTGCCTTTATCAGAGCAATCAGCATACGGCTTATCTCATCATCACCATCTACGACTGAAACTGAGGAACCTGTGTCTGTGACACTTAAATTCTTCACCAAGAAAGAAACAGACATTGACTTTAAGCCCCTGTTGCTAGAAGGCACGCAAGAAGCCCAGGTGAGAAATTAGAAATACTTTTACACCTTTATTATCAGAGTCAAGTTTCTAACAGTTTGTTAAAAAATGTGTGCACAAAGGGTTAGGAGGACTTTCTGAATTTGTTTAACTATTCTTTCCTCTCAGGTGATCACATTCACACCAGTCAGTAAGCAACCATCGCAGATGCTCCTGAAGAGTGCAGATGGAACCCTTAAAGGGGTTTTGGCATTCCGTGTGTCTGTCCTACAGGTCACCGGTGTTGATTCTGCTACTTTAGAACTACATGTTTTGGGCTGTGCAGAAGGTAAGCTGGTAGTAGCAGGAAAACAGTATTTCAGTCTCTCGAACCTGAGACATTCATTTATAAAACAAATGCTCGATACCTATACGCAACGCTTTGACAGGAATTGTCTTCAGACCCTTTTATTTTCCAAGTATTAAAAAGTATTCTGATACCAATTTTGTCCTTATTTTGGTCGTAGAATTTACCACAACTCAGTTAGCAACTACAACAGTCTCGGTGACAACACCAACGACCACAACCGAAGAATCCACAAGCACCATGGCAGTTACAACACCAACTCAGACAAGCACAGAACAAACAACAACCTCAACAACATCTCAGCTTTCAACCACAAAAGGTAAGACTTACATTATTTAGGTTACGAGAAGTAAAATCGACTATAGCAACAACCTTTCCTCTGATCAATCCGTCTGGTGTATTTATCACACATTTCTGTCTTTTCAGGATACTGTCTTCAAAATATGGATAGCGAAAATGGTGTAGAGTCAAAAGACAAGACAAGAGGAGATCTCGTCAATGCCAATGACACACACTTGCTAACATTTTCCAAGTTACCAATTGAGCAGGCTGTTGGCAGAAGTGCCGTCTTAGAGCGAGAGTTCACAAACAGTATCAATCTTCGTGGAGTTATTATTACTTTGAAGAAAACCACATCAAGTGTCACTGCCGGGCAATCAGAAGGAAAGACCACACCAAAGGCTGGTTCAACTGCACCTCAGTCAGTCAAGATCACGTTCACAGTGTTTGTTAAGAAAGTAGACGACACAGATTTCAAGCAAGTAGTGACCGATGATTCAAACGGGGAGGTGAGCGAGAGCACTTAAATACTAATACACATGTTTTACTTGTTTTATATTTTATTTTATAAAATGCGGTCATTGATTAGTATTTTGTAGTAAACAAAACCTTCATTGTCCTGTTCACAGTTTACCCTTTCTATTGAGGCCATTCAATCAGAAGTGAAGATATTTTCCATCGACGAACCATTACTACAAGGTATAAAGGAACTCCAGGTCAACTTCATTGATGTCCTAGGTGTGAGTGGAGCAACTATTGAGTTCACCGTCTTGGGATGTGCTGAAGGTAATACATTCCTAGTAGAAGGGAAAGAATGTTCTTCTTTTATTAAAAGAATCGGCGTGTCGTGGCAGAGCGGATAAGAGCACCGGACTCAAGCTGTGTTTTTCAGATCAGCAGAGTGTTGGTTCGAGTCCAAGTCGTGACACTTGTTTCCTTTAAGCAAAACACTTAACCATTATTGCTTTGTCTTTCGGATTGTACGTAACGCCGTTGGATCCATGTGTTGTGTAGTGCATGTACAAGAACCCAGTGCACTTATCGAAAAGAGAAGGGGTTCGCCCCGGTGTTCCTGGTGTGATTGGCTGGAAATTGCGCAACAGCACCTTGTCGGCCATTACATGGTGCTATGTAAAGGAATAGGTCTCATACTTGAAAACGTAGCTCCACATACCTTGCAGGAAAATAGTGACTTTTGAAGCGCCTTGAGTGTCAATGAGCAACATATATGTGCGCTGTATAAGAAGCCACTAGGCCTATTATTATTATTATTAGATCGAGCAGACGCTCTGGTTATTTGTTTGTTTGTTTGTTTGTTTGTTTGTTTGTTTGTTTGTTTGTTTGTTTGTGGAGTTTTTTGGGGGGTGTATTTTTTAGGGGGGAGATGGGTTCTGTCATAAATTCCTGTGTTCAGATCAATCAATGCACATTATTTGTTAGCATTGCACATCAGCACATAATGGTATTACTTGCCTTAAAGTCCTTTGTGACACAACGTCTTGTTCTGTTATCCAGAAGGGTTTTTGGATTTTTAATTTCCATAACAGTGTTTGATATCATTGCATTTTTGTGTACTACCACTTTAAACTATACATAATATACAGAAAATACAGAATATTGTTCGAAGATCAACTAATTACTGACCAGTCACTTTTTGCTTTTCCAGAGTTCACAACAACTGAATACAAAATGACTGAATCCCCTACAACTCAAGGTAGAAAAATCTTATTTATTTAAAAAAGAGTCTTGA
Organism: Leptasterias polaris; assembly: GCA_037783415.1. Taxonomy (NCBI): domain Eukaryota; kingdom Metazoa; phylum Echinodermata; class Asteroidea; order Forcipulatida; family Asteriidae; genus Leptasterias; species Leptasterias polaris. The sequence goes on along the minus strand of JAZGTN010000025.1, from coordinate 4,665,312 downwards.
CAACAAGAGCAAGTTAATATATTAAGAAAAACGAACGAAAACGAATACAAATTCAATTTCTTTTGTTTGAATGTTTAAAAAAAATTGATTAACCCTTTAGGTCTGCTAACTGGAGAAACTTATCAGGTTCCTACTACGACCAGAAGCCCACGTAGGCCTACTAGTAAGTAAATCCATGCACCAATTAAAATGTTATTGTTTTTTGTAATGCATGGTGGATCATTTCATTGTTACAAATGTTTTAATACGTATTTTGGCTTCAATAAAGTCAACCAAGTTAGTTTAATTTCAGAAGATGTCACATTCTGCTTATTGAATATGCACTTAATGAATTGTTCTCAATTGTCTTTTTCGTTTATTCAAAATTAATAGCAAGAAAAACCACAACAACAAGCACAACTGTTAGCACCATAGCTCCTCAGCTACCAACAACTCCAGGTAATTTACGTTAACTGATAATCAGACTAGCCTTAAAACTTTAGGTTTTTGCACCGACATACGTGACAAATTTGATACCATTAATAACGTATTTATCTGCAGGTTACTGTTTGGAGAATATGGATGGTGAAGCAGGCCTTCAGGAAAGCTTAATGTCTACCTCAGATCTAATTACTATACAAGTAGAAAATGGCACAACTTACATCACGTTGGACAGCTTGCCTCTCGTTGAAGGAGACAATGATCTGCCCAGTGTTGACGGAAAATTAACACGAACTGCCTTTATCAGAGCAATCAGCATACAGCTTATCTCATCATCATCATCTTCGACACCATCTACGACTGGAACTGAGGAACCTGTGTCTGTGACACTTAAATTCTTCACCAAGAAAGAAACAGACATTGACTTTAAGCCCCTGTTGCTAGAAGGCACGCAAGAAGCCCAGGTGAGAAATTAGAAATACTTTTACACCTTTATTATCAGAGTCAAGTTTCTAACAGTTTGTAAAAAAATGTGTGCACAAAGGGTGAGGAGGACTTTCTGAATTTGTTTAACTATTCTTTCCTCTCAGATGATCACATTCACACCAGTCAGTAAGCAACCATCGCAGATGCTCCTGAAGAGTGCAGATGGAACCCTTAAAGGGGTTTTGGCATTCCGTGTGTCTGTCCTACAGGTCACCGGTGTTGATTCTGCTTCTTTAGAACTACATGTTTTGGGCTGTGCAGAAGGTAAGCTGGTAGTAGCAGGAAAACAGTATTTCAGTCTCTCGAACCTGAGACATTCATTTATAAAACAAATGCTCGATACCTATACGCAACGCTTTGACAGGAATTGTCTTCAGACCCTTTTATTTTCCAAGTATTAAACAGTATTCTGATACCAATTTTGTCCTTATTTTGGTCGTAGAATTTACCACAACTCAGTTAGCAACTACAACAGTCTCGGTGACAACACCAACGACCACAACCGAAGAATCCACAAGCACCATGGCAGTTACAACACCAACTCAGACAAGCACAGAACAAACAACAACCTCAACAACATCTCAGCTTTCAACCACAAAAGGTAAGACTTACATTATTTAGGTTACGAGAAGTAAAATCGACTATAGCAACAACCTTTCCTCTGATCAATCCGTCTGGTGTATTTATCACACATTTCTGTCTTTTCAGGGTACTGTCTTCAAAATATGGATAGCGAAAATGGTGTAGAGTCAAAAGACAAGACAAGAGGAGATCTCGTCAATGCCAATGACACACACTTGCTAACATTTTCCAAGTTACCAATTGAGCAGGCTGTTGGCAGAAGTGCAGTCTTAGAGCGAGAGTTCACAAACAGTATCAATCTTCGTGGAGTTCTTATTACTTTGAAGAAAACCACATCAAGTGTCACTGCCGGGCAATCAGAAGGAAAGACCACACCAAAGGCTGGTTCAACTGCACCTCAGTCAGTCAAGATCACGTTCACAGTGTTTGTTAAGAAAGTAGACGACACAGATTTCAAGCAAGTAGTGACCGATGATTCAAACGGGGAGGTGAGCGAGAGCACTTAAATACTAATACACATGTTTTACTTGTTTTATATTTTATTTTATAAAATGCGGTCATTGATTAGTATTTTGTAGTAAAGCAAATACCTTCATTGTCCTGTTCACAGTTTACCCTTTCTATTGAGGCCATTCAATCAGAAGTGAAGATATTTTCCATCGACGAACCATTACTACAAGGTATAAAGGAACTCCAGGTCAACTTCATTGATGTCCTAGGTGTGAGTGGAGCAACTATTGAGTTAACCGTCTTGGGATGTGCTGAAGGTAATCTTTTCCTTTTCCCAACGAATGAACGGTTTTTTTTCGCTCATTAAAACTCGGTTTCAGCAAACAGTTAATTTTTTGGGTGCTTCTGTGTTTCATGATTTCAGATCACTCAATAAAAGTTGGTTAACCTTGATCATCACCTCAGATGGATTTAATTAACCTAAAATATTTTTTGCCATTTTAGAAGTCTCGACGACTACACAAACCACAACTAGCACAACCGTTAGCACCACAGCTCCTCAGCTACCAACAACTCCAGGTAATTTAGGTTAACTGATAATCAGACTAGCCTTAAAACTTTAGGTTTTTGCACCGACATACGTGACAAATTTGATACCATTAATAACGTATTTATCTGCAGGTTACTGTTTTGAGAATATGGATGGTGAAGCAGGCCTTCAGGAAAGCTTACAGTCTACCTCAGATCTAATTACTATACAAGTAGAAAATGGCACAACTTACATCAAGTTGGACTACTTGCCTCTCGTTGAAGGAGACAATGATCTGCCCAGTGTTGACGGAAAATTAACACGAACTGCCTTTATCAGAGCAATCAGCATACGGCTTATCTCATCATCACCATCTACGACTGAAACTGAGGAACCTGTGTCTGTGACACTTAAATTCTTCACCAAGAAAGAAACAGACATTGACTTTAAGCCCCTGTTTCTAGAAGGCACGCAAGAAGCCCAGGTGAGAAATTAGAAATACTTTTACACCTTTATTATCAGAGTCAAGTTTCTAACAGTTTGTTAAAAAATGTGTGCACAAAGGGTTAGGAGGACTTTCTGAATTTGTTTAACTATTCTTTCCTCTCAGGTGATCACATTCACACCAGTCAGTAAGCAACCATCGCAGATGCTCCTGAAGAGTGCAGATGGAACCCTTAAAGGGGTTTTGGCATTCCGTGTGTCTGTCCTACAGGTCACCGGTGTTGATTCTGCTACTTTAGAACTACATGTTTTGGGCTGTGCAGAAGGTAAGCTGGTAGTAGCAGAAAACAGTATTTCAGTCTCTCGAACCTGAGACATTCATTTATAAAACAAATGCTCGATACCTATACGCAACGCTTTGACAGGAATTGTCTTCAGACCCTTTTATTTTCCAAGTATTAAAAAGTATTCTGATACCAATTTTGTCCTTATTTTGGTCGTAGAATTTACCACAACTCAGTTAGCAACTACAACAATCTCGGTGACAACACCAACGACCACAACCGAAGAATCCACAAGCACCATGGCAGTTACAACACCAACTCAGACAAGCACAGAACAAACAACAACCTCAACAACATCTCAGCTTTCAACCACAAAAGGTAAGACTTACATTATTTAGGTTACGAGAAGTAAAATCGACTATAGCAACAACCTTTCCTCTGATCAATCCGTCTGGTGTATTTATCACACATTTCTGTCTTTTCAGGGTACTGTCTTCAAAATATGGATAGCGAAAATGGTGTAGAGTCAAAAGACAAGACAAGAGGAGATCTCGTCAATGCCAATGACACACACTTGCTAACATTTTCCAAGTTACCAATTGAGCAGGCTGTTGGCAGAAGTGCAGTCTTAGAGCGAGAGTTCACAAACAGTATCAATCTTCGTGGAGTTATTATTACTTTGAAGAAAACCACATCAAGTGTCACTGCCGGGCAATCAGAAGGAAAGACCACACCAAAGGCTGGTTCAACTGCACCTCAGTCAGTCAAGATCACGTTCACAGTGTTTGTTAAGAAAGTAGACGACACAGATTTCAAGCAAGTAGTGACCGATGATTCAAACGGGGAGGTGAGCGAGAGCACTTAAATACTAATACACATGTTTTACTTGTTTTATATTTTATTTTATAAAATGCGGTCATTGATTAGTATTTTGTAGTAAAGCAAATACCTTCATTGTCCTGTTCACAGTTTACCCTTTCTATTGAGGCCATTCAATCAGAAGTGAAGATATTTTCCATCGACGAACCATTACTACAAGGTATAAAGGAACTCCAGGTCAACTTCATTGATGTCCTAGGTGTGAGTGGAGCAACTATTGAGTTAACCGTCTTGGGATGTGCTGAAGGTAATCTTTTCCTTTTCCCAACGAATGAACGGTTTTTTTTCGCTCATTAAAACTCGGTTTCAGCAAACAGTTAATTTTTTTGGTGCTTCTGTGTTTCATGATTTCAGATCACTCAATAAAAGTTGGTTAACCTTGATCATCACCTCAGATGGATTTAATTAACCTAAAATATTTTTTGCCATTTTAGAAGTCTCGACGACTACACAAACCACAACTAGCACAACCGTTAGCACCACAGCTCCTCAGCTACCAACAACTCCAGGTAATTTAGGTTAACTGATAATCAGACTAGCCTTAAAACTTTAGGTTTTTGCACCGACATACGTGACAAATTTGATACCATTAATAACGTATTTATCTGCAGGTTACTGTTTTGAGAATATGGATGGTGAAGCAGGCCTTCAGGAAAGCTTACAGTCTACCTCAGATCTAATTACTATACAAGTAGAAAATGGCACAACTTACATCAAGTTGGACTACTTGCCTCTCGTTGAAGGAGACAATGATCTGCCCAGTGTTGACGGAAAATTAACACGAACTGCCTTTATCAGAGCAATCAGCATACGGCTTATCTCATCATCACCATCTACGACTGAAACTGAGGAACCTGTGTCTGTGACACTTAAATTCTTCACCAAGAAAGAAACAGACATTGACTTTAAGCCCCTGTTGCTAGAAGGCACGCAAGAAGCCCAGGTGAGAAATTAGAAATACTTTTACACCTTTATTATCAGAGTCAAGTTTCTAACAGTTTGTTAAAAAATGTGTGCACAAAGGGTTAGGAGGACTTTCTGAATTTGTTTAACTATTCTTTCCTCTCAGGTGATCACATTCACACCAGTCAGTAAGCAACCATCGCAGATGCTCCTGAAGAGTGCAGATGGAACCCTTAAAGGGGTTTTGGCATTCCGTGTGTCTGTCCTACAGGTCACCGGTGTTGATTCTGCTACTTTAGAACTACATGTTTTGGGCTGTGCAGAAGGTAAGCTGGTAGTAGCAGGAAAACAGTATTTCAGTCTCTCGAACCTGAGACATTCATTTATAAAACAAATGCTCGATACCTATACGCAACGCTTTGACAGGAATTGTCTTCAGACCCTTTTATTTTCCAAGTATTAAAAAGTATTCTGATACCAATTTTGTCCTTATTTTGGTCGTAGAATTTACCACAACTCAGTTAGCAACTACAACAGTCTCGGTGACAACACCAACGACCACAACCGAAGAATCCACAAGCACCATGGCAGTTACAACACCAACTCAGACAAGCACAGAACAAACAACAACCTCAACAACATCTCAGCTTTCAACCACAAAAGGTAAGACTTACATTATTTAGGTTACGAGAAGTAAAATCGACTATAGCAACAACCTTTCCTCTGATCAATCCGTCTGGTGTATTTATCACACATTTCTGTCTTTTCAGGGTACTGTCTTCAAAATATGGATAGCGAAAATGGTGTAGAGTCAAAAGACAAGACAAGAGGAGATCTCGTCAATGCCAATGACACACACTTGCTAACATTTTCCAAGTTACCAATTGAGCAGGCTGTTGGCAGAAGTGCAGTCTTAGAGCGAGAGTTCACAAACAGTATCAATCTTCGTGGAGTTCTTATTACTTTGAAGAAAACCACATCAAGTGTCACTGCCGGGCAATCAGAAGGAAAGACCACACCAAAGGCTGGTTCAACTGCACCTCAGTCAGTCAAGATCACGTTCACAGTGTTTGTTAAGAAAGTAGACGACACAGATTTCAAGCAAGTAGTGACCGATGATTCAAACGGGGAGGTGAGCGAGAGCACTTAAATACTAATACACATGTTTTACTTGTTTTATATTTTATTTTATAAAATGCGGTCATTGATTAGTATTTTGTAGTAAAGCAAATACCTTCATTGTCCTGTTCACAGTTTACCCTTTCTATTGAGGCCATTCAATCAGAAGTGAAGATATTTTCCATCGACGAACCATTACTACAAGGTATAAAGGAACTCCAGGTCAACTTCATTGATGTCCTAGGTGTGAGTGGAGCAACTATTGAGTTAACCGTCTTGGGATGTGCTGAAGGTAATCTTTTCCTTTTCCCAACGAATGAACGGTTTTTTTTCGCTCATTAAAACTCGGTTTCAGCAAACAGTTAATTTTTTGGGTGCTTCTGTGTTTCATGATTTCAGATCACTCAATAAAAGTTGGTTAACCTTGATCATCACCTCAGATGGATTTAATTAACCTAAAATATTTTTTGCCATTTTAGAAGTCTCGACGACTACACAAACCACAACTAGCACAACCGTTAGCACCACAGCTCCTCAGCTACCAACAACTCCAGGTAATTTAGGTTAACTGATAATCAGACTAGCCTTAAAACTTTAGGTTTTTGCACCGACATACGTGACAAATTTGATACCATTAATAACGTATTTATCTGCAGGTTACTGTTTTGAGAATATGGATGGTGAAGCAGGCCTTCAGGAAAGCTTACAGTCTACCTCAGATCTAATTACTATACAAGTAGAAAATGGCACAACTTACATCAAGTTGGACTACTTGCCTCTCGTTGAAGGAGACAATGATCTGCCCAGTGTTGACGGAAAATTAACACGAACTGCCTTTATCAGAGCAATCAGCATACGGCTTATCTCATCATCACCATCTACGACTGAAACTGAGGAACCTGTGTCTGTGACACTTAAATTCTTCACCAAGAAAGAAACAGACATTGACTTTAAGCCCCTCTTGCTAGAAGGCACGCAAGAAGCCCAGGTGAGAAATTAGAAATACTTTTACACCTTTATTATCAGAGTCAAGTTTCTAACAGTTTGTTAAAAAATGTGTGCACAAAGGGTTAGGAGGACTTTCTGAATTTGTTTAACTATTCTTTCCTCTCAGGTGATCACATTCACACCAGTCAGTAAGCAACCATCGCAGATGCTCCTGAAGAGTGCAGATGGAACCCTTAAAGGGGTTTTGGCATTCCGTGTGTCTGTCCTACAGGTCACCGGTGTTGATTCTGCTACTTTAGAACTACATGTTTTGGGCTGTGCAGAAGGTAAGCTGGTAGTAGCAGGAAAACAGTATTTCAGTCTCTCGAACCTGAGACATTCATTTATAAAACAAATGCTCGATACCTATACGCAACGCTTTGACAGGAATTGTCTTCAGACCCTTTTATTTTCCAAGTATTAAAAAGTATTCTGATACCAATTTTGTCCTTATTTTGGTCGTAGAATTTACCACAACTCAGTTAGCAACTACAACAGTCTCGGTGACAACACCAACGACCACAACCGAAGAATCCACAAGCACCATGGCAGTTACAACACCAACTCAGACAAGCACAGAACAAACAACAACCTCAACAACATCTCAGCTTTCAACCACAAAAGGTAAGACTTACATTATTTAGGTTACGAGAAGTAAAATCGACTATAGCAACAACCTTTCCTCTGATCAATCCGTCTGGTGTATTTATCACACATTTCTGTCTTTTCAGGGTACTGTCTTCAAAATATGGATAGCGAAAATGGTGTAGAGTCAAAAGACAAGACAAGAGGAGATCTCGTCAATGCCAATGACACACACTTGCTAACATTTTCCAAGTTACCAATTGAGCAGGCTGTTGGCAGAAGTGCAGTCTTAGAGCGAGAGTTCACAAACAGTATCAATCTTCGTGGAGTTATTATTACTTTGAAGAAAACCACATCAAGTGTCACTGCCGGGCAATCAGAAGGAAAGACCACACCAAAGGCTGGTTCAACTGCACCTCAGTCAGTCAAGATCACGTTCACAGTGTTTGTTAAGAAAGTAGACGACACAGATTTCAAGCAAGTAGTGACCGATGATTCAAACGGGGAGGTGAGCGAGAGCACTTAAATACTAATACACATGTTTTACTTGTTTTATATTTTATTTTATAAAATGCGGTCATTGATTAGTATTTTGTAGTAAAGCAAATACCTTCATTGTCCTGTTCACAGTTTACCCTTTCTATTGAGGCCATTCAATCAGAAGTGAAGATATTTTCCATCGACGAACCATTACTACAAGGTATAAAGGAACTCCAGGTCAACTTCATTGATGTCCTAGGTGTGAGTGGAGCAACTATTGAGTTAACCGTCTTGGGATGTGCTGAAGGTAATCTTTTCCTTTTCCCAACGAATGAACGGGTTTTTTTCGCTCATTAAAACTCGGTTTCAGCAAACAGTTAATTTTTTTGGTGCTTCTGTGTTTCATGATTTCAGATCACTCAATAAAAGTTGGTTAACCTTGATCATCACCTCAGATGGATTTAATTAACCTAAAATATTTTTTGCCATTTTAGAAGTCTCGACGACTACACAAACCACAACTAGCACAACCGTTAGCACCACAGCTCCTCAGCTACCAACAACTCCAGGTAATTTAGGTTAACTGATAATCAGACTAGCCTTAAAACTTTAGGTTTTTGCACCGACATACGTGACAAATTTGATACCATTAATAACGTATTTATCTGCAGGTTACTGTTTTGAGAATATGGATGGTGAAGCAGGCCTTCAGGAAAGCTTACAGTCTACCTCAGATCTAATTACTATACAAGTAGAAAATGGCACAACTTACATCAAGTTGGACTACTTGCCTCTCGTTGAAGGAGACAATGATCTGCCCAGTGTTGACGGAAAATTAACACGAACTGCCTTTATCAGAGCAATCAGCATACGGCTTATCTCATCATCACCATCTACGACTGAAACTGAGGAACCTGTGTCTGTGACACTTAAATTCTTCACCAAGAAAGAAACAGACATTGACTTTAAGCCCCTGTTGCTAGAAGGCACGCAAGAAGCCCAGGTGAGAAATTAGAAATACTTTTACACCTTTATTATCAGAGTCAAGTTTCTAACAGTTTGTTAAAAAATGTGTGCACAAAGGGTTAGGAGGACTTTCTGAATTTGTTTAACTATTCTTTCCTCTCAGGTGATCACATTCACACCAGTCAGTAAGCAACCATCGCAGATGCTCCTGAAGAGTGCAGATGGAACCCTTAAAGGGGTTTTGGCATTCCGTGTGTCTGTCCTACAGGTCACCGGTGTTGATTCTGCTACTTTAGAACTACATGTTTTGGGCTGTGCAGAAGGTAAGCTGGTAGTAGCAGGAAAACAGTATTTCAGTCTCTCGAACCTGAGACATTCATTTATAAAACAAATGCTCGATACCTATACGCAACGCTTTGACAGGAATTGTCTTCAGACCCTTTTATTTTCCAAGTATTAAAAAGTATTCTGATACCAATTTTGTCCTTATTTTGGTCGTAGAATTTACCACAACTCAGTTAGCAACTACAACAGTCTCGGTGACAACACCAACGACCACAACCGAAGAATCCACAAGCACCATGGCAGTTACAACACCAACTCAGACAAGCACAGAACAAACAACAACCTCAACAACATCTCAGCTTTCAACCACAAAAGGTAAGACTTACATTATTTAGGTTACGAGAAGTAAAATCGACTATAGCAACAACCTTTCCTCTGATCAATCCGTCTGGTGTATTTATCACACATTTCTGTCTTTTCAGGGTACTGTCTTCAAAATATGGATAGCGAAAATGGTGTAGAGTCAAAAGACAAGACAAGAGGAGATCTCGTCAATGCCAATGACACACACTTGCTAACATTTTCCAAGTTACCAATTGAGCAGGCTGTTGGCAGAAGTGCAGTCTTAGAGCGAGAGTTCACAAACAGTATCAATCTTCGTGGAGTTCTTATTACTTTGAAGAAAACCACATCAAGTGTCACTGCCGGGCAATCAGAAGGAAAGACCACACCAAAGGCTGGTTCAACTGCACCTCAGTCAGTCAAGATCACGTTCACAGTGTTTGTTAAGAAAGTAGACGACACAGATTTCAAGCAAGTAGTGACCGATGATTCAAACGGGGAGGTGAGCGAGAGCACTTAAATACTAATACACATGTTTTACTTGTTTTATATTTTATTTTATAAAATGCGGTCATTGATTAGTATTTTGTAGTAAAGCAAATACCTTCATTGTCCTGTTCACAGTTTACCCTTTCTATTGAGGCCATTCAATCAGAAGTGAAGATATTTTCCATCGACGAACCATTACTACAAGGTATAAAGGAACTCCAGGTCAACTTCATTGATGTCCTAGGTGTGAGTGGAGCAACTATTGAGTTAACCGTCTTGGGATGTGCTGAAGGTAATCTTTTCCTTTTCCCAACGAATGAACGGTTTTTTTTCGCTCATTAAAACTCGGTTTCAGCAAACAGTTAATTTTTTGGGTGCTTCTGTGTTTCATGATTTCAGATCACTCAATAAAAGTTGGTTAACCTTGATCATCACCTCAGATGGATTTAATTAACCTAAAATATTTTTTGCCATTTTAGAAGTCTCGACGACTACACAAACCACAACTAGCACAACCGTTAGCACCACAGCTCCTCAGCTACCAACAACTCCAGGTAATTTAGGTTAACTGATAATCAGACTAGCCTTAAAACTTTAGGTTTTTGCACCGACATACGTGACAAATTTGATACCATTAATAACGTATTTATCTGCAGGTTACTGTTTTGAGAATATGGATGGTGAAGCAGGCCTTCAGGAAAGCTTACAGTCTACCTCAGATCTAATTACTATACAAGTAGAAAATGGCACAACTTACATCAAGTTGGACTACTTGCCTCTCGTTGAAGGAGACAATGATCTGCCCAGTGTTGACGGAAAATTAACACGAACTGCCTTTATCAGAGCAATCAGCATACGGCTTATCTCATCATCACCATCTACGACTGAAACTGAGGAACCTGTGTCTGTGACACTTAAATTCTTCACCAAGAAAGAAACAGACATTGACTTTAAGCCCCTCTTGCTAGAAGGCACGCAAGAAGCCCAGGTGAGAAATTAGAAATACTTTTACACCTTTATTATCAGAGTCAAGTTTCTAACAGTTTGTTAAAAAATGTGTGCACAAAGGGTTAGGAGGACTTTCTGAATTTGTTTAACTATTCTTTCCTCTCAGGTGATCACATTCACACCAGTCAGTAAGCAACCATCGCAGATGCTCCTGAAGAGTGCAGATGGAACCCTTAAAGGGGTTTTGGCATTCCGTGTGTCTGTCCTACAGGTCACCGGTGTTGATTCTGCTACTTTAGAACTACATGTTTTGGGCTGTGCAGAAGGTAAGCTGGTAGTAGCAGGAAAACAGTATTTCAGTCTCTCGAACCTGAGACATTCATTTATAAAACAAATGCTCGATACCTATACGCAACGCTTTGACAGGAATTGTCTTCAGACCCTTTTATTTTCCAAGTATTAAAAAGTATTCTGATACCAATTTTGTCCTTATTTTGGTCGTAGAATTTACCACAACTCAGTTAGCAACTACAACAGTCTCGGTGACAACACCAACGACCACAACCGAAGAATCCACAAGCACCATGGCAGTTACAACACCAACTCAGACAAGCACAGAACAAACAACAACCTCAACAACATCTCAGCTTTCAACCACAAAAGGTAAGACTTACATTATTTAGGTTACGAGAAGTAAAATCGACTATAGCAACAACCTTTCCTCTGATCAATCCGTCTGGTGTATTTATCACACATTTCTGTCTTTTCAGGGTACTGTCTTCAAAATATGGATAGCGAAAATGGTGTAGAGTCAAAAGACAAGACAAGAGGAGATCTCGTCAATGCCAATGACACACACTTGCTAACATTTTCCAAGTTACCAATTGAGCAGGCTGTTGGCAGAAGTGCAGTCTTAGAGCGAGAGTTCACAAACAGTATCAATCTTCGTGGAGTTATTATTACTTTGAAGAAAACCACATCAAGTGTCACTGCCGGGCAATCAGAAGGAAAGACCACACCAAAGGCTGGTTCAACTGCACCTCAGTCAGTCAAGATCACGTTCACAGTGTTTGTTAAGAAAGTAGACGACACAGATTTCAAGCAAGTAGTGACCGATGATTCAAACGGGGAGGTGAGCGAGAGCACTTAAATACTAATACACATGTTTTACTTGTTTTATATTTTATTTTATAAAATGCGGTCATTGATTAGTATTTTGTAGTAAAGCAAATACCTTCATTGTCCTGTTCACAGTTTACCCTTTCTATTGAGGCCATTCAATCAGAAGTGAAGATATTTTCCATCGACGAACCATTACTACAAGGTATAAAGGAACTCCAGGTCAACTTCATTGATGTCCTAGGTGTGAGTGGAGCAACTATTGAGTTAACCGTCTTGGGATGTGCTGAAGGTAATCTTTTCCTTTTCCCAACGAATGAACGGGTTTTTTTCGCTCATTAAAACTCGGTTTCAGCAAACAGTTAATTTTTTTGGTGCTTCTGTGTTTCATGATTTCAGATCACTCAATAAAAGTTGGTTAACCTTGATCATCACCTCAGATGGATTTAATTAACCTAAAATATTTTTTGCCATTTTAGAAGTCTCGACGACTACACAAACCACAACTAGCACAACCGTTAGCACCACAGCTCCTCAGCTACCAACAACTCCAGGTAATTTAGGTTAACTGATAATCAGACTAGCCTTAAAACTTTAGGTTTTTGCACCGACATACGTGACAAATTTGATACCATTAATAACGTATTTATCTGCAGGTTACTGTTTTGAGAATATGGATGGTGAAGCAGGCCTTCAGGAAAGCTTACAGTCTACCTCAGATCTAATTACTATACAAGTAGAAAATGGCACAACTTACATCAAGTTGGACTACTTGCCTCTCGTTGAAGGAGACAATGATCTGCCCAGTGTTGACGGAAAATTAACACGAACTGCCTTTATCAGAGCAATCAGCATACGGCTTATCTCATCATCACCATCTACGACTGAAACTGAGGAACCTGTGTCTGTGACACTTAAATTCTTCACCAAGAAAGAAACAGACATTGACTTTAAGCCCCTGTTGCTAGAAGGCACGCAAGAAGCCCAGGTGAGAAATTAGAAATACTTTTACACCTTTATTATCAGAGTCAAGTTTCTAACAGTTTGTTAAAAAATGTGTGCACAAAGGGTTAGGAGGACTTTCTGAATTTGTTTAACTATTCTTTCCTCTCAGGTGATCACATTCACACCAGTCAGTAAGCAACCATCGCAGATGCTCCTGAAGAGTGCAGATGGAACCCTTAAAGGGGTTTTGGCATTCCGTGTGTCTGTCCTACAGGTCACCGGTGTTGATTCTGCTACTTTAGAACTACATGTTTTGGGCTGTGCAGAAGGTAAGCTGGTAGTAGCAGGAAAACAGTATTTCAGTCTCTCGAACCTGAGACATTCATTTATAAAACAAATGCTCGATACCTATACGCAACGCTTTGACAGGAATTGTCTTCAGACCCTTTTATTTTCCAAGTATTAAAAAGTATTCTGATACCAATTTTGTCCTTATTTTGGTCGTAGAATTTACCACAACTCAGTTAGCAACTACAACAGTCTCGGTGACAACACCAACGACCACAACCGAAGAATCCACAAGCACCATGGCAGTTACAACACCAACTCAGACAAGCACAGAACAAACAACAACCTCAACAACATCTCAGCTTTCAACCACAAAAGGTAAGACTTACATTATTTAGGTTACGAGAAGTAAAATCGACTATAGCAACAACCTTTCCTCTGATCAATCCGTCTGGTGTATTTATCACACATTTCTGTCTTTTCAGGGTACTGTCTTCAAAATATGGATAGCGAAAATGGTGTAGAGTCAAAAGACAAGACAAGAGGAGATCTCGTCAATGCCAATGACACACACTTGCTAACATTTTCCAAGTTACCAATTGAGCAGGCTGTTGGCAGAAGTGCAGTCTTAGAGCGAGAGTTCACAAACAGTATCAATCTTCGTGGAGTTCTTATTACTTTGAAGAAAACCACATCAAGTGTCACTGCCGGGCAATCAGAAGGAAAGACCACACCAAAGGCTGGTTCAACTGCACCTCAGTCAGTCAAGATCACGTTCACAGTGTTTGTTAAGAAAGTAGACGACACAGATTTCAAGCAAGTAGTGACCGATGATTCAAACGGGGAGGTGAGCGAGAGCACTTAAATACTAATACACATGTTTTACTTGTTTTATATTTTATTTTATAAAATGCGGTCATTGATTAGTATTTTGTAGTAAAGCAAATACCTTCATTGTCCTGTTCACAGTTTACCCTTTCTATTGAGGCCATTCAATCAGAAGTGAAGATATTTTCCATCGACGAACCATTACTACAAGGTATAAAGGAACTCCAGGTCAACTTCATTGATGTCCTAGGTGTGAGTGGAGCAACTATTGAGTTAACCGTCTTGGGATGTGCTGAAGGTAATCTTTTCCTTTTCCCAACGAATGAACGTTTTTTTTTCGCTCATTAAAACTCGGTTTCAGCAAACAGTTAATTTTTTTGGTGCTTCTGTGTTTCATGATTTCAGATCACTCAATAAAAGTTGGTTAACCTTGATCATCACCTCAGATGGATTTAATTAACCTAAAATATTTTTTGCCATTTTAGAAGTCTCGACGACTACACAAACCACAACTAGCACAACCGTTAGCACCACAGCTCCTCAGCTACCAACAACTCCAGGTAATTTAGGTTAACTGATAATCAGACTAGCCTTAAAACTTTAGGTTTTTGCACCGACATACGTGACAAATTTGATACCATTAATAACGTATTTATCTGCAGGTTACTGTTTTGAGAATATGGATGGTGAAGCAGGCCTTCAGGAAAGCTTACAGTCTACCTCAGATCTAATTACTATACAAGTAGAAAATGGCACAACTTACATCAAGTTGGACTACTTGCCTCTCGTTGAAGGAGACAATGATCTGCCCAGTGTTGACGGAAAATTAACACGAACTGCCTTTATCAGAGCAATCAGCATACGGCTTATCTCATCATCACCATCTACGACTGAAACTGAGGAACCTGTGTCTGTGACACTTAAATTCTTCACCAAGAAAGAAACAGACATTGACTTTAAGCCCCTGTTGCTAGAAGGCACGCAAGAAGCCCAGGTGAGAAATTAGAAATACTTTTACACCTTTATTATCAGAGTCAAGTTTCTAACAGTTTGTTAAAAAATGTGTGCACAAAGGGTTAGGAGGACTTTCTGAATTTGTTTAACTATTCTTTCCTCTCAGGTGATCACATTCACACCAGTCAGTAAGCAACCATCGCAGATGCTCCTGAAGAGTGCAGATGGAACCCTTAAAGGGGTTTTGGCATTCCGTGTGTCTGTCCTACAGGTCACCGGTGTTGATTCTGCTACTTTAGAACTACATGTTTTGGGCTGTGCAGAAGGTAAGCTGGTAGTAGCAGGAAAACAGTATTTCAGTCTCTCGAACCTGAGACATTCATTTATAAAACAAATGCTCGATACCTATACGCAACGCTTTGACAGGAATTGTCTTCAGACCCTTTTATTTTCCAAGTATTAAAAAGTATTCTGATACCAATTTTGTCCTTATTTTGGTCGTAGAATTTACCACAACTCAGTTAGCAACTACAACAGTCTCGGTGACAACACCAACGACCACAACCGAAGAATCCACAAGCACCATGGCAGTTACAACACCAACTCAGACAAGCACAGAACAAACAACAACCTCAACAACATCTCAGCTTTCAACCACAAAAGGTAAGACTTACATTATTTAGGTTACGAGAAGTAAAATCGACTATAGCAACAACCTTTCCTCTGATCAATCCGTCTGGTGTATTTATCACACATTTCTGTCTTTTCAGGGTACTGTCTTCAAAATATGGATAGCGAAAATGGTGTAGAGTCAAAAGACAAGACAAGAGGAGATCTCGTCAATGCCAATGACACACACTTGCTAACATTTTCCAAGTTACCAATTGAGCAGGCTGTTGGCAGAAGTGCAGTCTTAGAGCGAGAGTTCACAAACAGTATCAATCTTCGTGGAGTTATTATTACTTTGAAGAAAACCACATCAAGTGTCACTGCCGGGCAATCAGAAGGAAAGACCACACCAAAGGCTGGTTCAACTGCACCTCAGTCAGTCAAGATCACGTTCACAGTGTTTGTTAAGAAAGTAGACGACACAGATTTCAAGCAAGTAGTGACCGATGATTCAAACGGGGAGGTGAGCGAGAGCACTTAAATACTAATACACATGTTTTACTTGTTTTATATTTTATTTTATAAAATGCGGTCATTGATTAGTATTTTGTAGTAAAGCAAATACCTTCATTGTCCTGTTCACAGTTTACCCTTTCTATTGAGGCCATTCAATCAGAAGTGAAGATATTTTCCATCGACGAACCATTACTACAAGGTATAAAGGAACTCCAGGTCAACTTCATTGATGTCCTAGGTGTGAGTGGAGCAACTATTGAGTTAACCGTCTTGGGATGTGCTGAAGGTAATCTTTTCCTTTTCCCAACGAATGAACGGTTTTTTTTCGCTCATTAAAACTCGGTTTCAGCAAACAGTTAATTTTTTTGGTGCTTCTGTGTTTCATGATTTCAGATCACTCAATAAAAGTTGGTTAACCTTGATCATCACCTCAGATGGATTTAATTAACCTAAAATATTTTTTGCCATTTTAGAAGTCTCGACGACTACACAAACCACAACTAGCACAACCGTTAGCACCACAGCTCCTCAGCTACCAACAACTCCAGGTAATTTAGGTTAACTGATAATCAGACTAGCCTTAAAACTTTAGGTTTTTGCACCGACATACGTGACAAATTTGATACCATTAATAACGTATTTATCTGCAGGTTACTGTTTTGAGAATATGGATGGTGAAGCAGGCCTTCAGGAAAGCTTACAGTCTACCTCAGATCTAATTACTATACAAGTAGAAAATGGCACAACTTACATCAAGTTGGACTACTTGCCTCTCGTTGAAGGAGACAATGATCTGCCCAGTGTTGACGGAAAATTAACACGAACTGCCTTTATCAGAGCAATCAGCATACGGCTTATCTCATCATCACCATCTACGACTGAAACTGAGGAACCTGTGTCTGTGACACTTAAATTCTTCACCAAGAAAGAAACAGACATTGACTTTAAGCCCCTCTTGCTAGAAGGCACGCAAGAAGCCCAGGTGAGAAATTAGAAATACTTTTACACCTTTATTATCAGAGTCAAGTTTCTAACAGTTTGTTAAAAAATGTGTGCACAAAGGGTTAGGAGGACTTTCTGAATTTGTTTAACTATTCTTTCCTCTCAGGTGATCACATTCACACCAGTCAGTAAGCAACCATCGCAGATGCTCCTGAAGAGTGCAGATGGAACCCTTAAAGGGGTTTTGGCATTCCGTGTGTCTGTCCTACAGGTCACCGGTGTTGATTCTGCTACTTTAGAACTACATGTTTTGGGCTGTGCAGAAGGTAAGCTGGTAGTAGCAGGAAAACAGTATTTCAGTCTCTCGAACCTGAGACATTCATTTATAAAACAAATGCTCGATACCTATACGCAACGCTTTGACAGGAATTGTCTTCAGACCCTTTTATTTTCCAAGTATTAAAAAGTATTCTGATACCAATTTTGTCCTTATTTTGGTCGTAGAATTTACCACAACTCAGTTAGCAACTACAACAGTCTCGGTGACAACACCAACGACCACAACCGAAGAATCCACAAGCACCATGGCAGTTACAACACCAACTCAGACAAGCACAGAACAAACAACAACCTCAACAACATCTCAGCTTTCAACCACAAAAGGTAAGACTTACATTATTTAGGTTACGAGAAGTAAAATCGACTATAGCAACAACCTTTCCTCTGATCAATCCGTCTGGTGTATTTATCACACATTTCTGTCTTTTCAGGGTACTGTCTTCAAAATATGGATAGCGAAAATGGTGTAGAGTCAAAAGACAAGACAAGAGGAGATCTCGTCAATGCCAATGACACACACTTGCTAACATTTTCCAAGTTACCAATTGAGCAGGCTGTTGGCAGAAGTGCAGTCTTAGAGCGAGAGTTCACAAACAGTATCAATCTTCGTGGAGTTATTATTACTTTGAAGAAAACCACATCAAGTGTCACTGCCGGGCAATCAGAAGGAAAGACCACACCAAAGGCTGGTTCAACTGCACCTCAGTCAGTCAAGATCACGTTCACAGTGTTTGTTAAGAAAGTAGACGACACAGATTTCAAGCAAGTAGTGACCGATGATTCAAACGGGGAGGTGAGCGAGAGCACTTAAATACTAATACACATGTTTTACTTGTTTTATATTTTATTTTATAAAATGCGGTCATTGATTAGTATTTTGTAGTAAAGCAAATACCTTCATTGTCCTGTTCACAGTTTACCCTTTCTATTGAGGCCATTCAATCAGAAGTGAAGATATTTTCCATCGACGAACCATTACTACAAGGTATAAAGGAACTCCAGGTCAACTTCATTGATGTCCTAGGTGTGAGTGGAGCAACTATTGAGTTAACCGTCTTGGGATGTGCTGAAGGTAATCTTTTCCTTTTCCCAACGAATGAACGGTTTTTTTTCGCTCATTAAAACTCGGTTTCAGCAAACAGTTAATTTTTTTGGTGCTTCTGTGTTTCATGATTTCAGATCACTCAATAAAAGTTGGTTAACCTTGATCATCACCTCAGATGGATTTAATTAACCTAAAATATTTTTTGCCATTTTAGAAGTCTCGACGACTACACAAACCACAACTAGCACAACCGTTAGCACCACAGCTCCTCAGCTACCAACAACTCCAGGTAATTTAGGTTAACTGATAATCAGACTAGCCTTAAAACTTTAGGTTTTTGCACCGACATACGTGACAAATTTGATACCATTAATAACGTATTTATCTGCAGGTTACTGTTTTGAGAATATGGATGGTGAAGCAGGCCTTCAGGAAAGCTTACAGTCTACCTCAGATCTAATTACTATACAAGTAGAAAATGGCACAACTTACATCAAGTTGGACTACTTGCCTCTCGTTGAAGGAGACAATGATCTGCCCAGTGTTGACGGAAAATTAACACGAACTGCCTTTATCAGAGCAATCAGCATACGGCTTATCTCATCATCACCATCTACGACTGAAACTGAGGAACCTGTGTCTGTGACACTTAAATTCTTCACCAAGAAAGAAACAGACATTGACTTTAAGCCCCTCTTGCTAGAAGGCACGCAAGAAGCCCAGGTGAGAAATTAGAAATACTTTTACACCTTTATTATCAGAGTCAAGTTTCTAACAGTTTGTTAAAAAATGTGTGCACAAAGGGTTAGGAGGACTTTCTGAATTTGTTTAACTATTCTTTCCTCTCAGGTGATCACATTCACACCAGTCAGTAAGCAACCATCGCAGATGCTCCTGAAGAGTGCAGATGGAACCCTTAAAGGGGTTTTGGCATTCCGTGTGTCTGTCCTACAGGTCACCGGTGTTGATTCTGCTACTTTAGAACTACATGTTTTGGGCTGTGCAGAAGGTAAGCTGGTAGTAGCAGGAAAACAGTATTTCAGTCTCTCGAACCTGAGACATTCATTTATAAAACAAATGCTCGATACCTATACGCAACGCTTTGACAGGAATTGTCTTCAGACCCTTTTATTTTCCAAGTATTAAAAAGTATTCTGATACCAATTTTGTCCTTATTTTGGTCGTAGAATTTACCACAACTCAGTTAGCAACTACAACAGTCTCGGTGACAACACCAACGACCACAACCGAAGAATCCACAAGCACCATGGCAGTTACAACACCAACTCAGACAAGCACAGAACAAACAACAACCTCAACAACATCTCAGCTTTCAACCACAAAAGGTAAGACTTACATTATTTAGGTTACGAGAAGTAAAATCGACTATAGCAACAACCTTTCCTCTGATCAATCCGTCTGGTGTATTTATCACACATTTCTGTCTTTTCAGGGTACTGTCTTCAAAATATGGATAGCGAAAATGGTGTAGAGTCAAAAGACAAGACAAGAGGAGATCTCGTCAATGCCAATGACACACACTTGCTAACATTTTCCAAGTTACCAATTGAGCAGGCTGTTGGCAGAAGTGCAGTCTTAGAGCGAGAGTTCACAAACAGTATCAATCTTCGTGGAGTTATTATTACTTTGAAGAAAACCACATCAAGTGTCACTGCCGGGCAATCAGAAGGAAAGACCACACCAAAGGCTGGTTCAACTGCACCTCAGTCAGTCAAGATCACGTTCACAGTGTTTGTTAAGAAAGTAGACGACACAGATTTCAAGCAAGTAGTGACCGATGATTCAAACGGGGAGGTGAGCGAGAGCACTTAAATACTAATACACATGTTTTACTTGTTTTATATTTTATTTTATAAAATGCGGTCATTGATTAGTATTTTGTAGTAAAGCAAATACCTTCATTGTCCTGTTCACAGTTTACCCTTTCTATTGAGGCCATTCAATCAGAAGTGAAGATATTTTCCATCGACGAACCATTACTACAAGGTATAAAGGAACTCCAGGTCAACTTCATTGATGTCCTAGGTGTGAGTGGAGCAACTATTGAGTTAACCGTCTTGGGATGTGCTGAAGGTAATCTTTTCCTTTTCCCAACGAATGAACGGGTTTTTTTCGCTCATTAAAACTCGGTTTCAGCAAACAGTTAATTTTTTTGGTGCTTCTGTGTTTCATGATTTCAGATCACTCAATAAAAGTTGGTTAACCTTGATCATCACCTCAGATGGATTTAATTAACCTTAAATATTTTTTGCCATTTTAGAAGTCTCGACGACTACACAAACCACAACTAGCACAACCGTTAGCACCACAGCTCCTCAGCTACCAACAACTCCAGGTAATTTAGGTTAACTGATAATCAGACTAGCCTTAAAACTTTAGGTTTTTGCACCGACATACGTGACAAATTTGATACCATTAATAACGTATTTATCTGCAGGTTACTGTTTTGAGAATATGGATGGTGAAGCAGGCCTTCAGGAAAGCTTACAGTCTACCTCAGATCTAATTACTATACAAGTAGAAAATGGCACAACTTACATCAAGTTGGACTACTTGCCTCTCGTTGAAGGAGACAATGATCTGCCCAGTGTTGACGGAAAATTAACACGAACTGCCTTTATCAGAGCAATCAGCATACGGCTTATCTCATCATCACCATCTACGACTGAAACTGAGGAACCTGTGTCTGTGACACTTAAATTCTTCACCAAGAAAGAAACAGACATTGACTTTAAGCCCCTGTTGCTAGAAGGCACGCAAGAAGCCCAGGTGAGAAATTAGAAATACTTTTACACCTTTATTATCAGAGTCAAGTTTCTAACAGTTTGTTAAAAAATGTGTGCACAAAGGGTTAGGAGGACTTTCTGAATTTGTTTAACTATTCTTTCCTCTCAGGTGATCACATTCACACCAGTCAGTAAGCAACCATCGCAGATGCTCCTGAAGAGTGCAGATGGAACCCTTAAAGGGGTTTTGGCATTCCGTGTGTCTGTCCTACAGGTCACCGGTGTTGATTCTGCTTCTTTAGAACTACATGTTTTGGGCTGTGCAGAAGGTAAGCTGGTAGTAGCAGGAAAACAGTATTTCAGTCTCTCGAACCTGAGACATTCATTTATAAAACAAATGCTCGATACCTATACGCAACGCTTTGACAGGAATTGTCTTCAGACCCTTTTATTTTCCAAGTATTAAACAGTATTCTGATACCAATTTTGTCCTTATTTTGGTCGTAGAATTTACCACAACTCAGTTAGCAACTACAACAGTCTCGGTGACAACACCAACGACCACAACCGAAGAATCCACAAGCACCATGGCAGTTACAACACCAACTCAGACAAGCACAGAACAAACAACAACCTCAACAACATCTCAGCTTTCAACCACAAAAGGTAAGACTTACATTATTTAGGTTACGAGAAGTAAAATCGACTACAGCAACAACCTTTCCTCTGATCAATCCGTCTGGTGTATTTATCACACATTTCTGTCTTTTCAGGGTACTGTCTTCAAAATATGGATAGCGAAAATGGTGTAGAGTCAAAAGACAAGACAAGAGGAGATCTCGTCAATGCCAATGACACACACTTGCTAACATTTTCCAAGTTACCAATTGAGCAGGCTGTTGGCAGAAGTGCAGTCTTAGAGCGAGAGTTCACAAACAGTATCAATCTTCGTGGAGTTATTATTACTTTGAAGAAAACCACATCAAGTGTCACTGCCGGGCAATCAGAAGGAAAGACCACACCAAAGGCTGGTTCAACTGCACCTCAGTCAGTCAAGATCACGTTCACAGTGTTTGTTAAGAAAGTAGACGACACAGATTTCAAGCAAGTAGTGACCGATGATTCAAACGGGGAGGTGAGCGAGAGCACTTAAATACTAATACACATGTTTTACTTGTTTTATATTTTATTTTATAAAATGCGGTCATTGATTAGTATTTTGTAGTAAAGCAAATACCTTCATTGTCCTGTTCACAGTTTACCCTTTCTATTGAGGCCATTCAATCAGAAGTGAAGATATTTTCCATCGACGAACCATTACTACAAGGTATAAAGGAACTCCAGGTCAACTTCATTGATGTCCTAGGTGTGAGTGGAGCAACTATTGAGTTCACCGTCTTGGGATGTGCTGAAGGTAATCTTTTCCTTTTCCCAACGAATGAACGTTTTTTTTTCGCTCATTAAAACTCGGTTTCAGCAAACAGTTAATTTTTTGGGTGCTTCTGTGTTTCATGATTTCAGATCACTCAATAAAAGTTGGTTAACCTTGATCATCACCTCAGATGGATTTAATTAACCTAAAATATTTTTTGCCATTTTAGAAGTCTCGACGACTACACAAACCACAACTAGCACAACCGTTAGCACCACAGCTCCTCAGCTACCAACAACTCCAGGTAATTTAGGTTAACTGATAATCAGACTAGCCTTAAAACTTTAGGTTTTTTGCACCGACATACGTGACAAATTTGATACCATTAATAACGTATTTATCTGCAGGTTACTGTTTTGAGAATATGGATGGTGAAGCAGGCCTTCAGGAAAGCTTACAGTCTACCTCAGATCTAATTACTATACAAGTAGAAAATGGCACAACTTACATCAAGTTGGACTACTTGCCTCTCGTTGAAGGAGACAATGATCTGCCCAGTGTTGACGGAAAATTAACACGAACTGCCTTTATCAGAGCAATCAGCATACGGCTTATCTCATCATCACCATCTACGACTGAAACTGAGGAACCTGTGTCTGTGACACTTAAATTCTTCACCAAGAAAGAAACAGACATTGACTTTAAGCCCCTGTTGCTAGAAGGCACGCAAGAAGCCCAGGTGAGAAATTAGAAATACTTTTACACCTTTATTATCAGAGTCAAGTTTCTAACAGTTTGTTAAAAAATGTGTGCACAAAGGGTTAGGAGGACTTTCTGAATTTGTTTAACTATTCTTTCCTCTCAGGTGATCACATTCACACCAGTCAGTAAGCAACCATCGCAGATGCTCCTGAAGAGTGCAGATGGAACCCTTAAAGGGGTTTTGGCATTCCGTGTGTCTGTCCTACAGGTCACCGGTGTTGATTCTGCTACTTTAGAACTACATGTTTTGGGCTGTGCAGAAGGTAAGCTGGTAGTAGCAGGAAAACAGTATTTCAGTCTCTCGAACCTGAGACATTCATTTATAAAACAAATGCTCGATACCTATACGCAACGCTTTGACAGGAATTGTCTTCAGACCCTTTTATTTTCCAAGTATTAAACAGTATTCTGATACCAATTTTGTCCTTATTTTGGTCGTAGAATTTACCACAACTCAGTTAGCAACTACAACAGTCTCGGTGACAACACCAACGACCACAACCGAAGAATCCACAAGCACCATGGCAGTTACAACACCAACTCAGACAAGCACAGAACAAACAACAACCTCAACAACATCTCAGCTTTCAACCACAAAAGGTAAGACTTACATTATTTAGGTTACGAGAAGTAAAATCGACTACAGCAACAACCTTTCCTCTGATCAATCCGTCTGGTGTATTTATCACACATTTCTGTCTTTTCAGGGTACTGTCTTCAAAATATGGATAGCGAAAATGGTGTAGAGTCAAAAGACAAGACAAGAGGAGATCTCGTCAATGCCAATGACACACACTTGCTAACATTTTCCAAGTTACCAATTGAGCAGGCTGTTGGCAGAAGTGCAGTCTTAGAGCGAGAGTTCACAAACAGTATCAATCTTCGTGGAGTTATTATTACTTTGAAGAAAACCACATCAAGTGTCACTGCCGGGCAATCAGAAGGAAAGACCACACCAAAGGCTGGTTCAACTGCACCTCAGTCAGTCAAGATCACGTTCACAGTGTTTGTTAAGAAAGTAGACGACACAGATTTCAAGCAAGTAGTGACCGATGATTCAAACGGGGAGGTGAGCGAGAGCACTTAAATACTAATACACATGTTTTACTTGTTTTATATTTTATTTTATAAAATGCGGTCATTGATTAGTATTTTGTAGTAAAGCAAATACCTTCATTGTCCTGTTCACAGTTTACCCTTTCTATTGAGGCCATTCAATCAGAAGTGAAGATATTTTCCATCGACGAACCATTACTACAAGGTATAAAGGAACTCCAGGTCAACTTCATTGATGTCCTAGGTGTGAGTGGAGCAACTATTGAGTTCACCGTCTTGGGATGTGCTGAAGGTAATCTTTTCCTTTTCCCAACGAATGAACGGTTTTTTTTCGCTCATTAAAACTCGGTTTCAGCAAACAGTTAATTTTTTGGGTGCTTCTGTGTTTCATGATTTCAGATCACTCAATAAAAGTTGGTTAACCTTGATCATCACCTCAGATGGATTTAATTAACCTAAAATATTTTTTGCCATTTTAGAAGTCTCGACGACTACACAAACCACAACTAGCACAACCGTTAGCACCACAGCTCCTCAGCTACCAACAACTCCAGGTAATTTAGGTTAACTGATAATCAGACTAGCCTTAAAACTTTAGGTTTTTTGCACCGACATACGTGACAAATTTGATACCATTAATAACGTATTTATCTGCAGGTTACTGTTTTGAGAATATGGATGGTGAAGCAGGCCTTCAGGAAAGCTTACAGTCTACCTCAGATCTAATTACTATACAAGTAGAAAATGGCACAACTTACATCAAGTTGGACTACTTGCCTCTCGTTGAAGGAGACAATGATCTGCCCAGTGTTGACGGAAAATTAACACGAACTGCCTTTATCATAGCAATCAGCATACGGCTTATCTCATCATCACCATCTACGACTGAAACTGAGGAACCTGTGTCTGTGACACTTAAATTCTTCACCAAGAAAGAAACAGACATTGACTTTAAGCCCCTGTTGCTAGAAGGCACGCAAGAAGCCCAGGTGAGAAATTAGAAATACTTTTACACCTTTATTATCAGAGTCAAGTTTCTAACAGTTTGTTAAAAAATGTGTGCACAAAGGGTTAGGAGGACTTTCTGAATTTGTTTAACTATTCTTTCCTCTCAGGTGATCACATTCACACCAGTCAGTAAGCAACCATCGCAGATGCTCCTGAAGAGTGCAGATGGAACCCTTAAAGGGGTTTTGGCATTCCGTGTGTCTGTCCTACAGGTCACCGGTGTTGATTCTGCTACTTTAGAACTACATGTTTTGGGCTGTGCAGAAGGTAAGCTGGTAGTAGCAGGAAAACAGTATTTCAGTCTCTCGAACCTGAGACATTCATTTATAAAACAAATGCTCGATACCTATACGCAACGCTTTGACAGGAATTGTCTTCAGACCCTTTTATTTTCCAAGTATTAAAAAGTATTCTGATACCAATTTTGTCCTTATTTTGGTCGTAGAATTTACCACAACTCAGTTAGCAACTACAACAGTCTCGGTGACAACACCAACGACCACAACCGAAGAATCCACAAGCACCATGGCAGTTACAACACCAACTCAGACAAGCACAGAACAAACAACAACCTCAACAACATCTCAGCTTTCAACCACAAAAGGTAAGACTTACATTATTTAGGTTACGAGAAGTAAAATCGACTACAGCAACAACCTTTCCTCTGATCAATCCGTCTGGTGTATTTATCACACATTTCTGTCTTTTCAGGGTACTGTCTTCAAAATATGGATAGCGAAAATGGTGTAGAGTCAAAAGACAAGACAAGAGGAGATCTCGTCAATGCCAATGACACACACTTGCTAACATTTTCCAAGTTACCAATTGAGCAGGCTGTTGGCAGAAGTGCAGTCTTAGAGCGAGAGTTCACAAACAGTATCAATCTTCGTGGAGTTATTATTACTTTGAAGAAAACCACATCAAGTGTCACTGCCGGGCAATCAGAAGGAAAGACCACACCAAAGGCTGGTTCAACTGCACCTCAGTCAGTCAAGATCACGTTCACAGTGTTTGTTAAGAAAGTAGACGACACAGATTTCAAGCAAGTAGTGACCGATGATTCAAACGGGGAGGTGAGCGAGAGCACTTAAATACTAATACACATGTTTTACTTGTTTTATATTTTATTTTATAAAATGCGGTCATTGATTAGTATTTTGTAGTAAAGCAAATACCTTCATTGTCCTGTTCACAGTTTACCCTTTCTATTGAGGCCATTCAATCAGAAGTGAAGATATTTTCCATCGACGAACCATTACTACAAGGTATAAAGGAACTCCAGGTCAACTTCATTGATGTCCTAGGTGTGAGTGGAGCAACTATTGAGTTAACCGTCTTGGGATGTGCTGAAGGTAATCTTTTCCTTTTCCCAACGAATGAACGTTTTTTTTTCGCTCATTAAAACTCGGTTTCAGCAAACAGTTAATTTTTTGGGTGCTTCTGTGTTTCATGATTTCAGATCACTCAATAAAAGTTGGTTAACCTTGATCATCACCTCAGATGGATTTAATTAACCTAAAATATTTTTTGCCATTTTAGAAGTCTCGACGACTACACAAACCACAACTAGCACAACCGTTAGCACCACAGCTCCTCAGCTACCAACAACTCCAGGTAATTTAGGTTAACTGATAATCAGACTAGCCTTAAAACTTTAGGTTTTTTGCACCGACATACGTGACAAATTTGATACCATTAATAACGTATTTATCTGCAGGTTACTGTTTTGAGAATATGGATGGTGAAGCAGGCCTTCAGGAAAGCTTACAGTCTACCTCAGATCTAATTACTATACAAGTAGAAAATGGCACAACTTACATCAAGTTGGACTACTTGCCTCTCGTTGAAGGAGACAATGATCTGCCCAGTGTTGACGGAAAATTAACACGAACTGCCTTTATCAGAGCAATCAGCATACGGCTTATCTCATCATCACCATCTACGACTGAAACTGAGGAACCTGTGTCTGTGACACTTAAATTCTTCACCAAGAAAGAAACAGACATTGACTTTAAGCCCCTGTTGCTAGAAGGCACGCAAGAAGCCCAGGTGAGAAATTAGAAATACTTTTACACCTTTATTATCAGAGTCAAGTTTCTAACAGTTTGTTAAAAAATGTGTGCACAAAGGGTTAGGAGGACTTTCTGAATTTGTTTAACTATTCTTTCCTCTCAGGTGATCACATTCACACCAGTCAGTAAGCAACCATCGCAGATGCTCCTGAAGAGTGCAGATGGAACCCTTAAAGGGGTTTTGGCATTCCGTGTGTCTGTCCTACAGGTCACCGGTGTTGATTCTGCTACTTTAGAACTACATGTTTTGGGCTGTGCAGAAGGTAAGCTGGTAGTAGCAGGAAAACAGTATTTCAGTCTCTCGAACCTGAGACATTCATTTATAAAACAAATGCTCGATACCTATACGCAACGCTTTGACAGGAATTGTCTTCAGACCCTTTTATTTTCCAAGTATTAAAAAGTATTCTGATACCAATTTTGTCCTTATTTTGGTCGTAGAATTTACCACAACTCAGTTAGCAACTACAACAATCTCGGTGACAACACCAACGACCACAACCGAAGAATCCACAAGCACCATGGCAGTTACAACACCAACTCAGACAAGCACAGAACAAACAACAACCTCAACAACATCTCAGCTTTCAACCACAAAAGGTAAGACTTACATTATTTAGGTTACGAGAAGTAAAATCGACTATAGCAACAACCTTTCCTCTGATCAATCCGTCTGGTGTATTTATCACACATTTCTGTCTTTTCAGGGTACTGTCTTCAAAATATGGATAGCGAAAATGGTGTAGAGTCAAAAGACAAGACAAGAGGAGATCTCGTCAATGCCAATGACACACACTTGCTAACATTTTCCAAGTTACCAATTGAGCAGGCTGTTGGCAGAAGTGCAGTCTTAGAGCGAGAGTTCACAAACAGTATCAATCTTCGTGGAGTTATTATTACTTTGAAGAAAACCACATCAAGTGTCACTGCCGGGCAATCAGAAGGAAAGACCACACCAAAGGCTGGTTCAACTGCACCTCAGTCAGTCAAGATCACGTTCACAGTGTTTGTTAAGAAAGTAGACGACACAGATTTCAAGCAAGTAGTGACCGATGATTCAAACGGGGAGGTGAGCGAGAGCACTTAAATACTAATACACATGTTTTACTTGTTTTATATTTTATTTTATAAAATGCGGTCATTGATTAGTATTTTGTAGTAAAGCAAATACCTTCATTGTCCTGTTCACAGTTTACCCTTTCTATTGAGGCCATTCAATCAGAAGTGAAGATATTTTCCATCGACGAACCATTACTACAAGGTATAAAGGAACTCCAGGTCAACTTCATTGATGTCCTAGGTGTGAGTGGAGCAACTATTGAGTTAACCGTCTTGGGATGTGCTGAAGGTAATCTTTTCCTTTTCCCAACCAATGAACGTTTTTTTTTCGCTCATTAAAACTCGGTTTCAGCAAACAGTTAATTTTTTTGGTGCTTCTGTGTTTCATGAATTCAGATCACTCAATAAAAGTTGGTTAACCTTGATCATCACCTCAGATGGATTTAATTAACCTAAAATATTTTTTGCCATTTTAGAAGTCTCGACGACTACACAAACCACAACTAGCACAACCGTTAGCACCACAGCTCCTCAGCTACCAACAACTCCAGGTAATTTAGGTTAACTGATAATCAGACTAGCCTTAAAACTTTAGGTTTTTGCACCGACATACGTGACAAATTTGATACCATTAATAACGTATTTATCTGCAGGTTACTGTTTTGAGAATATGGATGGTGAAGCAGGCCTTCAGGAAAGCTTACAGTCTACCTCAGATCTAATTACTATACAAGTAGAAAATGGCACAACTTACATCAAGTTGGACTACTTGCCTCTCGTTGAAGGAGACAATGATCTGCCCAGTGTTGACGGAAAATTAACACGAACTGCCTTTATCAGAGCAATCAGCATACGGCTTATCTCATCATCACCATCTACGACTGAAACTGAGGAACCTGTGTCTGTGACACTTAAATTCTTCACCAAGAAAGAAACAGACATTGACTTTAAGCCCCTGTTGCTAGAAGGCACGCAAGAAGCCCAGGTGAGAAATTAGAAATACTTTTACACCTTTATTATCAGAGTCAAGTTTCTAACAGTTTGTTAAAAAATGTGTGCACAAAGGGTGAGGAGGACTTTCTGAATTTGTTTAACTATTCTTTCCTCTCAGGTGATCACATTCACACCAGTCAGTAAGCAACCATCGCAGATGCTCCTGAAGAGTGCAGATGGAACCCTTAAAGGGGTTTTGGCATTCCGTGTGTCTGTCCTACAGGTCACCGGTGTTGATTCTGCTACTTTAGAACTACATGTTTTGGGCTGTGCAGAAGGTAAGCTGGTAGTAGCAGGAAAACAGTATTTCAGTCTCTCGAACCTGAGACATTCATTTATAAAACAAATGCTCGATACCTATACGCAACGCTTTGACAGGAATTGTCTTCAGACCCTTTTATTTTCCAAGTATTAAAAAGTATTCTGATACCAATTTTGTCCTTATTTTGGTCGTAGAATTTACCACAACTCAGTTAGCAACTACAACAGTCTCGGTGACAACACCAACGACCACAACCGAAGAATCCACAAGCACCATGGCAGTTACAACACCAACTCAGACAAGCACAGAACAAACAACAACCTCAACAACATCTCAGCTTTCAACCACAAAAGGTAAGACTTACATTATTTAGGTTACGAGAAGTAAAATCGACTATAGCAACAACCTTTCCTCTGATCAATCCGTCTGGTGTATTTATCACACATTTCTGTCTTTTCAGGGTACTGTCTTCAAAATATGGATAGCGAAAATGGTGTAGAGTCAAAAGACAAGACAAGAGGAGATCTCGTCAATGCCAATGACACACACTTGCTAACATTTTCCAAGTTACCAATTGAGCAGGCTGTTGGCAGAAGTGCAGTCTTAGAGCGAGAGTTCACAAACAGTATCAATCTTCGTGGAGTTATTATTACTTTGAAGAAAACCACATCAAGTGTCACTGCCGGGCAATCAGAAGGAAAGACCACACCAAAGGCTGGTTCAACTGCACCTCAGTCAGTCAAGATCACGTTCACAGTGTTTGTTAAGAAAGTAGACGACACAGATTTCAAGCAAGTAGTGACCGATGATTCAAACGGGGAGGTGAGCGAGAGCACTTAAATACTAATACACATGTTTTACTTGTTTTATATTTTATTTTATAAAATGCGGTCATTGATTAGTATTTTGTAGTAAAGCAAATACCTTCATTGTCCTGTTCACAGTTTACCCTTTCTATTGAGGCCATTCAATCAGAAGTGAAGATATTTTCCATCGACGAACCATTACTACAAGGTATAAAGGAACTCCAGGTCAACTTCATTGATGTCCTAGGTGTGAGTGGAGCAACTATTGAGTTCACCGTCTTGGGATGTGCTGAAGGTAATACATTCCTAGTAGAAGGGAAAGAATGTTCTTCTTTTATTAAAAGAATCGGCGTGTCGTGGCAGAGCGGATAAGAGCACCGGACTCAAGCTGTGTTTTTCAGATCAGCAGAGTGTTGGTTCGAGTCCAAGTCGTGACACTTGTTTCCTTTAAGCAAAACACTTAACCATTATTGCTTTGTCTTTCGGATTGTACGTAACGCCGTTGGATCCATGTGTTGTGTAGTGCATGTACAAGAACCCAGTGCACTTATCGAAAAGAGAAGGGGTTCGCCCCGGTGTTCCTGGTGTGATTGGCTGGAAATTGCGCAACAGCACCTTGTCGGCCATTACATGGTGCTATGTAAAGGAATAGGTCTCATACTTGAAAACGTAGCTCCACATACCTTGCAGGAAAATAGTGACTTTTGAAGCGCCTTGAGTGTCAATGAGCAACATATATGTGCGCTGTATAAGAAGCCACTAGGCCTATTATTATTATTATTAGATCGAGCAGACGCTCTGGTTATTTGTTTGTTTGTTTGTTTGTTTGTTTGTTTGTTTGTTTGTTTGTGGAGTTTTTTGGGGGGTGTATTTTTTAGGGGGGAGATGGGTTCTGTCATAAATTCCTGTGTTCAGATCAATCAATGCACATTATTTGTTAGCATTGCACATCAGCACATAATGGTATTACTTGCCTTAAAGTCCTTTGTGACACAACGTCTTGTTCTGTTATCCAGAAGGGTTTTTGGATTTTTAATTTCCATAACAGTGTTTGATATCATTGCATTTTTGTGTACTACCACTTTAAACTATACATAATATACAGAAAATACAGAATATTGTTCGAAGATCAACTAATTACTGACCAGTCACTTTTTGCTTTTCCAGAGTTCACAACAACTGAATACAAAATGACTGAATCCCCTACAACTCAAGGTAGAAAAATCTTATTTATTTAAAAAAGAGTCTTGACAACAAGAGCAAGTTAATATATTAAGAAAAACGAACGAAAACGAATACAAATTCAATTTCTTTTGTTTGAATGTTTAAAAAAAATTGATTAACCCTTTAGGTCTGCTAACTGGAGAAACTTATCAGGTTCCTACTACGACCAGAAGCCCACGTAGGCCTACTAGTAAGTAAATCCATGCACCAATTAAAATGTTATTGTTTTTTGTAATGCATGGTGGATCATTTCATTGTTACAAATGTTTTAATACGTATTTTGGCTTCAATAAAGTCAACCAAGTTAGTTTAATTTCAGAAGATGTCACATTCTGCTTATTGAATATGCACTTAATGAATTGTTCTCAATTGTCTTTTTCGTTTATTCAAAATTAATAGCAAGAAAAACCACAACAACAAGCACAACTGTTAGCACCATAGCTCCTCAGCTACCAACAACTCCAGGTAATTTAGGTTAACTGATAATCAGACTAGCCTTAAATCTTTAGGTTTTTGCACCGACATACGTGACAAATTTGATACCATTAATAACGTATTTATCTGCAGGTTACTGTTTGGAGAATATGGATGGTGAAGCAGGCCTTCAGGAAAGCTTAATGTCTACCTCAGATCTAATTACTATACAAGTAGAAAATGGCACAACTTACATCACGTTGGACAGCTTGCCTCTCGTTGAAGGAGACAATGATCTGCCCAGTGTTGACGGAAAATTAACACGAACTGCCTTTATCAGAGCAATCAGCATACGGCTTATCTCATCATCACCATCTACGACTGAAACTGAGGAACCTGTGTCTGTGACACTTAAATTCTTCACCAAGAAAGAAACAGACATTGACTTTAAGCCCCTGTTGCTAGAAGGCACGCAAGAAGCCCAGGTGAGAAATTAGAAATACTTTTACACCTTTATTATCAGAGTCAAGTTTCTAACAGTTTGTTAAAAAATGTGTGCACAAAGGGTTAGGAGGACTTTCTGAATTTGTTTAACTATTCTTTCCTCTCAGGTGATCACATTCACACCAGTCAGTAAGCAACCATCGCAGATGCTCCTGAAGAGTGCAGATGGAACCCTTAAAGGGGTTTTGGCATTCCGTGTGTCTGTCCTACAGGTCACCGGTGTTGATTCTGCTACTTTAGAACTACATGTTTTGGGCTGTGCAGAAGGTAAGCTGGTAGTAGCAGGAAAACAGTATTTCAGTCTCTCGAACCTGAGACATTCATTTATAAAACAAATGCTCGATACCTATACGCAACGCTTTGACAGGAATTGTCTTCAGACCCTTTTATTTTCCAAGTATTAAAAAGTATTCTGATACCAATTTTGTCCTTATTTTGGTCGTAGAATTTACCACAACTCAGTTAGCAACTACAACAGTCTCGGTGACAACACCAACGACCACAACCGAAGAATCCACAAGCACCATGGCAGTTACAACACCAACTCAGACAAGCACAGAACAAACAACAACCTCAACAACATCTCAGCTTTCAACCACAAAAGGTAAGACTTACATTATTTAGGTTACGAGAAGTAAAATCGACTATAGCAACAACCTTTCCTCTGATCAATCCGTCTGGTGTATTTATCACACATTTCTGTCTTTTCAGGGTACTGTCTTCAAAATATGGATAGCGAAAATGGTGTAGAGTCAAAAGACAAGACAAGAGGAGATCTCGTCAATGCCAATGACACACACTTGCTAACATTTTCCAAGTTACCAATTGAGCAGGCTGTTGGCAGAAGTGCAGTCTTAGAGCGAGAGTTCACAAACAGTATCAATCTTCGTGGAGTTATTATTACTTTGAAGAAAACCACATCAAGTGTCACTGCCGGGCAATCAGAAGGAAAGACCACACCAAAGGCTGGTTCAACTGCACCTCAGTCAGTCAAGATCACGTTCACAGTGTTTGTTAAGAAAGTAGACGACACAGATTTCAAGCAAGTAGTGACCGATGATTCAAACGGGGAGGTGAGCGAGAGCACTTAAATACTAATACACATGTTTTACTTGTTTTATATTTTATTTTATAAAATGCGGTCATTGATTAGTATTTTGTAGTAAAGCAAATACCTTCATTGTCCTGTTCACAGTTTACCCTTTCTATTGAGGCCATTCAATCAGAAGTGAAGATATTTTCCATCGACGAACCATTACTACAAGGTATAAAGGAACTCCAGGTCAACTTCATTGATGTCCTAGGTGTGAGTGGAGCAACTATTGAGTTAACCGTCTTGGGATGTGCTGAAGGTAATCTTTTCCTTTTCCCAACGAATGAACGTGTTTTTTCGCTCATTAAAACTCGGTTTCAGCAAACAGTTAATTTTTTTGGTGCTTCTGTGTTTCATGATTTCAGATCACTCAATAAAAGTTGGTTAACCTTGATCATCACCTCAGATGGATTTAATTAACCTAAAATATTTTTTGCCATTTTAGAAGTCTCGACGACTACACAAACCACAACTAGCACAACCGTTAGCACCACAGCTCCTCAGCTACCAACAACTCCAGGTAATTTAGGTTAACTGATAATCAGACTAGCCTTAAAACTTTAGGTTTTTGCACCGACATACGTGACAAATTTGATACCATTAATAACGTATTTATCTGCAGGTTACTGTTTTGAGAATATGGATGGTGAAGCAGGCCTTCAGGAAAGCTTACAGTCTACCTCAGATCTAATTACTGTACAAGTAGAAAATGGCACAACTTACATCAAGTTGGACTACTTGCCTCTCGTTGAAGGAGACAATGATCTGCCCAGTGTTGACGGAAAATTAACACGAACTGCCTTTATCAGAGCAATCAGCATACGGCTTATCTCATCATCACCATCTACGACTGAAACTGAGGAACCTGTGTCTGTGACACTTAAATTCTTCACCAAGAAAGAAACAGACATTGACTTTAAGCCCCTGTTGCTAGAAGGCACGCAAGAAGCCCAGGTGAGAAATTAGAAATACTTTTACACCTTTATTATCAGAGTCAAGTTTCTAACAGTTTGTTAAAAAATGTGTGCACAAAGGGTTAGGAGGACTTTCTGAATTTGTTTAACTATTCTTTCCTCTCAGGTGATCACATTCACACCAGTCAGTAAACAACCATCGCAGATGCTCCTGAAGAGTGCAGATGGAACCCTTAAAGGGGTTTTGACATTCCGTGTGTCTGTCCTACAGGTCACCGGTGTTGATTCTGCTACTTTAGAACTACATGTTTTGGGCTGTGCAGAAGGTAAGCTGGTAGTAGCAGGAAAACAGTATTTCAGTCTCTCGAACCTGAGACATTCATTTATAAAACAAATGCTCGATACCTATACGCAACGCTTTGACAGGAATTGTCTTCAGACCCTTTTATTTTCCAAGTATTAAAAAGTATTCTGATACCAATTTTGTCCTTATTTTGGTCGTAGAATTTACCACAACTCAGTTAGCAACTACAACAGTCTCGGTGACAACACCAACGACCACAACCGAAGAATCCACAAGCACCATGGCAGTTACAACACCAACTCAGACAAGCACAGAACAAACAACAACCTCAACAACATCTCAGCTTTCAAGCACAAAAGGTAAGACTTACATTATTTAGGTTACGAGAAGTAAAATCGACTATAGCAACAACCTTTCCTCTGATCAATCCGTCTGGTGTATTTATCACACATTTCTGTCTTTTCAGGGTACTGTCTTCAAAATATGGATAGCGAAAATGGTGTAGAGTCAAAAGACAAGACAAGAGGAGATCTCGTCAATGCCAATGACACACACTTGCTAACATTTTCCAAGTTACCAATTGAGCAGGCTGTTGGCAGAAGTGCAGTCTTAGAGCGAGAGTTCACAAACAGTATCAATCTTCGTGGAGTTATTATTACTTTGAAGAAAACCACATCAAGTGTCACTGCCGGGCAATCAGAAGGAAAGACCACACCAAAGGCTGGTTCAACTGCACCTCAGTCAGTCAAGATCACGTTCACAGTGTTTGTTAAGAAAGTAGACGACACAGATTTCAAGCAAGTAGTGACCGATGATTCAAACGGGGAGGTGAGCGAGAGCACTTAAATACTAATACACATGTTTTACTTGTTTTATATTTTATTTTATAAAATGCGGTCATTGATTAGTATTTTGTAGTAAAGCAAATACCTTCATTGTCCTGTTCACAGTTTACCCTTTCTATTGAGGCCATTCAATCAGAAGTGAAGATATTTTCCATCGACGAACCATTACTACAAGGTATAAAGGAACTCCAGGTCAACTTCATTGATGTCCTAGGTGTGAGTGGAGCAACTATTGAGTTAACCGTCTTGGGATGTGCTGAAGGTAATCTTTTCCTTTTCCCAACGAATGAACGTTTTTTTTTCGCTCATTAAAACTCGGTTTCAGCAAACAGTTAATTTTTTGGGTGCTTCTGTGTTTCATGATTTCAGATCACTCAATAAAAGTTGGTTAACCTTGATCATCACCTCAGATGGATTTAATTAACCTAAAATATTTTTTGCCATTTTAGAAGTCTCGACGACTACACAAACCACAACTAGCACAACCGTTAGCACCACAGCTCCTCAGCTACCAACAACTCCAGGTAATTTAGGTTAACTGATAATCAGACTAGCCTTAAAACTTTAGGTTTTTGCACCGACATACGTGACAAATTTGATACCATTAATAACGTATTTATCTGCAGGTTACTGTTTTGAGAATATGGATGGTGAAGCAGGCCTTCAGGAAAGCTTACAGTCTACCTCAGATCTAATTACTATACAAGTAGAAAATGGCACAACTTACATCAAGTTGGACTACTTGCCTCTCGTTGAAGGAGACAATGATCTGCCCAGTGTTGACGGAAAATTAACACGAACTGCCTTTATCAGAGCAATCAGCATACGGCTTATCTCATCATCACCATCTACGACTGAAACTGAGGAACCTGTGTCTGTGACACTTAAATTCTTCACCAAGAAAGAAACAGACATTGACTTTAAGCCCCTGTTGCTAGAAGGCACGCAAGAAGCCCAGGTGAGAAATTAGAAATACTTTTACACCTTTATTATCAGAGTCAAGTTTCTAACAGTTTGTTAAAAAATGTGTGCACAAAGGGTTAGGAGGACTTTCTGAATTTGTTTAACTATTCTTTCCTCTCAGGTGATCACATTCACACCAGTCAGTAAGCAACCATCGCAGATGCTCCTGAAGAGTGCAGATGGAACCCTTAAAGGGGTTTTGGCATTCCGTGTGTCTGTCCTACAGGTCACCGGTGTTGATTCTGCTACTTTAGAACTACATGTTTTGGGCTGTGCAGAAGGTAAGCTGGTAGTAGCAGGAAAACAGTATTTCAGTCTCTCGAACCTGAGACATTCATTTATAAAACAAATGCTCGATACCTATACGCAACGCTTTGACAGGAATTGTCTTCAGACCCTTTTATTTTCCAAGTATTAAAAAGTATTCTGATACCAATTTTGTCCTTATTTTGGTCGTAGAATTTACCACAACTCAGTTAGCAACTACAACAGTCTCGGTGACAACACCAACGACCACAACCGAAGAATCCACAAGCACCATGGCAGTTACAACACCAACTCAGACAAGCACAGAACAAACAACAACCTCAACAACATCTCAGCTTTCAACCACAAAAGGTAAGACTTACATTATTTAGGTTACGAGAAGTAAAATCGACTATAGCAACAACCTTTCCTCTGATCAATCCGTCTGGTGTATTTATCACACATTTCTGTCTTTTCAGGGTACTGTCTTCAAAATATGGATAGCGAAAATGGTGTAGAGTCAAAAGACAAGACAAGAGGAGATCTCGTCAATGCCAATGACACACACTTGCTAACATTTTCCAAGTTACCAATTGAGCAGGCTGTTGGCAGAAGTGCAGTCTTAGAGCGAGAGTTCACAAACAGTATCAATCTTCGTGGAGTTATTATTACTTTGAAGAAAACCACATCAAGTGTCACTGCCGGGCAATCAGAAGGAAAGACCACACCAAAGGCTGGTTCAACTGCACCTCAGTCAGTCAAGATCACGTTCACAGTGTTTGTTAAGAAAGTAGACGACACAGATTTCAAGCAAGTAGTGACCGATGATTCAAACGGGGAGGTGAGCGAGAGCACTTAAATACT
Source organism: Leptasterias polaris (assembly GCA_037783415.1). Taxonomy (NCBI): domain Eukaryota; kingdom Metazoa; phylum Echinodermata; class Asteroidea; order Forcipulatida; family Asteriidae; genus Leptasterias; species Leptasterias polaris. Next base: position 4,627,041 of record JAZGTN010000025.1, on the reverse strand, counting down.
AATACACATGTTTTACTTGTTTTATATTTTATTTTATAAAATGCGGTCATTGATTAGTATTTTGTAGTAAAGCAAATACCTTCATTGTCCTGTTCACAGTTTACCCTTTCTATTGAGGCCATTCAATCAGAAGTGAAGATATTTTCCATCGACGAACCATTACTACAAGGTATAAAGGAACTCCAGGTCAACTTCATTGATGTCCTAGGTGTGAGTGGAGCAACTATTGAGTTCACCGTCTTGGGATGTGCTGAAGGTAATACATTCCTAGTAGAAGGGAAAGAATGTTCTTCTTTTATTAAAAGAATCGGCGTGTCGTGGCAGAGCGGATAAGAGCACCGGACTCAAGCTGTGTTTTTCAGATCAGCAGAGTGTTGGTTCGAGTCCAAGTCGTGACACTTGTTTCCTTTAAGCAAAACACTTAACCATTATTGCTTTGTCTTTCGGATTGTACGTAACGCCGTTGGATCCATGTGTTGTGTAGTGCATGTACAAGAACCCAGTGCACTTATCGAAAAGAGAAGGGGTTCGCCCCGGTGTTCCTGGTGTGATTGGCTGGAAATTGCGCAACAGCACCTTGTCGGCCATTACATGGTGCTATGTAAAGGAATAGGTCTCATACTTGAAAACGTAGCTCCACATACCTTGCAGGAAAATAGTGACTTTTGAAGCGCCTTGAGTGTCAATGAGCAACATATATGTGCGCTGTATAAGAAGCCACTAGGCCTATTATTATTATTATTAGATCGAGCAGACGCTCTGGTTATTTGTTTGTTTGTTTGTTTGTTTGTTTGTTTGTTTGTTTGTGGAGTTTTTTGGGGGGTGTATTTTTTAGGGGGGAGATGGGTTCTGTCATAAATTCCTGTGTTCAGATCAATCAATGCACATTATTTGTTAGCATTGCACATCAGCACATAATGGTATTACTTGCCTTAAAGTCCTTTGTGACACAACGTCTTGTTCTGTTATCCAGAAGGGTTTTTGGATTTTTAATTTCCATAACAGTGTTTGATATCATTGCATTTTTGTGTACTACCACTTTAAACTATACATAATATACAGAAAATACAGAATATTGTTCGAAGATCAACTAATTACTGACCAGTCACTTTTTGCTTTTCCAGAGTTCACAACAACTGAATACAAAATGACTGAATCCCCTACAACTCAAGGTAGAAAAATCTTATTTATTTAAAAAAGAGTCTTGACAACAAGAGCAAGTTAATATATTAAGAAAAACGAACGAAAACGAATACAAATTCAATTTCTTTTGTTTGAATGTTTAAAAAAAATTGATTAACCCTTTAGGTCTGCTAACTGGAGAAACTTATCAGGTTCCTACTACGACCAGAAGCCCACGTAGGCCTACTAGTAAGTAAATCCATGCACCAATTAAAATGTTATTGTTTTTTGTAATGCATGGTGGATCATTTCATTGTTACAAATGTTTTAATACGTATTTTGGCTTCAATAAAGTCAACCAAGTTAGTTTAATTTCAGAAGATGTCACATTCTGCTTATTGAATATGCACTTAATGAATTGTTCTCAATTGTCTTTTTCGTTTATTCAAAATTAATAGCAAGAAAAACCACAACAACAAGCGTAACTGTTAGCACCATAGCTCCTCAGCTACCAACAACTCCAGGTAATTTACGTTAACTGATAATCAGACTAGCCTTAAATCTTTAGGTTTTTGCACCGACATACGTGACAAATTTGATACCATTAATAACGTATTTATCTGCAGGTTACTGTTTGGAGAATATGGATGGTGAAGCAGGCCTTCAGGAAAGCTTAATGTCTACCTCAGATCTAATTACTATACAAGTAGAAAATGGCACAACTTACATCACGTTGGACAGCTTGCCTCTCGTTGAAGGAGACAATGATCTGCCCAGTGTTGACGGAAAATTAACACGAACTGCCTTTATCAGAGCAATCAGCATACAGCTTATCTCATCATCATCATCTTCGACACCATCTACGACTGGAACTGAGGAACCTGTGTCTGTGACACTTAAATTCTTCACCAAGAAAGAAACAGACATTGACTTTAAGCCCCTGTTGCTAGAAGGCACGCAAGAAGCCCAGGTGAGAAATTAGAAATACTTTTACACCTTTATTATCAGAGTCAAGTTTCTAACAGTTTGTAAAAAAATGTGTGCACAAAGGGTTAGGAGGACTTTCTGAATTTGTTTAACTATTCTTTCCTCTCAGGTGATCACATTCACACCAGTCAGTAAGCAACCATCGCAGATGCTCCTGAAGAGTGCAGATGGAACCCTTAAAGGGGTTTTGGCATTCCGTGTGTCTGTCCTACAGGTCACCGGTGTTGATTCTGCTTCTTTAGAACTACATGTTTTGGGCTGTGCAGAAGGTAAGCTGGTAGTAGCAGGAAAACAGTATTTCAGTCTCTCGAACCTGAGACATTCATTTATAAAACAAATGCTCAATACCTATACGCAACGCTTTGACAGGAATTGTCTTCAGACCCTTTTATTTTCCAAGTATTAAAAAGTATTCTGATACCAATTTTGTCCTTATTTTGGTCGTAGAATTTACCACAACTCAGTTAGCAACTACAACAGTCTCGGTGACAACACCAACGACCACAACCGAAGAATCCACAAGCACCATGGCAGTTACAACACCAACTCAGACAAGCACAGAACAAACAACAACCTCAACAACATCTCAGCTTTCAACCACAAAAGGTAAGACTTACATTATTTAGGTTACAAGAAGTAAAATCGACTACAGCAACAACCTTTCCTCTGATCAATCCGTCTGGTGTATTTATCACACATTTCTGTCTTTTCAGGGTACTGTCTTCAAAATATGGATAGCGAAAATGGTGTAGAGTCAAAAGACAAGACAAGAGGAGATCTCGTCAATGCCAATGACACACACTTGCTAACATTTTCCAAGTTACCAATTGAGCAGGCTGTTGGCAGAAGTGCAGTCTTAGAGCGAGAGTTCACAAACAGTATCAATCTTCGTGGAGTTCTTATTACTTTGAAGAAAACCACATCAAGTGTCACTGCCGGGCAATCAGAAGGAAAGACCACACCAAAGGCTGGTTCAACTGCACCTCAGTCAGTCAAGATCACGTTCACAGTGTTTGTTAAGAAAGTAGACGACACAGATTTCAAGCAAGTAGTGACCGATGATTCAAACGGGGAGGTGAGCGAGAGCACTTAAATACTAATACACATGTTTTACTTGTTTTATATTTTATTTTATAAAATGCGGTCATTGATTAGTATTTTGTAGTAAAGCAAATACCTTCATTGTCCTGTTCACAGTTTACCCTTTCTATTGAGGCCATTCAATCAGAAGTGAAGATATTTTCCACCGACGAACCATTACTACAAGGTATAAAGGAACTCCAGGTCAACTTCATTGATGTCCTAGGTGTGAGTGGAGCAACTATTGAGTTAACCGTCTTGGGATGTGCTGAAGGTAATCTTTTCCTTTTCCCAACGAATGAACGGTTTTTTTTCGCTCATTAAAACTCGGTTTCAGCAAACAGTTAATTTTTTGGGTGCTTCTGTGTTTCATGATTTCAGATCACTCAATAAAAGTTGGTTAACCTTGATCATCACCTCAGATGGATTTAATTAACCTAAAATATTTTTTGCCATTTTAGAAGTCTCGACGACTACACAAACCACAACTAGCACAACCGTTAGCACCACAACTCCTCAGCTACCAACAACTCCAGGTAATTTAGGTTAACTGATAATCAGACTAGCCTTAAAACTTTAGGTTTTTGCACCGACATACGTGACAAATTTGATACCATTAATAACGTATTTATCTGCAGGTTACTGTTTGGAGAATATGGATGGTGAAGCAGGCCTTCAGGAAAGCTTACAGTCTACCTCAGATCTAATTACTATACAAGTAGAAAATGGCACAACTTACATCAAGTTGGACTACTTGCCTCTCGTTGAAGGAGACAATGATCTGCCCAGTGTTGACGGAAAATTAACACGAACTGCCTTTATCAGAGCAATCAGCATACGGCTTATCTCATCATCACCATCTACGACTGAAACTGAGGAACCTGTGTCTGTGACACTTAAATTCTTCACCAAGAAAGAAACAGACATTGACTTTAAGCCCCTGTTGCTAGAAGGCACGCAAGAAGCCCAGGTGAGAAATTAGAAATACTTTTACACCTTTATTATCAGAGTCAAGTTTCTAACAGTTTGTTAAAAAATGTGTGCACAAAGGGTTAGGAGGACTTTCTGAATTTGTTTAACTATTCTTTCCTCTCAGGTGATCACATTCACACCAGTCAGTAAGCAACCATCGCAGATGCTCCTGAAGAGTGCAGATGGAACCCTTAAAGGGGTTTTGGCATTCCGTGTGTCTGTCCTACAGGTCACCGGTGTTGATTCTGCTACTTTAGAACTACATGTTTTGGGCTGTGCAGAAGGTAAGCTGGTAGTAGCAGGAAAACAGTATTTCAGTCTCTCGAACCTGAGACATTCATTTATAAAACAAATGCTCGATACCTATACGCAACGCTTTGACAGGAATTGTCTTCAGACCCTTTTATTTTCCAAGTATTAAAAAGTATTCTGATACCAATTTTGTCCTTATTTTGGTCGTAGAATTTACCACAACTCAGTTAGCAACTACAACAGTCTCGGTGACAACACCAACGACCACAACCGAAGAATCCACAAGCACCATGGCAGTTACAACACCAACTCAGACAAGCACAGAACAAACAACAACCTCAACAACATCTCAGCTTTCAAGCACAAAAGGTAAGACTTACATTATTTAGGTTACGAGAAGTAAAATCGACTATAGCAACAACCTTTCCTCTGATCAATCCGTCTGGTGTATTTATCACACATTTCTGTCTTTTCAGGGTACTGTCTTCAAAATATGGATAGCGAAAATGGTGTAGAGTCAAAAGACAAGACAAGAGGAGATCTCGTCAATGCCAATGACACACACTTGCTAACATTTTCCAAGTTACCAATTGAGCAGGCTGTTGGCAGAAGTGCAGTCTTAGAGCGAGAGTTCACAAACAGTATCAATCTTCGTGGAGTTATTATTACTTTGAAGAAAACCACATCAAGTGTCACTGCCGGGCAATCAGAAGGAAAGACCACACCAAAGGCTGGTTCAACTGCACCTCAGTCAGTCAAGATCACGTTCACAGTGTTTGTTAAGAAAGTAGACGACACAGATTTCAAGCAAGTAGTGACCGATGATTCAAACGGGGAGGTGAGCGAGAGCACTTAAATACTAATACACATGTTTTACTTGTTTTATATTTTATTTTATAAAATGCGGTCATTGATTAGTATTTTGTAGTAAAGCAAATACCTTCATTGTCCTGTTCACAGTTTACCCTTTCTATTGAGGCCATTCAATCAGAAGTGAAGATATTTTCCATCGACGAACCATTACTACAAGGTATAAAGGAACTCCAGGTCAACTTCATTGATGTCCTAGGTGTGAGTGGAGCAACTATTGAGTTAACCGTCTTGGGATGTGCTGAAGGTAATCTTTTCCTTTTCCCAACGAATGAACGGTTTTTTTTCGCTCATTAAAACTCGGTTTCAGCAAACAGTTAATTTTTTTGGTGCTTCTGTGTTTCATGATTTCAGATCACTCAATAAAAGTTGGTTAACCTTGATCATCACCTCAGATGGATTTAATTAACCTAAAATATTTTTTGCCATTTTAGAAGTCTCGACGACTACACAAACCACAACTAGCACAACCGTTAGCACCACAGCTCCTCAGCTACCAACAACTCCAGGTAATTTAGGTTAACTGATAATCAGACTAGCCTTAAAACTTTAGGTTTTTGCACCGACATACGTGACAAATTTGATACCATTAATAACGTATTTATCTGCAGGTTACTGTTTTGAGAATATGGATGGTGAAGCAGGCCTTCAGGAAAGCTTACAGTCTACCTCAGATCTAATTACTATACAAGTAGAAAATGGCACAACTTACATCAAGTTGGACTACTTGCCTCTCGTTGAAGGAGACAATGATCTGCCCAGTGTTGACGGAAAATTAACACGAACTGCCTTTATCAGAGCAATCAGCATACGGCTTATCTCATCATCACCATCTACGACTGAAACTGAGGAACCTGTGTCTGTGACACTTAAATTCTTCACCAAGAAAGAAACAGACATTGACTTTAAGCCCCTGTTGCTAGAAGGCACGCAAGAAGCCCAGGTGAGAAATTAGAAATACTTTTACACCTTTATTATCAGAGTCAAGTTTCTAACAGTTTGTTAAAAAATGTGTGCACAAAGGGTTAGGAGGACTTTCTGAATTTGTTTAACTATTCTTTCCTCTCAGGTGATCACATTCACACCAGTCAGTAAGCAACCATCGCAGATGCTCCTGAAGAGTGCAGATGGAACCCTTAAAGGGGTTTTGGCATTCCGTGTGTCTGTCCTACAGGTCACCGGTGTTGATTCTGCTACTTTAGAACTACATGTTTTGGGCTGTGCAGAAGGTAAGCTGGTAGTAGCAGGAAAACAGTATTTCAGTCTCTCGAACCTGAGACATTCATTTATAAAACAAATGCTCGATACCTATACGCAACGCTTTGACAGGAATTGTCTTCAGACCCTTTTATTTTCCAAGTATTAAAAAGTATTCTGATACCAATTTTGTCCTTATTTTGGTCGTAGAATTTACCACAACTCAGTTAGCAACTACAACAGTCTCGGTGACAACACCAACGACCACAACCGAAGAATCCACAAGCACCATGGCAGTTACAACACCAACTCAGACAAGCACAGAACAAACAACAACCTCAACAACATCTCAGCTTTCAACCACAAAAGGTAAGACTTACATTATTTAGGTTACGAGAAGTAAAATCGACTATAGCAACAACCTTTCCTCTGATCAATCCGTCTGGTGTATTTATCACACATTTCTGTCTTTTCAGGGTACTGTCTTCAAAATATGGATAGCGAAAATGGTGTAGAGTCAAAAGACAAGACAAGAGGAGATCTCGTCAATGCCAATGACACACACTTGCTAACATTTTCCAAGTTACCAATTGAGCAGGCTGTTGGCAGAAGTGCAGTCTTAGAGCGAGAGTTCACAAACAGTATCAATCTTCGTGGAGTTATTATTACTTTGAAGAAAACCACATCAAGTGTCACTGCCGGGCAATCAGAAGGAAAGACCACACCAAAGGCTGGTTCAACTGCACCTCAGTCAGTCAAGATCACGTTCACAGTGTTTGTTAAGAAAGTAGACGACACAGATTTCAAGCAAGTAGTGACCGATGATTCAAACGGGGAGGTGAGCGAGAGCACTTAAATACTAATACACATGTTTTACTTGTTTTATATTTTATTTTATAAAATGCGGTCATTGATTAGTATTTTGTAGTAAAGCAAATACCTTCATTGTCCTGTTCACAGTTTACCCTTTCTATTGAGGCCATTCAATCAGAAGTGAAGATATTTTCCATCGACGAACCATTACTACAAGGTATAAAGGAACTCCAGGTCAACTTCATTGATGTCCTAGGTGTGAGTGGAGCAACTATTGAGTTAACCGTCTTGGGATGTGCTGAAGGTAATCTTTTCCTTTTCCCAACGAATGAACGTTTTTTTTTCGCTCATTAAAACTCGGTTTCAGCAAACAGTTAATTTTTTTGGTGCTTCTGTGTTTCATGATTTCAGATCACTCAATAAAAGTTGGTTAACCTTGATCATCACCTCAGATGGATTTAATTAACCTAAAATATTTTTTGCCATTTTAGAAGTCTCGACGACTACACAAACCACAACTAGCACAACCGTTAGCACCACAGCTCCTCAGCTACCAACAACTCCAGGTAATTTAGGTTAACTGATAATCAGACTAGCCTTAAAACTTTAGGTTTTTGCACCGACATACGTGACAAATTTGATACCATTAATAACGTATTTATCTGCAGGTTACTGTTTTGAGAATATGGATGGTGAAGCAGGCCTTCAGGAAAGCTTACAGTCTACCTCAGATCTAATTACTATACAAGTAGAAAATGGCACAACTTACATCAAGTTGGACTACTTGCCTCTCGTTGAAGGAGACAATGATCTGCCCAGTGTTGACGGAAAATTAACACGAACTGCCTTTATCAGAGCAATCAGCATACGGCTTATCTCATCATCACCATCTACGACTGAAACTGAGGAACCTGTGTCTGTGACACTTAAATTCTTCACCAAGAAAGAAACAGACATTGACTTTAAGCCCCTGTTGCTAGAAGGCACGCAAGAAGCCCAGGTGAGAAATTAGAAATACTTTTACACCTTTATTATCAGAGTCAAGTTTCTAACAGTTTGTTAAAAAATGTGTGCACAAAGGGTTAGGAGGACTTTCTGAATTTGTTTAACTATTCTTTCCTCTCAGGTGATCACATTCACACCAGTCAGTAAGCAACCATCGCAGATGCTCCTGAAGAGTGCAGATGGAACCCTTAAAGGGGTTTTGACATTCCGTGTGTCTGTCCTACAGGTCACCGGTGTTGATTCTGCTACTTTAGAACTACATGTTTTGGGCTGTGCAGAAGGTAAGCTGGTAGTAGCAGGAAAACAGTATTTCAGTCTCTCGAACCTGAGACATTCATTTATAAAACAAATGCTCGATACCTATACGCAACGCTTTGACAGGAATTGTCTTCAGACCCTTTTATTTTCCAAGTATTAAAAAGTATTCTGATACCAATTTTGTCCTTATTTTGGTCGTAGAATTTACCACAACTCAGTTAGCAACTACAACAGTCTCGGTGACAACACCAACGACCACAACCGAAGAATCCACAAGCACCATGGCAGTTACAACACCAACTCAGACAAGCACAGAACAAACAACAACCTCAACAACATCTCAGCTTTCAACCACAAAAGGTAAGACTTACATTATTTAGGTTACGAGAAGTAAAATCGACTATAGCAACAACCTTTCCTCTGATCAATCCGTCTGGTGTATTTATCACACATTTCTGTCTTTTCAGGGTACTGTCTTCAAAATATGGATAGCGAAAATGGTGTAGAGTCAAAAGACAAGACAAGAGGAGATCTCGTCAATGCCAATGACACACACTTGCTAACATTTTCCAAGTTACCAATTGAGCAGGCTGTTGGCAGAAGTGCAGTCTTAGAGCGAGAGTTCACAAACAGTATCAATCTTCGTGGAGTTATTATTACTTTGAAGAAAACCACATCAAGTGTCACTGCCGGGCAATCAGAAGGAAAGACCACACCAAAGGCTGGTTCAACTGCACCTCAGTCAGTCAAGATCACGTTCACAGTGTTTGTTAAGAAAGTAGACGACACAGATTTCAAGCAAGTAGTGACCGATGATTCAAACGGGGAGGTGAGCGAGAGCACTTAAATACTAATACACATGTTTTACTTGTTTTATATTTTATTTTATAAAATGCGGTCATTGATTAGTATTTTGTAGTAAAGCAAATACCTTCATTGTCCTGTTCACAGTTTACCCTTTCTATTGAGGCCATTCAATCAGAAGTGAAGATATTTTCCATCGACGAACCATTACTACAAGGTATAAAGGAACTCCAGGTCAACTTCATTGATGTCCTAGGTGTGAGTGGAGCAACTATTGAGTTAACCGTCTTGGGATGTGCTGAAGGTAATCTTTCCCTTTTCCCAACGAATGAACGTTTTTTTTTCGCTCATTAAAACTCGGTTTCAGCAAACAGTTAATTTTTTGGGTGCTTCTGTGTTTCATGATTTCAGATCACTCAATAAAAGTTGGTTAACCTTGATCATCACCTCAGATGGATTTAATTAACCTAAAATATTTTTTGCCATTTTAGAAGTCTCGACGACTACACAAACCACAACTAGCACAACCGTTAGCACCACAGCTCCTCAGCTACCAACAACTCCAGGTAATTTAGGTTAACTGATAATCAGACTAGCCTTAAAACTTTAGGTTTTTGCACCGACATACGTGACAAATTTGATACCATTAATAACGTATTTATCTGCAGGTTACTGTTTTGAGAATATGGATGGTGAAGCAGGCCTTCAGGAAAGCTTACAGTCTACCTCAGATCTAATTACTATACAAGTAGAAAATGGCACAACTTACATCAAGTTGGACTACTTGCCTCTCGTTGAAGGAGACAATGATCTGCCCAGTGTTGACGGAAAATTAACACGAACTGCCTTTATCAGAGCAATCAGCATACGGCTTATCTCATCATCACCATCTACGACTGAAACTGAGAAACCTGTGTCTGTGACACTTAAATTCTTCACCAAGAAAGAAACAGACATTGACTTTAAGCCCCTGTTGCTAGAAGGCACGCAAGAAGCCCAGGTGAGAAATTAGAAATACTTTTACACCTTTATTATCAGAGTCAAGTTTCTAACAGTTTGTTAAAAAATGTGTGCACAAAGGGTTAGGAGGACTTTCTGAATTTGTTTAACTATTCTTTCCTCTCAGGTGATCACATTCACACCAGTCAGTAAGCAACCATCGCAGATGCTCCTGAAGAGTGCAGATGGAACCCTTAAAGGGGTTTTGGCATTCCGTGTGTCTGTCCTACAGGTCACCGGTGTTGATTCTGCTACTTTAGAACTACATGTTTTGGGCTGTGCAGAAGGTAAGCTGGTAGTAGCAGGAAAACAGTATTTCAGTCTCTCGAACCTGAGACATTCATTTATAAAACAAATGCTCGATACCTATACGCAACGCTTTGACAGGAATTGTCTTCAGACCCTTTTATTTTCCAAGTATTAAAAAGTATTCTGATACCAATTTTGTCCTTATTTTGGTCGTAGAATTTACCACAACTCAGTTAGCAACTACAACAGTCTCGGTGACAACACCAACGACCACAACCGAAGAATCCACAAGCACCATGGCAGTTACAACACCAACTCAGACAAGCACAGAACAAACAACAACCTCAACAACATCTCAGCTTTCAACCACAAAAGGTAAGACTTACATTATTTAGGTTACGAGAAGTAAAATCGACTATAGCAACAACCTTTCCTCTGATCAATCCGTCTGGTGTATTTATCACACATTTCTGTCTTTTCAGGGTACTGTCTTCAAAATATGGATAGCGAAAATGGTGTAGAGTCAAAAGACAAGACAAGAGGAGATCTCGTCAATGCCAATGACACACACTTGCTAACATTTTCCAAGTTACCAATTGAGCAGGCTGTTGGCAGAAGTGCCGTCTTAGAGCGAGAGTTCACAAACAGTATCAATCTTCGTGGAGTTATTATTACTTTGAAGAAAACCACATCAAGTGTCACTGCCGGGCAATCAGAAGGAAAGACCACACCAAAGGCTGGTTCAACTGCACCTCAGTCAGTCAAGATCACGTTCACAGTGTTTGTTAAGAAAGTAGACGACACAGATTTCAAGCAAGTAGTGACCGATGATTCAAACGGGGAGGTGAGCGAGAGCACTTAAATACTAATACACATGTTTTACTTGTTTTATATTTTATTTTATAAAATGCGGTCATTGATTAGTATTTTGTAGTAAACAAAACCTTCATTGTCCTGTTCACAGTTTACCCTTTCTATTGAGGCCATTCAATCAGAAGTGAAGATATTTTCCATCGACGAACCATTACTACAAGGTATAAAGGAACTCCAGGTCAACTTCATTGATGTCCTAGGTGTGAGTGGAGCAACTATTGAGTTCACCGTCTTGGGATGTGCTGAAGGTAATACATTCCTAGTAGAAGGGAAAGAATGTTCTTCTTTTATTAAAAGAATCGGCGTGTCGTGGCAGAGCGGATAAGAGCACCGGACTCAAGCTGTGTTTTTCAGATCAGCAGAGTGTTGGTTCGAGTCCAAGTCGTGACACTTGTTTCCTTTAAGCAAAACACTTAACCATTATTGCTTTGTCTTTCGGATTGTACGTAACGCCGTTGGATCCATGTGTTGTGTAGTGCATGTACAAGAACCCAGTGCACTTATCGAAAAGAGAAGGGGTTCGCCCCGGTGTTCCTGGTGTGATTGGCTGGAAATTGCGCAACAGTACCTTGTCGGCCATTACATGGTGCTATGTAAAGGAATAGGTCTCATACTTGAAAACGTAGCTCCACATACCTTGCAGGAAAATAGTGACTTTTGAAGCGCCTTGAGTGTCAATGAGCAACATATATGTGCGCTGTATAAGAAGCCACTAGGCCTATTATTATTATTATTAGATCGAGCAGACGCTCTGGTTATTTGTTTGTTTGTTTGTTTGTTTGTTTGTTTGTTTGTTTGTTTGTTTGTTTGTGGAGTTTTTTGGGGGGTGTATTTTTTAGGGGGGAGATGGGTTCTGTCATAAATTCCTGTGTTCAGATCAATCAATGCACATTATTTGTTAGCATTGCACATCAGCACATAATGGTATTACTTGCCTTAAAGTCCTTTGTGACACAACGTCTTGTTCTGTTATCCAGAAGGGTTTTTGGATTTTTAATTTCCATAACAGTGTTTGATATCATTGCATTTTTGTGTACTACCACTTTAAACTATACATAATATACAGAAAATACAGAATATTGTTCGAAGATCAACTAATTACTGACCAGTCACTTTTTGCTTTTCCAGAGTTCACAACAACTGAATACAAAATGACTGAATCCCCTACAACTCAAGGTAGAAAAATCTTATTTATTTAAAAAAGAGTCTTGACAACAAGAGCAAGTTAATATATTAAGAAAAACGAACGAAAACGAATACAAATTCAATTTCTTTTGTTTGAATGTTTAAAAAAAATTGATTAACCCTTTAGGTCTGCTAACTGGAGAAACTTATCAGGTTCCTACTACGACCAGAAGCCCACGTAGGCCTACTAGTAAGTAAATCCATGCACCAATTAAAATGTTATTGTTTTTTGTAATGCATGGTGGATCATTTCATTGTTACAAATGTTTTAATACGTATTTTGGCTTCAATAAAGTCAACCAAGTTAGTTTAATTTCAGAAGATGTCACATTCTGCTTATTGAATATGCACTTAATGAATTGTTCTCAATTGTCTTTTTCGTTTATTCAAAATTAATAGCAAGAAAAACCACAACAACAAGCACAACTGTTAGCACCATAGCTCCTCAGCTACCAACAACTCCAGGTAATTTACGTTAACTGATAATCAGACTAGCCTTAAATCTTTAGGTTTTTGCACCGACATACGTGACAAATTTGATACCATTAATAACGTATTTATCTGCAGGTTACTGTTTGGAGAATATGGATGGTGAAGCAGGCCTTCAGGAAAGCTTAATGTCTACCTCAGATCCAATTACTATACAAGTAGAAAATGGCACAACTTACATCACGTTGGACAGCTTGCCTCTCGTTGAAGGAGACAATGATCTGCCCAGTGTTGACGGAAAATTAACACGAACTGCCTTTATCAGAGCAATCAGCATACAGCTTATCTCATCATCATCTTCTTCGACACCATCTACGACTGGAACTGAGGAACCTGTGTCTGTGACACTTAAATTCTTCACCAAGAAAGAAACAGACATTGACTTTAAGCCCCTGTTGCTAGAAGGCACGCAAGAAGCCCAGGTGAGAAATTAGAAATACTTTTACACCTTTATTATCAGAGTCAAGTTTCTAACAGTTTGTTAAAAAATGTGTGCACAAAGGGTTAGGAGGACTTTCTGAATTTGTTTAACTATTCTTTCCTCTCAGGTGATCACATTCACACCAGTCAGTAAGCAACCATCGCAGATGCTCCTGAAGAGTGCAGATGGAACCCTTAAAGGGGTTTTGGCATTCCGTGTGTCTGTCCTACAGGTCACCGGTGTTGATTCTGCTACTTTAGAACTACATGTTTTGGGCTGTGCAGAAGGTAAGCTGGTAGTAGCAGGAAAACAGTATTTCAGTCTCTCGAACCTGAGACATTCATTTATAAAACAAATGCTCGATACCTATACGCAACGCTTTGACAGGAATTGTCTTCAGACCCTTTTATTTTCCAAGTATTAAAAAGTATTCTGATACCAATTTTTTCCTTATTTTGGTCGTAGAATTTACCACAACTCAGTTAGCAACTACAACAGTCTCGGTGACAACACCAACGACCACAACCGAAGAATCCACAAGCACCATGGCAGTTACAACACCAACTCAGACAAGCACAGAACAAACAACAACCTCAACAACATCTCAGCTTTCAACCACAAAAGGTAAGACTTACATTATTTAGGTTACGAGAAGTAAAATCGACTATAGCAACAACCTTTCCTCTGATCAATCCGTCTGGTGTATTTATCACACATTTCTGTCTTTTCAGGGTACTGTCTTCAAAATATGGATAGCGAAAATGGTGTAGAGTCAAAAGACAAGACAAGAGGAGATCTCGTCAATGCCAATGACACACACTTGCTAACATTTTCCAAGTTACCAATTGAGCAGGCTGTTGGCAGAAGTGCAGTCTTAGAGCGAGAGTTCACAAACAGTATCAATCTTCGTGGAGTTATTATTACTTTGAAGAAAACCACATCAAGTGTCACTGCCGGGCAATCAGAAGGAAAGACCACACCAAAGGCTGGTTCAACTGCACCTCAGTCAGTCAAGATCACGTTCACAGTGTTTGTTAAGAAAGTAGACGACACAGATTTCAAGCAAGTAGTGACCGATGATTCAAACGGGGAGGTGAGCGAGAGCACTTAAATACTAATACACATGTTTTACTTGTTTTATATTTTATTTTATAAAATGCGGTCATTGATTAGTATTTTGTAGTAAAGCAAATACCTTCATTGTCCTGTTCACAGTTTACCCTTTCTATTGAGGCCATTCAATCAGAAGTGAAGATATTTTCCATCGACGAACCATTACTACAAGGTATAAAGGAACTCCAGGTCAACTTCATTGATGTCCTAGGTGTGAGTGGAGCAACTATTGAGTTAACCGTCTTGGGATGTGCTGAAGGTAATCTTTTCCTTTTCCCAACGAATGAACGTTTTTTTTTCGCTCATTAAAACTCGGTTTCAGCAAACAGTTAATTTTTTTGGTGCTTCTGTGTTTCATGATTTCAGATCACTCAATAAAAGTTGGTTAACCTTGATCATCACCTCAGATGGATTTAATTAACCTAAAATATTTTTTGCCATTTTAGAAGTCTCGACGACTACACAAACCACAACTAGCACAACCGTTAGCACCACAGCTCCTCAGCTACCAACAACTCCAGGTAATTTAGGTTAACTGATAATCAGACTAGCCTTAAAACTTTAGGTTTTTGCACCGACATACGTGACAAATTTGATACCATTAATAACGTATTTATCTGCAGGTTACTGTTTTGAGAATATGGATGGTGAAGCAGGCCTTCAGGAAAGCTTACAGTCTACCTCAGATCTAATTACTATACAAGTAGAAAATGGCACAACTTACATCAAGTTGGACTACTTGCCTCTCGTTGAAGGAGACAATGATCTGCCCAGTGTTGACGGAAAATTAACACGAACTGCCTTTATCAGAGCAATCAGCATACGGCTTATCTCATCATCACCATCTACGACTGAAACTGAGGAACCTGTGTCTGTGACACTTAAATTCTTCACCAAGAAAGAAACAGACATTGACTTTAAGCCCCTGTTGCTAGAAGGCACGCAAGAAGCCCAGGTGAGAAATTAGAAATACTTTTACACCTTTATTATCAGAGTCAAGTTTCTAACAGTTTGTTAAAAAATGTGTGCACAAAGGGTTAGGAGGACTTTCTGAATTTGTTTAACTATTCTTTCCTCTCAGGTGATCACATTCACACCAGTCAGTAAGCAACCATCGCAGATGCTCCTGAAGAGTGCAGATGGAACCCTTAAAGGGGTTTTGGCATTCCGTGTGTCTGTCCTACAGGTCACCGGTGTTGATTCTGCTACTTTAGAACTACATGTTTTGGGCTGTGCAGAAGGTAAGCTGGTAGTAGCAGGAAAACAGTATTTCAGTCTCTCGAACCTGAGACATTCATTTATAAAACAAATGCTCGATACCTATACGCAACGCTTTGACAGGAATTGTCTTCAGACCCTTTTATTTTCCAAGTATTAAAAAGTATTCTGATACCAATTTTGTCCTTATTTTGGTCGTAGAATTTACCACAACTCAGTTAGCAACTACAACAGTCTCGGTGACAACACCAACGACCACAACCGAAGAATCCACAAGCACCATGGCAGTTACAACACCAACTCAGACAAGCACAGAACAAACAACAACCTCAACAACATCTCAGCTTTCAACCACAAAAGGTAAGACTTACATTATTTAGGTTACGAGAAGTAAAATCGACTACAGCAACAACCTTTCCTCTGATCAATCCGTCTGGTGTATTTATCACACATTTCTGTCTTTTCAGGGTACTGTCTTCAAAATATGGATAGCGAAAATGGTGTAGAGTCAAAAGACAAGACAAGAGGAGATCTCGTCAATGCCAATGACACACACTTGCTAACATTTTCCAAGTTACCAATTGAGCAGGCTGTTGGCAGAAGTGCAGTCTTAGAGCGAGAGTTCACAAACAGTATCAATCTTCGTGGAGTTATTATTACTTTGAAGAAAACCACATCAAGTGTCACTGCCGGGCAATCAGAAGGAAAGACCACACCAAAGGCTGGTTCAACTGCACCTCAGTCAGTCAAGATCACGTTCACAGTGTTTGTTAAGAAAGTAGACGACACAGATTTCAAGCAAGTAGTGACCGATGATTCAAACGGGGAGGTGAGCGAGAGCACTTAAATACTAATACACATGTTTTACTTGTTTTATATTTTATTTTATAAAATGCGGTCATTGATTAGTATTTTGTAGTAAAGCAAATACCTTCATTGTCCTGTTCACAGTTTACCCTTTCTATTGAGGCCATTCAATCAGAAGTGAAGATATTTTCCATCGACGAACCATTACTACAAGGTATAAAGGAACTCCAGGTCAACTTCATTGATGTCCTAGGTGTGAGTGGAGCAACTATTGAGTTCACCGTCTTGGGATGTGCTGAAGGTAATCTTTTCCTTTTCCCAACGAATGAACGTTTTTTTTTCGCTCATTAAAACTCGGTTTCAGCAAACAGTTAATTTTTGGGGTGCTTCTGTGTTTCATGATTTCAGATCACTCAATAAAAGTTGGTTAACCTTGATCATCACCTCAGATGGATTTAATTAACCTAAAATATTTTTTGCCATTTTAGAAGTCTCGACGACTACACAAACCACAACTAGCACAACCGTTAGCACCACAGCTCCTCAGCTACCAACAACTCCAGGTAATTTAGGTTAACTGATAATCAGACTAGCCTTAAAACTTTAGGTTTTTTGCACCGACATACGTGACAAATTTGATACCATTAATAACGTATTTATCTGCAGGTTACTGTTTTGAGAATATGGATGGTGAAGCAGGCCTTCAGGAAAGCTTACAGTCTACCTCAGATCTAATTACTATACAAGTAGAAAATGGCACAACTTACATCAAGTTGGACTACTTGCCTCTCGTTGAAGGAGACAATGATCTGCCCAGTGTTGACGGAAAATTAACACGAACTGCCTTTATCAGAGCAATCAGCATACGGCTTATCTCATCATCACCATCTACGACTGAAACTGAGGAACCTGTGTCTGTGACACTTAAATTCTTCACCAAGAAAGAAACAGACATTGACTTTAAGCCCCTGTTGCTAGAAGGCACGCAAGAAGCCCAGGTGAGAAATTAGAAATACTTTTACACCTTTATTATCAGAGTCAAGTTTCTAACAGTTTGTTAAAAAATGTGTGCACAAAGGGTTAGGAGGACTTTCTGAATTTGTTTAACTATTCTTTCCTCTCAGGTGATCACATTCACACCAGTCAGTAAGCAACCATCGCAGATGCTCCTGAAGAGTGCAGATGGAACCCTTAAAGGGGTTTTGGCATTCCGTGTGTCTGTCCTACAGGTCACCGGTGTTGATTCTGCTACTTTAGAACTACATGTTTTGGGCTGTGCAGAAGGTAAGCTGGTAGTAGCAGGAAAACAGTATTTCAGTCTCTCGAACCTGAGACATTCATTTATAAAACAAATGCTCGATACCTATACGCAACGCTTTGACAGGAATTGTCTTCAGACCCTTTTATTTTCCAAGTATTAAACAGTATTCTGATACCAATTTTGTCCTTATTTTGGTCGTAGAATTTACCACAACTCAGTTAGCAACTACAACAGTCTCGGTGACAACACCAACGACCACAACCGAAGAATCCACAAGCACCATGGCAGTTACAACACCAACTCAGACAAGCACAGAACAAACAACAACCTCAACAACATCTCAGCTTTCAACCACAAAAGGTAAGACTTACATTATTTAGGTTACGAGAAGTAAAATCGACTACAGCAACAACCTTTCCTCTGATCAATCCGTCTGGTGTATTTATCACACATTTCTGTCTTTTCAGGGTACTGTCTTCAAAATATGGATAGCGAAAATGGTGTAGAGTCAAAAGACAAGACAAGAGGAGATCTCGTCAATGCCAATGACACACACTTGCTAACATTTTCCAAGTTACCAATTGAGCAGGCTGTTGGCAGAAGTGCAGTCTTAGAGCGAGAGTTCACAAACAGTATCAATCTTCGTGGAGTTATTATTACTTTGAAGAAAACCACATCAAGTGTCACTGCCGGGCAATCAGAAGGAAAGACCACACCAAAGGCTGGTTCAACTGCACCTCAGTCAGTCAAGATCACGTTCACAGTGTTTGTTAAGAAAGTAGACGACACAGATTTCAAGCAAGTAGTGACCGATGATTCAAACGGGGAGGTGAGCGAGAGCACTTAAATACTAATACACATGTTTTACTTGTTTTATATTTTATTTTCTAAAATGCGGTCATTGATTAGTATTTTGTAGTAAAGCAAATACCTTCATTGTCCTGTTCACAGTTTACCCTTTCTATTGAGGCCATTCAATCAGAAGTGAAGATATTTTCCATCGACGAACCATTACTACAAGGTATAAAGGAACTCCAGGTCAACTTCATTGATGTCCTAGGTGTGAGTGGAGCAACTATTGAGTTAACCGTCTTGGGATGTGCTGAAGGTAATCTTTTCCTTTTCCCAACGAATGAACGTTTTTTTTTCGCTCATTAAAACTCGGTTTCAGCAAACAGTTAATTTTTTTGGTGCTTCTGTGTTTCATGATTTCAGATCACTCAATAAAAGTTGGTTAACCTTGATCATCACCTCAGATGGATTTAATTAACCTAAAATATTTTTTGCCATTTTAGAAGTCTCGACGACTACACAAACCACAACTAGCACAACCGTTAGCACCACAGCTCCTCAGCTACCAACAACTCCAGGTAATTTAGGTTAACTGATAATCAGACTAGCCTTAAAACTTTAGGTTTTTGCACCGACATACGTGACAAATTTGATACCATTAATAACGTATTTATCTGCAGGTTACTGTTTTGAGAATATGGATGGTGAAGCAGGCCTTCAGGAAAGCTTACAGTCTACCTCAGATCTAATTACTATACAAGTAGAAAATGGCACAACTTACATCAAGTTGGACTACTTGCCTCTCGTTGAAGGAGACAATGATCTGCCCAGTGTTGACGGAAAATTAACACGAACTGCCTTTATCAGAGCAATCAGCATACGGCTTATCTCATCATCACCATCTACGACTGAAACTGAGGAACCTGTGTCTGTGACACTTAAATTCTTCACCAAGAAAGAAACAGACATTGACTTTAAGCCCCTGTTGCTAGAAGGCACGCAAGAAGCCCAGGTGAGAAATTAGAAATACTTTTACACCTTTATTATCAGAGTCAAGTTTCTAACAGTTTGTTAAAAAATGTGTGCACAAAGGGTTAGGAGGACTTTCTGAATTTGTTTAACTATTCTTTCCTCTCAGGTGATCACATTCACACCAGTCAGTAAGCAACCATCGCAGATGCTCCTGAAGAGTGCAGATGGAACCCTTAAAGGGGTTTTGGCATTCCGTGTGTCTGTCCTACAGGTCACCGGTGTTGATTCTGCTACTTTAGAACTACATGTTTTGGGCTGTGCAGAAGGTAAGCTGGTAGTAGCAGGAAAACAGTATTTCAGTCTCTCGAACCTGAGACATTCATTTATAAAACAAATGCTCGATACCTATACGCAACGCTTTGACAGGAATTGTCTTCAGACCCTTTTATTTTCCAAGTATTAAAAAGTATTCTGATACCAATTTTGTCCTTATTTTGGTCGTAGAATTTACCACAACTCAGTTAGCAACTACAACAGTCTCGGTGACAACACCAACGACCACAACCGAAGAATCCACAAGCACCATGGCAGTTACAACACCAACTCAGACAAGCACAGAACAAACAACAACCTCAACAACATCTCAGCTTTCAACCACAAAAGGTAAGACTTACATTATTTAGGTTACGAGAAGTAAAATCGACTATAGCAACAACCTTTCCTCTGATCAATCCGTCTGGTGTATTTATCACACATTTCTGTCTTTTCAGGGTACTGTCTTCAAAATATGGATAGCGAAAATGGTGTAGAGTCAAAAGACAAGACAAGAGGAGATCTCGTCAATGCCAATGACACACACTTGCTAACATTTTCCAAGTTACCAATTGAGCAGGCTGTTGGCAGAAGTGCAGTCTTAGAGCGAGAGTTCACAAACAGTATCAATCTTCGTGGAGTTATTATTACTTTGAAGAAAACCACATCAAGTGTCACTGCCGGGCAATCAGAAGGAAAGACCACACCAAAGGCTGGTTCAACTGCACCTCAGTCAGTCAAGATCACGTTCACAGTGTTTGTTAAGAAAGTAGACGACACAGATTTCAAGCAAGTAGTGACCGATGATTCAAACGGGGAGGTGAGCGAGAGCACTTAAATACTAATACACATGTTTTACTTGTTTTATATTTTATTTTATAAACTGCGGTCATTGATTAGTATTTTGTAGTAAAGCAAATACCTTCATTGTCCTGTTCACAGTTTACCCTTTCTATTGAGGCCATTCAATCAGAAGTGAAGATATTTTCCATCGACGAACCATTACTACAAGGTATAAAGGAACTCCAGGTCAACTTCATTGATGTCCTAGGTGTGAGTGGAGCAACTATTGAGTTAACCGTCTTGGGATGTGCTGAAGGTAATCTTTTCCTTTTCCCAACGAATGAACGGGTTTTTTTCGCTCATTAAAACTCGGTTTCAGCAAACAGTAAATTTTTTTGGTGCTTCTGTGTTTCATGATTTCAGATCACTCAATAAAAGTTGGTTAACCTTGATCATCACCTCAGATGGATTTAATTAACCTAAAATATTTTTTGCCATTTTAGAAGTCTCGACGACTACACAAACCACAACTAGCACAACCGTTAGCACCACAGCTCCTCAGCTACCAACAACTCCAGGTAATTTAGGTTAACTGATAATCAGACTAGCCTTAAAACTTTAGGTTTTTGCACCGACATACGTGACAAATTTGATACCATTAATAACGTATTTATCTGCAGGTTACTGTTTTGAGAATATGGATGGTGAAGCAGGGCTTCAGGAAAGCTTACAGTCTACCTCAGATCTAATTACTATACAAGTAGAAAATGGCACAACTTACATCAAGTTGGACTACTTGCCTCTCGTTGAAGGAGACAATGATCTGCCCAGTGTTGACGGAAAATTAACACGAACTGCCTTTATCAGAGCAATCAGCATACGGCTTATCTCATCATCACCATCTACGACTGAAACTGAGGAACCTGTGTCTGTGACACTTAAATTCTTCACCAAGAAAGAAACAGACATTGACTTTAAGCCCCTGTTGCTAGAAGGCACGCAAGAAGCCCAGGTGAGAAATTAGAAATACTTTTACACCTTTATTATCAGAGTCAAGTTTCTAACAGTTTGTTAAAAAATGTGTGCACAAAGGGTTAGGAGGACTTTCTGAATTTGTTTAACTATTCTTTCCTCTCAGGTGATCACATTCACACCAGTCAGTAAGCAACCATCGCAGATGCTCCTGAAGAGTGCAGATGGAACCCTTAAAGGGGTTTTGGCATTCCGTGTGTCTGTCCTACAGGTCACCGGTGTTGATTCTGCTACTTTAGAACTACATGTTTTGGGCTGTGCAGAAGGTAAGCTGGTAGTAGCAGGAAAACAGTATTTCAGTCTCTCGAACCTGAGACATTCATTTATAAAACAAATGCTCGATACCTATACGCAACGCTTTGACAGGAATTGTCTTCAGACCCTTTTATTTTCCAAGTATTAAAAAGTATTCTGATACCAATTTTGTCCTTATTTTGGTCGTAGAATTTACCACAACTCAGTTAGCAACTACAACAGTCTCGGTGACAACACCAACGACCACAACCGAAGAATCCACAAGCACCATGGCAGTTACAACACCAACTCAGACAAGCACAGAACAAACAACAACCTCAACAACATCTCAGCTTTCAACCACAAAAGGTAAGACTTACATTATTTAGGTTACGAGAAGTAAAATCGACTACAGCAACAACCTTTCCTCTGATCAATCCGTCTGGTGTATTTATCACACATTTCTGTCTTTTCAGGGTACTGTCTTCAAAATATGGATAGCGAAAATGGTGTAGAGTCAAAAGACAAGACAAGAGGAGATCTCGTCAATGCCAATGACACACACTTGCTAACATTTTCCAAGTTACCAATTGAGCAGGCTGTTGGCAGAAGTGCCGTCTTAGAGCGAGAGTTCACAAACAGTATCAATCTTCGTGGAGTTATTATTACTTTGAAGAAAACCACATCAAGTGTCACTGCCGGGCAATCAGAAGGAAAGACCACACCAAAGGCTGGTTCAACTGCACCTCAGTCAGTCAAGATCACGTTCACAGTGTTTGTTAAGAAAGTAGACGACACAGATTTCAAGCAAGTAGTGACCGATGATTCAAACGGGGAGGTGAGCGAGAGCACTTAAATACTAATACACATGTTTTACTTGTTTTATATTTTATTTTATAAAATGCGGTCATTGATTAGTATTTTGTAGTAAACAAATACCTTCATTGTCCTGTTCACAGTTTACCCTTTCTATTGAGGCCATTCAATCAGAAGTGAAGATATTTTCCATCGACGAACCATTACTACAAGGTATAAAGGAACTCCAGGTCAACTTCATTGATGTCCTAGGTGTGAGTGGAGCAACTATTGAGTTCACCGTCTTGGGATGTGCTGAAGGTAATACATTCCTAGTAGAAGGGAAAGAATGTTCTTCTTTTATTAAAAGAATCGGCGTGTCGTGGCAGAGCGGATAAGAGCACCGGACTCAAGCTGTGTTTTTCAGATCAGCAGAGTGTTGGTTCGAGTCCAAGTCGTGACACTTGTTTCCTTTAAGCAAAACACTTAACCATTATTGCTTTGTCTTTCGGATTGTACGTAACGCCGTTGGATCCATGTGTTGTGTAGTGCATGTACAAGAACCCAGTGCACTTATCGAAAAGAGAAGGGGTTCGCCCCGGTGTTCCTGGTGTGATTGGCTGGAAATTGCGCAACAGCACCTTGTCGGCCATTACATGGTGCTATGTAAAGGAATAGGTCTCATACTTGAAAACGTAGCTCCACATACCTTGCAGGAAAATAGTGACTTTTGAAGCGCCTTGAGTGTCAATGAGCAACATATATGTGCGCTGTATAAGAAGCCACTAGGCCTATTATTATTATTATTAGATCGAGCAGACGCTCTGGTTATTTGTTTGTTTGTTTGTTTGTTTGTTTGTTTGTTTGTTTGTTTGTGGAGTTTTTTGGGGGGTGTATTTTTTAGGGGGGAGATGGGTTCTGTCATAAATTCCTGTGTTCAGATCAATCAATGCACATTATTTGTTAGCATTGCACATCAGCACATAATGGTATTACTTGCCTTAAAGTCCTTTGTGACACAACGTCTTGTTCTGTTATCCAGAAGGGTTTTTGGATTTTTAATTTCCATAACAGTGTTTGATATCATTGCATTTTTGTGTACTACCACTTTAAACTATACATAATATACAGAAAATACAGAATATTGTTCGAAGATCAACTAATTACTGACCAGTCACTTTTTGCTTTTCCAGAGTTCACAACAACTGAATACAAAATGACTGAATCCCCTACAACTCAAGGTAGAAAAATCTTATTTATTTAAAAAAGAGTCTTGACAACAAGAGCAAGTTAATATATTAAGAAAAACGAACGAAAACGAATACAAATTCAATTTCTTTTGTTTGAATGTTTAAAAAAAATTGATTAACCCTTTAGGTCTGCTAACTGGAGAAACTTATCAGGTTCCTACTACGACCAGAAGCCCACGTAGGCCTACTAGTAAGTAAATCCATGCACCAATTAAAATGTTATTGTTTTTTGTAATGCATGGTGGATCATTTCATTGTTACAAATGTTTTAATACGTATTTTGGCTTCAATAAAGTCAACCAAGTTAGTTTAATTTCAGAAGATGTCACATTCTGCTTATTGAATATGCACTTAATGAATTGTTCTCAATTGTCTTTTTCGTTTATTCAAAATTAATAGCAAGAAAAACCACAACAACAAGCACAACTGTTAGCACCATAGCTCCTCAGCTACCAACAACTCCAGGTAATTTACGTTAACTGATAATCAGACTAGCCTTAAATCTTTAGGTTTTTGCACCGACATACGTGACAAATTTGATACCATTAATAACGTATTTATCTGCAGGTTACTGTTTGGAGAATATGGATGGTGAAGCAGGCCTTCAGGAAAGCTTAATGTCTACCTCAGATCTAATTACTATACAAGTAGAAAATGGCACAACTTACATCACGTTGGACAGCTTGCCTCTCGTTGAAGGAGACAATGATCTGCCCAGTGTTGACGGAAAATTAACACGAACTGCCTTTATCAGAGCAATCAGCATACAGCTTATCTCATCATCATCATCTTCGACACCATCTACGACTGGAACTGAGGAACCTGTGTCTGTGACACTTAAATTCTTCACCAAGAAAGAAACAGACATTGACTTTAAGCCCCTGTTGCTAGAAGGCACGCAAGAAGCCCAGGTGAGAAATTAGAAATACTTTTACACCTTTATTATCAGAGTCAAGTTTCTAACAGTTTGTTAAAAAATGTGTGCACAAAGGGTTAGGAGGACTTTCTGAATTTGTTTAACTATTCTTTCCTCTCAGGTGATCACATTCACACCAGTCAGTAAGCAACCATCGCAGATGCTCCTGAAGAGTGCAGATGGAACCCTTAAAGGGGTTTTGGCATTCCGTGTGTCTGTCCTACAGGTCACCGGTGTTGATTCTGCTTCTTTAGAACTACATGTTTTGGGCTGTGCAGAAGGTAAGCTGGTAGTAGCAGGAAAACAGTATTTCAGTCTCTCGAACCTGAGACATTCATTTATAAAACAAATGCTCAATACCTATACGCAACGCTTTGACAGGAATTGTCTTCAGACCCTTTTATTTTCCAAGTATTAAAAAGTATTCTGATACCAATTTTGTCCTTATTTTGGTCGTAGAATTTACCACAACTCAGTTAGCAACTACAACAGTCTCGGTGACAACACCAACGACCACAACCGAAGAATCCACAAGCACCATGGCAGTTACAACACCAACTCAGACAAGCACAGAACAAACAACAACCTCAACAACATCTCAGCTTTCAACCACAAAAGGTAAGACTTACATTATTTAGGTTACGAGAAGTAAAATCGACTACAGCAACAACCTTTCCTCTGATCAATCCGTCTGGTGTATTTATCACACATTTCTGTCTTTTCAGGGTACTGTCTTCAAAATATGGATAGCGAAAATGGTGTAGAGTCAAAAGACAAGACAAGAGGAGATCTCGTCAATGCCAATGACACACACTTGCTAACATTTTCCAAGTTACCAATTGAGCAGGCTGTTGGCAGAAGTGCAGTCTTAGAGCGAGAGTTCACAAACAGTATCAATCTTCGTGGAGTTATTATTACTTTGAAGAAAACCACATCAAGTGTCACTGCCGGGCAATCAGAAGGAAAGACCACACCAAAGGCTGGTTCAACTGCACCTCAGTCAGTCAAGATCACGTTCACAGTGTTTGTTAAGAAAGTAGACGACACAGATTTCAAGCAAGTAGTGACCGATGATTCAAACGGGGAGGTGAGCGAGAGCACTTAAATACTAATACACATGTTTTACTTGTTTTATATTTTATTTTATAAAATGCGGTCATTGATTAGTATTTTGTAGTAAAGCAAATACCTTCATTGTCCTGTTCACAGTTTACCCTTTCTATTGAGGCCATTCAATCAGAAGTGAAGATATTTTCCACCGACGAACCATTACTACAAGGTATAAAGGAACTCCAGGTCAACTTCATTGATGTCCTAGGTGTGAGTGGAGCAACTATTGAGTTAACCGTCTTGGGATGTGCTGAAGGTAATCTTTTCCTTTTCCCAACGAATGAACGTTTTTTTTTCGCTCATTAAAACTCGGTTTCAGCAAACAGTTAATTTTTGGGGTGCTTCTGTGTTTCATGATTTCAGATCACTCAATAAAAGTTGGTTAACCTTGATCATCACCTCAGATGGATTTAATTAACCTAAAATATTTTTTGCCATTTTAGAAGTCTCGACGACTACACAAACCACAACTAGCACAACCGTTAGCACCACAACTCCTCAGCTACCAACAACTCCAGGTAATTTAGGTTAACTGATAATCAGACTAGCCTTAAAACTTTAGGTTTTTGCACCGACATACGTTACAAATTTGATACCATTAATAACGTATTTATCTGCAGGTTACTGTTTGGAGAATATGGATGGTGAAGCAGGCCTTCAGGAAAGCTTACAGTCTACCTCAGATCTAATTACTATACAAGTAGAAAATGGCACAACTTACATCAAGTTGGACTACTTGCCTCTCGTTGAAGGAGACAATGATCTGCCCAGTGTTGACGGAAAATTAACACGAACTGCCTTTATCAGAGCAATCAGCATACGGCTTATCTCATCATCACCATCTACGACTGAAACTGAGGAACCTGTGTCTGTGACACTTAAATTCTTCACCAAGAAAGAAACAGACATTGACTTTAAGCCCCTGTTGCTAGAAGGCACGCAAGAAGCCCAGGTGAGAAATTAGAAATACTTTTACACCTTTATTATCAGAGTCAAGTTTCTAACAGTTTGTTAAAAAATGTGTGCACAAAGGGTTAGGAGGACTTTCTGAATTTGTTTAACTATTCTTTCCTCTCAGGTGATCACATTCACACCAGTCAGTAAGCAACCATCGCAGATGCTCCTGAAGAGTGCAGATGGAACCCTTAAAGGGGTTTTGGCATTCCGTGTGTCTGTCCTACAGGTCACCGGTGTTGATTCTGCTACTTTAGAACTACATGTTTTGGGCTGTGCAGAAGGTAAGCTGGTAGTAGCAGGAAAACAGTATTTCAGTCTCTCGAACCTGAGACATTCATTTATAAAACAAATGCTCGATACCTATACGCAACGCTTTGACAGGAATTGTCTTCAGACCCTTTTATTTTCCAAGTATTAAAAAGTATTCTGATACCAATTTTGTCCTTATTTTGGTCGTAGAATTTACCACAACTCAGTTAGCAACTACAACAGTCTCGGTGACAACACCAACGACCACAACCGAAGAATCCACAAGCACCATGGCAGTTACAACACCAACTCAGACAAGCACAGAACAAACAACAACCTCAACAACATCTCAGCTTTCAACCACAAAAGGTAAGACTTACATTATTTAGGTTACGAGAAGTAAAATCGACTATAGCAACAACCTTTCCTCTGATCAATCCGTCTGGTGTATTTATCACACATTTCTGTCTTTTCAGGGTACTGTCTTCAAAATATGGATAGCGAAAATGGTGTAGAGTCAAAAGACAAGACAAGAGGAGATCTCGTCAATGCCAATGACACACACTTGCTAACATTTTCCAAGTTACCAATTGAGCAGGCTGTTGGCAGAAGTGCAGTCTTAGAGCGAGAGTTCACAAACAGTATCAATCTTCGTGGAGTTCTTATTACTTTGAAGAAAACCACATCAAGTGTCACTGCCGGGCAATCAGAAGGAAAGACCACACCAAAGGCTGGTTCAACTGCACCTCAGTCAGTCAAGATCACGTTCACAGTGTTTGTTAAGAAAGTAGACGACACAGATTTCAAGCAAGTAGTGACCGATGATTCAAACGGGGAGGTGAGCGAGAGCACTTAAATACTAATACACATGTTTTACTTGTTTTATATTTTATTTTATAAAATGCGGTCATTGATT
Source organism: Leptasterias polaris (assembly GCA_037783415.1). Lineage (NCBI taxonomy): Eukaryota > Metazoa > Echinodermata > Asteroidea > Forcipulatida > Asteriidae > Leptasterias > Leptasterias polaris. The sequence continues at coordinate 4,598,748 of JAZGTN010000025.1, read as the reverse complement.
AGTATTTTGTAGTAAAGCAAATACCTTCATTGTCCTGTTCACAGTTTACCCTTTCTATTGAGGCCATTCAATCAGAAGTGAAGATATTTTCCATCGACGAACCATTACTACAAGGTATAAAGGAACTCCAGGTCAACTTCATTGATGTCCTAGGTGTGAGTGGAGCAACTATTGAGTTAACCGTCTTGGGATGTGCTGAAGGTAATCTTTTCCTTTTCCCAACGAATGAACGTTTTTTTTTCGCTCATTAAAACTCGGTTTCAGCAAACAGTTAATTTTTGGGGTGCTTCTGTGTTTCATGATTTCAGATCACTCAATAAAAGTTGGTTAACCTTGATCATCACCTCAGATGGATTTAATTAACCTAAAATATTTTTTGCCATTTTAGAAGTCTCGACGACTACACAAACCACAACTAGCACAACCGTTAGCACCACAACTCCTCAGCTACCAACAACTCCAGGTAATTTAGGTTAACTGATAATCAGACTAGCCTTAAAACTTTAGGTTTTTGCACCGACATACGTTACAAATTTGATACCATTAATAACGTATTTATCTGCAGGTTACTGTTTGGAGAATATGGATGGTGAAGCAGGCCTTCAGGAAAGCTTACAGTCTACCTCAGATCTAATTACTATACAAGTAGAAAATGGCACAACTTACATCAAGTTGGACTACTTGCCTCTCGTTGAAGGAGACAATGATCTGCCCAGTGTTGACGGAAAATTAACACGAACTGCCTTTATCAGAGCAATCAGCATACGGCTTATCTCATCATCACCATCTACGACTGAAACTGAGGAACCTGTGTCTGTGACACTTAAATTCTTCACCAAGAAAGAAACAGACATTGACTTTAAGCCCCTGTTGCTAGAAGGCACGCAAGAAGCCCAGGTGAGAAATTAGAAATACTTTTACACCTTTATTATCAGAGTCAAGTTTCTAACAGTTTGTTAAAAAATGTGTGCACAAAGGGTTAGGAGGACTTTCTGAATTTGTTTAACTATTCTTTCCTCTCAGGTGATCACATTCACACCAGTCAGTAAGCAACCATCGCAGATGCTCCTGAAGAGTGCAGATGGAACCCTTAAAGGGGTTTTGGCATTCCGTGTGTCTGTCCTACAGGTCACCGGTGTTGATTCTGCTACTTTAGAACTACATGTTTTGGGCTGTGCAGAAGGTAAGCTGGTAGTAGCAGGAAAACAGTATTTCAGTCTCTCGAACCTGAGACATTCATTTATAAAACAAATGCTCGATACCTATACGCAACGCTTTGACAGGAATTGTCTTCAGACCCTTTTATTTTCCAAGTATTAAAAAGTATTCTGATACCAATTTTGTCCTTATTTTGGTCGTAGAATTTACCACAACTCAGTTAGCAACTACAACAGTCTCGGTGACAACACCAACGACCACAACCGAAGAATCCACAAGCACCATGGCAGTTACAACACCAACTCAGACAAGCACAGAACAAACAACAACCTCAACAACATCTCAGCTTTCAACCACAAAAGGTAAGACTTACATTATTTAGGTTACGAGAAGTAAAATCGACTATAGCAACAACCTTTCCTCTGATCAATCCGTCTGGTGTATTTATCACACATTTCTGTCTTTTCAGGGTACTGTCTTCAAAATATGGATAGCGAAAATGGTGTAGAGTCAAAAGACAAGACAAGAGGAGATCTCGTCAATGCCAATGACACACACTTGCTAACATTTTCCAAGTTACCAATTGAGCAGGCTGTTGGCAGAAGTGCAGTCTTAGAGCGAGAGTTCACAAACAGTATCAATCTTCGTGGAGTTCTTATTACTTTGAAGAAAACCACATCAAGTGTCACTGCCGGGCAATCAGAAGGAAAGACCACACCAAAGGCTGGTTCAACTGCACCTCAGTCAGTCAAGATCACGTTCACAGTGTTTGTTAAGAAAGTAGACGACACAGATTTCAAGCAAGTAGTGACCGATGATTCAAACGGGGAGGTGAGCGAGAGCACTTAAATACTAATACACATGTTTTACTTGTTTTATATTTTATTTTATAAAATGCGGTCATTGATTAGTATTTTGTAGTAAAGCAAATACCTTCATTGTCCTGTTCACAGTTTACCCTTTCTATTGAGGCCATTCAATCAGAAGTGAAGATATTTTCCATCGACGAACCATTACTACAAGGTATAAAGGAACTCCAGGTCAACTTCATTGATGTCCTAGGTGTGAGTGGAGCAACTATTGAGTTAACCGTCTTGGGATGTGCTGAAGGTAATCTTTTCCTTTTCCCAACGAATGAACGTTTTTTTTTCGCTCATTAAAACTCGGTTTCAGCAAACAGTTAATTTTTGGGGTGCTTCTGTGTTTCATGATTTCAGATCACTCAATAAAAGTTGGTTAACCTTGATCATCACCTCAGATGGATTTAATTAACCTAAAATATTTTTTGCCATTTTAGAAGTCTCGACGACTACACAAACCACAACTAGCACAACCGTTAGCACCACAACTCCTCAGCTACCAACAACTCCAGGTAATTTAGGTTAACTGATAATCAGACTAGCCTTAAAACTTTAGGTTTTTGCACCGACATACGTTACAAATTTGATACCATTAATAACGTATTTATCTGCAGGTTACTGTTTGGAGAATATGGATGGTGAAGCAGGCCTTCAGGAAAGCTTACAGTCTACCTCAGATCTAATTACTATACAAGTAGAAAATGGCACAACTTACATCAAGTTGGACTACTTGCCTCTCGTTGAAGGAGACAATGATCTGCCCAGTGTTGACGGAAAATTAACACGAACTGCCTTTATCAGAGCAATCAGCATACGGCTTATCTCATCATCACCATCTACGACTGAAACTGAGGAACCTGTGTCTGTGACACTTAAATTCTTCACCAAGAAAGAAACAGACATTGACTTTAAGCCCCTGTTGCTAGAAGGCACGCAAGAAGCCCAGGTGAGAAATTAGAAATACTTTTACACCTTTATTATCAGAGTCAAGTTTCTAACAGTTTGTTAAAAAATGTGTGCACAAAGGGTTAGGAGGACTTTCTGAATTTGTTTAACTATTCTTTCCTCTCAGGTGATCACATTCACACCAGTCAGTAAGCAACCATCGCAGATGCTCCTGAAGAGTGCAGATGGAACCCTTAAAGGGGTTTTGGCATTCCGTGTGTCTGTCCTACAGGTCACCGGTGTTGATTCTGCTACTTTAGAACTACATGTTTTGGGCTGTGCAGAAGGTAAGCTGGTAGTAGCAGGAAAACAGTATTTCAGTCTCTCGAACCTGAGACATTCATTTATAAAACAAATGCTCGATACCTATACGCAACGCTTTGACAGGAATTGTCTTCAGACCCTTTTATTTTCCAAGTATTAAAAAGTATTCTGATACCAATTTTGTCCTTATTTTGGTCGTAGAATTTACCACAACTCAGTTAGCAACTACAACAGTCTCGGTGACAACACCAACGACCACAACCGAAGAATCCACAAGCACCATGGCAGTTACAACACCAACTCAGACAAGCACAGAACAAACAACAACCTCAACAACATCTCAGCTTTCAACCACAAAAGGTAAGACTTACATTATTTAGGTTACGAGAAGTAAAATCGACTATAGCAACAACCTTTCCTCTGATCAATCCGTCTGGTGTATTTATCACACATTTCTGTCTTTTCAGGGTACTGTCTTCAAAATATGGATAGCGAAAATGGTGTAGAGTCAAAAGACAAGACAAGAGGAGATCTCGTCAATGCCAATGACACACACTTGCTAACATTTTCCAAGTTACCAATTGAGCAGGCTGTTGGCAGAAGTGCAGTCTTAGAGCGAGAGTTCACAAACAGTATCAATCTTCGTGGAGTTCTTATTACTTTGAAGAAAACCACATCAAGTGTCACTGCCGGGCAATCAGAAGGAAAGACCACACCAAAGGCTGGTTCAACTGCACCTCAGTCAGTCAAGATCACGTTCACAGTGTTTGTTAAGAAAGTAGACGACACAGATTTCAAGCAAGTAGTGACCGATGATTCAAACGGGGAGGTGAGCGAGAGCACTTAAATACTAATACACATGTTTTACTTGTTTTATATTTTATTTTATAAAATGCGGTCATTGATTAGTATTTTGTAGTAAAGCAAATACCTTCATTGTCCTGTTCACAGTTTACCCTTTCTATTGAGGCCATTCAATCAGAAGTGAAGATATTTTCCATCGACGAACCATTACTACAAGGTATAAAGGAACTCCAGGTCAACTTCATTGATGTCCTAGGTGTGAGTGGAGCAACTATTGAGTTAACCGTCTTGGGATGTGCTGAAGGTAATCTTTTCCTTTTCCCAACGAATGAACTTTTTTTTTCGCTCATTAAAACTCGGTTTCAGCAAACAGTTAATTTTTTGGGTGCTTCTGTGTTTCATGATTTCAGATCACTCAATAAAAGTTGGTTAACCTTGATCATCACCTCAGATGGATTTAATTAACCTAAAATATTTTTTGCCATTTTAGAAGTCTCGACGACTACACAAACCACAACTAGCACAACCGTTAGCACCACAACTCCTCAGCTACCAACAACTCCAGGTAATTTAGGTTAACTGATAATCAGACTAGCCTTAAAACTTTAGGTTTTTGCACCGACATACGTTACAAATTTGATACCATTAATAACGTATTTATCTGCAGGTTACTGTTTGGAGAATATGGATGGTGAAGCAGGCCTTCAGGAAAGCTTACAGTCTACCTCAGATCTAATTACTATACAAGTAGAAAATGGCACAACTTACATCAAGTTGGACTACTTGCCTCTCGTTGAAGGAGACAATGATCTGCCCAGTGTTGACGGAAAATTAACACGAACTGCCTTTATCAGAGCAATCAGCATACGGCTTATCTCATCATCACCATCTACGACTGAAACTGAGGAACCTGTGTCTGTGACACTTAAATTCTTCACCAAGAAAGAAACAGACATTGACTTTAAGCCCCTGTTGCTAGAAGGCACGCAAGAAGCCCAGGTGAGAAATTAGAAATACTTTTACACCTTTATTATCAGAGTCAAGTTTCTAACAGTTTGTTAAAAAATGTGTGCACAAAGGGTTAGGAGGACTTTCTGAATTTGTTTAACTATTCTTTCCTCTCAGGTGATCACATTCATACCAGTCAGTAAGCAACCATCGCAGATGCTCCTGAAGAGTGCAGATGGAACCCTTAAAGGGGTTTTGGCATTCCGTGTGTCTGTCCTACAGGTCACCGGTGTTGATTCTGCTACTTTAGAACTACATGTTTTGGGCTGTGCAGAAGGTAAGCTGGTAGTAGCAGGAAAACAGTATTTCAGTCTCTCGAACCTGAGACATTCATTTATAAAACAAATGCTCGATACCTATACGCAACGCTTTGACAGGAATTGTCTTCAGACCCTTTTATTTTCCAAGTATTAAAAAGTATTCTGATACCAATTTTGTCCTTATTTTGGTCGTAGAATTTACCACAACTCAGTTAGCAACTACAACAGTCTCGGTGACAACACCAACGACCACAACCGAAGAATCCACAAGCACCATGGCAGTTACAACACCAACTCAGACAAGCACAGAACAAACAACAACCTCAACAACATCTCAGCTTTCAACCACAAAAGGTAAGACTTACATTATTTAGGTTACGAGAAGTAAAATCGACTATAGCAACAACCTTTCCTCTGATCAATCCGTCTGGTGTATTTATCACACATTTCTGTCTTTTCAGGGTACTGTCTTCAAAATATGGATAGCGAAAATGGTGTAGAGTCAAAAGACAAGACAAGAGGAGATCTCGTCAATGCCAATGACACACACTTGCTAACATTTTCCAAGTTACCAATTGAGCAGGCTGTTGGCAGAAGTGCAGTCTTAGAGCGAGAGTTCACAAACAGTATCAATCTTCGTGGAGTTCTTATTACTTTGAAGAAAACCACATCAAGTGTCACTGCCGAGACCACACCAAAGGCTGGTTCAACTGCACCTCAGTCAGTCAAGATCACGTTCACAGTGTTTGTTAAGAAAGTAGACGACACAGATTTCAAGCAAGTAGTGACCGATGATTCAAACGGGGAGGTGAGCGAGAGCACTTAAATACTAATACACATGTTTTACTTGTTTTATATTTTATTTTATAAAATGCGGTCATTGATTAGTATTTTGTAGTAAAGCAAATACCTTCATTGTCCTGTTCACAGTTTACCCTTTCTATTGAGGCCATTCAATCAGAAGTGAAGATATTTTCCATCGACGAACCATTACTACAAGGTATAAAGGAACTCCAGGTCAACTTCATTGATGTCCTAGGTGTGAGTGGAGCAACTATTGAGTTAACCGTCTTGGGATGTGCTGAAGGTAATCTTTTCCTTTTCCCAACGAATGAACGTTTTTTTTTCGCTCATTAAAACTCGGTTTCAGCAAACAGTTAATTTTTTTGGTGCTTCTGTGTTTCATGATTTCAGATCACTCAATAAAAGTTGGTTAACCTTGATCATCACCTCAGATGGATTTAATTAACCTAAAATATTTTTTGCCATTTTAGAAGTCTCGACGACTACACAAACCACAACTAGCACAACCGTTAGCACCACAACTCCTCAGCTACCAACAACTCCAGGTAATTTAGGTTAACTGATAATCAGACTAGCCTTAAAACTTTAGGTTTTTGCACCGACATACGTTACAAATTTGATACCATTAATAACGTATTTATCTGCAGGTTACTGTTTGGAGAATATGGATGGTGAAGCAGGCCTTCAGGAAAGCTTACAGTCTACCTCAGATCTAATTACTATACAAGTAGAAAATGACACAACTTACATCAAGTTGGACTACTTGCCTCTCGTTGAAGGAGACAATGATCTGCCCAGTGTTGACGGAAAATTAACACGAACTGCCTTTATCAGAGCAATCAGCATACGGCTTATCTCATCATCACCATCTACGACTGAAACTGAGGAACCTGTGTCTGTGACACTTAAATTCTTCACCAAGAAAGAAACAGACATTGACTTTAAGCCCCTGTTGCTAGAAGGCACGCAAGAAGCCCAGGTGAGAAATTAGAAATACTTTTACACCATTATTATCAGAGTCAAGTTTCTAACAGTTTGTTAAAAAATGTGTGCACAAAGGGTTAGGAGGACTTTCTGAATTTGTTTAACTATTCTTTCCTCTCAGGTGATCACATTCACACCAGTCAGTAAGCAACCATCGCAGATGCTCCTGAAGAGTGCAGATGGAACCCTTAAAGGGGTTTTGGCATTCCGTGTGTCTGTCCTACAGGTCACCGGTGTTGATTCTGCTACTTTAGAACTACATGTTTTGGGCTGTGCAGAAGGTAAGCTGGTAGTAGCAGGAAAACAGTATTTCAGTCTCTCGAACCTGAGACATTCATTTATAAAACAAATGCTCGATACCTATACGCAACGCTTTGACAGGAATTGTCTTCAGACCCTTTTATTTTCCAAGTATTAAAAAGTATTCTGATACCAATTTTGTCCTTATTTTGGTCGTAGAATTTACCACAACTCAGTTAGCAACTACAACAGTCTCGGTGACAACACCAACGACCACAACCGAAGAATCCACAAGCACCATGGCAGTTACAACACCAACTCAGACAAGCACAGAACAAACAACAACCTCAACAACATCTCAGCTTTCAACCACAAAAGGTAAGACTTACATTATTTAGGTTACGAGAAGTAAAATCGACTATAGCAACAACCTTTCCTCTGATCAATCCGTCTGGTGTATTTATCACACATTTCTGTCTTTTCAGGGTACTGTCTTCAAAATATGGATAGCGAAAATGGTGTAGAGTCAAAAGACAAGACAAGAGGAGATCTCGTCAATGCCAATGACACACACTTGCTAACATTTTCCAAGTTACCAATTGAGCAGGCTGTTGGCAGAAGTGCAGTCTTAGAGCGAGAGTTCACAAACAGTATCAATCTTCGTGGAGTTATTATTACTTTGAAGAAAACCACATCAAGTGTCACTGCCGGGCAATCAGAAGGAAAGACCACACCAAAGGCTGGTTCAACTGCACCTCAGTCAGTCAAGATCACGTTCACAGTGTTTGTTAAGAAAGTAGACGACACAGATTTCAAGCAAGTAGTGACCGATGATTCAAACGGGGAGGTGAGCGAGAGCACTTAAATACTAATACACATGTTTTACTTGTTTTATATTTTATTTTATAAAATGCGGTCATTGATTAGTATTTTGTAGTAAAGCAAATACCTTCATTGTCCTGTTCACAGTTTACCCTTTCTATTGAGGCCATTCAATCAGAAGTGAAGATATTTTCCATCGACGAACCATTACTACAAGGTATAAAGGAACTCCAGGTCAACTTCATTGATGTCCTAGGTGTGAGTGGAGCAACTATTGAGTTAACCGTCTTGGGATGTGCTGAAGGTAATCTTTTCCTTTTCCCAACGAATGAACGTTTTTTTTTCGCTCATTAAAACTCGGTTTCAGCAAACAGTTAATTTTTTTGGTGCTTCTGTGTTTCATGATTTCAGATCACTCAATAAAAGTTGGTTAACCTTGATCATCACCTCAGATGGATTTAATTAACCTAAAATATTTTTTGCCATTTTAGAAGTCTCGACGACTACACAAACCACAACTAGCACAACCGTTAGCACCACAACTCCTCAGCTACCAACAACTCCAGGTAATTTAGGTTAACTGATAATCAGACTAGCCTTAAAACTTTAGGTTTTTGCACCGACATACGTTACAAATTTGATACCATTAATAACGTATTTATCTGCAGGTTACTGTTTGGAGAATATGGATGGTGAAGCAGGCCTTCAGGAAAGCTTACAGTCTACCTCAGATCTAATTACTATACAAGTAGAAAATGACACAACTTACATCAAGTTGGACTACTTGCCTCTCGTTGAAGGAGACAATGATCTGCCCAGTGTTGACGGAAAATTAACACGAACTGCCTTTATCAGAGCAATCAGCATACGGCTTATCTCATCATCATCATCTTCGACACCATCTACGACTGGAACTGATGAACCTGTGTCTGTGACCCTTAAATTCTTCACCAAGAAAGAAACAGACATTGACTTTAAGCCCCTGTTGCTAGAAGGCACGCAAGAAGCCCAGGTGAGAAATTAGAAATACTTTTACACCTTTATTATCAGAGTCAAGTTTCTAACAGTTTGTTAAAAAATGTGTGCACAAAGGGTGAGGAGGACTTTCTGAATTTGTTTAACTATTCTTTCCTCTCAGGTGATCACATTCACACCAGTCAGTAAGCAACCATCGCAGATGCTCCTGAAGAGTGCAGATGGAACCCTTAAAGGGGTTTTGGCATTCCGTGTGTCTGTCCTACAGGTCACCGGTGTTGATTCTGCTACTTTAGAACTACATGTTTTGGGCTGTGCAGAAGGTAAGCTGGTAGTAGCAGGAAAACAGTATTTCAGTCTCTCGAACCTGAGACATTCATTTATAAAACAAATGCTCGATACCTATACGCAACGCTTTGACAGGAATTGTCTTCAGACCCTTTTATTTTCCAAGTATTAAAAAGTATTCTGATACCAATTTTGTCCTTATTTTGGTCGTAGAATTTACCACAACTCAGTTAGCAACTACAACAGTCTCGGTGACAACACCAACGACCACAACCGAAGAATCCACAAGCACCATGGCAGTTACAACACCAACTCAGACAAGCACAGAACAAACAACAACCTCAACAACATCTCAGCTTTCAACCACAAAAGGTAAGACTTACATTATTTAGGTTACGAGAAGTAAAATCGACTATAGCAACAACCTTTCCTCTGATCAATCCGTCTGGTGTATTTATCACACATTTCTGTCTTTTCAGGGTACTGTCTTCAAAATATGGATAGCGAAAATGGTGTAGAGTCAAAAGACAAGACAAGAGGAGATCTCGTCAATGCCAATGACACACACTTGCTAACATTTTCCAAGTTACCAATTGAGCAGGCTGTTGGCAGAAGTGCAGTCTTAGAGCGAGAGTTCACAAACAGTATCAATCTTCGTGGAGTTATTATTACTTTGAAGAAAACCACATCAAGTGTCACTGCCGGGCAATCAGAAGGAAAGACCACACCAAAGGCTGGTTCAACTGCACCTCAGTCAGTCAAGATCACGTTCACAGTGTTTGTTAAGAAAGTAGACGACACAGATTTCAAGCAAGTAGTGACCGATGATTCAAACGGGGAGGTGAGCGAGAGCACTTAAATACTAATACACATGTTTTACTTGTTTTATATTTTATTTTATAAAATGCGGTCATTGATTAGTATTTTGTAGTAAAGCAAATACCTTCATTGTCCTGTTCACAGTTTACCCTTTCTATTGAGGCCATTCAATCAGAAGTGAAGATATTTTCCATCGACGAACCATTACTACAAGGTATAAAGGAACTCCAGGTCAACTTCATTGATGTCCTAGGTGTGAGTGGAGCAACTATTGAGTTAACCGTCTTGGGATGTGCTGAAGGTAATCTTTTCCTTGTCCCAACGAATGAACGTTTTTTTCGCTCATTAAAACTCGGTTTCAGCAAACAGTTAATTTTTTGGGTGCTTCTGTGTTTCATGATTTCAGATCACTCAATAAAAGTTGGTTAACCTTGATCATCACCTCAGATGGATTTAATTAACCTAAAATATTTTTTGCCATTTTAGAAGTCTCGACGACTACACAAACCACAACTAGCACAACCGTTAGCACCACAGCTCCTCAGCTACCAACAACTCCAGGTAATTTAGGTTAACTGATAATCAGACTAGCCTTAAAACTTTAGGTTTTTGCACCGACATACGTGACAAATTTGATACCATTAATAACGTATTTATCTGCAGGTTACTGTTTGGAGAATATGGATGGTGAAGCAGGCCTTCAGGAAAGCTTACAGTCTACCTCAGATCTAATTACTATACAAGTAGAAAATGGCACAACTTACATCAACTTGGACTACTTGCCTCTCGTTGAAGGAGACAATGATCTGCCCAGTGTTGACGGAAAATTAACACGAACTGCCTTTATCAGAGCAATCAGCATACGGCTTATCTCATCATCATCATCTTCGACACCATCTACGACTGGAACTGATGAACCTGTGTCTGTGACCCTTAAATTCTTCACCAAGAAAGAAACAGACATTGACTTTAAGCCCCTGTTGCTAGAAGGCACGCAAGAAGCCCAGGTGAGAAATTAGAAATACTTTTACACCTTTATTATCAGAGTCAAGTTTCTAACAGTTTGTTAAAAAATGTGTGCACAAAGGGTGAGGAGGACTTTCTGAATTTGTTTAACTATTCTTTCCTCTCAGGTGATCACATTCACACCAGTCAGTAAGCAACCATCGCAGATGCTCCTGAAGAGTGCAGATGGAACCCTTAAAGGGGTTTTGGCATTCCGTGTGTCTGTCCTACAGGTCACCGGTGTTGATTCTGCTACTTTAGAACTACATGTTTTGGGCTGTGCAGAAGGTAAGCTGGTAGTAGCAGGAAAACAGTATTTCAGTCTCTCGAACCTGAGACATTCATTTATAAAACAAATGCTCGATACCTATACGCAACGCTTTGACAGGAATTGTCTTCAGACCCTTTTATTTTCCAAGTATTAAAAAGTATTCTGATACCAATTTTGTCCTTATTTTGGTCGTAGAATTTACCACAACTCAGTTAGCAACTACAACAGTATCGGTGACAACACCAACGACCACAACCGAAGAATCCACAAGCACCATGGCAGTTACAACACCAACTCAGACAAGCACAGAACAAACAACAACCTCAACAACATCTCAGCTTTCAACCACAAAAGGTAAGACTTACATTATTTAGGTTACGAGAAGTAAAATCGACTATAGCAACAACCTTTCCTCTGATCAATCCGTCTGGTGTATTTATCACACATTTCTGTCTTTTCAGGGTACTGTCTTCAAAATATGGATAGCGAAAATGGTGTAGAGTCAAAAGACAAGACAAGAGGAGATCTCGTCAATGCCAATTACACACACTTGCTAACATTTTCCAAGTTACCAATTGAGCAGTCTGTTGGCAGAAGTGCAGTCTTAGAGCGAGAGTTCACAAACAGTATCAATCTTCGTGGAGTTCTTATTACTTTGAAGAAAACCACCCCAAGTGTCACTGCCGGGCAATCAGAAGGAAAGACCACACCAAAGGCTGGTTCAACTACACCTCAGTCAGTCAAGATCACGTTCACAGTGTTTGTTAAGAAAGTAGACGAGACAGATTTCAAGCAAGTAGTGACTGATGATTCAAACGGGGAGGTGAGCGAGAGCACATAAATACTAATACACATGTTTTACTAGTTTTATATTTTATTTTATAAAATGCGGTCATTGATTAGTATTTTGTAGTAAAGCAAATACCTTCATTGTCCTGTTCACAGTTTACCCTTTCTATTGAGGCCATTCAATCAGAAGTGAAGATATTTTCCATCGACGAACCATTACTACAAGGTATAAAGGAACTCCAGGTCAACTTCATTGATGTCCTAGGTGTGAGTGGAGCAACTATTGCGTTAACCGTCTTGGGATGTGCTGAAGGTAATCTTTTCCTTGTCCCAACGAATGAACGTTTTTTTCGCTCATTAAAACTCGGTTTCAGCAAACAGTTAATTTTTTGGGTGCTTCTGTGTTTCATGATTTCAGATCACTCAATAAAAGTTGGTTAACCTTGATCATCACCTCAGATGGATTTAATTAACCTAAAATATTGTTTGCCATTTTAGAAGTCTCGACGACTACACAAACCACAACTAGCACAACCGTTAGCACCACAGCTCCTCAGCTACCAACAACTCCAGGTAATTTAGGTTAACTGATAATCAGACTAGCCTTAAAACTTTAGGTTTTTGCACCGACATACGTGACAAATTTGATACCATTAATAACGTATTTATCTGCAGGTTACTGTTTGGAGAATATGGATGGTGAAGCAGGCCTTCAGGAAAGCTTAATGTCTACCTCAGATCTAATTACTATACAAGTAGAAAATGGCACAACTTACATCACGTTGGACAGCTTGCCTCTCGTTGAAGGAGACAATGATCTGCCCAGTGTTGACGGAAAATTAACACGAACTGCCTTTATCAGAGCAATCAGCATACGGCTTATCTCATCATCGTCATCTTCGACACCATCTACGACTGGAACTGAGGAACCTGTGTCTGTGACACTTAAATTCTTCACCAAGAAAGAAACAGACATTGACTTTAAGCCCCTGTTGCTAGAAGGCACGCAAGAAGCCCAGGTGAGAAATTAGAAATACTTTTACACCATTATTATCAGAGTCAAGTTTCTAACAGTTTGTTAAAAAATGTGTGCACAAAGGGTTAGGAGGACTTTCTGAATTTGTTTAACTATTCTTTCCTCTCAGGTGATCACATTCACACCAGTCAGTAAGCAACCATCGCAGATGCTCCTGAAGAGTGCAGATGGAACCCTTAAAGGGGTTTTGACATTCCGTGTGTCTGTCCTACAGGTCACCGGTGTTGATTCTGCTACTTTAGAACTACATGTTTTGGGCTGTGCAGAAGGTAAGCTGGTAGTAGCAGGAAAACAGTATTTCAGTCTCTCGAACCTGAGACATTCATTTATAAAACAAATGCTCGATACCTATACGCAACGCTTTGACAGGAATTGTCTTCAGACCCTTTTATTTTCCAAGTATTAAAAAGTATTCTGATACCAATTTTGTCCTTATTTTGGTCGTAGAATTTACCACAACTCAGTTAGCAACTACAACAGTCTCGGTGACAACACCAACGACCACAACCGAAGAATCCACAAGCACCATGGCAGTTACAACACCAACTCAGACAAGCACAGAACAAACAACAACCTCAACAACATCTCAGCTTTCAACCACAAAAGGTAAGACTTACATTATTTAGGTTACGAGAAGTAAAATCGACTATAGCAACAACCTTTCCTCTGATCAATCCGTCTGGTGTATTTATCACACATTTCTGTCTTTTCAGGGTACTGTCTTCAAAATATGGATAGCGAAAATGGTGTAGAGTCAAAAGACAAGACAAGAGGAGATCTCGTCAATGCCAATTACACACACTTGCTAACATTTTCCAAGTTACCAATTGAGCAGTCTGTTGGCAGAAGTGCAGTCTTAGAGCGAGAGTTCACAAACAGTATCAATCTTCGTGGAGTTCTTATTACTTTGAAGAAAACCACCCCAAGTGTCACTGCCGGGCAATCAGAAGGAAAGACCACACCAAAGGCTGGTTCAACTACACCTCAGTCAGTCAAGATCACGTTCACAGTGTTTGTTAAGAAAGTAGACGAGACAGATTTCAAGCAAGTAGTGACTGATGATTCAAACGGGGAGGTGAGCGAGAGCACATAAATACTAATACACATGTTTTACTAGTTTTATATTTTATTTTATAAAATGCGGTCATTGATTAGTATTTTGTAGTAAAGCAAATACCTTCATTGTCCTGTTCACAGTTTACCCTTTCTATTGAGGCCATTCAATCAGAAGTGAAGATATTTTCCATCGACGAACCATTACTACAAGGTATAAAGGAACTCCAGGTCAACTTCATTGATGTCCTAGGTGTGAGTGGAGCAACTATTGCGTTAACCGTCTTGGGATGTGCTGAAGGTAATCTTTTCCTTGTCCCAACGAATGAACGTTTTTTTCGCTCATTAAAACTCGGTTTCAGCAAACAGTTAATTTTTTGGGTGCTTCTGTGTTTCATGATTTCAGATCACTCAATAAAAGTTGGTTAACCTTGATCATCACCTCAGATGGATTTAATTAACCTAAAATATTGTTTGCCATTTTAGAAGTCTCGACGACTACACAAACCACAACTAGCACAACCGTTAGCACCACAGCTCCTCAGCTACCAACAACTCCAGGTAATTTAGGTTAACTGATAATCAGACTAGCCTTAAAACTTTAGGTTTTTGCACCGACATACGTGACAAATTTGATACCATTAATAACGTATTTATCTGCAGGTTACTGTTTGGAGAATATGGATGGTGAAGCAGGCCTTCAGGAAAGCTTAATGTCTACCTCAGATCTAATTACTATACAAGTAGAAAATGGCACAACTTACATCACGTTGGACAGCTTGCCTCTCGTTGAAGGAGACAATGATCTGCCCAGTGTTGACGGAAAATTAACACGAACTGCCTTTATCAGAGCAATCAGCATACGGCTTATCTCATCATCATCATCTTCGACACCATCTACGACTGGAACTGAGGAACCTGTGTCTGTGACACTTAAATTCTTCACCAAGAAAGAAACAGACATTGACTTTAAGCCCCTGTTGCTAGAAGGCACGCAAGAAGCCCAGGTGAGAAATTAGAAATACTTTTACACCATTATTATCAGAGTCAAGTTTCTAACAGTTTGTTAAAAAATGTGTGCACAAAGGGTTAGGAGGACTTTCTGAATTTGTTTAACTATTCTTTCCTCTCAGGTGATCACATTCACACCAGTCAGTAAGCAACCATCGCAGATGCTCCTGAAGAGTGCAGATGGAACCCTTAAAGGGGTTTTGACATTCCGTGTGTCTGTCCTACAGGTCACCGGTGTTGATTCTGCTACTTTAGAACTACATGTTTTGGGCTGTGCAGAAGGTAAGCTGGTAGTAGCAGGAAAACAGTATTTCAGTCTCTCGAACCTGAGACATTCATTTATAAAACAAATGCTCGATACCTATACGCAACGCTTTGACAGGAATTGTCTTCAGACCCTTTTATTTTCCAAGTATTAAAAAGTATTCTGATACCAATTTTGTCCTTATTTTGGTCGTAGAATTTACCACAACTCAGTTAGCAACTACAACAGTCTCGGTGACAACACCAACGACCACAACCGAAGAATCCACAAGCACCATGGCAGTTACAACACCAACTCAGACAAGCACAGAACAAACAACAACCTCAACAACATCTCAGCTTTCAACCACAAAAGGTAAGACTTACATTATTTAGGTTACGAGAAGTAAAATCGACTATAGCAACAACCTTTCCTCTGATCAATCCGTCTGGTGTATTTATCACACATTTCTGTCTTTTCAGGGTACTGTCTTCAAAATATGGATAGCGAAAATGGTGTAGAGTCAAAAGACAAGACAAGAGGAGATCTCGTCAATGCCAATGACACACACTTGCTAACATTTTCCAAGTTACCAATTGAGCAGGCTGTTGGCAGAAGTGCAGTCTTAGAGCGAGAGTTCACAAACAGTATCAATCTTCGTGGAGTTATTATTACTTTGAAGAAAACCACATCAAGTGTCACTGCCGGGCAATCAGAAGGAAAGACCACACCAAAGGCTGGTTCAACTGCACCTCAGTCAGTCAAGATCACGTTCACAGTGTTTGTTAAGAAAGTAGACGACACAGATTTCAAGCAAGTAGTGACCGATGATTCAAACGGGGAGGTGAGCGAGAGCACTTAAATACTAATACACATGTTTTACTTGTTTTATATTTTATTTTATAAAATGCGGTCATTGATTAGTATTTTGTAGTAAAGCAAATACCTTCATTGTCCTGTTCACAGTTTACCCTTTCTATTGAGGCCATTCAATCAGAAGTGAAGATATTTTCCATCGACGAACCATTACTACAAGGTATAAAGGAACTCCAGGTCAACTTCATTGATGTCCTAGGTGTGAGTGGAGCAACTATTGAGTTAACCGTCTTGGGATGTGCTGAAGGTAATCTTTTCCTTGTCCCAACGAATGAACGTTTTTTTCGCTCATTAAAACTCGGTTTCAGCAAACAGTTAATTTTTTGGGTGCTTCTGTGTTTCATGATTTCAGATCACTCAATAAAAGTTGGTTAACCTTGATCATCACCTCAGATGGATTTAATTAACCTAAAATATTTTTTGCCATTTTAGAAGTCTCGACGACTACACAAACCACAACTAGCACAACCGTTAGCACCACAGCTCCTCAGCTACCAACAACTCCAGGTAATTTAGGTTAACTGATAATCAGACTAGCCTTAAAACTTTAGGTTTTTGCACCGACATACGTGACAAATTTGATACCATTAATAACGTATTTATCTGCAGGTTACTGTTTGGAGAATATGGATGGTGAAGCAGGCCTTCAGGAAAGCTTACAGTCTACCTCAGATCTAATTACTATACAAGTAGAAAATGGCACAACTTACATCAACTTGGACTACTTGCCTCTCGTTGAAGGAGACAATGATCTGCCCAGTGTTGACGGAAAATTAACACGAACTGCCTTTATCAGAGCAATCAGCATACGGCTTATCTCATCATCATCATCTTCGACACCATCTACGACTGGAACTGATGAACCTGTGTCTGTGACCCTTAAATTCTTCACCAAGAAAGAAACAGACATTGACTTTAAGCCCCTGTTGCTAGAAGGCACGCAAGAAGCCCAGGTGAGAAATTAGAAATACTTTTACACCTTTATTATCAGAGTCAAGTTTCTAACAGTTTGTTAAAAAATGTGTGCACAAAGGGTTAGGAGGACTTTCTGAATTTGTTTAACTATTCTTTCCTCTCAGGTGATCACATTCACACCAGTCAGTAAGCAACCATCGCAGATGCTCCTGAAGAGTGCAGATGGAACCCTTAAAGGGGTTTTGGCATTCCGTGTGTCTGTCCTACAGGTCACCGGTGTTGATTCTGCTACTTTAGAACTACATGTTTTGGGCTGTGCAGAAGGTAAGCTGGTAGTAGCAGGAAAACAGTATTTCAGTCTCTCGAACCTGAGACATTCATTTATAAAACAAATGCTCGATACCTATACGCAACGCTTTGACAGGAATTGTCTTCAGACCCTTTTATTTTCCAAGTATTAAAAAGTATTCTGATACCAATTTTGTCCTTATTTTGGTCGTAGAATTTACCACAACTCAGTTAGCAACTACAACAGTATCGGTGACAACACCAACGACCACAACCGAAGAATCCACAAGCACCATGGCAGTTACAACACCAACTCAGACAAGCACAGAACAAACAACAACCTCAACAACATCTCAGCTTTCAACCACAAAAGGTAAGACTTACATTATTTAGGTTACGAGAAGTAAAATCGACTATAGCAACAACCTTTCCTCTGATCAATCCGTCTGGTGTATTTATCACACATTTCTGTCTTTTCAGGGTACTGTCTTCAAAATATGGATAGCGAAAATGGTGTAGAGTCAAAAGACAAGACAAGAGGAGATCTCGTCAATGCCAATTACACACACTTGCTAACATTTTCCAAGTTACCAATTGAGCAGTCTGTTGGCAGAAGTGCAGTCTTAGAGCGAGAGTTCACAAACAGTATCAATCTTCGTGGAGTTCTTATTACTTTGAAGAAAACCACCCCAAGTGTCACTGCCGGGCAATCAGAAGGAAAGACCACACCAAAGGCTGGTTCAACTACACCTCAGTCAGTCAAGATCACGTTCACAGTGTTTGTTAAGAAAGTAGACGAGACAGATTTCAAGCAAGTAGTGACTGATGATTCAAACGGGGAGGTGAGCGAGAGCACTTAAATACTAATACACATGTTTTACTAGTTTTATATTTTATTTTATAAAATGCGGTCATTGATTAGTATTTTGTAGTAAAGCAAATACCTTCATTGTCCTGTTCACAGTTTACCCTTTCTATTGAGGCCATTCAATCAGAAGTGAAGATATTTTCCATCGACGAACCATTACTACAAGGTATAAAGGAACTCCAGGTCAACTTCATTGATGTCCTAGGTGTGAGTGGAGCAACTATTGCGTTAACCGTCTTGGGATGTGCTGAAGGTAATCTTTTCCTTGTCCCAACGAATGAACGTTTTTTTCGCTCATTAAAACTCGGTTTCAGCAAACAGTTAATTTTTTGGGTGCTTCTGTGTTTCATGATTTCAGATCACTCAATAAAAGTTGGTTAACCTTGATCATCACCTCAGATGGATTTAATTAACCTAAAATATTGTTTGCCATTTTAGAAGTCTCGACGACTACACAAACCACAACTAGCACAACCGTTAGCACCACAGCTTCTCAGCTACCAACAACTCCAGGTAATTTAGGTTAACTGATAATCAGACTAGCCTTAAAACTTTAGGTTTTTGCACCGACATACGTGACAAATTTGATACCATTAATAACGTATTTATCTGCAGGTTACTGTTTGGAGAATATGGATGGTGAAGCAGGCCTTCAGGAAAGCTTAATGTCTACCTCAGATCTAATTACTATACAAGTAGAAAATGGCACAACTTACATCACGTTGGACAGCTTGCCTCTCGTTGAAGGAGACAATGATCTGCCCAGTGTTGACGGAAAATTAACACGAACTGCCTTTATCAGAGCAATCAGCATACGGCTTATCTCATCATCATCATCTTCGACACCATCTACGACTGGAACTGAGGAACCTGTGTCTGTGACACTTAAATTCTTCACCAAGAAAGAAACAGACATTGACTTTAAGCCCCTGTTGCTAGAAGGCACGCAAGAAGCCCAGGTGAGAAATTAGAAATACTTTTACACCTTTATTATCAGAGTCAAGTTTCTAACAGTTTGTTAAAAAATGTGTGCACAAAGGGTGAGGAGGACTTTCTGAATTTGTTTAACTATTCTTTCCTCTCAGGTGATCACATTCACACCAGTCAGTAAGCAACCATCGCAGATGCTCCTGAAGAGTGCAGATGGAACCCTTAAAGGGGTTTTGGCATTCCGTGTGTCTGTCCTACAGGTCACCGGTGTTGATTCTGCTACTTTAGAACTACATGTTTTGGGCTGTGCAGAAGGTAAGCTGGTAGTAGCAGGAAAACAGTATTTCAGTCTCTCGAACCTGAGACATTCATTTATAAAACAAATGCTCGATACCTATACGCAACGCTTTGACAGGAATTGTCTTCAGACCCTTTTATTTTCCAAGTATTAAAAAGTATTCTGATACCAATTGTGTCCTTATTTTGGTCGTAGAATTTACCACAACTCAGTTAGCAACTACAACAGTCTCGGTGACAACACCAACGACCACAACCGAAGAATCCACAAGCACCATGGCAGTTACAACACCAACTCAGACAAGCACAGAACAAACAACAACCTCAACAACATCTCAGCTTTCAACCACAAAAGGTAAGACTTACATTATTTAGGTTACGAGAAGTAAAATCGACTATAGCAACAACCTTTCCTCTGATCAATCCGTCTGGTGTATTTATCACACATTTCTGTCTTTTCAGGGTACTGTCTTCAAAATATGGATAGCGAAAATGGTGTAGAGTCAAAAGACAAGACAAGAGGAGATCTCGTCAATGCCAATGACACACACTTGCTAACATTTTCCAAGTTACCAATTGAGCAGGCTGTTGGCAGAAGTGCAGTCTTAGAGCGAGAGTTCACAAACAGTATCAATCTTCGTGGAGTTCTTATTACTTTGAAGAAAACCACATCAAGTGTCACTGCCGGGCAATCAGAAGGAAAGACCACACCAAAGGCTGGTTCAACTGCACCTCAGTCAGTCAAGATCACGTTCACAGTGTTTGTTAAGAAAGTAGACGAGACAGATTTCAAGCAAGTAGTGACCGATGATTCAAACGGGGAGGTGAGCGAGAGCACTTAAATACTAATACACATGTTTTACTTGTTTTATATTTTATTTTATAAAATGCGGTCATTGATTAGTATTTTGTAGTAAAGCAAATACCTTCATTGTCCTGTTCACAGTTTACCCTTTCTATTGAGGCCATTCAATCAGAAGTGAAGATATTTTCCACCGACGAACCATTACTACAAGGTATAAAGGAACTCCAGGTCAACTTCATTGATGTCCTAGGTGTGAGTGGAGCAACTATTGAGTTAACCGTCTTGGGATGTGCTGAAGGTAATCTTTTCCTTGTCCCAACGAATGAAGGTTTTTTCGCTCATTAAAACTCGGTTTCCGCAAACAGTTAATTTTTTGGGTGCTTCTGTGTTTCATGATTTCAGATCACTCAATAAAAGTTGGTTAAACTTGATCATCACCTCAGATGGATTTAATTAACCTAAAATATTTTTTGCCATTTTAGAAGTCTCGACGACTACACAAACCACAACTAGCACAACCGTTAGCACCACAGCTCCTCAGCTACCAACAACTCCAGGTAATTTAGGTTAACTGATAATCAGACTAGCCTTAAAACTTTAGGTTTTTGCACCGACATACGTGACAAATTTGATACCATTAATAACGTATTTACCTGCATGTTACTGTTTGGAGAATATGGATGGTGAAGCAGGCCTTCAGGAAAGCTTAATGTCTACCTCAGATCTAATTACTATACTTTGATCCCTGATCAAAGCAAAAATACTTTCAGTAGAATTCGTCTTTTCAAATGAAGATCGATAACGAGTGATGACATTTTGCGATAATGTGCAGTTTCTGCAATGTTCTTGTTTTCGTTTTCTGTTTGCAGCTCCAGCTGTTACAAGTTTAAATCAAGTCATTACAACAACTCGGATGCGAAGAACTACAACACCAACAACCGGTAAACATACATCAATGGGTACAGTTCGTTAATACAAGACTTTTATGCCTATATATGTGTTTGTTGTGTATGGCATTAGCTTTGACCGTATCTATTCATTTTGCTTTTGATTTTTATTTCAAACATAACTTGCACAATTATTGTCTCACGGATTGCATTTCAATTGAAATCGAAGTAGAGTGCTTTCAATTGAAATGCAATCCATGAGACAACACCCACAACGTCCCAACGAAAGAACGTTTTTTCGCTCATTAAAACTCGGTTTCAGCAAACAGTTTATTGTTTTGGTGCTTCGGTGTTTCATGATTTCAGATCACTCAATAAAAGTTGGTTAACCTTGATCATCACCTCAGATGGATTTAATTAACGCAAAATATTTTTTGCCATTTTAGAAGTCTCGACGACTACACAAACCACAACTAGCACAACCGTTAGCACCACAGCTCCTCAGCTACCAACAACTCCAGGTAATTTAGGTTAACTGATAATCAGACTAGCCTTAAAACTTTAGGTTTTTGCACCGACATACGTGACAAATTTGATACCATTAATAACGTATTTATCTGCAGGTTACTGTTTGGAGAATATGGATGGTGAAGCAGGCCTTCAGGAAAGTTTAATGTCTACCTCAGATCTAATTACTATACAAGTAGAAAATGGCACAACTTACATCACGTTGGACAGCTTGCCTCTCGTTGAAGGAGACAATGATCTGCCCAGTGTTGACGGAAAATTAACACGAACTGCCTTTATCAGAGCAATCAGCATACGGCTTATCTCATCATCATCATCTTCGACACCATCTACGACTGGAACTGAGGAACCTGTGTCTGTGACACTTAAATTCTTCACCAAGAAAGAAACAGACATTGACTTTAAGCCCCTGTTGCTAGAAGGCACGCAAGAAGCCCAGGTGAGAAATTAGAAATACTTTTACACCTTTATTATCAGAGTCAAGTTTCTAACAGTTTGTTAAAAAATGTGTGCACAAAGGGTGAGGAGGACTTTCTGAATTTGTTTAACTATTCTTTCCTCTCAGGTGATCACATTCACACCAGTCAGTAAGCAACCATCGCAGATGCTCCTGAAGAGTGCAGATGGAACCCTTAAAGGGGTTTTGGCATTCCGTGTGTCTGTCCTACAGGTCACCGGTGTTGATTCTGCTACTTTAGAACTACATGTTTTGGGCTGTGCAGAAGGTAAGCTGGTAGTAGCAGGAAAACAGTATTTCAGTCTCTCGAACCTGAGACATTCATTTATAAAACAAATGCTCGATACCTATACGCAACGCTTTGACAGGAATTGTCTTCAGACCCTTTTATTTTCCAAGTATTAAAAAGTATTCTAATACCAATTTTGTCCTTATTTTGGTCGTAGAATTTACCACAACTCAGTTAGCAACTACAACAGTCTCGGTGACAACACCAACGACCACAACCGAAGAATCCACAAGCACCATGGCAGTTACAACACCAACTCAGACAAGCACAGAACAAACAACAACCTCAACAACATCTCAGCTTTCAACCACAAAAGGTAAGACTTACATTATTTAGGTTATACGAGAAGTAAAATCGACTATAGCAACAACCTTTCCTCTGATCAATCCGTCTGGTGTATTTATCACACATTTCTGTCTTTTCAGGGTACTGTCTTCAAAATATGGATAGCGAAAATGGTGTAGAGTCAAAAGACAAGACAAGAGGAGATCTCGTCAATGCCAATGACACACACTTGCTAACATTTTCCAAGTTACCAATTGAGCAGGCTGTTGGCAGAAGTGCAGTCTTAGAGCGAGAGTTCACAAACAGTATCAATCTTCGTGGAGTTCTTATTACTTTGAAGAAAACCACATCAAGTGTCACTGCCGGGCAATCAGAAGGAAAGACCACACCAAAGGCTGGTTCAACTGCACCTCAGTCAGTCAAGATCACGTTCACAGTGTTTGTTAAGAAAGTAGACGAGACAGATTTCAAGCAAGTAGTGACCGATGATTCAAACGGGGAGGTGAGCGAGAGCACTTAAATACTAATACACATGTTTTACTTGTTTTATATTTTATTTTATAAAATGCGGTCATTGATTAGTATTTTGTAGTAAAGCAAATACCTTCATTGTCCTGTTCACAGTTTACCCTTTCTATTGAGGCCATTCAATCAGAAGTGAAGATATTTTCCACCGACGAACCATTACTACAAGGTATAAAGGAACTCCAGGTCAACTTCATTGATGTCCTAGGTGTGAGTGGAGCAACTATTGAGTTAACCGTCTTGGGATGTGCTGAAGGTAATCTTTTCCTTGTCCCAACGAATGAACGGTTTTTTCGCTCATTAAAACTCGGTTTCAGCAAACAGTTAATTTTTTGGGTGCTTCTGTGTTTCATGATTTCAGATCACTCAATAAAAGTTGGTTAACCTTGATCATCACCTCAGATGGATTAATTAACCTAAAATATTTTTTGCCATTTTAGAAGTCTCGACGACTACACAAACCACAACTAGCACAACCGTTAGCACCACAGCTCTTCAGCTACCAACAACTCCAGGTAATTTAGGTTAACTGATAATCAGACTAGCCTTAAAACTTTAGGTTTTTGCACCGACATACGTGACAAATTTGATACCATTAATAACGTATTTATCTGCAGGTTACTGTTTGGAGAATATGGATGGTGAAGCAGGCCTTCAGGAAAGCTTAATGTCTACCTCAGATCTAATTACTATACAAGTAGAAAATGGCACAACTTACATCACGTTGGACAGCTTGCCTCTCGTTGAAGGAGACAATGATCTGCCCAGTGTTGACGGAAAATTAACACGAACTGCCTTTATCAGAGCAATCAGCATACGGCTTATCTCATCATCATCATCTTCGACACCATCTACGACTGGAACTGAGGAACCTGTGTCTGTGACACTTAAATTCTTCACCAAGAAAGAAACAGACATTGACTTTAAGCCCCTGTTGCTAGAAGGCACGCAAGAAGCCCAGGTGAGAAATTAGAAATACTTTTACACCTTTATTATCAGAGTCAAGTTTCTAACAGTTTGTTAAAAAATGTGTGCACAAAGGGTGAGGAGGACTTTCTGAATTTGTTTAACTATTCTTTCCTCTCAGGTGATCACATTCACACCAGTCAGTAAGCAACCATCGCAGATGCTCCTGAAGAGTGCAGATGGAACCCTTAAAGGGGTTTTGGCATTCCGTGTGTCTGTCCTACAGGTCACCGGTGTTGATTCTGCTACTTTAGAACTACATGTTTTGGGCTGTGCAGAAGGTAAGCTGGTAGTAGCAGGAAAACAGTATTTCAGTCTCTCGAACCTGAGACATTCATTTATAAAACAAATGCTCGATACCTATACGCAACGCTTTGACAGGAATTGTCTTCAGACCCTTTTATTTTCCAAGTATTAAAAAGTATTCTAATACCAATTTTGTCCTTATTTTGGTCGTAGAATTTACCACAACTCAGTTAGCAACTACAACAGTCTCGGTGACAACTCCAACGACCACAACCGAAGAATCCACAAGCACCATGGCAGTTACAACACCAACTCAGACAAGCACAGAACAAACAACAACCTCAACAACATCTCAGCTTTCAACCACAAAAGGTAAGACTTACATTATTTAGGTTATACGAGAAGTAAAATCGACTATAGCAACAACCTTTCCTCTGATCAATCCGTCTGGTGTATTTATCACACATTTCTGTCTTTTCAGGGTACTGTCTTCAAAATATGGATAGCGAAAATGGTGTAGAGTCAAAAGACAAGACAAGAGGAGATCTCGTCAATGCCAATGACACACACTTGCTAACATTTTCCAAGTTACCAATTGAGCAGGCTGTTGGCAGAAGTGCAGTCTTAGAGCGAGAGTTCACAAACAGTATCAATCTTCGTGGAGTTCTTATTACTTTGAAGAAAACCACATCAAGTGTCACTGCCGGGCAATCAGAAGGAAAGACCACACCAAAGGCTGGTTCAACTGCACCTCAGTCAGTCAAGATCACGTTCACAGTGTTTGTTAAGAAAGTAGACGAGACAGATTTCAAGCAAGTAGTGACCGATGATTCAAACGGGGAGGTGAGCGAGAGCACTTAAATACTAATACACATGTTTTACTTGTTTTATATTTTATTTTATAAAATGCGGTCATTGATTAGTATTTTGTAGTAAAGCAAATACCTTCATTGTCCTGTTCACAGTTTACCCTTTCTATTGAGGCCATTCAATCAGAAGTGAAGATATTTTCCACCGACGAACCATTACTACAAGGTATAAAGGAACTCCAGGTCAACTTCATTGATGTCCTAGGTGTGAGTGGAGCAACTATTGAGTTAACCGTCTTGGGATGTGCTGAAGGTAATCTTTTCCTTGTCCCAACGAATGAACGGTTTTTTCGCTCATTAAAACTCGGTTTCAGCAAACAGTTAATTTTTTGGGTGTTTCTGTGTTTCATGATTTCAGATCACTCAATAAAAGTTGGTTAACCTTGATCATCACCTCAGATGGATTTAATTAACCTAAAATATTGTTTGCCATTTTAGAAGTCTCGACGACTACACAAACCACAACTAGCACAACCGTTAGCACCACAGCTCCTCAGCTACCAACAACTCCAGGTAATTTAGGTTAACTGATAATCAGACTAGCCTTAAAACTTTAGGTTTTTGCACCGACATACGTGACAAATTTGATACCATTAATAACGTATTTATCTGCAGGTTACTGTTTGGAGAATATGGATGGTGAAGCAGGCCTTCAGGAAAGCTTAATGTCTACCTCAGATCTAATTACTATACAAGTAGAAAATGGCACAACTTACATCACGTTGGACAGCTTGCCTCTCGTTGAAGGAGACAATGATCTGCCCAGTGTTGACGGAAAATTAACACGAACTGCCTTTATCAGAGCAATCAGCATACGGCTTATCTCATCATCATCATCTTCGACACCATCTACGACTGGAACTGAGGAACCTGTGTCTGTGACACTTAAATTCTTCACCAAGAAAGAAACAGACATTGACTTTAAGCCCCTGTTGCTAGAAGGCACGCAAGAAGCCCAGGTGAGAAATTAGAAATACTTTTACACCTTTATTATCAGAGTCAAGTTTCTAACAGTTTGTTAAAAAATGTGTGCACAAAGGGTGAGGAGGACTTTCTGAATTTGTTTAAATATTCTTTCCTCTCAGGTGATCACATTCACACCAGTCAGTAAGCAACCATCGCAGATGCTCCTGAAGAGTGCAGATGGAACCCTTAAAGGGGTTTTGGCATTCCGTGTGTCTGTCCTACAGGTCACCGGTGTTGATTCTGCTACTTTAGAACTACATGTTTTGGGCTGTGCAGAAGGTAAGCTGGTAGTAGCAGGAAAACAGTATTTCAGTCTCTCGAACCTGAGACATTCATTTATAAAACAAATGCTCGATACCTATACGCAACGCTTTGACAGGAATTGTCTTCAGACCCTTTTATTTTCCAAGTATTAAAAAGTATTCTAATACCAATTTTGTCCTTATTTTGGTCGTAGAATTTACCACAACTCAGTTAGCAACTACAACAGTCTCGGTGACAACTCCAACGACCACAACCGAAGAATCCACAAGCACCATGGCAGTTACAACACCAACTCAGACAAGCACAGAACAAACAACAACCTCAACAACATCTCAGCTTTCAACCACAAAAGGTAAGACTTACATTATTTAGGTTTTACGAGAAGTAAAATCGACTATAGCAACAACCTTTCCTCTGATCAATCCGTCTGGTGTATTTATCACACATTTCTGTCTTTTCAGGGTACTGTCTTCAAAATATGGATAGCGAAAATGGTGTAGAGTCAAAAGACAAGACAAGAGGAGATCTCGTCAATGCCAATGACACACACTTGCTAACATTTTCCAAGTTACCAATTGAGCAGGCTGTTGGCAGAAGTGCAGTCTTAGAGCGAGAGTTCACAAACAGTATCAATCTTCGTGGAGTTCTTATTACTTTGAAGAAAACCACATCAAGTGTCACTGCCGGGCAATCAGAAGGAAAGACCACACCAAAGGCTGGTTCAACTGCACCTCAGTCAGTCAAGATCACTTTCACAGTGTTTGTTAAGAAAGTAGACGAGACAGATTTCAAGCAAGTAGTGACCGATGATTCAAACGGGGAGGTGAGCGAGAGCACTTAAATACTAATACACATGTTTTACTAGTTTTATATTTTATTTTATAAAATGCGGTCATTGATTAGTATTTTGTAGTAAAGCAAATACCTTCATTGTCCTGTTCACAGTTTACCCTTTCTATTGAGGCCATTCAATCAGAAGTGAAGATATTTTCCACCGACGAACCATTACTACAAGGTATAAAGGAACTCCAGGTCAACTTCATTGATGTCCTAGGTGTGAGTGGAGCAACTATTGAGTTAACCGTCTTGGGATGTGCTGAAGGTAATCTTTTCCTTGTCCCAACGAATGAACGGTTTTTTCGCTCATTAAAACTCGGTTTCAGCAAACAGTTAATTTTTTGGGTGCTTCTGTGTTTCATGATTTCAGATCACTCAATAAAAGTTGGTTAACCTTGATCATCACCTCAGATGGATTTAATTAACCTAAAATATTGTTTGCCATTTTAGAAGTCTCGACGACTACACAAACCACAACTAGCACAACCGTTAGCACCACAGCTCCTCAGCTACCAACAACTCCAGGTAATTTAGGTTAACTGATAATCAGACTAGCCTTAAAACTTTAGGTTTTTGCACCGACATACGTGACAAATTTGATACCATTAATAACGTATTTATCTGCAGGTTACTGTTTGGAGAATATGGATGGTGAAGCAGGCCTTCAGGAAAGCTTAATGTCTACCTCAGATCTAATTACTATACAAGTAGAAAATGGCACAACTTACATCACGTTGGACAGCTTGCCTCTCGTTGAAGGAGACAATGATCTGCCCAGTGTTGACGGAAAATTAACACGAACTGCCTTTATCAGAGCAATCAGCATACGGCTTATCTCATCATCATCATCTTCGACACCATCTACGACTGGAACTGAGGAACCTGTGTCTGTGACACTTAAATTCTTCACCAAGAAAGAAACAGACATTGACTTTAAGCCCCTGTTGCTAGAAGGCATGCAAGAAGCCCAGGTGAGAAATTAGAAATACTTTTACACCTTTATTATCAGAGTCAAGTTTCTAACAGTTTGTTAAAAAATGTGTGCACAAAGGGTGAGGAGGACTTTCTGAATTTGTTTAACTATTCTTTCCTCTCAGGTGATCACATTCACACCAGTCAGTAAGCAACCATCGCAGATGCTCCTGAAGAGTGCAGATGGAACCCTTAAAGGGGTTTTGGCATTCCGTGTGTCTGTCCTACAGGTCACCGGTGTTGGTTCTGCTACTTTAGAACTACATGTTTTGGGCTGTGCAGAAGGTAAGCTGGTAGTAGCAGGAAAACAGTATTTCAGTCTCTCGAACCTGAGACATTCATTTATAAAACAAATGCTCGATACCTATACGCAACGCTTTGACAGGAATTGTCTTCAGACCCTTTTATTTTCCAAGTATTAAAAAGTATTCTAATACCAATTTTGTCCTTATTTTGGTCGTAGAATTTACCACAACTCAGTTAGCAACTACAACAGTCTCGGTGACAACACCAACGACCACAACCGAAGAATCCACAAGCACCATGGCAGTTACAACACCAACTCAGACAAGCACAGAACAAACAACAACCTCAACAACATCTCAGCTTTCAACCACAAAAGGTAAGACTTACATTATTTAGGTTATATGAGAAGTAAAATCGACTATAGCAACAACCTTTCCTCTGATCAATCCGTCTGGTGTATTTATCACACATTTCTGTCTTTTCAGGGTACTGTCTTCAAAATATGGATAGCGAAAATGGTGTAGAGTCAAAAGACAAGACAAGAGGAGATCTCGTCAATGCCAATGACACACACTTGCTATCATTTTCCAAGTTACCAATTGAGCAGGCTGTTGGCAGAAGTGCAGTCTTAGAGCGAGAGTTCACAAACAGTATCAATCTTCGTGGAGTTCTTATTACTTTGAAGAAAACCACATCAAGTGTCACTGCCGGGCAATCAGAAGGAAAGACCACACCAAAGGCTGGTTCAACTGCACCTCAGTCAGTCAAGATCACGTTCACAGTGTTTGTTAAGAAAGTAGACGAGACAGATTTCAAGCAAGTAGTGACCGATGATTCAAACGGGGAGGTGAGCGAGAGCACTTAAATACTAATACACATGTTTTACTTGTTTTATATTTTATTTTATAAAATGCGGTCATTGATTAGTATTTTGTAGTAAAGCAAATACCTTCATTGTCCTGTTCACAGTTTACCCTTTCTATTGAGGCCATTCAATCAGAAGTGAAGATATTTTCCACCGACGAACCATTACTACAAGGTATAAAGGAACTCCAGGTCAACTTCATTGATGTCCTAGGTGTGAGTGGAGCAACTATTGAGTTAACCGTCTTGGGATGTGCTGAAGGTAATCTTTTCCTTGTCCCAACGAATGAACGTTTTTTTCGCTCATTAAAACTCGGTTTCAGCAAACAGTTAATTTTTTGGGTGCTTCTGTGTTTCATGATTTCAGATCACTCAATAAAAGTTGGTTAACCTTGATCATCACCTCAGATGGATTAATTAACCTAAAATATTGTTTGCCATTTTAGAAGTCTCGACGACTACACAAACCACAACTAGCACAACCGTTAGCACCACAGCTCCTCAGCTACCAACAACTCCAGGTAATTTAGGTTAACTGATAATCAGACTAGCCTTAAAACTTTAGGTTTTTGCACCGACATACGTGACAAATTTGATACCATTAATAACGTATTTATCTGCAGGTTACTGTTTGGAGAATATGGATGGTGAAGCAGGCCTTCAGGAAAGCTTAATGTCTACCTCAGATCTAATTACTATACAAGTAGAAAATGGCACAACTTACATCACGTTGGACAGCTTGCCTCTCGTTGAAGGAGACAATGATCTGCCCAGTGTTGACGGAAAATTAACACGAACTGCCTTTATCAGAGCAATCAGCATACGGCTTATCTCATCATCATCATCTTCGACACCATCTACGACTGGAACTGAGGAACCTGTGTCTGTGACACTTAAATTCTTCACCAAGAAAGAAACAGACATTGACTTTAAGCCCCTGTTGCTAGAAGGCATGCAAGAAGCCCAGGTGAGAAATTAGAAATACTTTTACACCTTTATTATCAGAGTCAAGTTTCTAACAGTTTGTTAAAAAATGTGTGCACAAAGGGTGAGGAGGACTTTCTGAATTTGTTTAACTATTCTTTCCTCTCAGGTGATCACATTCACACCAGTCAGTAAGCAACCATCGCAGATGCTCCTGAAGAGTGCAGATGGAACCCTTAAAGGGGTTTTGGCATTCCGTGTGTCTGTCCTACAGGTCACCGGTGTTGATTCTGCTACTTTAGAACTACATGTTTTGGGCTGTGCAGAAGGTAAGCTGGTAGTAGCAGGAAAACAGTATTTCAGTCTCTCGAACCTGAGACATTCATTTATAAAACAAATGCTCGATACCTATACGCAACGCTTTGACAGGAATTGTCTTCAGACCCTTTTATTTTCCAAGTATTAAAAAGTATTCTAATACCAATTTTGTCCTTATTTTGGTCGTAGAATTTACCACAACTCAGTTAGCAACTACAACAGTCTCGGTGACAACACCAACGACCACAACCGAAGAATCCACAAGCACCATGGCAGTTACAACACCAACTCAGACAAGCACAGAACAAACAACAACCTCAACAACATCTCAGCTTTCAACCACAAAAGGTAAGACTTACATTATTTAGGTTATATCAATCAATCAATCAATCAATCAATTTATTTCCACTTAATCAAAAAAAAACAAAAGATTTACAGACGGTATAAAAAAAAAACATATACGATTAAGCGGCGGGCTTCTCCAAAAAGCAAGCTTGTCGAGTGGAAAGGCCCTTAATGTGTAGAAAGAAAGTAATTATGTCAAAATAAATAAAGATTACTCAGGTTACATTTAACAATACAGAAGTAAACTTAAGTTGCACAAAAAATAAACAAGGACCAACACAAACTGGACATAACAAAAACAAGTACAAGAAAAACCTAGACAGGGGATCATACAATGAATCTATCACAGCTAAG
The DNA here is from genome assembly GCA_037783415.1 of Leptasterias polaris. Classification (NCBI taxonomy): domain Eukaryota; kingdom Metazoa; phylum Echinodermata; class Asteroidea; order Forcipulatida; family Asteriidae; genus Leptasterias; species Leptasterias polaris. The sequence goes on along the minus strand of JAZGTN010000025.1, from coordinate 4,566,987 downwards.
TAAAATTATTATTGAGAACAATATTTTTCCAAAAGCAGAAGCTTAAGTTTTTTCTTAAATAAAAAACGACTACTAATACTTCTTAGAGCTTGACTTAGTGAATTCCAATACGTTGTACCCTGATAAATGACAAATTTCTTTGCAAGAGCAGTATGTATAAATGGAACATGGAGATCATTAAACTGTCTGGTATAATATTGATGAATATTTGCATTAGTCACAAACATTTGTTCAAACGAATTAGGTAATTTATGAGCAACAAGCTGATGCATAAACATTCCTAGCTGGAGTGAATACATATCATTAATTTTAAGAGTATTGTGGTTAAAAAACAATGGATTAGAATGAGCTCTAAATTCTGCACGGTCAATAACACGCAATGCCCTTTTCTGTAAAACAAAAATTCTATTAGAAAGACAAGAGCTTGTGTTGCCCCAGGCCAGAATACCATAGGAGATATAAGGCAAAATTAACGCATTATAAATATTATACAAAATATCAGAGGGAAAACAATATTTCAATTTGTTAATAATACCAATATTTCTTGAAATTAATTTACATAGATAATTTACATGACATTTCCATGATAATTTTTCATCAATAAAAAGACCCAGAAATTTAGTACAGTTGGTTTGATTAACAGGATAATTATCGTACAAAATATCAGTAGGAATTGAACTGGCTGTATTGCTAAACAACATAAAACAAGTTTTATCAATGTTGAGGGATAATTTGTTGGCTTTAATCCATTTAGAAACACTAATGAGTTCTGTATTGATGACGTTAACCAGTGTACCCAAATTGTTATGCGAATAAAATAAATTGGAGTCATCTCATATGAGAAGTAAAATCGACTATAGCAACAACCTTTCCTCTGATCAATCCGTCTGGTGTATTTATCACACATTTCTGTCTTTTCAGGGTACTGTCTTCAAAATATGGATAGCGAAAATGGTGTAGAGTCAAAAGACAAGACAAGAGGAGATCTCGTCAATGCCAATGACACACACTTGCTATCATTTTCCAAGTTACCAATTGAGCAGGCTGTTGGCAGAAGTGCAGTCTTAGAGCGAGAGTTCACAAACAGTATCAATCTTCGTGGAGTTCTTATTACTTTGAAGAAAACCACATCAAGTGTCACTGCCGGGCAATCAGAAGGAAAGACCACACCAAAGGCTGGTTCAACTGCACCTCAGTCAGTCAAGATCACGTTCACAGTGTTTGTTAAGAAAGTAGACGAGACAGATTTCAAGCAAGTAGTGACCGATGATTCAAACGGGGAGGTGAGCGAGAGCACTTAAATACTAATACACATGTTTTACTTGTTTTATATTTTATTTTATAAAATGCGGTCATTGATTACTATTTTGTAGTAAAGCAAATACCTTCATTGTCCTGTTCACAGTTTACCCTTTCTATTGAGGCCATTCAATCAGAAGTGAAGATATTTTCCACCGACGAACCATTACTACAAGGTATAAAGGAACTCCAGGTCAACTTCATTGATGTCCTAGGTGTGAGTGGAGCAACTATTGAGTTAACCGTCTTGGGATGTGCTGAAGGTAATCTTTTCCTTGTCCCAACGAATGAACGTTTTTTTCGCTCATTAAAACTCGGTTTCAGCAAACAGTTAATTTTTTGGGTGCTTCTGTGTTTCATGATTTCAGATCACTCAATAAAAGTTGGTTAACCTTGATCATCACCTCAGATGGATTAATTAACCTAAAATATTGTTTGCCATTTTAGAAGTCTCGACGACTACACAAACCACAACTAGCACAACCGTTAGCACCACAGCTCCTCAGCTACCAACAACTCCAGGTAATTTAGGTTAACTGATAATCAGACTAGCCTTAAAACTTTAGGTTTTTGCACCGACATACGTGACAAATTTGATACCATTAATAACGTATTTATCTGCAGGTTACTGTTTGGAGAATATGGATGGTGAAGCAGGCCTTCAGGAAAGCTTAATGTCTACCTCAGATCTAATTACTATACAAGTAGAAAATGGCACAACTTACATCACGTTGGACAGCTTGCCTCTCGTTGAAGGAGACAATGATCTGCCCAGTGTTGACGGAAAATTAACACGAACTGCCTTTATCAGAGCAATCAGCATACGGCTTATCTCATCATCATCATCTTCGACACCATCTACGACTGGAACTGAGGAACCTGTGTCTGTGACACTTAAATTCTTCACCAAGAAAGAAACAGACATTGACTTTAAGCCCCTGTTGCTAGAAGGCATGCAAGAAGCCCAGGTGAGAAATTAGAAATACTTTTACACCTTTATTATCAGAGTCAAGTTTCTAACAGTTTGTTAAAAAATGTGTGCACAAAGGGTGAGGAGGACTTTCTGAATTTGTTTAACTATTCTTTCCTCTCAGGTGATCACATTCACACCAGTCAGTAAGCAACCATCGCAGATGCTCCTGAAGAGTGCAGATGGAACCCTTAAAGGGGTTTTGGCATTCCGTGTGTCTGTCCTACAGGTCACCGGTGTTGATTCTGCTACTTTAGAACTACATGTTTTGGGCTGTGCAGAAGGTAAGCTGGTAGTAGCAGGAAAACAGTATTTCAGTCTCTCGAACCTGAGACATTCATTTATAAAACAAATGCTCGATACCTATACGCAACGCTTTGACAGGAATTGTCTTCAGACCCTTTTATTTTCCAAGTATTAAAAAGTATTCTAATACCAATTTTGTCCTTATTTTGGTCGTAGAATTTACCACAACTCAGTTAGCAACTACAACAGTCTCGGTGACAACACCAACGACCACAACCGAAGAATCCACAAGCACCATGGCAGTTACAACACCAACTCAGACAAGCACAGAACAAACAACAACCTCAACAACATCTCAGCTTTCAACCACAAAAGGTAAGACTTACATTATTTAGGTTATATGAGAAGTAAAATCGACTATAGCAACAACCTTTCCTCTGATCAATCCGTCTGGTGTATTTATCACACATTTCTGTCTTTTCAGGGTACTGTCTTCAAAATATGGATAGCGAAAATGGTGTAGAGTCAAAAGACAAGACAAGAGGAGATCTCGTCAATGCCAATGACACACACTTGCTAACATTTTCCAAGTTACCAATTGAGCAGGCTGTTGGCAGAAGTGCAGTCTTAGAGCGAGAGTTCACAAACAGTATCAATCTTCGTGGAGTTCTTATTACTTTGAAGAAAACCACATCAAGTGTCAGTGCCGGGCAATCAGAAGGAAAGACCACACCAAAGGCTGGTTCAACTGCACCTCAGTCAGTCAAGATCACGTTCACAGTGTTTGTTAAGAAAGTAGACGAGACAGATTTCAAGCAAGTAGTGACCGATGATTCAAACGGGGAGGTGAGCGAGAGCACTTAAATACTAATACACATGTTTTACTTGTTTTATATTTTATTTTATAAAATGCGGTCATTGATTAGTATTTTGTAGTAAAGCAAATACCTTCATTGTCCTGTTCACAGTTTACCCTTTCTATTGAGGCCATTCAATCAGAAGTGAAGATATTTTCCACCGACGAACCATTACTACAAGGTATAAAGGAACTCCAGGTCAACTTCATTGATGTCCTAGGTGTGAGTGGAGCAACTATTGAGTTAACCGTCTTGGGATGTGCTGAAGGTAATCTTTTCCTTGTCCCAACGAATGAACGTTTTTTTCGCTCATTAAAACTCGGTTTCAGCAAACAGTTAATTTTTTGGGTGCTTCTGTGTTTCATGATTTCAGATCACTCAATAAAAGTTGGTTAACCTTGATCATCACCTCAGATGGATTAATTAACCTAAAATATTGTTTGCCATTTTAGAAGTCTCGACGACTACACAAACCACAACTAGCACAACCGTTAGCACCACAGCTCCTCAGCTACCAACAACTCCAGGTAATTTAGGTTAACTGATAATCAGACTAGCCTTAAAACTTTAGGTTTTTGCACCGACATACGTGACAAATTTGATACCATTAATAACGTATTTATCTGCAGGTTACTGTTTGGAGAATATGGATGGTGAAGCAGGCCTTCAGGAAAGCTTAATGTCTACCTCAGATCTAATTACTATACAAGTAGAAAATGGCACAACTTACATCACGTTGGACAGCTTGCCTCTCGTTGAAGGAGACAATGATCTGCCCAGTGTTGACGGAAAATTAACACGAACTGCCTTTATCAGAGCAATCAGCATACGGCTTATCTCATCATCATCATCTTCGACACCATCTACGACTGGAACTGAGGAACCTGTGTCTGTGACACTTAAATTCTTCACCAAGAAAGAAACAGACATTGACTTTAAGCCCCTGTTGCTAGAAGGCATGCAAGAAGCCCAGGTGAGAAATTAGAAATACTTTTACACCTTTATTATCAGAGTCAAGTTTCTAACAGTTTGTTAAAAAATGTGTGCACAAAGGGTGAGGAGGACTTTCTGAATTTGTTTAACTATTCTTTCCTCTCAGGTGATCACATTCACACCAGTCAGTAAGCAACCATCGCAGATGCTCCTGAAGAGTGCAGATGGAACCCTTAAAGGGGTTTTGGCATTCCGTGTGTCTGTCCTACAGGTCACCGGTGTTGATTCTGCTACTTTAGAACTACATGTTTTGGGCTGTGCAGAAGGTAAGCTGGTAGTAGCAGGAAAACAGTATTTCAGTCTCTCGAACCTGAGACATTCATTTATAAAACAAATGCTCGATACCTATACGCAACGCTTTGACAGGAATTGTCTTCAGACCCTTTTATTTTCCAAGTATTAAAAAGTATTCTAATACCAATTTTGTCCTTATTTTGGTCGTAGAATTTACCACAACTCAGTTAGCAACTACAACAGTCTCGGTGACAACACCAACGACCACAACCGAAGAATCCACAAGCACCATGGCAGTTACAACACCAACTCAGACAAGCACAGAACAAACAACAACCTCAACAACATCTCAGCTTTCAACCACAAAAGGTAAGACTTACATTATTTAGGTTATATGAGAAGTAAAATCGACTATAGCAACAACCTTTCCTCTGATCAATCCGTCTGGTGTATTTATCACACATTTCTGTCTTTTCAGGGTACTGTCTTCAAAATATGGATAGCGAAAATGGTGTAGAGTCAAAAGACAAGACAAGAGGAGATCTCGTCAATGCCAATGACACACACTTGCTAACATTTTCCAAGTTACCAATTGAGCAGGCTGTTGGCAGAAGTGCAGTCTTAGAGCGAGAGTTCACAAACAGTATCAATCTTCGTGGAGTTCTTATTACTTTGAAGAAAACCACATCAAGTGTCAGTGCCGGGCAATCAGAAGGAAAGACCACACCAAAGGCTGGTTCAACTGCACCTCAGTCAGTCAAGATCACGTTCACAGTGTTTGTTAAGAAAGTAGACGAGACAGATTTCAAGCAAGTAGTGACCGATGATTCAAACGGGGAGGTGAGCGAGAGCACTTAAATACTAATACACATGTTTTACTTGTTTTATATTTTATTTTATAAAATGCGGTCATTGATTAGTATTTTGTAGTAAAGCAAATACCTTCATTGTCCTGTTCACAGTTTACCCTTTCTATTGAGGCCATTCAATCAGAAGTGAAGATATTTTCCACCGACGAACCATTACTACAAGGTATAAAGGAACTCCAGGTCAACTTCATTGATGTCCTAGGTGTGAGTGGAGCAACTATTGAGTTAACCGTCTTGGGATGTGCTGAAGGTAATCTTTTCCTTGTCCCAACGAATGAACGTTTTTTTCGCTCATTAAAACTCGGTTTCAGCAAACAGTTAATTTTTTGGGTGCTTCTGTGTTTCATGATTTCAGATCACTCAATAAAAGTTGGTTAACCTTGATCATCACCTCAGATGGATTAATTAACCTAAAATATTGTTTGCCATTTTAGAAGTCTCGACGACTACACAAACCACAACTAGCACAACCGTTAGCACCACAGCTCCTCAGCTACCAACAACTCCAGGTAATTTAGGTTAACTGATAATCAGACTAGCCTTAAAACTTTAGGTTTTTGCACCGACATACGTGACAAATTTGATACCATTAATAACGTATTTATCTGCAGGTTACTGTTTGGAGAATATGGATGGTGAAGCAGGCCTTCAGGAAAGCTTAATGTCTACCTCAGATCTAATTACTATACAAGTAGAAAATGGCACAACTTACATCACGTTGGACAGCTTGCCTCTCGTTGAAGGAGACAATGATCTGCCCAGTGTTGACGGAAAATTAACACGAACTGCCTTTATCAGAGCAATCAGCATACGGCTTATCTCATCATCATCATCTTCGACACCATCTACGACTGGAACTGAGGAACCTGTGTCTGTGACACTTAAATTCTTCACCAAGAAAGAAACAGACATTGACTTTAAGCCCCTGTTGCTAGAAGGCATGCAAGAAGCCCAGGTGAGAAATTAGAAATACTTTTACACCTTTATTATCAGAGTCAAGTTTCTAACAGTTTGTTAAAAAATGTGTGCACAAAGGGTGAGGAGGACTTTCTGAATTTGTTTAACTATTCTTTCCCCTCAGGTGATCACATTCACACCAGTCAGTAAGCAACCATCGCAGATGCTCCTGAAGAGTGCAGATGGAACCCTTAAAGGGGTTTTGGCATTCCGTGTGTCTGTCCTACAGGTCACCGGTGTTGATTCTGCTACTTTAGAACTACATGTTTTGGGCTGTGCAGAAGGTAAGCTGGTAGTAGCAGGAAAACAGTATTTCAGTCTCTCGAACCTGAGACATTCATTTATAAAACAAATGCTCGATACCTATACGCAACGCTTTGACAGGAATTGTCTTCAGACCCTTTTATTTTCCAAGTATTAAAAAGTATTCTAATACCAATTTTGTCCTTATTTTGGTCGTAGAATTTACCACAACTCAGTTAGCAACTACAACAGTCTCGGTGACAACACCAACGACCACAACCGAAGAATCCACAAGCACCATGGCAGTTACAACACCAACTCAGACAAGCACAGAACAAACAACAACCTCAACAACATCTCAGCTTTCAACCACAAAAGGTAAGACTTACATTATTTAGGTTATATGAGAAGTAAAATCGACTATAGCAACAACCTTTCCTCTGATCAATCCGTCTGGTGTATTTATCACACATTTCTGTCTTTTCAGGGTACTGTCTTCAAAATATGGATAGCGAAAATGGTGTAGAGTCAAAAGACAAGACAAGAGGAGATCTCGTCAATGCCAATGACACACACTTGCTAACATTTTCCAAGTTACCAATTGAGCAGGCTGTTGGCAGAAGTGCAGTCTTAGAGCGAGAGTTCACAAACAGTATCAATCTTCGTGGAGTTCTTATTACTTTGAAGAAAACCACATCAAGTGTCACTGCCGGGCAATCAGAAGGAAAGACCACACCAAAGGCTGGTTCAACTGCACCTCAGTCAGTCAAGATCACGTTCACAGTGTTTGTTAAGAAAGTAGACGAGACAGATTTCAAGCAAGTAGTGACCGATGATTCAAACGGGGAGGTGAGCGAGAGCACTTAAATACTAATACACATGTTTTACTTGTTTTATATTTTATTTTATAAAATGCGGTCATTGATTAGTATTTTGTAGTAAAGCAAATACCTTCATTGTCCTGTTCACAGTTTACCCTTTCTATTGAGGCCATTCAATCAGAAGTGAAGATATTTTCCACCGACGAACCATTACTACAAGGTATAAAGGAACTCCAGGTCAACTTCATTGATGTCCTAGGTGTGAGTGGAGCAACTATTGAGTTAACCGTCTTGGGATGTGCTGAAGGTAATCTTTTCCTTGTCCCAACGAATGAACGGTTTTTTCGCTCATTAAAACTCGGTTTCAGCAAACAGTTAATTTTTTGGGTGCTTCTGTGTTTCATGATTTCAGATCACTCAATAAAAGTTGGTTAACCTTGATCATCACCTCAGATGGATTTAATTAACCTAAAATATTGTTTGCCATTTTAGAAGTCTCGACGACTACACAAACCACAACTAGCACAACCGTTAGCACCACAGCTCCTCAGCTACCAACAACTCCAGGTAATTTAGGTTAACTGATAATCAGACTAGCCTTAAAACTTTAGGTTTTTGCACCGACATACGTGACAAATTTGATACCATTAATAACGTATTTATCTGCAGGTTACTGTTTGGAGAATATGGATGGTGAAGCAGGCCTTCAGGAAAGCTTAATGTCTACCTCAGATCTAATTACTATACAAGTAGAAAATGGCACAACTTACATCACGTTGGACAGCTTGCCTCTCGTTGAAGGAGACAATGATCTGCCCAGTGTTGACGGAAAATTAACACGAACTGCCTTTATCAGAGCAATCAGCATACGGCTTATCTCATCATCATCATCTTCGACACCATCTACGACTGGAACTGAGGAACCTGTGTCTGTGACACTTAATTTCTTCACCAAGAAAGAAACAGACATTGACTTTAAGCCCCTGTTGCTAGAAGGCACGCAAGAAGCCCAGGTGAGAAATTAGAAATACTTTTACACCTTTATTATCAGAGTCAAGTTTCTAACAGTTTGTTAAAAAATGTGTGCACAAAGGGTGAGGAGGACTTTCTGAATTTGTTTAACTATTCTTTCCTCTCAGGTGATCACATTCACACCAGTCAGTAAGCAACCATCGCAGATGCTCCTGAAGAGTGCAGATGGAACCCTTAAAGGGGTTTTGGCATTCCGTGTGTCTGTCCTACAGGTCACCGGTGTTGATTCTGCTACTTTAGAACTACATGTTTTGGGCTGTGCAGAAGGTAAGCTGGTAGTAGCAGGAAAACAGTATTTCAGTCTCTCGAACCTGAGACATTCATTTATAAAACAAATGCTCGATACCTATACGCAACGCTTTGACAGGAATTGTCTTCAGACCCTTTTATTTTCCAAGTATTAAAAAGTATTCTAATACCAATTTTGTCCTTATTTTGGTCGTAGAATTTACCACAACTCAGTTAGCAACTACAACAGTCTCGGTGACAACACCAACGACCACAACCGAAGAATCCACAAGCACCATGGCAGTTACAACACCAACTCAGACAAGCACAGAACAAACAACAACCTCAACAACATCTCAGCTTTCAACCACAAAAGGTAAGACTTACATTATTTAGGTTATATGAGAAGTAAAATCGACTATAGCAACAACCTTTCCTCTGATCAATCCGTCTGGTGTATTTATCACACATTTCTGTCTTTTCAGGGTACTGTCTTCAAAATATGGATAGCGAAAATGGTGTAGAGTCAAAAGACAAGACAAGAGGAGATCTCGTCAATGCCAATGACACACACTTGCTAACATTTTCCAAGTTACCAATTGAGCAGGCTGTTGGCAGAAGTGCAGTCTTAGAGCGAGAGTTCACAAACAGTATCAATCTTCGTGGAGTTCTTATTACTTTGAAGAAAACCACATCAAGTGTCAGTGCCGGGCAATCAGAAGGAAAGACCACACCAAAGGCTGGTTCAACTGCACCTCAGTCAGTCAAGATCACGTTCACAGTGTTTGTTAAGAAAGTAGACGAGACAGATTTCAAGCAAGTAGTGACCGATGATTCAAACGGGGAGGTGAGCGAGAGCACTTAAATACTAATACACATGTTTTACTTGTTTTATATTTTATTTTATAAAATGCGGTCATTGATTAGTATTTTGTAGTAAAGCAAATACCTTCATTGTCCTGTTCACAGTTTACCCTTTCTATTGAGGCCATTCAATCAGAAGTGAAGATATTTTCCACCGACGAACCATTACTACAAGGTATAAAGGAACTCCAGGTCAACTTCATTGATGTCCTAGGTGTGAGTGGAGCAACTATTGAGTTAACCGTCTTGGGATGTGCTGAAGGTAATCTTTTCCTTGTCCCAACGAATGAACGTTTTTTTCGCTCATTAAAACTCGGTTTCAGCAAACAGTTAATTTTTTGGGTGCTTCTGTGTTTCATGATTTCAGATCACTCAATAAAAGTTGGTTAACCTTGATCATCACCTCAGATGGATTAATTAACCTAAAATATTGTTTGCCATTTTAGAAGTCTCGACGACTACACAAACCACAACTAGCACAACCGTTAGCACCACAGCTCCTCAGCTACCAACAACTCCAGGTAATTTAGGTTAACTGATAATCAGACTAGCCTTAAAACTTTAGGTTTTTGCACCGACATACGTGACAAATTTGATACCATTAATAACGTATTTATCTGCAGGTTACTGTTTGGAGAATATGGATGGTGAAGCAGGCCTTCAGGAAAGCTTAATGTCTACCTCAGATCTAATTACTATACAAGTAGAAAATGGCACAACTTACATCACGTTGGACAGCTTGCCTCTCGTTGAAGGAGACAATGATCTGCCCAGTGTTGACGGAAAATTAACACGAACTGCCTTTATCAGAGCAATCAGCATACGGCTTATCTCATCATCATCATCTTCGACACCATCTACGACTGGAACTGAGGAACCTGTGTCTGTGACACTTAAATTCTTCACCAAGAAAGAAACAGACATTGACTTTAAGCCCCTGTTGCTAGAAGGCATGCAAGAAGCCCAGGTGAGAAATTAGAAATACTTTTACACCTTTATTATCAGAGTCAAGTTTCTAACAGTTTGTTAAAAAATGTGTGCACAAAGGGTGAGGAGGACTTTCTGAATTTGTTTAACTATTCTTTCCCCTCAGGTGATCACATTCACACCAGTCAGTAAGCAACCATCGCAGATGCTCCTGAAGAGTGCAGATGGAACCCTTAAAGGGGTTTTGGCATTCCGTGTGTCTGTCCTACAGGTCACCGGTGTTGATTCTGCTACTTTAGAACTACATGTTTTGGGCTGTGCAGAAGGTAAGCTGGTAGTAGCAGGAAAACAGTATTTCAGTCTCTCGAACCTGAGACATTCATTTATAAAACAAATGCTCGATACCTATACGCAACGCTTTGACAGGAATTGTCTTCAGACCCTTTTATTTTCCAAGTATTAAAAAGTATTCTAATACCAATTTTGTCCTTATTTTGGTCGTAGAATTTACCACAACTCAGTTAGCAACTACAACAGTCTCGGTGACAACACCAACGACCACAACCGAAGAATCCACAAGCACCATGGCAGTTACAACACCAACTCAGACAAGCACAGAACAAACAACAACCTCAACAACATCTCAGCTTTCAACCACAAAAGGTAAGACTTACATTATTTAGGTTATATGAGAAGTAAAATCGACTATAGCAACAACCTTTCCTCTGATCAATCCGTCTGGTGTATTTATCACACATTTCTGTCTTTTCAGGGTACTGTCTTCAAAATATGGATAGCGAAAATGGTGTAGAGTCAAAAGACAAGACAAGAGGAGATCTCGTCAATGCCAATGACACACACTTGCTAACATTTTCCAAGTTACCAATTGAGCAGGCTGTTGGCAGAAGTGCAGTCTTAGAGCGAGAGTTCACAAACAGTATCAATCTTCGTGGAGTTCTTATTACTTTGAAGAAAACCACATCAAGTGTCACTGCCGGGCAATCAGAAGGAAAGACCACACCAAAGGCTGGTTCAACTGCACCTCAGTCAGTCAAGATCACGTTCACAGTGTTTGTTAAGAAAGTAGACGAGACAGATTTCAAGCAAGTAGTGACCGATGATTCAAACGGGGAGGTGAGCGAGAGCACTTAAATACTAATACACATGTTTTACTTGTTTTATATTTTATTTTATAAAATGCGGTCATTGATTAGTATTTTGTAGTAAAGCAAATACCTTCATTGTCCTGTTCACAGTTTACCCTTTCTATTGAGGCCATTCAATCAGAAGTGAAGATATTTTCCACCGACGAACCATTACTACAAGGTATAAAGGAACTCCAGGTCAACTTCATTGATGTCCTAGGTGTGAGTGGAGCAACTATTGAGTTAACCGTCTTGGGATGTGCTGAAGGTAATCTTTTCCTTGTCCCAACGAATGAACGGTTTTTTCGCTCATTAAAACTCGGTTTCAGCAAACAGTTAATTTTTTGGGTGCTTCTGTGTTTCATGATTTCAGATCACTCAATAAAAGTTGGTTAACCTTGATCATCACCTCAGATGGATTTAATTAACCTAAAATATTGTTTGCCATTTTAGAAGTCTCGACGACTACACAAACCACAACTAGCACAACCGTTAGCACCACAGCTCCTCAGCTACCAACAACTCCAGGTAATTTAGGTTAACTGATAATCAGACTAGCCTTAAAACTTTAGGTTTTTGCACCGACATACGTGACAAATTTGATACCATTAATAACGTATTTATCTGCAGGTTACTGTTTGGAGAATATGGATGGTGAAGCAGGCCTTCAGGAAAGCTTAATGTCTACCTCAGATCTAATTACTATACAAGTAGAAAATGGCACAACTTACATCACGTTGGACAGCTTGCCTCTCGTTGAAGGAGACAATGATCTGCCCAGTGTTGACGGAAAATTAACACGAACTGCCTTTATCAGAGCAATCAGCATACGGCTTATCTCATCATCATCATCTTCGACACCATCTACGACTGGAACTGAGGAACCTGTGTCTGTGACACTTAATTTCTTCACCAAGAAAGAAACAGACATTGACTTTAAGCCCCTGTTGCTAGAAGGCACGCAAGAAGCCCAGGTGAGAAATTAGAAATACTTTTACACCTTTATTATCAGAGTCAAGTTTCTAACAGTTTGTTAAAAAATGTGTGCACAAAGGGTGAGGAGGACTTTCTGAATTTGTTTAACTATTCTTTCCTCTCAGGTGATCACATTCACACCAGTCAGTAAGCAACCATCGCAGATGCTCCTGAAGAGTGCAGATGGAACCCTTAAAGGGGTTTTGGCATTCCGTGTGTCTGTCCTACAGGTCACCGGTGTTGATTCTGCTACTTTAGAACTACATGTTTTGGGCTGTGCAGAAGGTAAGCTGGTAGTAGCAGGAAAACAGTATTTCAGTCTCTCGAACCTGAGACATTCATTTATAAAACAAATGCTCGATACCTATACGCAACGCTTTGACAGGAATTGTCTTCAGACCCTTTTATTTTCCAAGTATTAAAAAGTATTCTAATACCAATTTTGTCCTTATTTTGGTCGTAGAATTTACCACAACTCAGTTAGCAACTACAACAGTCTCGGTGACAACACCAACGACCACAACCGAAGAATCCACAAGCACCATGGCAGTTACAACACCAACTCAGACAAGCACAGAACAAACAACAACCTCAACAACATCTCAGCTTTCAACCACAAAAGGTAAGACTTACATTATTTAGGTTATATGAGAAGTAAAATCGACTATAGCAACAACCTTTCCTCTGATCAATCCGTCTGGTGTATTTATCACACATTTCTGTCTTTTCAGGGTACTGTCTTCAAAATATGGATAGCGAAAATGGTGTAGAGTCAAAAGACAAGACAAGAGGAGATCTCGTCAATGCCAATGACACACACTTGCTAACATTTTCCAAGTTACCAATTGAGCAGGCTGTTGGCAGAAGTGCAGTCTTAGAGCGAGAGTTCACAAACAGTATCAATCTTCGTGGAGTTCTTATTACTTTGAAGAAAACCACATCAAGTGTCACTGCCGGGCAATCAGAAGGAAAGACCACACCAAAGGCTGGTTCAACTGCACCTCAGTCAGTCAAGATCACGTTCACAGTGTTTGTTAAGAAAGTAGACGAGACAGATTTCAAGCAAGTAATGACCGATGATTCAAACGGGGAGGTGAGCGAGAGCACTTAAATACTAATACACATGTTTTACTTGTTTTATATTTTATTTTATAAAATGCGGTCATTGATTAGTATTTTGTAGTAAAGCAAATACCTTCATTGTCCTGTTCACAGTTTACCCTTTCTATTGAGGCCATTCAATCAGAAGTGAAGATATTTTCCACCGACGAACCATTACTACAAGGTATAAAGGAACTCCAGGTCAACTTCATTGATGTCCTAGGTGTGAGTGGAGCAACTATTGAGTTAACCGTCTTGGGATGTGCTGAAGGTAATCTTTTCCTTGTCCCAACGAATGAACGGTTTTTTCGCTCATTAAAACTCGGTTTCAGCAAACAGTTAATTTTTTGGGTGCTTCTGTGTTTCATGATTTCAGATCACTCAATAAAAGTTGGTTAACCTTGATCATCACCTCAGATGGATTTAATTAACCTAAAATATTGTTTGCCATTTTAGAAGTCTCGACGACTACACAAACCACAACTAGCACAACCGTTAGCACCACAGCTCCTCAGCTACCAACAACTCCAGGTAATTTAGGTTAACTGATAATCAGACTAGCCTTAAAACTTTAGGTTTTTGCACCGACATACGTGACAAATTTGATACCATTAATAACGTATTTATCTGCAGGTTACTGTTTGGAGAATATGGATGGTGAAGCAGGCCTTCAGGAAAGCTTAATGTCTACCTCAGATCTAATTACTATACAAGTAGAAAATGGCACAACTTACATCACGTTGGACAGCTTGCCTCTCGTTGAAGGAGACAATGATCTGCCCAGTGTTGACGGAAAATTAACACGAACTGCCTTTATCAGAGCAATCAGCATACGGCTTATCTCATCATCATCATCTTCGACACCATCTACCACTGGAACTGAGGAACCTGTGTCTGTGACACTTAAATTCTTCACCAAGAAAGAAACAGACATTGACTTTAAGCCCCTGTTGCTAGAAGGCACGCAAGAAGCCCAGGTGAGAAATTAGAAATACTTTTACACCTTTATTATCAGAGTCAAGTTTCTAACAGTTTGTTAAAAAATGTGTGCACAAAGGGTGAGGAGGACTTTCTGAATTTGTTTAACTATTCTTTCCTCTCAGGTGATCACATTCACACCAGTCAGTAAGCAACCATCGCAGATGCTCCTGAAGAGTGCAGATGGAACCCTTAAAGGGGTTTTGGCATTCCGTGTGTCTGTCCTACAGGTCACCGGTGTTGATTCTGCTACTTTAGAACTACATGTTTTGGGCTGTGCAGAAGGTAAGCTGGTAGTAGCAGGAAAACAGTATTTCAGTCTCTCGAACCTGAGACATTCATTTATAAAACAAATGCTCGATACCTATACGCAACGCTTTGACAGGAATTGTCTTCAGACCCTTTTATTTTCCAAGTATTAAAAAGTATTCTAATACCAATTTTGTCCTTATTTTGGTCGTAGAATTTACCACAACTCAGTTAGCAACTACAACAGTCTCGGTGACAACACCAACGACCACAACCGAAGAATCCACAAGCACCATGGCAGTTACAACACCAACTCAGACAAGCACAGAACAAACAACAACCTCAACAACATCTCAGCTTTCAACCACAAAAGGTAAGACTTACATTATTTAGGTTACGAGAAGTAAAATCGACTATAGCAACAACCTTTCCTCTGATCAATCCGTCTGGTGTATTTATCACACATTTCTGTCTTTTCAGGGTACTGTCTTCAAAATATGGATAGCGAAAATGGTGTAGAGTCAAAAGACAAGACAAGAGGAGATCTCGTCAATGCCAATGACACACACTTGCTAACTTTTTCCAAGTTACCAATTGAGCAGGCTGTTGGCAGAAGTGCAGTCTTAGAGCGAGAGTTCACAAACAGTATCAATCTTCGTGGAGTTCTTATTACTTTGAAGAAAACCACATCAAGTGTCACTGCCGGGCAATCAGAAGGAAAGACCACACCAAAGGCTGGTTCAACTGCACCTCAGTCAGTCAAGATCACGTTCACAGTGTTTGTTAAGAAAGTAGACGAGACAGATTTCAAGCAAGTAGTGACCGATGATTCAAACGGGGAGGTGAGCTAGAGCACTTAAATACTAATACACATGTTTTACTTGTTTTATATTTTATTTTATAAAATGCGGTCATTGATTAGTATTTTGTAGTAAAGCAAATACCTTCATTGTCCTGTTCACAGTTTACCCTTTCTATTGAGGCCATTCAATCAGAAGTGAAGATATTTTCCACCGACGAACCATTACTACAAGGTATAAAGGAACTCCAGGTCAACTTCATTGATGTCCTAGGTGTGAGTGGAGCAACTATTGAGTTAACCGTCTTGGGATGTGCTGAAGGTAATCTTTTCCTTGTCCCAACGAATGAACGGTTTTTTCGCTCATTAAAACTCGGTTTCAGCAAACAGTTAATTTTTTGGGTGCTTCTGTGTTTCATGATTTCAGATCACTCAATAAAAGTTGGTTAACCTTGATCATCACCTCAGATGGATTTAATTAACCTAAAATATTTTTTGCCATTTTAGAAGTCTCGACGACTACACAAACCACAACTAGCACAACCGTTAGCACCACGGCTCCTCAGCTACCAACAACTCCAGGTAATTTAGGTTAACTGATAATCAGACTAGCCTTAAAACTTTAGGTTTTTGCACCGACATACGTGACAAATTTGATACCATTAATAACGTATTTATCTGCAGGTTACTGTTTGGAGAATATGGATGGTGAAGCAGGCCTTCAGGAAAGCTTAATGTCTACCTCAGATCTAATTACTATACAAGTAGAAAATGGCACAACTTACATCACGTTGGACAGCTTGCCTCTCGTTGAAGGAGACAATGATCTGCCCAGTGTTGACGGAAAATTAACACGAACTGCCTTTATCAGAGCAATCAGCATACGGCTTATCTCATCATCATCATCATCGACACCATCTACGACTGGAACTGAGGAACCTGTGTCTGTGACACTTAAATTCTTCACCAAGAAAGAAACAGACATTGACTTTAAGCCCCTGTTGCTAGAAGGCACGCAAGAAGCCCAGGTGAGAAATTAGAAATACTTTTACACCTTTATTATCAGAGTCAAGTTTCTAACAGTTTGTTAAAAAATGTGTGCACAAAGGGTGAGGAGGA
Organism: Leptasterias polaris; assembly: GCA_037783415.1. NCBI lineage: Eukaryota > Metazoa > Echinodermata > Asteroidea > Forcipulatida > Asteriidae > Leptasterias > Leptasterias polaris. The sequence goes on along the minus strand of JAZGTN010000025.1, from coordinate 4,550,081 downwards.
CTTTCTGAATTTGTTTAACTATTCTTTCCTCTCAGGTGATCACATTCACACCAGTCAGTAAGCAACCATCGCAGATGCTCCTGAAGAGTGCAGATGGAACCCTTAAAGGGGTTTTGGCATTCCGTGTGTCTGTCCTACAGGTCACCGGTGTTGATTCTGCTACTTTAGAACTACATGTTTTGGGCTGTGCAGAAGGTAAGCTGGTAGTAGCAGGAAAACAGTATTTCAGTCTCTCGAACCTGAGACATTCATTTATAAAACAAATGCTCGATACCTATACGCAACGCTTTGACAGGAATTGTCTTCAGACCCTTTTATTTTCCAAGTATTAAAAAGTATTCTAATACCAATTTTGTCCTTATTTTGGTCGTAGAATTTACCACAACTCAGTTAGCAACTACAACAGTCTCGGTGACAACACCAACGACCACAACCGAAGAATCCACAAGCACCATGGCAGTTACAACACCAACTCAGACAAGCACAGAACAAACAACAACCTCAACAACATCTCAGCTTTCAACCACAAAAGGTAAGACTTACATTATTTAGGTTACGAGAAGTAAAATCGACTATAGCAACAACCTTTCCTCTGATCAATCCGTCTGGTGTATTTATCACACATTTCTGTCTTTTCAGGGTACTGTCTTCAAAATATGGATAGCGAAAATGGTGTAGAGTCAAAAGACAAGACAAGAGGAGATCTCGTCAATGCCAATGACACACACTTGCTAACATTTTCCAAGTTACCAATTGAGCAGGCTGTTGGCAGAAGTGCAGTCTTAGAGCGAGAGTTCACAAACAGTATCAATCTTCGTGGAGTTCTTATTACTTTGAAGAAAACCACATCAAGTGTCACTGCCGGGCAATCAGAAGGAAAGACCACACCAAAGGCTGGTTCAACTGCACCTCAGTCAGTCAAGATCACGTTCACAGTGTTTGTTAAGAAAGTAGACGAGACAGATTTCAAGCAAGTAATGACCGATGATTCAAACGGGGAGGTGAGCGAGAGCACTTAAATACTAATACACATGTTTTACTTGTTTTATATTTTATTTTATAAAATGCGGTCATTGATTAGTATTTTGTAGTAAAGCAAATACCTTCATTGTCCTGTTCACAGTTTACCCTTTCTATTGAGGCCATTCAATCAGAAGTGAAGATATTTTCCACCGACGAACCATTACTACAAGGTATAAAGGAACTCCAGGTCAACTTCATTGATGTCCTAGGTGTGAGTGGAGCAACTATTGAGTTAACCGTCTTGGGATGTGCTGAAGGTAATCTTTTCCTTGTCCCAACGAATGAACGGTTTTTTCGCTCATTAAAACTCGGTTTCAGCAAACAGTTAATTTTTTGGGTGCTTCTGTGTTTCATGATTTCAGATCACTCAATAAAAGTTGGTTAACCTTGATCATCACCTCAGATGGATTTAATTAACCTAAAATATTGTTTGCCATTTTAGAAGTCTCGACGACTACACAAACCACAACTAGCACAACCGTTAGCACCACAGCTCCTCAGCTACCAACAACTCCAGGTAATTTAGGTTAACTGATAATCAGACTAGCCTTAAAACTTTAGGTTTTTGCACCGACATACGTGACAAATTTGATACCATTAATAACGTATTTATCTGCAGGTTACTGTTTGGAGAATATGGATGGTGAAGCAGGCCTTCAGGAAAGCTTAATGTCTACCTCAGATCTAATTACTATACAAGTAGAAAATGGCACAACTTACATCACGTTGGACAGCTTGCCTCTCGTTGAAGGAGACAATGATCTGCCCAGTGTTGACGGAAAATTAACACGAACTGCCTTTATCAGAGCAATCAGCATACGGCTTATCTCATCATCATCATCTTCGACACCATCTACCACTGGAACTGAGGAACCTGTGTCTGTGACACTTAAATTCTTCACCAAGAAAGAAACAGACATTGACTTTAAGCCCCTGTTGCTAGAAGGCACGCAAGAAGCCCAGGTGAGAAATTAGAAATACTTTTACACCTTTATTATCAGAGTCAAGTTTCTAACAGTTTGTTAAAAAATGTGTGCACAAAGGGTGAGGAGGACTTTCTGAATTTGTTTAACTATTCTTTCCTCTCAGGTGATCACATTCACACCAGTCAGTAAGCAACCATCGCAGATGCTCCTGAAGAGTGCAGATGGAACCCTTAAAGGGGTTTTGGCATTCCGTGTGTCTGTCCTACAGGTCACCGGTGTTGATTCTGCTACTTTAGAACTACATGTTTTGGGCTGTGCAGAAGGTAAGCTGGTAGTAGCAGGAAAACAGTATTTCAGTCTCTCGAACCTGAGACATTCATTTATAAAACAAATGCTCGATACCTATACGCAACGCTTTGACAGGAATTGTCTTCAGACCCTTTTATTTTCCAAGTATTAAAAAGTATTCTAATACCAATTTTTTCCTTATTTTGGTCGTAGAATTTACCACAACTCAGTTAGCAACTACAACAGTCTCGGTGACAACACCAACGACCACAACCGAAGAATCCACAAGCACCATGGCAGTTACAACACCAACTCAGACAAGCACAGAACAAACAACAACCTCAACAACATCTCAGCTTTCAACCACAAAAGGTAAGACTTACATTATTTAGGTTACGAGAAGTAAAATCGACTATAGCAACAACCTTTCCTCTGATCAATCCGTCTGGTGTATTTATCACACATTTCTGTCTTTTCAGGGTACTGTCTTCAAAATATGGATAGCGAAAATGGTGTAGAGTCAAAAGACAAGACAAGAGGAGATCTCGTCAATGCCAATGACACACACTTGCTAACTTTTTCCAAGTTACCAATTGAGCAGGCTGTTGGCAGAAGTGCAGTCTTAGAGCGAGAGTTCACAAACAGTATCAATCTTCGTGGAGTTCTTATTACTTTGAAGAAAACCACATCAAGTGTCACTGCCGGGCAATCAGAAGGAAAGACCACACCAAAGGCTGGTTCAACTGCACCTCAGTCAGTCAAGATCACGTTCACAGTGTTTGTTAAGAAAGTAGACGAGACAGATTTCAAGCAAGTAGTGACCGATGATTCAAACGGGGAGGTGAGCGAGAGCACTTAAATACTAATACACATGTTTTACTTCTTTTATATTTTATTTTATAAAATGCGGTCATTGATTAGTATTTTGTAGTAAAGCAAATACCTTCATTGTCCTGTTCACAGTTTACCCTTTCTATTGAGGCCATTCAATCAGAAGTGAAGATATTTTCCACCGACGAACCATTACTACAAGGTATAAAGGAACTCCAGGTCAACTTCATTGATGTCCTAGGTGTGAGTGGAGCAACTATTGAGTTAACCGTCTTGGGATGTGCTGAAGGTAATCTTTTCCTTGTCCCAACGAATGAACGGTTTTTTCGCTCATTAAAACTCGGTTTCAGCAAACAGTTAATTTTTTGGGTGCTTCTGTGTTTCATGATTTCAGATCACTCAATAAAAGTTGGTTAACCTTGATCATCACCTCAGATGGATTTAATTAACCTAAAATATTGTTTGCCATTTTAGAAGTCTCGACGACTACACAAACCACAACTAGCACAACCGTTAGCACCACAGCTCCTCAGCTACCAACAACTCCAGGTAATTTAGGTTAACTGATAATCAGACTAGCCTTAAAACTTTAGGTTTTTGCACCGACATACGTGACAAATTTGATACCATTAATAACGTATTTATCTGCAGGTTACTGTTTGGAGAATATGGATGGTGAAGCAGGCCTTCAGGAAAGCTTAATGTCTACCTCAGATCTAATTACTATACAAGTAGAAAATGGCACAACTTACATCACGTTGGACAGCTTGCCTCTCGTTGAAGGAGACAATGATCTGCCCAGTGTTGACGGAAAATTAACACGAACTGCCTTTATCAGAGCAATCAGCATACGGCTTATCTCATCATCATCATCTTCGACACCATCTACCACTGGAACTGAGGAACCTGTGTCTGTGACACTTAAATTCTTCACCAAGAAAGAAACAGACATTGACTTTAAGCCCCTGTTGCTAGAAGGCACGCAAGAAGCCCAGGTGAGAAATTAGAAATACTTTTACACCTTTATTATCAGAGTCAAGTTTCTAACAGTTTGTTAAAAAATGTGTGCACAAAGGGTGAGGAGGACTTTCTGAATTTGTTTAACTATTCTTTCCTCTCAGGTGATCACATTCACACCAGTCAGTAAGCAACCATCGCAGATGCTCCTGAAGAGTGCAGATGGAACCCTTAAAGGGGTTTTGGCATTCCGTGTGTCTGTCCTACAGGTCACCGGTGTTGATTCTGCTACTTTAGAACTACATGTTTTGGGCTGTGCAGAAGGTAAGCTGGTAGTAGCAGGAAAACAGTATTTCAGTCTCTCGAACCTGAGACATTCATTTATAAAACAAATGCTCGATACCTATACGCAACGCTTTGACAGGAATTGTCTTCAGACCCTTTTATTTTCCAAGTATTAAAAAGTATTCTAATACCAATTTTGTCCTTATTTTGGTCGTAGAATTTACCACAACTCAGTTAGCAACTACAACAGTCTCGGTGACAACACCAACGACCACAACCGAAGAATCCACAAGCACCATGGCAGTTACAACACCAACTCAGACAAGCACAGAACAAACAACAACCTCAACAACATCTCAGCTTTCAACCACAAAAGGTAAGACTTACATTATTTAGGTTACGAGAAGTAAAATCGACTATAGCAACAACCTTTCCTCTGATCAATCCGTCTGGTGTATTTATCACACATTTCTGTCTTTTCAGGGTACTGTCTTCAAAATATGGATAGCGAAAATGGTGTAGAGTCAAAAGACAAGACAAGAGGAGATCTCGTCAATGCCAATGACACACACTTGCTAACTTTTTCCAAGTTACCAATTGAGCAGGCTGTTGGCAGAAGTGCAGTCTTAGAGCGAGAGTTCACAAACAGTATCAATCTTCGTGGAGTTCTTATTACTTTGAAGAAAACCACATCAAGTGTCACTGCCGGGCAATCAGAAGGAAAGACCACACCAAAGGCTGGTTCAACTGCACCTCAGTCAGTCAAGATCACGTTCACAGTGTTTGTTAAGAAAGTAGACGAGACAGATTTCAAGCAAGTAGTGACCGATGATTCAAACGGGGAGGTGAGCTAGAGCACTTAAATACTAATACACATGTTTTACTTGTTTTATATTTTATTTTATAAAATGCGGTCATTGATTAGTATTTTGTAGTAAAGCAAATACCTTCATTGTCCTGTTCACAGTTTACCCTTTCTATTGAGGCCATTCAATCAGAAGTGAAGATATTTTCCACCGACGAACCATTACTACAAGGTATAAAGGAACTCCAGGTCAACTTCATTGATGTCCTAGGTGTGAGTGGAGCAACTATTGAGTTAACCGTCTTGGGATGTGCTGAAGGTAATCTTTTCCTTGTCCCAACGAATGAAGGTTTTTTTCGCTCATTAAAACTCGGTTTCAGCAAACAGTTAATTTTTTGGGTGCTTCTGTGTTTCATGATTTCAGATCACTCAATAAAAGTTGGTTAACCTTGATCATCACCTCAGATGGATTTAATTAACCTAAAATATTTTTTGCCATTTTAGAAGTCTCGACGACTACACAAACCACAACTAGCACAACCGTTAGCACCACGGCTCCTCAGCTACCAACAACTCCAGGTAATTTAGGTTAACTGATAATCAGACTAGCCTTAAAACTTTAGGTTTTTGCACCGACATACGTGACAAATTTGATACCATTAATAACGTATTTATCTGCAGGTTACTGTTTGGAGAATATGGATGGTGAAGCAGGCCTTCAGGAAAGCTTAATGTCTACCTCAGATCTAATTACTATACAAGTAGAAAATGGCACAACTTACATCACGTTGGACAGCTTGCCTCTCGTTGAAGGAGACAATGATCTGCCCAGTGTTGACGGAAAATTAACACGAACTGCCTTTATCAGAGCAATCAGCATACGGCTTATCTCATCATCATCATCATCGACACCATCTACGACTGGAACTGAGGAACCTGTGTCTGTGACACTTAAATTCTTCACCAAGAAAGAAACAGACATTGACTTTAAGCCCCTGTTGCTAGAAGGCACGCAAGAAGCCCAGGTGAGAAATTAGAAATACTTTTACACCTTTATTATCAGAGTCAAGTTTCTAACAGTTTGTTAAAAAATGTGTGCACAAAGGGTGAGGAGGACTTTCTGAATTTGTTTAACTATTCTTTCCTCTCAGGTGATCACATTCACACCAGTCAGTAAGCAACCATCGCAGATGCTCCTGAAGAGTGCAGATGGAACCCTTAAAGGGGTTTTGGCATTCCGTGTGTCTGTCCTACAGGTCACCGGTGTTGATTCTGCTACTTTAGAACTACATGTTTTGGGCTGTGCAGAAGGTAAGCTGGTAGTAGCAGGAAAACAGTATTTCAGTCTCTCGAACCTGAGACATTCATTTATAAAACAAATGCTCGATACCTATACGCAACGCTTTGACAGGAATTGTCTTCAGACCCTTTTATTTTCCAAGTATTAAAAAGTATTCTGATACCAATTTTGTCCTTATTTTGGTCGTAGAATTTACCACAACTCAGTTAGCAACTACAACAGTCTCGGTGACAACACCAACGACCACAACCGAAGAATCCACAAGCACCATGGCAGTTACAACACCAACTCAGACAAGCACAGAACAAACAACAACCTCAACAACATCTCAGCTTTCAACCACAAAAGGTAAGACTTACATTATTTAGGTTACGAGAAGTAAAATCGACTATAGCAACAACCTTTCCTCTGATCAATCCGTCTGGTGTATTTATCACACATTTCTGTCTTTTCAGGGTACTGTCTTCAAAATATGGATAGCGAAAATGGTGTAGAGTCAAAAGACAAGACAAGAGGAGATCTCGTCAATGCCAATGACACACACTTGCTAACATTTTCCAAGTTACCAATTGAGCAGGCTGTTGGTAGAAGTGCAGTCTTAGAGCGAGAGTTCACAAACAGTATCAATCTTCGTGGAGTTCTTATTACTTTGAAGAAAACCACATCAAGTGTCACTGCCGGGCAATCAGAAGGAAAGACCACACCAAAGGCTGGTTCAACTGCACCTCAGTCAGTCAAGATCACGTTCACAGTGTTTGTTAAGAAAGTAGACGAGACAGATTTCAAGCAAGTAGTGACCGATGATTCAAACGGGGAGGTGAGCGAGAGCACTTAAATACTAATACACATGTTTTACTTCTTTTATATTTTATTTTATAAAATGCGGTCATTGATTAGTATTTTGTAGTAAAGCGAATACCTTCATTGTCCTGTTCACAGTTTACCCTTTCTATTGAGGCCATTCAATCAGAAGTGAAGATATTTTCCACCGACGAACCATTACTACAAGGTATAAAGGAACTCCAGGTCAACTTCATTGATGTCCTAGGTGTGAGTGGAGCAACTATTGAGTTAACCGTCTTGGGATGTGCTGAAGGTAATCTTTTCCTTGTCCCAACGAATGAAGGGTTTTTTCGCTCATTAAAACTCGGTTTCAGCAAACAGTTAATTTTTTGGGTGCTTCTGTGTTTCATGATTTCAGATCACTCAATAAAAGTTGGTTAACCTTGATCATCACCTCAGATGGATTTAATTAACCTAAAATATTTTTTGCCATTTTAGAAGTCTCGACGACTACACAAACCACAACTAGCACAACCGTTAGCACCACAGCTCCTCAGCTACCAACAACTCCAGGTAATTTAGGTTAACTGATAATCAGACTAGCCTTAAAACTTTAGGTTTTTGCACCGACATACGTGACAAATTTGATACCATTAATAACGTATTTATCTGCAGGTTACTGTTTGGAGAATATGGATGGTGAAGCAGGCCTTCAGGAAAGCTTAATGTCTACCTCAGATCTAATTACTATACAAGTAGAAAATGGCACAACTTACATCACGTTGGACAGCTTGCCTCTCGTTGAAGGAGACAATGATCTGCCCAGTGTTGACGGAAAATTAACACGAACTGCCTTTATCAGAGCAATCAGCATACGGCTTATCTCATCATCATCATCTTCGACACCATCTACGACTGGAACTGAGGAACCTGTGTCTGTGACACTTAAATTCTTCACCAAGAAAGAAACAGACATTGACTTTAAGCCCCTGTTGCTAGAAGGCACGCAAGAAGCCCAGGTGAGAAATTAGAAATACTTTTACACCTTTATTATCAGAGTCAAGTTTCTAACAGTTTGTTAAAAAATGTGTGCACAAAGGGTGAGGAGGACTTTCTGAATTTGTTTAACTATTCTTTCCTCTCAGGTGATCACATTCACACCAGTCAGTAAGCAACCATCGCAGATGCTCCTGAAGAGTGCAGATGGAACCCTTAAAGGGGTTTTGGCATTCCGTGTGTCTGTCCTACAGGTCACCGGTGTTGATTCTGCTACTTTAGAACTACATGTTTTGGGCTGTGCAGAAGGTAAGCTGGTAGTAGCAGGAAAACAGTATTTCAGTCTCTCGAACCTGAGACATTCATTTATAAAACAAATGCTCGATACCTATACGCAACGCTTTGACAGGAATTGTCTTCAGACCCTTTTATTTTCCAAGTATTAAAAAGTATTCTGATACCAATTTTGTCCTTATTTTGGTCGTAGAATTTACCACAACTCAGTTAGCAACTACAACAGTCTCGGTGACAACACCAACGACCACAACCGAAGAATCCACAAGCACCATGGCAGTTACAACACCAACTCAGACAAGCACAGAACAAACAACAACCTCAACAACATCTCAGCTTTCAACCACAAAAGGTAAGACTTACATTATTTAGGTTACGAGAAGTAAAATCGACTATAGCAACAACCTTTCCTCTGATCAATCCGTCTGGTGTATTTATCACACATTTCTGTCTTTTCAGGGTACTGTCTTCAAAATATGGATAGCGAAAATGGTGTAGAGTCAAAAGACAAGACAAGAGGAGATCTCGTCAATGCCAATGACACACACTTGCTAACATTTTCCAAGTTACCAATTGAGCAGGCTGTTGGCAGAAGTGCAGTCTTAGAGCGAGAGTTCACAAACAGTATCAATCTTCGTGGAGTTCTTATTACTTTGAAGAAAACCACATCAAGTGTCACTGCCGGGCAATCAGAAGGAAAGACCACACCAAAGGCTGGTTCAACTGCACCTCAGTCAGTCAAGATCACGTTCACAGTGTTTGTTAAGAAAGTAGACGAGACAGATTTCAAGCAAGTAGTGACCGATGATTCAAACGGGGAGGTGAGCGAGAGCACTTAAATACTAATACACATGTTTTACTTCTTTTATATTTTATTTTATAAAATGCGGTCATTGATTAGTATTTTGTAGTAAAGCGAATACCTTCATTGTCCTGTTCACAGTTTACCCTTTCTATTGAGGCCATTCAATCAGAAGTGAAGATATTTTCCACCGACGAACCATTACTACAAGGTATAAAGGAACTCCAGGTCAACTTCATTGATGTCCTAGGTGTGAGGGGAGCAACTATTGAGTTAACCGTCTTGGGATGTGCTGAAGGTAATCTTTTCCTTGTCCCAACGAATGAAGGTTTTTTTCGCTCATTAAAACTCGGTTTCAGCAAACAGTTAATTTTTTGGGTGCTTCTGTGTTTCATGATTTCAGATCACTCAATAAAAGTTGGTTAACCTTGATCATCACCTCAGATGGATTTAATTAACCTAAAATATTTTTTGCCATTTTAGAAGTCTCGACGACTACACAAACCACAACTAGCACAACCGTTAGCACCACAGCTCCTCAGCTACCAACAACTCCAGGTAATTTAGGTTAACTGATAATCAGACTAGCCTTAAAACTTTAGGTTTTTGCACCGACATACGTGACAAATTTGATACCATTAATAACGTATTTACCTGCATGTTACTGTTTGGAGAATATGGATGGTGAAGCAGGCCTTCAGGAAAGCTTAATGTCTACCTCAGATCTAATTACTATACTTTGATCCCTGATCAAAGCAAAAATACTTTCAGTAGAATTCGTCTTTTCAAATGAAGATCGATAACGAGTGATGACATTTTGCGATAATGTGCAGTTTCTGCAATGTTCTTGTTTTCGTTTTCTGTTTGCAGCTCCAGCTGTTACAAGTTTAAATCAAGTCATTACAACAACTCGGATGCGAAGAACTACAACACCAACAACCGGTAAACATACATCAATGGGTACAGTTCGTTAATACAAGACTTTTATGCCTATATATGTGTTTGTTGTGTATGGCATTAGCTTTGACCGTATCTATTCATTTTGCTTTTGATTTTTATTTCAAACATAACTTGCACAATTATTGTCTCACGGATTGCATTTCAATTGAAATCGAAGTAGAGTGCTTTCAATTGAAATGCAATCCATGAGACAACACCCACAACGTCCCAACTAAAGAACGTTTTTTCGCTCATTAAAACTCGGTTTCAGCAAACAGTTTATTTTTTTGGTGCTTCGGTGTTTCATGATTTCAGATCACTCAATAAAAGTTGGTTAACCTTGATCATCACCTCAGATGGATTTAATTAACGCAAAATATTTTTTGCCATTTTAGAAGTCTCGACGACTACACAAACCACAACTAGCACAACCGTTAGCACCACAGCTCCTCAGCTACCAACAACTCCAGGTAATTTAGGTTAACTGATAATCAGACTAGCCTTAAAACTTTAGGTTTTTGCACCGACATACGTGACAAATTTGATACCATTAATAACGTATTTATCTGCAGGTTACTGTTTGGAGAATATGGATGGTGAAGCAGGCCTTCAGGAAAGTTTAATGTCTACCTCAGATCTAATTACTATACAAGTAGAAAATGGCACAACTTACATCACGTTGGACAGCTTGCCTCTCGTTGAAGGAGACAATGATCTGCCCAGTGTTGACGGAAAATTAACACGAACTGCCTTTATCAGAGCAATCAGCATACGGCTTATCTCATCATCATCATCTTCGACACCATCTACGACTGGAACTGAGGAACCTGTGTCTGTGACACTTAAATTCTTCACCAAGAAAGAAACAGACATTGACTTTAAGCCCCTGTTGCTAGAAGGCACGCAAGAAGCCCAGGTGAGAAATTAGAAATACTTTTACACCTTTATTATCAGAGTCAAGTTTCTAACAGTTTGTTAAAAAATGTGTGCACAAAGGGTGAGGAGGACTTTCTGAATTTGTTTAACTATTCTTTCCTCTCAGGTGATCACATTCACACCAGTCAGTAAGCAACCATCGCAGATGCTCCTGAAGAGTGCAGATGGAACCCTTAAAGGGGTTTTGGCATTCCGTGTGTCTGTCCTACAGGTCACCGGTGTTGATTCTGCTACTTTAGAACTACATGTTTTGGGCTGTGCAGAAGGTAAGCTGGTAGTAGCAGGAAAACAGTATTTCAGTCTCTCGAACCTGAGACATTCATTTATAAAACAAATGCTCGATACCTATACGCAACGCTTTGACAGGAATTGTCTTCAGACCCTTTTATTTTCCAAGTATTAAAAAGTATTCTGATACCAATTTTGTCCTTATTTTGGTCGTAGAATTTACCACAACTCAGTTAGCAACTACAACAGTCACGGTGACAACACCAACGACCACAACCGAAGAATCCACAAGCACCATGGCAGTTACAACACCAACTCAGACAAGCACAGAACAAACAACAACCTCAACAACATCTCAGCTTTCAACCACAAAAGGTAAGACTTACATTATTTAGGTTACGAGAAGTAAAATCGACTATAGCAACAACCTTTCCTCTGATCAATCCGTCTGGTGTATTTATCACACATTTCTGTCTTTTCAGGGTACTGTCTTCAAAATATGGATAGCGAAAATGGTGTAGAGTCAAAAGACAAGACAAGAGGAGATCTCGTCAATGCCAATGACACACACTTGCTAACATTTTCCAAGTTACCAATTGAGCAGGCTGTTGGCAGAAGTGCAGTCTTAGAGCGAGAGTTCACAAACAGTATCAATCTTCGTGGAGTTCTTATTACTTTGAAGAAAACCACATCAAGTGTCACTGCCGGGCAATCAGAAGGAAAGACCACACCAAAGGCTGGTTCAACTGCACCTCAGTCAGTCAAGATCACGTTCACAGTGTTTGTTAAGAAAGTAGACGAGACAGATTTCAAGCAAGTAGTGACCGATGATTCAAACGGGGAGGTGAGCGAGAGCACTTAAATACTAATACACATGTTTTACTTCTTTTATATTTTATTTTATAAAATGCGGTCATTGATTAGTATTTTGTAGTAAAGCGAATACCTTCATTGTCCTGTTCACAGTTTACCCTTTCTATTGAGGCCATTCAATCAGAAGTGAAGATATTTTCCACCGACGAACCATTACTACAAGGTATAAAGGAACTCCAGGTCAACTTCATTGATGTCCTAGGTGTGAGGGGAGCAACTATTGAGTTAACCGTCTTGGGATGTGCTGAAGGTAATCTTTTCCTTGTCCCAACGAATGAACGTTTTTTTCGCTCATTAAAACTCGGTTTCAGCAAACAGTTAATTTTTTGGGTGCTTCTGTGTTTCATGATTTCAGATCACTCAATAAAAGTTGGTTAACCTTGATCATCACCTCAGATGGATTTAATTAACCTAAAATATTTTTTGCCATTTTAGAAGTCTCGACGACTACACAAACCACAACTAGCACAACCGTTAGCACCACAGCTCCTCAGCTACCAACAACTCCAGGTAATTTAGGTTAACTGATAATCAGACTAGCCTTAAAACTTTAGGTTTTTGCACCGACATACGTGACAAATTTGATACCATTAATAACGTATTTATCTGCAGGTTACTGTTTGGAGAATATGGATGGTGAAGCAGGCCTTCAGGAAAGCTTAATGTCTACCTCAGATCTAATTACTATACAAGTAGAAAATGGCACAACTTACATCACGTTGGACAGCTTGCCTCTCGTTGAAGGAGACAATGATCTGCCCAGTGTTGACGGAAAATTAACACGAACTGCCTTTATCAGAGCAATCAGCATACGGCTTATCTCATCATCATCATCTTCGACACCATCAACGACTGGAACTGAGGAACCTGTGTCTGTGACACTTAAATTCTTCACCAAGAAAGAAACAGACATTGACTTTAAGCCCCTGTTGCTAGAAGGCACGCAAGAAGCCCAGGTGAGAAATTAGAAATACTTTTACACCTTTATTATCAGAGTCAAGTTTCTAACAGTTTGTTAAAAAATGTGTGCACAAAGGGTGAGGAGGACTTTCTGAATTTGTTTAACTATTCTTTCCTCTCAGATGATCACATTCACACCAGTCAGTAAGCAACCATCGCAGATGCTCCTGAAGAGTGCAGATGGAACCCTTAAAGGGGTTTTGGCATTCCGTGTGTCTGTCCTACAGGTCACCGGTGTTGATTCTGCTACTTTAGAACTACATGTTTTGGGCTGTGCAGAAGGTAAGCTGGTAGTAGCAGGAAAACAGTATTTCAGTCTCTCGAACCTGAGACATTCATTTATAAAACAAATGCTCGATACCTATACGCAACGCTTTGACAGGAATTGTCTTCAGACCCTTTTATTTTCCAAGTATTAAAAAGTATTCTGATACCAATTTTGTCCTTATTTTGGTCGTAGAATTTACCACAACTCAGTTAGCAACTACAACAGTCTCGGTGACAACACCAACGACCACAACCGAAGAATCCACAAGCACCATGGCAGTTACAACACCAACTCAGACAAGCACAGAACAAACAACAACCTCAACAACATCTCAGCTTTCAACCACAAAAGGTAAGACTTACATTATGAAGTAAAATCGACTATAGCAACAACCTTTCCTCTGATCAATACGTCTGGTGTATTTATCACACATTTCTGTCTTTTCAGGGTACTGTCTTCAAAATATGGATAGCGAAAATGGTGTAGAGTCAAAAGACAAGACAAGAGGAGATCTCGTCAATGCCAATGACACACACTTGCTAACATTTTCCAAGTTACCAATTGAGCAGGCTGTTGGCAGAAGTGCAGTCTTAGAGCGAGAGTTCACAAACAGTATCAATCTTCGTGGAGTTCTTATTACTTTGAAGAAAACCACATCAAGTGTCACTGCCGGGCAATCAGAAGGAAAGACCACACCAAAGGCTGGTTCAACTGCACCTCAGTCAGTCAAGATCACGTTCACAGTGTTTGTTAAGAAAGTAGACGAGACAGATTTCAAGCAAGTAGTGACCGATGATTCAAACGGGGAGGTGAGCGAGAGCACTTAAATACTAATACACATGTTTTACTTGTTTTATATTTTATTTTATAAAATGCGGTCATTGATTAGTATTTTGTAGTAAAGCGAATACCTTCATTGTCCTGTTCACAGTTTACCCTTTCTATTGAGGCCATTCAATCAGAAGTGAAGATATTTTCCACCGACGAACCATTACTACAAGGTATAAAGGAACTCCAGGTCAACTTCATTGATGTCCTAGGTGTGAGGGGAGCAACTATTGAGTTAACCGTCTTGGGATGTGCTGAAGGTAATCTTTTCCTTGTCCCAACGAATGAACGTTTTTTTCGCTCATTAAAACTCGGTTTCAGCAAACAGTTAATTTTTTGGGTGCTTCTGTGTTTCATGATTTCAGATCACTCAATAAAAGTTGGTTAACCTTGATCATCACCTCAGATGGATTTAATTAACCTAAAATATTTTTTGCCATTTTAGAAGTCTCGACGACTACACAAACCACAACTAGCACAACCGTTAGCACCACAGCTCCTCAGCTACCAACAACTCCAGGTAATTTAGGTTAACTGATAATCAGACTAGCCTTAAAACTTTAGGTTTTTGCACCGACATACGTGACAAATTTGATACCATTAATAACGTATTTACCTGCATGTTACTGTTTGGAGAATATGGATGGTGAAGCAGGCCTTCAGGAAAGCTTAATGTCTACCTCAGATCTAATTACTATACTTTGATCCCTGATCAAAGCAAAAATACTTTCAGTAGAATTCGTCTTTTCAAATGAAGATCGATAACGAGTGATGACATTTTGCGATAATGTGCAGTTTCTGCAATGTTCTTGTTTTCGTTTTCTGTTTGCAGCTCCAGCTGTTACAAGTTTAAATCAAGTCATTACAACAACTCGGATGCGAAGAACTACAACACCAACAACCGGTAAACATACATCAATGGGTACAGTTCGTTAATACAAGACTTTTATGCCTATATATGTGTTTGTTGTGTATGGCATTAGCTTTGACCGTATCTATTCATTTTGCTTTTGATTTTTATTTCAAACATAACTTGCACAATTATTGTCTCACGGATTGCATTTCAATTGAAATCGAAGTAGAGTGCTTTCAATTGAAATGCAATCCATGAGACAACACCCACAACGTCCCAACGAAAGAACGTTTTTTCGCTCATTAAAACTCGGTTTCAGCAAACAGTTTATTTTTTTGGTGCTTCGGTGTTTCATGATTTCAGATCACTCAATAAAAGTTGGTTAACCTTGATCATCACCTCAGATGGATTTAATTAACGCAAAATATTTTTTGCCATTTTAGAAGTCTCGACGACTACACAAACCACAACTAGCACAACCGTTAGCACCACAGCTCCTCAGCTACCAACAACTCCAGGTAATTTAGGTTAACTGATAATCAGACTAGCCTTAAAACTTTAGGTTTTTGCACCGACATACGTGACAAATTTGATACCATTAATAACGTATTTATCTGCAGGTTACTGTTTGGAGAATATGGATGGTGAAGCAGGCCTTCAGGAAAGTTTAATGTCTACCTCAGATCTAATTACTATACAAGTAGAAAATGGCACAACTTACATCACGTTGGACAGCTTGCCTCTCGTTGAAGGAGACAATGATCTGCCCAGTGTTGACGGAAAATTAACACGAACTGCCTTTATCAGAGCAATCAGCATACGGCTTATCTCATCATCATCATCTTCGACACCATCTACGACTGGAACTGAGGAACCTGTGTCTGTGACACTTAAATTCTTCACCAAGAAAGAAACAGACATTGACTTTAAGCCCCTGTTGCTAGAAGGCACGCAAGAAGCCCAGGTGAGAAATTAGAAATACTTTTACACCTTTATTATCAGAGTCAAGTTTCTAACAGTTTGTTAAAAAATGTGTGCACAAAGGGTGAGGAGGACTTTCTGAATTTGTTTAACTATTCTTTCCTCTCAGGTGATCACATTCACACCAGTCAGTAAGCAACCATCGCAGATGCTCCTGAAGAGTGCAGATGGAACCCTTAAAGGGGTTTTGGCATTCCGTGTGTCTGTCCTACAGGTCACCGGTGTTGATTCTGCTACTTTAGAACTACATGTTTTGGGCTGTGCAGAAGGTAAGCTGGTAGTAGCAGGAAAACAGTATTTCAGTCTCTCGAACCTGAGACATTCATTTATAAAACAAATGCTCGATACCTATACGCAACGCTTTGACAGGAATTGTCTTCAGACCCTTTTATTTTCCAAGTATTAAAAAGTATTCTGATACCAATTTTGTCCTTATTTTGGTCGTAGAATTTACCACAACTCAGTTAGCAACTACAACAGTCTCGGTGACAACACCAACGACCACAACCGAAGAATCCACAAGCACCATGGCAGTTACAACACCAACTCAGACAAGCACAGAACAAACAACAACCTCAACAACATCTCAGCTTTCAACCACAAAAGGTAAGACTTACATTATTTAGGTTACGAGAAGTAAAATCGACTATAGCAACAACCTTTCCTCTGATCAATCCGTCTGGTGTATTTATCACACATTTCTGTCTTTTCAGGGTACTGTCTTCAAAATATGGATAGAGAAAATGGTGTAGAGTCAAAAGACAAGACAAGAGGAGATCTCGTCAATGCCAATGACACACACTTGCTAACATTTTCCAAGTTACCAATTGAGCAGGCTGTTGGCAGAAGTGCAGTCTTAGAGCGAGAGTTCACAAACAGTATCAATCTTCGTGGAGTTCTTATTACTTTGAAGAAAACCACATCAAGTGTCACTGCCGGGCAATCAGAAGGAAAGACCACACCAAAGGCTGGTTCAACTGCACCTCAGTCAGTCAAGATCACGTTCACAGTGTTTGTTAAGAAAGTAGACGAGACAGATTTCAAGCAAGTAGTGACCGATGATTCAAACGGGGAGGTGAGCGAGAGCACTTAAATACTAATACACATGTTTTACTTGTTTTATATTTTATTTTATAAAATGCGGTCATTGATTAGTATTTTGTAGTAAAGCAAATACCTTCATTGTCCTGTTCACAGTTTACCCTTTCTATTGAGGCCATTCAATCAGAAGTGAAGATATTTTCCACCGACGAACCATTACTACAAGGTATAAAGGAACTCCAGGTCAACTTCATTGATGTCCTAGGTGTGACTGGAGCAACTATTGAGTTAACCGTCTTGGGATGTGCTGAAGGTAATCTTTTCCTTGTCCCAACGAATGAACGTTTTTTTCGCTCATTAAAACTCGGTTTCAGCAAACAGTTAATTTTTGGGGTGCTTCTGTGTTTCATGATTTCAGATCACTCAATAAAAGTTGGTTAACCTTGATCATCACCTCAGATGGATTTAATTAACCTAAAATATTTTTTGCCATTTTAGAAGTCTCGACGACTACACAAACCACAACTAGCACAACCGTTAGCACCACAGCTCCTCAGCTACCAACAACTCCAGGTAATTTAGGTTAACTGATAATCAGACTAGCCTTAAAACTGTAGGTTTTTGCACCGACATACGTGACAAATTTGATACCATTAATAACGTATTTATCTGCAGGTTACTGTTTGGAGAATATGGATGGTGAAGCAGGCCTTCAGGAAAGCTTAATGTCTACCTCAGATCTAATTACTATACAAGTAGAAAATGGCACAACTTACATCACGTTGGACAGCTTGCCTCTCGTTGAAGGAGACAATGATCTGCCCAGTGTTGACGGAAAATTAACACGAACTGCCTTTATCAGAGCAATCAGCATACGGCTTATCTCATCATCATCATCTTCGACACCATCTACGACTGGAACTGAGGAACCTGTGTCTGTGACACTTAAATTCTTCACCAAGAAAGAAACAGACATTGACTTTAAGCCCCTGTTGCTAGAAGGCACGCAAGAAGCCCAGGTGAGAAATTAGAAATACTTTTACACCTTTATTATCAGAGTCAAGTTTCTAACAGTTTGTTAAAAAATGTGTGCACAAAGGGTGAGGAGGACTTTCTGAATTTGTTTAACTATTCTTTCCTCTCAGGTGATCACATTCACACCAGTCAGTAAGCAACCATCGCAGATGCTCCTGAAGAGTGCAGATGGAACCCTTAAAGGGGTTTTGGCATTCCGTGTGTCTGTCCTACAGGTCACCGGTGTTGATTCTGCTACTTTAGAACTACATGTTTTGGGCTGTGCAGAAGGTAAGCTGGTAGTAGCAGGAAAACAGTATTTCAGTCTCTCGAACCTGAGACATTCATTTATAAAACAAATGCTCGATACCTATACGCAAAGCTTTGACAGGAATTGTCTTTAGACCCTTTTATTTTCCGAGTATTAAAAAGTATTCTGATACCAATTTTGTCCTTATTTTGGTCGTAGAATTTACCACAACTCAGTTAGCAACTACAACAGTCTCGGTGACAACACCAACGACCACAACCGAAGAATCCACAAGCACCATGGCAGTTACAACACCAACTCAGACAAGCACAGAACAAACAACAACCTCAACAACATCTCAGCTTTCAACCACAAAAGGTAAGACTTACATTATTTAGGTTACGAGAAGTAAAATCGACTATAGCAACAACCTTTCCTCTGATCAATCCGTCTGGTGTATTTATCACACATTTCTGTCTTTTCAGGGTACTGTCTTCAAAATATGGATAGCGAAAATGGTGTAGAGTCAAAAGACAAGACAAGAGGAGATCTCGTCAATGCCAATGGCACACACTTGCTAACATTTTCCAAGTTACCAATTGAGCAGGCTGTTGGCATAAGTGCAGTCTTAGAGCGAGAGTTCACAAACAGTATCAATCTTCGTGGAGTTCTTATTACTTTGAAGAAAACCACATCAAGTGTCACTGCCGGGCAATCAGAAGGAAAGACCACACCAAAGGCTGGTTCAACTGCACCTCAGTCAGTCAAGATCACGTTCACAGTGTTTGTTAAGAAAGTAGACGACACAGATTTCAAGCAAGTAGTGACCGATGATTCAAACGGGGAGGTGAGCGAGAACACTTAAATACTAATACACATGTTTTACTTGTTTTATATTTTATTTTATAAAATGCGGTCATTGATTAGTATTTTGTAGTAAAGCAAATACCTTCATTGTCCTGTTCACAGTTTACCCTTTCTATTGAGGCCATTCAATCAGAAGTGAAGATATTTTCCATCGACGAACCATTACTACAAGGTATAAAGGAACTCCAGGTCAACTTCATTGATGTCCTAGGTGTGAGTGGAGCAACTATTGAGTTAACCGTCTTGGGATGTGCTGAAGGTAATCTTTTCCTTGTCCCAACGAAAGGAAGTTTTTTCGCTCATTAAAACTCGGTTTCAGCAAACAGTTTATTTTTTTGGTGCTTCTTTTTTTCATGATTTCAGATCACTCAATAAAAGTTGGTTAACCTTGATCATCACCTCAGATGGATTTAATTAACGCAAAATATTTTTTGCCATTTTAGAAGTCTCGACGACTACACAAACCACAACTAGCACAACCGTTAGCACCACAGCTCCTCAGCTACCAACAACTCCAGGTAATTTAGGTTAACTGATAATCAGACTAGCCTTAAAACTTTAGGTTTTTGCACCGACATACGTGACAAATTTGATACCATTAATAACGTATTTACCTGCATGTTACTGTTTGGAGAATATGGATGGTGAAGCAGGCCTTCAGGAAAGCTTAATGTCTACCTCAGATCTAATTACTATACTTTGATCCCTGATCAAAGCAAAAATACTTTCAGTAGAATTCGTCTTTTCAAATGAAGATCGATAACGAGTGATGACATTTTGCGATAATGTGCAGTTTCTGCAATGTTCTTGTTTTCGTTTTCTGTTTGCAGCTCCAGCTGTTACAAGTTTAAATCAAGTCATTACAACAACTCGGATGCGAAGAACTACAACACCAACAACCGGTAAACATACATCAATGGGTACAGTTCGTTAATACAAGACTTTTATGCCTATATATGTGTTTGTTGTGTATGGCATTAGCTTTGACCGTATCTATTCATTTTGCTTTTGATTTTTATTTCAAACATAAGTTGCACAATTATTGTCTCACGGATTGCATTTCAATTGAAATCGAAGTAGAGTGCTTTCAATTGAAATGCAATCCATGAGACAACACCCACAACGTCCCAACGAAAGAATGTTTTTTCGCTCATTAAAACTCGGTTTCAGCAAACAGTTTATTTTTTTGGTGCTTCGGTGTTTCATGATTTCAGATCACTCAATAAAAGTTGGTTAACCTTGATCATCACCTCAGATGGATTTAATTAACGCAAAATATTTTTTGCCATTTTAGAAGTCTCGAAGACTACACAAACCACAACTAGCACAACTGTTAGCTCAACAGCTCCTCAGCTACCAACGACTCCAGGTAATTTAGGTTAACTGATAATCAGACTAGCCTCAAAACTTTAGGTTTTTGCACCGACATACGTGACAAATTTGATACCATTAATAACGTATTTATCTGCAGGTTACTGTTTGGAGAATATGGATGGTGAAGCAGGCCTTCAGGAAAGCTTAATGTCTACCTCAGATCTAATTACTATACAAGTAGAAAATGGCACAACTTACATCACGTTGGACAGCTTGCCTCTCGTTGAAGGAGACAATGATCTGCCCAGTGTTGACGGAAAATTAACACGAACTGCCTTTATCAGAGCAATCAGCATACGGCTTATCTCATCATCATCATCTTCGACACCATCTACGACTGGAACTGAGGAACCTGTGTCTGTGACACTTAAATTCTTCACCAAGAAAGAAACAGACATTGACTTTAAGCCCCTGTTGCTAGAAGGCACGCAAGAAGCCCAGGTGAGAAATTAGAAATACTTTTACACCTTTATTATCAGAGTCAAGTTTCTAACAGTTTGTTAAAAAATGTGTGCACAAAGGGTGAGGAGGACTTTCTGAATTTGTTTAACTATTCTTTCCTCTCAGGTGATCACATTCACACCAGTCAGTAAGCAACCATCGCAGATGCTCCTGAAGAGTGCAGATGGAACCCTTAAAGGGGTTTTGGCATTCCGTGTGTCTGTCCTACAGGTCACCGGTGTTGATTCTGCTACTTTAGAACTACATGTTTTGGGCTGTGCAGAAGGTAAGCTGGTAGTAGCAGGAAAACAGTATTTCAGTCTCTCGAACCTGAGACATTCATTTATAAAACAAATGCTCGATACCTATACGCAAAGCTTTGACAGGAATTGTCTTTAGACCCTTTTATTTTCCGAGTATTAAAAAGTATTCTGATACCAATTTTGTCCTTATTTTGGTCGTAGAATTTACCACAACTCAGTTAGCAACTACAACAGTCTCGGTGACAACACCAACGACCACAACCGAAGAATCCACAAGCACCATGGCAGTTACAACACCAACTCAGACAAGCACAGAACAAACAACAACCTCAACAACATCTCAGCTTTCAACCACAAAAGGTAAGACTTACATTATTTAGGTTACGAGAAGTAAAATCGACTATAGCAACAACCTTTCCTCTGATCAATCCGTCTGGTGTATTTATCACACATTTCTGTCTTTTCAGGGTACTGTCTTCAAAATATGGATAGCGAAAATGGTGTAGAGTCAAAAGACAAGACAAGAGGAGATCTCGTCAATGCCAATGACACACACTTGCTAACATTTTCCAAGTTACCAATTGAGCAGGCTGTTGGCATAAGTGCAGTCTTAGAGCGAGAGTTCACAAACAGTATCAATCTTCGTGGAGTTCTTATTACTTTGAAGAAAACCACATCAAGTGTCACTGCCGGGCAATCAGAAGGAAAGACCACACCAAAGGCTGGTTCAACTGCACCTCAGTCAGTCAAGATCACGTTCACAGTGTTTGTTAAGAAAGTAGACGACACAGATTTCAAGCAAGTAGTGACCGATGATTCAAACGGGGAGGTGAGCGAGAACACTTAAATACTAATACACATGTTTTACTTGTTTTATATTTTATTTTATAAAATGCGGTCATTGATTAGTATTTTGTAGTAAAGCAAATACCTTCATTGTCCTGTTCACAGTTTACCCTTTCTATTGAGGCCATTCAATCAGAAGTGAAGATATTTTCCATCGACGAACCATTACTACAAGGTATAAAGGAACTCCAGGTCAACTTCATTGATGTCCTAGGTGTGAGTGGAGCAACTATTGAGTTAACCGTCTTGGGATGTGCTGAAGGTAATCTTTTCCTTGTCCCAACGAAAGAAAGTTTTTTCGCTCATTAAAACTCGGTTTCAGCAAACAGTTTATTTTTTTGGTGCTTCTTTTTTTCATGATTTCAGATCACTCAATAAAAGTTGGTTAACCTTGATCATCACCTCAGATGGATTTAATTAACGCAAAATATTTTTTGCCATTTTAGAAGTCTCGACGACTACACAAACCACAACTAGCACAACCGTTAGCACCACAGCTCCTCAGCTACCAACAACTCCAGGTAATTTAGGTTAACTGATAATCAGACTAGCCTTAAAACTTTAGGTTTTTGCACCGACATACGTGACAAATTTGATACCATTAATAACGTATTTACCTGCATGTTACTGTTTGGAGAATATGGATGGTGAAGCAGGCCTTCAGGAAAGCTTAATGTCTACCTCAGATCTAATTACTATACTTTGATCCCTGATCAAAGCAAAAATACTTTCAGTAGAATTCGTCTTTTCAAATGAAGATCGATAACGAGTGATGACATTTTGCGATAATGTGCAGTTTCTGCAATGTTCTTGTTTTCGTTTTCTGTTTGCAGCTCCAGCTGTTACAAGTTTAAATCAAGTCATTACAACAACTCGGATGCGAAGAACTACAACACCAACAACCGGTAAACATACATCAATGGGTACAGTTCGTTAATACAAGACTTTTATGCCTATATATGTGTTTGTTGTGTATGGCATTAGCTTTGACCGTATCTATTCATTTTGCTTTTGATTTTTATTTCAAACATAACTTGCACAATTATTGTCTCACGGATTGCATTTCAATTGAAATCGAAGTAGAGTGCTTTCAATTGAAATGCAATCCATGAGACAACACCCACAACGTCCCAACGAAAGAACGTTTTTTCGCTCATTAAAACTCGGTTTCAGCAAACAGTTTATTTTTTTGGTGCTTCGGTGTTTCATGATTTCAGATCACTCAATAAAAGTTGGTTAACCTTGATCATCACCTCAGATGGATTTAATTAACGCAAAATATTTTTTGCCATTTTAGAAGTCTCGAAGACTACACAAACCACAACTAGCACAACTGTTAGCTCCACAGCTCCTCAGCTACCAACGACTCCAGGTAATTTAGGTTAACTGATAATCAGACTAGCCTCAAAACTTTAGGTTTTTGCACCGACATACGTGACAAATTTGATACCATTAATAACGTATTTACCTGCAGGTTACTGTTTGGAGAAGATGGATGGTGAAGCAGGCCTTCAGGAAAAATTAATATCTACCTCAGATCTAATTACTATACAAGTAGAAAATGGCACAACTTACATCAAGTTGGACAGCTTGCCTCTCGTTGAAGGAGACAATGATCTGCCCAGTGTTGACGGAAAATTAACACGAACTGCCTTTATCAGAGCAATCAGCATACGGCTTATCTCATCATCATCATCTTCGACACCATCTACGACTGGAAATGAGGAACTTGTGTCTGTGACACTTAAATTCTTCACCAAGAAAGAAACAGACATTGACTTTAAGCCCCTGTTGCTAGAAGGCACACAAGAAGCCCAGGTGAGAAATTAGAAATACTTTTACACCTTTATTATCAGAGTCAAGTTTCTAACAGTTTGTTAAAAAATGTGTGCACAAAGGGTGAGGAGGACTTTCTGAATTTGTTTAACTATTCTTTCCTCTCAGGAGATCACATTCACACCAGTCAGTAAGCAACCATCGCAGATGCTCCTGAAGAGTGCAGATGGAACCCTTAAAGGGGTTTTGGCATTCCGTGTGTCTGTCCTAAAGGTCACCGGTGTTGATTCTGCTACTTTAGAACTACATGTTTTGGGCTGTGCAGAAGGTAAGCTGGTAGTGGCAGGAAAACAGTATTTCAGTCTCTCGAACCTGAGACATTCATTTATAAAACAAATGCTCGATACCTATACGCAAAACTTTGACAGGAATTGTCTTAAGACCCTTTTATTTTCCTATTATTCTAAAGTATTCTGATACAAATTTTTTCCTCATTCTGGTCGGAAGTTCTTGACGGAAAAACCTCTTCTGCATGAACAGCTTTAGTGTTCACACAAGCCGCTGCTTCTCGACATTTTGATCAGCTTTTCGTTTCAAAGACTATTTTTCTTGTTAAATTAATACACGTTTTTGTATTGGGTAAACAAAACGAGTCCGCGGTATGATGTCACAGTGCAGTTTTGTTTCCGATGCGCTTTAGAGCTTTTCGTGAACATTTACGTTTTTGCCCAGCTTAACAGTGTAACACTGATCATAAGGTGTTCTTTTGTTACAGTATGTATTAAGTTTCAATCCTATATTTGTAATCATTACGCGCTCGGTTATCTTTCTTCAACAACAAAAACAATAATTTTAATGTTGTTTATCTTTAACAAAAAAATATAGCATTTCTTAGGAACACTTTCTTTGAAAACAATTTTGTTTTGCCTTATCTTTATCATCTTCTTCAGAATTTACCACAACAGAAATAAAGACGACCACTCAAAAGGTTACATCTCCAACATCAACTATTTCGAAAGTTACTATGTCTTCAGCCGTAACTACGCCCTCAGTGGTGCTTACCGAAGAAACAACTACGGTTACAACAGTGTCTCCCACGAAATCTACTGAAGGTAATCTAGGCATGTTTCTAAATGTTTCTAAAAATCGTATCGTTTAGAGTTTTACTTTTTAGGTGTATTTTGTTTTTGTTTGTTTTGTTTTTTGGTGGGTTTTTTGTGTTGTTTTTTTGTGTTTTTTTTTTTGGGGGGGTGCTGCTGGCTCCTCCCGAATCCACTTCTGCTCTTACAAAAACCTAGTGTACGTTATGGACAAATTACAGCAAGTTGCATATAAAGCTAGGGTACATTGACTTCGGGTGACAACAAATCAATCAAGATTAATTATGTAATTGGTATAAAAATTGAAATACAAGTATGCTTTAATAGTGGTCATACTATTAAGCATATGGTTAATATCTTGCCCCAGGCAACATAAAACCAAGTTATGTCACCGACAAATATCGAACCTACTATCATAGTTTTAAAGGAATAATTTCACAAATCTTTATTGCATAGAGCTAACTACAGGACAAATTACAACCACTACTGTTGAAGTAACCACACCGAAATTAACTACCAAAGAAACAACAACCAACGTTGTTGTAACTTCAACTGAAAAGACAACTACAGAACAAACGACGATTTCTACCACTACCGAGCCGGTTGTGAGGTTAACTCGGGGTGAGTTGACTGAATTAGTTAAAAATCGAATTTAATTAGTGAAAGTTAAGATGTATCATTATAGTAGTATGGTTCATGCGTTTAACTATGTTAAGGCGTGGTAGGAACAAGTATTACTGAAGGAACGTAACTGACTTTGCTAAGGCATGTACAACATCATTTTACGTCCATGTCCCGTTACCCTTATATTCAAACAATTCATCTGTTTTGTCGTTACTTCAATTTGTGTTCAGTTACACAGGCAAATTTGTTGTGCTATTCAGTCTTTGCTAATAATAAACCAAATCTTTTCTTGTGTAGTTGATTGTTTTGTTTACATACATATCCGGGTTTTGTTTTTAGTTTATGGCTCATTTTCAGTGTTGAAGTGGAGAGTTTTTGTTTGATTACGTTACAGTGCCCCAAGGAAAAGTGTTCACACACTAATGGCTACCCTGTATTCCTAGTTATGGGGAATTGCATAACCCTCTGGGGAATCACGTGTACTGCAGCAGCTGTCTCAGCAAAAACTAATTATTACAGAACTCTCACATTTTTATTTTTTTTTATTATACCACTGTCCTTCTAGATTGTTCCATTCCATTGCATTTTACACCATTATAAAGGATCTACTTAGAAAATACTACTCCCATTATTAACATGTTTTCATGCTTTTTAAAATGGATTTCTTTTGTAACTGCATAGTTTACTTATGTAATATATTTCAATTTGTGTAACACTCTGATGGCCTACTTATAGAAAAAACACGTTTTCTTTAATTACCAGTACGATATTTAGCAAAAACAGGCAAAACCCTTCAATTTCTATCGTCAGTTATGAAACACCTTTAATACAGGGTAATGTACCTACAAATTGTTGTTTCACTGTGTAAACAAAGCAACAACAACAAACATATATATGTAGGTATATATATATCTATATATTGCCAAACTATCTGGACAACGTCAATAAGCGTTATTAACTTGAAAAAGTATGAAATCAACGTTGCAAATTAGGTAGACACGTTTTCCCAACAGTCTGCACGCTGCTGTACCCTTTGGCATTTATGTATTATTTAACGGTTGATTTCACCGCAGGGGTAATTGACCAAAGGCAAACAAATCAATAAATTACAAAAATGTAAACCTGATAAATTTGAATACTCCAAAATGACATTTTTTCGAATGCTGTCAAACAGTTGCAAGCCTAATCAAAGTCACTCTTTTACTGAGGCTGCAGGACACGTGCTGGATAATTGAACTCTTCTCCAGATTGTTAACCATATAAGTTCTAATCATGTACGTTGTAGCTTTTACTGGGTTAAGAAAGCTGAGGTATCAAGTCAAGTATTTTCAAGGATCAGGTGCAGTCAATGATTTCTACCTGAGGTTTTGGTGGAGCCTAAGAGGATGTTCTTATGTACGCATTGTTGTCAGATTTCTCGCCCTAAGGGTTTTTGTTTCAATCGCATCCACATATCTAATAATAATAGTTAAGCTTTCCATGCAAATTAAGTTTAGGTATTACTCCCAGTTTTTTAAGGTGATTTCATTTTAGTGTAGAAAAGAATCGAGACACTATAACAAGATATCGATAGAATCTGTAAAAAGATACGCATATTGCTTTTGCATGTTCATGTTTTTATATTTCTCCTACAGTAACCGAACCACCTCAGGGAAAGGATAAAGTGACTACAACATCTGTCCGTGAGTATTTACATTATTTTTAGCCTAAAAAGAGCTCGTGAACAATTTTTTTTTTTCGGAATACTTATATGTATAATAATTCAAACATGTTTTATTAAATCAACTATAGTGCAGCTCTTAAATTTCAACTATATATACTTTTGTATTTATTTATTATATTATACTCTTTATTGGGCCTTCTCATCAAATAAAAATAATGTTGTTGATTATTATTTTTAGTGACAACAATGATTCCATCAAGTGCAAATCCAACAATTGAAACAACAGTCCCTGAGATAACGACAACAACACCAGGTAAACCACTGACATTTATTTATTTGTCCGAAGCAAACAGAAGTAAACAGTTTCCTCGATCATCAATACATTTCAAGTCCAATCTCTTAATCTCGTTGTTCTGGTTTTATCTTTTTTGTGGCGCGTTGCGGCCGTGTCGTGGCATGTCATGGCGTGTCATGGCCGAGCGGTTTTGTGCATCGGACTTAAGTCTGGTTGCCAAGTCATCAGGGTAGGGGTTCTAATCCCGGTCAAGACACTTTTGTATTTGAGCAAGACACTTAACTATGAATGCGTCTTATCACCCCGGGGTCAATGGATGAGGTCAGAGATGGTTCGTGTGAATGATTTAGCTTAGTGTGTTACATATTTGGCAGCACAGGAAGTGAGCTTCCAAGGGAGCTCAGATGGTTTAAGGAATGAAATAAATGGCCGAGAGACTACGGATAATAAGGTTCGAAGTGTAGAATTACATGAAAACAAAAGTGAACTGTCCCCTCTTTTTCTATGATTTATATCAGAATCAAGGTGCTATCACTTCTGCACTGATTACCTGACCAGTACAATGTTTAATACCTCAAAGTGTTCCTGCAGACTATACAATTCTTTGACAAAATTCATCGAACATACTATTTCAATATTTATAACTATACACTTCAACAATGTTTTGGGGGTTTTTTTAATCAGAGATGTTGTATCTGTTTTTACGAATATTTCGCAATTTTAAAGGTAACTCCCTGAAACCATCAATTTGAATTTTTTTGCAGAAATGTGTGTCAAAAATGTAACTCAAATCGAGAATCTAGCAGTTGTAATGGAGACCTCAAGTGGGGATACCCTATCCGAAGGCATGTGGGAGATTGGCGACCTACCGCAAACTATTCCCATGAAAGCCAGTGACATCGAAGGCTTGCCATCTCTGAAAGTGAAATTTTCATCTCCTGTCAAATTAACGTACTTGATTATACATGGTCAAGTGGAGTCAGGACTTACCATTGAATTCGCCATCAAGGCGAGCTACTACCCTGGATCTAACTTCGCCTTCTTATCGGACGGAGAGAATGTTCGAATGTTTATCCTCAAGCTGAATGGTCGTCTTAATCTTCCTCTGGAACAAGAAGTTATGGAGGTGGAATTAGTTCCACTAAGATATAACCGAAGTACAAGCTCACTACCACAAGTCAAGGTTGAGTTCTTGGGATGTGCTGAAATAGGTTTGTGATAGTTCTATATTTCTCTTATTGTATTGACAAAGAGGGTATGATTAATAATGTATGAAATTGGCCTATGAGGAAATGAAGTAAAATAATAGAAAGGAGGCAGGATACATTTTTAAATATTATATGAACTTTTATGTAGTTTTTCTCTATGTTTAAAAACTCTTGTACATTTACACTCACATATATTGTTATTTTGTTTTCCGCTTTGTAGGGTTAAAAGGTGTTGAAAAAAGCATAAAAATCGTTGCAGAAAACTAAGAACTTCCTTTACGGATCCTATTAATGGGGTACTTCCATTATTGTTCTAGTATTCCCTTTTCTTCATAAATTACCTGAGGGGTAACACTAGAACAATGAAAACCTTGTGGGGTAGCATTGTCCCATTAAATCGCCATCTGGTGACTTTCGCCTCATTATGTTGGCTGCAGACCTTATCTATAAATAAAATCAAGGTCCGTGTACAAAACGCATAATAGGCGAAAAATCTGCACGTGTTTCAATGGTTGTGTACAACGTATGTTTTTTGTGTGTGTACATGTCATTGGTGACTGCGGCCGGCAAATTTCAAAGGGTCATGTCGAACTGTTAGTGAATTACACTTTCTCAAAGGGGGGGGGGGGGGGGGGGGGTTTCGAATAGAGGATAACATGAAAGTCACCTGGAAATAGAATTTTTTTTTTTTTAATATAAGAGTATATGTATATTAACAATAAAACAATTTTTTGAGTAATTGTTTGTCAGTATTTATATGTTTAAAAAATAGATAAAGTTGTTTGGGGGCGACTCCGCCCATCCCTTTTTGTGACGTCAATCGAGGAAGACTTCGCCTCGATTGAACATCGACCCCACTCGAACTTGCCTGCATTTACGTTGTATATACACGTGCAAGTAGTGAGATTGTACGTTTCGTTTGGTTATCCAAAAGGGTTTTTTTTCTTGCATTTTTCCAGCGAAAATTGCTGCTGGATGCAGCAAAACGACTAAAGATGGGGTCAGCCAGCATTTTTTTCCTGCAGATCCCAAATATAGGCAGTTACGGGCATCGAAAGTTAGGCTAACGAGGGCAAAGTGGTCCGGTCCGACGTCGTTTTCAGCGCTATGCAGCGAACACTTGGATAGCCCGGGGATTTTTTCGTTGGTAGTAGTGTGCAAGGGAAGTTGCAGTGAAGCTTAGGTTACCAGCGAAATGTTTCTGGTGGAAAAACAATACCTCGTATTATCCGTGTTCTCGTTATGACCATGGTCGTATCTTCCGTTTTTAAGACATAGAAACGCGCATGGGACAGTTCGGGACCGGTGAAAAACCTCGTATAAACTGGCGTCTCGTATTAGTCGACTGTACACTGTCCTAGGATTGCATTGGGTGGTGACGTCCGAATACGAAAACGCATCATACTGATCAGGTACCCAGACGTAATGTACGGGGCCAGACTACACATTTTCTCCTGCCTCGATTGACGTCACGAACAGCACCATGTAAAGGGGGGCCTATTTTTTAATTTGTAATTAAAAGAAAAATACAATTTTTTAACCTTAGTAAATTGTTTATTCACATTCCACTCATAAAAATGTATATATTAATGACAAAAGCTTTATTTTGAAAAAATACCACTGCCAGGTGCCTTGAAGTATGACCAGATTTTAGCGAACGGTTGTTATGTTATTGATATAAACAAAAAGAAATTGTGGACATTCCTTTGTTCTGTGTGGCCGTGTGTAAGTCCACACAGTGTGTACTTAACACCATCCCCTAGTGTATGTACATACAATATTTATGTCGAACACCCCAGCCTTTCGAATTCCCCTATGGAGATTGTTTTGTCATTGTCTCCATAAGGTACCAAATGTGTACAAACTCCTCGTTTCCCCCTTAAATTGAACCCTTATTTTCGCCCCTGCCCCCGATTTCACGAAACTCATCGCAAGAAGCGATGCATCGTATGGTTTGCGATGCGTCGCACACCTAAGACACGTCGCGGCTGCGACGAGTTCTACATTCCGTTTCACCATACACGTCGTAAGCGCGACGAGTCGCAACTCAAAACCATTTTCACTCTTAATAAAAACAACCCTTTGGACGAGGATGAACTGCTAAAGTTGTGTTGTATACAACTTGGTCATGAAACAGTCGTGTATACATGTAGTTCATTCAAGATGGCGGGAGAATGAAATGTCGTCTGCTAAAAGTACTCAAACTATAGTAATGTTGTTGATAAGAGTTTCTGTCGATCTTTTGGGTTACATTTTTAGAAACTACATACAAGTATTCCTAGTGCAAATTATTACATTACAGTCAGTCGCTACGATAACGACTCGTTATCATAATCATTAGGTCAACAAGAAGGCATTGTGTATTCTGAATCAAGCATATCAAACATTTTGCAAGCATTTGCGCGTTTATATCAAATGAAACATCGCTTTCTTAAGACGACCCTTTGGGTAGTCGTAACTTACGACGTGTTCTTCCTCGTAGTCAAGGAACTTGCGACGTATCCGACGCATCGTAACTTTGATGAAATAGTTTTTATACGCATCGCAACTTAAGACGTGTAACCGGTCGTATCTTGCGTTTACGACGCGTCGCAGCGCTTCGTGAAATCCCCGATTTGGGTAGGTTGTGAGTTATGCAAGTTTAAGGCCGAAACCAAGCCGCCAAAGGTGAATTTGTGTACCTGTTAGAACTTATTGTAATCGTGCGGACAGTATTTGGTCGATACAGCTTACTCAAGTTTTGCATATAGAAGGATGGGTTGATTTAATTTTGTTAAATAAGTTACTCTGCTGAAATGTCTACTTCGTTGACGTAGTTATGTTCAACCTTTGCCCCCCCCCCCCCCCCTCCCCAGTGTTGACTACTGTTGCTGCAACAACGTCCACTACACCAACGTCAACAGAAGAAACCATATCGATAACAACTGTTACAACAAAACCTGCGGAAACAACAACAAAACAAACGACCATCACTCAGGCAACGAGTACAACAGGTAACAAAATTTTGTAACTTTTGATAACATCCTGTATAGACGCTAGGTTCAATTTTCGACCAACTGTACCCGAAAAGTTAGATTACAAATTTTAAACAGCTACATTTTCCTAAATCGGAGAAAGTTACAATTTTGCATTGATAGTTTTGCATTAAACATCCGCCATCCGTGTATACTAAATAAAAATGAAGTACAGTTGGGATCCTAACACTATTTCACGCCCATAAAGATCGTTGTATGTTAAATTGTTCGTGTGCATACTCCGTGGCATATTATGCGAACGTTTGTGTATGCTTGGCATTTTAAACAGCATCATTTGGCGTAAGTTGTTTGGGGCAAAAATACAGCGAATATCGAGTACTGGAACTTTACATAAAATCATACTTGGATGTAATGTTGATTTTACAATTGTTGTAATAAGTTAAAAGTGGTTGTTTTATACATGGGGAACAACTTCCCGTGTATGTGCTCTGTACATATTATGAAAATGCTTTTTTGTACTGTTATGAAGAATGTTTAAATCTCACCAAAAATGACATATCATGTCATGTTAGTCTCAGTCAAAAATAATTAGGAGAAATTATATAATATTTGTTTAAGTATTGATTGCATTTTCATAAACAGTTACATTCAGTAAAGGTTCAAATATGTACCAATTAGTAAAGCTTTTAATAAAACATATGCACCAACCCTTGCAGTAATAAATTATTTTTGAGAAATCAGTTATGTGCATAACTTGGCAGATTTGAACATTTAAATGTATTAATTTAACCTATAAGCTTGATGTGACAAAATGTTGACTTTCACCTGATTGAATACTTTGTAGTATAGGCCACGTTTTTGATAAACAAAAAAAATTCTATTATTTTGCAATACCCATACACGTAGGTTAAATATCTCAATTTGTATACCCTTGTATATGGTGTACTGAATGACATATCAGGGCAAGCTTCGGAGAAAAGCTTTAAAGAAACTGTTTTCATTAAGTAAAACGCAAGTGGAAAATGTTATTCAACAAATTTGTATCGCGTATTTTCTTTCAAACTGTTGCAATAACAACAAATTTTCAAACCAATTGTAGCGTTGCAAACAACACTTGCAACTACAACTGCAAGACCAACTACAACGTTGCCAACAACACGTGCAACCACAACTGCGAAACCAACTACAACTTTGCCAACAACACGTGTAACCACAACTGTTAAACCAACTACAACATTGCCAACAACACGTGCAACCACAACTATGAAACCGACTACAACATTGCCAACAACACGTGCAACCACAACTGTGAAACCAACTACAACGTTGCATTCAACTCTTGCAACCACAACTGCAAGACCAACTACAACGTTGCCAACAACACGTGCAACCACAACTGTGAAACCAACTACAACATTGCCAACAACACGTGCAACCACAACTATGAAACCGACTACAACGTTGCATTCAACTCTTGCAACCACAACTGCAAGACCAACTACAACGTTGCCAACTACAACGTTGCCAACAACACGTGCAACCACAACTGTGAAACCAACTACAACGTTGCATTCAACTCTTGCAGCCACAACTGCAAAACCAACTACAACATTGCCAACAACACGTGCAACCACAACTGTGAAACCAACAACATTGCCAACAACACGTGCAACCACAACTGTGAAACCAACTACAACATTGCCAACAACACGTGCAACCACAACTATGAAACCGACTACAACGTTGCATTCAACTCTTGCAACCACAACTGCAAGACCAACTACAACGTTGCCAACAACACGTGCAACCACAACTGTGAAACCAACTACAACATTGCCAACAACACGTGCAACCACAACTATGAAACCGACTACAACGTTGCATTCAACTCTTGCAGCCACAACTGCAAAACCAACTACAACATTGCCAACAACACGTGCAACCATAACTGTGAAACCGACTACACTGTTGCCAACAACACGTGCAACCACAACTGTGAAACCAACTACAACATTGCCAACAACACGTGCAACCACAACTGTGAAACCAACTACAACATTGCCAACAACACGTGCAACCACAACTGTGAAACCGACTACACTGTTGCCTACAACACGTGCAACCACAACTGTGAAACCAACTACAACATTGCCAACAACACGTGCAACCACAACTGTGAAACCGACTACACTATTGCCAACAACACGTGCAACCACAACTGTGAAACCGACTACACTGTTGCCAACAACACCTGCAACCACAACTGTGAAACCAACTACAACATTGCCAACAACACGTGCAACCACAACTGTGAAACCGACTACACTGTTGCCAACAACACGTGCAACCACAACTGTGAAACCAACTACAACATTGCCAACAACACGTGCAACCACAACTGTGAAACCGACTACAACACTGCCAACAACACGTGCAACCACAACAGTGAAACCGACTACAATATTTCCAACAACACGTGCAGCCACAACTCTGAAGCCGACTACAACTTTGCATTCAACTCTTGCAACCACAATTGCAAGACCAACTACAACGTTGCCAACAACACGTGCAACCACAACTGTGAAACCAACTACAACATTGCCAACAACACGTGCAACCACAACTGTGAAACCGACTACACTGTTGCCTACAACACGTGCAACCACAACTGTGAAACCAACTACAACATTGCCAACAACACGTGCAACCACAACTGTGAAACCGACTACACTGTTGCCAACAACACGTGCAACCACAACTGTGAAACCAACTACAACATTGCCAACAACACGTGCAACCACAACTGTGAAACCGACTACACTGTTGCCAACAACACGTGCAACCACAACTGTGAAACCGACTACAACATTGCCAACAACACGTGCAACCACAAATGTGAAACCAACTACAACATTACCAACAACAAAGGCTACCACTTCCACCTCAGGTCAGTAGAGGTTTATCTGTAAAAAATTAATATATATATATAAATTGGGAATTGGGCTAGCTGGGTATTAAATATTGTATTTAAGCTACTGATATGAAGCTAATTGGTACCTTTGTGTGGTAGCAGCCAGTAACACATCTTTCCGTCATATGCAAAACTATTTATGTTCATGGTTTGTCTTTCTCTCGAAGGTATTCACACTGAGGGGTCTATTTTAATCTCAAGACCTAAACCTGCAAGGAGTAAGTCAAATCCGATACACATTTAAGTAATTGTTTAGGATAGTTGTTTATGTTTCATCAGTTTGTTGAGTATATTCCTCTCTAATTTTGCTATCTTGTCAAATTCTATAATCTCGTGATTTAAAACTATGAATCTAGGTGGTTTCATAGCTTATGTTTTCAAGAAAGGTATACAGCAAAATTGGTGGGGTGGGCCTATTCGCCGCTACAATAAAGGACTTGAACTGCGCTTAAGTACCGGGCAAGCTCCGTGGTCTAGTCGTAAGACTTCTGCTCTAGAACGGCAAAAGGTCTAATCCCAACCGAATAATATGCTTGTGGTGTTTTTTCAGACAATGGGAAAGTACAGTACTGAGTAAATGAGCATTGTAAATTGTAACCTCGGCGCCATGACATAAGACACTTTACATGCAAAGTATAACTCCTGGGAATATCAACGTATAAGGAACATTGAGAGTATTTTTAAATGTATTTTCTCGTGGATAATAAGACAAAATTATTTTGTGCCAATTTAAGTGCAGTTGGGTTTGTTGTTTTGTTTGTGCCAAAAAGGTGGCCTTTATACAACATTACATATGGCACTAAGGCTAAAAACTGGTCTGCAGGTTGGCTCAGTGGTTTTATTTCCCAACCTTTAACCCCGGTTCGAATCCCACCACAGACTTGGAGCCTTGCATGTGGATTGGGTTTCAGTTCTCACCAGATTGCGTGGGTTTTCCCCTTTGGGGTTTTTTCTCTCACATCTGAACAGCATTTATTATCTTTTCCTGTTCAAGAATTAAATGCGTTTTTAACTATACCTGAGACTTGCATGGTGTCCACAAATTGTGTAAAAAAATTGAGTTATGGTTGACCAGCTGATGGTACAGACACCCTTTTAAAAAAACCTTGATAATGAATGTCTTTTGGAGGCGTCGTACAAATGTAGTTCGTGCCGGAAATGAAAGGAATGCGTCATTTAGTTGATCGTCCTGTTTATTTCTAATTGCGTTAACATCAGAATTTACTCAAATTACCTAACAGGGAGTACGTCAACAACAACAGTGTCTTCAACAACGGTTCCGACCACCACAACCAAGGGTACGTTATTGCTGTCGGTGCTTTCTTGCAAACTGTAATGCTTTATGCTTTAACTTTAGTATGTTTGAAGAAAAATTGTAAGCCTGGAAGGTAATTAAAGTTTTATGTTAGTTCTTAAAGGATAGATTTGTCTAATCTGAATGTGTATTATCAATGTCACAAGTTACTTTTGTATTTTTGCCACAAAATCCAGAGTTTTGCAAAAGCTTCGAATCACTGACTGACCAGGAGGAAAGTCGGTTATCAAGACCAACAGTTTCGAGCCTGGACTATTCAACCTTCAGCAACAATTGGTCATTTAAGTTTACAAGTTCGAAACTAGTTTTCTACATCCGGCTTAAATCTCCTGTTAAAATCGATGAAATTCGCATCTCAAGCAAACATATCAAAGAATTCACTATTTCAGCGGGTGACACGGGAGTCTCCACAAGACCAGTTAAAGATGAGTCAGGACAAGCAAAGGTAAAAATATCCATTCTTACAAAGTAGTCAACGAAGTGACGGTGATAGCAAAAACATCTTAAATTATGCTTGTAAAGGCTATTTATGTTACAAGAAGTATTTTCCCGATGGTTTAATAATAATAATTA
The DNA here is from genome assembly GCA_037783415.1 of Leptasterias polaris. Taxonomy (NCBI): domain Eukaryota; kingdom Metazoa; phylum Echinodermata; class Asteroidea; order Forcipulatida; family Asteriidae; genus Leptasterias; species Leptasterias polaris. The sequence continues at coordinate 4,513,329 of JAZGTN010000025.1, read as the reverse complement.
TAACGATGTCTTATAATAATAATAATAATAATAATCGGGTTTTTTTTATTTTGTTTTACACACCTGAATGGCGTCTCAAAGCGTTTCACACGTTATAAAGCGCTTTTTAAAAAAATCTCAAAAATTGCTCAAGGCGCCGTAAAAAAGAACAAAGGGGGAAGGAACAAAAAGAAATTTCGGTTATAAAGAACTAAATGTGTTTTGATAAACTGTTCGAATGAGTTAATACTGTTGGAGGTCTTTGTGTGAAGATATAACTTGGTTTATATATCCGGGAAGAAAAAATTTCCTGCCACACCGGAACGTTCAACCACATTTCTTTGGTTCAAATCGCGCTAGAGCCAACTGTTCTTTGTTCAAAACAAAAATTTGCATTATATTTGGTTACAAGAAAATCCTTTTTGCAAAGTTACAAACCGAAAATTAGTAGATTTTTATGACAAGGGGATTTATTTTATAAGAAATTATTTTCATTCGTGTAACCTTTGTTATATTGCTTTTCCCATTGGTTTATAAAAGGTATTCCCTGTGGAAAACTTTCCAAATGAGAGAATCATACTGCCAAATGACAAGAATTTAAGGAACGTGATTTTTGTCAGAATAAATTTCGTAACTGATTCGACTGGCCTGGAAGCACGATTGAAGTTTGAATTGTTGACCTGCAAAGAGGGTAGGTCATTCAGAACAACTATTGTTTTGCTTAAGCTTTAAAACGTCGTTTATTTAATTGGTGTGTAATTTAAAGGAGACGGTTTATAACGAATGAGTTTGCACCGTTCCTACCACATCTTAATTCACTGGAACAATGGAGTTTAGTCTGCTTGTATCATTTGTTTCACGGGTCCAGTGAATCAAGTGTACCGGCTGCAACATGCAAACATAACTTGACACAATGTATTAGCAACTTATTGGACTTCACTATTTTAAAAACACTTAAATAAAAGACTGCTTCTGGAGTGGTTTCTATGAAATAGTACCTACTTCGTATTAATCAGAGAACTTTGTAATGAATATTCAACATCAAATTGTGTGACATTTATTTCAATAGAACCAACAACCACTTCAGAGATTACGACAACTCCTATCAAAACTGCAGCTCCTACAACTGTGCAAACAACAACTGAGACAGTTACAACCACAACTGGAGAGGCAACAACCACAGAAATGACATCTACCACAAGTATGTACTGTGTAAAAACATACGTCTTTCCTCTGAAATTAAAGAGAAATAAAGCTAACTATATTTACAACGAAAAAACACAGGAATTAAAGTTTTTTTAGGATATAAGTATTGTCATTTTCAATTGTTTCCTTTTTGCTTGAAAATGAAGCTACAACACCATCAAGTAGCACAACTACCACTATGCTCCCAACTACAACAACAGTTCCAACTACCACAATGGCTCCTACTACCACTACGGTTCCAGCTACCACAACTGTTCCAACTACCACAACGGTTGCGACTACAACAACAGTTCCGACTACAACAAGTAAGATAAGAGAAAAGTTAGATTTTAGTTGAAGTGGCAAAAAAGACGATGGTTATATTTCAAACGATTAGAAGTTCTTTGCAATTAAAGAGAATACTGCAAAGAAGGGAACATCGGAAACAACTTTGAGAACATTCTTTAAAAATGCCTTCTGTCAGTAAACTCTTCTTTAATATCTTTGCTCATTAGCTACTGAACCTACAACCACAAGGATAACTACTGTTGTTAGCACTATACCAACTACAGCAACAGTTCCCACAACAATTAAGGAAACTACAACAACAACAACAACAACAGCAAGCACTGCAGCTGAACCAACAACTTCTTCAACTACTGCTGTTACCACTACAACAACACCAAAGCCAGTAACAAAAGGTACGTTTAACCATGAGGTTTACAAACGAGCTTCGATAATTTATAGTCTTGTAGTCTTGTGTTTGTATGTCATAAGTCATTGCTTAAAAATGATCAAGATGTTTTATACGTTATTTTGGAAATGTTTCGGTTTGTTTGTTTTTTTAAAGAGATCTTTACTTCTTTATAACAAGTATCTTCTCTCTTTCCTTAGAAAACTGTGCAGATGAGCTTCGTGCATATGAACAAAAGCGATCTGAATCCAATGGGAAAACCCCACTAGAACGAAGCCTCGTCGTTTTGTTCAAAACTCCGGTAACACTAACTGGTGTTCAGCTACAGGGAGACGCTGCTGGTAATGCTATAACTAGTTACACCATGAGCTATAAACGGTTTGGAGATGACTCCCCGAAGGAAGTCGTTGATGAGAAGTCAGGAAAAGTACAGGTAAATGATAACAAGAAATGTTTATGTACAACACGTAATAATACGCAGGACAATTTATGACTGGTTTTGCTACCGGATGCACAGTGCTTCTTCATTAGAACAAAAAGCGTTTGGATTTTATGTGTATTAAACAAGGACCTTCCGAAACCATCGGTCAGGAGATTATTCGTATTATACAAGTATAACAACATCACAAGAACAGTATGATTTTAGACAACTTTGCATAACTTCTACCGTTAATAAAAAGGATTACAAACATCTTTGACAAATGTGTGTACAACCAGAATGCTGTTAACTATCTGAATACTTTTCTATGACAGGTGTTCAAGGTTCCTTTGGGTGCTGACATTACGCAGAAAGTCACTGTTTCTCTACCATTTAATCAACTTGATAACGTCACTGAGGTTACCCTCTCGAATATCAATGTGCCTTCTGATAAAAAGGCCAGTTTCCAAGTGGAGTTTGAAGGCTGTGCAAAACGTAAGTAGTTTAATAAGTCCTCAAGCACATGGCAAGCTTTCATTGACTAAAGTAAACTATTTTAATGGGACCGTTTCAAGTATAGGATCTGACAACATTCTAAGTTTGAGCAATGAAAGAAGTTATGGATTTATATCTCTCGTTCAGCAGGTACTGTTACCCCAACAACAACTAAAGAGGTAACTACAACTGTCTCAACCACGACACCAGAGAAGATTGAAACCACTATGGTAACAACAACGACCACAACTACACCAGAAACTACGACAACTTCGGCACCTACAACGACCACAATAGTCACCACTCCTGAGACTACAACTACAACAGAGAGTACAACAACAACAACGACTATTGCTCCAACAACAGCAGGTAAGACTGAAAGTTAAAACCTGTGAAATGTTCAAAATGGTGGTTATTTGTATAAAAGGGACAATTATAATAAGACGCACTGCAAAAAAACTTTATTTATATGTTTATAGTTACTTTCGTTGTTCTTTTGTAGTTTAAGCCCCAAACAGTGAAATAGTCGTGGTAAAATTTACAGCAAGAATTCAAAGTATTTTTTGTGCTACCGAAGGTAAAGTTTAATTTTCACAAAACTTGTTAACTTGATTTTTATTTTGTATGTGTGTTTAAATTTGATGCATGGTAGGAAGCTCAAATAGTTAGGTATTGTTTCACCGTGTGTACCTCGTTACCACTAGATTACTGTGTCGAGGAAGAAAAGGGATCTGAGACGAGCCGTCAAACATCTCCAGCCGGAGGTGAAGAGACTTCTCTCATCAACAATGAGTTGCCATGGAACTACACCATACCGACCCCTAATGTTCCTCGTCAGGACAGACCGAGCGTGACGGTTGACTTTCAGACACCTGTAAAACTTGTTGGTGTAGACCTTCAAGGTACTGCTGAAGAAAAGGGTAAATTACGGTTCGCAGTTTATGTCAAGACTGACCAAGACGGAGACTTTGATCAGTTCATCGGCAGTAGTGAGGTAAGAACTTCTGTCCATTTTCAAAATCTTCAGAGTAGGTTTACTGATTGAAATTCAAAAGGTGTTTTCTCCTTAGTTTATTTTAATATGTAATGTATTCAAAAACCTAAAATTACTTTTGATGTTTCCCGTTTGTAGAATATGGTTGAAATGTTGGATGGAGACACCATCAAGAATGTGTTGTTTGCCATCTCAGACATTCCCAGAGCAGTAAGAGCAGCTCGTCTGGAAATTATTCAGCTAAGTGTTACGGACAAAACCACTGGAACTCTACGGCTGGCTTTCAAGAGTTGCAAAGAGGGTAAGGATAATACCACATTTTTTTCCTGAAATCATTTTAAAAACTATTGGTTTTTATTGGTGTAATTAATTTTGTTCGTGCAGCTTTGACGACCACTAAAGAAGTAACAACCACACAAATTACAACCACTCCAAGTACAACTACAGTACCAACTACTGAGCAGACAACAACCAAGATAGTGACCACGACAACAGAGGCGACTACCACAGAAACTACAACAGTCACCAGTAAGTCATGAAACACCAACATTTTGCTCTATGTGAACAAGAAAATAGCACCAAATTAAAGATTAAAACTTGTTTTTATATGTATATAATCAAATACATTGTAGCATACATTTTCAGGCAGGAGTATTCTCTTGAAAAGGAAATGTAGAATGTTTTTGTTAACATATCCACGTTTGGTGTTCACATGTCCAAGATCTTGGGGATTGATAAATCACCTGCGGGTGGGGGAGCTCAGATGTAAAGGCAAGAGTAAAGTTTTTTGAACAATTTAAAATGCATTGTTATAACGTTTTCTTGTTTTATTAATCAGCTGAAAAGCCATCTACGACTACTATAACCACTATTGTTACCACTGTTCCGACAACAACAATTGCTCCAACAACAACTAAGGAAACAACAACAACGACGACAACAGAAAGCACTGCAGCTGAAACTTCAGCCACTTCTACAACTACTGTTACCACTACAACAACACCAACAGCAGTAACAAAAGGTACCTTTCACCATGAGGTTTACAAACGAGCGTCAATAATTTATAGTCTTGTAGTATTGTGTTTGTATGTCATAAGTCATTGCTTAACAATGATCATGATGTTAATACATTATTTTTGAAATGTTTCAGTTTTGTTTGTTTGTTAAGAGAGTTTTACTTCTGTGTAACTACTATACTCTCTCTTTCCTCAGAAAACTGTGCTGATGTACTTCGTGCATATGAACGAGAGCGATCTGAATCGGATGGAACAACCACACCGACACCAAGCCTCGTCGTTTCGTTCACAACCCCGGTAACACTAACTGGTGTTCAGCTACAGGGAGACGCTGATGGTAATGCTATAATTAGTTACACCATCAGCTATAAACGGTTTGGAGATGACTCTCCGAAGGAAGTCGTTGATGAGAAGTCAGGAAAAGTACAGGTAAATGATAACAAGAAAGGTTTATGTACAACACGTAATAATACGCAGGCAATTTAGATGACTGGTTTTGCTACCGGATGCACAGTGCTTCTTCATTAGAACAAAAAGCGTTTGGATTTTATGTGTAAAACAAGGACCTTCCGAAACCATCTGTCAGGAGATTATTCGTATTATACAAGTATAACAACATCACAAGAACAGTATGATTTTAGACAACTTTGCATAACTTCTACCGTTAATAAAAAGGATTACAAACATCTTTGACAAATGTGTGTACAACCAGAATGCTTTTAACTATCTGAATACTTTTCTATGACAGGTGTTCAAGGTTCCTTTGGGTGCTGACATTACGCAGAAAGTCACTGTTTCTCTACCATTTAATCAACTTGATAACGTCACTGAGGTTACCCTCTCGAATATCAATGTGCCTTCTGATAAAAAGGCCAGTTTCCAAGTGGAGTTTGAAGGCTGTGCAAAACGTAAGTAGTTTAATAAGTCCTCAAGCACATGGCAAGCTTTCATTGACTAAAGTAAACTATTTTAATGGGACCGTTTCAAGTATAGGATCTGACAACATTCTAAGTTTGAGCAATGAAAGAAGTTATGGATTTATATCTCTCGTTCAGCAGGTACTGTTACCCCAACAACAACTAAAGAGGTAACTACAACTGTCTCAACCACGACACCAGAGAAGATTGAAACCACTATGGTAACAACAACGACCACAACTACACCAGAAACTACGACAACTTCGGCACCTACAACGACCACAATAGTCACCACTCCTGAGACTACAACTACAACAGAGAGTACAACAACAACAACGACTATTGCTCCAACAACAGCAGGTAAGACTAAAAGTTAAAACCTGTGAAATGTTCAAAATGGTGGTTATTTGTATAAAAGGGACAATTATAATAAGACGCACTGCAAAAAAAACTGTATTTATATGTTTATAGTTACTTTCGTTGTTCTTTTGTAGTTTAAGCCCCAAACAGTGAAATAGTCGTGGTAAAATTTACAGCAAGTGTAACCCTGAAAAATGGACCGCTTGAATAAAACTAAATAAAACTATGCACTGGGGAAACTCACTTCAGCAAAACTCAATTAATCTAAGGATCGAATAGGGTTAAGATGCGAGGAAATGCAAAAAGTAGGACAGGGACTCAAAATGTAGGTTTCTCAACAAGCAAAAAAAACAAAAAACAAAATAACTTTATTGATTATGAGGCGATGACCAAAAATAAAACCAGTGATCGAAATATAGCAACAAATTAAGTAAACTCTAAACCAAAACCCAAACACTATTGAACTATTGAACTAAACCCAGAATACTTTAAAAAAAGAATTTATAGAAACCACTAAAAAACCACCAAAACAAAAAAACCAACACAGTATCAAAGAGGGTTACAAATTAAAACAAAATAGCTTAAACAACCTGTATAAGGCAAAGATATAAAAGAAAATACCAAAATGAGGATATATAAAAGGATAAATGCAAGAATTTAAAATACCATATTAAAACGGATATGATTACTGAGTAGACAAAATACATAAAATTTCCACTACACACATGACTACATTCTAGTTTTCTTGTAGGCTGCATTACAAAACAGAACAAACCACTAACTCTCTTGTGAATACTTATTGAGCAAACCAAAGCCAGTAACAAGAACATTAGAGTTGCCTAAGTCACCCAACAATCCATATCCTACTGATTATTAAACAATGTCCTTACAGTAGTGTAAACTCAACACCAATCTATTAAAAACCAAAGAACTAGTACAACAAATTGAGGGTAGGCCACTACTGGGTCACAGCCTTACTGGGTCACAGCCTTAGGGAGAAAAACTATGCACCATGTGTGGTTTCCAGAAGGCAAGTCTCCTAAGGGTACACGTACTTAATGAATATTCAGTAGGAATTAGACTAGTCAAAATCTATTGAGTACATGATAAACAACCTGTTGACCACTACAGTAATGGATCTAACATAAAACCAAAACAGTGAGGATAACTAATGGCAAAGGGACTTGGACAAGTTGAAACCTGATTGTCTCAGCAAATTAACTTTAAAACAAACAACAAATTCTGCATCTCTGAGACTGTGGGAAAACCACACCTCCATGAATGGAACAGTGAATTTACTCTGTCAATCACGTAGAGTCATACATTTAAATTTCGCTAACTTTCCATAAAACCCACCATGAGTTATTTTGGGATTTAATTTAAAATGATCGAATGGCAATTCCTTGTTCAACACAAAATAGAAAACTCTATACAGAATAAAATGAGGCACTCAAACCTTCATAAATCCAGTTAGACATGGGCAAAGACATGAATTCTAAAACTATCAACATGCCTTTGATATCTAAACTTACATACAATTGTTTTAAAAGACAACCGCACAAATGTAAAATAACCCAAAACTAACAAAACTAAAAGCACAGAGATTATCCTTAATAAACTAAACGCAACATCTGGAGCTAAATTGTACTCTCATTCTGCCCCTAAATTAAATCTAGGCAGACTTTACAAAATAAACTCCTCTTCAATGGATATAAAATGCTGATGTACTTTAAAGAATCTTTTGACATACATTTGTCAAAATACAAAGCCATTTTCGTGTAAAAGTCAAATACAGTGGAAAAGTTAAGAATATTAAAAGTGAGAAGTAAATGTTATTTTCGACTTACCAAATCCACAACAGACAAGACTTCTAGGCAGAGAAAATGCACGTTATTCAGGAGTGAAAGGAGAGTTGATGTTGTCTCCCTACTGCCGGTCTGCTATATGGGCAAAAAACACTTAAGGGGCCAGTGACCACCTGGTCCCTATCAAGATTGCTTTGTTTATAGCTGGTAAGGGATCACACTCCTTGGCACTAAAGAAAAAACCCAATAATAAACTTGAGGGGTGCTACTCCTATAAAATTGTAAGGATGGGACCTAAACCTTAACCCAGACCATACACAATACAAGGATGGAAATTTCACCCCTTACATTCTCCCAGTCTTTAAAACTGTTGTCTCCGACAACACTCAATTACGAAGAAGACAGAAGATAGAAGAAGAAGACAGTTGCCATCGCATGGACATCATTCAGTCACGGTATCTCATTGGAAGTCGGACGTTTCGCTTTGGCCGGATGCATGTGTTATAGGTATTGTCATCAGAACTGGAGTCTACTGGGTATGCAGACTTTGAAGCCCTCAGAGACTGGATCACGCTGGCGTCTTCACACTCGGAAGAAGAAAGAACATGTGCCTCCTGGAAGCCACGCATGTTGCCATCTAGTGAAGTATCGCTTAACGACTCGTCTGCTCCCTCTGATGTAGCACCGTTTACCGGGAGACTCTCTGTATGGACGACAGGTAAAGCTTCATCGTTTGACTCAGGTTCAGTGGAAAGTGACTCTTCAAAGGGACATCGCGTCAGCATATTTCTGTGCAGGATTCTCACCCTTTGCGAGCCAGGCCTACAGACTTCGTAGACGGGAGTTGAAGGGTATTTCTTCCTCACCACATGAGGATACTCCTCCCAGTGATCCCTCAACTTGGATTTGCCTCGAGGTGTCTTATTCATAACCAGCACGTGGTCACCTGCCTTGAGGGTGTCTACCTTCACCTTACGATCATATGCCAACTTCTGCTTCTGTCTGGCCCTCTCAGCGGATGTATGTACCCTACCGTATGCTGTGCGCATATGTCGCTTCAGCCTCCGCACATATGCTGATGGAGAAACGTCTGCATCGGCCTCTTGCTCATCTGATGTCTTCATAGCGTGGAATTGGAGATCGACTGGTAGCCTTGGCTCTCGCAGGAACATCATGTGATACGGTGAGTACCCAGTAGAGTCATGTTGGGTGGAATTATACGCATGTGTCAAGGATTCTACATACATAGCCCAGTTCGTCTTCCTCTCAGGCTCCATGGTACCCAACATCGAGAGAAGAGTGCGATTAAAACGTTCTGTCATTCCGTTTCCCTGAGGATGGTAGGGAGTGGTGCGACTCTTCGTGATACCCATTAGACAGCAAAGCTCTTGGATGATGCCAGCCTCAAAACACTTCCCTTGGTCAGAGTGTATCCTCTCTGGGATTCCATAGTGGACAATAAACTTCTGCCACAAGATTTTGGCCACTGTGGTTGCCTTCTGGTCCTTTGCTGGGTAGGCTTGGGCATAGCGAGTGAAGTGATCTGTCACTACCAGGATGTGTTCATGGCCACTCCTCGATCTCTCCAGACTAAGGAAATCGATGCAGATCAGCTCTAAAGGACGTGAAGTCTTAATGCTCTGTAAGCCAGCTCGCCTCTTGTTGTCCGGTGTCTTCCGAAGAGTACACCTCTTACACCTAGCAATGTAAGCTTGTGTTTCAGAATACATGTTGGGCCAGTAGTACCTATCTTGAACCAGTTGTAGGGTCTTGTTGAAACTCAGATGGCCCATTTTATCATGCAGGTGCGCCAGAATTTGATGTCTTAGGGCCAGAGGGAGAACAAGAAGATTCTTAACCGGCATGCAGTCATCTTTACGGAAGAAGAGAAGTCCAGCTCCTACGTGAAGATTTTCCCATGTTCGAACTAACCTTCGTACAGCTTTCGGTTCACGCCGAGTTTGTCGCTCTCCAGGTTTGCCTTGTGGAGTGGACTTCATCTCAATTAACCGGCTGATAGTTGGGTCTGCCCCTTGAGCCTCCAACAGATTAATAGTGCCAGCCAGCACACAACTGGTACCTCCTAACTCCTGACGTCTGTGATGGGAATCTAAAACTCCTCCTTCTGAACCAGACGCTGTTGTACTTTGGCTAGGATTCTGATGTGGAACTTCCTGGGGTGAGGCAGTCATGGTCTGTACGTAGGTCCCCACAGTGTCTGGATTTGTCTGTTCCCTTACCGACTTCTGCTCAGTCATATCGAGTATTCTGGCGACCTCCTCCCTAGATATACGGGATAAGGAGTCTGCATTCCCGTTAGACTTGCCCGGCCGGTAAGTGATGTTGAGGTTGAAAATGGCAAGGTCGTTCACCCAGCGTTGCCCTGTTGCATCGAGCTTGGCCTTCTCCAACACATACGTAAGGGGGTTGTTGTCAGTGACGGCTGTCACGCTGTTTCCATACAGGTAGTCCCGAAACTTTGACGTAAGGGCCCAATGGAGTGCCTTGAACTCAAGCTTGTGAGCTGGGTATTTGGCTTCTGAGGGAGTTAGTGTGCGGCTAGCATAGGCAATTACCCGCTCACGGCCATCCTGTTCCTGCACGAGCACAGCTCCCAGACCTTCATGGGATGCATCCGTCTGTAAGATGAAAGGGCGTTCATAGTCGGGATACGCCAGGATCGGTGCGGATGTTAGTCGGCCAATGAGTGTTTCGAAGGAGACCTGGCATTCTGTGGACCAGACAAATGGTGTATCCTTCACACCCCGTTTCCCTCCTGTTAGACCAAACAATGGTGCAGCTACCTTGGTGTAATTTTTCACAAATCTTCGGTAGTAGCCAGTAATGCCCCAAAAAGATCGAACGTCCTTCTTGGATGTGGGGACCGGCCATGTCTTGACTGCAGAAGTCTTTTCTGGATCGGTGGTAATACCATCGGTTGACACCACATGGCCAAGATACCGTACACTGGTCTGGAACAGTTGACATTTTGAAGGTTTAAGCTTCAATCCATGTTCCCGTAGTCTGGCGAATACCTTTTGAAGGCGCTGAATGTGCTCTTCTACTGTGCTACTAAAGACTATGATATCGTCCAGATAGATGAGTACACTCTCGAAACTCATATCGCCAAACACAGTAGACATGAGCCGCTGAAATGTTCCTGGAGCATTCACGAGTCCGAAAGGCATTCGAGTGAACTCAAAGAGGCCCATCGGCGAAGTAAAAGCCGTCTTCGGTTGATCCTCGGCTGCCATCTTGACCTGGTGATATCCAGAGGTTAAGTCTAAACATGAGAAGTACTTGGCTTTCCCGAGAGCGTCTAGCGCCTCTTCTATTCTGGGGAGGGGGTAAGCATCTCGCACGGTCTTGGAATTTAGCCTCCTGTAGTCTACGCAGAGTCGGATCTTCCCATCTTTCTTTTGTACAATAACTATTGGTGACGCAAATGGACTCTGGCTGGGTTTGATAATCCCAGCTTCCTTAAGTTCTTCAACGTGGCTCCGAACTTCTTGGAATTGAGAAGGGGGTATTCTCCTGTAGGGCATCCGGAAAGGGGTAGGATCGGTGAGTGGAATCGCATGTTCTATGGTGGTGGTGGACCCCACGTCTAGATTGCTCCGTGAAAACACATCTCCATTCTTGGCTAGGAGTTCCTCAACGGCCTTTCTTTCGATTGAGGTCAGGGATGGACTATCGAGGTCAACGTCTGGTATCGTGCATGAACCAGTCGTCTCTTGCTCCATCACCATTGCCTCTGCACAGCCATGGGTATTCGATGAATTTACCTCTTCCACGCAGGAAAGAATTGCCACCCTTGCATGTCGTCTGAGCGTCACGGTATGATCCGACATATTACACAAGCGCACTGGTGCTCTGCCATTCTTGACATCCACCAACATCCGTCCAACGGCGAGTCCCTTGGTGCCGTCACCTTCTACCAGGGCAGTTATGCTCCTTTCCCGAGTAGATGCGGGGGCCTTTGCTGAAATGATGACTTCCTTCCCGGGTTGTAAAACTAACGGTTGCCTCCCAGCATATCTCAGGAACCCAATGTCCCAAGTTTCTCCTGCTAAATCACCTCCATCTCCATTAACGAACTGAAAAGCTTGGAACCAAGGCTGGGGTATCTCCGGACTCTTCTTCATGAACTTCCGTCCATGGGCAGACTTCAACTTGTCTCGACTGGCACGGATGACATTAGTTCCGACGAGGAATGGGGTATCACGTCTGAAAGGGGTTGATTTAACGATGAAGACAGGGACTTTACTAATCTGCTGACCCAAAACCATGACATCAACGAGAATAATGCCGAGATTTGGGACCGTCTGTCCTCCGGCTCCTCTAATGGTAATATCAGCAGACCGTGGCAACTGTTGTTTCAAACAGGGATGTTTTGCCACAAATTCGTCTGTCACTGTTGTCACTTGGGATCCTGTATCCAGTAGTGCTGTACAAAGAACCCCGGAGACCCTGATCTCTGCTCGGTTGACTGGTCCAGCCAAAGGTAGCTCAGCGGTTCTCTCTACAACATCTTCTGGGAAGGACGGTTTGCTAGGGGTTGAATAGGTGGGGCACTTCCTTGATAAACCCGCTGACAGCCCTACATCCGCTGGTGAGTTGCTGGTGAGTTGCTGGTGAGTTGCTGGTGAGTTGCTGGACTGGCAGTCGCTGGGGCATCTCTCTGCTGCCGGGGGGGTCCATGGGCAAGGCGGTTATGTGGGCAATTTCTGGCAAAGTGCTGTACATCTCCGCAGTTGTAGCAACCGCCAAACCATGGCCTATTGCGTTGCTGCCGCTGCTGCTGTGCCTGGTGACTCGTTCCTGCCCGAGAAGAAAAGAGGTTACCTTCCAGTGCCCTCAGCCGGTGGTTGTGTTGTTCTTGTTCGGTCAGCAAACGGCTCAGAACTCCAATCTGCTCCTGATGCAGTGTTCGAAGGTCACTGAGCTGTTGGGTTATTTGTTGTTGAGTGGTGTCTGTGTGCCTCTCCTTGCTGCCTGTCTGCTCAAGACCTCTCTCTGCTTCCACCGTCTGATTCATAGCGTATGAGGGTCTCCGCCTACGAATATCATCTGCCTGTAGCTCCTCCTCAACAATGACATGTAGCTCGCGACGTAGTTCCTTAAATGTCCGAGAGCGCGGCTGCATTGGTGCTAGACGCTTCTTCACCGTCAGATCCCTCAATCCAAACATGAATTGGGTAGCCAACATTTCATCTCGGCCATCTTGGTGTCCTGTGGAGCCTCCTCGCCTCCGCCTAGACTCGTCCACCTCTCTCAGTGTTGCCTCGAGAGCAACCGCATAGTCAGTGGCTGACTCTCCCTCATGTTGGGTCCTGGAATAGAATTTGGCCATAGGGGAGTAAGGTAGCCGGTCGCTTCCGTACTCTTCCAACAGTTCCTTGAATGCGGTCTCAGCAGAGAGGTCATCTGGTACCCTGCTCTCCAGGTTAAGTAGAACATCACGAGCCTTGCCGCCCGTATGTCGCACACCGTCGTGGAACTGCCGTGGTCCAGGAGCACTCCCCTTCACCTCGATCAGGTAACGCATATCCCTGACCCAGTCGTTTACTCTGGGTCCATGCTTGTCTCGCCCGGTGAAGGTGGGGACGTTCTTCACCTGGTGGGTCGTCAACGTCTGTAGGGGGTGTGATGGCGTTGTTGGGGGGACATGTGGACTAGGGATAGCCATCTGGAGTGGGGCAGTAGCCATTTTGTTATCAACAGGATCAAAGTCCAGCATTTGAAGTGGTGTCATCGGAAGCTTCTCCGCAGCTTGACCATACTGCTGGAAGACTGATGAGTATGGGGTCAGCACAGGTGGTTCGGCTGACTTTAGATATGTGTACATCGTTGGTAGGCTTGGTGTCTCTGCCATCCCGTGTTTAAAATGCTTCCCTCCCTAAATACTGTGTTGGTTCAAAAACGTTTCTATTGAAAAATAAATTCCTGGCTAAGTTGCGAATGAACATAAACCCTACCCGGATTCTCCACCAAAAAAAATGTAACCCTGAAAAATGGACCGCTTGAATAAAACTAAATAAAACTATGCACTGGGGAAACTCACTTCAGCAAAACTCAATTAATCTAAGGATCGAATAGGGTTAAGACGCGAGGAAATGCAAAAAGTAGGACAGGGACTCAAAATGTAGGTTTCTCAACAAGCAAAAAAAACAAAAAACAAAATAACTTTATTGATTATGAGGCGATGACCAAAAATAAAACCAGTGATCGAAATATAGCAACAAATTAAGTAAACTCTAAACCAAAACCCAAACACTATTGAACTATTGAACTAAACCCAGAATACTTTAAAAAAAGAATTTATAGAAACCACTAAAAAACCACCAAAACAAAAAAACCAACACAGTATCAAAGAGGGTTACAAATTAAAACAAAATAGCTTAAACAACCTGTATAAGGCAAAGATATAAAAGAAAATACCAAAATGAGGATATATAAAAGGATAAATGCAAGAATTTAAAATACCATATTAAAACGGATATGATTACTGAGTAGACAAAATACATAAAATTTCCACTACACACATGACTACATTCTAGTTTTCTTGTAGGCTGCATTACAAAACAGAACAAACCACTAACTCTCTTGTGAATACTTATTGAGCAAACCAAAGCCAGTAACAAGAACATTAGAGTTGCCTAAGTCACCCAACAATCCATATCCTACTGATTATTAAACAATGTCCTTACAGTAGTGTAAACTCAACACCAATCTATTAAAAACCAAAGAACTAGTACAACAAATTGAGGGTAGGCCACTACTGGGTCACAGCCTTACTGGGTCACAGCCTTAGGGAGAAAAACTATGCACCATGTGTGGTTTCCAGAAGGCAAGTCTCCTAAGGGTACACGTACTTAATGAATATTCAGTAGGAATTAGACTAGTCAAAATCTATTGAGTACATGATAAACAACCTGTTGACCACTACAGTAATGGATCTAACATAAAACCAAAACAGTGAGGATAACTAATGGCAAAGGGACTTGGACAAGTTGAAACCTGATTGTCTCAGCAAATTAACTTTAAAACAAACAACAAATTCTGCATCTCTGAGACTGTGGGAAAACCACACCTCCATGAATGGAACAGTGAATTTACTCTGTCAATCACGTAGAGTCATACATTTAAATTTCGCTAACTTTCCATAAAACCCACCATGAGTTATTTTGGGATTTAATTTAAAATGATCGAATGGCAATTCCTTGTTCAACACAAAATAGAAAACTCTATACAGAATAAAATGAGGCACTCAAACCTTCATAAATCCAGTTAGACATGGGCAAAGACATGAATTCTAAAACTATCAACATGCCTTTAAAAGACAACCGCACAAATGTAAAATAACCCAAAACTAACAAAACTAAAAGCACAGAGATTATCCTTAATAAACTAAACGCAACATCTGGAGCTAAATTGTACTCTCATTCTGCCCCTAAATTAAATCTAGGCAGACTTTACAAAATAAACTCCTCTTCAATGGATATAAAATGCTGATGTACTTTAAAGAATCTTTTGACATACATTTGTCAAAATACAAAGCCATTTTCGTGTAAAAGTCAAATACAGTGGAAAAGTTAAGAATATTAAAAGTGAGAAGTAAATGTTATTTTCGACTTACCAAATCCACAACAGACAAGACTTCTAGGCAGAGAAAATGCACGTTATTCAGGAGTGAAAGGAGAGTTGATGTTGTCTCCCTACTGCCGGTCTGCTATATGGGCAAAAAACACTTAAGGGGCCAGTGACCACCTGGTCCCTATCAAGATTGCTTTGTTTATAGCTGGTAAGGGATCACACTCCTTGGCACTAAAGAAAAAACCCAATAATAAACTAGAGGGGTGCTACTCCTATAAAATTGTAAGGATGGGACCTAAACCTTAACCCAGACCATACACAATACAAGGATGGAAATTTCACCCCTTACACAAGAATTCAAAGTATTTTTTGTGCTACCGAAAGTAAAGTTTAATTTTCACAAAACTTGTTAACTTGATTTTTATTTTGTATGTGTGTTTAAATTTGATGCATGGTAGGAAGCTCAAATAGTTAGGTATTGTTTCACCGTGTGTACCTCGTTACCACTAGATTACTGTGTCGAGGAAGAAAAGGGATCTGAGACGAGCCGTCAAACATCTCCAGCCGGAGGTGAAGAGACTTCTCTCATCAACAATGAGTTGCCATGGAACTACACCATACCGACCGCTAATGTTCCTCGTCAGGACAGACCGAGCGTGACGGTTGACTTTCAGACACCTGTAAAACTTGTTGGTGTAGACCTTCAAGGTACTGCTGAAGAAAAGGGTAAATTACGGTTCGCAGTTTATGTCAAGACTGACCAAGACGGAGACTTTGATCAGTTCATCGGCAGTAGTGAGGTAAGAACTTCTGTCCATTTTCAAAATCTTCAGAGTAGGTTTACTGATTGAAATTCAAAAGGTGTTTTCTCCTTAGTTTATTTTAATATGTAATGTATTCAAAAACCTAAAATTACTTTTGATGTTTCCCGTTTGTAGAATATGGTTGAAATGTTGGATGGAGACACCATCAAGAATGTGTTGTTTGCCATCTCAGACATTCCCAGAGCAGTAAGAGCAGCTCGTCTGGAAATTATTCAGCTAAGTGTTACGGACAAAACCACTGGAACTCTACGGCTGGCTTTCAAGAGTTGCAAAGAGGGTAAGGATAATACCACATTTTTTCCTGAAATCATTTTAAAAACTATTGGTTTTTATTGGTGTAATTAATTTTTTTCGTGCAGCTTTGACGACCACTAAAGAAGTAACAACCACACAAATTACAACCACTCCAAGTACAACTACAGTACCAACTACTGAGCAGACAACAACCAAGATAGTGACCATGACAACAGAGGCGACTACCACAGAAACTACAACAGTCACCAGTAAGTCATGAAACACCAACATTTTGCTCTATGTGAACAAGAAAATAGCACCAAATTAAAGATTAAAACTTGTTTTTATATGTATATAATCAAATACATTGTAGCATACATTTTCAGGCAGGAGTATTCTCTTGAAAAGGAAATGTAGAATGTTTTTGTTAACATATCCACGTTTGGTGTTCACATGTCCAAGATCTTGGGGATTGATAAATCACCTGCGGGTGGGGGAGCTCAGATGTAAAGGCAAGAGTAAAGTTTTTTGAACAATTTAAAATGCATTGTTATAACGTTTTCTTGTTTTATTAATCAGCTGAAAAGCCATCTACGACTACTATAACCACTATTGTTACCACTGTTCCGACAACAACAATTGCTCCAACAACAACTAAGGAAACAACAACGACGACGACAACAGAAAGCACTGCAGCTGAAACTTCAGCCACTTCTACAACTACTGTTACCACTACAACAACACCAACAGCAGTAACAAAAGGTACCTTTCACCATGAGGTTTACAAACGAGCGTCAATAATTTATAGTCTTGTAGTATTGTGTTTGTATGTCATAAGTCATTGCTTAACAATGATCATGATGTTAATACATTATTTTTGAAATGTTTCAGTTTTGTTTGTTTGTTAAGAGAGTTTTACTTCTGTGTAACTACTATACTCTCTCTTTCCTCAGAAAACTGTGCTGATGTACTTCGTGCATATGAACGAGAGCGATCTGAATCGGATGGAACAACCACACCGACACCAAGCCTCGTCGTTTCGTTCACAACCCCGGTAACACTAACTGGTGTTCAGCTACAGGGAGACGCTGATGGTAATGCTATAATTAGTTACACAGTGAGCTATAAACGGTTTGGAGATGACTCTCAGAAGAAAGTCGTTAATGAGAAGTCAGGAGATATACAGGTAAGTGAGGAATGATACTCGGGACGTTTTTGCTTCCGGTTTGTGCTTCAGCGCTTTTATTAGTACAAAAACTGTTCTGATTTTATTTGTATGATATAAGAACCGTCATTATCCAGACAGTCGGGTGGTTGTTTGTCTTATATAAGAAAACAAAACGCACAATAAAAGTTTGATCATCGTACAACCGTGCACATAACAAAGGACAACAAACTTCTTTAACAAAGTGTGTACAATCTGTTTGCTATCAACTATTGTATGTTTGTTCATGTATGCCTTGTTTCCAGGTTCTCCTGGGTTTGTTTTTTGTTTTTTTGTTTTTTGTGTCCAAAATGTTTTCTCTGCATTTCAATGTACTTTAACTGTTTACTCTATTGTCTGAAATATTTTCTAATGAAGATATTCCCGGCCAATTTGTAAAAAAAATGTATTTATTTTAAAACCCGGCTCATGCTCCATTAAATCACCTTTCAATATCCAAAAGGAGTAGGCCTATTTGAATTTCACCCATTTAGTATTCACCGATAAAATAACAACATTCAAACTGATTGAGCTTCAACACACAAATAACTTCATAACGCCCAGCAGCAACAGCTGGTCAACCATTCAATTTCATCAAGTGTAAATAGGTTGTAGAAATTCAACTTCAGAATAGTCAAAGTGTAGTCGTGATGCCTATAAATAAACTATATCTGAATAAATTTCCATGACAGGTGTTCAATGTTCCTTTTGGTGATGACATCACGCAGAAAGTCACTGTTTCTCTACCATTTAATCAACTTGATAACGTCACTGAGGTTACCCTCTCGAATATCATTGTGCCTTCTGATAAAAAGGCCAGTTTCCAAGTGGAGATTGAAGGCTGTGCAAAACGTAAGTAGTTTAATAAGTCATCAAGTAGATGGCAAGCTTTCATTGATTAAAGTAAACTATTTAAATGGGACCGTTTCAAGTACAGGATCTGACAACATTCTAAGTTTGAGCAATGATAATAGTTATGGATTTATATCTCTCGTTCAGCAGGTACTGTTACCCCAACAACAACTAAAGAGGTAACTACAACCGTGTCAACCACAACACCAGAGAAGATTGAAACCACTATGGTAACAACAACGACCACAACTACACCAGAAACCACAACAACGTCTGCACCTACAACGACCACAATAGTAACCACTCCTGAAGGGACAACTACAAAAGAAAGTACAACAACAACGACTGTTGCTCCAACAACAGCGGGTAAGACTAAAAGTAAAAACCTGTGAAATGTTCCAAGTTCAACATGGTGGTTATTTGGATCAAAGAGACAATAATAAGACGTACTGCAAAAAAACCTTTGTTCATATGTTTAGTATATTTAGTTGTTCATTTGTAGTTTAAGCCCCAAACAGTGAAATAGTCGTAGTAAAACTTACAGCAAGTAAACAATGTATTTTTTGCAAACATTTGCAGGTACACTACCGAAGATAACGTTTAATTTTCACAAAACTTGTTAACTTGATTTTTATTTGGTATGTGTGTCTAAATTTGATGCATGGTAGGAAGCTCAATTAGCCAGGTATTTTTTCACCATGTTTACCTTGTTACCACTAGATTACTGTGTCGAGGAAGAAAAGGGATCTGAGAAGAGCCGTCAAACATCTCCAGCCGGAGGTAATGAGACTTCTCTCATCAACAATGAGTTGACATGGAGCTACACCATACCGACCGCTAATGTTCCTCGTCAGAACAGACCGAGCGTGACGGTTGACTTTCAGACACCTGTAAAACTTGTTGGTGTAGACCTTCAAGGTACTGCTGAAGAAAAGGGTGAATTACGGTTTGCAGTTTACATCAAGACCGAAGACAACTTTGACGAGATCGTAGGAGGCAGCGAGGTTAGTTTCGAATACCTTTTTTAAACACACCACTTATAAATTATTTGCCAATATACACTTGTTTATATGACATGATGTAACCTAAAACATCGTTGCTATTTTATTTCAAGGACACATCTGCATTTTTGGATGGGGACACTGTGAAGTCTGTGCTATTTGCCACTTCAGATATTCCTGGAGAAGTAAGGGCAGCTCGTCTGGAAGTTATTTCCCTGAGCAATTCGAGCAATAGTACGGGAACGCTTAGGCTGGCGTTCAAGAGCTGCCAGGAGGGTAAGGACACTGTTTAAGATTGTCCCTTCTTATTTCCAGTAACCTTCCCAAGCAATGAATCAGTGCTGGTTTTAATGTCATTGA
Organism: Leptasterias polaris; assembly: GCA_037783415.1. NCBI lineage: Eukaryota > Metazoa > Echinodermata > Asteroidea > Forcipulatida > Asteriidae > Leptasterias > Leptasterias polaris. The sequence continues at coordinate 4,493,395 of JAZGTN010000025.1, read as the reverse complement.
AACTAGTCAAAAACTAATATCAACACTCTTGACTTTAACCCACACAGGCGCTGTAACAGAACAAACAACCACTGTCGTAACAACAACAACCGTACCAACAACCACAGTTGCACCTACAACAACCACAGTTGCACCTACAACGACTACAGTTGCACCTACAACAACCACAACGGCGCCGACAACAACCACAACAGAACCAACCACAACCACAACGGCATCTACAACAACCACAGTTGCACCTACAACAACCACAGTTGCACAAACAACAACTCCAGTTGCAACTACAACAACCACTATTGCACCTACAACCACAACCACACCAACAACAACCACAAAAGCTACAACTATAACAACTGTCAGTACCACACTGGCATCAACAACAGTAGTAGAGGAGACGACAGCTGTAATAAATACAACCCCTCTGATTACTACTTCAACGAGTAGGTGTTACATTGTGTAATTTTTGTTTCCAGAATATGGTGTTTCATGTTCTTTGCTCATATGTAAACATTCTTTCCTGACCACAAGGTGTAACATTTTTCTTGTTCGATGTGTAAAATTTTAATTTTTCACCATATGTTTTATACTATTTTTCTAACAGGCAAGCCAACAACTACAGAGGTAACAACCAAACGCATTACGACTACTCCAAGTACGACTACTGCACCAACCACTGAGCTAACTACAACTATACAGGTTACTACAGCTCCAGAGGCAACTATCACAGAAAGGACTGTCCTAGGTGAGAAAGTAATTTTTGTTTGATAAAGAACCTTTCTGTATCTAGTTCAACAACCTCTTACACTGTAAAATTTTTAATTGCAAAACATTTCTGACAGTTACAACGTCTGCAACCAAAAACATTTTCATAAAGGAGAAAGTCCTCTTTAGTGCCTTGTCTGACATTTCAAAGAATTAAGAAATAAATTAAGGTTTCATTTTTATAAAAAGCTTGGTTTAAAACCAAAATCATAATACCTATATGTGCTTTTTCCCTGTAAAAATTTACCGTTACCACATTTTTAGTAAAGTTAAAAAACGATACTCTTTGTTTTATCAAACCTTACTTTCTTTATGTAAATAAAAAACTGCCGTTAATTCACCCTTTTGTTGTTGGTTTTTCAACAGAGACTGAAAAGTCGATAAATCCTACAACCACTAAACAACGTAGATGTAAGTGTGATTTGACTTTGCTTTAAAAAAAAACAAAGATAAATGTTTTCAGTTTTAAACGAATGATTTTTACTGTCACGAAAACGTGCCGTGTAATTTCGGGGTTGCAATGCTGGGGTGAAACTATGGGCGTTTCATGGGACAGTTTGTTTCTAAGTTGTGCCTGTGATGAACCCATATAGAAAATTTGTAGCAACATCTTCTTTGTTTAATACATTTTAACAGCGCCAAGGCCCTCTACCACTAGGATGACAACTGTAGTTACAACTCTACCAACAACAGTAACAACTCCCACAACGAATAAGGAAACTACAACAACGACAACAACAGCAAGCACTGCAGCTGAAACAACAACCTCTTCTACTACTACTGTTACCACTACAACAACACCAACGCCAGTAACAAAAGGTACGTTTCACCATGAGGTTTACAAACGAGCGTCAATAATTTTATAGTCTTGTAGTCTTGTGTTTGTATCTCATAAGTCATTGCTTAAGAGAGTTTATTATAAAACGTGATCCTGGGGTGTTTTACTTCTTCATAACAAGTATCTTCTCTCTTTCCTCAGAAAACTGTGCTGAAGTACTTCGTGCCTATGAACGAAAGCGATCGGAATCGGATGGAACAACCACACCGACACCAAGCCTCGTCGTTTCGTTCAATACCCCGGTAACACTAACTGGTGTTCAGCTACAGGGAGACGCTGCTGGTAATGCTATAACTAGTTACACCATGAGCTATAAACGGTTTGGAGATGACTCTCAGAAGGAAGTCGTTAATGAGAAGTCAAGAGATATACAGGTAAGTGAGGAATGATACTCAGGACGTTTTTGATCCCGGTTTTTGCGTCAAAATGAACAGCGCTTTTTTTTTTTACAAAAATTGTTCTGATTTTTATTTGTATGATACAAGAACCGTCGTTATCCAGACAGTCGGGTGAGTGTTTGTCGTATATATTTTTTTTTTTTTTCACAATAAAAGTCTGATCATCGGACAACGTTGGATATATTTCATAGTTATAACAAAGGACAACAAACTTCTTTAACAAATAGTGTACAACCTGTTTGCTATCAACTATTGTCTTTTTGTTCATGTATGTCTTGTTTTTCCCGGCCAATTTAAAAAAAAATCTATTTATTTAAAAACCCGGCTCATGCTCCATTGAATCAGCATTCAACAGTCAAAAGGAGTAGGCCTAATTGAATTTCACCCATTTAGTATTCACCGGTAAAATAAGAACATTCAAACTGATTGAGCTTCAACACACAAATAACATCATAACGCCCAGCAGCAAGAGCTGGTCAACAATTCAATTGCATCAAGTGTAAATAGGTTGTAGAAATTCAACAGAATAGTCAAAGTGTAGTCGTGATGCCTATAAATAAACTATATCTGAATAAATTTCCATGACAGGTGTTCAATGTTCCTTTGGGTGCTGACATCACGCAGAAAGTCACTGTTTCTCTACCATTTAATCAACTTGATAACGTCACTGAGGTTACCCTCTCGAATATCAATGTGCCTTCTGATAAAAAGGCCAGTTTCCAAGTGGAGTTTGAAGGCTGTGCAAAACGTAAGTAGTTTAATAAGTCATCAAGCAGATGGAAAGCTTTCATTGATTAAAGTAAACTATTTAAATTGGACTGTATAAAGTGTATAGGATCTGACAACATTCTAAGTTTCAGCTCTGAAAATATTTATGGATTTATATCTCTCGTTCAGCAGGTACTGTTACCCCAACAACAACTAAAGAGGTAACTACAACTGTCTCAACCACGACACCAGAGAAAATTGAAACCACTATGGTAACAACAACGACCACAACTACACCAGAAACCACAACAACGTATGCACCTACAACGACGACAATAGTCACCACTCCTGAAGGGACAACTACAACAGAGAGTACAACAACAACGACAGTTGCTCCAACAACAGCAGGTAAAATTCAATTGTGAACTGTAGACATTAGAATAAAATGAGACAAAGTAACCGGAAATGTATTCGAAAGACACATTATTTGTGCAGGTTTCAAGTTTTACAATAAATGATGAGGAAGTTCTTAATGATACATTAAATAAAACATTTCCCATCGTATGTTACTTTATCATTACCAGAGTACTGTGTTGAGGGGGAGAAAGGATCTGAGATGAGCCGTCAAACATCTCCAGCCGGAGGTGAAGAGACTTCTCTCATCAACAATGAGTTGCCATGGAGCTACACCATACCGACCGCTAATGTTCCTCGTCAGGACAGACCGAGCGTGACGGTTGACTTTGAGACACCTGTAAAACTTGTCGGTGTAGACCTTCAAGGTACTCCTGAAGAAAAAAGCGAATTACGGTTCGCAGTTTACATCCAGACTGAAGATAACGGTGAATTCGACAAGATTGTAGGCAGCAACGAGGTCAGTTTGGTGTAGTGTTTGAAATAAACCACTCATTACTTGTTAATCAAAATACATGTACTATTATATATTAAGAAAATAGAATTGGCTGTTGCAAATTAAAAGGACATATGGTATTTAAGCAATAACCTAGCAATATTTGACCCTAGCAGAGTCTTTCACGAATACTAAAAAGAAATTTTCGAGTAAAAAGATTCGAGAAAGACTTTGCAAAAGTTGAAACGTCAGGCCATTAACGATTTTTTGCATTTTAACTTTTTTATACTGCATGAAGTAACCCCAAAACATTGTTGGTTATTTTCTTCAAGGGCTTAACCGCACTTTTGGATGGGGACACTGTGAAGTCTGTGCTATTTGCCACTTCAGACATTCCTAGAGAAGTAAGGGCTGCCCGTCTAGAAGTTATTTCCCTTAGCAATCCGAGCAAGGGCAATGGAACTCTCAGATTGGCTTGCAAGAGTTGCAAAGAAGGTATGTACCTAATTTAGATTGTTTGTTCCTGCTTCAGTAACATTCCCAATTGCTGAATAACGGTTGGTTTTAATATTATAACAAATAACTAAAATCAGTTGCAACTAAATGTACGGTTTTGTTATAAAACAAAAACAAGGTGTTTTGGCAGGACGCTAAACTTTTTGAGGTAACACATCAGCTTGATACATGCATTTGACCAAGGATTTATTACTCTGGCTAAAGTTCTTGTAAAACTGCACATTAAAGGTGACGTCATGTCACAATTGATGACGTAATTTTTCCAGGAAAACAAACACAGATATAACATATCCTAGCTTGAGCACTGGAAAGGTTGAGTTCAATCGATAGTGTTTTAACTAACTCAGGCCTGATAACAGAGAAAACTACCACAGATACCAAACATTTTATTTATATGAATACATCTACTTTCATGCAATACTAGCTAAATTCTAGTATTTTTGTTTTCTTATTCAGCAGAGAGTACCTCTACTCAACCAGCAACAACCACTTCGCCTCAACCAGCAACAACCACTTCGCCTCAACCTATTGTTACCTTGCCAAAAGGTAAAATGCGACATTTCATTTAATTTATTTCAAATATTGTAACAGCTTTACTGAATTTTATAAAAACAGTTTTCTATTAAACTAGCTATTAATTGTCATGCTAACTTTTGAAATAGGTGGAGTTGCCACTGGTGCCATTGATGTTGATCATGTAACTTCAAACGACACGTCTTTTATTTTCACAAGTAAGATACTTTGTTTTTGATAATTGTAATTGTAATTGTAGCCGTAAAATGTGAGAGCAGTTAATTGACACAAGACAAGAGGCATTATGATTTGACACAAGGGGAAATTGATTATAAATAATGTTGAACTTTGAAAATAGTCAACAAAACAGGAAACTGTGTGGTGAGAAAGCTAGCTTGGGCGGATAAGTAAGATTTCGATATTTCTAAAGAAACCATGTTTTTTTTTACTCACTGGTGCTTTTGGCTACACAGTCATATTTAGTTTTATAAGTGTAACAACTACGTAGCTCTATATAGATATTTATATCATATTAACATATATATATATTTTATCTCTTTACGTTTTGAAATTTTTTCAGCTGCCGAACCTGTTACCACTACCATGACAACGGTTGTTACTACAGTACCAACAACACCGACCATTCCAACAACCACTAAGGAAACTACAACAACGACAACAACTGCAAGCACCACAACTAAAATGACCACTACTTCTACAACTACTGTTACCACTACAACAACACCAACAGCAGTAACGAAAGGTATACTTTAATGCCAGGCTGATTTCTTTTTATTCAACAGTCAATGATTCACGGGGCTTATAATTTGAAGAAAATACTATACTATGGTGTTTTGAAATACATATTAAGATCTTGACTGTCCAATTCAACTCTTGGTTTATTCCCTATTACCAAAATATGTAAGCTAAACAGAACTTTTTTGTCAGTGATTATTCCCAATTTTATGTAATACAAGCTTACTTTTACTGTTGTTATTTTCTTTTACGGCAGGGATAACTTCTACTGCTCAACCAACAACTACCACTACACCTCCACCCATTGTTACTTTGCCAAAAGGTAAATTTACATTTTATTTTGTTATAATAATGTACTGGCCTTCATTGAAATCTATAAGAATTTTGTATTTAACCTTCTCTACTAATGAGCATCCCTTCTTTTCAAATAGGTGGAGTGGCCACAGGTGTCATTGTTGTAGATCATGTAACATCAAACGACACCTCTTTTATTTTCACAAGTAAGATTTTTCGTTTTTGATTAGTTTTTTTGTTTTTTTGAGAATTGCCAATTGTGAAAGATTGGCTAACCTTCTGTTGATACACACACAGTTGCTCTAAAACACAGACACCTTGACAAATGGACTGAAGGTGAACTGATCACAAGATCATTTATTCCTGCAGTATATAATAAATTAAACATGTTAACGATGTGATAAGGATTTCTTCTATTCAAAACATTGTTCATTAAAACCCAATGAATTTACAAGTCGACCGCCATTATCTAAAATCTAAGACAGAGTTTAACAAAGTAACAAACTGCACGATAGTAGTTACCAACTGCACGGTACTAAACCAACTACCCAGTACTAGCAAAAACTAACACCATAATATTTCCCTTCAGTTGTATGTATTAATCAACGCTTGCATTTAATCATTAACACTTACACGTAACTATAGCTCCTGTGTGTTGCCATAAGCTGTTTTAGCTAGCTTACCGTTAGTCTTTAGAAGGTAGCATGTATTTTTCATCGAATAAAAAAATGTATGTACATTTTTGTACTTTTGCAGCAGGTGCTGTTATCCCAACAACAACTAAAGAGGTAACTACAACGGTGTCAACCACAACACCAGAGAAGATTGAAACCACTATGGTAACAACGACCACAACTACACCAGAAACTACAACAACATCTGCACCTACAACGATCACAATAGTCACCACTCTTGAGGGGACAACTACAACAGAGAGTACAACAACAACAACAGTTGCTCCAACAACAGCAGGTAACATATACATCAGAGACAGAAGTTGAATGTCGAAATTGAATTGGACCTTTACATTTTTGTGGGATTCAGTTGAGGAAAACTTTATAGACTTTTTTTGTTTTTTATGACCAAAAGTTATCGTTTATTTTAAATAATTTCTCAAACAGGCAAGCCAACCACTACAGAGATAACAACCGAACGCATTACGACTACTCCAAGTACCACTACTGCACCAACCACTGAGCTGACTACAACTATAAAAGTTACTACAGCTCCAGAGGCGACTACCACAGAAAGGACTGTCCTAGGTGAGAAAGTAATTTTTGTTTGATAAAGAACCTTTTTGTATCTAGTTCAAAAAACCTCTTACACTGTAAAAGTTTTAATTGCAAAACATTTCTGACAGTTACAACGTCTGCAACCAAAAACATTGTCATAAAGGAGAAAGTCCTCTTTAGTGCCTTGTCTGACATTTCAAAGAATTAAGAAATAATTTAAGAGAAAATGTAATTAGCGGTTGCAAACTGCTTACCAACCAAAAGGACCTGTGGTATAAATGCACAAATTAGTCGGTGGCCTGACGTTTCGACCCTAGCATAGTCTTTCTCAAAGGCTAAATGACAACACAACACACATAAACATATATACAAGTGTAACAAGAGCAGTCAAAAGGAAATACATCAATAGAGAGAGAGAGAGAAGCAGAGGGTAAACATGGATTATTGAGACAAAGGGGGTGTTTGGAGTGAAGGGGCTGGCTTGACTACCAGAAGTGGGAAACACAAAGGACAAAATCGAAGGTTGGAAAAGGGAGAAGAGTAAATAATTAGCAAATAGGACAGACTACAAATTTGGATATCTGTTGGGGGAAGGGAGTAGGCAAATACACAGGGTTATTAGTCATTTCCTTCATTTATGTTCAAACCATGGCGTTGAATAGTCTGGAGGCGCCTTATCCACAGTTTCTCCCTACTCAGACGAACAATAAGACTCTATACGGTTACCTAGTGCCTCAAGCCCTGTAAATTCTTGTTAGAAATAATTTAAGGTTTCATTTTTGTAAAAGGTTTAATTTAAAACCCAAATCTTTCTACCCAATGTGCTTTTTCCCTGTAAAAAAATTAACCGTTACGACATTTGAAACTGTGCATCTTTTTAGTGCAATTAAAAATCCATACTATCTGTTTTATCAAACCTTAATTTATTAGTGTAAATAAAAAAACAACTGTTAATTCGCCCTTTTGTTGTTGGTTTTTCAACAGAGACTGAAAAGTCGATAAATCCTACAACCACAAAACAACCTAGACGTAAGTGTGATTTGACTTTGCTTTTAATAAACTAAGATAAAAATTGTCAGTTTTAAACAAATTATTTAATATCACAACGAAAACGTGCCGTGTAGGCCCCTACTATCGGGCAAGGGTGATTACTATAGGCGTTTCGTGGAAAGTTTGTTTCTAAGAAAGTTTGCATGTGATGAACCCATATAGGAAATTTGTAGCAACATTTTTATTTAATTTTCATTTTAACAGCGTCAAGGCCCTCTACCACTAGGACGACAACTGTAGTTACAACTCTACCAACAACAGCAACAACTCCCACAACAACTAAGGAAACTACAACAACGACAACCACAGCAAGCACTGCAGCTGAAACAACAACCTCTTCTACTACTACTGTTACCACTACAACAACACCAACGCCAGTAACAAAAGGTACGTTTAACCATGAGGTTTACAAACGAGCGTCAATAACTTATAGTCTGGTAGTCTTGTGTTTGTATCTCATAAGTCATTGTTTAACAATGATCAAGATGTTTAAACATTATTTTTGAAATGTTTCAGTTTTGTTTGTTTGTTAAGAGAGTTTTACTTCTTCGTAACTACTATACTCTCTCTTTCCTCAGAAAACTGTGCTGATGTACTTCGTGAATATGAAACAGAGCGATCTCCATCGGATGGGACAACCCCAGCGACAAGAAGCCTCGTCGTTTCGTTCACAACCCCGGTAACACTAACTGGTGTTCAGCTACAAGGAGACGCTGCTGGTAATGCTATAACTAGTTACACCATGAGCTATAAACGGTTTGGAGATGACTCTCAGAAGGAAGTCGTTAATGAGAAGTCAGGAGATATACAGGTAAGTGAGGAATGATACTCGGGACGTTTTTTATTCCGGTTTGTGCTTCAGCGCTTTTATTAGTACAAAAACTGTTCTGATTTTATTTGTATGATATAAGAACCGTCATTATCCAGACAGTCGGGTGGTTGTTTATTGTCTAAATATAAGAAAACTTAACGCACAATAAAAGTCTGATCATCGGACTACGTTGCACATATTTCATAGTTATAACAAAGGACAACAAAGTTCTTTAACAAGTGTGTACAACCTGTTTGCTATCAACTGTTGTATTTTTGTTCATGTATGCCTTGTTTCAAGGTGCTACTGGGGTTTTTTCCAAAAATGTTTTCTCTGCATTTCAATGTACTTTAACTATAATAATAAAAAATAATCAGTTCTTATATAGCGCATTTTACAGTAATGTCTCAATGCGCTTTATATTAGTGTGCTGGTCACTGGTCCAATAACATTCCTTTAATATTCCTCAGCTCACTGGGGAGTATATACAGTCCGAGCTGCTGTGCGCTCAAAAGGCTTTTTCAAACACAATATCAACCTTTACCCTCGCAGGTACCCATTTATACACCTGGGTAAAGAGAAGCAATTATAGCGAAGTGTCTTGCTCAATGACAGAAGCGTCACGACCAGGACTCGAACCCGACCATTTTTTTTTTATCTATTTATTTTAAAACCCGGCTCATACTCCATTGTATCAGCATTCAACAGTCAAAAGGAGTAGGTCTATTTGAATTTCACCCATTTAGTATTCACCGGTAAAATAACAACATTCAAACTGATTGAGCTTCAACACACAAATAACTTCATAACGCCCAGCAGCAACAGCTGGTCAACCATTCAATTTCATCAAGTGTAAATAGGTTGTAGAAATTCAACTTCAGAAAAATCAAAGTGTAGTCGTGATGCCTATAAATAAACTATATCTGAATAAATTTCCATGACAGGTGTTCAATGTTCCTTTGGGTGCTGACATCACGCAGAAAGTCACTGTTTCTCTACCGTTTAATCAACTTGATAACGTCACTGAGGTTACCCTCTCGAATATCAATGTGCCTTCTGATAAAAAGGCCAGTTTCCAAGTGGAGTTTGAAGGCTGTGCAAAACGTAAGTAGTTTAATAAGTCCTAAAAAGATGGCTTATTTTATGGTGTTTTTAGTAGGCCTGAAACACAGGTTATTTTGTTTTGAACTAAATATTTAGATCATGACTGTTATTTTCTTATACGGCAGAGAGAACTTCTACTGCTCAACCAACAACTACTACTACAACTCAACCCATTGTTACTTTGCCAAAAGGTAAATTTTACATTTTATTTTGTTATAATGTACTGGCCTTTATTGAAATCTATAAGAATTGTTTCATTTACCTTCTCTACTAATGAGCATCCCTTCTTTTCAAATAGGTGGAGTGGCCACTGGTGGCATTGTTGTAGATCATGTAACATCAAACGACACGTCTTTTATGTTCACAAGTAAGACTCTTCGTTTTTGAGAATATTTCTTTAGGCCAGAAGGGGAGAGACAAAATATTTACACGAAAGGCAAAGTGATTTAATGTGTGTCTAACTGTACAAATAATCATGAACAAAAAGGAAACTCAAGGGTGAGAAATCTTGCTGGGAGGATTAGTAAGAATAGATAACTTACACAGCATAACTGACAACGTTTGCATACGGAACCAAACTGTACTTGGACTAGCATTGTGGCTGAATTGCAATGATTACAGGCAAATTTACAATTTTATCCTGCGCCTTCTAACCCTTCAGGCTTAAACATCACTGACGAATCAAAATTTTAGGGACTAGCAAAAACTAACACCATAATATTTCCCTTCAGTTGTATGTATTAATCAACGCTTGCATTTAATCATTAACACTTACACGTAACTATAGCTCCTGTGTGTTGCCATAAGCTGTTTTAGCTAGCTTACCGTTAGTCTTTAGAAGGTAGCATGTATTTTTCATCGAATAAAAAAATGTATGTACATTTTTGTACTTTTGCAGCAGGTGCTGTTATCCCAACAACAACTAAAGAGGTAACTACAACGGTGTCAACCACAACACCAGAGAAGATTGAAACCACTATGGTAACAACAACGACCACAACTACACCAGAAACTACAACAACATCTGCACCTACAACGATCACAATAGTCACCACTCTTGAGGGGACAACTACAACAGAGAGTACAACAACAACAGTTGCTCCAACAACAGCAGGTAACATATACATCAGAGACAGAAGTTGAATGTCGAAATTGAATTGGACCTTTACATTTTTGTGGGATTCAGTTGAGGAAAACTTTATAGACTTTTTTTGTTTTTTATGACCAAAAGTTATCGTTTATTTTAAATAATTTCTCAAACAGGCAAGCCAACCACTACAGAGATAACAACCGAACGCATTACGACTACTCCAAGTACCACTACTGCACCAACCACTGAGCTGACTACAACTATAAAAGTTACTACAGCTCCAGAGGCGACTACCACAGAAAGGACTGTCCTAGGTGAGAAAGTAATTTTTGTTTGATAAAGAACCTTTTTGTATCTAGTTCAAAAAACCTCTTACACTGTAAAAGTTTTAATTGCAAAACATTTCTGACAGTTACAACGTCTGCAACCAAAAACATTGTCATAAAGGAGAAAGTCCTCTTTAGTGCCTTGTCTGACATTTCAAAGAATTAAGAAATAATTTAAGAGAAAATGTAATTAGCGGTTGCAAACTGCTTACCAACCAAAAGGACCTGTGGTATAAATGCACAAATTAGTCAGTGGCCTGACGTTTCGACCCTAGCATAGTCTTTCTCAAAGGCTAAATGACAACACAACACACATAAACATATATACAAGTGTAACAAGAGCAGTCAAAAGGAAATACATCAATAGAGAGAGAGAGAAGCAGAGGGTAAACATGGATTATTGAGACAAAGGGGGTGTTTGGAGTGAAGGGGCTGGCTTGACTACCAGAAGTGGGAAACACAAAGGACAAAATCGAAGGTTGGAAAAGGGAGAAGAGTAAATAATTAGCAAATAGGACAGACTACAAATTTGGATATCTGTTGGGGGAAGGGAGTAGGCAAATACACAGGGTTATTAGTCATTTCCTTCATTTATGTTCAAACCATGGCGTTGAATGGTCTGGAGGCGCCTTATCCACAGTTTCTCCCTACTCAGACGAACAATAAGACTCTATACGGTTACCTAGTGCCTCAAGCCCTGTAAATTCTTGTTAGAAATAATTTAAGGGTTCATTTTTGTAAAAAGTTTAATTTAAAACCCAAATCTTTCTACCCAATGTGCTTTTTCCCTGTAAAAAAATTAACCGTTACGACATTTGAAACTGTGTATCTTTTTAGTGAAATTAAAAATCCATACTATCTGTTTTATCAAACCTTAATTTATTAGCGTAAATAAAAAAAAAACTGTTAATTCGCCCTTTTGTTGTTGGTTTTTCAACAGAGACTGAAAAGTCGATAAATCCTACAACCACAAAACAACCTAGACGTAAGTGTGATTTGACTTTGCTTTTAATAAACTAAGATAAAAATTGTCAGTTTTAAACAAATTATTTAATATCACAACGAAAACGTGCCGTGTACTATCGGGCAAGGGTGATTACTATAGGCGTTTCGTGGAAAGTTTGTTTCTAAGAAAGTTTGCATGTGATGAACCCATATAGGAAATTTGTAGCAACATTTTTATTTAATTTTCATTTTAACAGCGTCAAGGCCCTCTACCACTAGGACGACAACTGTAGTTACAACTCTACCAACAACAGCAACAACTCCCACAACAACTAAGGAAACTACAACAACAACAACCACAGCAAGCACTGCAGCTGAAACAACAAGCACTTCTACTACTACTGTTACCACTACAACAACACCAACACCAGTAACAAAAGGTACGTTTCACCATGAGGTTTACAAACGAGCGTCAATAACTTATAGTCTGGTAGTCTTGTCTTTGTATCTCATAAGTCATTGTTTAACAATGATCAAGATGTTTAAACATTATTTTTGAAATGTTTCAGTTTTGTTTGTTTGTTAAGAGAGTTTTACTTCTTCGTAACTACTATACTCTCTCTTTCCTCAGAAAACTGTGCTGATGTACTTCGTGAATATGAAACAGAGCGATCTCCATCGGATGGGACAACCCCAGCGACAAGAAGCCTCGTCGTTTCGTTCACAACCCCGGTAACACTAACTGGTGTTCAGCTACAAGGAGACGCTGCTGGTAATGCTATAACTAGTTACACCATGAGCTATAAACGGTTTGGAGATGACTCTCAGAAGGAAGTCGTTAATGAGAAGTCAGGAGATATACAGGTAAGTGAGGAATGATACTCGGGACGTTTTTTATTCCGGTTTTTGCTTCAGCGCTTTTATTAGTACAAAAACTGTTCTGATTTTATTTGTATGATATAAGAACCGTCATTATCCAGACAGTCGGGTGGTTGTTTATTGTCTAAATATAAGAAAACTTAACGCACAATAAAAGTCTGATCATCGGACTACATTGCACATATTTCATAGTTATAACAAAGGACAACAAAGTTCTTTAACAAGTGTGTACAACCTGTTTGCTATCAACTGTTGTATTTTTGTTCATGTATGCCTTGTTTCAAGGTGCTACTGGGTTTTTTTTCCAAAAATGTTTTCTCTGCATTTCAATGTACTTTAACTATAATAATAAAAAATAATCAGTTCTTATATAGCGCATTTTACAGTAATGTCTCAATGCGCTTTATATTAGTGTGCTGGTCACTGGTCCAATAACATTCCTTTAATATTCCTCAGCTCACTGGGGAGTATATACAGTCCGAGCTGCTGTGCGCTCAGAAGGCTTTTTCAAACACAATATCAACCTTTACCCTCGCAGGTACCCATTTATACACCTGGGTAAAGAGAAGCAATTATAGCGAAGTTTCTTGCTCAATAACAGAAGCGTCACGACCAGGACTCGAACCCGACCATTTTTATTTTTTTTCTATTTATTTTAAAACCCGGCTCATACTCCATTGTATCAGCATTCAACAGTCAAAAGGAGTAGGTCTATTTGAATTTCACCCATTTAGTATTCACCGGTAAAATAACAACATTCAAACTGATTGAGCTTCAACACACAAATAACTTCATAACGCCCAGCAGCAACAGCTGGTCAACCATTCAATTTCATCAAGTGTAAATAGGTTGTAGAAATTCAACTTCAGAAAAATCAAAGTGTAGTCGTGATGCCTATAAATAAACTATATCTGAATAAATTTCCATGACAGGTGTTCAATGTTCCTTTGGGTGCTGACATCACGCAGAAAGTCACTGTTTCTCTACCATTTAATCAACTTGATAACGTCACTGAGGTTACCCTCTCGAATATCAATGTGCCTTCTGATAAAAAGGCCAGTTTCCAAGTGGAGTTTGAAGGCTGTGCAAAACGTAAGTAGTTTAATAAGTCCTAAAAAGATGGCTTATTTTATGGTGTTTTTAGTAGGCTTGAAACACAGGTGATGTTGTTTTGAACTAAATATTTAGATCATGACTGTTATTTTCTTATACGGCAGAGAGAACTTCTACTGCTCAACCAACAACTACTACTACAACTCAACCCATTGTTACTTTGCCAAAAGGTAAATTTTACATTTTATTTTGTTATAATGTACTGGCCTTTATTGAAATCTATAAGAATTGTTTCATTTACCTTCTCTACTAATGAGCATCCCTTCTTTTCAAATAGGTGGAGTGGCCACTGGTGGCATTGTTGTAGATCATGTAACATCAAACGACACGTCTTTTATGTTCACAAGTAAGACTCTTCGTTTTTGAGAATATTTCTTTAGGCCAGAAGGGGAGAGACAAAATATTTACACGAAAGGCAAAGTGATTTAATGTGTGTCTAACTGTACAAATAATCATGAACAAAAAGGAAACTCAAGGGTGAGAAATCTTGCTGGGAGGATTAGTAAGAATAGATAACTTACACAGCATAACTGACAACGTTTGCATACGGAACCAAACTGTACTTGGGCTAGCATTGTGGCTGAATTGCAATGATTACAGGCAAATTTACAATTTTATCCTGCGCCTTCTAACTCTTCAGGCTTAAACATCACTGACGAATCAAAATTTTAGGGACTAGCAAAAACTAACACCATAATATTTCCCTTCAGTTGTATGTATTAATCAACGCTTGCATTTAATCATTAACACTTACACGTAACTATAGCTCCTGTGTGTTGCCATAAGCTGTTTTAGCTAGCTTACCGTTAGTCTTTAGAAGGTAGCATGTATTTTTCATCGAATAAAAAAATTTATGTACATTTTTTTACTTTTGCAGCAGGTGCTGTTATCCCAACAACAACTAAAGAGGTAACTACAACGGTGTCAACCACAACACCAGAGAAGATTGAAACCACTATGGTAACAACAACGACCACAACTACACCAGAAACTACAACAACATCTGCACCTACAACGATCACAAAAGTCACCACTCTTGAGGGGACAACTACAACAGAGAGTACAACAACAACAACAGTTGCTCCAACAACAGCAGGTAACATAATATCAGAGACAGAAGTTGAATGTCGAAATTGAATTGGACCTTTACATTTTTGTGGGATTCAGTTGAGGAAAACTTTATAGACTTTTTTTGTTTTTTATGACCAAAAGTTATCATTTATTTTAAATAATTTCTCAAACAGGCAAGCCAGCCACTACAGAGATAACAACCGAACGCATTACGACTACTCCAAGTACGACTACTGCACCAACCACTGAGCTGACTACAACTATAAAAGTTACTACAGCTCCAGAGGCGACTACCACAGAAAGGACTGTCCTAGGTGAGAAAGTAATTTTTGTTTGATAAAGAACCTTTTTGTATCTAGTTCAAAAAACCTCTTACACTGTAAAAGTTTTAATTGCAAAACATTTCTGACAGTTACAACGTCTGCAACCAAAAACATTGTCATAAAGGAGAAAGTCCTCTTTAGTGCCTTGTCTGACATTTCAAAGAATTAAGAAATAATTTAAGAGAAAATGTAATTAGCGGTTGCAAACTGCTTACCAACCAAAAGGACCTGTGGTATAAATGCACAAATTAGTCAGTGGCCTGACGTTTCGACCCTAGCATAGTCTTTCTCAAAGGCTAAATGACAACACAACACACATAAACATATATACAAGTGTAACAAGAGCAGTCAAAAGGAAATACATCAATAGAGAGAGAGAGAAGCAGAGGGTAAACATGGATTATTGAGACAAAGGGGGTGTTTGGAGTGAAGGGGCTGGCTTGACTACCAGAAGTGGGAAACACAAAGGACAAAATCGAAGGTTGGAAAAGGGAGAAGAGTAAATAATTAGCAAATAGGACAGACTACAAATTTGGATATCTGTTGGGGGAAGGGAGTAGGCAAATACACAGGGTTATTAGTCATTCCCTTCATTTATGTTCAAACCATGGCGTTGAATGGTCTGGAGGCGCCTTATCCACAGTTTCTCCCTACTCAGACGAACAATAAGACTCTATACGGTTACCTAGTGCCTCAAGCCCTGTAAATTCTTGTTAGAAATAATTTAAGGTTTCATTTTTGTAAAAAGTTTAATTTAAAACCAAAATCTTTCTACCCAATGTGCTTTTTCCCTGTAAAAAAATTAACCGTTACGACATTTGAAACTGTGTATCTTTTTAGTGAAATTAAAATTCCATACTATCTGTTTTATCAAACCTTAATTTATTAGTGTAAATAAAAAAACAACTGTTAATTCGCCCTTTTGTTGTTGGTTTTTCAACAGAGACTGAAAAGTCGATAAATCCTACAACCACAAAACAACCTAGACGTAAGTGTGATTTGACTTTGCTTTTAATAAACTAAGATAAAAATTGTCAGTTTTAAACAAATTATTTAATATCACAACGAAAACGTGCCGTGTACTATCGGGCAAGGGTGATTACTATAGGCGTTTCGTGGAAAGTTTGTTTCTAAGAAAGTTTGCATGTGATGACCCATATAGGAAATTTGTAGCAACATTTTTATTTAATTTTCATTTTAACAGCGTCAAGACCCTCTACCACTAGGACGACAACTGTAGTTACAACTCTACCAACAACAGCAACAACTCCCACAACAACTAAGGAAACTACAACAACGACAACCACAGCAAGCACTGCAGCTGAAACAACAAGCACTTCTACTACTACTGTTACCACTACAACAACACCAACACCAGTAACAAAAGGTACGTTTCACCATGAGGTTTAAAAACGAGCGTCAATAACTTATAGTCTGGTAGTCTTGTGTTTGTATCTCATAAGTCATTGTTTAACAATGATCAAGATGTTTAAACATTATTTTTGAAATGTTTCAGTTTTGTTTGTTTGTTAAGAGAGTTTTACTTCTTTGTAACTACTATACTCTCTCTTTCCTCAGAAAACTGTGCTGATGTACTTCGTGCATATGAAACAGCGCGATCTCCATCGGATGGGACAACCCCAGCGACAAGAAGCCTCGTCGTTTCGTTCAATACCCCGGTAACACTAACTGGTGTTCAGCTACAGGGAGACGCTGCTGGTAATGCTATAACTAGTTACACCATGAGCTATAAACGGTTTGGAGATGACTCTCAGAAGGAAGTCGTTGATGAGAAGTCAGGAGATATACAGGTAAGTGAGGAATGATACTCGGGACGTTTTTTATTCCGGTTTTTGCTTCAGCGCTTTTATTAGTACAAAAACTGTTCTGATTTTATTTGTATGATATAAGAACCGTCATTATCCAGACAGTCGGGTGGTTGTTTATTGTCTAAATATAAGAAAACTTAACGCACAATAAAAGTCTGATCATCGGACTACGTTGCACATATTTCATAGTTATAACAAAGGACAACAAAGTTCTTTAACAAGTGTGTACAACCTGTTTGCTATCAACTGTTGTATTTTTGTTCATGTATGCCTTGTTTCAAGGTGCTACTGGGGTTTTTTTCCAAAAATGTTTTCTCTGCATTTCAATGTACTTTAACTATAATAATAAAAAATAATCAGTTCTTATATAGCGCATTTTACAGTAATGTCTCAATGCGCTTTATATTAGTGTGCTGGTCACTGGTCCAATAACATTCCATTAATATTCCTCATCTCACTGGGGAGTATATACAGTCCGAGCTGCTGTGCGCTCAGAAGGCTTTTTCAAACACAATATCAACCTTTACCCCCGCAGGTACCCAATACACCTGGGTAAAGAGAAGCAATTATAGCGAAGTTTCTTGCTCAATGACAGAAGCGTCACGACCAGGACTCGAACCCGACCATTTTTTTTTTAATCTATTTATTTTAAAACCCGGCTCATACTCCATTGTATCAGCATTCAACAGTCAAAAGGAGTAGGTCTATTTGAATTTCACCCATTTAGTATTCACCGGTAAAATAACAACATTCAAACTGATTGAGCTTCAACACACAAATAACTTCATAACGCCCAGCAGCAACAGCTGGTCAACCATTCAATTTCATCAAGTGTAAATAGGTTGTAGAAATTCAACTTCAGAAAAATCAAAGTGTAGTCGTGATGCCTATAAATAAACTATATCTGAATAAATTTCCATGACAGGTGTTCAATGTTCCTTTGGGTGCTGACATCACGCAGAAAGTCACTGTTTCTCTACCGTTTAATCAACTTGATAACGTCACTGAGGTTACCCTCTCGAATATCAATGTGCCTTCTGATAAAAAGGCCAGTTTCCAAGTGGAGTTTGAAGGCTGTGCAAAACGTAAGTAGTTTAATAAGTCCTAAAAAGATGGCTTATTTTATGGTGTTTTTAGTAGGCCTGAAACACAGGTGATGTTGTTTTGAACTAAATATTTAGATCATGACTGTTATTTTCTTATACGGCAGAGAGAACTTCTACTGCTCAACCAACAACTACTACTACAACTCAACCCATTGTTACTTTGCCAAAAGGTAAATTTTACATTTTATTTTGTTATAATGTACTGGCCTTTATTGAAATCTATAAGAATTGTTTCATTTACCTTCTCTACTAATGAGCATCCCTTCTTTTCAAATAGGTGGAGTGGCCACTGGTGGCATTGTTGTAGATCATGTAACATCAAACGACACGTCTTTTATGTTCACAAGTAAGATTCTTCGTTTTTGAGAATATTTCTTTAGGCCAGAAGAGGAGAGACAAAATATTTACACGAAAGGCAAAGTGATTTGATGTGTGTCTAACTGTACAAATAATCATGAACAAAAAGGAAACTCAAGGGTGAGAAATCTTGCTGGGAGGATTAGTAAGAATAGATAACTTACACAGCATAACTGACAACGTTTGCATACGGAACCAAACTGTACTTGGGCTAGCATTGTGGCTGAATTGCAATGATTACAGGCAAATTTACAATTTTATCCTGCGCCTTCTAACTCTTCAGGCTTAAACATCACTGACGAATCAAAATTTTAGGGACTAGGTCCGTTTTGGAGAATTGCCAACTCTGAAAGATTGGCTAACCTTCTGTTGATACACACACAGTTGCTCTAAAACACAGACACCTTGACAAATGGACTGACGGTGAACTGATCACAAGATCATTTATTCCTGCAGTATATAATAAATTAAACAATGTTAATGATGTGATAAGGATTTCTTCTATTCAAAACATTGTTCATTAAAACCCAATGAATTTACAAGTCGACCGCCATTATCTAAAATCTAAGACAGAGATTTACGGTAGTATTAACAGTAGCCAAGTACAATAGTAGGCAGCGGCAATTCTAGTAACCAACTGCACGGTAGCAGTAACCAACTGCATGGTAGTAGTCACCAACTGCGCAGTATTAGTAACAATTGCACGGTACTACCAACAAACTACGGTCGTAGTATTCCCCCATCACGTATCTGTAATAATCAACGCTTGCATTAAATCATTGACACTTACACGTAATTATAGCTCTTGTGTGTTGCCATAAGCTGCTTTAGCTAGCTATACAAATAGTCTTTAGAAGGTACCATGTATTTTTCTCCTCTAATAAAGCTTTTTCTGTACATCTTTGCACTTTTACAGCAGGTGCTGTTATCCCAACAACAACTAAAGAGGTAACTACAACTGTTTCAACCACAACACCAGAGAAGATTGAAACCACTATGGTAACAACAACGACCACAACCACGCCAGAAGCTACAACAACATCCGCACCTATAACGACCAAAATAGTCACCACTCCTGAGGGAACAACAACAACTGTCGCTCAAACAACAGCAGGTGCAGTTTAAAATTCGAAGTGTTTTTCGGGGAAAAGAAATGGAGGCAGACTGATGTATCTAAACTGTTTACCTCTTTTTACTTGATACGTTTTCTTTGAACCCTAATTTATATTTGCTTTGAACTTTTTTATAAAAATATAGATCATAATGCATATAACGTAATTTGAGTTATTTGAGTAGGGCGCCCTCTGCTAGAGGTCAAAAGAAGGTTGCTAATTGGCAAATTCTGAGCGCCGCGCGTACATGGCCTCGCGTTTTCCCATTTGTAAGAGGGGGGTTGTGTACCCGAGAAATAGTGTAGTGTGATGGGGGTCCAAAGCGGCAGTAAGATTGGTTGAAATGATTGGAGTTCTATTATGGCACACGGGTTCTGCTTCCTCTCCGCTTGATCTTTTATTTTATGGAAGTGAGCTAACCTGCACAATAGATCTGTTGAAGATTGTGCAGGCGGTAAAAAATACACAAAAATACATTAGAACAGAAATATAATTCACATGTGTGTTGCATAATTCCAAGTTATATGCCTTAAAAATACTACAATCTCATTGGTGCATCTATTATAATATAGCATTTCTAAACTCCTGCTCACTAGTAATACGACAATACTAAAGGCCTCATCTCTCAATATCAATATAAAATCTCAAATAGACATTACACTTGGATATTAATGGCATAGCAGTACTGGGCAATGGGGATATGAGACACAAACATACATCGTTGAGCGCCCAACTTCACTTACACAACTTTCACACAGAAATACACAGTCATTCCCCCAATGTCCAACAGAGCCATTGCCATACATACATCCGTCCATAGCAACGTTAACATTAACGTACACGACTAGGCGTGTACCGCAACACTACATAGCATACAACGCTAACCAACACACGTGTAATGCATTCCTAAAGCGTCACCTCATTTTTGTGACCTACACAAGTTTTCTAACTGTAAAATTACACATTTTAGGCAATGGAATTCCAAAAATCTACAACACAATATGAATCTATGAATATTTTAGGTTATAATGAACATAAGCATGAGTTGATATTATTGCATTATAATGATCAATAAAAGTGTTTAAAACTACGGAGAAAGTTTGGCATCCTCACCTGTTGAAGATTGTGCAGGCGGTGAGGAGTGTGGGGGGTCAATATAGTTTAAAGGGCGCCACCCCGCGTCCTCAGCGGAGAGGGAACAACTTTAGATCGTACAAGACGTCAAAGAAAACATAGACTCCTCACAGTACGTATACATATGGCGGCCCGATGACGCAATCTAAGAACCTATGTGTTGAAGGCCGGCGAAAGTTGAATGTTCGTTTATTATTCCTGACTTGAGGCTCACAACGAAATAATGATTCTTACATTTTGTGTATGTGTTAACCCAAAAGGCACTGAAGAGGAGAAAACAACCCTAATGACCACAACAATAGCATCACCTTCAACGACCTCAGAGGCAGAAACTACCACAACTGTCACTATGGGTGAAAAGTCCACAACAACAGTTGTCGAAATGTCGACTACCACAACTACTACTCCTTCCACTACCACGCAAGGTTTGTTATTAATAACCATATATTTAATTTCCAAATATATTTCTTCCGTATAATATAAACCAAATCACGCAGTTAAAGATGCCTGGTACAATTTAAAGGGAGGGTGTACCTTTGGTAATTACTCAAAAAATTATTGACCATAAAAACTTACTTTGTAAGAAGCAGCTGTACGTAGTGTTCAACACTATGACAAACGATTTCTGCTAAGGAATGTGGTTTTAGAAAAAGGAATTCAAAATAATTTCAATATGAGAAACGTTTTATGCATGAAATGTTTCTCAAATTGTGTATTCTAATAACGGAATATTCTTCCTGCGTAGACAAAACAGCTCAATTTTTTCGGCGATATCGCAAAAACGATACCACCCTTCGAAAAGAAATTATCACGGGTTAGTTTTATTGTATTTATCTAAATAAATATGAGATTCAGAAATTTGGACGTTTCCAAAAATCAAAGGTTATACTTTGCCTTTGATAGCTATTCTTTATATAAACATTTTGGAAAGTGAAAAGCATTCATTTAATTTGTTACACGAAAACATTCAATAAGTGGTAGTTTATCAAAAAATGTAAAAGAATTATTGTCGGGATTGCGACAATATCTCACGTCCATTAGCCATTTTACAAAAAATACTGCATTTGTGCATTGTCCATGGAATTCACAATTTGTCCAGGGACAAAACAAAAAAGGGTTATTTCAGCAGAAAACAGGACCGTGCAACTTCAATTTTGAAATAAGAAAATAGAAGAAAAAAATTGTAGTATATAAACTTGAACTCTCAGTTAAATTTTGCACTGAAGTGACAAATAATTGTCAATGACCTGCAATTATTTCACATTGGATGGTGTTTTAACGTTTAAGTCTATTTTCAAACAGAATATTGTGCCGAATCGCTGGTTGGTCTCGAGAAAAATCGCGTTGGAAACCCCATTACTGTGCTCAGTTCTACAACGTTCAATAACGGTGCAGCACTGGAGTTTGATGACGCCCAAATCAACGCCATGGTGTTCTTCGCAGCACCAGTGCGTATCAATGAATTGCAGTTACTGAGCAGAGGAATCAAGGACTTTACTTTGTACGCGGGCACCACCTCTTCAATCAAACAAATCACAGATGAGGCTGGACAGCCAAAGGTAGATTAGAACAGACAAAGACCAAGGAAATATCTAATTTAGGCCTATCAAACAGTAGTTTTGATTGACTTTGATGTTTAGGGTTGGAATCAATACTGAATGAATAATTTGAATCAATAGAATCCTTCACTGATTAGACAGGGCAGGTACCGGTATTGCACTTATTCGAGTATTTTGGGAAAACTACAGTCGAACGAAATCGTGTAACTTAAGGGGTCCAATTATTCGAGAAGGTGGGAGACACTCGCGTTACTCAAATTGTGTTTACAGGAGAACACTTTGTGGGTTCTTGTAAACAATGGAATAATGAATTCCACCAGGGAAGTCTTTGTTCAACCTGGTTCCACAAGGGAATTCTTTGTTCAACCTGGACCTCCACAAGGGAATTCTTTGTTCAACCTGGACCCCACAAGGGAATTTTGTGTTCAATCTAGACCCACAAGAGAATTCTTTAGAAAATGGAATAGTAGAGCAGCAGGGCCTCACAAACCGGATCCGTAAAGCTGTGTGCTCGAACATGCAATACGAAACGCAACGCTGGGCGGGCTTTAAAACGCCCTTCTGTGATCTTTTACACAATAGAACAATGGTCCCCATAAGGTATTCCTCTGTTTAATTTGGACACTGCAGATAAATTCTGTTTAAAAAAGGGGGAACAATAGAACAACAGCACAACCACACAGATCTGTAATGTCCGGTGGCACTACGAGTATCTATCTATTCATGCACGTAGTTCTCCAGCATTTATATGTTAATTAATTGTGTACTCCACAAAAAAGGCTGAATGTTATGTCTACAGCCATTAATATCAATGTTAATAGTGGTAATATATTATGTGTATAGCACAATTCAAAACAATGGTCATTGGGCCATTTCGTTAATTACTTAAGCCATCTCAGCTCCCTGGGAGTATACAGCCTGTGCTGCCAAGTATGTAGCGCATTAAGATATAAATCAATCACAAAAACCATGTTTTTCCTTATAGGTACCCATTTACTCCTGGGTGATGGGAAGCAATTATAGCTAAGTGTCTTGCTCAAGGACACATATTTCATGTCCGGGATTCGAACCCACATCCTGATGACTCAGCCACCAGAACTTTAGTGCGATTCAACAAACTATCATCAGATTGGTGATTTTGGTGATAACTAAAATTGTCTTTTTTTCAAAAGCGTTTACCAAAGAATACAAAGTCCATATTTTTTTTTACTAATATAAGTTCGTGTTATTCATCTGAGCCATATCATTGTTCCTTTATACAGGTGTTCGCGGTAGAGGCATCAGCAGAAGTTAAAAAAGTAAGATTGCCGGATGTAGATATCTTGGAGGGAGTGACATTAGCTCGTCTAACCTTTACAACAGACCTAACCAACACAACAGACCTAACCAACGGTGACAAAGCGCTCCTGAAGTTTGACTTCTCAGGGTGTAAATCCGGTATGTTTTTCAGATAAAGCTTCTCTTGTTTTTATGAATGTATAAGTCTTTTTTGTTATAAATCTAATTTGTCTTTATCTCGTACAGTCTGACTTTCGGCCGATTTGATTAGATTCAAGTAACTTCCGACTGGCACCCCTCGAACAAAGATATTAACAAAATGGGTAGACCGCCAACATAGGGCTAGATACCTTAGTTGGTAGAGCACCGGCACGTTAATCCGGAGGATCTAATCCTGCTCTAGTATTTTTTTCCTTGTTAACCTAAAATCATAATAACATTTACCCAATCAGTTTCCCTTGTGGTTTGTAAGTAAGTTACAATTTCAGGTATTGCATGAAAACAATTCACCAATGGTTAATGGCAGTAAATTTAAATTAAAAACTAAAACTGTTTTAATATCGTGATCATGACGTTACATTTCTCGTCCATCAGCCATTTACAAACAATTTGGAATGTAACATGGTTTTGTTTATTTTTCTTGGTATTTGCGTTTGTTTGTGTACATTATTAATTTTGAAATAGCGTGAAAACGCTTTCAAAAAAAGGGTTACTTTTTTTGTAATCAGGTCATGTAAACTTTAAATCACAATTACACATTTACTTGTCGGAGTAAAATACTAATTTCATTGCTTTTGTTTCGCTTTTCTTTTTTAAGTTGCGCTTCTTTCATGGTGTGTGCCTAATAATATGTTTAGCATAATTTGTATTATTGTAAACAAGGTTGAACTTCAGTAAACCAAAATGAATGAACGAAAGTCTTTTGAAAGTCCATACCAACAGTTTCAAATGCGAGTATGTAAAGTGAACACTTTTATGCTAGCTCTGCTTGTTTCTATAACCTCAAAGTCATTCCTCTACATTATTTCATACCTCTTCCCTATCACTCACCAAATGTCCATTAGTAACTTTTTATTGATTTAAATATTTGTCAATCATTCAGATGTACCAGTCAAAACGGAGGCAACTACCACACAAAAGGTAACCGTTGAAGTTCCACTAACAACGAAATCAACCACAACTGAGAAGACAACCACCACACCAACGACAACTCAAACAGAACAAACTGTTGCCTCACGTAAGTCATCGATTTTGCTATCTATAGAATATTTTACGGCGTAGAGTTAAAGTGTTTTCAAATGGTGTATAAACGTTGTTCAGTTTCCGGCGAAAAATGTTGTCCCTTTTGTGTGAATTTATTATTACATTTCTTTAAGGATGTGCTTCAAAAGTGAAAAGAGAACACCCTTAAAAATTACTTTTCTGTTAAGGAAATCATCTTTTCTTTGTCTATTACACAAATAATTTCTTCCACTATTGGGTTCCACTGCGAATGTAAACAAGATTCTTTTCGTTGATGATTTAACCTAAGTATGAACCGTCTGATGCACAGCTTAGTGACACAGTCAATGAATTCGAACGTTTTTTTACTTGTTTGTCCACCCGAAGTAATAACAGTATACCCAACAGAGTACAATTCTTTACAGCATGAAATAAAGTAAATTTACACTCATTTGACACTCGACGTGACACGCATGTCAACACTCGTGCTTTGGGTGCCCATAATTTCAAATATTTGACCACAATCAGAGTATAATGTTTGGATTACATTACTACAAAGGGTGTCGTTTATAACAATGTTTGATAATAGCAATAGCTATCCAGTGCTCTTTACCAAAGTAAGTTGTTACGGTATATAATGTTGGGAGAAGTTACCAAACATATATCCTCCCTTCAAGGTAGTATTGACAAAAACAACCAACATGTTGGTATTGTTGACAAAGCATACTCTCACTTCACACGTAATTTACATTTCAAAATCATTTATGTTGACACATTTTACTAATACGAAGTTGTTATCTTTTGATATCCTCAGTCCTCACCGAAAGCTCACAACTTATTACATCAACGACTGTCAAGAGAAGTAGGTGGAAACGCTCGTCAATTTAGCGCAATTACAGACTAAATACATTATTGATTTTAAAAGTCGACAATGGCGCATTGGTTAAACTTAAACAAAAACAATTGACTTTTAGCCTAGTTGTTAAATTTATCTATCACCTTCGTACAACTGTAAAGTTCCAAAATAACCAATGTATCCGTTTTCCATTTGATACTCTCCGGTTTTTCTTTTGATATACCGAAGCAAAAGCAAAAAACATCCATATCAGGTTCAAATAATCGATTCGGGAAAAAGCTTCCTTCTTTGTATGTTGGTTCAACAATACTGTGGGAGCTTTCGAGAATGTATTAAATTGTTTCTATCAATTCTTGTTTTTACAGGAACAACTTCAACAACTACTACTGACATTCCTATTATGATCATACCAGGTACAGAACAAAATTCACATGTTATTTTTAACAAATTATATAGACCTTATGCATATGACGTCATTTGAGTAGGGCGCCCTCACCTAGAGGTCAAAAGGAAGATGCTCATTGGCCAGTCCTGTGCGCCGCGCGTACAAATCAGCGCGTTTCCATTGTTTCGTCATCAGTTTACCTCTAAGATGGCGGCTTGGTGACGTCAATGCATAAGGTCTATTGGAGATTTCATAGTGCGTGATTACAGTTTTCTGTTTTTAGTAGCCCAGCACGTGCGCCGGCAAGAGTTATCATTTTCCAAGATGACGGGTTATGTTTTTACATCAATCTTCCATGTTGTTTTTTTCACATCGAAGTATTCCACTGCAAAAACTGGCGTGTCAATATTGACACCATAGGTGTTGTCAAATATAGATACCGGGGGGAAAGTCACAATTTTACACACACAAAACATGTTTTAAAATTGTTGTATTTGTTCAAGTGCCTTCAGTACCTTATGTATCCGTAGGTACGTGCGTTAGTTATGTTTTAACTGCCGCGACGCTTCACAATTTAATATTTGAGCCCGCTTGTTAGACACTTCGCAGCGTCGTTCCCAACATAATCGATCCCCACCTGCTTATCAAAACGAGGCAAGGTCGTGTCGGTGGCAAGGTCGATATCAATATGGAACCATCCACTTTGTTTAGAAGGTTTGGGGTTTTTTGTCAACTTTGTGTTTATTGTGAAATTTATTCGCATGACAAGGGTTTTTGTGTGAGTTATATAAAACAACTTTTGTTTGCATTTTTCATGCATCCAATATTTGTAAATTATATCAATAACTTGTATTATACTGTTTGTCTAAAAGCTACGGGTGAATGACCTGTGATTCAAAAGTTTGTAATAAAACGTGGTTTCAATTTACAAGTGATACTATGCTGTACTTTTAACAGGTGGAGATGCAAATGGGGAAGTTGTAGTTGGAGAAGTAACGTCCGATGGAACTTCATTCCTTTTCACAAGTAAGATCCTAAGTTTGTTCATGACGTAACCTATTCATTTAGTTCTCTTCTGCTGTTTAGAATATAAATATGATAGTGTATAACTATGACAGTGTTCCTAACAGCCGTTATCAGTCATTTCAGCATTAATTGTTCTTGAAAATATTTCTCCCGAAATTGTAGCTGCCGAAACGGGAACGCTTACCCCCACAACAACCGCACCGCCTATTTTCATGCTGCCAAGTAAGTTTGACATCAAGTGTTTAGATTTGTTTAGAAAAAATCTTCGATTTCAAGCTTCTTCTTTTTTTTAATGTTGTGACCCACAAAATTAGTGGAAAAATGCTTTATGATAGATCTTCCGATCTTCGTGGGTCGCTCACTTGATTTTGTGAAATCATGCAAGGGATGATGACCATCATTTTGTGTAATGGAATCTTTTGAATTTGTTTCTATTGGTCTTATTTGTTAATAAATGTTTGCAAAATGAAAAGAGGATAGCATTGTTGGGTACGAATCGAACCAACGATCCCCACGTTTTGGTCCAGATATACAAAACGCTTAACCACTAAACCACCGATTTGTGGGAAAAAAAATTGCCAGATTGATCTGAAACTTTAGCCTTGCATTGTATGTTCCAAATAATTTATGAAGTGTTTTGAAAGCTGCCACTGTTATACCGTTATAACAAAACCGAGTACAGATGTTAACAAGTGATTAAATGATGTATTTTCTTAACAGCTGGAAATGCAAACGGCGATATTGGAGGTGGACAAGTAACGTCTGATGGATCTTCATTCCTTTTCACAAGTAAGATCCAAATTTTGTTCATGACGAAAATATTTTTTCATTTAGTTCTCTTCTGGTAAGTTAAACTATCTTTGTATGATAGTGACAATGTTGATATTACAGTCAATTATACGAGTCGTTTCAGCATTAAATATTCGGTGAAAATATTTTTCCGAAACTGTAGCTGCCGAAACGGGGCCGTCTACCACCACAACACTTGAAACGCCAATTCTCTTGTTGCCAGGTAAGTTTGACATCAAATTTGTAGATTTGTTTAGTAGTTCACTTCAAATCCAAGTTTGTGTATACATTTTTAAAATTTCTTGACAAATGTTGGGTAAGCACATTAAACTGTAACATAGCAACTTGCTTCGGTACCACCAGAAAGAAAGGCGATTCATAGAAATTGCCACAATCTCAAAATTGTATGTGGTCGTGGCAGCTATTTGCTGCATTGGCACAATTCACTCGACGTCATCATGACAATAATCTTGCTTGCGTCATTTTGGGCCGGGACTCAATGTATCCATGTGTTTTGCAATGTATTTTGGGTGTCGCGGCTTTTACACGCTTACCAATCGTGACAGACATTTGCACATCGGTGATTAGATCCTTTGCCTTAGCCACCATCGCCGAGGTCAAACAATGCATCCCTCACGAACCGGCGACTCCGCCCACGCAGCTGAAAACAGCGTTTTGAGAAAAACGCTTTTGAAGTTGGTCACATTTAAAAAATGTGTTTTCGCCGGTCTTTTAATTGAAAGTGTTAAATATTTTATAGTGATACGGTAGTGTATAAGTTAAATAACATGACTAAATACTTATTTCTTTATTGTGATGCTTTGTTATAATGCTGTTTGGTTCAAAACTTATTCGCCGGTTCGTGAAAACGCAAATTAACGAGCACCCCGGATTCGCCACACACAGAGCGCGTATTCACACCACACACAGGGCGCGGATTCGCCGGTTCGTGAAAACCCGCAGGGGGGTCTGATTCGCCGGTTCGTGAAAACGCAAAATGCTGTAAACGCCGGATTCGCCACACACAGGGCGCGGATTCGCCGGTGACGACGTTGACAAGCGCGTTAAGCGGTAGCATTACAAATTAACCCTGGGGAAAAGGTTATTCGCCAGTTCGTGAAAACGCAAATCCGTAAAGTTGACTGATTCGCCGTTTATGCAATTAGCGTAATTAAAATTGTATACGCTTTTAAGACTTAAAACTTTGCAGAATTGTTCAGGGCACCAAATACAATTTAAAAATGAAAAAAAAAAAATGCTGTAAAAAAAATGTTTCCACGGATTCGCCACTTCGTGAAAACGCCGACGATATGACGTCACACTGTTAAACCTTATTATAGAGAAGTTATAGTGAAAATATAGCCTTGTATTGTACTTTCCAAAGAATTTAAAGTGTTTTGAAAGCTGACCCTGTTAATAAGTGATTTTATGTTGTACTTTGTTATCAGGTGGAAATGCAAAGGGCAATATTGAAGTTGGACATGTAACGAACAATGGAACTTCATTCCTTTTCACACGTAAGATCCCAAATTTGTTAATGACGTATAACCTAGTTTTCCTCTAATTCTCTTGTGAAACTTAAAATATATGTATGATAGTGTATAATTGTGACAGGATTGCTACAGTCCATAATCATCAGAGCACATTAGGATTAACTATTCTTTGATTTCCCCCTCCCTAAATTGTAGCTGACGAAATGCCATAATTTTGGCCTACCTCAACACTTCAAGTGTGCCTATCGAGGTTTATGTTATTTTTTTTTTTTTTAACACTTGTTCATGCTTTTTCAAAAATAACTAGAAGCTCCAATAGCCCAGACGACTAAAACTACTACTGTGATAACAACAGTCCCAAAAACTGCTGGAGCGAAAACTGCTAAAGTGACAACAACTGCAACAACAACATCAGGAACAACAACGACAACAAAGTCGACAACCACATCGACAACCACACCAATGCCAGTTACAAAGGGTATGATGCCTCTAATTTCAAATGTTATTATCTAACTCTCACGATCGATATAGATAGTTCCCAGTAGACGCCATCTTTACGGGCAAATCGCATTTTGGCTTGCAGGCGCGTCAAGCGCTCAAATTATTAACGCAGCCGCGTCGTTCACTAACCAATCATGCAATGAGTTTTGTGAAATGTGCGCGTGCTGCACGCCGTTCTCACGCGTAACGCTGGACTGTGTGTTCCAAATTGCCCGTAAAGATGGCCGACCTACGTCATACTGCAACCTATCTATTGCCAAAATGGGGTGCATCTTCAAGAAGCTGTTTTGGCGATAAATGTTGCTTTAAAGAACTGTATAAATATCCAGTATTTTTATATAAG
This sequence comes from Leptasterias polaris, assembly GCA_037783415.1. Lineage (NCBI taxonomy): Eukaryota > Metazoa > Echinodermata > Asteroidea > Forcipulatida > Asteriidae > Leptasterias > Leptasterias polaris. The sequence continues at coordinate 4,462,827 of JAZGTN010000025.1, read as the reverse complement.
ACTAAACCCTGTAAATTTATCCATGCAGAAAATTGTTTGGTTCTGCTGACACAGTCGTACGAGGGATCTCGGCGTATAATCGACGGGAATACAGCCGAACAACGTAGCCTTGTGGTGCCATTCCTCACCCCCGTAACTTTAACTAGAGTTTCCCTCCAGGGTGATGCGGAGGGCAATGCCATAACAGACTTCACCTTACAGTACAGACTCAAAGGAGAGTCAACACAGAGAAGTATTGTTAACGGATTGACAAAACGGGTAAGTGCCACGTGTTTTATATCAATGTCCTTCACTCGAACTCCAATCGTGCTGCCACCATCTTGGTCATGTTCCCTTTATCCAATAACAGAATTGAATGCTAACATTCATTGTACATAAAGGAACCAGACTGTTTGTCTTTCCAGCCTCGGTATGGTTACATTGATTTGAATAGAAGAAAATCAAGATGGCCGCACCAACGCGCAAGACTTGCCACGTTGTCCAGCGTGAATGACCCTTTTTCCATGATTAACTTTTCATACAGGTGTTTAACGTTAATTGGGATGTTGACACTACCAGTCAAGTTAAGCTAGACCTCCCATTTAAAGAGCTTGATAACGTCGTAGAAGTAACTCTTTCGGATGTGAACGTACCAGATAACAAAGAGGCTAAATACTACGTGGACTTCTATGGCTGTGCAAACGGTAAGCTAAAAAACACACGCACACTTTTGCAAACACCGTTGTGGGGACTTCCTATTGTTGTTCTATTATTCCCTTTTCTAAAGAATCACGTTGTGGGACCCAGTTTAACAAAGAAAAACCTTGTGGGGACCTTGTTCCATTGTATATAAAAGGCCCCACAACTCAGGGTATGCCTACCCACAGCTCTGTGTTACATACCCGCTATTGACATTACTTTGTTATGTGCACTTAGGGAAAAACACACTCTTTAAAACTGATGAAAACACTGCGTGGACGTGTGTAAGTCCACATAGTAATTCAAAACCTGCCATGTGTGGACTTCTGTGGCCCACACTTTGTATGTAATTTTTACCCACTACTATTGGTGAAATATACTTTTTTTAAACAAATATTGATGGCGACATAGCTTGAAAGTCATCAAGTGCAAAAGCAAATTGTCACTTATTTAGGTTTAGAAAGAGTCCGGTTCAACAAAAGATAAAATTACTAGAGCAGGACGTAAACCTGCGACTTCGGAATAAACGTGCCAGCGTGAGCTATATATAGCACTATGTTGGCAGTCCCTCCTATTTTGTCGTTATCTTTGTTTGGGGTGCCAGTCAAGAGCCATTTAACCTGTAACGGCCGTATAGCCAGGGTTCACACCTAAGTGCATTTTAAAACTTGGGAAGTGGCAGGGGATGCGACTTTATTTTTCAAATATTAAGTAATAAACCGCCTGTAGTTTGTGAAAGTTTTACAATCAATATCAATTTACTCGGTAAAGTGTAAAGTGTAAAAACGAATTGTCTTCACTCTTGTCTTCTACCTTTCTGTCAGAGCCCCTTACTACACCAGCAACGACCACCATTGTCTCCACAAGCACGTCATCTACTGAGGCTCTGACTACCACAACGGTAGAATCCTCCAAAACGACCACAACTACGCCTGAAGCCACCACGGCCAAGATCGTGAAACAAACAGTCAAGAAAGTTACAGAGCCCGAAAGTACGTTTGATTCAATTCTATTCAAAATACGCATGAAAAGCGTGAAATATTAAGGAGCTATTAATAATTGACTGAAAACGGAAAAACCCAGATAAGCATTGGATCGCAAAACAAATAACGCATTTATGTACCATTCGCCCGCACATTTTTCCAATCAAACAACACTTCGTTTCCTCGGGCCGCGTCTTTGGAATAGTATTGGCAATTCTATCAAATCAAAGTTATCAGCGGGCCGATTTAAAAGCATTTATAACAGAGTTCTCCTCTCCCAGAATGTTCAGATAGACACCAATAGACCCCTTGCAATAGCCGCCATCTTTGATGAAACGTGCACGCGTGACGAGCTAACATTGGCCGAGAGTCGTGCGTAGCGCGTACACGCGTGCACTTTTCCAATGTTTTTCATCAAAGATGGTGGTCAATGACGTCACGTGCAATCCATCTATTGTGTTCTTGCATATAGATACCAACCCAAAAAAATAATAATAATATATACACCAATTGTGCCGTTGCATACAGATACCAAACAAAGAATCATAGACACCAATTGTGTTGTTGCATATAGATACCAAACAAAGAATGATATACACCAATTGTGCGTTGCATATAGATACCAAAACAAAGAATCATAGACGCCAATTATGTTGTTGCATATAGATACCAAAACAGAGAATCATAGACACCAATTGTGTTGTTGCATGTAGATACCAAAACAAAGAATCATAGACACCAATTGTGTTGTTGCATGTAGATACTAAAACATAGACTCATAGACACATTGTGTTGTTGCATAATGATACCAAAACATAGACTCATAGACACCAATTGGCGTGTGGCCGAGCGGTCTAGGTCACCGGACCTAAGCTCTGGTGTTTTCAGCAGCAGAGTGTGGGTTCGATACCCGGTCATGACACTTGTGCCCCTGAGCAAGGCACTTAACCATAATTGCTTCGAAAAAGTTGGGAAGGTAGTGCATTCTGCTCTACCAGACAGGCATCCTAGTGGATGATACCCATGCCTACATCCTTAAGGACTGTGAAGGGGGTAACCCTGTTTCAGCCCCAGGAGTAGGAGGCAACGTGCCCCTGGTGTCAATTGATTTGGGTCGATGGCCCAAATCAGTTATGTGTAGCCCTCACCTTGAGTGGCCGTCCGTGGCCTTGTGAGTTGGGCGACATCTCATAAAAAAAAAAAAAAAAAAAAAAAAAAAATTGTGTTGTTGCATATAGATACCAAAACATAGAATCATAGACACATTGTGTTGTTGCATAATGATACCAAAACAAAGATTCATAGACACCAATTGTGTTGTTGCATGTAGATACCAAAACAAATAATCATAATTTACACATAAATAACACTTATTTCAGTGGTGTTATTTTGACACCCTGTGTGTTTAATTTCCATTCCCTCTGGGTTTTTTTATATGGTGTCAATTGTATAAAACCATTTTTGCAGTGTAAACCCAAGTGTTTGGGATAACGATTCTAAGAACCCAAGAAAAGATCATCCATTAAAAACTGCAAACTTAACATCTATCGCTTGCAGTGCTAATGGTAAATCTTGTGTTTTTATTTGTTATATTCTAGAAGTGTGTGATATGCAACTTGAAACTTATGACAATGTTGTTCTGTCAAGAAGCACGCCTGAAAGCTTATTGCAACCAAACGAACCATGGAGACCATCCAGTGCGGCTAATACCAATGACAGGAAATTAGAGGTCAAATTCAGCCCTCCCATTGCAGTTAGGTCCCTCACAGCGAAAGAATACGATGATTTTGAATTCATCCTGATTTACCGCAAGCCTGGTGCAGCATCCGAGACTGTCATAAAAGATACAAATGGCCAAATTATTGTAAGTCAAGCTTATTCTTAAAACAGGTTTTCCGAACAAAAGTTTTTGTTAACGACGGCTATACTTTCACAATGCCCCAATTATTATAATTATTATTGTTTATATTTACAGAAATTCCAAGGTGGTCGCGATGGTGAGAGACAATATCTACCTGACTATTTGGGAGAAATTGAAACACTGAAGTTATTGTACATGTCTTACATAAAGGACGACGAGGTCCCTGAAATTGATGTTAAACTCTACGGCTGCTTTGATCGTAAGTGTTATAATGCCTGTATTTTAATAGACCCCTTCGTGTGACGTCACAAGCTCAAGCAGCACCATCACTGAACAAGTTCGGTTGGCTGACTAGAGTCGTCTAGACTTAACCATAGTCGATCTAGCTGTCACTCGAACGCTGCATGGTTGAACCAGCTTGTCCAACTGGACCAACCTAGCTCCGGAGCACCGTTTCTCTAGTCAACTAACGAAGTTATGTCATTTTGTCAATATGACGTTTTAGAACAATGCATTTTGTTCTCTCTTCGATACGTCATCCCATGATGGTCGCCATATTTGCCGAATCAATCGACTAAACGCGTTCGAGTGAAACACAGACCACGCATGCGTCATTTAAACGGCAAATTTACTAAAGGTTCACCCGAACTTGCTCAAGGAGGTCAAATGGTTGAAATCTTCAACGCGGGACTTTTGGGACTTAGGTGGCAGCAGACTTACCAGGTAATTCCATTGTTCTCGGTAATGTGCGCATGCTCAGATCTAAGTAAACAATGGAAAATTACCTGGTAAGTCTTTCCTTCACCTAGCGTTTCAAAGTCTCCCTTTGACAGTTCCCAGTTGACGTCATACGGTGTAAAGCCGGCCAACTTTACAGGCAAATCAATAATTTGTTTAACACACAACTTTGCGTGGCGCGTTGATACCGCGTGTGATACAAGGGGGTTTTATCAAATTTGTTGCATGTTCGGTTGGTGAACAACTTGGGTTGTTTTGTAAACATTTACCATCTTTAACTATTCGTTAGATGTAACAACCACTGCAGTGACTACTACAGTCAAAACGACAACTCCAACTTCAACAACTACTGAAAAAGTAACAGAATCAACAACTGTAACGAAGGCCGAGTCAACAAAAGGTGTTGTGACAGAAGAAGTTCGTGTGACCGAAGCACCGGGTGTTGTCACCACTAAGCAAACAGTTACCGTAACCACACTCGAGCCGGTCTCTACTACACTCGGTAAGATATCTCTTTGAAACCAATGGAGCCGTAATAGACATGGAGGGAGAACAAAATTCCAACAATAATTTATAACTTTTTATAGACCCTGGCTGGTGTTCATTTTGGGGGTTTTATAGCTACAAGGATCGTCAAGGTTTTCCCCCACATATTCCATAGTGTACGGCCTACTTTGGTAATTTGATATTTTATTCGGTTCATAAAATTCTTCAAAGAACAATAGCTTAAGATTTGTGAAGGTGTTTGTTTGTTTATTTTTGTAATTTTGTGTGTGGTTTTTCTTTTCTTTTTCTGTGACTTTAGAACTTATTTTTTAAGACAACAAACCACAAACGATAATAAAAACTTTCTAAAATACTTCTTTACACTTTAAATTCTAAGGAATTTGCACCGAAAATCTGGAGAGTTCTCCTGCCATGTCAGGTGTTTTCGTCCAGAGGAGGACATCTGAACCAAAAAACATGCAGTCCAGCTTCCAAACATCCGATGTTTGGATGCCTAGCATTGATGATGACATCACTCCATTCGTGAACTTAGAATCTAACCAGCCGTTTTCACTGAAGGCATTCAAGTTGGCCGGCGGGGGTAAAGGAAACGGTGTAACTAGCTTCAGATTTAAATACAAACCGTTTGACACAACTGTTTGGAAGTATTACTTGGGGAGTGACGGTGAACCTAAGGTAATTATGACATACAAATTATTCTGAAATCGTTCGGGGGCACACTTGGGGCATATGCCCCCAATTGACCATTGATGTCCTAGCCCCCCCCCCCCCCCCCACCCCGTGTCCCCTCCCCCTCTCCCCTCCCCCTCTCCCATGTCCCCTCTCCCATGTCCCCTTCCCCCGTTTGACATATGGACTTTTGGGATTGGAAATCTCCATTTCATACGCTTTTATGTTATCATTTTCATGTCTATTTGCTTCCATTTACACACGAAGTTGTTTCACTAACGCCAGATTATCTTATAACAAATATGCCCCTGTAACAACTTTGTGTATCCCTTGTGCCCCCCCCCCCCCCCCCACTAAATGTTTACTCTGAGACGGTGCTGTCTAGATCTCAAATAAATAAATTAAAAGGCTAACTAGCGAGGCTTCTGCTCTACAATCATGACGAAGCAGGTTCCCTGTTATATTATTTGTGTCGCTGATATATTTGTCTGTACTTTGTCAAATGTTGCTGCTCCTGGTGAGATTTGGCCCGTTACATATTATTTTGACCTGCTCTTTGTGTAGATATTCACTGGTGGCTTGGCAGCCGAGTCTCAAAACCCGGTCTGGGTCTTCCTTCCCGAGGTAACGAAGTCGATAAGGTCTGTCACTGTCGAGCTACTAAGCTTGGCAGGTACGCAACCAGCCCTGAAACTAGACTTCTACGGTTGCTCAGCCAAAGGTAAACATCTTCATTCATATAATAGTAATACTCTCCGTCACTTGTTTTCCTTAATTTCTATCGAACAAATGGATTTTTTTATATATATATTTTTTGTGTGTGCATGCCACATGAACCCTTCTTATGGAAAACATAACCGTTAATACTTAGTCAGTCACTCTCCTTTTAAACAAACGAAGTGTAAAATATTCACGATTTATGTTCTTCATCCAAACAGCATTGCCAACTACGAGACAAACAACGATAGAAAGAATCGTTACCGCAGCTAGTGTTACGGAAATTGTAACAGAATCATATAACGATGGTAAGACTCTTAACAAGTCTTTGATTATTTTGCAAGAAGTGTCCATGAATGAGCCTTTACGGACTATGTGACGTGTCATGGTCGAGTGATTAAGAGCACCTGACTCAAGCTCTGTTGTTTCTGATCAGCAGAGTGTTGGTTCCAGTCTCGGTCGTGGCACTTTTGTCCTTGAGCAAGATACTTTACCATGGCTTCTTCGCCAGTCGGAATGGTAGTACACGTAAACAATTTTTTGTAAACACTTATAGTGGAAAAGTAGGGATTAATCATTTAGAAAATTACGAAATCAGTTTCACTTGTAGTTTATTATTTGATATCTGAAATAAAAAAGTTGCATCCCCTTATGATGATTCCTTGACTGCCGCTTCCCAGGTTGTATCGTAAACTTGGGTGTGATCCCTGGCTACATGTCAGTTACAGGTTGCATGGCTTCTGACTGGCACCCAGAGCATATATATATTGAAACAAATTAGGATACCGCCAACATAGGGCTATAGATAGCTCAGTCGGTAGAGCGCCGGCACATTAATCCAGAGGTCGTTGGTTCAAATCCCGCTACGATCAATTTGTTTTTTGTTCAACCACAAAAATAATGCATTTCAATGAATTTTATTGAATTTCATGAAGGACGTTTCGGCGTCTTCATTTTCAAACCCTTCGTATATATTACCTTACCTTACCTAGTCTCTTCGTGCCTCCTGGCACATAAGGCCTCAACAACACCGAACCATTCATCTCTATGTTTGGTAGTACATCTAGCGTCATTCCATGAGTTGAACCCAGCCTGGTTTCTTTTTTTCTCTATCGTTCTTCTTCAAGTTGTTTTCGGTAATTACCAACCTTCCTTCGGCCTTCGGGCTGCCAGGTTAAGGCGGTTACACAATGGTGATCTTTTCGTTTCCTCGGGACATGGCCTAACCAGTTCCATCGTTTTCTTTTTACTTCTTGTGTTATGTTACATATGTTTGAGTTACTTTGTTGAGTTCATTAGCTGATACGATGCTTGGCCACCGGATTTGCATCATTTGTTTTAAGCATTGGTATTGAAAGGTGGTTAATAGTCTGTTCTCATCACGCTTGTTCATTTTCCATGTTTCACATCCGTAGAGTAAGACTGATCTGACCAGGGTTTTGAAAAGTTAGATTTTTGTTTTATTTGTATACATAGGCTATACATATATAATTGTATATATTTTTACTACAGTAACCACAAACACTAAATCGACGACAACGCCAGCATCAACCTCTATTACCACGCCCGAGACCCCTGTTACGCCACACATTGGTGTGACTACGGCCTCTACTGATCAGAACATAACAGTCACTGAAACGGATGTGCCAATTCCAAATGAGGATTCAACTGAAGGTAAGGTTACCGCATGAACCAGTGGGGTAATCCGTGTTGAAAAGTAATAAACTTATACATGTGCGTCCGCTTACTTTGTAAAAACAGACCATTGATCACTCACCCTGCTCACTTCAGCATGATCAGTTTATTCCGGTGCATAAAGATTTATATCAGAAATGGAGCGTATGTAATACACGTGACCTATACTTCCGGGTGAAAATATTCTTTTGCAACCACTTTCCGGGCCAGGCCTCTGGGACCAGGAATCCGGATCAATTGTGGCCTGGGAGTTTTTAAGGTGTTGTGGCATTGCAACCCACCCTCCAGGAGGACAGCAGCAATCCCTTTCAGCCCCAAGTTCTTTTGACATAAACAACCGCTGAAGCCCACATTCTTTGACCACTCAAGCGTGAAGCACACTCTCTTAAACAACATTTAGCTTGTGTTCAAAGTTTGATTTTGCAAACTCTATTATTACCTTGAAGATTTCATTTTAGAGCATAATCAGTAATAAAACTTGTCTAACCCATTAAATTTCCTTTCATATACTTCAAAAAATCTTTGAAATCAGCCAATAAATGTCCAAGTTCTTGGTGTTTGTTTCCTCAGTTTGTTCTGTAAACCCAAACACTTTTTTGCACACAACGTAATGGCGCTCCGTAGGTATTTGGCATTTCGGATCTTTCTACTCCAATTTGAAGCGATTGCTTTAAAACAACCCTATTTTATTTTACCATCATTGGAAAGATCCGATCATCCTCTTTCCTTTCCAATGATGGTAAACTTGGGTATGGAGGGTGAACATGGACAAAACTACAGCTTTTTACAAATGTCCTTTGTGCTCAGGCTTGATTGTTTTTTGTGTGTTATCCTGGGCGACTATAGTCGCCATTGGTGCTCAAGCAAGGTATATAGTGCACAGTCAACTATAGTCGCCCTTGGGGCTGACTGGGAGGCTGGAGAGTACACTAATGCAAGATGCAAACTATGGCTCATTGTGCATAAGAGACGTTGATTCTGATATCTACGTTTCAAATGAATACTGTTAAATTGTGTCATCCAAGACATTCAGACTTTCCAAGGTAAACGGGGCTAGTTAAAACATGTACTTGATGAGCCGCATTAATTTTTACATTTGTTCATATTTTTTTATTATCAGACGAAGACAGCGGATGCATGTACAATGGCCGATTGTTTATGGTAAGATATATGAGCACCAATCAAACTCTTTTAAGAATTTTCAGCAAATTTTCTAAAGAGCAATATTTCTGCTTTAGCAGCTCTATGAAATGGGGCCCAGAGCATAATAATTATGACCAAAATGCAGTTTGAGTCCCGGATGTTCATCAAGCGTTGTGTGTAATGGTGTACTGTTCCTAATCTCCTTTATGTAGTTTGGCGAGGAAATACCATCAACTGTACCATGCACCAGGATGGTTTGTGAAAGCGGAGCAGGAATTGTTGATAGCAGAGAAGAATGTGATCTTAGATGTGATGTAAGTATATACTTAAAGGCAGGGTGTACTTTGGTAATTACGCCACAAGTTAATGACCATAAAAAGTTACTTGGTAAAGAGCACTGGAGAGCTGCTGATATAATAAAACATTGTTAAAAACGATTCCCTCTGAAGTAATGTAGTTTAAGAGAAGAGGGTAATTCTTCACCCGAAAATATGCATCTGAGAAAGACTTCAGGCACGAAGTCTTTCTCAGGAATCTGAAAGCACACCATTCTATGAAATAGCGGTGTTTTCACAGTTTCTTGCAATTTCGATGACCAATTTAGCCAAACTTTTTATTTTATGCATATGAGGATATTGGTCTTTGACATTTACCAAAAGTATGCATGCTTTTGAAAGACATATTTCTTAGTTTCTTTATATCGAGGAGTCCCATGCCAAACTCAGGCACTCCTTTGAAATTGTGAAATTGCATTCAAAGTGGGGGGGGGGGGGGGCAACCAAAACGTCAGTCTCGAAATCAAAGTGAAGTGGTGTCTTCAACAAAATATAGAGAAAATCTTCAATTATTATGCCCTTAGAGACCCATTGCATAAAATATCATAGTCTCAAATAGCACCCTTACTTAGGTCAACTCATTGCATAATGATGTCAACAGCTCAAATAGCGCCCTCACTTACGTCAAAGGAAGAGAAATCATTGGCGTGCACGTTTCCATTATTTGACCTCATCAGCAATGGTTGCCTGCGAAGGGGGGGGGGGTCTATTAGGTGCCATCTGGAAGCTCTCATCGATTTCTTAAAAACTACTTGACGATCAAATAAACCCAGTATAAGAGTTGATAGGAAACGACTGGTTTTGGTATGGAGTATCACATCTAAAGCTATAGAAATACAAGCAGTTCAACTTTAACATTATTCCCCCACACACTTTTCTTTTTTGCAGGGTAAACTTCGCTACATTGAGGAAAAATGCTGCCCAGTATGCGGTAAGATATCTACTTTATTTTATGACCTTAAAGAAGGGGTCAAAGGTCAAATTTAATTTTGTGATTCAATCATTTTCCAAAAAAATAATAGAGCCGTATATATGAAAACGGGGGGAAACATCATGCTAAAATAGTGTAAAATGCCACCATGTTTGATACAATTTAAGTGCAACTTTTATCAAAAACCAAAAACGTTCCATGACGTCACATTTCAAAACAAAATGGTCTGTATATATTTCTACAAAGATTTGTCATTACATTTCTGATCTTTGGTGATATTCGATCAAAATAGCATTAAATTTGACCTATTGCCTGTCACCAAAAAAATAATAGTTTTTGCTGTTCGATGACAAGTTTTGATGACAAGTTTTGATGACAAGTTTTGATGACAAGTTTTGATGACAAGTTTTGATGACAAGTTTTGATGACAAGTTTCGCTCTAAAGGGTGTGAACTCAATTCACATAACGCGAGGTTAGAGACTTGAAATGTTTTTCTAATTTTTATGGGGACTATATGTATTGGAAAATTTGTGCATAACAAAAACTTAGTTTGACTTTGGAGACCCTCTTTAAACATTATGTAGATATATACAATAAAACTAACCTGTGAACATTTAATTTCAAAAGGGGATCGCGTTTTTGAGATATCGCCGAAAAGCCGGAGTGAATATGTCCACGCAGGAACAATAACCCCTATAGGAATACACAATCTGAGAAACGTTTTTTACAGAAACGCTTCTCAGATTCAAATTTTGGTGCATAAAACCTGATATCTTTTTTCCATAGCCACAGTACTTCAAAGTGAAATGATTCTTAAAAAGCTTTATACAACCGAAAGCTGCTGTACTTGTAGACAAGTAAGTTTTTATTACCATTAATTTTGAGAGTGATTACCAAACGTACACCTTCCCTTTAATATACAGAGAAAGAATCAAAGATGTGCCTTCGCGAAAGCAAAATGGAGACGCTGACCCTGCCAGGAGGTTGTGTGTCCGCTGAGCCTGTTGAGTTTACATACTGTAATGGTGGGTGTCCGTCTCGTGCTTTTATCGACATGATCTCTGGCGAAGCTCAGCTTCGTAGCGAATGTAGATGTTGTAAACCAGCCTCCATGGTAGACCGCACTGTGACTCTTAACTGCAATAATGACGTCCAGACCTACAACTACAAAATCATCAACGATTGCTCGTGCGAGATTTGCAAATTCGACGAGCCGTACGGCAGGCGATAGACAATACAAAACATGACAATCAATTTGTGCTCTGCAGTTACTTTTATGTAAACTAGAAATGCTAGATATATTAATAAGAATTTAATTTTAAAATTGCTTGCCTCCTGTCCCGGTTGTCAAATTTACAAAGAAATAAATATGGAATGATTGGCAAAAATGATGAAGTTATTTCAACCCCATAATATTGATTTCGGTGAATGGGACAATTTCTTCAAATGTTTAGTATAAAATGATTACAAGTATGTACAGCTGCAAAGCACAGATATGTTTTACTAACTTTGTCAGTCCAACAACTACTGAATTTTAAACACTATATATATTTTAATGTTTAAAATAATATTTAAAAAATGCATAATGTATGAGGTAGTAGTAAGTAATGAATGATACTTTAAATTTTTGTTTCTGTGGTAGTTTATTTATGGCATGAAAAAAGAAATGTAGACAATGTTTAAGATTTGTTGGCATCTGTGGTAACAAAAAACACTTGTTTTTGTCCCACATGCCAGAGTGTCAGGATAACACACTGATAGTGATATAAGAACCCGATAAAATAGAGTTAAAGATAATTTACCAGCAAGCTTATTTAAATTCATTGTTTATCATTATTAGGCTGAGAAAAACATCAAACACCTTCATCAAAATCAAGAAAATATGTAAAACTAGAAAAAATAAATACACAAACACTTATTTACGTCAATTGACCCAAAGTGAAGAGACATATTATATCAAAACATTAACTCACAAACTTGAATAACTAAGTGTTTCTCAGTTCATAAAATCGATCACAAAAGGAAGTGTTATTATTAATGTTGTTATTATTAACATGTAAAGTAAGTACTCTTTTAAAAACTCAAGTTAACATCAAAGCCTCGTGCCTTTTGTTTATCTGATTATTTATTTATTTTGTGATTATCGAACCGAACCTTAGTGACTCATTAATCCACATACAAATTATACGTTATCAAAAGCTGTCGTCGTTATGTGCGCATTTGCTAAATTTCCTGCGCCATCAACACAATGTAGCCCAAAGTTGAATAATCAAGTACGAGCTCGTTTGGTCGCAAGCTTGGTCGTTATTTTTCCCAAATTCTTCTTTGTTGATGTATTTTTCGAGCGCAAATCAATAAACTGGTTTTGCTGCCTGCTGTCCCTTTGCACGTGTAGTAGCCTAATCACAATTCAGAATATACGTACCCATGTTGATTGGTAGATTACATTTTGTGTGGTTCAGGAAAATGTTAAATTGGGGATGAGAAAATTAACTTTGCTTGGAATGTTGTGTATAAAGACAAGCAGAGCAAAGACCAATGCTCTACGTTGAATACCAAAACTTCAAAAAATAGATTTTGATCTGATGGCATTTATCCATAAAACTTAACCAGTTCTTAAATTTAAAAAAATGAATTTTAATTCATAGTTAAAGCATATAGAACCCCCTTGAAAAACAGAAAATCTAAGTAATTTTAACAATTTGTAACTTCAGTTAAGGCCTTACTGAAACAAAAATTTATTGTATTGAGATGATGTTAAATTTAGTTACTTTAAAATGTGTTATGTAGATTGTATGCTATATGTTAAAATGTAACCCCCATATTGCTGAATTCTTCGGGGCAAGCAAATAAAATGTGTTTCCTGCTTAAATTAATAACCCAAGTCTCTCTGTGAATTTCAATGATTAAAATGTTCGCTTCCCATCACACAGGAGAAATATTTTTCATTAATTTGCAAACAGTCAACGATGCGGAGAGAGGAGTGTATTCTACGGAGCTGTACTTGTGCCATCCATGATAGCAGATGAACGTTGAAACAACGTTTTATTAACGTTAATTCTTTGCCCTTAACGATACTTAAACGTTATATGTAAACGTTGATTCAAACTGATAAGTTTGTTTAATGATTGTTTAATCAACGTTAGCAAGTGAACGTTGAAATCATGTTACATTAACATTTGTTTAACTGGTTACCTTAACGTTTTATTAAACGTTGATTAAGTCTAAGTTTGCTCATTGATTAAATATTTAAACAACGTCAGCAAGTGAACGTTAAAATTACCCACATTGAGGTGTGTAGATTATACGCTAACGTATGTAATCGTTGATTACACGCTAATTTGCTCATTATAAAATGTGTAATCAACTCTGGCAGGTGAACATTCAGACAATGCTACATAGACATGTGTTCAACTAGTTACTTCAACGTTATTATGTTAACTTTGATTCAACGTTAATTGTCTCAATGATAGTTTATCAACGTTAGCAAGTAAACAGTGAAACACTGTTATATAAATGTGTTTTCGACTAGTTACTTTCACGTTACACGTAACCGATGATCCAACAAAAGTATACTTCACGTTCTAACAACTGTAGCATAAGCAATTATTATATATTTTATGCATTATTCAATAGTAATTTTTTCATTGATAACTGCTAATTACTGCATACATGCTAAGTCAATTTAAACCCTAGTACATGACATGTGTTGCATAATAGTCCAAAATCCATGGATTTGCAGTAAGAGTTGGCTTAATGTACCAACCACATGCTCATTTGTAACCATAAAATATTATTTTCTTTCATCATGAAGACTGTTAAAAACTAATGCCAAAGCAATTAGTCAGTATGAGCATTATGGCAATGCCAGGTAATTACCTTCGAAATTTACTGTGTTTATTTTAACCTTTAAAAAAATCACCATAACAAAATAGCGAAAGGCAATTATTGTTCCCTAGGGACTTATTAGTTCGATATCATTTCAATGACAATTAACGAAGAGGACGGAAATTGTACGTAAATGGTAGGCCCCCTAAGCCTTTGATATATTTTTTTAATTGAACCACGTTTCTAGTCATTAGAAATCTAGAAATCTTTTAGCAATTCGAGCTATTAACGTTGTTTTGTCAACCAACAATGGAACCAACAACAAAAACGGAACCCAAGTGTTGATTGGCGTTGTTTTATCAATCAGAAATTGACCAACTACGAAACCTAACATTAAAGGTTGATTTAACTTTATGTTATCAACCAAAAACGGCAACCATGAAAACCTAAAGCAAAGTCTGATTTAGCGGTTTTTAATTAATCTGAATCCAACTTCAACCAACTTTATAAAAACGTTTATTTAACGTTAGTAAATGAACCATAGCCCAAAATCAATCATGGTAGCAGTGAAATCAACGTTGATTCAAGGCTCGTGAGCTATCGGGGATCCCTCGTACAGATAACACAGTCGTTAATCTTTATTATGAAGCCAGGTCGAAATGGGAAAATGTCAAAGAGTAAATTTTATTTCCAATGCTTGTCTTCGGAGCTCTCTAAAGTGCCATATCACTCAAGATGACAAGATGTTTTATGTATAGCCAAGTCGACCTCTTTGTACTATACGGCGACTGGCCTCAATTAATTACATTAAACTCTCGTTATAACAAGATCTCTAGGATTGGACAAGTTAGCTCTTCAAAACAGGAGCATTGTTATAAGACGATAGCAAAACAAAAAACACAAAGTAGGAAATGAGATGCCGGACTTCAGAATGTATACTCTTTGCACTTTTTAGTCTTTCTCGGGTGCTAAATGATAACACAACATAGGCTAAATAAACATTATACGACGTCGTGTACCTGTTTATGTGTGTTGTGTTGTGTGAGCTTTCGAGAAACGCTGTGGTAGGGTCGAAACGTCAGGACATTAACAATTTTGTTTTCATTATACCGTTATTCATTTTGCTTGGTAAGAAGTTTGCAACAGGTAATTATATTTTTGTAATTTACTCTTTATAAGCAGAACCGCTTTGTAACGTACTATTTATAACGAGGGTTTTCAAAAAGTCAACGAGTACGAAGCTCTTTAGTGCCATTTTATACCACTCCTCTAGACAAGATGATAAGTGATTCAACTTTTTAAGACGACTTGACCTAAAGAAGTAAATTTAAGTTCAGTCATTTGTTTCTTTTCTTGGCAAGTTGTCACGGCAGGTCGACGTCTTAATTCCAGTATGTCATCTAAATTATCACGGTGTGTCGACTTCTACGTTTCAGTAAATCGACTTGGCAAAATAAATTGTCTCGAAATCTTGATAAATTGGCACTCTAATGGGATCCAAATGGGTTAACCCAACTACATACTTACACGTGAACATCATCCACTTAATCAACATATCAGGAAAGCATGTTTGTTTTGGGTGGCAAAATATTAAACCTTAAAATTTTGGCCTTAAACATCCCTACTATAATATATTAATTTCGATAATACTTGCATCGAATTTATCACTATAGAAATATAAGTTTGAATTTCTAAAGACGCGAGTGATGAAGCATTGCCGTGTCCTGAATAATGTAGTGTTTTGCCAAAGATTTTATGTATGGTTTTTTGTTGTCGGAGTTAGAATACCACAATATCCCTTGTCTTAAAAATTCACCAAGATTTGTTTCAAGGTTGAAAGCATCGAACACATACATTTGTCCTGAACAAGTAGTGTTTTGGCAAAGATGTATGTATGCTTTTCTGTTGTCAGAGTTAGAACATCTCAACATCCCTTGTCTTAAAAATTCAACAAGATTCGTTTCAAGGTTGAAAGCATCGAACACATCTTAGGAGAAACTTGCGTGTAGTTTCTCGAAATGCACGATTGAGAAGGGCATAAATGATGACATTCAGCCAGCTGTTGCTGAGAGCAAGCCACACTACAGTAAACTGAATCCATTCTGATGCCTCAGGACCATCAAAAGTGCTTACGAGTATCATAAGGTAGTACCCTATCCATGTTACAGCGAATCCTAACGTAACGAAGGCAACAACATAAGCAGCTTTGTTGCTGTTTGCGTTCGTCAATTGACGCTGTGTGCGTCTGGAAACAGTAGACGACATGCTGTTTTCCCCAATGTCCGATATAGGTATTGAAGCCTGGATTCTCTTAGCATGCATCAAACTCAGCTGACAAAGTTTCATGTTCATGCCAAAGATGATCCCCAAGGGCAAAACGTAATACACAATAAAGATCGCCACACTATCAGGGACTGATCGAGGGAGTTTCGGCACACACAGTGACACACATTCATTAAATTCAACTGTATTAATCAAAGATGTAGTAACGCCCATTGTTATGATGATAACCCATAAGACCAATGTAATCAGCTTCACTCTGCTTTGTGGTAACATTGTTGGGTACCGTAATGGTCTCGTAACGGCTATGAAACGATCAACGCTTAACATCATAAGGTCGACTACGGACCGACTTGTGCATGTATAAAACCATGCAAAAGCAACGTGGCATAGCCATGTAGGAATCTCATATGAGTTCACAAAAATCGAGATGAATAGAGACAGTGCTGCAAGAAATCCAACCCCAATGTCTGACAATGCCAATGATGTCATAATTATCCTGGTGTTGTCCGAAAAGTTTGTAACTCTCTGCGTTACCACTATTTGTAAGAAGTTGAAGAAAATCGTCACAATGCAGTAAATTGACACTACAGTCCCGCGGATTATGTAAGCTAGCGTAGTGTGAGATGCTACACAAGCCTGCTGCTCTTGGGGAGTTTGCAGCGACATGTTGTCTTATCTTTTAGTGGATCGCAAATTCTTGTCTAGCACCAACAGCAGCGATGATCACTGCATAACTTTCTTAATTAAAAGGGTAATATTCCTTCTTGAAACAGCACTCAAAACGTTCAGCAACATAGGCCTAAAATGTTTCAATTGAAGTTGCTGGCAACCGACTCAACATCGCAGCCAACGGTCACAGGAACTACACAACCATGTTCGGTGATACAGTTGCTGATAATGAATAGAAGGACAATATTCCGGTGAACAGGTAAATTAAAGGTGGGTACCAACTGTTGTCGCGTCAACTGTGATGTCCAATAAAAATGAGGTAATTTTTGATAACTTGTCTAATAATGTTGTAAGTTATTACTATAAAACAAAAATGTGTGGTGGTAGCAGCGAGAAATAATCCTTAAAAGAGGGGATTACAAAGGCATGTGATTCAGCAGAGAACGCAACTCCACTGTGTAACGTGTGAAGTAGTCAACGACAGTTTCTATGACGTGCGTAAATTTAGTAAATTTATATTTGACCGAAAATAGTACGTGGCACACGCCCTCACGGCGCAAAATCCAGGGACTGCACAATTAGTTGAGAACTCCGAGCTTCTCATAGGGTTTCCCCCATTAGTGTTTTCCTTACGTCTACAACTGGACAAAATAATGTTCTCCTTGTTTCCTATTCATTCTGTTATAATGGGCGCTGTTGTCCCGTTGGATGTATAACAGTATATACACAACAGTTTCAATTAAAACCCTTAAATGAGGCAATGTAGACCTCCAGTCTGATAACAAGAACTTTTACTTCCCCGGGGCACTGCTCTTTGGAGAAATAGGCTAAGTGAAATAAATAAAATGTGACGTGACTTAGTGTGACCAGCGCTCACTAATTTAAGGGTTTTTAAATTAATTACAAGCAGGTAACTGTTTTTATTATGTTGAAAAAATTACAGGATGTAAACATGGGACTCTGAATTTCCTTACCAATTTCCCAAGCACAAAGTTGCCCTTTTGTGAAGGTCTTGGTTATACGTGTTTTCTCTCACTGATAACTAATTGCACAGCACACAGAAAGCGACGACAGCCTTGAAAAATAATCGCCATAAAAATTACCGGCAGCCCGTTCACGAGAGGCACTAATGGACAGCTTGTGATTTATGGTGAATTAGGCCCTACTTCTATAATTGCTCCGGGCAGGGCAACATTAGATCACAGAAACACACTGTCAGGGCTGTTGGCGAGCAATACGACACGTAATGTTGGCCGGCGTGGGTTGCTGTAAATGAACTAGGGTTGGTTTCTGCACGGACCGTTCTTTATGCAGCATTTCGATTTTGAACGGAGTTTAGTGCTCTAGTATTCTGGAACAAAACACAGCAATCTTAGCTACAGAGCAATGAGGTGCTTTATTACTGAAGGGAAAATTGATACAGCTCAGTTAGGTTTCTGTGTGAATCGTCACTTTTATCAGGGGCGGATACAGGGGGGCGTGGGGGGCACGCCCCCCCCTTTTCGTTGAAGAAAAAAATTAAATAAAAAATGGAGAGAGACACCAAAAAGGGGAAAATAAGGGAGAGACAAAATTAATGACATACCTGGTCTTTTTTTTCAAAAAAGCTACTAATAATCCGTACCTCGTACACTGTTTCATTTGTGGACCACTAATTGTGTGGACAGCGTGTTTCTCACACTGATAAGCGCGAAACACCTGAACATGCCTGAACATGCTATTGGCTTAGCATTTAATCAGTATGAACATTTTGATGCCAGATAAAAGGCTTCAAAAACTATTGCTTTCATTTTAACCTTGAAAAATAATCGCCATAAAAATTACCGGCAGCCCGTTCACGAGAGGCACTTATTGTTCCCTAGGGACTTAGTTATTCAAGGACAATATTCACGAAAAAGACGAACTGTACAAAGGGCCCAAATCAATCAATCAATCAATCAATCGTAATATTTCTATAGACGATGTGATCTGTGACATCACATGTTTACAAAAGAGCCACAGAACCTGGACTTCCGGCAGGCACATTTGTACACAGATCAATGGAAGAAAACAACAAATCTTATGTTTTATGGAGATTGCACTGTCTGATTTTTCTCAACTTTTGATATGAAGAAAGGGGGGACATCTCAAAAGCTGTACAGCTGTTGCTTTTGTAAATTTTGAATTTATGTGAAAATTATGACACAAAATGTAAATTTTCCCAAGCCTGTGCAGTATCTTGCCCGGCAGGAAACGCTTTAGAATGTACAAGGTCACCACTCTGTAAACAAATGTAACATGGTCTATATGGCGCCATATTCCAACGGTCATTGCTCACGGCGCCGTACAGTAAGCCGTTTTAAAGATTTCCTCAGCGCGCCGAGCGCAATCAAAGTTTCTTGTGAAATAATTTTACGTGTAATTCGGTGCGCATCTCATGCCCGTCTGCGCAAAGAGATAGTTTTAGCTGCTATCTACAAGTACAGTAGCATTCGATCGGTAAGTCACTTTTCATGATCGAGAAATTCCCCGATTAAAAATTACAGCGGGCACAAGAAAAGGATTGCAATGGTGCTAGAGCCAAGGATACGAACGAACTGGATTGGCCCTATTCATGGGGCTAGTGAAGAGCATCGTATGAATCTGTCGTGTTTCTTTCAAACTAGTAATTGAAACCCATATAGGCCTATGCCGTTATATAGCGTTACGTGCATTCACCATTTGCTGCTTGGTGCATTTTCACGCCCCGCCCCCCTTTTGGGAAAATCCTGGATCCGCCCCTGCCCATCGCAGTCAGGAAAACTGAAAACGCAATATACATGCAAGGTAGGTAGGTCTGAGCTTCCTTGCTATGGTCTGAGCATGGAGGTAGGAAGGGGTCAGGGGTTCGAACCGGAGGTAAGCCCCACCCATCCTACGTGAAAGACAGGGCAAGAAACCATTATTTTGGCCAACTGATCTTTAAAACTGATTTTTATGTTACCGGTTACTTTCATAAAGTAAACGAAGAAGGTCGGTTTCACATGAAAAAAAATGTTTCTGGGATACAAATCATCGGCTTTGCATAAAGTTAAGGGAATTTAAAACAAGCTATAAAGCTGATTTTTTATTGCCCACTCTACAAGTGGAGAAGAATTAATCATACACCTATTGATTTAGGTCTTTCTTTCTTTCCTTTTGAAACACAAGACAGCATTTTGCTGTGTTTCACTCATTGGGCTATAATATGACGGCTCAGTGATTACGTTTGCATTGATCATCTCAACTACGCCTAATAATTGTTCTGTGGGTGGGAACAGTGAATTTTTGTGTGTGTGTGCCTATTTTCTTCAACAGCGCCCTCATGAGGCATAAAATGTAAGTTTTTGCGGCAACATCAACGAAATATTGTTATGAATACGTATTCAATTTCAACTCGTCCATGCGTACGTATACGTATGCCTCCTCCATGGGAAGATGTGACCAGCACAGATTAAGCAAACAATATTTCACGTGTTTTATCCTGTAGGATTTTGACAAAGATTTGTTTTCTAATGGTAAGTACGAACGAGAGCGAGTTGTGATTTCCGATCGGTCTACTCTCTTGTCTTACCCCTAGCCCTGGTAGTGGTAGTGTTAGGACGTCAGTCAGTGCCACTGCACTGACGTCCTGGGTATAAAGATCCTGTACAATACGAACACAATTTTAGGTATCCTCCCCTGTCCGGTTTTCGATGTAGTATGCCTTTTTCTTTGAATTGAAAAAAAATAAAAATATTCCATAATCAACTGATGCCCTAATTACCTTCCTTTGTTTATAAGAAATATGCAAACATATATTAAAACGTGATGGACATTGAAACTTTCACACCACGCACCGATCTTCGATGACTTCAATAGCGTCCCATTTGTTTTGAGTTTGACCTGTTTTCGATGCAAACAAGAAAGTATGGTGTCCGGGTGAAGCCATATACGTGGAAGAAACATCTGCAGTGACTACAAGTGTTCTGTGAGACTTAGTGTATGACTCTATAGCCAGCAGTTTTCTTCATTTTATTCAACATATTTTTTATTTAGTTTTAAAAATAACCATGGTATTTTTCAAAAACTAAAAAAAATAAAAAAATAAAAAAAATGTAAATAATTTTTGGCTTTGAAATCTTATTTTTATTTAGTTTTGTGTCTTTTTATGTTTCTTAACATTTAAAATAAAGCATATAAATAAACAGTGATAATCGAATCACAAAGCTGATGTTTAAATTTTAATATTAAATTTAATAACAAAAATGATAGAGTGTTACACAAAAAAAATTATCCAGACTATTAGAAAATGATATAAGGCACATGGCTTCTTTAAGCCTCTGTATTTTTTTCCCCAGAATGCTCAGCAGAATGTTCAGTCACATGATTTGATCATCGTGAATTGTGAAATGAAAAAGTGTTTGATGAAACTTTTTCGGTGGGGAATTTTTTTTTTATGGCCCCGACAGTATGACATATTTTTGTACCTTGCAGAAATGCCTAAATACCACAACTTTTTGCATACAAGTGCAACTAACCAGTGGAGCCTTACATGTTTCTAAGTTTTGGTCAAATGAGAGGAGACTCTTTGCTTGGCAAGTCAAACCACAAAAATTGTATCTAGGGACTGTTTACATCGCGCACAGAGAGGTAAAAGATTTGCCTCGATTTCAGGGACGCCCTGAATACAGGGCGTCCTACGATACACATTTTTCATATTTGGGGGTTTCGGCCTGGTAGCCGAAACCCCTATTGTTTTCGTCGTGATTTTTTTCTTTTTTATATTATTTTTCTTAACGGCCTTTTTCTCATTTGTTTTGTACACGAATTTTGTTATGGGATAATCTTATATCCTCCCCTGTCCGGTTTTCGATGTAGTATGCCTTTTTCTTTGAATTGAAAAAAAATTAAAATATTCCATAATCAACTGATGCCCTAATTACCTTCTTTTGTTTATAAGAAATATGCAAACATATATTAAAACGTGATGGACATTGAAACTTTCACACCACGCACCGATCTTCGATGACTTCAATAGCGTCCCATTTGTTTTGAGTTTGACTTGGGCAAACAAGAAAGTATGGTGTCCGGGTGAAGCCATACGTGGAAGAAACATCTGCAGTGACTACAAGTGTTCTGTGAGACTTAGTGTATGACTCTATAGCCAGCAGTTTTCTTCATTTTATTCAACATTTTTTTTATTTAGTTTTAAAAATAACCATGGTATTTTTCACACACAAAAATATATATATATATATATATAATTCTTGGCTTTCAAATCTTATTTTTATTTAGTTTTGTGTCTTTTTATGTTTCTTAACATTTATAATAAAGCATATAAATAAACAGTGATAATCGAATCACAAAGCTGATGTTTAAATTTTAATATTAATAACAAAAATGATAGAGTGTTACCCAAAAAAATTATCCAGACTATTAGAAAATGATATAAGGCACGTGGCTTCTTTAAGCCTCTGTATTTTTTCCCCCAGAATGCTCAGCAGAATGTTCAGTCACATGATTTGATCATCGTGAATTGTGAATTGAAAAAGTGTTTGATGAAACTTTTTCGGTGGGAATTATTTTTTTTATGGCCCCGACAGTATGACATATTTTTGTACCTTGCAGAAATGCCTAAAATACCACAACTTTTTGCATTTACAAGTGCAACTAACCAGTGGAGCCTTACATGTTTCTAAGTTTTGGTCAAATGAGAGGAGACTCTTTGCTTGGCAAGTCAAACCACAAAAATTGTATCTAGGGACTGTTTACATCGCGCGCAGAGAGGTAAAAGATTTGCCTCGATTTCAGGGACGCCCTGAATACAGGGCGTCCTACGATACTTGTAATCTTTAATCTTTAACAATGTCCAATCGTTACAGTTTACATACCAAAATGAAGGCTATAACTTAACTTAGTTTCTCCAATCTTGACGTCATCATTGCGTCAGTCTTACCTGTTTTATAGCTGTTTTCAAATTTGTGGCGAGCGGACGACTTCGTCATTTTCGATGCCGACCTGCCATGCTATTCCTTAAGTACACGTTAAAAAGCCTGTAACGCGGCACGTAATTCACGTACTGTTCCGATCAAGTCGACAGATTAATGAAAACCCAATCACAGATATCAGTCTATAACTGCACCATTTCCTAATAAATACAGTCGTTTGACCAGTTCTGGAGCACTTTTTGAATTCACAATGTTTTTGTTGCATTCTCTTTAACATTTTAAACAAACAAAAGTCGATCAGTTTACCTACACATGTCATAACATTCACCAAGTATCCATTGGCAAAAAATAAGTAATACTTTTGAAGTGGCTTCGAGAAAAGTATCGTCACCCGTTTGACCAGTTCCGGATCGGTTGATTCTATTCCGAATCAGTAGCGCGCCCTCTATTGCAAACCAATACTCCCAATCCCATTCATAAAACTGAAAATACAAGCAATGTTATCGACGACTGTTGGATGAAGTACATGTAGTTTTACATTCCTTAAAATATAAAAATGCACGCTTCCAGTGCAACTTAAATGACAAACTTTCTACAACAGCCGTATGATTTTAACTAACTGGGTGCGCCACCATTTGATGCACCAACATATTGAGTGATCCGGAACTGGGCAAGGGTACGATGCCTCCCAACAAACGATTTTGGTAATTTTATCTCATAAAAAAAAAAAAAAACAGCCTGCTCAGTATTTACGTGAAATATTTTTTACACATTCTTACCATTTTACATAAATGTTATTCACCCTGGCGTTCAAATTTGAAAGGTGAGAAGTTTTAACAGCGTTTTTCAACCAACGTTTTTGGACGTAAATAATTATCATTATCGCCGACAAACTTCAGAAAAATTACCATAATGTATTTGTCGATGATGTTGGTCACCTTATTTTGGGTTTGTTGGTTTATTGGATGTTATTCTACACATGTATCAACAGAAATTGGTAATGTGAGAAGTAATTTAATTATGTGATTGTTGCAAAGTTTAAGTGATCCGGAACTGGTCAATGATCCGGAACTGGTCAAACGACTGTAGTAGTTTTTTCGCCTTGTGTTGACGATAGTTAAGTTTTTCTGTTCGTCTCTCGGTTACATGTCGACTTGACCAATCTCATACCCGATGTATGTAAAAGTCCGAGTATATTCAGTCCAGACGTAAACATTTAAACGCGAGAGGGCGCTAAACAAGTTTACAATAAATAACTAGAAATGTAGTGTTTGTAGGATTACAAACACTAGGTGTTCGGGTTTTCAATGAAAGTTAGTGGTAGGGCTTATGACCATATGGTGCCATGAAAGTTTGTTTTTATATCCCATTCCGATAGTGAGAAGGATGGCGGAAGAAGGTTGGTCTTTCACATACTTTGCAAACTAGGGTTTGTGAAAGGTTTTTTGACTTGAAATTGAAGATTGAACCAGAAGGCGAGTTTGGCAAGTTTAATGATTTTTGTTTTGACCCTCGAACACTGCACCTTAATTGGACAAGCTTAAGTCCGGTACGTTGTCAGCACCTGCTGACAAGTTGTTCAGTAGGTTAAAATGGTCTGTTTTGCATTTTTTCAACGTTTTCTTTATCTAAGTGTGTTGTTTACATATCTATTGCCTGAGTAAATTAATCAGATTTGTTTGCATAATTAATTAGTTTTTATAACTTGGTTAATCTACCAATTGACAGACAAATGACGGGATATTGGTAGTATTGTCTTTCCCTTTCTAACCAAACCGCTATCCCATGTTGATTGCCATCTCCTATGCGGCATGGTATGATGCGTTAGCTATTTCATTGAATCGCTGAAAACAATGTTGACAGCTTTTGAAATTTCAAAGAAAGTAATGTGTAAATTCTCTACGTTTAAACGTTAGTTATACACAGGAAATAACATTTAACATATAACATTAACATATAACATTTTCTAAATAATAAACTTTTGTTCAGCCAGAATTGAAAACCGATGACATCATTATGAAGTTAGAATTTATTTATCGAGACATAGGTATTTAAATATGTGCCAAGTGAAAAACAAAGGTGAACTTACAAAAATAATTTAGCAAATGAGTAAATTATTTAGATTATTTGAAAGGGCCAAGGGTCCATTGTCATTTCATAGTCATACAGAAGAAACATTCTCCCCACTTCCCCTTCATCTTGACTACAGATCTTGAAACGAGCCTTTGAATGACTCACAAGTACAACTATTAAGTATTATGTTTTCCATTCAATGAAGTTTATTTATTTTTCGATGGATATGCATTGAAACTCCAGAATGTGTACTAGATACACATGTATAATTTTTTTTTTGTAAATAGTCACTAACTGAACTGATAGTTTAAAAGACTATCACTAACAATTCAAAAATAAATTTTATCAAACTACGCCTGCTTGCTACCTTTTTGTGGTGCCGATAACTGAAGCAACATCATTTGTCATGATTATGATAAGGGCATAAGAACCTACAGTTTACACGATGTGCAATTTATGTTGAATTTGTTTTGCTGTTCACATTGTATTTCTTTGAAGTATTCAACAGGATTTAAAAGTAAAATCTTGTAAAAACCGGTGTTGATTAGAGTCAAATTTATGTTGATCTATTCTTTTTCCGATCACATTTTCTCACTTATCAAAATTTATTAAAATCACCAAAAGAGTTCAGCAAAATACACTCGTTTTAGTTGATATTTACCACCAAGCCAACAAAAGGCTAACACGAAGGATACATGTATATGCACTGAGCTATTCATTGGACTACCGTCGAACGACGTACATTTCTGAGTCTGTTGCATTATAAAAAGCGCAGTACGTTAACAAATGACCATTAACACTGTATAGCGCCACCAGTGGATATGACATCAACAATCCGTTTCACGTTATGTGGATGTATACACTGTCTTCGTGGTGCGGAATGTGTGCTAGTGTATCGTGTATACACAGGTTACATGCAGGACCCTGTGCAGGACCTTATGAACAGGCCGGAAGTGGAGCAGCCAGCCGCGTGGTGTACTGGAACGCAACAGACGGCTACCGTGCCACTGGGTTAGATACGGTTATACGTGTCTCAGTAGAAGATCTTTTCACATGCTTTTAATGCGGGTCAATATATAGGCCTACGTTACCTTTAACACCCGATTTCGACCAGAAAGTAAGGTCAAACTAGTATCATCTCTGTGTAAAAGTTTGAGAAGGCACAAGATCCTACAACCTGGTGTAAAAATTTCGATTTAAGTACGAGAAGTTCTTTAGATATAAATTATTGAAATTTCAACTTCCGTTTTGGACCGGAAGTCAAGGTACAATTGGGTCACTCTTTGTGAATTGTTTGTTGGGTTTTCCAAGACCTGTCCGATGATGTATAGAATGTACAAATCCATTCAGCAGTTTTCGAGTTATGATTTTTTGAAATATTAAACTTTGATTTACTGTATTTCGACACCTGATGACGTCATCATGACGTCACTCCAGCGGTGTCTTCTACAAGTAACGATCTAACTATATGTGAAGTTTGAAGCTTGTGTGAGCTTCGGAAGTGTGCGTTTTTTTGCGGACAATCGCGGGGGATAAGCAGAAGAATTATTTTTATTTAAACGTACAAAAACAAGAGGTGTTCCGGGCGGATTGCCCGAACACCTAATAATTTCAAGGCGCTATGTCTTAGCTTTGCAGCCAACCTTACAAACTGTATAAGCACCATATCTCAAGAATTACACAGCCGATTTTTAATTTGTTTTCAGTTATAGACTCCTTGGGCATTGGAGATTAGCCTTAGGTTACCGTGACCCCATGTTGACCTTTACTTCCGGGTCAACCGAAAGTGGGACCATATCTCAAGAACTACACAACCGATTTTCAAACTTTTTTCAGTTATAGACTCCTTGGGCATTGGAGGTTAGTCTCGGGTAATCGTGACCCCATGTTGACCTTTACCTATGGGTCAACCGGAAGTGAGACCATATCTCAAGAGCTACATTGTACACAACCGATTTTCAAACTTTTTTCAGTTATAGACTCCTTGGGCATGGGAGATTGGTCTTGGGTAACCGTGACCCCATGTTGACCTTTATTTCTGGTTTAAAAGCTCCTTTCGATTCAGTATCAGAATGAAGACCAGGTTTAGGTTTTTAGGCACACTTAAGGGAAAAAAGGGCCTGTCAAAGGTCAAGATCGAGTCTTCTATCTTGAAATCAGACCACTTTAAAGCTTTGAAGCACTTTATCGAAGCAGAAGTCATTATTTTTGTGCAGTCTGCTAGCTTATGACACATTTGACATTTTATTGAAAAACATGACCCTTGATTTAATATTTCCTTCCGGTTCAGACAGGAAGTTCAATTTAAAAAAACAAACAAAATTT
This sequence comes from Leptasterias polaris, assembly GCA_037783415.1. NCBI lineage: Eukaryota > Metazoa > Echinodermata > Asteroidea > Forcipulatida > Asteriidae > Leptasterias > Leptasterias polaris. The sequence goes on along the minus strand of JAZGTN010000025.1, from coordinate 4,435,464 downwards.
CCTGAACCACATGTTGTACAGTTATAATTATTTTTTTATATTTTTGTTCCGCCAACCGAAACCCCTCTGTGTTCGTTTTTACGAACACCTTACCTCTAGTTTTACCTGATTTGAGAAGCTGAAACTCCATTCATATATTCTTGGTGTCCATAACTACACTTTTTATGAATTCACAACTAACAAATACATCCATGGATGACATTATTTCCGAAAATAAGTCCGAGTTGTGCACTGGCGATGTGACCATCGTGTACCAATTGACTTTTAAGGCTCATGTGCGCATGCGCGATATGCATAGCATCTACAAAGAACGCGCATGCGCGTAAGCATTCTCAAGCGGTTCACAAGGCTGTCGCAACAAATGCGTCAATTTCCATTTTATTTTCACAATAATGTCATCCAAGGATAAAATTTACAATTCTGAATGGAGCAGGCGTAAAGTTCAGGACACAAAGAATATGTGAGTCAAGTTTCAGCTTCCTCAAAAAGGTAAAAATATGAAAAAATGTTATCATAAATTTTTTCGCAATGACAGAGCACCTTTATACCCTGGACTCCGTCGCGTTGTATGCAACGGAGGAGTCCAACCTGGGCTAGTCTTACCCTCTACCCTAGTGCTTGTCTTTATTAGTATTACTCTTATAGTCTTATCTTAGTCTTACTCTTAACTTTAAGTCTTAAAAAAATAAAAGTATAAACGGATGTCAGACACATTGAGACAACTCGTCCACGGGTCTGACATGTCTGACAAGTCTGACAACTCGACAGTCTGGCAACTCGTCTGGTCAGACAGCTCTACAGCTGGTTCGCTCAAGTAAGACAAGTCGACTTTTGATCAGACAACTCGACGGATGGAGTTCAAATCCTTGTTGTGGCAGATGGAGGATTTGTGTGACACCGGCGGCCCGCTGCATGCAGCCTTGCCCCATTAATACTAGTGCCAATACTCTGGACTTTCTCCAATCATGCCGATCCTTGGCCCTACGCCCATGTACCTCCAGGAGGTGAGATAATTTTTCGAATAGAAACTCGCGTTTTTATGCCGAGATTTTTTCCCCACAGTTGTCACTTATTGTAGCTCATTTGTGGACAGCACATTAAGACGAAAATGTGCGCGCTCGTTTTGGTGTAATTTATGAAAAAATGTGAGGCGTTACTGACACGATTTGACTGCCTGGTATCCATGATGTTTGCTAATGCGGTGTGCCTGGAGCCTAAAGAGAGCGCAGTGTGCGCTAGAGTAGAAGCCAGGCGGAAGGCTCCGCGCACACCGTGCTGTCTTAATCTTGCGCAATGCGTGAACGCCGCCTGCATGCGCATTAGCAAACATCATGGATGCCGGGCAGTCAAATCAGGTCAGTAAAGCCTCAGATTTTTTCATAAATTACACCAAAACGAGTGCGCACATTTTAGTCTTAATGTGCTGTCCACAAATGAGCTACAATAAGCATGATAAGTGACAACTGGGGAAAAAATCTCGGCATAAAAACATGAGTTTCTATTCGAAAAATTATCTCACCTCCTGGAGGTACATGGGCCAAGGATCGGAGGAAGTCCAGAGTATTGGCACTATTAATGGGGCTACATGCAGCCCAGCTGACAGCACGGCCGCCCGGCATTGGGGACGAACATACTGTGGCTGGGCACAGGCGCCCCTGGGGGTGAGGGACAAGCGCAAAAATGGCGGGCGTGCATTGTCAATGTCAGTATATCAGTAATGGAAATCTAGGGTGCGTTCCGCTTTCGCGGTCGTACCCATAACAGTTTCGGTCAATGGCCAGTGATTAACCAATGGCAAGTTGAACCGAAACAGTTATTGGTTACGACCGCGAAAACGCACCCCATTCACCTGTCGACTTCACCCTTCGACTTGTCTTGGCACTCCGTCGAGTTGTCTCACTGGCAACTTTTAAAGCTGTCAAGTTGTCTGACCCGTCGAGTTGTCAGACTGTCCAGTTGTCAAACGAACGAGTTGTCTGAACACTGTTTAAACGGTCCAGCGCATCGAGATGAATCTATCACTCAGTCAGTATCATTAATCAGTCATCAGTTACTGAGTTAGCAATAGTACGCTCTGGTTTGTTAGTGGTGGAGTAAGCGGTGGACCCGAATCAGGGCGTTTCTGAATCAATGTAATGCTCAATGTAATGTTCTTATTCAGCCATTTAAGCACTGTTGCAGAAAGTGAGTTCGAGTCTCGGTCTTGACACTTGTGTCTAGAACTACATTTAAGGCTAAGCGAGAAACTTAATTAACCATTGATTGTTTCATCCGCCGGATGAGAGTGAGACATAAACCTGTACTCACAGATGCTATTGCGAGGTCTCGAACTGTAGCTTGTGTTATACTTTAAAATACACTTTCGTATTGGGGTTCTTCACATTGTTTAAAATTGATATTTTTATGTCTTGAAAAGTTATAGTATTTTTGTTTGTGAAAACAAGCTGGTGTTGCCAGAACAGCTTTTTTATTTTCATAAGGTGTCTGCCTGGTGCAAGTTTGAATTTGACCAGTCCAAACTCTTTCATACTGTAATTTCCTTTTTATTTCACAGATGGATAAATCAGAGGATAAAGCAATAGGTGGGCTGAGAGAAGACATTGAAAACTTACTACAGGCCTTCCTCCACAAACAGACGGTCAGGTATCAAATATTTGCCGAGGAGTGGAGAAATTTCAACTTCAGTTTCATCCATTAGTAAGTCCAATAAAATTGCTATAAACAGTGTTGTGTGGCTCAGACTCATATTCTACCCAAATGACTAAGGCAAAAATATAAAAAATAAAATAAAAGTTTAGCATCCTGCCTTTTTGACCCCAATGACATGAATGGCAGTTGACACGGGACTCGGACTCGAAACTGAGGACTTGAGCTTTGAATCAACCCAAAATGACATAGTACTTCGGTTTAGACTGAACCCAAACACATCACTTAAGCTCGGTTCATACTTCCTTCAAATGCCATGATGCGAAGCGAATTTTGACGGCTCTGTTTAGTATTTTCACTGCGAATGTTTCGCAGGAGTTGAGCACAACGAATTGTTCGTTGCGAATTGTTGACGTCAAAACTTGTATCGCAATCGCATTGGCAGGAAGTACTAAGGTCACCCTCACATGCGACGCTGAGGACCTAAACTCTGACTCGACCAAAACAACACAGGACTTGGACTCTGACTCTACACTGATGTCTCAAACTCTAGGATTGAAGACTCAAATACCAGACTGGCTCAGTGATTTTCTTTGATATTGGGAACTAGAATAGTCCAAACAATTAGTCTTGGCAGCTAAGACAACCTTCTTTGTCCCCTAGCCGAACTTTAAAATAACTTTCATTTTAGCCTTTAAGGGAATGACTTCTCTAATGGATGCACTATTAATTTCTATATAATGGGGTATATTGTCTCTCTTTATTATATTTCTAGGATTTATCTTGCAAAAATGTATAATATTAATATTAATTCTAAAAGTCAGTTTTCAATTCTAAATTTGTGTTTTCTTCTACAGTGCAATTGAAAAACGACTAGAGAAAAAGGAGGTGAGTAGATATAATATTGAAAAGGGTAACTTTAGAGCAAGACATTTGCTTACTCCGGAAAGTCCCTCTTGTAAGAAGATTTACTAACTGAACAAGCCCCTCCCCCACGCCATCCCCCCCAAACACACACACAAGCTCTCTGTTCCCAAGTTGGATTATTTAAGAAGTTAGGGTTTATGTTAAAAGGCGTTTTTTGTATGCACTGGTGAATGCGCTTATAAGCATTCTTGAAACTGGACCGGTTATCTCTAAATAATTTTGAAATCTGTTTCCAAATTTTCTTGATGTATAAACAAAATCGACAGTAAAAAACAATTTGAGACCTTGCTTTTCCTCAAAATATTGTTAGCAGCAGACAGTATTTAGTGATAAAGATTGACAACCCGTCTGTACATGTAGGTCAGCTAGAATGTGTCTTATCTTAATTTGTGATGCATCATTTTCAATCCCCTACAATTTTGTATGCATTTTGCTTTCCATAAACATTACACAAACACACAAGGGATGTACCACAGAAAATAGAGAGCTGGCACCAATGATCCCAGGTACCCTGCACCATAGTTCTCTATTTAGATTGGAACGGTAGAAAATGTTAAACAATCCCGTGAAACAGTTTCAGAAAATAAATAATGCACAACCCTACTTAAATTATGCTCAACTCCTTTGGAGTATGCAGCACAGGAAGGTAACCCTATAGTCCTGCATGATGAAAAACCTGGAATACATGGTTGATCTATTGCATAATATACAAAACTGTTAATATTTTGTTTCTTTCCTTATTTATTTTAGACTATGTTTGAGGCATTCCGTATAGCTACGGACTATTTTCTACCCCCTTATGAGATGCAATACCGTGTTGGAGCATTGTATATCCTCTATGCGCTGTTTGAGACTCAACCTCATAAACCTAAATACAAGGTACTGTACAATAGTCTTGTATTCAAGTCCTCAATCCTCAAGTCAAAGTCACAAATCACAAATGCCGAATCCAATCCAAGTCAGAAGTCACAAAGTTCTAGTCTGAATCATCGAAAAAGTGACCCAAGTCCGAGTAATGAGTCATAATGGTCAAGTCTAAGTCACAAGTCCTCTTTGTTAAGGAGGCCGAGTCGCAAGCCACAAAGGTCAAGTAGGAGTCACGGGTCACAAAGGTCAAGCCGGAGTATGAGTCACGGGTCACGAGTGTCAAGCCCGAATCACACAGGTCAAGTCCAAATCTGAGTCATCAAAAATGTGACTCAAGTCTGAGTGGGGAGTCATAAAGTTTGACTCTGGACTTGACAACAAAGAATGAGGACTTGTGACTACAAGTCCTCATTCTTTGTTGTCAAGTCAGAGTCTGGAGTCATACATCACTGCTTTGCAATGCCCTAAGTATGCAGCGTTTGACATCATGACTCTTTCTTTGGGCCTTGCTTACTACTGTAAGAAGAAGAAAAAATGCTTACAGTGGCAGAAAAATGTAACGTAAGCGTATACCACAGTTAGAAATGAATTCAAAGTCTTGCTTAAACTATTTTTATTTAACTTATGTGGCTAATTGCATAAACGCACTCACCTCTAACCACTGTGCCCCTGGTTTGATTCCAGTCCAGGCCATTATGTGAGTAGAGTTGTGCAATGGTTTTTTCCTATACCAGGAGGGTTTTTGTCTTGACCTATGGTTTTCCTCCCTCCGGACAAATCAAACACTCTCGATCTCTGTCTGAGTTCTGTGGTCATATATGGGTCAATGTGGCTGGCTGCCAGAGGTTCCCTGCTTGCCTACAGCTGAAAAACGTAGCTGCGTCCTTCGAAGTTCAGCTTCTTAGCTGCGAGTAAGGATGATTAGCCTCCCATAGTAATAATGGTTATTATTAACAGCAACTCGGATAACTTCAATAAGGGAATAACAGTGTGGGGAACTGGTGGTCTTCACTGCGTGGTAATGACCGGGTTGGTGGCTGGCTGGTGTTAAAGGGACACGTTGCCTTGGATCGGGCGAGTTGGTCTATGAAAAGCGTTCTAAACTGTTTGTTATAAAATGCAAATGGTTAGAATGATGTTTTAAAAGTAGAATATAATGATCCACACAAATATGCCTCAAAATTGCGTGTTTTTTCTTTTACATCGTGAACTAACACAGCATGTCTTTTTGTGGAGTCAAATTTTGACTCCACAAAATGGCGGACCGTGTTAGTTCGCAAAGTAAAAGGAAAACCACGCAATTTCGATGCATGTATGTGTGGATCATTGTAGTCTACTTTTAAAACATCTTTCTAACCATTTTATAAGCATTTTATAACAAACGATTACAAACGCTTTTCATAGACCAACTCGCCTGATCCAAGGCAATGTGTCCCTTTAATGGACCGAGCCGAAGGGAGGTCCATTAACAGTGGCCAGCCACCAACCAAGGTCATTACCGCGCAGTAAAGACCGGCTCCCCACACTGTTATTGCCATTAATAAATAAGAAAAACAGTAATAATCATCAGAATTTGTGATATTTTATTCGCTGTTAATTTTTGAAATTTTCCACTCATGTTCAAGAGCCATTCTTTAGGCTGTTCAACTTTTGCCAGGCACTAAGTCCCTTGCACATAATTAAGAATATGTGCATTTAATTGAAGAACCAGACTATGCTCTTATACAATAAAAGCACTATGGATAGAAGCACTTTGGCTGGTGTTCCGCTTTATGCTTTGCATCACCTTGGTTTCATGCACGTACCAGCTACCTTAAATTGATTCTTTGTCTGCGCGTTTACGCATACGCGTGGTATGCGCGTACACGAGTTTCCATCTGTCAATGTAAAAATAACAAAAATCAATACGGCCACAGAAAACGGTTTTGATAGTTTCCGCAAGCACGGTGCAAACATAACTTTTACACAACAGTGTGCTTGTTTAGGGGCCATTTGTTCGATAGTTTACAGAGCCGGTCTTTATATCACATGTTATACACCCCCTCTTTGAGGTATTTATTAATCTTGTTTAACATGGTTGATCGTAATATTTGGGGTTTTTTATTCAATGCAGATTAGGATGTGTCTTGAACATTGGCAAAGTGCGAAACACCTCATAGAAACTCTGGAAGGTCAAGGCCACCTCGATGCAGTCTACATCTTTAATCAACTCAAAATGAACAAGGCATTCATTTTCACTGCCATGCCAAAGAGGGTAAGTTTAGTTAACCCCTCCTGTCCAGGGTTTTCTTCCTGCACTGGCTAGCGTATTGGGCCGATACACGCGAATTGCATGCCGATTTGTGCAAAATTCGGCCAATACGCTAAGATTATTATGAATATTTTTATTTTTTTCATTTTTTTATTCATATAAATTTAATTAAAGACATCATCCAATGGAAGTGGTTAACAACCATCTAAGACCCCCAGTATCAAGAGGCCATTTTGTCTCCTGTACTGAAAAAGTAATTTCTACCTGAAACTGTAAAATTTGCAAATTCACTTGGCATATTCAAAAGCAGTATTAAATGCTACCTGCCTAGAGAAGCATTTTGTTGACTTTATTTTCTTGTTATGTGATGCTACTTCCGTATTGTCGTTTTCTGGTTAAATCTTGTTGCCTTTTGTTTCATGTTTTCTGGTTAAATCTTGTTGCCTTTTAAATGTTGAAATTTCTACTAAAGTTAAGTTCCTTGATATTGCTGTCATTCTGTGCTCTTTATGAAAACCTTCTACTTTTAGCAACTTTTTTTTCTTCAGATGATTTTCCACAGTAGTTACATGGAGCTCAAACCAGAGCAGAACCAGACAGAACGATGGTTAGACCATCACCGTCACAGCCTCATGACAGAAAGCTTTGATGACACAACTCTAGAGGTAAGCTTCGACGCTCACAAATTAAAACACATTCAGGACAACCTTCTTGAATGGAAAATCCCAAGATGGATGTAGGAAGCTGTTTTATTTCTGTTCCGAGGGAAGGGGTAGTTAATTAGCTGCAAAGATTTGTGTGACTCCCCAGCCAAAAACAGGAACTTTTTTGAAATCATAACAAAGTGGGTTTTTATATAGCACACATAACCCTAGTAGGTAGATGAGGCGCTTTCAACATTATCCCTGTTCATCAAGCATACTCTAACCGACATCACTTGGGGGGCATGCCCTACCCCCCCTTTTAGTTACACCACTAGGCATGAAACTTACTTAATGAAGATGAACAATTCGTAAACTACACATTGTTATATACAATGACAACGCATGACATAATTTCACAAGATGAAGTGTAACAACCGGTAGGAGAAATGTTTGAATGTCACATGCTAAGCAGGTGGGTTTTAAGTGAACTCTTGCAGCAGGGCAAAATTTTATGGCTCTGCTTACCATAAGCAAAGAATCGGCGCTTACGGAAGCAGGGAATTCCGCGCTTACGTCCAGCGTATTTCACGGGTTAGCAGGGAATTTGTGCTTGTGCGCTTGCGTAGTCCACGTTACTAGGCATTCTACGCTCACACAGCTAGCGCAGAAATTCGGCGCTTGCTCGGTAAGCAGAGAATGGTGATCGCAAGCGCAGAATTCGGCGGTAAGCAAAGCCATGAAATTGGGCCCAGATTTAGTGAGTTCGCATTCGCAATTTGTGTTTGAAGCCGGTTCCAGAGTTCCAGAGCTTTCTGTGCAAACGATCTCTGGCCGTATGTGGTCTATGTTCATGCTTCTCAGTAAATAATGAATATTTGATGTAATGTACCAATAAGCGCTTCATGGACTTAGGGCAGGAGCGGTTGGTATGTACTGTGACCAGTCAGGTGGCACGGAGTGATTAACAAATAAGAGCAGTGGTTTTGCTAATAAATATTGATATTAGGCTTTTGGTATGGAATGAAACTATGAACGAGAAGAAGTTCAAAACGACCCGCAATCGATCTCCACAAAACATTAGACAGTTTAAATGCCCTCCAATCCATGGCAGGACTTAGGCAGGAACGGTTAGTATGTTCTGTGACCAATATGGTGGATACAGGTTAAAATGTGGCATGGAGTGATTAACAAATGGTAAAGTAAGAGCAGTGGTTTTGCTAACAAGTGTTGATATTAGGCTTTTTGTATGGAATGAAACTAGAACGAGAAGAAGTTCAAACGACCCGCAATCGATCTCCACAAAACATTAGACAGTTTAAATGCCCTCCAATCCATGATAACATTCAAGTCCAACTTAGTCCTCAAAAACGAGCCACCCGGAGAAGGTGGTCATTCTGGTCAGTCCACTGTAGACCTCACTTCCTCTGTGGAGCTGCAGCCAAACTTGATCCCCTTGTGTCAGATTCAGAAGGATGCTGTTACTAGCAGCGTCGTAATAGTCATACCCAGCGTCCTCGTACAACGCAGTCATCAATATGCCGTTCTTCATCATCTTGATGTGCAGATTACGTGAGTTGGTCCATTTATTGGCGTGCACGATGAAGTAGTACGTCCCATTGACCTGGCAGGTGAATTTCCCCGTATCCGGATCAAACTCGTCCCCGTGGAGTGTGAAGACGTGGTCGAACTGGATGATAGCGTCTTCAGCTGGTGCAGTCATGGTGTTAGACGAGGCCACGGAGAAGGCTATTTTCCGTCGACCAGCTCTAGACAACATCTGTCGGGATGAGATCCCAGACCCGCTATCTCCCTTTTCTCCCTTTCCACCCGGTACTCCAGCTGCCCCACGCTGACCTCTGACTCCGGTTGTACCACCAATTCCAGCTGCTCCAGGTATACCTGCCTTTCCTGTTGGACCTTGTGGGCCTGCTGGGCCTGTTTGCCCTGCAGGGCCGTAAACACCCATTTCTCCGGGAGCTCCTTGATCCCCCTTAGGTCCAGGTCGACCTGTCAGTCCGTTGTTCCCGTTATTTCCATGGTTTCCTGCAAAAATTATAAAATACTTTCAATTAAAATAAAAAAAGTTTTTACAGACTTGTTTGAAATGATCAAGTACATGTAGATGCACAAGTAACACATTTTTCGTGTCAGATTTCATCAGCTTTGTTCACACCGTATCTAGAAAAAATTGAGTGAATCCGCACATTGGGGCTGAAAATAAGAGCAATTTTTGCACTTTAAGGCTTAAAATTGTACGAAGATCTCAACAAATACCCTGTTTTGTATCAATAACCATGTTGCAATAGTAGCATTAAACGGTACATGTCTGAATGTGTTAGTAATGGGTTTGTACACATTCAGTTTCAGGACATAAGCGGGAGCTTAAGAAGGGAGAGGTTGCCTATCTGGCGCCCTCAACGTACAACTGACCGTTTCCATTATTTTCAATTGCCAGGTAACAGACTATTTTACCCCCAAGCCTCTGTTTAAACACATTTATTTGAATGAAGTAAGCCCAAAATACCTGCACAATTAAAAGGTCTAGTACCCTGACCTATGCTAAGTGATTACCTGGCATCCCAGCAGGACCTTGTATACCCGGAAGTCCAGGGGGCCCATGAGGACCTGGCTCCCCACGAAGCATGTACTGACACATTGACGGAGGTACTTGAGATTCCTGCCCCTTCGGGGACTCCCGGGAAGCGACGGAGCTCTGCGAGGCACAATGGAGGAGAGGCACATGTAGAAGAAGTAAATTGAGGATCGCCAAAGTGGCTTGCTGCTGGGTTGAAACCAGACGCATTGTGGCACGGGGGTTAAAAACACTGGAAAATCAAACACAAAAAGATAGAATCAGCCTTTAAAGATATTCTGTGTTTCCAGCCATGTGGAAAGGCTGTGTTCTGTTGAACGATCTGCTGTCGTTAATCCAGTTTTGATCATCTGCCAGGCCTAATCCCTGGCCAATCAGCAGTGAAGTTTATTTGTTTCTGACCTGGCCTCACAAAGTCTTTGATGATTGGTGTAACTTGACTGCCACCAACATACAGTGTACGGACTAGTTAGCTCAGTCAGTAGAGAACTAGCACAGTATTCGAGAGGTCATGGGTTCGAGTCCTGCATCAGCAAATTTGTCCTTTGTCACTATCCGTTTATATTTGTCTATGCCTCTGATGAAGGCCCGGATTGGATCGAACATTAAGGCCACCCTCCCATCTTAATTTATTTCAAACATACTTCCTCTATTGAACATGTATATTCATGTAGCCCCTCGCGAAGAATTTTATTGTAATGGCATTTACCCAAAGTAACCGCAAAGTAAGTTAGAAAATGCAAACCTGTTTTGGTGCAGTAAGCTCACAGTGGGTGTTTTTACATGAATGGTTGAAGGTTAACATAGTTGTGGTTGGGATACCTGCAGAGTTTGATTCAATTGGGGAATAGTTTAAATTCCCTCCACCCTCCCCAATAATGTGCGAGTTAGATTTGAATGAAGTCCCAGTACTATGTGACTGATCAAGGCACTACACCAGATGTTTGTTACATGTATAGACTCCTTACATTGGCCGCCATTGCTGAGGTCAAACAATGCAATTTGCATGTGAAGGTGCCAAACACAACTCTCAACCAATTGGAAGACCTGATGTTCTGAGGAGAAAAATAATTCACCACTCAACTCAAAACCACCCCCTTTTTCAGTATGCTATTATTGTCACTACTGGAGGGATGATTTCATACCAAATTCACTACTCCCCAATAACTCATGTCAACAGGTGCCCCATATATGCCCACTTTGTCATTTCAAGGTTCGCTCCGATATTTTAGTAAACTCACCACACACATTCTCTAAGGCCATGACCTCAAGGTCCCCAAGTACTGACCATTACTCCCCCTGTTGACCACTACATGTACATCATGAAATGATGTCACTAATCTTATGTTGTTTCTCTTTTTAACATCATTTCTAAATCAAGACTTACACCACCACCGAAAACCCTTTTTAAAATGCTCCCAAAAGTTTCCTTCAACATTATTATTTTGGATTGTTCATTTGACTTGCTGTCTTGCCTAAGTGGCGCCATCCGAAACTGCCTCTCATTTACTAGGTAGATTTAGTTTGCACTTGTAACTTCCAGTCAACTTTAATAAATATAAATAAGTTTTGAAATACGCTTGGTGTACACTATCAAACAAACCTTTGTCATATTGGGTTGTGCTGCATTTGGACTGAAAATAGCATCCAGCAACAATGTTACTATGGAGGAAACTGGGCTCGATTTCACAAAGCACTAAGATTCATCTTAAGGATAAGTTGTCAGTTTTACCATAGTGATTTGTATTGTGACATCACACTTTACTCAACAACTACAATTGATTTGCAGTTAAGATCAATCTTAGCTCTTTGTGAAATTGGCCCCAGGGTCCCTCTATGTTGCATCTCTCTCAATATGTTTACTTGGACTTGTTGACTGTCACACTGTCAACTCACATACTTCTGTCAATACCCGCCACATAGACACACTCACTTTCAATCATATCTATGCGAGGACGCAAAGCCTTAGAACACATCTATTCATTCTTTTCCTCGTATTTGGAGTAGTCTGCCTACAAATGTTAAGAACGCCCTAATTCTAGATTCATTTAAATGTTTTAATAAGTACTTGTGTAACCATTTCAATGATATTTAGATGTACTTTATTTGCTAATTTTGCCTTTACAACTGATCTGCTGATTTGTTGTTTTTGTATACCTACTTGCTAGAGGTTTACATTGCTTCATTGATTGTCTGTTAGTGTCATTTATTTGGTTGTTTGTTCAATCCCTATATTGTTGTCAGTGCCTGTTATCACTTTTTGCCTGTTTAATTAACTGTGCCATTGATTGTTTTCCAGTTGTTATATGTCTGTCTGTCTGTGTGACTGCTTGTCTGGATGTGTTTTTGCTCCTACAATCTGTTTGTTTTATATGGTTGGCTCAGTGTTGCAAGCATGATCATGTTTGTATAGCTCACACATTATTGTTGCAATTTATTTATTTGTTTATTTTATTTTTAGTTTGTTATTATTATTTTATTTATTTCTTTTGTCTATCTATATTTGTTTACTTAATATTTTCCATCCCCCCAACTCAAATCTTCGTTTTTCACAGTGTTGTTTGTTTGATGTGTTAACTGAGTTATTGTCTGTCTGAATGTTAAATAGACTGATTGACTTGTCAAGGTAATGTTTATTCTTACATATATTATATATATATTTATTAGCCTTTTAGTTTTTGCAGATTTTTAGTTTTTATTCAATAAGTGTTCCATCTTATTCTTAAGATTGGATTAATAGGCTCTCGAGTCATAGTGATTAGGTTCGCTTTTATTAATCCTGGCCATCTTAGAATGATTTGTTTGTTTTGGGATGTTTCTGTCTGGCCTTTACGAATAATGTTCCCTTTAACCATTAGCTCGAGCATGCTCAATTGCTGCTTTATTATAATGTTACTTGGACTTTTTAATCTTTAAATCCATTCATTAATTTCAGTCTGTACATTTAGACATCCTAATACTGATCCTATTCTACATTGAATTATCCGTTCACTCTCATGTATGTCTGTTTGATTGTTGCATATTATTTGGCCGAATAAATAATAATAATAATAATAATAACACAACTGTGCTCTGAACCCTTAATGCTAGCCTGTCGTACATTGTCAAGTAAAAATGGCCGTGGGCTAGCAAATACCACTTCTCAACATGCCCTGTGGGCTGCAAAAAAATACCCAGCCTACTTTTTAATAATGGTCCTATTTCTTCACATACATTTGTATAAAATATCTGCATTTAATTTCATTTGACCAATAAGCTTGTTGTGATTTCTATCATTAATACATCTGAAAGATGTATTTTGAAAATACATGTTTGAAGTTTGGGCTTATAAAACTTCCTTGGGGCAAGTAAGCTGCACAGTTTACTAGCCCGGTGGGATACTGCGCAAGGCCTGTTCCATATGTTAAAAAAATAAAAACTTCATATTGAAAAATTGAGTGGGATAAACACTTCCCAACACTGAACTCAAAACCACCCCCTTTAACTAGACACTTGTCTTGTCGGGGTCATAGGTTATGTCAAACAGAGTTCTGTAAAAATGTGACAAGCAGGGGTTTATGTCAACACATGTCCCTGACATAAATACCCAGCTGACTTCATAACAAGCCTAACAGGTACCAAGTTAATCCCACCGTCTGCAAATCAATCTCAATTAAACACTGAATTATTTCATTTGTACAGCTCTTACTCAGACGAAATTGTGAAGCTGAGTTTTGGTGTTGGTGCTATTTTTTCTTCAGAGTTAGAATTTACACTTTCAAAAAGAAATCCTAAATCTTTAGTTTCTTTTGGCCTATGTATAGGAATTTTTTTATTTTTATCAAACTGGTACTTCCAGTGGTACAATTGTTAAACTTTTTGTTCCTCCCATGGTACATGTATTCTAAATCTGGCTTAATTGTCAGTCTTAAAGTCAAGAATTTAATGGTATTTTTTATATTTTGAAGCATATTGTCCAGAAGAGAGCTACTTTTTAAAGAAATCTTCTGTACTTTTGTCATCTTAGTCAGGGATTTAATTTAAAATAATATTGCAAAGTGCAAAGTCATAGCGAAGGAGGATTTTGTAAAAGTATTACTCGGAGAACCCAACACATCCACTTACCAAATTTACTAAGGTTTTGTTTTACCACTTCATGTCTTTATCTGCAAATTTATTTTGACAAACTTACTGTGGATGTTTTTTAATGCCGCAAACAACTTCGGATTTTCCTCAATTTTTTGCTGACAGCCGGACGGCAGACTTTTTTATCCAACCAAACTTTCCAGTGTGTAGCGTGTTGAGGCACCTACTGTGAAACTCTTCACTTCAGCTGTTAAAAGCGACAACAGGTTCTGGAAAACATGTCTCATAAAGTCCCCTTTTGGGGGGGGGGGTGGTTATTTTGTAACCCCATGTTCCAGACCGTTGTTCTGTTGTTGTACAAATACGAGAATGGACAGGTTGCCACCATTGTTTGTCATTGTACTCCGCTCAATGGGAGGTAAGTCCGAGCGTTCCAAGATTCCAGTATATACATTTGTACCATGGCAGATTTTCGGCTGTGGCTCACAGGTTCTGCGAATCACAGTGAGTGTCTACTCAACACCCAATCCCGGAACTAGTTAAATGAGAACCTTTGTCTTTTCTTTGTCAAGTTACATTGTGGTAATGATATTTTAAAAGGAAAATAATTACTCAAGAAGCTCCAGAAGTTTCAAAAAATAATACTTCGGGTAGGCACAGAAAGTTTTTTTATATACCGACGTTAAGTGGTTAAAAAACTGATTCAAATATTATTCACCAACTTAGGTTTTTTATTAAATGAGTTTTGTGAAGGAGTTAGTTGTAAAACTTACCAAGAACAGCAACCTTCGTCTTCAATCAACCAGTCTTGATAAAACACTTCTTCTTAAGAAAGTTCCCCCAAAGTTCAGCCTCTGTTGTCAATGGAGATGTTATGCTCCATAGGGGCGCTGGTAGGTCTTATATACCCCTGGAGTCCACCAACCAGAACACCAGTAAATCACTAGATTTTGCACCATGGCAGTAATTGGATGATGACAGATTAAAGATGACAGAGGATAAATCTACTCCTGCTTTTCCCAATTATATCATTCCTGCCAAGAAAATAAAAGCTCCTTCTTTTCATGGTTGGCATTAAAGGGGTGGGTATACTATCACAGTTTGATTGTCCATCAAAACATTAAATCATTAAAACTTTTCTGTATCTAGGTTACTGCCGTTTTGGTTCTAACTTGAATTTTGTCTTTCAACGGAACACTGTAAGTCCGTGGCATAGAATTCTCCCAGAGCATCAAATCTCAATGATATAAACATTTTCTGGTTTTCAAAACAACATGAATTTCTGAACAAATTATGTAAAAGCAAATGTGTGTTCATGGGAACACACTTCCCTTCCTCACCCCCTGAAAAGTTTGTGAGACCCTATTGTCCCACCCCCCCTCCTTTGAAAATGAGCCTCTTGTAATAGCCAACCAAATTCACTCATTAATCATTGTGTTGGATTTTCCTTTCTAGGAGATAACAGAGTTCTCTTTAAACACCTCTGGGAAGCTCCACCCATTCTCATGGGATTCCTCGTTAATCCATATTCTGATAAATAGTTGGATGGCTTTACCATTGCCTCAGGAATGCCACATGTCAGGTCTTTTTCCCTTAAATATATTTGATCAAAACACTTGGTAATAAAACACGTCCCCAGGATCAAAACAACTTTTTTACAACCTTGCTATGTGAATGGCCTCCAAACAATGGCTTCCAAAAGTTTCTTGACAGATTGTTTTTTCTGTGATTTCCGATACCATAACTTTGAAAGTAGTCTCATCTTGATTTCAAGTATCTTTTTTAGTTTACAAGTTCACTTTCCAATCATCTGGAGAACTGGAGAAATACTTGAATTTATACAATTTGTTTGTACATTGCAACATCAGTAAATTTTCACTCAGTAGTTGTATAAAAAACAAACATATAATTTGTGTAGTGAATTATGTTATAAATAAATATATAAAACATATACTTGTAAATTTGTCAAAACCCGAAATGGCAATAAACCGCAAACCCTGAAAACAATTATTTCAACCACATTTGTTTTCTTCTTTTAGAAACAACTAAACTTCTCCAGGGGACCAAATATCCTATTAAGGTGTAACAAATAAACTTGTGCCCATTGCCAAGATTTTCACTTGACCTTTGGAAATCTAACGCTGGTCTTGGCCTTCATAGTTCACTTTTAAATTTAGAGTCAAGGGAATTTCCAAGAAGGACGTCAATTGGTGATAATGGAAAGAAAAATACAGGGCTGTTATATAGCCTAGATTCACATCATGATAAACATATCCGGGCCAGGCGTAGGTACAAGCTATGATCACCCCCACCCCCCCCCCCCCCCCCCCAATCTTGACATAGAAGTTTTAAAGGTAATGTAGGGTAATCATACTTTGGTAGAAATTGTGTAATTTGTATCTGAAAGCTTACTTGCTGTAAAGTTGGTAATTGGGATTTGGTAGTAAGCATCCTGCAAAAATATTTCATCTGAAATGCCCCCGTTGATTAGAAGTCAATAAAATCATTTGAATCTGAGAAACGATTCATGCATGAGTTATTCCTCGGATTTCCGAAGGTTGGTGTCCGTTCGGGGATGCTGTGGCCAGAGATGCGGTTGGTACATGCTGTCCATGTTCATGTGAAAAAAAACTGTGACAGTTTTTTGCCGTTTCCTCAACAAGTAAAACTGTATTAAAGGCACTGCACATGTTTGGTAACTGTCAAAGACCAGTATTCTCACTTGGTGTATCCCAACATATGCATAAAGTAATAAACCTGTGAAAATTTGGGCTCAATTGGTCATCGAAGTTGCAAGAAAATAATAAAAGAAAAAACACCAAATTTGTGTGCTTCAGGCCTGAAGTCTTTTTCAGATTCAAATATTTTAGTGAGAAATTACCTTACTTCAGAGGGAGTCATTTCTCAAAATGTGTTATACTATCAACAGCTCTCCGTTGCTCGTTACCAAGTAAGTTTTTATGCTAATATATATTTTGAGTAATTACCAAACGTGTCCAGTGCCTTTAAGCAGAAACTTTCACAGGTGACTTCTATTGTATCTTTCTTGATAACTTTGCCATTGAATCAGCATTATGTTGGCAAAAACCCAACGATGACCCTACCTTAAAGTCAATGTTCAAAAACAGATGAGGTCCATTCTAACCATAGCAATAGACCATGTGACCTGTGACATCACATGTTTACAAAAGAGCCACAGAGCCTGGACTTCCTGCAGGCACAGTTTGTACGCAGCTCAATGGAAGAATACAATAAATCGTATGTTTTAGGGAGATTGCACTGTCTGATTTTTCTCAACTTTTGATATGAAGAAAGGGGGGACATCTTAAAAGCTGTACAGCTGTTGCTTTTGTAACTCTTGAATTTATGTGAAAATTATGACACAAAATGTAAATTTTCCCATATGGCCTGTGTAGTATCTTGCCTGTCAGGAAATGCATTAGAATGTACAAGGTCACTATTCTGTAAACAAAGGTAACATGGTCATAGAACATGGAGAAAAACATGTGTACATTTATCAGTGCGTATCTGTTTTGAGTCAGTTCGCGCATGCTGCCATTTCATCTGTACAGCAAATTTTGGCTGATCTGGTTAATTTTGCCATCCAGGCATGTCAAGTTTAGTATTTTCCGAAGTTGATTTCTGTGATTCTATCACGCCATCTTGTCCGGTGTCCTGTTTATTTCTGATTTGCGTACTGTGTTGATGATTAGTATGATATGAGAGCGACCAACCTACTTTACAAGTAGCAATTTGTGTTAGCTTTCCTACTAAACATTTGGCAAACCCAGCACAATAAATATGATGTTTTTTAATGGTCACATTGAATAGGTCAGATGCAAAACAATATAGAATGTATCAATTGTGTTTTTGTTCTTTCATGATCACAAGTCTGATGAGTATCCTCAAAGTTAAAACTTACTCAGAAAAGAAACTTTCCCAAAATGAGCTGAACTAAGCGTCCTTTGTATTCACAATTTGTTTGGCTAATTCGAGTACAATCTGTAACCAAATGCTTGACCATCTCTTTAAAGGCATGGTGTAGTTACTTTTAGTAACAACTCCAAAAAAATGACCATAAAAACTTACTTGGTGAATAGCAATGGAGAGCTGTTGATATTAAAACATTGTTAGAAACAACCTCCTTTGAAGTAATGTTATTTTAGAGAAACCGTTAAATTTTTTGCCCCAAAATTTGAATCCTGAGAAAGCTGCATGCCTGAAGCCTTTCTCTGGCATCTGAAAGCACACAATTCTATGCAACAATGATGTTTTTTTCTTTCATTTTTTTCTTGCAACATCGATTATCAATTGTACCTAAATTTCTACAGGTTTGTTATTTTACACCAAGTGAGGATACTGGTCTTTGACAGTTACCTAAAGTATACCATCCCTTTAAAAGGGTCTCATAATTGATTGCCACCTGTGGTCCCCCTGTTATGAAGGGGGTGCCATTGTATGATAATGTCCCTACCCTACAGGTGTGTACACATTTTAGAAGGACATTGTCCATGATTGGTGTCTTGAATATTGGTTCATCACAACATGAGTTGTTATGACCATATTTTGGCCAGCAATTGTTTTCAATTTTGCAGGAAAAGGCAAGCCGAGTAACTGGTCTGGTTTGGATGGATTTTGTACTGCAAAACCAAACAAACCATACTGTTACTAAGCAGGGCTAGAATTTTTTTGGGAAACCCACAAGACCACAGGGTTTGTTAAATTATAATTTTTACTGTATCGGAATTTTGTTTACAAGACAAGAATCAAAATGAGAACAGACCAGATTGAAGATGAGAACACAGTTTTATCATAATAGCTTTTTCATTTGAACAAACACTTAGAGAAGATTTACCTTTTTTGTTCAATGGGTAAGTAAACTTTGATACTGAGCAGAATTAAAAGATATTTACCAGACTCGAACATAATAAAAAAAAGGATACTGAATTGAAAAGCTTAACAATGGTTGTGAGTTTACTGGCCTGACACTAAAACCACTAGCCTGGGGCCTGTAAGTCCAATGTAAGTTTCGAGCCTGCTAAGGAAATCAGAGTGGTTGGTGTCAGGTCTTAAACAGAATTTTGGGACCAGCAGGGTTGTGTGTTATCACACGGCCACGACCCTGCAAGGTGTCAAGCAGCTGCTTAAGACCAAGTCACTACTCTTTAATTCATATTCATAAATCCCCTTTTTGTTAAAAAGCATAATAAAGTCCTAGAAAAATCTGTAAAACTTGACTTTTCAATTCCTGTCCTGTCCTTGGGCTTCAGTTCGCGAAGGGTCAAATTGTATGCGATTGTTGTACATGTACATACCTAGCTGGACATACTAATGGATTTTACATTGAGTACCAGTACCTTTTGATTGCATTACGCATTGTTAGCGCCTTTGTTTGCTTGCGCGCCAACACGCGTATGGCTATCAGGGTCGCTTGCACGTTAGCCAACCGGTATTAAACAGCTCCAGCTATGTCACTTATCGTGGAAGAGTAGGGGTTAACCCCGTTGTTTCTGGTTCACATAGCAAGCACCCTCGTTTACAGGCTACCTCAGGCTTGCAAGCTACAGTGATTAAGTTCACTTATGAGGCATCCTTGGTTTCATTACCAGAAATATAAAATAACAATAATAACAATTAATCATAATAATAATCATCTTGTCTTCCCCTACCAATATAATGCCTTTAAAGGTTGGCTCCAATTGAACTCTAGCCTAACTTCAGAACCTTGAAATTTTTGATTGAATTATCACTGCACGCAACACATCCAAGAAATTTATAAGAAAGTAGATTCACTTCTGAAAATCTTGTGTGCAAAGTCTTAAGGGGTATTTTAAGTACAGCGACAAAAGAAAAAACTAAAGGAATCTCAACAGGAGTTTTTTGAGAATGTGTGGGCTTTTGTAATTTGGAAGCATTTTGAAACTTGATCCATCTTTGCCTTTATATTATTTTCTTAATTTGCAGCAAGTAACAACAATGTCAATTTTGTTGTTAATTCTTTTTTGAGAAACAGTTAAGGTTCTAGGTCAGTGAGATTTTTTCCTGGTTTTGTGAGTGTGAAACCAGGCTCTCTGCTTGTTCTCACCCATACATTCTAGCTTTGCCGAGATGTAGAACAAAGAGCCATTCCAACAGCTTTATTCCATGAACTGCATCTCTTTGGAACTCCTAGCTGGGAGCATTGTTTCCCTCCATCCTAAAATCTAAGTTGTTTTAAATAATAGGAATATCAATTCCTACCTTCAACTCCCCTGAGTTAAGCTGTTTTCATCTCAAATATTGTCTTCTTATATCCCCTTACCAAGAGTGGCTTTTAGCCTTATTTGGGACAAACCTGCATAAGAAGAAAACAAAACAAAAAATTAAAATATTTGTATACATATAGGCCTATATCTCAACTGTATTTTCTCTGAAATCAATGTTTTAAAATTCTGCAATATTTTTGTAGCACACCATTAATTGCAGCAATAGACTGTGCAAGTCTCGCGCGTATCCGAACGAGAAAACACGTCAAACGAAGAACATTTTTATTTCTGAAATTAAATCTTTGTTTTAAATTATATCTCATGACAAAATCTGAACAACAAAAATAAATCATTACAATTTTATGAAAAGTTTTAGCTTTTGAAAAAAAGTCACAATAGTGTGTATATTATTATTGAACAAAAATTAAAACTCTGGGACAAGGATGCCTATTTCATGTTAACTTTTTAGAAACCCCTTACGCGGATTCGTGAAGGTCAAACGGGTCTTAAATGGACCCGTATCGCAGTTTAAAGAGGATGCTGACGCCTGAACAACCATAGACTGCAATGAAAAGGGTTTGCTTTGCAATTACAGCATCTGGCGATTATAATTGCGCATTCAAAACAAGCGTTTACGTAAGTTTTATGATCGGAGGCGAGCACAAAATTCATAATTTTTTGCAATAACCGGAAGCTGAGGTCAAGTTTAATTCTTGGGTTTTCTTCGTTATATTGTTCAATTGGTTTTACTTCCATATTATAATTTTGTTATCACTTAGTATTACATTCCCAACAACATGTATACTTTTCTAGGTCATAACCTACGTTTAACTAAAATAATTGACGAAACAAAATCTCGCCCACGTAAAACTCCATATGGTTGGGACCACTATGGTCCCGGAAGTTCGAATGCGCGCGAGACTTGCACAGTATGATTATTGTTTTAATGAAATATTGTTGAGTTGATATTTAGTTTTGAATATTCTATAACCCCACTAATAATGAAGTCCGCATTTCACATTCTCAGTTTCGATTTTTGTAAACAATGCCGATTGATTTCAGTCTCTCTCTTTCCCTCTCGCTATAGACTTGATGACAAGTCGTCAGTCAGTGTCTATTTGTCTGTCAGCGCTGCCTATCACAAACACACATCCTGCCGTTCATGCAACAGTCACAGTGCGATTATATATTCATGAAACGGTAGCGCGTGGCAAGGTCTGTCAGCTCTAACGACTTGAGTAGCTTGTTCCCAGCCGAATATTCATATATGGTAAATTATACATTGCATATATGCAAAAGTTGCCATAGAGAGGGCCAATGGTAGCTCGTCTGACAAAATTGGAAGAATTCATTATAAACATGGGAATGTATCTTTTCTTGTTTTGTTTTTTTTTGTTTTTTTTGAATGACAGTTTATTTGCCAACATCAATGTGAAAAGCAGAATATAACAATTTCTTAATTTTCTTTTAAGATAAATTTCACCAATGCATTATCATAAAATGTTACTATCGATAATAAACCCCCCTATCAAAGAATGAAGTGTGCGCCTGGTACACACACGGCGGCCAAACTCTGTGATGCCATACGCTCCGCAAGACACCATACGCTGCAAGATGTAGGATAAATATTCATGTCTTCACGATTCTTAACCAATCAAACTGCTCCGTCCAATTTTGGTAGCAAGTCCAATTGCATACATGTACAAAGCTGGGTACAAGTTATTCAAGACGGTAATTGCGACTGACTCACACATAATTGGGATCGAGGATGTGTGTACCGTCCCCGCAACTAGACCGCACAACAATTACCGACTTGATTTCAAGACTACTCTCGCTATTGATTTTCTTCCCAGGTGAACCATGATTTACACCAACGATACCAGAAGAAAAAGGTTGACCTTGGTCTCCATGACAACACCTCATTGATGTTAGTGAAAGAGTCCATCACTGAGTACATCGTCAAGAGGTAAGCTGAAAGGGATCTCAGAAATGGATTGCTTCGTCCACCCAGAATTGTTAATTCAGTTTGTTCGCTATTCCTGATTAAATTTTTAATGCAGGGGTAAATAAAGTGTTTCCTACTGTTGATAAAAGCATGCGAGTCTGTCATTTATTTTGACCTTCAAGTGGAAATATTTATTTTAAAAAACAAAAAAAACATGAATTATCCAGCAGTGTTCAATAAATAGGAATTTTTTATACATTATGTGGAGATTATACATTTTATCAAAGTAAAACTAAGGTGATGTTGCTTTCATTTGACTTGTGTTTAATCAGTGATTTCATTTTTATTAATAAATTACTGTTTTTTTCCTGAAGACGGTCTGAGCATACTCTTCAAAACAAATCACGGATTTCTTTCAGAAGATTATTACCAGGGTTGTCCAGAAGCGCCAGCTGCCTGCGATTTCGCCGACTACTCGGTCCTTTGCTGCCGGCTATTTATTTTTATTTTATTTATTTTTTCTCCCCATTGCTTCCCCAAATTTTTGGGTTCCCCCAGTTTCCCCCTCCCTCCAATTTTCACCGAGCTTAAAAACTGTCAATGACTGAAAACAAAAACTAAATCTACCATACAATTCAATTTCCATTCCAGTTGAGCAGTGAGCATGTAATAAAAAAAGCAAAAGCATTCCAAGGAAATTATGTTTTTTATTGGGAACAATTTTCAAGTGTCCAACAACCCTTCCCTACTGACATGGAAAACATAGAAATACTTGAATGAAATAAAAATGGTAGGTTCAGGAGTCAATGTAACAAAAAATGTGATGATTTAAAGAAAAAATTGATTCAATGAATTAAGCCAGAAATTGCTCAGATTGCTAACTGCACGAAAATGAATGACGTAACAATGCAAAACCATTGTGAACGTGCAAGATGGCCACCGTATTTTCTTGCTAACCTGTGAAATACGCTTACGCTTAAGCAAATTTTTCTGCTACAGTTAGCATGAAAATTTGCTTACCGTTAAGCAGCGCTATGAAATTGGGCCCAGGTCACAACACTAATGTCCTTGAGCAAAACACTTAACCATAAATTTCTTCTCTTAACCCAGGTGTATAAATGAAGGATGACAATTGACTGTCCAAGCCTCACACAAATTTGAATTTGGGCTCCAGTAAATTTTGCAGTTTCGTACAAGGGAACCCGAGGTTCCAAAATTGTTTCAATTTGAACGAGACTTGCATGGTCTATTAACTACTGAAGGCTTTTTTGAATTACCATAATCTAGAACTTTGATCAAGGGAACAACAAAGCTAAAAAATAAAGAGAAACTCACATTTTTACAACAATTCCCTCTCTTTTTTTCTTCTAGATTTGCAAAGCTTGAAGCTTCCTTCGAGGCAAGTCAAGAAAGTAGTCAGACGACAGAAACCAGCGATCCTGATGGGATAGACCACGGCTCAAGAGTATCGCAGATTAAAAAGCAATCTTACACCACGGTTGCAAAGGTTCGCTTAAAAGCAAAGTATACCTTTGGTTTTTGGAACTGTTCAGTTGTTTTAATCCTATACATGAAGATACATACAATAAAACTTACTGGTGAAAATTTCATTTCAAAAGGTGGTAGCGTTTTTGAGATATTGCCGAAAATCTAAAGTGGTTATGTCCAAGGTGGAAGAATAATTCGTAATTGAAATACACAATCCGAGAGACATTGCATTCAGAAACACTTCTCAGATTGAAATGGTTTTGAATCACTTTCTCTAAAACCACATTCCTTTGAAGGGAATTTTTTCTCAAAATGTTATACATTATTAACAGCTGCAGTGGTTCTTACCAAGCAATAATAGGGAGGTTTCGCACGCGAACGGATACGCATACGCATACGTTTATCTATCCGTAACCGTTGGCAGCCTTTCTGTTGTTTTGCAATCCCAGCGTTTTGGTGGCACTGTTCGCTGTTCCAGCACAGCACTTGGTGGCGCTGTTCAACATGGCATCCTCCATAGACGAGCTTATGTTCATAGCTTTAGAGGAAAATGACGAAGAAACAGTGCATTTTTTCGTATTTCAAAGTCTTTAGAAATCAACAAAATGACACGTACATGTTCAGTGATTCATTTATTTTGATACTATTCATACATATTTGGAAACAAATACAGGAGAATTACTAGAAGTTCGAGTTTTCCTACGTGTTTTTTACTTACGTGTAGCAAGCGGGATATCAGTGTCGTCTGCACGTATAGCGGATAGCGAGTAGCGTATGACGTCATAATGATGACGTATCCGTCGCATTAACCGTATCCGTTCGTATGCGAAACCTCCCTAATGTTATACATTATTAACAGCTGCAGTGGTTCTTACCAAGCAATAATGTTATACATTATTAACAGCTGCAGTGGTTCTTACCAAGCAAGTTTTGACTGGTCATTAATTTTTGGAGTAACTACCAAAGGTATACCCTCCTTTTAATAGACCGATCCATTAAGCCACGCCCATTTCTCATTGACCAATCACAACCGCGAAATCTGATCACCATTTGAGCCGTTTGGTGATCTTTGCACTAATGGTGATCGGGTTTCGCGGCTGTGATTGGTCAACTCGTAAGGAGGCGGGGCTTAATGGATCGGTCTATTCACCGTTCAGTGTAAACCAGCAGATGATGTCATCTTAAAACTTTTCTGTGTGAAGTTCTTTGGAAATCCTCTGCGGGGTTTGGCTTAAACTTTTTCAGTGACTAGCCAACAGGACCAGTGAGCTTGTCATTTCACTGGTCTGTCTGCTTTTGCACTTATCAATAATTCATATTAAATAGGGATGCTTTTCAACACTGAACTACCCAGCCTGACCACTTCTGACTGATCACAGGTTTTTTTTTAGCTTGCATATGAGTTAAGGGAGACACTGCTAATTCGTTTCATTTTGTCCTATATCCAGGCATCAAAATCAAGACGACATCGCCAACAGGCTGCTGAAGCACCCGCTAAAGAGACTCCTACTAAATCTAAGTCCAAAATGAGTAAGCCTAAGCGTGGCGGCCTGCGTAAATACACAGTTACGAACACAGCCATTGAGCTCGCTGAAGACTCATCAGACAGCTCATTGAGTCCAAGTAGCAGCAAGAAACACAAAGCCCCACCTAAAGTAGTTAAAGCGCCCTCTGTGTTGCAAAAGAGAAAGCCAGACTACTCCATTTCAGATGATGAAGAAATAGCGTCTGAACAGGAAGCTGTGCAACAAGATTTTTACTTTTTTTTACCAAGTACCTCACAGGAACATGACCTAGTAGCCAGAGCAGTGAAGATAACTGAAGCTCAGCAAGAGGGATCCATGTCGGTAAATTCTGATGATGACACTGAGGCAAATGGAACACAAGGTGGGACTGAGACTCTCTCCAGCTCAAACAAAAAGGAACAATCATTGTCACCAACCCCCAAGAAGGGTACCACTAAGAACTCTAAGAGCTCCGAGCCTGCAAAAGTTTCAAACCTTAGAAGTGGCAGGTTAAGAAAGGACTCTGCATCAGTGAGTCCAACGAAAACTACAACAGTAGTAGCCCAAGAGGAGTCTGAAAAGAGCAAAACAGTAGAGTCAAAACGAGGACGACCAAGTCGGCGTCAAACCAGAAATTCATCCCTGGAAGTCACTCCCACAGAAACTAAGGACGATAAGAAAGAAAGATCAAAACGAGGACAACCAAGCCAGCGTCAAACCAGAAACTCATTCACGGAAATCACTCCCACAAAAACTAAGGACGTTATCACAGAAAGATCAAAACGGGGTAGGCCAAGAAAAGAAACTGTAGCAGCTCCTCTCGAGAGTAGCAGACCTCCCGAAGACACCCCAAGTAAGAAACAAAAAACCTCTGACAAAGACAACACCAGAGAAAGTGAAAGTTCAAAAGTATTAGAGGGTCGTGATGTTGCAGTGCGAGGGCGTAAGACAAACGTGAAAGTTCGTGGAGGTAAAACAGGAGTCAGAACAAGGGGCTCTAAGAGGAGATAAATCATGATTGCTATCAAATGATGAGGGATGATGATTTTGCCAAAGGTTATCACCTTTGACCCTGTGACCTCTCTATAACTTGACTTGTCACTTGATGAGTGTGCCACAGTGTACCTTTGGGGTCACATAAAACATATTTTTGAAGATAAGTACATTTAAAGTGTTGTTATTGTTTCCCCAAAAAGGGGGAACCAAACTTTATTTAAAAAGTTAACAAATAATAAAAAATAATCAGACAAAAAAATTAGACAGTTAAAATTGTCAATTAATACCATTACCACTTCTGTGTTGTTTTTTTACAGTTCCAAGTTTAAAATTTCACAAAGACTCACAAAAAAACATTTAGTTGATAAAAATAAAATTAGCAGTACTGTTTTTTCCTAAAAAAGGGATATTATTGACAATCAACTCATCGTGGAAATTTTAAAAACTTAAATATTTGTATTTTTTTTGACAGAAAAGAGCATAACTGTCAACTGATACTGTAGTCAGATACTGTTATCCCCTTTTTTTCTAAGTGAGAAAATAGAATTATGTATTACAAACTGCTTACCAACCAAAAGGACTTATTGTATAAATGCAAACAAAAATATCTAGTGCCTGACGTTTTGACCTGAGCAGCGTCTTTCTCAAAGGCTAAAATGACGACACAACACACATAAACAGTTTACTGCTGTAACAAAAGCCTTCAAGAAAGACTCTGGTGGGGTAGAAACATCAGGCCTCCAACTATTATTCTTTATTGTATAGATTTTTTTTTCAAAGGTCTATTTTCTGAATTTTTTGGAATTTGTTTCCGGAAACGGTGGATCCCTTGTTTTGTTATATCCTGTGTTTCCTTTTATGCCAACAACAACAAAAAGTTAATAATAACAGTGGACATTTATATAGCACTGGTACCACATTCAATAGTGCATGAACATTACTTGGTCACTGTGCCATTTAAAACCATCTCAGCTCCCTGGGGAGTATACAGCCTGTGCTGCCAAGTATGTACCACACCAAGCTAATTCAATCACATGAACCATCTCTGCCCTCATAGGTACCCATTTACTCCTGGGTGAAGAGAAGCAATTATAGTTAAAGGCAGGGTGTACTATTGGTTGTTATTCCACACGTTAATGAACGTAAAAACTTACTTGGTAAAATAGCCCCTAGAGAGTTAATGATATTATAAAAAATTGTTTAAAAGACCCCTTTGAAGTAAAGTAGTTCAAGAGAAAGAGGTAAATTTTCACCCACAAATTGGATCTGAGAAAGGCTTCAGGCATGAAGCCCTTTTCAGGCATCTCAAAGCACACAATTCTATGCAACAAGGGTGTTTTTTGTTCATAGTATTTTCTAATGCAACTTCGATGATCATTTAATTGAGCCAAAACTTTCACAGATTTGTTATTTTATGCATATGTTGGGATACACCAAGTGAGGATAGGCCCTGCTGTTCTTTGACAATTACCAAAAGTATAACCTTGCATTAAAGTGTCTTAAAGGCCCTGTACACTATTGGTAAAATCGAAAAACACAAATGTTCACAGATTCACACATAACTTACATGATTTAAAGTAAGTAATGGTAGAAAGGGTTCCTTAAAATATTTCTGCCTAAAATGCTATCGTTTCTGAGAAATGAGTAAAACAATAGTTTTTATCGCGCGCGATAATAAACTCGATGTTTGAAAAACAGAAAACACATAAGGTCTCTTTTCACTATTTTCTCGTGACCTCGATGACCAATTGAGCTCAAATTTTCACAGGTTTGTTATTTCATGTATGTGGTTGATTACACAAAACATGAACACTGTCTGTGATTATTTTGTCAGCTCTGCCAATCCTGTATAATACCTTTAATACTCAAAGACCGTGACTGGTATTTGAACCCCCCCCCCCCCACCACCCCCCCCCCCCCCCCACTCAATGATATAGCCATTGAGTCTGGTGCACTAAAACAATAGGTATTTGTTATCAAGAAGAAAGCAACTTCTAAAGAAATCAATTACTTTTAAATTATGTTTTAATACCATACAAGATAATAAATTGATTAAGTAAAAAAAGGACCAATGCTGTGAAGAACATGTTTCATTTTTTTGTCTTTCACATTTAATTTTTTCTCTAGTATGCCAACAAATAATACTTATAACAAAGAGGAACAACATTATCTAAAGAAATCCACTTTAATGACTCCAATTCAGCTGTTAATACTTTGAGCTGTCTCAAATGATCGATCTTTTTATTTTTAATCACTATAGGTTACCCCCCCCCCCCCCCCCTAATTAAACATTATCTGGTCACCCTACTACCACCCCCTCCTTTTCTGTCTTTACCCTTCCCCCATTCTGTACCCTTTCCCCCTTGGCGTCATTTTTATTATAGATAGCTAATAATGTACATTCATGTCTCATGTATAGTTCATGTCATTTGTCAAGCAAGAGGCCAACTAGTTTTGTCTGGCCGGCTGGGGGCGGCGGGAAGCAAAAGTAGGTCAACTCCATCCGCTTCTTGTACCGAAACGCCAATCAATGTATGGGACGGGTATCCCGTTGTTGAATTCGGGATCGGGTACCCTGCCTTATTCATGAACACAAAAAGCGACCTCTCGGTTATGCGCTGCGTGTGCACAATGTCAATAGTCTGACTCCCGACTCATCCGGTTCTGTGTGTCTACACAATGCCTAGCCGACTGAAACCAGTCTACAGAAAACCGCAGCTGCTGTCAGTTTGTTGTGGTCGAAACGCAAGGTAAGAATATTTTTAATTTGAGAAAAAATTACTTTTTTTAATGAGTTTGTAAATTAATTTATGTGTGTCTTATGTATCATATAAGTTTAAAATCATCTGCTGGGTTTAAGGGATTTTTATTGTGTGTTTGATGTGAATTCCTGTGGTTGTTTGATGGACACAATTGTAGGAAATGATTTTGTCGTGTGTGTGGTAGTACTTACATGTAGCTGGGTATTGCTAACTTCAAATAAATAGCGTCGTCACTCACGCGTAAATCGTCTATTTAGTATTACTATAATTAAGTATTTATTATTTATAAGAGAATTTAGAGTTAGACTGGATTATGAGTTGACCAGCGATGGTGAAAAACTTCCAAACGCTATTTTGCTGTACCGCAATTTGGGACGTGGTAAAATTTCTATACTTGACTGTCACTTTTTCATTCAATATTTAATGAAATTATTAATACTAAACAAATTGTTTTTTGTTTTATTTAATACTCAAAAATGAGGTATTGCTTTTTTAAATTTTTTGAAACAATGTCAACATGGAGGAAGGAAAAATGGCTAGCCTATTTTATGAGTGAAAAAGTTGCAGTTGAATACATAATTTTTTCCTCTGACTTTGTTTTCTTGAAAAATAAATCCACGTTAGAAGAAGAAAAGGTAATAAAAATACTATCCATTTGCTTACTTTTTTTAAGTAATAAGTAGGCCTAGTATCCGCCATAGCATTGGCACTGGGGCTGTTAAATTTAGTAGATTTTTTTTTTATATTGAAAGAAGATTTTCTTAATTTTGTTTATTTTTTTTTTTGGGGGGGGTGCAAAAACCCACAACGACAGCTGGGCATTCGAATGCAGAGCATGTCAGTTATAAAGAGGGAGGGAAGTCCCCTAGCAGCATAGTCTAGGGTACCAGGAAGTGGCAATGAATTCCTATAGTGTTTGCTACTCATTTACGCATCAAATAAGGCACTATTCAATCCGTCGACGAAACAGCATAAATTTGGATGATTTTACTGTCGCTGGTAAAATATCCACTGCCTAGAATAAGAGGAAATTTGTGACAAGCTTAAATTTGTATTTGGAAAAGGACAATTGTGACATAATCACATGTTGATTTAAATGTTGTTGTTGTTTATGTACACTAGTCTTGAAAATTTGTATTCAACCAATGTTTCAATTAATCATGATAATACCATTATGGAATGGAATAATCATAATAAACCAGTTACATATTTCATGATGGGATGGAAGAGATGCTCTTCTCTACTCATTACGGCAAAATACATGGTCCGTCTTACATGGAGCTCTAAAATCTATTGGAAATAACCAAGACAAGATCGTTGATTGTCACAAGGGAAAAGGTGGTGCATCCAACTGCCACTTTAAAACGTTTTGTCATGACCAAAAAGAAAAAACAAAATCACAAATATAATTATGGTTACAACTACCATAATTATACATGTATTTGTGAAAAAATACGATCTTGTCTTGGTTATGTCCCATAGATTTTAAGCTGTTGACAGACCATGTGGTAAAGTTTACAAATGTGTATTACAAATAATGTTTTATAAAAGGTCCAACAATTTTTCTGAATTTTAACCTTTGGTTTGTGGAAATCCTCTGATCTACAACTATTTGGGAGGGTTACTTATGCATGCCTTGTATTTCACGGAGGCAACAGAGGCAATTTGCCTCTTTGTGCCTCGGATCATTACCATACAATAGAAATTAACAATGTCCTCATAGAGGTGGGCCCTTTTTCCTCCCCCCCCCCTTCCAAGGAGAAATCACCTTGGTGCCCTTGACCTTTCAAAAACGAAGCATCAGGCCTGTTTAAAATGATTATTGCAATTGCTTTTCCCTAAGTTGCTAAATAACAGTTAGTTCTTAATAAACATCTCAAAAACTCCACTATGTACAAAGTTGTTCACGAGGGACAAAACAAAAATAGAACTTGTTTTTTCTTTTGCTTTGGACGCTCAACTTACACTCTACACAACCCACTCTGCTTCACAATCACTTGGCACTTTGCCATGTTTGCTGCACTTCCATTTTTTAGACAACTAATTTCTAAGTACAGTAATAAGCTACAAGGCTATTATGTAATAAGCTACAAGGCTATTATGTAATAAGCTACAAGGCTATTATGTACTGTAAAAGCAGTGACAGCTTGTATTGACTATCTTAAAAATTGAAAAATAACAAAGTCGGTTTTTCTTAATGGTTTAGCACTTGATATTTGAAATAAAAAGTTGCATCCCCTTAAGGTGATCCCCTGGCTGCCGCTTCCCAGGTTGTAACGTAAACTTGGGTGTGATCCTTGGCTACACGGCAGTTAACGTATAGCTTCTGACTGACAACCCCAGAACAAAGATGACAAAACAGAGACTGCCAACATTAGGGCTAGATAGCTCAGTTAGTAGAATGCCGGCACAATAATCCAGGGTCACAGGTTCAAGTCCTACTGTAGTCAATTTTTCTTTGTTCAACACCCAAAATTACAACTCAATACAACTCAAAGTAATTTTAACATTTTTATTATAAACACCATGTATGATGTTATTATGCCGTAGGAAGACACAAATCCTTTGATATTAATATAGTTGCAATAAAAAACAAATTAGACTGTACACAACTGGAAACTGAATAATTCAAAGTAAAATGTCATCAATTTATTTTGTGTGTGGTTGGTTTGAGCATGGTTCTACAACAAAAAATGTAGATAGTGCAAGCATTTTATATACTAAGCCTCATGACAAAGGAAATACGGTGGTAACCCACAGGAAGTGCTCTTCCAACAGCCTTCCGATTTTCTGGTTCTTTATCAACAACAGAGCTTTTAAAACCATAAAAAATCTCAGAGTTCGGAACACATTGCCATTTGTATGTACATGTAGTGCATACATGTACAGTGTACATTGTAGGTCTTCACTCTATTGCTACATGTAGTTCAGTGATCTGTCAAGGTCATAGACTGTAAGGTCTTGTTTGCCCTATTTATGCAAATTATCAAACAACCTTGGAGACATGTAGCATAGTGTTGTATTATTATGTCAGCAGTTGAATGAAGGCCTTTTTAGAAAAACATCACAAAATGAAAAGGGAGATTACAGTGTACACACCTGTAAATCCCCAGACTGCACTTTTGTGTACACAAAGTAAATTCAATTTTAGTACATTTATTTAGTAAGGGTATACGTAAATGGGTCTTTCCATAAATGAGGGGGCCAAAGCGTGACATGGTGTTATATCTCAAAAGATAATGTACTTTCTATATTCTTTGCATGTTTAAGTGGTGGGGATAGCTCATACGTTTAATGTATAACTTCAATTTCTCGAATCAAATTTTTTGTTTTCATATACGATCCAAAACTATCCATCACACTGTAACAGAGACACCAGAATCTCAGTTTCCTGTTGGGCCAAATAAAAAAAAATACCAGTTGATCGTCCTGATTTTTCCAAAAAGAGGAGGATGAGGGCTTTTTTTTTTTTTTTTTTTTTTTTTTTTTTTTCCAAGATGGCCGCCAAGTATTTCAATTCAAACAGGCCACCAATTCTTCAGTTTGAAATCACCGCTAACTTTCTTTATATCTATTTGTTGCATGAGGTAAGTTTACATCAAAAATTAAAATATGTGAAGGGTGGATTAAAAATAAGAAAAAATCAAAAATAAAATAAAATTAAAAAAAGGATGCGGCCTCCAAAAAAGGATGTGGGCGGGGACGATCAACTGGTATTTTTTTTTACTTGGCCTGACAGTGGGAAACTAGTGACTTGTTTTGCCATAAATTAGTAGGTTTTCATTGAAAATTTTAATTTCAAAGGGTAAATTATGTAAACATCATTGGTATACTGTAATTCAGCTATTTTCAATGTAAACCTTCAAACGTAGGCCAAGAAGTAAAAGCCGACAGTTTCACGCGTAACCGAGAGACTGGTGTCTTTGTTACACCGTGACTCAAAAAGTCTTCTTTCCCTTATTAGGCATCATAAATGTCTGAATCTAGCAAAGTGCATAGTAATACATGCTACATACATGTAGCAGGTACATGTATTATACCTATGAGCTATCCCCACCACTTAAACATGCAAAGAATATAGAAAGTACATTATCTTTTGAGATGCATGTAACACCATGTCACGC
Organism: Leptasterias polaris; assembly: GCA_037783415.1. Classification (NCBI taxonomy): domain Eukaryota; kingdom Metazoa; phylum Echinodermata; class Asteroidea; order Forcipulatida; family Asteriidae; genus Leptasterias; species Leptasterias polaris. The sequence continues at coordinate 4,402,406 of JAZGTN010000025.1, read as the reverse complement.
TTTGGCCCCCTCATTTATGGAAAGACCCACATGTACATGTAGGCCTACATGTACATGTACCTTTGGTACTCAAAGAATTAATGACAGATACAAACTTACATGTACTTGGTAACGAGCACTTGAGAGCTTTTGATATTATAAAACATTTAGAGAAAGAGGCAAGTTCCAGTAGAAAATACATCAAGGCACTGCTACGGTGCTAGCTGCAGTCTTGTGGATCAGGTGTACATTGTACTCTTCAGGGATGAGATTTTTCAGACTTTTATCCAAACAATTTTGGGTTGAACAAAGAGAAATTGACTATAGTGGCACTTGAACATGCGACCTCCGATTTAATGTGCCTGCACTCTACGAATTGAACTACACGTATCTAGCCTTATCTTTACAATCTTTCTATTTTGTCAATATCTTTGTTCCGAGGTGTCAGTCAGAAGCCATTTAAACGTGTCTGCTGTATAGCCAGGGATCATATTCAACTTTACATAATAATAATAATAATACACAGTTCTTGTATAGCGCTTTATACTCCCGATGGGTGTCTCAAAGCGCTCAGTATTTTTCCTACAAGGTATGTGGAGTTACGTGTTGAAGTATTAGACCTATTCCTTTGCATACATGTAGCACCATGTAATGGTTTACAAGGTACTGTGGCGCAATACATGTATGCAGCCAATCAAACCAGGAACACCGGGGCGAACCCCTTCTCTTTACGATAAGTGCACTGGGTTCTTTTACGTGCATTACACAACACACGGGACCTACATGTACGGCTTAACGTCCCATCCGAAGGACGAAGCATGTGGTTACATGTAAGTGTCTTGCTTAAGGACACAAGTGTCACGACTGGGATTCGAACCCTCACTCTGCTGATCAGAAACACCAGAGCTTGAGTTTGGTGCTCTTATCCGCTCGGCCACGACACGCCACATAGTACTATACAACCTTGGAAGCATCAGCCATATTGTCCTGAGCAATATTTCTGTCTGATTTACTGAGTATGTACAAATGTACTACGTAATTTTGGGGAATACTGTCTCCCAACACTCAGTTTCGTGTTTCATTTTTGTCAAGCTGAAGTACACTATTCCAAGTCTCGAGCATATTCCAACCTTTGGTTCTCACAACATTGCTTGAGGCTTACTTGTGGAGGAAAATATTATGCACTTTCACCCATTCTACCTGTTACTATAAAGTGACATTCAACAAACAAGATCTCACAACAAAGCACTGAGGCCCAAAGAAAAAGCCTTTTACTGTAAAGCTGTAGTTTTGTCCATGTTCACCCTCCATGAAGCCAAGTTTACAATACTTTACAAAAAGAGAAAGATCAGATCTTTCAAATGGTGAGAAATAGCAATTACCAGATTACAGTGCAATGCACTCCTTAATTTGGAGTCACTGGAAAGATTAAAAAAAGCCTGAAATACTTTGGAGTGCCATACTGTACATTGTACATGTTCTTAACAAAAAGTGTTTGAGTTTTGACACTGAGGAAAGAAAGATGAAGAATTTTATCTTGAGCTTTGTGTGTTAAATGGTCAAAGAATTAGGTCACCAACGGTTGTTTACATCCATATGTTTTTTTGTAACTATGGAGGGTTTCCATCCAAGAAGTGCTCAATTCACTAAAGTTCAAGTGGCACTTTGGAGCCACCGTACTGGCTCAGTGCAGTACAATAATTGGGTCTCATTTCCTGGTTAAATTTAAATTCGCAAAAGTTGCACTCATAACATAGGCTATTCAAAACTTCAAGGTTTAAAAAGGTGCTTAAAAGTACTTCAACTATCATCTTTAAAAGCCAACATAAGAATAACTCTAGCCCCTCCCTCCTGCTCTCCTATCATTCATTACCATCCACTGGGGTTTTAAATGATAGACAAATTATAGGCCTACATGTATGCACATGTACATGTAGTACCTGCCTGCAATATGACATCATGTATTGACCTAGTCAACCCTCCTACTGTCTGATCATGTAATGTCATCCACTTTGGTATTGAATGATAGATAAACTACGCCAGCTTGCAACATTAAATCATGTTGTGACTGCATACACAGCACACAGTCAACCCTCCTACTGTCTGACCATTCAATCTAGTCCTTTGTGGTATTGAATGATAGAAACTATGCCAGCTTGCAATATAAAAACATGTTGTGACTGCATCTATACAGTACACAGTCAACCCTCCTACTGTCTGACCATTCAATTATGTACACTGTACTGTGGTTTTAGATATGCAATGTCATCAATACACACGATACATGAACCAATCTATGCACAGGTGTGTCTCAGTACACTACCCCCAAAAAAATAACGTCTGTTGTTTAGCTCCTTTTATCATTGCACCAAGGCTAAACTGAAGAGGAAAAATAAATTTCCTGGCCTGTAACCAAAATGTGTTTAGTCCACTGATAACAAGTAGAGAAGTGCCATCTGCTCTACCCGCCAGGCTCCGAGTGGATGGTACCCATGTACATCCTTACGGACTGTGAAGGGGTAACTCTTTTTCAGCTCCAGGAGTAGGTGGCAAGAGTTGATTTGGGTCGACAGCCCAAATCAGTTAAGTGTAGCCCTCACCTTGAAGTGGCCAGCCAGCCTTGTGATTTTCGGCAATATCTCATAAAAAATATTTATATAAAAACATGTATAATATATTAATATAGAAACATTTTTGAAGAGATCTTCATGGTCATTGAGTCCTTCATAAGCTCAAATTATATAATGATCATTTTTGTGATTTTTCTTTTATTTTGTCTGATTTGTAGAGTAAGTTAAGATGGCACCAGTCTTGGTGAAAAGACGAATGTCCGACCCCCAGATTGTGCAGCATCTCTGGGAGGCCATCACAGCGATACGCAAGCAGAAACAAGTGGCAAACTTGGATCGGATCACAAAGTATATGAGCCGAGAACATGGTGTCTTAGCCAAGGAGACGCAGCAACAGGTACTGTCTTGGTCTAACGACTCTATTACAGTTATGAATACCGATCAGCTTGATGCATCAACAAGTGCCAGACTATGTTTAATTTGTTTAATCAAACACTTCTTTGGACCATTAAAAACACATTCTCTTAGTACAATAGGATAAAAATTGAAAAAGAGACAACAGGGATCTGCAAAATGTCCTTTTTTGTGGGCTTTCCAATAAACAATATTTTGTAAGTAACCCAAAAGGTCTTTTTATTCATCATCAAGATGATTCTTTCAAACATAACTGAAACCCCTGAAGTGGTTTATATAATTTTGTTTATGATTTCAGCTGACTTATGCGACTAAGGACGACTTGATCGTCAAGGACAACTCCAAAGCAAAGAAAGGGATGAGAGCTGGCCAGGAGCAGGAGGCCTATTGGTGCGCTAAGGAGGAAGATCAAGAAGTAACTATCCTCATTCCTTTAAATTCTAATAGACCTTATGCATATGACGTCATTTGAGTAGGGCGCCCTCACCTAGAGGTCAAAAGGAAGATGTTCATTGGCCAATCCTGTGCGCCGCGCGTACAAATCAGCGCGTTTCCATTGTTTCATCATCAGTTTACCTCTAAGATGGCGGCTTGGTGACGTCAATGCATAAGGTCTATAACAAACTGTATCTCAACTATAAGGACTACATGTCACTTGAGACACTTCACAGGCAACCAGTACCAGGCAACCTCAAAAAAGCACGAACATTCACATTTTTGTGGCGTGCTGTGGCGGAGCGGTAAGAAGCCTGCACCAAACTCCAGGGCCCAATTTCATAGAGTTGCTTAAGCAGAGAATGTTGCTTAACCATCTTCTGCTTAGCATAAATGAGCAGGATACCAGTCACAAAGTGTACATGTGACATGGTAGTTTGGCTGGTAACCTTATTCTGGTAAGCAAAATTTTGTTATGCTTAGCTACTTTTTGTGCTTAAGCAGCTCTATGAAATTGGGCCCAGCTCTGGTTTTTATGTTCAACCGAGAGTTGGTTCCAGTCTCGGTCATGACACTTGTGTCCATGAGCAAGATACTTTACCAGAATTACTTTGTCCCTCAGATGGGACATTAAGCTGTTGGTTCGGTGTACTAGGATTGATGGTGCATGTAAAATAACCAAGAACACTTAGAGTAGGGGTAAACCCAGGTGTTTTGGTTCAATGGCATGCACACTTGTTTACAGGTTTCCTCAGGTTTGCTATTAGCTACAAGTTCACTTATGGTTTCATTACCAGAAATATATACTAATAATAACAATAACTCGCTAAGAGACAATAAGATAATTGTTTTTGAAAAATATTTCTAGTGGAACCAAAGATTCAAAAAAGGACCCTTGCGCTCTACCTCACAGACTTAATTGACATTTCTTTCTTTAACTGGTAGAATAAATTTGCATTTGTGTCTGTTTAGGTGGACGAATCACATGATTGGTACTGCTGTAAGTGTCACGGCCCTGGGGAGGTCCTGTGTTGTGAGTCTTGTTATCGTGTGTACCACCCTGAGTGTGTCACTAAGGGGGTGGATCTTGACAACCTTGGATCTACGTGGACATGCTCCGTCTGTCAGGTAAAGCCTATTCAAATGGGAGACTTTTGGAAATCTCTGCCACTAGAGGGCAGCAGACCTACCAGGTAAAATTGTTTGGCTGTTACACTACAGTGTTAGGCTTTCGGATGGCGGGAGAAAAGGAAATAAACAACTAGGTCGTCTGTCTGTGATCCCACTGTCTGGCAGTGTTGTCAGTGTATGTTCCGTCTCTAAAAATGCTACGAGTAAATCATGTCACATGCAGTTTGGCCACCAAGATCGGCCCTTGTCGTTTGTGACTGTACAAATTGCAATGCTACTCGCCACTCAGCACACCACTTTTTGTGTGGGAACTCATGTCCAGCAGTACGTACTGTTCCAGAACAGTTTGGTACTGCACTCACATGTTTGGTATTGTGTTATTAAAACAAAAATACAGTAGGGTTGAATCTAAGATAACTTAAAAGAAAAAAAACGACACGCAAAACGCGAAGTATTTGTTGACGTGTGCTGTCGGTGACCGTCACTCCCATGCTTCTCCTATTCCTAAAATGTTGACTTTACCTGGTGATGAGCGCCCTCTATTGGTGATTGGCTGAAAGTCTAAAGTCTCCCATTAGTGGATGGGGCTTGATTGACACGCTAAAAATGCATTAAAGGGAAGGTATACGTTTGGTAATCACTTTTAAAATTATTTGCACCAAAAAGGTATTGTTTAGAAGCCTACAGCAGCTTTCGATAGAATAAAGCATTTTGAGAAACATTTCACTTCGAATTAATGTGGTTATGTAAAAAGATATCAGTTTTTATGCCCCAAAATTTGAATCTGTTTCTGTCAGAAACGCTTCTCAGATTGTGTATTTCATAGGGATTGTTCTTCCTGCGTGGACATATTCACTCGTTTTTTTCGGCAATATCTCAAAAAGGCAACCACCTTTTGAAATGAAATTTTCGCAGGTTAGTTTGATTGTATAAGTATCTACATTTATAGGATTAAAACAATCGAGCGGTTTCAAAAACCAAAGGTATACTTTGCCTTTAAACCCAGTGGTATTTACATGTATCACCTCTTGTTTTATTTTGCTTTCTCAGTCTGTCAAATCACCGAGTCTGAAACTCACCAAGTCAATGCTCTACAAACTCCTGGAGCATGTCTTAAATCGTATGAAGGACAAGGTATGTGTGCCTCCTAGTAATTAAGAAACACTGCATGACCTTGAAATGAAATAATACTATTCCGTTTGTGGTGACACCACGTGTATATATCTACTCGGCTCTTATACTTATCTATCCATGTTAATATATATTATATGTGCTATGATCTTGATGGAATAGCGCCTGATAAATTGTGTTTGTTATATTATGTTATCCATCTGTTACTGATAAATCAGGGCCCAATTTTATAGAGCTGCTTAACCCTTTCAGCCCCAAGGGCGACTATAGTCGACTGTGCACTATACCCTGCTTCAGCCCCAAGGGCGACTATAGTCGCCCAAAATGACACACAACAAAGCACTCAAGCCTGGGCACAAAGGCCATTTGTTAAAAAGCTGTAGTTTTGTCCATGTTCACCCTCCATACCCAAGCTTACCATCATAGGAAAGAGAAAGATTGGATCTTTCCAATGACGGTAAAATAAAATAGGGTTGTTATTTTGCAATCGCTTCAAATTAGAGTAGAAAGATCCGAAATGCAAAACACCTACAGAGCGCCATAAGGTTGTGTGCAAAAAAGTGTTTGGGTTTTCAGAACACACTGAGGAAACAGACCAAGAACTTGGCCTTTTTTTGGCTGATTTCAATGATTTTTGAATTATATGAAAGGAAATACAATAAGTAAGACAATTTTTGTTACTCATTATGCTCTAAAATAAAATCTTCAAGGTAATAATAGAGTTTGTAAAATCAAACTTTGAACACCAGCTTCCTGTTGTGTGAGAAAGTGTGCTTCACCCTTTAGTGGTCAAAGAAAATGGGCTCCAGCAGTTGTCAAAAGAACTTGGGGCTGAAAGGGTTAAGCAGAAAATATCTTTAAGAATTTTCGACAAGTTGAAATGAGTAGGATACCAGTCACAAATTGTAAACGTGACATGCTAGTTTGGCTGGTCGATTATTCTGGTAAGCGTATTTATATTGTGCTCAGCTACTTTTTGTGCTTAAGCAGCTCTATGAAATTGGGCACTGCTCGCCAATGAAACTGACTGCCTTGTTTGTCTACCCTACAGGCACGAGATCTGCACAAGAAGTTAAACATGAGTGCACTTCCCAACTACTACAATCTTGTTTACCGGCATGTCGATCTTGCCACAATCATGCAGGTTAGTCAGACGGTTTCATTTTGCAATCGTAGACGATCCGTTATGCTTGGCCCCTTATACGTTGACCGATCACAATCTGAGAACACATGCCGAACAGACTTGGCAAGTTAAAATCTAATTATAATGTGAACAAGTTTCTGCCGTATGTGCTCCCCATGCCACATTTGAATATACGTTTGTGTTGAACACTGGGCCCCCTGCTCTTATTTAGTTTTTAGGGAACTGGCCATATGCTGAAATACTGGAATGTGGGCTGCAGTCCAGTGGGTATATCCGGTCATGTTTGTTGTTCTATTATTTACAATGATTTATGTATATGTGAAGCAATTTGGTGTGCTAGTGGCCTGTCGTGTCAGAGCGGTCAAGTGCATCGGGATCGAGCTCTGGTGTTTCTGATCAGCAGAGTGTGGGTTGGAGTCCTGGTCTTGGCACTTGTGTCCTTGAGCAAGACACTTAATTATTATTGCTTTGTCCTTCGGATCTGACAAACAGTTGTAGGGCTTGTGTCTTGTGTTTAAAAAAAAAACAGTTATACTTATTGCTAAGAGAAATGTTTGCGCCGCTGTTCCTGGCAGTGGCTGCTAAATGTGCTGCAGTACTTTGTAAACCCTTATTAAGGTGCTACATAAATGGGTCTCAGAATTCATAAACTTCACCACCTGTCTTAAAAAGTGTTTCTCTTTGTTCAAGCCGCTTGAGCACCTTATTGATGGATACGTGTGTTATATAGGACTCAAATATTATTATTATTATTATTGGGTAAGCTTTTGATTCTAGTTCCAAATGTTCTTTGACCCCTTTTGTGTTTTGTCTCTCGAACAGAAAGTTGATGATAAGAAATACCGCTGCATTGAAGAGTTCCAGTCCGATGCTGAAATGATGGTTCACACGTCTGTTATTTACTACGGACCGACAAATGAGCGCACTGACCTCTGTCAACTCACACTCAACGACTGCAACTATGATGTAAGAACAAAAAATGTTGAAGTTGGATGACTCAATTTTTTTCTCAGAACAAATTTTGACATGTGATGCTGTTTCAAAATGATCATCATACAAGAACTTTTGCCTACATGTATGCCACGGACAATACACAAAATACATGGTTATACATGGCAGAGAGACGTGATTTAATGTTGGAAAATGGGCATTCAATGCTCATAGCCCTAGAGTGTTGTCGAGCAAGCTTACACAGCCGCTAATGAGGCGTAACACAATCAAGACAAATACAAACCAGCAGCTCAATGTAAAGTCTATGGGTGCAAACGTGTATGCACAACGGTTATGACCACGACTCTACCAGTCTTAAATTGCCGTCTAAGTTCTGGGCCAAATTTCAGAGAGTTGCTTAACCAGAAAATATTGCTTAACAATTTTCTGCTAAGCAAAAATGAGTATGATACCAATCACAAATGGTAGATGTGAAATGGTATTTTGGGTGGTTACCTTATTCTGGTAAGCATAATTTTCTTGAGCGTAGCTACTTATTGTGCATAAGCAGCTCTATGAAATTGGGCCCCTGGTCACTACTCTTTGTAAATTCCATCATTTGATTTAAAGGTATTATACAGGATTGGCAGAGCTGACAAAATAATCACAGACAGTGTTCATGTTTTGTGTAATCAACCACATACATGAAATAACAAACCTGTGAAAGTTTGAGCTCAATTGGTCATCGAGATCACGAGAAAATAGTGAAAAGAGACCTTATGTGTTTTCTGCTTTTCAAACATCGAGTTTATTATCGCGCGCGATAAAAACTATTGTTTTACTCATTTCTCAGAAACGATAGCATTTTAGGCAGAAATATTTTAAGGAACCCTTTCTACCATTACTTACTTTAAATCATGTAAGTTATGTGTGAATCTGTGAACATTTGTGTATTTCGATCTTACCAATAGTGTACAGGGCCTTTAAAGGAGTATTTTGTTTTATTTTAATTTTATTTTATTTTATTTATTTATTTTAAATCTTTAGACATATACACAATGATTACAAGTTGGACAGGGGCTGTCAAGGTTATACAAAAGTATAAAAACTGTCGTCTTAAGATGTGTACACAAGTGGTTAAGAGCATCGGATTCAAGTTCTGGGCCGGATTGCAATAAACTGGTCTTAGCCAGCAGTCTAAGACCAGTCTGTTATAGCCAGCTATCTGTCTTAGACGGTCTTAGCTTAGTCAGTGGTTAAGCCTGTTGCAATAAGCCAGTCTTAAAGTCAGTGAGGAGTAGTGAAACACATGTACGAACAAGCAATCCTAATAAAGCTTGGTTTGTTGCAATGGCCGACAATGGCATTGAAAGGTAGACAAAGATCAAACATTAGGCGACCAGCCTGCAGTAAAACAAAAAAGTTGGCACATTTAGGGGGTTAAATGAACTGCAGTAAGATTTTGCAGTCATAACTAAGCAATTTGGTGACAATTGAGGGAAAAAAAAGCCTGGGAAAAAATTACAGATCGAGTAAACGTTATCAATATAATGGTCTTGCTGTAGGGTTCTTTGCATGAAATCATTAACAACTAATAGATGTAGCGCCATGTTTAAAAACAAAACAAAGACTGATTATAGCCAGCTCAACACAGACTTAAGATTTAAGACTGGCTTAAAATATAGACCTTGGTATTGCAATCGGTCTATAATTAAAGACTGTCTAAGAGTGTCTCAAGTTAGCTGGCTATAGAGCATAGACCGGTTTAAGACCACTTGGTGCAATCCGCCCCTGGTGGTTTAGTCATCGGGGTGTGGGTTCGAGTCCCGGTCATGACGCTTGTGTCCTTGAGCAAGACACTTTGCTATAATTGCTTCTCTTCACCCAGGGGTATAAATGGGTACCTGCAAGGGTAGAGGTTGATATTGTGTTTGAAAAAGCCTTCGGAGCGCCACGGCAGCCCAGGGCTGTATACTCCCCAGGGAGCTGAGAAAGATGAAAGGAATGTTATTGGCCCAATAACCAGGGCACTAATGTAAAGCGCATTGAGAATTAAGTATTAATTACTATGCGCTATATAAATCGGATTACTTTTTGGATTACTTTCTAGCTCGCTGAGGTACAACTGTGTAAGGATTGCTACCTAATGTCAAACAGTCGCACTGATCAGGGCTGGTTCTGCAAGCCATGTGTAAGTCATTATAAACTAGGGCGGTCGGGTTGTTGCAATGGTATCTTCCCTCAACTTCCACCTCCAGGACTCTGGTTTGAATCCTGCTGGGGGCACTAGGTGGATTGGGTTTCCAGTCCCTGCCTGATTGCGTGGGTTTTCCCTGGAATAATTCTGTGGGAGCTCTCCTCCCACATCTAAATTTGAAACTTCCTTGTCTTCTCTCCATGGGGTTCTTGGCTAGTACAGGGATTAAGTTCACTTTTATGAGAGTCCTTGGCTTCACAACCAGAATAAATAATAATAATAATAATAATAGTGGCTTCTTATATGTGACCCGCTCTGCGAAAAAGGCCCTATTATGCAAAAAATTATTTTTGAGTTAGATACATGGTTGGAAAGGGCCTTTTCTCAGCTTTAATTTGGTGTATGTTAGAAGTCTGTAGCATGTTGCAATCCAGAGTTATACCATAATTTGCATACAAATTCTTGCCATTTTGGTCAAAATAGGTTGAGGAGAAACAGCCTTGTAAACTTTACACTGTATTTTAATTTATTTAAGTACAAAGTTCTTATGATAGACCCTAACAACGAGCACATTCCCAATACACTATTCGTCTGAAATTTTCACCAATTGTTGAATATGACTTATTAAGTTCAAAATATTTGTTCTTTTTATTTAATGGTCTATTTCGCACTTTTTTGAACTAATTTGCATATTGTGCTTTTTCGTAACCTCTTTCTTATTTTTAAAATTGCAAACACACACTTAGTCATTATTACTACGTTTTTATACCAGTTTGGTTAGTTTTACTACTTTTGGAAGTAATCCTTATGCCAACTGGACTTTTTAGAAAACCATATGATTTTAAATAGAATATTTTTGGGTGAAAACAAGAGCTTTTTGGAAAAAACCCCAATAAATCCCACTTTTTCGTATTTTTAAAACAACAGCTTGGACTGATTCATTTAACCCTTCAGCTAGCTTGTATTTTCATGATTAAAAGTATTTTTGGGGTAAAAATGTAACATTTTGGGGACAAAAAATACTTTTGTTTAAAACCGGAATATTTCCTTTAAAATATAACAGTCAAGGTAGTTTGCCTTCTTATTGAAATCTGAAGTTGATTAATCTACTTTGAAATAATCTTTGGGCTAAAAACTTGCTTTTTAGTTTTAAAAAAAACACACAAATAAATAGAACAAACAAATAAACACAGAGAGTTCCGTTGGCATCGATGTCATCTCCTGCTGGGATACCTACAACAACCAAGGGGCCATCCTCTTCATCATTGCTGTCGGGGTCAATCTCTTGGTTATCTTCCGCTAAAAATGGCGGTATGGAATCAGATTCCGAATCGGTTTCTGATTCCACATCGTCATCTTCACATCGGAAGTTAACGAAGTAATCTTCCACGAAGCCAACCATGTCTCTCTCCTCCTTGGCAAGATTGGCATCACGGAGATCATTCAAAGCCTCAGCCAGACACTGATCCTTTGAACCCATATTAAGCACAAAATAAACGAAAAATATATAATAGCAGTTGGCTAAGGTTAAGTAAAATTATTTGGCTAAAGTGGTAAATAATTCTCAAAATCTTTTCGCTCAGAGCAGTACAAGTCAGTTGAGTTGAACACAGTTAACAGGTAATGCGCTTTATTTTTGCGTGGCACGCACATCATAAACAGTCACATGACAGTCACCTGACAGAGAATAAACAGCCGATATCATTCACAGCGCATGCGCGCACTGGATCCTTGCGCACATTGACCAATCGGTGCACTACACTGTGTGCACGTGATAGAAAAGATCCACGCCCCTAGTAACAAGCGCTCTGTCTACATGTCATTAAATTACCGACCCTGCTTTTAATTTTGACCTCTAACCTTTTCTATATCTAAATTTAGAAAGACGATGTCCTCCGCTTTCAGATGATACCAAATTTATAATAGGGGGGTTCCAAATAATGTCGTGTCAGATGTGTAATAGACGCAATTTTCCACTGACTCCACGGACACCGATCGTACAAACCACGAACAAATTGTACACAAAACACGGGTTTTTTCCAACTTTATTGATCAAAATGAACATTCAATCTTACAAATTATGAAAGAGTGGACATCAACGATGTCAAAAATGGGATAAAAAAAAATCACATCGAGTAAGAAATTTTCACCTTTTCAACATTGACGAGCCCTTTGCGTGCTTAAGAGATAGCGCGATTTAAGGGCCTTTTTCGCAGAGCGGGTCACATATAGCGCTCAGGTCCGTCACACAGTAAATGAAATGAAATTAAATGAACCAAGTGTTCATTTTCCCCTTTTGCTTGTAGGATATTTTGGTCTGTAAAACTGGCCAGAGACCAGTAATTTTAGCGATTGGCTACATGGGGTTAAATGGTCTGAAGGCACCTTATCCACAGTTTCTCCCTCCTCAGATGGACAGTATCCCTTCGTTTGCCTAGTGCCTCTATGCCCTGTACAATCCTGTCAGAAATGGAGTGGTTAGGAAGATTGATGTGATGTCCTACGAGTATATCAAGACCCGAAAGCTGGAGACACTTGTAGGACATCACTTCAATCTTCCTAATCACTCCACTTCTGACATGATTTTAAAGGGCATTGAGGCACTAAGTAGAAAAGGTGGAATGTTTGTGTGACAGACGGGTATAGACCATGTGACCTGTGACATCACATGTGTTTACAAAAGAGCCACAGGGCCTGGTCTTCCTGCAGGCACATTTGTACACAGCTCAATGGGAGAATACAACAAATCTTATGTTTTATGGAGATTGCACTGTCTGATTTTTCTCAACTTTTGATATGAAGAAAGGGGGAACATCTTTCAAGCTGTACAGCTGTTGCTTTTGTAAATTTTGAATTTATGTGAAAACTATGACACAAAATGTAAATTTTCCCATATAGCCTGTGTAGTATCTTGCCCGTCAGGAAATGCATTAGAAGGTCACCACTCTGTACACAAATGTAACATTGTCTATATTGAGCCCTAGTTTACATCATTTGTGCGGAGTGCTGTTGAATGAAAAAGTGTTTTATTTAATTGCCTTTTAGGATCCTATGCATGAGGTGGTATGGGCTCAGATGAAAGGCTTTGGCTTCTGGCCAGCAAAGGTTCTACAGAGAGTGGATGGCAATGTTGACGTGCGATTCTTCGGGAGTAGACACCAACGGTGAGTTGTTGAATTTCAAGTCAAAGGAAAAACAATGGCCATAGACCCTTCAAACTCTTGGTAACATTTTCCAGAGAGTTGACCAACCATTTGAAAACCCTTCAACTGCATGGATTGTGTATGGTGCAACAACTGTGTACAGAATTCAAATATTGACCCCTTTGAGTGCGTCGGTTGCTGTTGTTTTAACCATAGCATGAGTAAAGGCAGTCAATAGCTGTTTCATAACACCCCATACATAGATTCCCTTCAACTGCATGGATTGTGTATGGTGCAACAACTGTGTACAGAATTCAAATATTGACTCCTTTGAGTGCGTCGGTTGCTGTTGTTTTAACCATAGCATGAGTAAAGGCAGTCAATAGCTGTTTCATAACACCCCATACATAGATTCTTCCTAGACATCAAGGTATCAAGAAGCTACCGTTGCCATGAGTATAGTTCACTGGTTGCTACAGGTATAGTGCGTCGTGTTCACTGGTTGCTACAGGTATAGTGCGTCGTGTTCACTGGGTTATCTGGTTAATTTTAGACACAACATGTGACGTGCTCTAAACCAATCACAATGCAGAATCAGAGTATGGATGGAGTTTTATAAAAGTAACTGTGCAACTGTATACTGTATAGATGCATTCACCGCATATCATATTGCAGGCTGGCATAGTTCATCATTCATAACCACATAGGATATTGAATTGTCAGACAGTAGAAGGAGTGACTGTGAACTGTTTAGATGCATTCACCGCATGATATTTATTGCAGGCTGGCATAGTTCATCATTCAAAACCACAGTGGATATTGAATTGTCAGACAGTAGAAGGAGTGACTGTGAACTGTTTAGATGCATTCACCACTTGATATCATATTGCAGGCTGGCATATTTTATCATTCAAAATCCACAGTGGATAATATTGAATGGTCAGACAGTAGGGGGGTTAATTATGCACTGTTTAGGATGCGTTAACCACATTATATCATATTGCAGGCTGGCATATTTTATCATTCAAAATCTACAGTGGATAATATTGAATGGTCAGACAGTAGGAGGGTTAACTATGATCCGCTTAGGATGCATTAACGACATGATATCATATTGCAGTCTTGCTTAGTTTATCTATCATGCAAAATTTCAGTGGACGACATTGAATGGTCAAACAGTAGGAGGGTTAGTTAACATAATTATAACCCCTCATCATACAGGGCTTGGATTCCTGAGGAGAAGACGAGAGACATCAAGACGATTCGTGCAAAGCTGAACATCAAAGACACCAAGGGCTGGCGTAAAGCTTGGAAGGAGTTACAGACATATCAGAAAAACAACTCATCGTGAGTTACTCTTGGGTTTTTTTATATTTTGGGTTGAACAAAGACAAATTGATTGTAACGGGACTTGTACATGTGACATCCAGATTAATGTGACGGTACTCTAGCAACAAAGCCAACTAGCCCTATGTTGATATACATATATATATACATATATATAAAATTAGTAGGGTAGATGGCCTTAGCTTTCGATCCAAACTGGACCTTCGTCAGAGGCATTAACAAGTACAAACAAAAACATATCCATTTATAGCAAAAAGAGGAGCAAAGGATTAGGGGAAGGTATCCAGAAAAAAGCGGGAAAATTATAGCCAATCAAAGTTATTAATTTACAGACAATGGGTTGGCTAAGAACCAATCAGAGTAAAGTAGTGAGGACAAAGGATGGTCATATGGTATATGGTATATTTTATTCACATTGTAACCCAAAGGCCAAATTGCATGATAATTTACAATATTAAAAACATCAAAATCACAGCAAACATGAATAAAACAAATAAAAAAATAAAAACATATGGGTTGGTTAAGAATCTAGAAAAAAGAAAGAAAAAAAAGTACATTGCACATACTTGTCAAATCATTGAAAAAATTAAAAAGCTGCTCACAGAGAATACTTATTTAGATAACTGGTTAAAAGTTAACACAGGCTGTTTTGTTATTAATCAAAATGCGAGTAATAATCTTGCACAGATCTGTGGTGGCACTTATAAAAAGATTATTAAAAGCTGTTCACAGAGCAAAAGATTCTACTTGTTCAGCAAGCTGATGAAATAGGGTATTGGGCTGTTTTTGAATCGTGATGTCCTGGGCCCAATTTCATAAAGCATGTAAGCACAAAAACTTGCTAAGCACAGAAAATATTGCTTAGCAGAAACTGGTTACCTGCCAAAACTCCATAAAGTTTACATTGTTGTGACTGGTCCCCAACTCATTTTTTGCTTAGCATAGAAATTTGCTAAGCAGTATTTTCTGCTTAACAGCTTTATGAAATTGGGCCCTGGTGGTTTCCTTATTTTGTTAATGTCTTTGTTGGGGGTGCCAGTCAGAAACCATTGAACCTGTAACCAGGGATCCCACCCAAGTTTATGATACAACCTGGGAAGCAACAGTAGAGGGATCACCTTAAGGGGATGCGACTTTTTATTTCAAATAACAAGTAATAAACCACAAGGAAAAGTGTGTATATCAGGGAACGATTTCATCCATATATATTTAATATATAAAATATTTAGACTGAACTTGTTTTGTGCGCACTGAATGCTTATATTGAGTACTATGTAGCAACTCCTGTTTTTTGAGTAGCAACTCAGGAATTTTGTGTAGCAATTTGCTCTGCTGGGGAAATCGTTCACTGTATATTTTAAAGTATTTTGAGGTTGAACAAAGAAAAATTTACTAGATTTGAAAACAGCCCACAGGCTTCTTCAAGTAAGCCCTTAAAAAAAATGTACTAAAAAAAAAGAATTTAAAAGACCTTATGCACATGGCATAATTTTAGTAGGGCACCCTCGCCTATGAGGTCAAAAGGAGGTTGTTCATTGGCCTATCCAGTGCGCTGTGCGTACAACTATGTGGTTTAAGGTGGTGACTGGACGACATCAATGCATAAGGGAGCATGGATAAATTATGTTCCGGGCACGGCCGCGATCCGACGCGTTCCTATGCGTGCAAGCTCAAACAAAAGAAAACCCACAAAGTGTCACGCGTTCTTCTGAAATTGGCCGGTCTTCAGGGAGACTCACTGTATAACGGAGGAACAATGGTGTTGGCCAAATGCCACTGTAGTTACTACATGTAGATAAGCCCTAGTATACCTGAGCTACACCGCAAACACTAATTCTTCACTCCTTTGTGGGCTACTTTCGCACTGCCTTGTCCATGTAATCCGACAAACAAAAGGCACCAACAATAGAGTTCGATAATGAAGGAACCTAAAAATCCTATCGTTGCACGGGGCTGTGACAATTTTGGAACGACTCCGTGCAGCCATGCGTCGGCACCTGTGCGGACAGTTTCTTAATTTATCCATGGTCCCTATTGGTCTATTATCGGTTCATAGCTGCATTAATTTCTGCTCAGATTTGAGTTTCAAATTCTTCTTTGTCACTTTCACAGAGAGGATGGTGACGAATCGGAAAATGAGATGCCATCCAGGAAGAGGAATCACAGTGAGTCGAGTAAAGATGATGACATGGAAGAGGACAGGGTATCAAGTACCTTCAGCGAAGCTGGAGAGGTAAACGGTTTTTTTCTAACTGAAGTTCCAGCAGTTTTTTGTTGTCCCTTTTTCAGCCTGTGCATTATAGTTGTCATGTTTTTGCCATTTTTACCATTTTAAAATCATGTAATTTTTTATATCAAATAATAAACCACAATTTTTTATATACGGTTCGTTACAATTTTGCCTCTGGCAACAAGTTTGAATTTTAATCAACCATGAAAAATCAAGACTACACGTTTGACTCCCAGGTTGTGACACTTAAGCAAGACACTTAACCATTATTTCTTCACCCTTCGAATGGGATGTTAAACTGGAGGTCCCATGTACTAGGATTGGTAGTGCATGTAAAAGAACCCAGAACACACAAAAACCTATGCAAAAACTGAAGATGCGTATATTAAAATGACAATGGAAATGCAATTACAATGACCGAGAAAAGGCTAGAGACATCAAATGTGTTGTGAGATTAAAAAGGAACTAGATGTTTGAATTTGTAGCAGTAAAAAATTCCACAAAGGAGGAGCAGCTGTAGCAAATGCTTTGATGCCCCTTCCCCAAAACTTCTTTTGGAAAGAGGCTTGAAAGGTTTAGTGGCTCACTAGATGAACGTAGACCAGGACGAGTGACAGAGGGAGAATGAATGAGGCAAGAAATGTAGCCAGGGGCTAAGCCCTTGAGAGCACGAGAAGTTTACAGAAAATTGTTGTAAGAAATTCTCTCCTGAATAGGGAAGCCAGTGAAAAGATTTTAAAACGGGTGTTATTTTGGAAGACCGTCTTGTATTTGTTACAAGACGTGCTGCAGCATTTTAAACCCCCCGCTGAATGTGATTGTTAGGTGATCTAAATTGTAGAGAATTACAAGTCACTAAAGAGGAACAAAATATAAAACTTCAAGCTATGCATGGTGGTAAGACATTGTAGGTGGTAAGACATTATATGTGTTTGGCACCACCATTTGAAAAGCTTCGTTGGAGTAATGGCTCTGAGAAGAGCCAGTTTGTACATTTTGACAAGTATACTCTGGCCAGCTTCTAGAGCCACCACTACTTAAGAGATTTATAATAAATCCCGCGTTACCGCAGACCTACCCCCTAAAATAAGTATGCATTTCCAACATTTGGAATACATGTTTTTCTGTATTAACAAGAATCTTTTAATTTATTTTTAATTTGACAACAAATATTTTAACCTTTCTGGGGTTGATTTGAAATTTATTTTTTATTTTTTAGGTCAAGCCAAAGCAGTCAAGATTGCAGGTGAGAACAATTTCCATATTTAATCAAACATTTTATGTTAAAAACAAAGCAAGCGCTCTTGCTTTTAGTTTCCTATTTCGCCGTTGATTTGGGTTTCTCTACTCAAAATTCAACACATTAATATTGACCATGATACTAGAAGTTCAGGCATGTCATTTGTCAGGTTTTTCCTGATTGCAGGTTTTTTTATTGGCCTTTTTTAATTGGCCATCAGATTTTCTTTAAAAAAGAGGTGAATTTGTCGTCACAGCGACAACAAATTCATGGGCCAGTTTCATGCAACAGCTTATCATTGATTTCTGCGCTTACGTCTTACTTACGACCCTAAGATGTCAGGGCAACAATTTTACACTGGACGGCAGACCCGAGGCTAGTAGTTTTAGTGTCAGGCCAGTAAACTTATTACCGGACAAGTCCGGCGGTGTTGTGTTTTTAAATTGAATAACAATACCTCACTGTGTAAATCTTGAATCAAAACAAATTCATCTCAACATCAACAGGGATGTGATTCTCCTTTTTTTACCGGAAATCTGTTTTGTTTTGTTTTTTTGTTTTTTTTAACTTAAGATCAAACTCATTAAAAAATTAAGATAAAACCATATATAATGCCCCAGATTGCAGAGTAGGGCTTTTAAAATCAAAGATAGATGCTATTACTTGGCTTCGTGCTCGCAAGTGTTCGAGCTCGCAAGCTTTGCGCTCAGAGTTCAGGTTTTTTTTCAACAGCCTATCACATCCCTGCATCAAGAGGATATTGTGATTCAGATTTCATAATTTGTTTCTTTTTCATACAATCTCACCAACGATTTCTGAACACAGGATCATTCTGTTTCAACAAGTCAAGCATCGCCAGGTGGTGTTCCAGTCGACGAAAACTCAACCAAAAAGGTAAACAAAAAGTGTCTGCACAAAAAGGTGATATTTTGTGAGCATTCAAAAAATTAAGTATGTATTTAATATTATTTGATTTTACCTATACACCGATGTGTGTAAAGCACTGTATACATGTAAGTACTTCCCCTGAGTCCTATGAGAAAAAAGCATAGGCATATTACTAGGGAGGGATTCGAACCCACGACCTTTGCCATTCTAGAGCAGATGTCTTGCCTCTAGACCACCGAGATTACCCAGTAGTCGGAGGCAGTTTGAATCCCTTTTTTGGCAGCGGGTACCGCAACAATTTAATTTTGTTATTATAAAACTATTTAAAAAGTGTTGCAATTAGATTAGCTGTAGGTTTTTTATATGGTGGTGCTTGTCATTGCCCATAAGTGCAGCACTGTTGTATCTCCCTCTTTCTTGAGAGAGAGAAAGGCTTCCTGCAAAAATGTTGAATCTTAACGTGTAAGTTTTTGTGCGTAAATCCAAGAACATTTTATCATGATATTAAGTTTCTGAACTTTCAAACTCTTTTGTACAAAGCATGGACGCATTGACTTCCATTGTATCCAAGGATTGCCCAATGTCACTCCATATGTGGGGTTCATGTAGACTTGACTCAAGTCCCAATCCCGTGCAAGGCCCTTCCTTGCCTCATCGTCAGAAAACTATTATTTTGCGCTCTGCATTCCCCAACCTCCCTGTTCCGCGCGCGGGACAGGGACTTGACGAACCCGCAGTTGCCTGATATGTAAATTTATTCACTTACGAATATGCAAAGTTATGGTGCATTACTTGTTGTCCAATCAAACGCGTTCAAAAAGAAGACTCGTTGATTTTTTTATTTGCGGGGGTGGTAAAGTACTTTGTCGAGGATCGAAATGCATGAATATATATAAAAACTACAAATTTATTTGAATTCAAGTTAATATTACGTATACATTGGGATTGGTATTGTTTGCAAATGCATACTTTGAATTGTTGACAAATGCAATTCAGCGACTTAAAACACCCACCCCCCTCTTCCGCCCGGCAGCCATTCTGGAGATGCTTACGTCCATAGATACACGATACAAACGTCACAGAGCAAGATGAATACTAAATGAAAGGGGCGGCACTTCCACGCTCCCATTGGATTTGTACTATTCAAATGCGTGGAGTAGGAAACGACCCCGTCAAGTCCCTTGATCGCCACCGCATAAATAACTACATTTTGTCGGTGAGGGCGCACTGGTATTCTGTGGCTGCATGCTGGCGCGTTACATTAGGAACCTCGCACGAGAAAGGGACTTGAATCAAGTCTAGGGTTCATGGGACGCTTGGGCCCAACTTCAAAGAGCTTCTAAGGCTAAAATATTAACTAAGCACAAACAAATTTTGCTTACCAGAATAAGGTTACCAGCCAAACTACAATGTTGTACATACCATGTGCGACTGGTTTCTTGCTAATTTTTGCTTAGCAGAAATTTTTTAAGCAATTATTTCTGCATAGCAGCTCTATGAAATTGGGCCATGGTTGACGAAAAGCATTACCCTTAAAATGTATATTTTTGGTTGTGATGGAATAATTACGGGATTGCATTAAATCATTAAGTCAGTTTGCAGGATTTGATTTTCATCTGTCTCTCTTTCAGGAGCCCTCACTGTCTGCCAGTTCACCGTCTTCTCCTAGTCCAGCAACGCTAGATGCAGTCACGCCACCTCCTACTAAAAAGGTATGTATTGTATTGCAGTCAGTAGCTATCAGTTAGTCAATTTTACGTTAATACTCAGTCATGTATACATTTTTATTTTTTTTAAGAAGGCAATTTTATAATATTCTTATGTTATAATAAAGAGAAAATCTAAAATTTTGAATCTTTTTCTGTTTTGGTATTTATATATCTACGGGCCTTGTCAAACAAGGCACTTTCCACAGACAACTAGGAGGCAACCAACTGCACTGTATGCAATGGGAAAACTTCGGCAGAACAGGGGTCATTTTTTCAAACTGTCTGACTGTTCCCGTGAAAATTCTGTTTAATTTGAAATTTTGTTGCTCGTTTTCATGGGGGTTGCCTAGATGAGGTTGCCTAGATAAGGCTGACTTGATCAGGTTGCCTGGGTGAGGCTGCCTAGGTGAAGTTTCCTGGATGAGGTTGCCTAGGTGAGGTTGCCTGGATGAGGCTGCCTAGGTGAGGTTGCCTGGGTGAGGTCGGTTGGAAGAGATGCCTAGGTGAGGTTGTCTGAATGAGGCTGCCTGTAAATTACTTTGTGTGGCAAAGTTTTGGTTGGCTGCTATCTTTCATTTTGTTGTCAGACAGAAAATTAAGTTTAACTTTTTGTTTTGTGTTGCACTTACAGCAAAGCCGGAACTCGGTGAGTATTCCTGAGCATCAAGAGATGCCGGAGTTGCCCAAAGTACCTGAACGGGATGAGGAAACTCAAGGTAGCACCACACAGTGCAACTGCCAAGAAAGTTTTGATGCATTGCTGGAAGAGAAACTGGCTCAGCAACGGAAGGAACTACAGAAAGTTCACGATAAGGCAGTCAAAGAAGCACTCAAGAAGGTCTGTATATCCCCAAAGTATATAGCCCAGGGTACATTGTCTTTTAAAAGCTGCCATGGTCTAGTACATGTAAATGCCACTTCTCAACTTGCCTTGTGGGCTACTAAAAACTGCCCAACTTACTTGTTTTGTAATGCTTATATTTCTTTCTTTCCGAATATGAATAATAAACTTCAAAATGTGTTTATCTGTTTTTGAGTGTGTGAATGAAACTTCATTTGACCATTAACCCTGGGTCCCAAGGGTCCCATTAAATCGCCTTCTGGTGACTTTCGCCTCAATGGAAGGCACTTTTAATTACAGGACAGTTAAGTATGTTTGGGGTGAACCCAAGTTAATTCCCATGGTAGAAAGACTTTGTAGTAGCCTGATGATAGATATATTACATTATGTTGGCTGCAGACCTTATCTATAAATAAAATCAAGGTCCATGTACAAAACGCATAGCAGGCGAAAAATCTGCACGTGTTTCAATGGTTGTGTACAACATACGTTTTTGTGTGTGTACATGTCAATGGTGACTGTGGCCAGCTAACTTCAAAAGGTCATGGTGAACTGTTAGTGAATTCAACCCCATGTGTGACTACACTATCTCAAAGGGGGGGGGGGGTTCAAATAGAGGATTACATGAAGTTTGACCGGATTTGACCAAACGGTTTTTATGTTATTGATTTTTTTTTTTATGTGCCTACCGCGACAGGCACCTTGCTTGGAGCAGTGTTAAACTGGTTGTGATTGCAACCATTAATACATCAGAAAGATACATTTATGACAATACGTGTTTGAAATTTGGGCTAATAAAACTTCCTGGGGGTAAGTAAAACAACAGTTTAGTAGCCCGGTGGGCTACTTCATTAAGGGAGGTCATACCTTTGGTAATTACTCCCAAAATTAATGACCTCAAAAACTTATTTCGTGCACTTGGTAAGAAACACTGCAGCTGTAGATAATTTATAACATTTTTAGGGACAATTTCCTTCAAAGGAATGTGGTTTTAGAGAAAGGGTTTCGCACATATTTCAAGCTGAGAAATTTTTCTGTGTGACACTTTTGTCAGACTGTGTTATCTAATTACGGATTATTCTTCCTGCATGGACACAACCGCCACAGTTTTGGGGCAATATATCAAAATTCCAACCACCTTTTAAAATGAAATTTTCAAAGGTTAGTTTTATTGTACTTATCTACCTTTATAGATATGTTTTTGTATTTTTGTGTAACCCAGATGTGGTGCAACAGATCTACGGATCATAGTATGTATTTGCTTTTGCTGTCCCTTGCCCATCTCGGGGTATGTTGTCTTGTATTGTTTCATAATTGAACTGCTTTGCCGACATCAACCTCCTAGATCTCTCCGCTCGTCTTCACAAAACTTCCTCACCACTACCACACCAAGGACTAAATTTTATGGCTCAAAGGCTTTTTTATACACCTCACCCAAGTTGTGGAATGTCCTACCATCTTCACTTAGAACAGCTGCTACCCTGGACAATTTCAAATCCAACCTCAAATCCAACCTATTTCAACTCGCATTCTCTCGTTCTTTGTAATTTTTCAGTTTAGGAAAGCGCATCGAGATTTCTTCGAGTTATGTTTTGCGCTACATAAGATTTAATTATTATTATTATTATTATGTACTGTTTTTAAGGCAAATAAAATAATTATAATAAAGGATTAAAACAATCAAACAGTTCCAAAAACCAAAGGTACACTTTGCTTTTAATAAGCTCAATCGCAAAGTTTATTTTCAATGAAAACAAACTGTTTTGTGATTTTCTCCTTCAGGCAAAGGAAGAGTTCAAAGAGGAGAAAGAGAAGGCCTTGACCCACTTTAAGGACATCTTGAAGACAGAGGCGGAGTCGGAGAGGAAGGAGGCGGCAGAGAGAGCACAACTAGAGAAGGAGGAAGAGATGGAGAAACTAAGGACCAAACACAAGGAGGAGATCTCCTTCACTAAGAAACGCCAATGGGTAAGTTCTTCTGTTGGATTTGAAACTTTAAGTTGTAGCAAACAAATCTTGAATTTAAGGTTTGCGTAGGACACCCTAGGCCAAAATCAGCCAGTTACGGAATAAAAATGTCAATAAAAGTAAAACCGAAACATCGGCCATGATATTAATGTGATGTAATGTCTAACAAATTCTGGATGCTGAGAAATACTTGCCTTATCGACCCAATTTGAAAAAAATATATAAAATACCCGATTCCCGTAACAAAGTTCTTGCACACAACGCATTACAAATAGTTTACAAAGATAATGAAAAATAGGGAGACCGCCGATATAGCTCTAGATAGCTCAGTTTGTAGAGCGCCAGCATGTCAATCAAGAGGTCGTTGGTTCAAATCCTGCTCTGGTAAATGTATAACCCAAATAATAAAACATTAACCCAGTCAGTTTCCCTTGTGGTTTATTGCATGATATTTGAAATAAATAATGTTCAAACCCCTTAAGGTGATCCCTTTGCTAACACTTCCCAGGTTGTATTGTAAAACTTTGGTATGGGACCTGGCTACATGGCAGTTGACCCTTTCCTTACCGAATTGTTTGGACATAAACAACTGCTGATAACCGCAATGTTTGACCACTCAAGCGTGAAGCACACATTCTTACACAACAGAAAGCTTTAGTTCAAAGGTCATTTTTACAAACCCCATCTTGAAGACATTGTTTTACAGCAAAATAAGTAATAAAAAAGTTCTCACTTATTGAATTCCCCATCATATAATCAAAAATTCATTGAGATCGGTCAATAAATGTCAAAGTTCTTTGTCTTTCTTTCCTCGGTGTGATCTGTAATCTCAAACACTTTTTTGTACACAACCATATGGCGCTTCGTAGGTGTTTGGCATTTCAGATCTTTCAACTCCAGTTTGAAGAGATTGCAAAATAGCAACCTTATTTTATTTGACCATCATTGGAAAGATGATGGTCCGATCTTTCCCTTTCCAATGATGGTAAGCTTGGGTATGGAGGGAGAACAAGGACAAAACTACAGTTTTATTACAAATGGCCTTTGTGCTCAGGCTTGAGTGCTTTTTTGTGTGTAAGCTTGGTCGACTAAAGTCGCCAATGGTAAGGAAGGGGGGGGGGGGGGGGGGGGTATTAGTGCAGTCGACTAAAGTCGCCTATGGTAAGGAAAGAGTTAAAGGTTATATGGCTTCCGACTTGCACCCCCGAACAGAGGACAAGTTGGGGAGACTGCCAACATAGGGCTACATGTAGATAGCTCAGTTGGTGGAGTGCCAGTATGTTAATCCAGCGGTCTTGGTTCAAATCCCGCTCAAGTCAATTTTCCTTTCCAAATTATTTTGAATTTTCCCTTGTGGTTTATTACTGTTATCATAAATAGTTCGTATGATTATCTGTTTTACAGTGTATTAACTGTGAGCAAGAGGCCATGTATCACTGCTGTTGGAACACCTCCTACTGTAGCATCAACTGTCAACAAGGCCACTGGCACAAAGAACACAAACGGCTCTGCAGACGCAAACGGTGACCTGACCTCAAGAGGTCAAAAGTCAACCACGGGTCAACTCATACAAGGTCAGGTATACCTATACTGTTCGATGCAGATATTGCAATCCTTCGTTAGATTTTGTTTTCCTTCTCATTTTTTTTATCATTTTCTCAGAAGTTGATCTTTTCTTGCGCATATTTTGTTTCAAACAAAAGAATATTTTAGTTTTGCATTTAATATTAAGTCTTTGAAAAGTTACTATTATAGTTTAATGGACAGCGTTCCATAAATTGTTGTGAAGGTGTATATTTTTTGAGTGCTCAATTAAAAAAGAAAACAAAATTGTTAATGTTTTGTTTGCCAGGGTTTCTGAGGATCTTTGCGGATCTTTTTCCAGGGTTAATTTACTTCATGTCAAGCCCCACATTCTATTTGTACTATTGAAAACGCTGTTTTTTTAATTTGTTCATGCAAAATTCTTACTTCAGAAAATCAGACAAAACTTGTTGCGTTTTTTAAGTCCGGATTCGTTTATTTTTGGGTGATGTTTTTTAAAATAAGTAAAGTTTAAGATTATTCTTGGAGTACATACAAGACACACAATGCATTTTTCACATTTTCCTTCTTGCTGATTCCCGCAAAACGTCAGCCATGTAAAAAATTCTCTGAAATAATTAGTACCTTCTTGCCAGTAAGTGCTTAGATGTTTTGTCGAACCAGTACAAGAATGTTGTATCTCAGTTTTCCAATGCACAAATATTACATCATTTGAGGGTGAATAGTCCATGTTTGCTCCATGATGAATTGGAAGTTGATAGTTTAGTTCCTATGGAGAAGCCGAGGGAACTAGTGTGTCAACTTGTAATTCTGAGGGAAGCTGATATCGGCAGTCCACCAGAAATAAACCTTGTTAGATTTGTTTTAGTGTACTTCATACATGTATGTGTCAGGGCTCGAGTCTTACACTGGACCGTAGGCCCCATGCCAGTGGTTTTAGTGTCGGGCCAGTAAACGTATGACTGGACAATCCCGGCGGTCATGTGTTTTTCATTTGAATAGTTTTACAGTTACATGTATGCAAACTTTCAGCTGAGCAGCTGATTTCCTATTTTCTCGTCTTGTTTTAGTGCCACAGAAGAACTTAAATGCACTGTAGTACAAAGTTTTGTGTTTCGGGAAATTTCCAGTTGCTGGGGTAAAAACTAAGTTGCACATGGTAGTACATGTAGCGACCCTTGTGTAGTTTCATACACACATGTTGTGTGAAGGCTGACCTTAATGAAATGAAGATTTTTGCACTGACACCATGATTTGTAAAGTTGGCTTGATGCTGTTCTCAGGGATGAGATTTGTCAGACTTTTGTCTGAAATCAGACATTTTATGTCAGCCTGGTGAATAAAAAAAAGCCTTTAATTTTTCCACATAAAAGAAAGACCTCCCTTTGATCTACTTCACTAGTGCTTAGGACACTGTTCCTAAAAGCCCTTTGAATTCCAAACTCTCCCTGAGGGGTTACCAAACGGTAGAAACGCCATCATTTCAACATACATGTAGGTCCTACGTCCTAAAGTTTGGATCCAACATGTAGTTTCAGACTTTTTTGCCAGCAATGAATCTCATCCCTGTGTTCTACTGTTCCCACGTTCGTATTCCATAATGTTTGGTACCACGTCTTGTTCGGTCACAAGTGAATGGTCAATTTAAAATCCACAGACTCAATCCACATGTATGTCACATTGTTCGGGCAAGCTTTTGCATTGCAATCTCCAGATCTGCAAAGACTTACAGAAGAAACGACAAACCCCAAATCACAATTCTCAAAGAAATGTGCCACAACGACAACGACACCAGGCTTTGCAGATCTGAAGGTTGAAATGCCGAACTTTGCCCTGAACCATTTGACATAGCAACACTTGATATAGTCTGAGGAATTCAATTTCACAATATACTTGTGACCGGACAAGGCATGGTACCAGACATTAGTTAAATCTAACTCACAAAGGGCTTATCGCAAAGGAGTGTCCTCTTTGAAAATGTTGGTTATGTGAACTGATATGTGACCAGTGTTGTAATGATAGGTTAGTACTATTTTCTCATGGGACAAAAACATTTTCATATCGGGCTGTTGTCACATGGTTTAATTTGTATAATATATTTCTGGTAATGAAACCAAGGATGCCTCATAAGTGAACTTAATCACTGTAGCTCGTAAGCCTGAGGAAACCTGTAAACGAGGGTGCTTGCTATGTAAACCAAAAACACAGGGGTTAAGCCCTACTCTTCCACAATAAGTTTTCTGGGTTCTTTTTTTTTACATGATGCACTTCCTATCCTAGTACATGGGATCTACGATTTAGTATCCCATCTTTAGGGCAAAGCAATTATAGTAAAGTATCTTGCTCAACAACACAAGTGTCACGACCCCACACTCTGCTGATAAGAAACACCAAAGCAAGAGTCAGGTACTCTTAACCGCTCAGCCACGACATGCAACCCTCTTGTTCCATTATCTAACTCTGTGGTCCTAATACATGTACTTTCCTCTGATGTAACTAAGCGATCCAGTGGGGCATAAAGTACTATTGCACAGGGATTTCAAACAGTGTATATATATATATGAGCATTTTTAATGATAGATGAAAAAAAAAAATCTTTAAAATGGCAAATTTAACTTATTCTAAGTCCTGTGAAAGTTGTAGTCTTCAAACAAGCCTGACTGTCAGTTTATAAGTTTCCCTTTACATATAGAAGATATACCAAATAAAAAATAGACTGCGAAAGACTCTAAATCATAAAATCTTGTCTACATTCTGACCAATTTCATAGACGTATTTAAGCCAAAAAAAATTAGCCAGCCAAATGCCTTGTGGTACATATTGACTTTAAACATCAAATTTTGGTTAGTTATCTGTGTCTACTAGGCAAGAACAGCTTTTTGTACAAAGCACTGCGCTGTAAGTTGCCCTGATGTTCTTCAAAATTTGAATATTGTTTAGATCAGTTCTTCTTTGACCTTTAACCTAAATTCATACAGCTGTTAACAGGGCCAGAGCAAGTTTCTGAAATATTTCCGGTCCCACCCACGGTATTCTTTTTACAGAACACCTGGTTTTGAACTTTGTTTTTGAGAATATCGCTGTCAAAATAAAACCATGAGTGATGACAACAAGAATGTCATTGTTGTTATTCTTTTTAGTATTATTCTCGTTCAACGTATTCTTTTATGAGTTTAATTGTTATTTATCATTTTGTTTATTAGGTGTTCGGGCATTCAGCCCGAACAACTCTTTGTTATTGTTCCATTTTTTTTTTTTTTTTCTTCTTTTTTTTCCGTCATCTTCTCCCCGAGCTTTGTCCGCAAGCAAACGCATACTTGCGAATCTTTGATCAACTTGAAACTTAATGCGAAGTTAGACCATAACTAGGAGAAGCCGAGTAAGTTGTGACGTCACGATTACGTCATCAGGTGGCAAGTTACAAGCCATTTTAGCTCAAAAAGTGCCCTCATGCCAATGCCTGTATGTCTCTGAATATTACAACTACAGTATTCATATTTGGGCATATGATAGATCAAGACACGGGCAACATTTGAAAAGTTAACGCCAAAATTGTCCGACCTTAACTTCCGGGTCGTTACCCTAGGTCGAAGTTCGCCTTCGTTTTTTTCCTTCAAAAAAACACTTTCGAGCTTATCTACGGAATAACTCAAGATTGAGATTGAATTGAACAATGAAACTCAACAGATAGTTGAACCTCACTATGAAGACGACACATACCTATTTACGTCATGATGACGTCATCGGGCATCGAATTACAATAAATCAAAGTTTAATATTTGTAAAAAGCATAACTCATGAAACATTTGTTTGTTTTTTATAATCTACACATCATCGGATAGCTCATTTAAAGTTCGACATTTGCTACACAGAACCCGTCCAACATTTAAACTTACTTCCCGTTCAAATCGGAAGTTGAAAATTTCTTAGTATCCTATCTTATATTTATCTTTAAAACTACTGATCATTTCAGCATAATTTTTGTATCAGAGTGTAGAACGTTAGTCCTGCTCAAACTTTTGAACACAGACATGACAACATTTTGACCTTAATATATGGTCAAAACCGGACAATGAAGCGCACTTACCCATTTCGTAACCCCCCCCCCACACCCCCACCCCCACCCCCCCCCCCCACACCCCACCCCCCCCCCCCCCACACCCCCACACCCCCACACCCCCACACCCCCACACCCCCACACCCCCACACCCCCACACCCCCACACCCCCACACCCCCACACCCCCACACCCCCACACCCCCACACCCCCACACCCCCACACCCACACCCACTTTAATTGACAAAGCATTATGTACTGTTGTCTGGCGGCGGGAAGTAAAAATTGTCAACAGCGCCCTCTTTCGATGGATATTTATTAAATAGCGCTGATAAATAAAATCGTTTTTGGGGGCTAATCTACGGAATAACTCAAGATTGAAATTGAATTGAACATTGAAACTCATATTATAGTTGAGCCTCAAAAATCTTAACTTCTGTATATTTGATCAGCTTCAAATTTAAACCATGTTAGGACCTTGATAAAACCTTCATGAAGTAGTTTTGACGTCATGATGACGTCTTCGGATGTCAAATTACAAGCCATTTAAGTTCACAAAGTGACCTCATGCCAATGCCTGTATGTCTCTGAATATTAAAGCTATAATATTCATATTTAAGCATATGATAGATCAAGACACGGGCAACATTTGAAAAGTTAACGCCAAATTCACAGGACCTTTACTTCCGGTCGTACCGGAAGGTCAAAGTTTGCCTTTCTGCAATTCTTAACAAAAAATCATTTACTGCCCAAATTCTTCACTTCTGTTTATCTGATCAACCTCAAATTTACACCATGTTAGAACCTTGATGAAACCTCCATCAAGTTGTTGTGACGTCATGATGACGTCATCAGGTGTCAAATTACAAGGTTTTCAACATTAACATTTTTAATCTTTGAAAATCCATATCAAATCATGACGAAGAGACCGTCGGTTGGTTTTTGCGGGATTGTATAGAAGTATTATAGGTCTTCATTTTTCATCGTGTGCGTGACATGACATGACCTCTACTTCCGGTCGAAACCGGAAGTGCCTTGTAATTTAAAAGTGATGAATGTTTTCAAGTTGTTTTCAACGATGTTATAATCCAGCAAGGGTCTGGTTTAAAAAAATCGGATCGGTGACGTCATAACATCTAAAAGCGCCCTCTAGCGGCAGGTTAAAAACATACCAAGATACACTTTTACTAGAAGTTTATGACAATCGTTTTAAAATTGGTATACATAATGACCTTTATGCAGACAACATGTGTGGAGTTTCAGATTGATGACGTCATCATGTGTCACGTGGTATTGCCTTAAAGGTTTACTTTTTGAAGCTGTGTATCTACAAGACCAAAAGTTTGACTGAATTGAAACTTGGCATATAGATAGACATTGATAATGACTACTTAAAGCTAAAGTGACGATAGTACAAACGGTAGTACAAACTCTGAATGCATAGTTAACATTTAATTTCGACGTGACGATTGAACCGTTCAATCCAATTAAAGCAATGGTTTTTCCACTCTCCTTCAAACTTAATACGCAGTGAAATTATCCAAACATTTTCCCTTCCCTGCTGTGATTCTTCACAACACATGGTCTGCTAAGATCACTGCTACCGTAATAATATATCTTCCAACCGCTTACTTGTGAACCATTCTCCAACATCTCTGCCAATTTATTCACTAAGAAAAATCATTTACAAATCGTGCAAATTATTAATCATCCTGTTAGTTTATATTGAGTGAAGGACTGAGTGCAGCGCATGGGATCAACACCTGGATGGAAACAGGACAGCTCGTAATAACTGACTTCATTGTTTTAGCAAAATGTAATCAATTTGTTTACCTGTACTATGTGCTATCAGCCGAAAACCTATTCTCATTGTTCTGGGTTGTTTTTTGTCTGTGTCTTCTTCTTCTCACTGACCGGACAGGTCGTGAACAGTTCACAAAACAAAGCTACACAAAACCTGACCCAATTTGACATTGACTTCCGGTTCAGTCCGGAAGTTAAAGTTTAATGTTTAAAAAATTCTAACTCCTGAACCACACATAATTTGTCTATTAATTCCAAACTGTATCGGAGGAGTGAATGGTCAGACAGGAGGAGGGTTGACTGTGATTTTTTTTTTTTTTTAATGATTTGTCTAGCAGACACTGCTTAGAACACTGAGACTGAGTGGCTACTGCCATGCATACCTTACACAAACATTTGGCAGATATCTTGTAGTAGTACATTCATCATGTGTCACGTGGTATTGCCTTAAAGGTTTACTTTTTGAAACTGTGTATCTCTACAAGACCAAAAGTTTGACTGAATTGAAACTTGATAATGACTACTTAAAGCTAAAGTGACGATATGATGACGTCATGACAATAATGTTTACAATTTTTTGAAATTTTGACCAATTACTACGTATATTTAGTACAAAGCAAGGTACAGTCCAAATTTATTTTGAGAAAACTAAATGGAAATCTTCACGATACCACGTCTATTGAAAAGGGGCTCATCATCCCCCCCCCCTCCCCGGAACCGAACACCTCGAGTTTGTGGTAAGACAAACTCTGAATTTCTAGTTTATATTAGTTTTTGTGCATTTTTCATTTTCTTGTCTGTGACTTCCCAGTGTTGTTTTGATTCCTAGGCACTTACGAGCTTTTCAAGGAACTCTGCATTTGTGCCCAGCATGACACTGATCAAAATGTGGTTTTTTGTTTTTTATTATGAAACAATTTTTACTGGGTTTACTCAATAACATGTAATTATTACATCTTTCTACACTGTATATCAGAATAACAATACTGTTATTTTTGTTCAAGTTGATCTTTAATATTCATGAATGTTATTGATTTTAAGAAAACTGTGGTTGCACTTTCGATCCCGCAGCTTATTCAATCATTTCCATCTGTTTTTCCAATCTTTGGACAAATATGTTGTTTTATCATTATGTACATTGGTGAAAGTTCTTCCAACATATGGTTAATGTTTGTCGCGGTGATTGTCGAGTCGCTTGGTAGCCTAATACAGACTGCTGTTGCAAGATCACTGCTTTCTCACGAAAATTATTAATGATCCTGTTAGTTTATATTGAGTGAAGGACTGAGTGCAGCGCATGGGATCAACACCTGGATGGAAACAGGACAGCTCGTAATAACTGACTTCATTTTTTAGCAAAATGTAATCAATTTGTTTACCTGTACTATGTGCTATCAGCCGAAAACCTATTCTCATTGTTCTGGGTTGTTTTTTGTCTGTGTCTTCTTCTTCTCACTGACCGGACAGGTCGTGAACAGTTCACAAAACAAAGCTACACAAAACCTGACCCAATTTGACATTGACTTCCGGTTCAGTCCGGAAGTTAAAGCTTAATGTTTAAAAAATTCTAACTCCTGAACCACACATAATTTGTCTATTAATTCCAAACTGTATCGGAGGAGTGAATGGTCAGACAGGAGGAGGGTTGACTGTGATTTTTTTTTTTTTTAATGATTTGTCTAGCAGACACTGCTTAGAACACTGAGACTGAGTGGCTACTGCCATGCATACCTTACACAAACATTTGGCAGATATCTTGTAGTAGTACATTCATCATGTGTCACGTGGTATTGCCTTAAAGGTTTACTTTTTGAAACTGTGTATCTCTACAAGACCAAAAGTTTGACTGAATTGAAACTTGATAATGACTACTTAAAGCTAAAGTGACGATATGATGACGTCATGACAATAATGTTTACAATTTTTTGAAATTTTGACCAATTACTACGTATATTTAGTACAAAGCAAGGTACAGTCCAAATTTATTTTGAGAAAACTAAATGGAACTCTTCACGATACCACGTCTATTGAAAAGGGGCTCATCATCCCCACCCCCCCCCCCCCCTCCCCGGAACCGAACACCTCGAGTTTGTGGTAAGACAAACTCTGAATTTCTAGTTTATATTAGTTTTTTGTGCATTTTTCATTTTCTTGTCTGTGACTTCCCAGTGTTGTTTTGATTCCTAGGCACTTACGAGCTTTTCAAGGAACTCTGCATTTGTGCCCAGCATGACACTGATCAAAATGTGGTTTTTTGTTTTTTATTATGAAACAATTTTTACTGGGTTTACTCAATAACATGTAATTATTACATCTTTCTACACTGTATATCAGAATAACAATACTGTTATTTTTGTTCAAGTTGATCTTTAATATTCATGAATGTTATTGATTTTAAGAAAACTGTGGTTGCACTTTCGATCCCGCAGCTTATTCAATCATTTCCATCTGTTTTTCCAATCTTTGGACAAATATGTTGTTTTATCATTATGTACATTGGTGAAAGTTCTTCCAACATATGGTTAATGTTTGTCGCGGTGATTGTCGAGTCGCTTGGTAGCCTAATACAGACTGCTGTTGCAAGATCACTGCTTTCTCACGAAAATTATTAATGATCCTGTTAGTTTATATTGAGTGAAGGACTGAGTGCAGCGCATGGGATCAACACCTGGATGGAAACAGGACAGCTCGTAATAACTGACTTCATTTTTTAGCAAAATGTAATCAATTTGTTTACCTGTACTATGTGCTATCAGCCGAAAACCTATTCTCATTGTTCTGGGTTGTTTTTTGTCTGTGTCTTCTTCTTCTCACTGACCGGACAGGTCGTGAACAGTTCACAAAACAAAGCTACACAAAACCTGACCCAATTTGACATTGACTTCCGGTTCAGTCCGGAAGTTAAAGCTTAATGTTTAAAAAATTCTAACTCCTGAACCACACATAATTTGTCTATTAATTCCAAACTGTATCGGAGGAGTGAATGGTCAGACAGGAGGAGGGTTGACTGTGATTTTTTTTTTTTTTAATGATTTGTCTAGCAGACACTGCTTAGAACACTGAGACTGAGTGGCTACTGCCATGCATACCTTAGACAAACATTTGGCAGATATCTTGTAGTAGTACATTCATCATGTGTCACGTGGTATTGCCTTAAAGGTTTACTTTTTGAAACTGTGTATCTCTACAAGACCAAAAGTTTGACTGAATTGAAACTTGATAATGACTACTTAAAGCTAAAGTGACGATATGATGACGTCATGACAATAATGTTTACAATTTTTTGAAATTTTGACCAATTACTACGTATATTTAGTACAAAGCAAGGTACAGTCCAAATTTATTTTGAGAAAACTAAATGGAACTCTTCACGATACCACGTCTATTGAAAAGGGGCTCATCATCCCCACCCCCCCCCCCCCCCCTCCCCGGAACCGAACACCTCGAGTTTGTGGTAAGACAAACTCTGAATTTCTAGTTTATATTAGTTTTTTGTGCATTTTTCATTTTCTTGTCTGTGACTTCCCAGTGTTGTTTTGATTCCTAGGCACTTACGAGCTTTTCAAGGAACTCTGCATTTGTGCCCAGCATGACACTGATCAAAATGTGGTTTTTTGTTTTTTATTATGAAACAATTTTTACTGGGTTTACTCAATAACATGTAATTATTACATCTTTCTACACTGTATATCAGAATAACAATACTGTTATTTTTGTTCAAGTTGATCTTTAATATTCATGAATGTTATTGATTTTAAGAAAACTGTGGTTGCACTTTCGATCCCGCAGCTTATTCAATCATTTCCATCTGTTTTTCCAATCTTTGGACAAATATGTTGTTTTATCATTATGTACATTGGTGAAAGTTCTTCCAACATATGGTTAATGTTTGTCGCGGTGATTGTCGAGTCGCTTGGTAGCCTAATACAGACTGCTGTTGCAAGATCACTGCTTTCTCACGAAAATGCTGGCAGCCAACTCTTCGTCATTAACATGTGACCAGTCGTGAGAGCAGTAGTTTCGTGCAGAGCAGCCCTCTCGCGGTATATTGCGAGAGAGCCATTTCGCTATCACCGCGACAGACATTTAACAACTTGTTCACAAGTCTTACATAATGGGGAGAACACAGATGTTGGAAGACAACATTAAGTACTCATATTTTAGCTGCCACTTCTCTTTCTTGGTTTTTGTTATTGCTGCTGTTTAAAATGTGTTTGTTTTGGTTAATTTTGACCAATGAAATGAGTGGTCTTCAAAATAGTGGACAATGTTTACAATTCCTTCGATAAATGCCTGAAATCTGGTCACCCTTCCATGTCTAATGACCAAGCTGTATGATAATTGAAGTAAAAATTACTGTACATTTAATTTGAAGTTGTTTGTTTGTTTGTTTGTTTGTTTGTTGGTTTGTTTGTTGGGTTGTCTGTTTGTTTGTTGGGTGGGTTGTTTGTTGGGTTGTTTGTTTGTTTGTTTGTTTGTTGGTGTGTTGGATTGTTTGTTTGTTTGTTGGGTTGTAGGGTTGTTTGTTTGTTTGTTTGTTTGTTTGTTTGTTTGTTGGGGTGTTTGTTTGTTTGTTTGTTTGTTTGTTTTGTATTTTCTGTGTATTTTTTTCTATTCCAAATTGAGCCAATTTCAAAATGCCAGTATGCACTGAAAAGTTTGGCTTAGCAAAAGGATGTAACCAGTTAACTTTTTAGTTCATAATATGCATATTGTATACGGCTGGATCCCTTCAGTTTTTTTCGCTTGGCGAGTAAAGCAATTTTTGTCTGCTCAACTGCTCAATTAATTTGGGCCCTGGTCTTTTCCACAAACACTTAAGTGTTTTTTGTAACTGTCTTTGAAAGAGTGTTATGCCTAACAGTAAAGGCTTCAAAATGGCGGATATAGCCAAAGCCAGAGGTGGGGTAAACACATCACTTATAGGCTGGTACCTATGATGTTGTAAAGCAAAAATCCCATTGATAATCACTATGTCAATATAAAGAGACCCAGACAGATGTTTTTTGTATAAAGTATGTTGCGGCTGTGGATAAAGTATGTTGGCTACGTCTGCTGCAGTTGGCATTTTCGTGAGGCAGTGTTGAACTAGCCATAGCCAAGTGCCTCTCCCATTAGTTGTGGCTAAAAGCTAAATTTAAAAAAGCAAAGTCAGGTGTAAATAGCTTGTCATTGCTACATCCATATGCCAATAGGCCTTGCACGAGCGCAATCGTTAAAACATACCGCAATGCATCTTGGGAAACCGAGTACAGTTTTAAAAAGTTAATCAAGCTGCCAATAATGAACGCCATGCTGTAGTTTACATGTGACTTTGCCAGGTTTTATAGTTGTGTACTGCACTGCTTCAAAATTAGTGGGACATGATGGTTGCGAGTGTTACTTTGAATCAGATTTCACACGGATATCTTTGCACGCCAATCATGCGCATAGGACAAGCATATAGGCTATTGGATACTAGAATTCTAGATGCCAGCAGGCAGCAGGAGTACCAAATGTCCACCATGTACTTGTACGTCTCAGTCTATGAAAATTTCAACATGTATGAACAATAGAATGACCTTTAAGCTTGCTGTCACATAGGGTCCTTGAAAGTCTATCATTTACACATTTTTTCAGGGCCCAAATTTCCTGGCTCTGCTGACTGTAAGCAAAGAATCAGCGCTTACAGAAGCAGAGATTTCCGCTCTAACGTCAAACATAATTCACGGGTTAGTGGGGAATGTTTGCTTAGTGTGCGTGCATCACTCCACATTACTAGGCATTCTTCGCTCATTGAATACACAGCTAGCGCGGAAATTCGGCACTAGCGTTTTGAGCAGAGAATTGTGATTACAAGCACAGAATTTGGCGGTAAGCAGAGCCCAATTGGCCCTGATGTTTGTGCTTTAAGTTGAAACAATAGTCAGATGCAGCAATCTAGCCAAAAACAAGTCTAACAACTTACAAGTCGAACCCAGATTTCCAAACTAAGTAACAACTAGAAAAAACTATATTTTACATCGGTAATTTATTTTATTTTAACTTGAAGTGAGTTATCCCACTTGTGTGTATATATATATATATAATACAATTTTAAAAACACATAAAGACGTGTATTATAGTTCGAGACAAGTCGTCTCATTCTGATCTCTTAACGAAGGTGATTATAGATTTTGTTTCTAGCTGAAATTATTATGAATGAAAAGTTTATTAGTATCGATTGCTGTGCTTAGTGATAGCTCTGAAGAAGTGAAAAAGGAAAGTAGATTTTATGTGACACGCCGAAATCGGGGAGTTATTGGAAATATGAAATGAAACTGTGAGTGAAGCAACCGAAACACCAGCCATGACGTCAATGTGATGTCTCCATCATTTCATGTTATGAAATACTTACCTTTAGGCCTAATTAAGTAGTATTTAAAAGCTCTTCATTTCATCTATTTGAAGAGTAAATAAACAAACCCAGTTTTGAGTTTTGGCAGAAAGTCCCGGGTTTTGACTTGGGAGTGTCACGTTATGTTGAAAGGTTTTGTACGGGTTTATTATAATAGAAGTACTTAACAGTGTCTTAAACTATTTGGTAGACCGCGGGCTTGAGTATAAAAAAACCTCCTCTTGTTCATAGGTCTTGTAGCTCGAAACAATCACTGGATTAGAGATTATTATTTATGTCGCCCGTAGTGGAGGAACAACATCCTACGGCGACTCCAATCTTCTCTATTCTCTATGCAGGAAGCCAGCTCTGTCATGGTCTCAGTACCAGCATCACACCTGAGGACACCGACATAGCTCGTACTCTGTCTGCCCCTCACCCTCACCCCATGAGTTGGTTCCCACAGAACCAGTTGGCTTGCCGGCAGTTCTTTATGTCATTGTCCCGCCTGTGTGCAATCTTTTGTGAGATCTGTGTTAACATGCCACTAGGTGAATAAGTTCTTGTTTGGGCAGTGTTCAACCATGGAGTCCTTCCTCCATGGTTCAACACAGTGTCAAATGGTGTGATGTCTAGTGTGCAGTGTCTGTCTAGAGCTCAAGCCTCGCTGTTACATTTGGCTGTGCCATTTTGTTTTAGGTGTTATGAGGTTTGTATGGTGGTTTCTACATCACTGTGATGAATTCCAGCTACATGCAGAACCAGAAATGTTCCCTGGAAACTTTGTTGTAAGACACTTTTAAAAGTTAGGTCAAAGATTGGTTTTCGTCAACGTAATGCTGACTTACAGGCAACATTATCAGGAAAGATACGTACAAGTCACATGTGAAAGTTTCAGCTGAATACAGTGTGTACTTGCTGAGAAAATATTACAAAACTCTCTGTATTTTCACAAGAACGTCGAATCCATCCACATTAAGAAAGGTGACAGCGGGTACCAACCGAATCTCTGGCCGCAACATTTGCGAACGGACATTAGCCTTCAGAAATCTGAGAAACAATTCATGCATGAAATCATTTCTCAGATTCAAATGTTTTTGGGTGAACAATTATTATCCAAACCATATTATTTCAAAGGGAATCCGTTATGGTTTAACTATCAACAGCGGCAGTGCTTCTCACCCCAAAAAGTTTTTACTGTCATTAATTTTTGGAGTATTTACCAATCTATGACTCTACAGAGGTTTACTATGTGACAAATCTTGTAGGGGGTTGGATGGGTTTTTTTTATCACGCAATGCCATCTAATTAGGCAGGTTACCTGCATATGCAGTTAAGAATTATATGCACTGTAATTCACACGTGAAAAGGTACCAGACTTTTTCCTGTCCTGCCTCATTATGGATATGTAAATTATGTTTATGACTTCTGTGTAGAAATAAAACTGAAATTTGAAATTAAATGCGTAAGGTTTAAAAAGTTTGTATACACACCAGAAACATTGTTTACCATTAAAGATGTTCTTGTCATTTGTTTGATAGTAATTAAAGTTAAGTGATACATGTTCCTGTTGGAACCCATTAAAAAGAAGAAATTTTAGCTTGCCATGGGTAAAAATTCTTTCACTTTTGCGAAGCCAGACTTCGCAAGGAACCAATTGACAATTTGTATACGAAAAAAGACAACAGTTTTTTTGAAACAAAAACTAAATGTTCGGTGTGGACATGTCTAAATTAAAACAGCTGGTGAAAAGTAATGGGAACATTTGGAAAACACGTCTGTGTACACTGCAAAAACTGGGGTTTTATTTTCACTTTGGGTGTTGACATTAATGTGAGTGAAAAGGACAATCAATCGGTTACCATGGTAACAGCTGGCCCAACAAGTGTAAGTCTCTCGCGCGTATTTTAAACATTGGGACCCGTTAAAGTGCGCGAGTTTCTTTCCTTCACGCGTTGAAACAATGTGCATGGGACAAGTGGTCCCAAAAGACTTGCACGGTATATAATAAGTCGAGAAGTTTAGTGGTGATCGAATGCAGCTTTAAAGAGTTACGGGGAAAATATGGTAGGGGCACATTATGCGTCCCGGTCCTTAAATTGTTTGAACCAACTATGCTATATCTCTTCTCAATCTCATCCCCGCCCCATACAACAAAAGGCCACACCACATCCTACCTGCATCCCTTACTCCAGCCCCCATCAACACCTCCCTGGTGTAACAAGCGGGGGTAGTGGCCGGGGATCCAGGATTTTTTTACCGGGGGTCACAACGGCGCACCCAGGATTTTGTATTTGTGACTCGTATAAATTTTAGGGGTGGGGTGGCCCCTGGTGGGGTCCAGGGGCGAAGCCCCGGTGGGGGTCCATGGGGCGAAGCCCTCTGGAGCTCTGAGCTTTTGGGGTCAAAATATCATCAAGCCTCCGTGTGCCTAAATACAGAGGAAAAGAAATACTTTCTAAGCACTTCTGATCCATATCAATCTTCTAGTTTTACTGGAAAATTTCCTGTTACATCAACGCGGGACTCCTGGAAAATTTTAATCCCACAAATCTCTTGAGTCTGTATTGCCATCTTTCAGTGATGCTCCTCCCTCTTGTAGACAATAAACTGAATCTCCGCTGTACATCGTCGGCAAGCGTTTTTGTTTTAAGTAAAAGGCCTATTGTCGGCAGCCTTTGGGCTAATTTGACAGGCAGTGAATAGAAAAAACTAAAAATAAACTAAAATAAGAAGAACAAAAACTACAAATACTATTATTTTAGAATGATGTTTCTCACCTTTCCTCTCGCTTCTCTTCCCCTCTTTTTTATTTTTTTATTTTATTTCCCCAATTTTGTTTTTACCCGGGGGGCACGTGCCCCCTGCCCCCCCCCCCCAGTGTACCACTAAATTATCCAACAACGGCATTAGCCCACCAACCCCTGCCCCCCACCCCCGATTCCGTGACCACGAAAAGGATGTTCATCTAAAACAACAGTATTTGATCAGTGTGTCGTCGCGTGATTACATCACACACAATGCTTGTTGCTGTCACATCACACACTAGCAGACACTTCCTCTACCCCGTGTGCATAACGTGCGTGTCTACGATGACCAACCTCCTCTTAGTGTTATACCATGCCCGATATGGGGCAGAGGGAGGCCCCCCCAAACTAACCCTAACCCTAACCCTAACACACTCTTCCCTCTTGTATACAGAAGCACCCCCCCTAAAATTCTCAAAAGAATTCCTGAGATTCCCAGAACACAATGAAGACACAATAGAGGGGGGGCCTCCCTCTGCCCCATATCGAGCAGCAATTGCTTAGTGTTTACGGTATGCCTTAATAATCAAAGAAAAAGCAGGGTGCTGTCCTGAAATGATCAAATTCATCAATACATTGTGCATTGAAACCCCACAACAAATCCAGCAGGAACGCATGGCGCACAAGCGGTGGGTCAATGGACTGCACCATTGAAAATAATTACGCAACGTGGCACGGCGCCTACTCGCTGACTGTCTGAGCAGATTACTTTACATCACAAATTAATTCATATGGATAGTTAAATTAACTAATTCCACCTTCACGCAACAAGTACCGATGAATCTCAAATCACACACCGCACGAAGGACAAATTAACAAAACCAATCGTTAATTTCTATGCCTATGATGGAGCTTAAGTAAATGTCAATAAATGCATTGTTTCAAAGTATAAACTAAATTTCAGGTACAATGGCAATCAATGCCAAAGGACATTTAGTTTCAGCTCAACTTCACACTTCGCACAAAAATTCAATTGAACAAATGAATCACACACTGCAGATGACTTGACTCTGATCAACAGCGGTATTTACGAGAATCCAACTTTTAGATCATTTTGAATAATTCAATAAAGTACTGTGTGAACAACAAAATAAAGTCAACATAAGTTGCACGTGACAGATGTTCAATAAATACACGTTCTATGTAGAGGTCAATGCAGTCAGCACATGTTTCCCGTGTGAACTAGGGTATAAACGTAAGAGACTTACATTTTATTACATGTTTGTATTACATGTTAGAACCTTGATAAAACCTCCATCAAGTAGTTGTGACGTCATGATGGCGTCATCAGGTGTCAAATAACAAGGTTTTAAACATTAACATTTTTAATCTTTGAAAATCCATATCAAATGAAGACGAAGAGACCGTCGGTTGGTTTTTGCGGGATTATATTGAGGTAATAATAGGTCTTCATTTTTTATTGTGTGCATGACATGACCTCTACTTCCGGTCGAAACCGGAAGTGCATTTTACTTTAAAAGTGGCGAATTTTTTCAAGTTGTTTTTAACGATGTTATAATCCAGCAAGGGTCTGGTTCACAAAAATCGGACCGGTGACGTCATAACATCTTAAAGCGCCCTCTAGCGGCAGGTTAAAAACAGACCAAAATACACTAGATGTCTGTGGCGAACTTTATGACAATCGTTTCAAAATTGGTATATAATGACCTTCATGCAGACAATGTGTGGAGTTTCAGATTGATGACGTCATTATGTGTCACGTGGTATTGCCTTAAAGGTTTACTATTTGAAGCCTTGCATCTTAACAACCACAGGTTTGACTGAGTTGAAACTTGGCATATAGATAGACAATGATAATAACTACGTAAATCTAAAGTGACGACATGATGACGTCATCACAATAATTTTTACAAATTTTTGAAACGTTGACCAATTATTACGTATCTTGAGTACAAAGCAATCTGTAGTCCAATTTTATTTGAGAAAAATAAATGAAACTCTTCACGATACCAACCGCGTGTATTGAAAAACGGCTCACCATTTCCCGAAAACCGGAACCGAACACCTTGAGTTTGTGGTATGACAAACTCTGAATCTCTAGTTATCCTTGTAAATGAAGGAAGTTCATCCTTTGTGATTGTACTGTCAATGAACTGGAGCGGTTCTGCGTTTTGTTAGATAATTAATAACAACATGAATAAATTCAAATATCACTGTCAAGTTTATTTCCATTTATGATACATTTGTGTCGTGACTCACGATAAAACAAGAGAGGGTCATTTACATAAAAAAGTAACAACCAGGCAGGCCTAGTTCAATATATGAGCAAAGAGTAAACCTGACCATTTTAGAATCAACCATAGACTGAATTAAAGGAATTCAACACTAATTGTGAATGCTGCTTTAGTCTGTGACTGGCCCAAAACTTTATTTTGTTACCCTCTCCATGGAGGGAGTTCTACCTCCATGTATGCCCTCTCACTCATGAGCTCCTCCACTCATGAAGCTCCTCAATTTATACAAATGAAATGAAAACTAGAGATTTAGAGTTTGTAAAACAAACTCTAGGTGTTCGGGTATCGCTCCTGGGCTTAATGCTGTTTTAATGCGTTAGCGTTAGCTATATCAATGAGTCGCTGAAAACAATGTTAATAGCTTTAAAATTTTAAAGAAAGTAAAGTGTAAATATTCTACGTTTATGCGTTACTTTACACAGGAAATAAAAGCTACTCAAAATATGAAATTTTATAAATAACAAACTTTTGTTCAGCCAGATTTGAAAACTGATGACATCATTATGAAGATACAAAGGTTTTTATCGAGACATAGGTATTTAAATATGTGCCAAGTGAAAAACAAAGATGAACTTACAAAACAAAAATCAGCAAAGGAGTACATTATTTAAATTATTTGAAAGGGCAAAAGGTCCATTGTCATTTCATAGTCATTCAGCAGAGGAACATTTCCCCCTTCCCCTTCATCTTGGCAGCAGATCTTGAAACGAGCGTTTGAATGACCCACACGTACAACTATTATGTATGCCATTCACTGAAGTTTATTTATTTGTCAATGGATATCGATTTTTTTTATATTAAAAAACCACATGACATGATATTCATGTTGACATTATTAAGTTACAATTCTGAAAAGTTTTTACAGTGAGTTGGATACTCATGAAGTATCGGTGCATGAATCATTGATTGTTCAAAACATATGCACTGATGAAAATGTCATTAAAAATAAGTCAAGTATTATGAGCTATCGGTTGCATGTTTTAAAATACCCCGTTTGATTTTTAGACATTGATTTTCAAACAGAACGGTTTGTAAAATTTAGAATATTAAAAGAAAAGACATTTGTTTAGGATAATTATGCAAGACAAAGGCAAAGCATGAGGACGGCAAGTCTAAGCCTCTCGTGAATTTATACTAATAACATAATGAGTTAATTACTACTTCTACCTCTATGGTGCATCATACACTCAGCAAGTAAAACATAACCTTTACATTGTTACTTCCTTATGTTGTTGGCCTGGTGTAGGGATTCCTGAAACCATCTTAACTCATTAGGAGTATGCAGCACCAGCAATCACATTGTGCACAACCAAGTCCTCTACCCTCGCTGATACCCATTCACTCCTGGGTGTTGTGGAGCAATTATTGTTGAATGTCTTGCCAAGGACACAAGTGTCGTGACCCGGACTTGAACCCACTCTCTGATGACTCTACCATCACCAGGGACAGATTTCATAGAGCTGTATGCGAAAAATTGTGCTTAATAATTGTCTGCTTAGCAAAGATTGTCACATACTGTATATATGTGGAATGGTATTTTAGATGGTAACCTTATTCTGGTAAGCAACATTTTTGTGTGATTAAGCAGTTTGGTAGATTTTGTGAGTTTGGTAGATGGTAGACTGCTTGGCCATGGTGGGCTACAAGATTTTCACTCAAATGTTTTTAAGCACAATTTTCACCAACAAAAAGGTACTTTCCACTAACATGTACTTTCCATTCATTTGGAACTGTTCCTTAAAATAAATTCCACCCTGCAATAAAATGCAATTAACTTCTACCAAACCAAACATAACAAAACTTGTTTTCTATCAAGCATCGACCCCACCCCCCCAAACCAGGCCAGTCCTATACCTATCCCATTCTTCCCAGCACGGTGAATTATACTCTTTAGTCCCATACCTTCAAATCTAAATCCCAGTCCCTGGCCCAAGAATTACACCGAGCTTGCTCATACCCAGTCCAACCAGCCACACCCTAGCAAAATTACTACTAGTCCATCTCCCCTACCCTCAAATCGAACCCCAGTCCCTGGCCCCAGTCATCTACTCAACTTGCTTATACCCATGTCCAACCAGCCACACCCTAGCAAAATTACTAATAGTCCATATCCCCTACCCTCACATCGAACTCCCTGTCCCTGGCCCCAGGTCATCTACCCAACTTGCTCATACCAGGTCCAACCAGCCACACCCTAGCAAAATTACTACTAGCCCATCTCCCCTACCCTCAAATCGAACTCCCTGTCCCTGGCCCCAGTCATCTACCCAACTTGCTCATACCAGGTCCAACCAGCCACACCCTAGCAGAATTACCACTAGTCCATCTCCCCTACCCTCAAATCGAACTCCCTGTCCCTGGCCCCAGTTATCTACCC
The DNA here is from genome assembly GCA_037783415.1 of Leptasterias polaris. Lineage (NCBI taxonomy): Eukaryota > Metazoa > Echinodermata > Asteroidea > Forcipulatida > Asteriidae > Leptasterias > Leptasterias polaris. Next base: position 4,357,911 of record JAZGTN010000025.1, on the reverse strand, counting down.
AGGTCCAACCAGCCACACCCTAGCAAAATTACTAATAGTCCATCTCCCCTACCCTCACATCGAACTCCCTGTCCCTGGCCCCAGGTCATCTACCCAACTTGCTCATACCAGGTCCAACCAGCCACACCCTAGCAAAATTACTACTAGCCCATCTCCCCTACCCTCAAATCGAACTCCCTGTCCCTGGCCCCAGTTATCTACCCAGGTCCAACCAGCCACACCCTAGCAAAATTACTAATAGTCCATCTCCCCTACCCTCACATCGAACTCCCTGTCCCTGGCCCCAGGTCATCTACCCAACTTGCTCATACCAGGTCCAACCAGCCACACCCTAGCAAAATTACTACTAGCCCATCTCCCCTACCCTCAAATCGAACTCCCTGTCCCTGGCCCTAGTCATCTACCCAACTTGCTCATACCAGGTCCAACCAGCCACACCCTAGCAGAATTACCACTAGTCCATCTCCCCTACCCTCAAATCGAACTCCCTGTCCCTGGCCCCAGTCATCTACCCAACTTGCTTATACCCATGTCCAACCAGCCACACCCCAGCAAAATTACTACTAGCCCATCTCCCCTACCCTCAAATCGAACTCCCTGTCCCTGACCCCAGTTATCTACCCAACTTGCTCATACCAGGTCCAACCAGCCACACCCTAACAAAATTACTACTAGTCCATCTCCCCTACCCTCAAATCGAACTCCCTGTTTAATCCGGGTTATGAAACTTACCGATCGAATGCTACTGTAGGCCTACTTGTAGAAAGCCCAAATGCTAAACATTTTTTTAAAAACATCACAGATTTTTGGGGAAAATTGATTGCCTTTCTAGTCGCGAGAGTGAATTTTTTGATAACGCGTATTAACAACTTGCGCGAGAACCTAGTTGGGTTCCCTTAACAATTTCACAACATTTAAACTATCTATGGGGACCAGACTGATTTACATAACGCGCTGAGCATAGTATAGACCTTTCTTTTGCAACGTCACTGCCCGAGTTTTTGCCAACCCAGGTTGAAAAACTATGGAAAGCCATAACTGCAAATCAAAAACAGATTGCCACATCACAGATTGTAGCAGTGTTACACAAAATATTCAAAAATAGTGTTGAATTTGTTGGAAACAAATCAACCAATCATGGAAGGTATTTCCGTTCATGAATCTTTACAGAAAATGTTGAATTTGGTCACAACATTTTTTAACACGATTGAATGTTTTGCCAACATTCGGCCGTCCATGCCAACCGGCGCACTTGGTTTATCAACAAAAGAAAGGTCTATATCTTTCCCAGACGGGCTTAAGATGCGCACAGCATTACGCGTATTTCACAAAACCTTGATTGCGCTCGGCGCGCTGACTAAATCAGTCTGGTCCCCATTAAATATCAGCAGTTGATCGTCTAACTGTTGTGGATTGTTGAGGGAACCTGACAATGGTTTTCCCGCAAGTTAATAAGTGGGGGGAAAATCACACTCGCGACTCGAAAAGCAAACAATTTTCCCAAAAGATCTGTGATGTTTAAAAAAAAAAAAATCAGCATTAGGGCCTTCTACAAGTACAGTAGCATTCGATCGGTACGTTTCATAACCCGGATTAAAAATTAAATCGGCCACAGAAGAAAGGGATGCACTGGGCCAAGGATACGAAGTAGATTATCCCTATTCATGGGGCTATGTCTTCACTAGTTTCCGGAAGTTCGTATTGTAAAAGTCACATTGTATTTAGCGCGCGCGAGTGCTGACTTTCCATCCAGAAACTTCTTTGCACAATGTACACACACAGAGGTGGCATGCATGGTCGACTCACGATATGGGTGAATGATCTTCACGCCCCCGGATCCCCGCGCCAGGCATGTTCAGTGTGTGAGAAAAACACGCTTTCCACACAGTACACAAGATTCACGTGAGACAATGTCTGTCAGTGAAATAATAGTGGTCCACAAATGAAACAAAGTGTACGAGGTACGGATTTTTAGTAGCTTTTTTGAAATAAAATACTAGGTAGGGCCTTAGTAATTAATTTTGTCTCTCCCTCACTTTTCTCCTTGATGGTGTCTCTTTTTTTTTTCTCAAGCAAAAGGGGGGGGGGCGTGCGCCCCCCACGCCCCCCCTGTATCCGCCGCTGTCAAGTGCAAGGCTTTTGATAGTGTGCTTTTTTAGACTTTTGCTTTAAGTGTGTAGTTTGTTACACACCTCAAAACAGTAACAGCACCACAGTTCAACTTTAGAAATCTTTAGTTTCTTTAGAAATAGTTGCAAAATGAAAACCTTGACCCTTGCAAGAGTGAACCTAGGCATACAGTCAATTGAATAGTTGCCTAAGCTATTGAAAACGTTATTTTTGAATCCCATGAACCATAAACCCGCACAAAAGGTTTGAATCACAACTGTATAACACCACCCCTTAAAATCAACATGCCATAGTGTTCGTTTCTAGCTTAGAGGATACACATGCTGGGCAGTTTCCTTAATAGTCCCAGAAAAAAGCCTCACATTTTGCGCTGATATTTGAACAAGTTCAATCCTCAAACCTTACATAAGATTTCTCGTCTGGAGTTTTACTCGGTAGCTCTGCACAACGCTAGCAATCAACAAGTCTTTGACTGGTAAGTAACACTCGATATCGTTTCCCCCTCTTTACCCTTGTGTTGAGTAGCCAAATCACAGTATTTGAAACCCTGTTAAAACTTCTAAGAATTGTAACTTAATAATGTCAACATGATTTACATAGTCGGATTTATTAATTAATAAAGAATCAATATCCATTGAAAAATAAATAAACGTCAGTGAGTGGCATACATGATAGTTGTACTTTTGAGTAATTCAAAGGCTCGTTTAAAGATATGCAACCAAAACGAAAGGAAATTCGAAAAATTAATGTTGCTCTGTATGAAAGGACACTATTGACCCTCTGTCCTTTCAAATAAATTAAATAATGTACTCTTTTGTTGACAATACGTTTTGTAAGTTCACCTTCGTTTTTCAAAGCACATAATACCAATGTCTCGATAAGAACTTATCTAACGTCATAATGACGTCATCAGTTTTCAAATTTGGCTATAACAAAAGATTATTATTTTTAAAACTCATATTGTGAGGTGCATTAATTTCCTGTGTAAACGTATGTACAATCAAAGAAGATTTACACTTTACTTTCCTTGAAATTTCAAAAGCTATCGACATTTTTTCAGCGATTCAATGATATAGCTAACGCATTAAAATAGCACTGAGCCCAGCGAAAACCCGAACACCTAGAGTTTGTTTTACAAACTCTAAATCTCTAGTTAGGTGTTCGGTCTACAGACCGAACAACTCTTTGTTATTGTTCGGGTTGTTTTTAGGTGTTCGGTTTACAGACCGAACAACTCTTTGTTATTGTTCGGTTTTTTGTTTTTTTTTCTTCTTTGTTTTGCTTATTCTTCTCAGCGAGCTTTGTCCGCAAGCAAACGCATACTTCCGAATCTTTGATCAACTTGAAACTTCATGTGAAGTTAGAACATAACTAGGAGAAGCCGAGTAAGTTGTGACGTCACGATTACGTCATCAGGTGTCAAGTTACAAGCCATTTTAGCTCGAAAAGTGCCCTCATGCCAATGCCTGTATGTCTCTGAATATTACAACTACAGTATTCATATTTGGACATATGATAGATCAAGACACGGGCAACATTTGAAAAGTTAACGCCAAATTCACATGACCTTAACTTCCGGGTCGTTACCCTAGGTCGAAGTTCGCCTTCGTTTTTTCCTTCAAAAAAACACTTTCGAGCTTATCTACGGAATAACTCAAGATTGAGATTGAATTGAACAATGAAACTCAACAGATAGTTGAACCTCACTATCAAGACGACACAAACCTATTTACGTCATGATGACGTCATCGGGCATCGAATTATAATAAATCAAAGTTTAATATTTGTAAAAAGCATAACTCATGAACCATTTGTTTGTTTTTTATAATCTACACATCATCGGATAGCTCATTTAAAGTTCGACAAACGCTACACAGAACCCGTCCAACATTTGAACTTACTTCCGGTTCAAATCGGAAGTTGAAAATTTCTTATTATCCTATCTTATATATATCTTTAAAACTACTGATCATTTCAGCATAATTTTTGTATCAGGGTGTAGAACGTTAGTCGTGCTCAAACTTCTGAACACAGACATGACAACATTTTGACCTTAATATATGGTCAAAACCGGACAATGAAGAGCAACTACCCACTCGTACCCCCCCCCCCCCCCCCCCCCCCCCCACTTTGATTGACAAAACATTATGTACACATAACGTTGAAACTGATGCAAGCTGCAGTTCAGTGTCGTCATTGTTGTTACATGTGGCGGGAAGCTAGCCTTTAGTCAAGGCGCACCGCGGCACCCCCGGCCCGGATATCACGCACGAAAAAAGACCAGCGCGAGCGGCGAAGCGCCTTTACCGTATGTACATTCAACGTAGTTCAAGATTATCAATGGCGTACTATTAAGATTATAGATCTAAATACCGCTTATATTCAGCGTCTAATTGTTCCCCTATTCGCCCTTCTCATGGCTTAATGATCAATATGGAATTGAAGACGAAGTTTCACTGAGATGACCACCTGCTTCAGTGATTCGTATGACTTGTAATTGTTTGAGAAAATGCAAGCAGAAAAAGACGAACATTGGTTATGTGTTTATCAAACACCAAGAAGCAGAGACTTGACATCAGCTCATGAATGGGTGTTTCGGACGGCGTCCACGGCAGTGTTTATCGATGCTATATCGGTGCCACACGGTGATAAAACGGTAAGCTTTGTGTGAAAATCATTGCTTTTCAAAATGAGTATTTATTTAATGCACAGTTATGTTATAAAGTTTATCTTTTATCATCAAGTGGTGGCGTTGGTGATGTTTTTAAAACTAAAGAACGTTTAGTGTGATCGTCGAGGAGTAGAATTGGGGGATTGGTATGATTGTTGGCTGTGTCACTAAAGTCAGAAAATGGTCCGACTGAAGAATGTTTGTCGGCAACTTTGATGACGTTTGTGTTAAGTAAAGTAGGTTTTGTTTATAAGTTGTTCACTTCCAAAACAATATGTGCACCTTCCACTAACCTTTTCTTGTGCAATTTCCTAAGTTTGAATGTTGTTACTGTTTTGACCCCCCCCCCCCTTTGAACAGGTTGGTCATTGAGAGAGCGCAATATAAATTAAATAAATTAGTAGTATTATTATATAAATATGAAACGTTTTAAGTCTTGATTTTTGTTTATTTTAACAGTTTCAGCTTGACTTAATTTTCCTAGAGTCATACTTTGTTTATTTTGTAATATTGTTTTTTTCTTCTTCAGAATACAGCACATCCACCGGCATGGTCTTGGATCCAGTGACAGATTTTCCACGTGTTGTTGTGTTGCATTCTTCATTTCCTGTATGATGCACCATACAGGTAGAAATAGAACTTATAAATCATTATGTTATAAGTCAAAATTCAAGAGAGGCTTAGATTTGCCGTCTTCATGATTTGCCTTCGTTTTGCATTATGATTTAAAACAAGTGCCCTTTCAATAGTCTAAAAATTAACAAACTGTTCTGTAGGAAAATCAATATCCAACTAGAGAGTTAGTGTTTGTGAGAACAAACACTAGGTGTTCGGGTATGGGGCACTGTTATGTTACTAAAATGCGTAAGCAGATTTATATTGAAAGTTTTTTAATTTTCAAAAAAAAGTCGTTTGCAAACCTATTACTTTTATACTTTTAGTGTACACGGGGGAAAGTGATATCGTTGCTGTATATGAGTCTCCATAAAGTAGTTTAGATACACATGTATAACAATTTTCATGTAAATAGTCACAAACTTAACATGCTTAACTGATAAATTAAAAGACTATCACTAACAATTCAAAAATAAATGTTATCAAACTACGCATGCTTGCTACCTTATGTGTGAAGCAACATCATTTGTCATGATTATGAAAAGGGCATAAGAACCTACTGTTTACACGATGTGCAATTTATGTTGAATTTATTTTGCTGGTCACATTGTATTTCTTTGAAGTATTCAACAGGATCTAAAAGTTAGATTCGCATAAAAACCGTTGTTGATCAGAGTCAAATTTATGTTGACCTTTTTCCGATTGCATTTTCTCAGTTATCAAAAGTTATTCAAATCACCAAAACAGTTCAGCAAAATACACTCGTTCAGTTGATATTTACCACCAAGCCAACAAAAGGCTAACACGAAGGTTATGCAATGAGCTATTCATTGGACCACCGTCGAACAACGTAGATTTCCGAAGGAGGGTTGCATTTATCGACGAGTGCAGTAACAAAGGACCATTAACTTGGTATAGCGCCACCATGGATAACGCATCAACTTTACTGTACGCTTCAGTACATGTACAATATACATGTGGGCCAGCAATGCACAGTCTTCGTGGACTTTGAACCTTAAGATCAATGGCGCAGTGTGTGTACAGTTTACATGTACATGCAAGCTTGCACGTGGTCAATGGAGCGGAACGACCAGCCCTTTGCTTCTGCTGCGTAATGTTCAACTTACATTTTGAGCGTGAAGTTAAGAACAAACGGGGTAACTCTTTGTGTAGCATTTGTTGAGTTTTTAAAGGCCTGTCCGATGATGTATTGATTGAAGCAATCCATTCAGTAATTATTAAGTTATGATTTTTTGAAATATACAATTTTGATTTACTGTATTTCAACACCTGATGACGTCATCATGACGTCACACTAACTTGATGGAGGTTTCATCAAGGTTCTAACATGGTGTAAATTTGAAGTTGATCGGACAAACAGAAGTTAAGAATTTTGCCAGGAAATGTTTTTTTGTTAAGAATTGCACAAAGGCAAACTTTGACCTTCCGGTACGACCGGAAGTAAAGGTCATGTGATTTTGGCGTTAACTTTTCAAATGTTGCCCGTGTCTTGATCTATCATAATGTTTAAATATGAATATTATAGCTTTCCTATTCAGAAGGTTGTTATTTATAAAATTTATACAATTTTTAGCAGCCCTTTATTTCTTGTGTAACCTATTAATACTTTACTTTCTCTAATATTTCAAAAGCTATCAGGATTGTTTTCAGCGATTCAATGATATAGCTTACGCATTAAAACAGCAGTGAGCCCACCAGCGATACCCGAACACCTAGTGTTTGTTGTCACAAACACGTTAAGTCTAGTTTTTTTTTTGTATTTTTTTTTTCTTTGTTTTGCTTATTCTTCTGATTGTAGTTTGTCAAATTACAAGCCATTTAAAGTCAAAAAGTGCCCTCATGCCAATGCCTGTATGTTTCTGAATAGGAAAGCTATAATATTCATATTTAAACATTATGATAGATCAAGACACGGGCAACATTTGAAAAGTTAACGCCAAATTCACATGACCTTTACTTCCGGTCGTAACGGAAGGTCAAAGTTTGCCTTTCTGCAATTCTTAACCAAAAAACATTTCCTGCCCAAATTCTTCACTTCTGTTTATCCGATCAACCTCAAATTTACACCATGTTAGAACCTTGATGAAACCTCCATCAAGTTGTTGTGACGTCATGATTACGTCATCAGGTGTTGAAATACAGTAAATCAAAATTTAATATTTCAAAAAATCATACTTAATCATTACTGAATGGATTGCTTCAATCAATACATCATCGGACAGGTCTTTTAAAACTCAACAAATGCTACACAAAGAGTTATCCCGGTTGTTCTTGACTTCCCGCTGAAAATGTAAGTTGAACATTACGTTAGTATTAGCCCGCAGGGCTGGTCATTCTGCTCCATTGACCACGCGTAATCTTGCATGTACATGTAAACGGTACACACACTGCGCCATTGATCTTAGGTGCAAAGTCCACGAGGACTGCATTGCTGTGTCGTGATACGTTATCCATGGTGGCGCTATACCAAGTTAATGGTCCTTTGTTACTGCACTCGTCGATAAATGCAACCATCCTTCGGAAATCTACGATGTTCGACGGTGGTCCAATGAATAGCTCATTGCATAACCTTCGTGTTAGCCTTTTGTTGGCTTGGTGGTAAATATCAACTGAACGAGTGTATTTTGCTGAACTGTTTTGGTGATTTGAATAACTTTTGATAACTGAGAAAATGCAATCGGAAAAAGGTCAACATAAATTTGACTCTGATCAACAACGGTTTTTATGCGAATCTAACTATTAGATCCTGTTGAATACTTCAAAGAAATACAATGTGACTAGCAAAATAAATTCAACATAAATTGCACATCGTGTAAACAGTAGGTTCTTATGCCCTTTTCATAATCATGACAAATGATGTTGCTTCACACATAAGGTAGCAAGCATGCGTAGTTTGATAACATTAATTTTTGAATTGTTAGTGATAGTCTTTTAATTTATCAGTTAAGCATGTTAAGTTTGTGACTATTTACATGAAAATTGTTATACATGTGTATCTAAACTACTTTATGGAGACTCATACAGCAACGATATCACTTTCCCCCGTGTACACTAAAAGTATAAAAGTAATAGGTTTGCAAACGACTTTTTTTTGAAAATTAAAAAACTTTCAATATAAATCTGCTTACGCATTTTAGTAACATAACAGTGCCCCATACCCGAACACCTAGTGTTTGTTCTCACAAACACTAAATCTCTAGTTAGGTGTTCGGTCCACAGACCGAACAACTCCTTGTTTTTGTTCGGTTTTTTTTTTTTTTTTTTTTTTAGGTGTTCGGTCCATAGACCGAACAACTCCTTGTTTTTGTTCGGTTTTTTTTTTTTTTTTTTTCTTTGTTTTGCTTATTCTTCTGATTGTAGTTTGTCCGCAGAAAAAAACATACTTGCAAACCTTTGATCAACTTGAAACTTAATGTGACATTAGAACATAAAGAGCAGAAGACGTGTGAGCATTGACGTCATGATGACGTCATCGGGTGTCAAATTACAAGCCATTTAAGGTCAAAAAAGTGCCCTCATGCCAATGCCTGTATGTTTCTGAATAGGAAAGCTATAATATTCATATTTAAACATTATGATAGATCAAGACACGGGCAACATTTGAAAAGTTAACGCCAAATTCACATGACCTTTACTTCCGGTCGTAACGGAAGGTCAAAGTTTGCCTTTCTGCAATTCTTAACCAAAAAACATTTCCTGCCCAAATTCTTCACTTCTGTTTATCCGATCAACCTCAAATTTACACCATGTTAGAACCTTGATGAAACCTCCATCAAGTTGTTGTGACGTCATGATTACGTCATCAGGTGTTGAAATACAGTAAATCAAAATTTAATATTTCAAAAAATCATAACTTAATCATTACTGAATGGATTGCTTCAATCAATACATCATCGGACAGGTCTTTTAAAACTCAACAAATGCTACACAAAGAGTTATCCCGGTTGTTATTGACTTCCCGCTGAAAATGTAAGTTGAACATTACGTTAGTATTAGCCCGCAGGTCTGGTCATTCTGCTCCATTGACCACGCGTAATCTTGCATGTACATGTAAACAGTACACACACTGCGCCATTGATCTTGGGTGCAAAGTCCACGAAGACTGCATTGCTGTGTCGTGATACGTTATCCATGGTGGCTGTGTCGTGATACGTTATCGATGGTGGCGCTATACCAAGTTAATGGTCCTTTGTTACTGCACTCGTCGATAAATGCAACCATCCTTCGGAAATCTACGATGTTCGACGGTGGTGCAATGAATAGCTCATTGCATAACCTTCGTGTTAGCCATTTGTTGGCTTGGTGGTGAATATCAACTGAACGAGTGTATTTTGCTGAACTGTTTTGGTGATTCACTGATTTGAATAACTTTTGATAACTGAGAAAATGCAATCGGAAAAAGGTCAACATAACTTTGACTCTGATCAACAACGGTTTTTATGCGAATCTAACTATTAGATCCTGTTGAATACTTCAAAGAATTACAATGTGACTAGCAAAATAAATTCAACATAAATTGCACATCGTGTAAACAGTAGGTTCTTATGCCCTTTTCATAATCATGACAAATGATGTTGCTTCACACATAAGGTAGCAAGCATGCGTAGTTTGATAACATTAATTTTTGAATTGTTAGTCTTTTAATTTATCAGTTAAGCATGTTAAGTTTGTGACTATTTACATGAAAATTGTTATACATGTGTATCTAAACTACTTTATGGAGACTCATACAGCAACGATATCACTTTCCCCCGTGTACACTAAAAGTATAAAAGTAATAGGTTTGCAAACGACTTTTTTTTGAAAATTAAAAAACTTTCAATATAAATCTGCTTACGCATTTTAGTAACATAACAGTGCCCCATACCCGAACAAAGGGTACTGAATACTTATTGTTTTATACACTGGAACAAATCAAGTTTTTCATAGATCTATTAGAGAAATTGGCCTTTAATCTTAATCCATTGCCTAACGCAGAATGACATACCCCCTCGCGACTGGCAACGGTGGGTAGCTAGCCAGTCAAGGCACTTGTTACAGACCAACGTGGCACAACGATAGTTGTTTACTATCAGTGCCATGTGGGCGTAACGAGAGTTTCCATTCATGTTTTACTTACAACGCAAGTGCAATCTTATCAATGGCGTACTTACTACTACGTACTAGCATTAACATGATTTCCGCTAAGATTCGACGTCTAATTGTTCCCCTACTTGCCCTTCTCATGGCTTTATTATCAATATGGAATTGAAGACGAAGTTTCACTGAGATGACCACCTGCTTCAGTGATTCGTATGATATTTAATTATGTGGGAAAATGCAAGCAGGAAAAGACGAACAATGGTAATATGTTTTGATCATACACCGAGAAGGAAGGATGTGTCATCGGATCGTAATGGGTGTTTCAGACCCTCGTCACGGCATGTGTTTACCTTGCTACACGGGACTAACTTCGGTAAGTTTTCCGTGTGAACATCATTGCTTTTCAAAATGATTCTTTTATTTGATGCACAATTACGTTATAAAGTTTATCCTGTATCATCAAGTGGTGACCGTTGGTGAAATGTTTTTAAAACTAAGGAACGTTTAATATGAACGTCGAAGAGATAGAGTTGGGCAATGGGGGATTGGTATGAATGTTGGCTATATCACTATAGTCAGAAAATGGTCAGACTGATGAATGTTTTCCGTCAACTTTGTATAGCGACATACTTATTTGAAAACCCTTCGATAAAGTTTCCCCTAATAAGGTTTCGTTTATAAGTTGTTCACATCAAAAACAGGATGTGCACCTTCCACTCATTTTTTTTTGCGTAATTTCCTTACTCTGATATGTTGTATTGTTATGAGCCCTCGAACAGGTTGGTCCTGGAGAGAGCGCAATATAAATTCAATAAATTATTATTATTATTATAAAATCATGAAATGTTGTAAGTCTTGAATTTTATTTATTTGAGCAGTTTCAGCTTGACTTAATTTGCTTTGAGTCATACTTTGTTTATTGTTTTTTCTTCTTCAGAATATACAACACATCAGTACCCGAATGTTCTCCAGTGAAAAAAATCATAATCGTTGCTGTGTTGAATTCCCTAATTTCTTGCTGAATGTATGATGATGCACCATACAGGTAGAAATAGTTATTAACTCGTTAAAACTATTTTATTAGTTAAAATTCACGAGAGGCTTAAATTTGCCGTCTTTATGACTTGCCTTTATCTTGCATAATTATTAAAAACATGTGTTTTTTATTTCAATATTATAAATTTAACAAACCGTTCTGTATGAAGACTAATGTCTAAAAATCAAGCAAGCTATTTTTTAAAATGCAACCAATAGCTCATTGTATGCTCGACTTGTTTTAACAATCAAAGTATCATGCACCGATACATAATGAGAAGCCAAATCACAGTATTTGAAAACCTGTTAAAACTTCTAAGAATTGTAATTTAATAATGTCAACATGATTTGCATAGTCGGATTTATTATAAAGAATCAATATCCATTGGAAAATAAATAAACTTCTGTGAGTGGCATACATGATAGTTGTACTTGTGAGTAATTCAAAGGCTCGTTTTAAGATATGCAACCAAAACGAAAGGAAATTCGAAAAATGTATGCTGCTCTGTATGAAAGGACAATATTGACCCTCTGCCCTTTCAAATAAATTAAATAATGTACTCTTCGTTTTTCACTTACAATTTAAAGCACATAATTAAATACCAATGTCTCGATAAGAACTTATCTAACGTCATGACGTCATCAGTTTTCAAATGTAGGATAAGGATAAGGATAAGGATCATTTTTTTTAGCAACCAAAATAGGGTTGGATTCGTTAATTTGGCTTTAACAAAAGATTATTATTTTTTTAAATTCATATTGTGAGGTGCATTAATTTCCTGTGTAAACTAACGTTCAATCAACGAAGATTTACACTTTACTTTCCTTGAAATTTCAAAAGCTATCAACAATGTTTTCAGCGATTCAATGATATAGCTAACGCATTAAAACAGCACTGAGCCCAGCGAGAACCCGAACACCTAGAGTTTGTTTTACAAACTCTAAATCTCTAGTTAGGTGTTCGGTCCACAGACCGAACAACTCCTTGTTTTTGTTCGGTTTTTTGTTTGGTTTTTTTAGGTGTTCGGTCCACAGACCGAACAACTCCTTGTTTTTGTTCGTTTTTTTTTTTTTTTTTTTTTTTCTTTGTTTTGCTTAATCTTCTGATAGTCGTTTGTCCGCAGAAAAAAACATACTTGCAAACCTTTGATCAACTTGAAACTTAATGTGACATTAGAACATAAAGAGCAGAAGACGTGTGAGCAATGACGTCATGATGACGTCATCGGGTGTCAAATTACAAGCCATTTAAGGTCAAAAAAGTGCCCTCATGCCAATGCCTGTATGTTTCTGAATAGGAAAGCTATAATATTCATATTTAAACATTATGATAGATCAAGACACGGGCAACATTTGAAAAGTTAACGCCAAATTCACATGACCTTTACTTCCGGTCGTAACGGAAGGTCAAAGTTTGCCTTTCTGCAATTCTTAACCAAAAAACATTTCCTGCCCAAATTATTCACTTCTGTTTATCCGATCAACCTCAAATTTACACCATGTTAGAACCTTGATGAAACCTCCATCAAGTTGTTGTGACGTCATGATTACGTCATCAGGTGTTGAAATACAGTAAATCAAAATTTAATATTTCAAAAAATCATAACTTAATCATTACTGAATGGATTGCTTCAATCAATACATCATCGGACAGGTCTTTTAAAACTCAACAAATGCTACACAAAGAGTTATCCCGGTTGTTCTTGACTTCCCGCTGAAAATGTAAGTTGAACATTACGTTAGTATTAGCCCGCAGGTCTGGTCATTCTGCTCCATTGACCACGCGTAATCTTGCATGTACATGTAAACAGTACACACACTGCGCCATTGATCTTGGGTGCAAAGTCCACGAAGACTGCATTGCTGTGTCGTGATACGTTATCCATGGTGGCTGTGTCGTGATACGTTATCGATGGTGGCGCTATACCAAGTTAATGGTCCTTTGTTACTGCACTCGTCGATAAATGCAACCATCCTTCGGAAATCTACGATGTTCGACGGTGGTGCAATGAATAGCTCATTGCATAACCTTCGTGTTAGCCATTTGTTGGCTTGGTGGTGAATATCAACTGAACGAGTGTATTTTGCTGAACTGTTTTGGTGATTCACTGATTTGAATAACTTTTGATAACTGAGAAAATGCAATCGGAAAAAGGTCAACATAACTTTGACTCTGATCAACAACGGTTTTTATGCGAATCTAACTATTAGATCCTGTTGAATACTTCAAAGAATTACAATGTGACTAGCAAAATAAATTCAACATAAATTGCACATCGTGTAAACAGTAGGTTCTTATGCCCTTTTCATAATCATGACAAATGATGTTGCTTCACACATAAGGTAGCAAGCATGCGTAGTTTGATAACATTAATTTTTGAATTGTTAGTCTTTTAATTTATCAGTTAAGCATGTTAAGTTTGTGACTATTTACATGAAAATTGTTATACATGTGTATCTAAACTACTTTATGGAGACTCATACAGCAACGATATCACTTTCCCCCGTGTACACTAAAAGTATAAAAGTAATAGGTTTGCAAACGACTTTTTTTTGAAAATTAAAAAACTTTCAATATAAATCTGCTTACGCATTTTAGTAACATAACAGTGCCCCATACCCGAACAAAGGGTACTGAATACTTATTGTTTTATACACTGGAACAAATCAAGTTTTTCATAGATCTATTAGAGAAATTGGCCTTTAATCTTAATCCATTGCCTAACGCAGAATGACATACCCCCTCGCGACTGGCAACGGTGGGTAGCTAGCCAGTCAAGGCACTTGTTACAGACCAACGTGGCACAACGATAGTTGTTTACTATCAGTGCCATGTGGGCGTAACGAGAGTTTCCATTCATGTTTTACTTACAACGCAAGTGCAATCTTATCAATGGCGTACTTACTACTACGTACTAGCATTAACATGATTTCCGCTAAGATTCGACGTCTAATTGTTCCCCTACTTGCCCTTCTCATGGCTTTATTATCAATATGGAATTGAAGACGAAGTTTCACTGAGATGACCACCTGCTTCAGTGATTCGTATGATATTTAATTATGTGGGAAAATGCAAGCAGGAAAAGACGAACAATGGTAATATGTTTTGATCATACACCGAGAAGGAAGGATGTGTCATCGGATCGTAATGGGTGTTTCAGACCCTCGTCACGGCATGTGTTTACCTTGCTACACGGGACTAACTTCGGTAAGTTTTCCGTGTGAACATCATTGCTTTTCAAAATGATTCTTTTATTTGATGCACAATTACGTTATAAAGTTTATCCTGTATCATCAAGTGGTGACCGTTGGTGAAATGTTTTTAAAACTAAGGAACGTTTAATATGAACGTCGAAGAGATAGAGTTGGGCAATGGGGGATTGGTATGAATGTTGGCTATATCACTATAGTCAGAAAATGGTCAGACTGATGAATGTTTTCCGTCAACTTTGTATAGCGACATACTTATTTGAAAACCCTTCGATAAAGTTTCCCCTAATAAGGTTTCGTTTATAAGTTGTTCACATCAAAAACAGGATGTGCACCTTCCACTCATTTTTTTTTGCGTAATTTCCTTACTCTGATATGTTGTATTGTTATGAGCCCTCGAACAGGTTGGTCCTGGAGAGAGCGCAATATAAATTCAATAAATTATTATTATTATTATAAAATCATGAAATGTTGTAAGTCTTGAATTTTATTTATTTGAGCAGTTTCAGCTTGACTTAATTTGCTTTGAGTCATACTTTGTTTATTGTTTTTTCTTCTTCAGAATATACAACACATCAGTACCCGAATGTTCTCCAGTGAAAAAAATCATACTCGTTGCTGTGTTGAATTCCCTAATTTCTTGCTGAATGTATGATGATGCACCATACAGGTAGAAATAGTTATTAACTCGTTAAAACTATTTTATTAGTTAAAATTCACGAGAGGCTTAAATTTGCCGTCTTTATGACTTGCCTTTATCTTGCATAATTATTAAAAACATGTGTTTTTTATTTCAATATTATAAATTTAACAAACCGTTCTGTATGAAGACTAATGTCTAAAAATCAAGCAAGCTATTTTTTAAAATGCAACCAATAGCTCATTGTATGCTCGACTTGTTTTAACAATCAAAGTATCATGCACCGATACATAATGAGAAGCCAAATCACAGTATTTGAAAACCTGTTAAAACTTCTAAGAATTGTAATTTAATAATGTCAACATGATTTGCATAGTCGGATTTATTATAAAGAATCAATATCCATTGGAAAATAAATAAACTTCTGTGAGTGGCATACATGATAGTTGTACTTGTGAGTAATTCAAAGGCTCGTTTTAAGATATGCAACCAAAACGAAAGGAAATTCGAAAAATGTATGCTGCTCTGTATGAAAGGACAATATTGACCCTCTGCCCTTTCAAATAAATTAAATAATGTACTCTTCGTTTTTCACTTACAATTTAAAGCACATAATTAAATACCAATGTCTCGATAAGAACTTATCTAACGTCATGACGTCATCAGTTTTCAAATGTAGGATAAGGATAAGGATAAGGATCATTTTTTTTAGCAACCAAAATAGGGTTGGATTCGTTAATTTGGCTTTAACAAAAGATTATTATTTTTTAAAATTTATATTGTGAGGTGCATTAATTTCCTGTGTAAACTAACGTTCAATCAACGAAGATTTACACTTTACTTTCCTTGAAATTTCAAAAGCTATCAACAATGTTTTCAGCGATTCAATGATATAGCTAACGCATTAAAACAGCACTGAGCCCAGCGAGAACCCGAACACCTAGAGTTTGTTTTACAAACTCTAAATCTCTAGTTAGGTGTTCGGTCCACAGACCGAACAACTCCTTGTTTTTGTTCGTTTTTTTTTTTTTTTTTTTCTTTGTTTTGCTTAATCTTCTGATAGTCGTTTGTCCGCAGAAAAAAACATACTTGCAAACCTTTGATCAACTTGAAACTTAATGTGACATTAGAACATAAAGAGCAGAAGACGTGTGAGCAATGACGTCATGATGACGTCATCGGGTGTCAAATTACAAGCCATTTAAGGTCAAAAAAGTGCCCTCATGCCAATGCCTGTATGTTTCTGAATAGGAAAGCTATAGTATTCATATTTAAACATTATGATAGATCAAGACACGGGCAACATTTGAAAAGTTAACGCCAAATTCACATGACCTTTACTTCCGGTCGTAACGGAAGGTCAAAGTTTGCCTTTCTGCAATTCTTAACCAACAAACATTTCCTGCCCAAATTCTTCACTTCTGTTTATCCGATCAACCTCAAATTTACACCATGTTAGAACCTTGATGAAACCTCCATCAAGTTGTTGTGACGTCATGATTACGTCATCAGGTGTTGAAATACAGTAAATCAAAATTTAATATTTCAAAAAATCATAACTTAATCATTACTGAATGGATTGCTTCAATCAATACATCATCGGACAGGTCTTTTAAAACTCAACAAATGCTACACAAAGAGTTATCCCGGTTGTTCTTGACTTCCCGCTGAAAATGTAAGTTGAACATTACGTTAGTATTAGCCCGCAGGGCTGGTCATTCTGCTCCATTAACCACGCGTAATCTTGCATGTACATGTAGGGCCTAAACGGTACACACACTGCGCCATTGATCTTAGGTGCAAAGTCCACGAAGACTGCATTGCTGTGTGTGATACGTTATCCATGGTGGCGCTATACCAAGTTAATGGTCCTTTGTTACTGCACTCGTCGATAAATGCAACCATCCTTCGGAACGATGTTCGACGGTGGTCCAATGAATAGCTCATTGCATAACCTTCGTGTTAGCCTTTTGTTGGCTTGGTGGTAAATATCAACTGAACGAGTGTATTTTGCTGAACTGTTTTGGTGATTTTGAATAACTTTTGATAACTGAGAAAATGCAATCGGAAAAGGGTCAACATAAATTTGACTCTGATCAACAACGGTTTTTACGCGAATCTAACTTTTAGATCCTGTTGAATACTTCAAAGAAATACAATGTGACTAGCAAAATAAATTCAACATAAATTGCACATCGTGTAAACAGTAGGTTCTTATGCCCTTTTCATAATCATGACAAATGATGTTGCTTCACACATAAGGTAGCAAGCATGCGTAGTTTGATAACATTTATTTTTGAATTGTTAGTGATAGTCTTTTAATTTATCAGTTAAGCATGTTAAGTTTGTGACTATTTACATGAAAATTGTTATACATGTGTATCTAAACTACTTTATGGAGACGCATACAGCAACGATATCACTTTCCCCCGTGTACACTAAAAGTATACAAGTAATAGGTTTGCAAACGACTTTTTTTTGAAAATTAAAAACTTTCAATATAAATCTGCTTACGCATTTTAGTAACATAACAGTGCCCCATCGAAACCCGAACACCTAGTGTTTGTTCTCACAAACACTAAATCTCTAGTGGATTTTTGAGTTTGTTCGCCCACCTCAAAAATACACGCATCGTTGTCCACAGACTTTGACATCCTTCCCAAACTCACACGGTCATGAAACTTGGCAACAATATTACACCTGATGATTAGATAAAACAGAAATTTCGACAACATAATGACGTCACCCAATGAATTATTGGGTAATTAAATGTAAATAATTTAATCAAATTTTGAGTCTTTGGTTTAACAACCATGCAGAACTCGCAAACTAAGAAAGATAAATTCGTTGTTTTTTCTTGAAAACAAAGGGTACTGAATACTTATTGTTTTATACAATGGAACAAATCAAGTTTTTCATAGATCTATTAGAGAAATTGGCCTTTAATCTTAATCCATTGCCTAACGCAGAATGACATACCCCCTCGCGACTGGCAACGGTGGGTAGCTAGCCAGTCAATGCACTTGTTACAGACCAACGTGGCACAACGGAGATGTTTACTATCAGTGCCATGTGGGCGTAACGAGAGTTTCCATTCATGTTTTACTTACAACGTAGTGCAATCTTATCAATGGCGTACTTACTACTACGTACTAGCATTAACATGAATTCCGCTAAGATTTGGCGTCTAATTGTTCCCCTATTCGCCCTTCTCATGGCTTTATGATCAATATGGAATTGGAGACGAAGTTTCACTGAGATGACCACCTGCTTCAGTAATTCGTCAGATTTTTAACTATGTGAGAAAATGCAAGCAGAAAAAGACGAACATTGGTCATGTTTTGATCACACACCGAGAAGGAAGGATGTTTCATCGGATCGTGAGGGGTGTTTCAGACCCTTCTCCACGGCATGTGTTATTGTTGATACACGGGACTAACTTCGGTAAGTTTTCGTGTGAACATCATTGCTTTTCAAAATGATTCTTTTATTTAATGCACAAGTACGTTGTAAAGTTTATCCTGTATCATCAAGTGGTGACGTTGGTGAGATGTTTTTAAAACTAAGGAACGTTTAGTATGAACGTCAAAGAGATAAGAGTTTGGCAATGGCGGATTGGTATGATTGTTGGCTGGGTCACCATGGTGTCACATAGTCAGAAAATGGTCAGACTGAGGAATGT
The DNA here is from genome assembly GCA_037783415.1 of Leptasterias polaris. NCBI lineage: Eukaryota > Metazoa > Echinodermata > Asteroidea > Forcipulatida > Asteriidae > Leptasterias > Leptasterias polaris. The sequence goes on along the minus strand of JAZGTN010000025.1, from coordinate 4,338,825 downwards.
TTTCTGTCAACTTTGTATTGCGACATAATTATTTGAAAACCCTTCCATAAAGTTTCCCCTAATAAGGTTTCGTTTATAAGTTGTTCACATCAAAAACAGGATGTGCACCTTCCACTAATTTTTTCTTGCGTAATTTCCTTACTCTGATATGTTGTATTGTTACGCGCCCTCGAACAGGTTGGTCTTGGAGAGGGCACAATATAAATTCAATAAATTATTATTATTATTATAAAATAATGAAATGTTGTAAGTCTTGAATTTTATTTATTTGAGCAGTTTCAGCTTGACTTAATTTGCTTTGAGTCATACTTTGTTTATTGTTTTTTTCTTCTTCAGAATATACAACACATCAGTACCCGAATGTTCTACATTGAAAAATGTCATACTCGTTGCTGTGTTCCATTCCCTAATTCCTTGGGGAGTGTATGATGCACCATACAGGTAGAAATAGTTATTAACTCGTTAAAAATATTTTATTAGTTAAAATTCACGAGAGGCTTAAACTTGCCGTCTTCATGACTTGCCTTTATCTTGCATAATTATTAAAAATATGCGTTTTTTTATTTCAATATTATAAATTTAACAAACCGTTCTGTATAAAGACTAATGTCTAAAAATCAAGCGAGCTATTTTTAAAAATGCAACCAAGAGCTCATACTATGCTCGACTTATTTTAACGACATCATCATCAGTGCATATGTATTTAACAATCAAAGTATCATGCACCGATACATGAGAAGCCAAATCACAGTATTTGAAAACCTGTTAATACTTCTAAGAATTGTAACTTAATAATGTCAACATGATTCGCATAGTCAGATTTATTAATCAATATCCATTAAAAAATAAATAAACTTCAGTGAGTGGCATACATGATAGTTGTACTTGTGATTAATTTAAAAGCTCGTTTTAAGATATGCAACCAAAACGAAAGGAAATTCGAAAAATTAATGTTGCCGTGTTTAAAAGGACAATATTGACCCACTGCCCTTTTAAATAAATTATATAATGTACTCTTTTGCTGACAATACGTTTAGTAAGTTCACCTTCGTTTTTCACTTACAATTTAAAACACATAATTTAATACCAATTTCTCGATAAGAACTTATCTAACGTCATAATGACGTCATCAGTTTTCAAATTTGGCTTTAACAAAAGATTATTATTTTTTAAACTCATATTGTGAGGTGCATTAATTTCCTTTGTAAACTAACGTACAAGCAAAGAAGATTTACACTTTACTTTCCTTGAAATTTCAAAAGCTATCAACAATGTTTTCAGCGATTCAATGTTATAGCTAACGCATTAAAACAGCACTGAGCCCAGCGAGAACCCGAACACCTAGAGTTTGTTTTACAAACTCTAAATCTCTAGTGGATTTTTGAGTTTGTTCGCCCACCTCAAAAATACACGCATCGTTGTCCGCAGACTTTGACATCTTTCCCAAACTCGCACGGTCATGAAACTTGGCAACAATATTACACCTGATGATTAGATAAAACAGAAATTTCGACAACATAAAGACGTCACCAAGGAATTATTGGGTAATTAAATGTAAATAATTTAATCAAATTTTGAGTCTTTGGTTTAACAACCATGCAGAACTCGCAAACTAAGAACGATAAATTCGTTGTGTTTTCTTGAAAACAAAGGGTACTGAATACTTATTGTTTTATACACTGGAACAAATCAAGTTTTTCATAGATCTATTAGAGAAATTTGCCTTTAATCTTAATCCATTGCCTAACGCAGAATGACATACCCCTCGCGACTGGCAACGGTGGGTAGCTAGCCAGTCAAGGCACTTGTTACAGACCAACGTGGCACAACGGTAGTTGTTTACTATCAGTGCCATGTGGGCGTAACGAGAGTTTCCATTCATGTTTTACTTACAACGTAGAGCAATCTTATCAATGGCGTACTAACAATAGTAACATTACAGATCTGAATTTCACTCAGATTCGGCGTCTAATTGTTCCCCTTTTCGCCCTTCTCATGGATTAATGATCAAATGGAATTAAAGACGAAGTTTCGCTGAGATGGCCACCTACCTCAGTGATTCGTATGACTTTTAATTATGTAAGAAAATGCAAGCAGAAAAAGACGGACATTGGTTGTGTTTTGATCACACACCGAGAAGAAGGGACGCGTCATCGGTTTGTGTAGGGTGTTTCAGACCCTCACACACGGTAGTCTTTATCATCCCTGCACGGTGACCAGAAACGGTACGTTTCGTATGAACATCATTGCTTTTCAAAATGAGTCTTTTATTTAATGCACAATTATGTTATAAAGTTTATCCTGTATCATCAAGTTGTGACGTTGGTGAGATGTTTTTAAAACTAAGAAGCATTTAGTATGATCGTCGCAGAGGTAGAATTAGGCAATGGGGGATTGGTATGGTTGTTGGCTGTGTCACTATAGTCAGAGAATGGTTCGACTAATAAATGTTTTTCGTCAACTTTGTATTATGACATGCATATTCGATGGAGGTTTTCCTAAAAATAGTACTTAACTCATTATGTTATTAGTATAAATTCACGAGATGCTTAGACTTGCCGTCCTCATGCTTTGCCTTTGTCTTGCATAATTATCCTTAAAAAGTGTCTTTCATTTTAATATTCTAAATTTAACAAACTGTTCTGTAGGAAAATCAATGTCTAAAAATCAAACAAGCTAATTTAAAACATGCAACCGATAGCTCATAATACTTGACTAATTTTAACGACATCATCATTAGTGCATATGTCATGCACCGATACATAATGAGAAGCCAAATCACAGTATTTGAAAACCTGTTAAAACTTCTAAGAATTGTAACTTAATAATGTCAACATGATTTGCATAGTCGGATTTATTAATCAATAAAGAATCAATACCCGTTGAAAAATAAATAAACTTCAGTGAGTGGCATTCATGATAGTTGTACTTGTCAGTAATTCAAAGGCTCGTTTTAAGATATGCAACCAAAACGAAAGGAAATTCGAAAAATTAATGTTGCTCTGTATGAAAGGACAATATTGACCCTCTGCCCTTTCAAATAAATTAATACTCTTTTGCTGACAATACGTTTAGTAAGTTCACCTTCGTTTTTCACTTACAATTTAAAGCACATAATTAAATACCAATGTCTCGATAAGAACTTATCAAACGTCATAATGACGTCATCAGTTTTCAAATTTAGGATAAGGATAAGGATAAGGAAAATTTTTTTTAGCAACCAAAATAGGGTTGGATTCGTTAATTTGGCTTTAACAAAAGATTATTATTTTTAAAAATTCATATTGTGAGGTGCATTAATTTCCTGTGTAAACTAACGTTCAATCAACGAAGATTTACACTTTACTTTCCTTGAAATTTCAAAAGCTATCAACAATGTTTTCAGCGATTCAATGATATGGCGATTCAATGATATAGCTAACGCATTAAAACAGCACTGAGCCCAGCGAGAACCCGAACACCTAGAGTTTGTTTTACAAACTCTAAATCTCTAGTGGATTTTTGAGTTTGTTCGCCCACCTCAAAAATACACGCATCGTTGTCCACAGACTTTGACATCTTTCCCAAACTCACACGGTCATGAAACTTGGCAACAATATTACACCTGATGATTAGATAAAACAGAAATTTCGACAACATAATGACGTCACCCAATGAATTATTGGGTAATTAAATGTAATTAATTTAATCAAATTTTGAGTCTTTGGTTTAACAACCAGAACTCAGAAACTAAGAACGATAAATTCGTTGTTATTTTTTGAAAACAAATGGTATTTAAACCGCTGCAAGCAGTCATGTGACAATTCATACAGGTTTACTTTCGAGACACATTGTCAATGTAACTGTGAAGCTATCAATAATGTACAATGTACTGGTAAAATGTACACAATAGTGTCTAGACTCCGAAGTTTAATTTAGTACATACATTGTGTCAGACAATAAACCATTGCAAGCAGCCATGTGATAAGTCATGAATGTTTACTTTCGAGACACATTTGTCAAGGTAACTGTGAAGCTATCAAATCGTCACCCACCGGTTCCACGAACTGACACACACGTAGACAGTAAAAAGTAACAATTGTAGAAAACGGCATCTACTGTTGAAGGCTTTTATAAAATACCGCTTTCCTTCAAAAAGTCACGAGGTAAGTTTTCTTACAGTGGAGACTTGTTACTTTGAACTTCATATACATGGTGCTTATGACCGCTTTTTGTCCTAAATTAATAAGCAATAAAGTGAAACGTTTTGTGTTAGTACGTGAAATCAAAAATTGATGCAAAATGTTTTCGAGCTTGAAACATTAGTACCGTAGCTCACAGTATTCCGGGATGGGATGGGAAACAACTTCTGACTCGATCAAGCATATTCTGTAGATTTCAAAATTAAACTTATTTTGTTTGAAAATAGACGATTGATAGAGCGTGCTCTAACAGGGGGTGACTTCATAATTCCTTACATTATAACATCAGAGAACACATAAAGTAGCATACCGCGCCGCACAGTCTTATGTTTTTTTTTTTTTACCACACAGGCCATAGAACAGAAATTGTGGCGAGCGAAATCTATTGACTTTACGTTGGGCACTGGTGACGTCATGATGACGTCGCACAATGTTTTAGCCTAACAAATACATCTACAGTATCCCACAAGTACACAATCGAAAACAGTTGATCGGACTTATACTTTTCGAGATATGGTGGTCTCAAGATTTGCTAATTATATTCATGTCATAATGTATCATACAATAAATGTCAATGTACTGTGAAACTATCAAATGTACAAATGTATGTACTGGTTAAATGTACAAAATAGTGCCTGGACTCCAAAGTTTTATGTAGCGTTTAAATTGTATCAGTCAATAAACCATTGTAAGCAGTCATGCGACAATTAATGACCTATAACTTTTAAAATATCAAATGTGCAAATAAATGCAATGGGTGTACACAATAGTGTCTAGACTCCGAAGTTTCATGTAGTGTATACATTGTATGAGACAATTAACCATTGCAAGCAGTCATGCGACAAGTCATGAATGCTTACTTTCGAGACACATTTTGTCAATGTGACTGTAACAATCAAATCGTCACCGACGCCACACACACGTAGATCCCAGTGAAAAGTAACAATCGGAGAAAACGGCGTTCAATGTTGAACGCTTTTTTAAATCCCGCTTTCCTTCAAAACGCTTGGGTATTTTTAACTGGTTTTCTTACAGCGGAGACTTGATGCTTTGTTTTTCATTTAAATGGTGCTTTTGACTGCTTTTCGTCCTAAATTTGAGGGGGAAAAATGAAACTCTTTACGATACCAACCGCGTGTATTGAAAAACGGCTCATCATTCCCCCACCACCGGAACCGAACACCTTGAGTTTGTGGTATGACAAACTCTGAATCTCTAGTTTTCTTTGTTTTGCTTAATCTTCTGATAGTCGTTTGTCCGCAGAAAAAAACATACTTGCAAACCTTTGATCAACTTGAAACTTAATGTGACATTAGAACATAAAGAGCAGAAGACGTGTGAGCAATGACGTCATGCTGACGTCATCGGGTGTCAAATTACAAGCCATTTAAGGTCAAAAAAGTGCCCTCATGCCAATGCCTGTATGTTTCTGAATAGGAAAGCTATAATATTCATATTTAAACATTATGATAGATCAAGACACGGGCAACATTTGAAAAGTTAACGCCAAATTCACATGACCTTTACTTCCGGTCGTAACGGAAGGTCAAAGTTTGCCTTTCTGCAATTCTTAACCAAAAAACATTTCCTGCCCAAATTATTCACTTCTGTTTATCCGATCAACCTCAAATTTACACCATGTTAGAACCTTGATGAAACCTCCATCAAGTTGTTGTGACGTCATGATTACGTCATCAGGTGTTGAAATACAGTAAATCAAAATTTAATATTTCAAAAAATCATAACTTAATCATTACTGAATGGATTGCTTCAATCAATACATCATCGGACAGGTCTTTTAAAACTCAACAAATGCTACACAAAGAGTTATCCCGGTTGTTCTTGACTTCCCGCTGAAAATGTAAGTTGAACATTACGTTAGTATTAGCCCGCAGGTCTGGTCATTCTGCTCCATTGACCACGCGTAATCTTGCATGTACATGTAAACAGTACACACACTGCGCCATTGATCTTGGGTGCAAAGTCCACGAAGACTGCATTGCTGTGTCGTGATACGTTATCCATGGTGGCTGTGTCGTGATACGTTATCGATGGTGGCGCTATACCAAGTTAATGGTCCTTTGTTACTGCACTCGTCGATAAATGCAACCATCCTTCGGAAATCTACGATGTTCGACGGTGGTGCAATGAATAGCTCATTGCATAACCTTCGTGTTAGCCATTTGTTGGCTTGGTGGTGAATATCAACTGAACGAGTGTATTTTGCTGAACTGTTTTGGTGATTCACTGATTTGAATAACTTTTGATAACTGAGAAAATGCAATCGGAAAAAGGTCAACATAACTTTGACTCTGATCAACAACGGTTTTTATGCGAATCTAACTATTAGATCCTGTTGAATACTTCAAAGAATTACAATGTGACTAGCAAAATAAATTCAACATAAATTGCACATCGTGTAAACAGTAGGTTCTTATGCCCTTTTCATAATCATGACAAATGATGTTGCTTCACACATAAGGTAGCAAGCATGCGTAGTTTGATAACATTAATTTTTGAATTGTTAGTCTTTTAATTTATCAGTTAAGCATGTTAAGTTTGTGACTATTTACATGAAAATTGTTATACATGTGTATCTAAACTACTTTATGGAGACTCATACAGCAACGATATCACTTTCCCCCGTGTACACTAAAAGTATAAAAGTAATAGGTTTGCAAACGACTTTTTTTTGAAAATTAAAAAACTTTCAATATAAATCTGCTTACGCATTTTAGTAACATAACAGTGCCCCATACCCGAACAAAGGGTACTGAATACTTATTGTTTTATACACTGGAACAAATCAAGTTTTTCATAGATCTATTAGAGAAATTGGCCTTTAATCTTAATCCATTGCCTAACGCAGAATGACATACCCCCTCGCGACTGGCAACGGTGGGTAGCTAGCCAGTCAAGGCACTTGTTACAGACCAACGTGGCACAACGATAGTTGTTTACTATCAGTGCCATGTGGGCGTAACGAGAGTTTCCATTCATGTTTTACTTACAACGCAAGTGCAATCTTATCAATGGCGTACTTACTACTACGTACTAGCATTAACATGATTTCCGCTAAGATTCGACGTCTAATTGTTCCCCTACTTGCCCTTCTCATGGCTTTATTATCAATATGGAATTGAAGACGAAGTTTCACTGAGATGACCACCTGCTTCAGTGATTCGTATGATATTTAATTATGTGGGAAAATGCAAGCAGGAAAAGACGAACAATGGTAATATGTTTTGATCATACACCGAGAAGGAAGGATGTGTCATCGGATCGTAATGGGTGTTTCAGACCCTCGTCACGGCATGTGTTTACCTTGCTACACGGGACTAACTTCGGTAAGTTTTCCGTGTGAACATCATTGCTTTTCAAAATGATTCTTTTATTTGATGCACAATTACGTTATAAAGTTTATCCTGTATCATCAAGTGGTGACCGTTGGTGAAATGTTTTTAAAACTAAGGAACGTTTAATATGAACGTCGAAGAGATAGAGTTGGGCAATGGGGGATTGGTATGAATGTTGGCTATGTCACTATAGTCAGAAAATGGTCAGACTGATGAATGTTTTCCGTCAACTTTGTATAGCGACATACTTATTTGAAAACCCTTCGATAAAGTTTCCCCTAATAAGGTTTCGTTTATAAGTTGTTCACATCAAAAACAGGATGTGCACCTTCCACTCATTTTTTTTTGCGTAATTTCCTTACTCTGATATGTTGTATTGTTATGAGCCCTCGAACAGGTTGGTCCTGGAGAGAGCGCAATATAAATTCAATAAATTATTATTATTATATAAATTCAATAAATTATTATTATTATTATAAAATCATGAAATGTTGTAAGTCTTGAATTTTATTTATTTGAGCAGTTTCAGCTTGACTTAATTTGCTTTGAGTCATACTTTGTTTATTGTTTTTTCTTCTTCAGAATATACAACACATCAGTACCCGAATGTTCTCCAGTGAAAAAAATCATAATCGTTGCTGTGTTGAATTCCCTAATTTCTTGCTGAATGTATGATGATGCACCATACAGGTAGAAATAGTTATTAACTCGTTAAAACTATTTTATTAGTTAAAATTCACGAGAGGCTTAAATTTGCCGTCTTTATGACTTGCCTTTATCTTGCATAATTATTAAAAACATGTGTTTTTTATTTCAATATTATAAATTTAACAAACCGTTCTGTATGAAGACTAATGTCTAAAAATCAAGCAAGCTATTTTTTAAAATGCAACCAATAGCTCATTGTATGCTCGACTTGTTTTAACAATCAAAGTATCATGCACCGATACATAATGAGAAGCCAAATCACAGTATTTGAAAACCTGTTAAAACTTCTAAGAATTGTAATTTAATAATGTCAACATGATTTGCATAGTCGGATTTATTATAAAGAATCAATATCCATTGGAAAATAAATAAACTTCTGTGAGTGGCATACATGATAGTTGTACTTGTGAGTAATTCAAAGGCTCGTTTTAAGATATGCAACCAAAACGAAAGGAAATTCGAAAAATGTATGCTGCTCTGTATGAAAGGACAATATTGACCCTCTGCCCTTTCAAATAAATTAAATAATGTACTCTTCGTTTTTCACTTACAATTTAAAGCACATAATTAAATACCAATGTCTCGATAAGAACTTATCTAACGTCATGACGTCATCAGTTTTCAAATGTAGGATAAGGATAAGGATAAGGATCATTTTTTTTAGCAACCAAAATAGGGTTGGATTCGTTAATTTGGCTTTAACAAAAGATTATTATTTTTTTAAATTCATATTGTGAGGTGCATTAATTTCCTGTGTAAACTAACGTTCAATCAACGAAGATTTACACTTTACTTTCCTTGAAATTTCAAAAGCTATCAACAATGTTTTCAGCGATTCAATGATATAGCTAACGCATTAAAACAGCACTGAGCCCAGCGAGAACCCGAACACCTAGAGTTTGTTTTACAAACTCTAAATCTCTAGTTAGGTGTTCGGTCCACAGACCGAACAACTCCTTGTTTTTGTTCGGTTTTTTTTTTGTTTTTTTTTTCTTTGTTTTGCTTAATCTTCTGATAGTCGTTTGTCCGCAGAAAAAAACATACTTGCAAACCTTTGATCAACTTGAAACTTAATGTGACATTAGAACATAAAGAGCAGAAGACGTGTGAGCAATGACGTCATGCTGACGTCATCGGGTGTCAAATTACAAGCCATTTAAGGTCAAAAAAGTGCCCTCATGCCAATGCCTGTATGTTTCTGAATAGGAAAGCTATAATATTCATATTTAAACATTATGATAGATCAAGACACGGGCAACATTTGAAAAGTTAACGCCAAATTCACATGACCTTTACTTCCGGTCGTAACGGAAGGTCAAAGTTTGCCTTTCTGCAATTCTTAACCAAAAAACATTTCCTGCCCAAATTATTCACTTCTGTTTATCCGATCAACCTCAAATTTACACCATGTTAGAACCTTGATGAAACCTCCATCAAGTTGTTGTGACGTCATGATTACGTCATCAGGTGTTGAAATACAGTAAATCAAAATTTAATATTTCAAAAAATCATAACTTAATCATTACTGAATGGATTGCTTCAATCAATACATCATCGGACAGGTCTTTTAAAACTCAACAAATGCTACACAAAGAGTTATCCCGGTTGTTCTTGACTTCCCGCTGAAAATGTAAGTTGAACATTACGTTAGTATTAGCCCGCAGGTCTGGTCATTCTGCTCCATTGACCACGCGTAATCTTGCATGTACATGTAAACAGTACACACACTGCGCCATTGATCTTGGGTGCAAAGTCCACGAAGACTGCATTGCTGTGTCGTGATACGTTATCCATGGTGGCTGTGTCGTGATACGTTATCGATGGTGGCGCTATACCAAGTTAATGGTCCTTTGTTACTGCACTCGTCGATAAATGCAACCATCCTTCGGAAATCTACGATGTTCGACGGTGGTGCAATGAATAGCTCATTGCATAACCTTCGTGTTAGCCATTTGTTGGCTTGGTGGTGAATATCAACTGAACGAGTGTATTTTGCTGAACTGTTTTGGTGATTCACTGATTTGAATAACTTGATAACTGAGAAAATGCAATCGGAAAAAGGTCAACATAACTTTGACTCTGATCAACAACGGTTTTTATGCGAATCTAACTATTAGATCCTGTTGAATACTTCAAAGAATTACAATGTGACTAGCAAAATAAATTCAACATAAATTGCACATCGTGTAAACAGTAGGTTCTTATGCCCTTTTCATAATCATGACAAATGATGTTGCTTCACACATAAGGTAGCAAGCATGCGTAGTTTGATAACATTAATTTTTGAATTGTTAGTCTTTTAATTTATCAGTTAAGCATGTTAAGTTTGTGACTATTTACATGAAAATTGTTATACATGTGTATCTAAACTACTTTATGGAGACTCATACAGCAACGATATCACTTTCCCCCGTGTACACTAAAAGTATAAAAGTAATAGGTTTGCAAACGACTTTTTTTTGAAAATTAAAAAACTTTCAATATAAATCTGCTTACGCATTTTAGTAACATAACAGTGCCCCATACCCGAACAAAGGGTACTGAATACTTATTGTTTTATACACTGGAACAAATCAAGTTTTTCATAGATCTATTAGAGAAATTGGCCTTTAATCTTAATCCATTGCCTAACGCAGAATGACATACCCCCTCGCGACTGGCAACGGTGGGTAGCTAGCCAGTCAAGGCACTTGTTACAGACCAACGTGGCACAACGATAGTTGTTTACTATCAGTGCCATGTGGGCGTAACGAGAGTTTCCATTCATGTTTTACTTACAACGCAAGTGCAATCTTATCAATGGCGTACTTACTACTACGTACTAGCATTAACATGATTTCCGCTAAGATTCGACGTCTAATTGTTCCCCTACTTGCCCTTCTCATGGCTTTATTATCAATATGGAATTGAAGACGAAGTTTCACTGAGATGACCACCTGCTTCAGTGATTCGTATGATATTTAATTATGTGGGAAAATGCAAGCAGGAAAAGACGAACAATGGTAATATGTTTTGATCATACACCGAGAAGGAAGGATGTGTCATCGGATCGTAATGGGTGTTTCAGACCCTCGTCACGGCATGTGTTTACCTTGCTACACGGGACTAACTTCGGTAAGTTTTCCGTGTGAACATCATTGCTTTTCAAAATGATTCTTTTATTTGATGCACAATTACGTTATAAAGTTTATCCTGTATCATCAAGTGGTGACCGTTGGTGAAATGTTTTTAAAACTAAGGAACGTTTAATATGAACGTCGAAGAGATAGAGTTGGGCAATGGGGGATTGGTATGAATGTTGGCTATGTCACTATAGTCAGAAAATGGTCAGACTGATGAATGTTTTCCGTCAACTTTGTATAGCGACATACTTATTTGAAAACCCTTCGATAAAGTTTCCCCTAATAAGGTTTCGTTTATAAGTTGTTCACATCAAAAACAGGATGTGCACCTTCCACTCATTTTTTTTGGCGTAATTTCCTTACTCTGATATGTTGTATTGTTATGAGCCCTCGAACAGGTTGGTCCTGGAGAGAGCGCAATATAAATTCAATAAATTATTATTATTATTATAAAATCATGAAATGTTGTAAGTCTTGAATTTTATTTATTTGAGCAGTTTCAGCTTGACTTAATTTGCTTTGAGTCATACTTTGTTTATTGTTTTTTCTTCTTCAGAATATACAACACATCAGTACCCGAATGTTCTCCAGTGAAAAAAATCATACTCGTTGCTGTGTTGAATTCCCTAATTTCTTGCTGAATGTATGATGATGCACCATACAGGTAGAAATAGTTATTAACTCGTTAAAACTATTTTATTAGTTAAAATTCACGAGAGGCTTAAATTTGCCGTCTTTATGACTTGCCTTTATCTTGCATAATTATTAAAAACATGTGTTTTTTATTTCAATATTATAAATTTAACAAACCGTTCTGTATGAAGACTAATGTCTAAAAATCAAGCAAGCTATTTTTTTAAATGCAACCAATAGCTCATTGTATGCTCGACTTGTTTTAACAATCAAAGTATCATGCACCGATACATAATGAGAAGCCAAATCACAGTATTTGAAAACCTGTTAAAACTTCTAAGAATTGTAATTTAATAATGTCAACATGATTTGCATAGTCGGATTTATTATAAAGAATCAATATCCATTGGAAAATAAATAAACTTCTGTGAGTGGCATACATGATAGTTGTACTTGTGAGTAATTCAAAGGCTCGTTTTAAGATATGCAACCAAAACGAAAGGAAATTCGAAAAATGTATGCTGCTCTGTATGAAAGGACAATATTGACCCTCTGCCCTTTCAAATAAATTAAATAATGTACTCTTTTGCTGACAATACGTTTAGTAAGTTCACCTACGTTTTTCACTTACAATTTAAAGCACATAATTAAATACCAATGTCTCGATAAGAACTTATCAAACGTCATCAGTTTTCAAATGTAGGATAAGGATAAGGATAAGGATCATTTTTTTTAGCAACCAAAATAGGGTTGGCTTTAACAAAAGATTATTATTTTTAAAAATTCATATTGTGAGGTGCATTAATTTCCTGTGTAAACTAACGTTCAATCAACGAAGATTTACACTTTACTTTCCTTGAAATTTCAAAAGCTATCAACAATGTTTTCAGCGATTCAATGATATAGCTAACGCATTAAAACAGCACTGAGCCCAGCGAGAACCCGAACACCTAGAGTTTGTTTTACAAACTCTAAATCTCTAGTGGATTTTTGAGTTTGTTCGCCCCCCTCAAAAATACACGCATCGTTGTCCGCAGACTTTGACATCTTTCCCAAACTCGCACGGTCATGCAATTTGGCAACATTATTACACCTGATGAATAAATGAAACAGAAATTTCGACAATATAATGACGTCACCCAATGATTTATTGGGTAATTAAATGCAATTAATTTAATCAAATTTTTTGTTTTTGGTTTAACAAACAGAACTCGAAAACTTAGAACTTTAAATTCGTTGTTATTTCTTGGAAAGAAAGGGTATTGAATACTGATCACTTCATACAAAGGAACAAACGAACGTTGAGATACATTTCTGGGGGAAATCGGCATTTGAAAATGTTAAATCTTAATCCAATACGTAACGCAGCATGTCATGGGTTCATCCACTGGGAAAAGTTGTTGACATCAATCATCAGTACATGCACGCGCGCCATCACGGAATGTAATGGCACTGGTTTTTTTGGAAATTCACACACATCGTACTTATAAGCAAGCTTCAATGGCGCGACAACGGCATGTTGAATTCCCTCAATTTGTGCCATATTCAGCGTCAGATTGTTTCCATATTCGCCCCTCTGTTGCTTTATGAAGAATATGGAATTGAAGACAAAGTTTCACTGAGATGGCCACCTGCTTCAGTGATTCGTATGACTTTTAATTATGTAAGAAAATGCAAGCAGAAAAAGACGAACATTGGTTATGTTTTGATCACACACCGAGAAGGAAGGATGTGTCATCGGATCGTGAAGGGTGTTTCAGAAGCCAAATCACAGTATTTGAAAACCTGTTAAAACTTCTAAGAATTGTAACTTAATAATGTCAACATGATTTGCATAGTCGGATTTATTAATCAATAAAGAATCAATATCCATTGAAAATAAATAAACTTCAGTGAGTGGCATTCATGATAGTTGTAGCCCCCTACTTGTGAGTAATTTAAAGGCTCGTTTTAAGATATGCAACCAAAACGAAAGGAAATTCGAAAAATTAATGTTGCTCTGTATAAAAGGACAATATTGACCCTCTGCCCTTTTAAATAAATTAAATAATGTACTCTTTTGCTGACAATACGTTTAGTAAGTTCACCTTCGTTTTTCACTTACAATTTAAAGCACATAATTAAATACCAATGTCTCTATAAGAACTTATCTAACGTCATAATGACGTCATCAGTTTTCAAATTTGGCTTTAACAAAAGATTATTATTTTTAAAACTCATATTGTGAGGTGCATTAATTTCCTGTGTAAACTAACGTACAATCAAAGAAGATTTACACTTTACTTTCCTTGAAATTTCAAAAGCTATCAACAATGTTTTCAGCGATTCAATGATATAGCTAACGCATTAAAACAGCACTGAGCCCAGGGAGAACCCGAACACCTAGAGTTTGTTTTACAAACTCTAAATCTCTAGTGGATTTTTGAGTTTGTTCGCCCCCCTCAAAAATACACGCATCGTTGTCCGCAGACTTTGACATATTTCCCAAACTCGCACGGTCATAAACCTTGGCAACAATATTACACCTGATGATTAGATAAAACATAAATTTTGACAACATAATGACGTCACCCAATGAGTTATTGGGTAATTAAATGTAATTTATTTAATCAAATTTTGAGTTTTTGGTTTAACAACCAGAACTCACAAAATAAGAACGATAAAATCGTTGTTATTTCTTGAAAAGAAAGGGTATTGAATACTTTTCGTTTCATACTTTGGAACGAATCAAGTTAGACCAAGATTTCTGAGAGAATTTGGCCTTTTAAAACGTTTAAATCTTAATCAATTGCCTAACGCAGCATGGCATACCTCCTCGCGACTGATTGCATTGCGCAACGGTGGGTAGTTTGCCAGTCAAAACGCTTGTTAGGGGAGGCGATTAACAATCGGCACGAAATCAGACGAAAGTAACCGCAACCGCGTATTGTTTGCCGTGAGCGCCTTCGCTGAAGTCTATGTGTTGTGGCATGAGTTTCATTCATGTTTTGACATGCCACCGGTCAACGCATTTACAACGTAGAGCAATCTTATCAATGGCGTACTAACAATAGTAACATTACAGATCTGAATTCCACTCAGATTCGGCGTCTAATTGTTCCCCTTTTCGCCCTTCTCATGGATTAATGATCAAATGGAATTAAAGACGAAGTTTCGCAGAGATGGCCACCTACCTCAGTGATTCGTATGACTTTTAATTATGTAAGAAAATGCAAGCAGAAAAAGACGGACATTGTTTGTGTTTTGATCACACACCGAGAAGAAGGGACGCGTCATCGGTTTGTGTAGGGTGTTTCAGACCCTCACACACGGTAGTCTTTATCGTCGCTGCACGGTGACTAGAAACGGTACGTTTCGTATGAACATCATTGCTTTTCAAAACGAGTCTTTTATTTAATGCACAATTATGTTATAAAGTTTATCCTGTATCATCAAGTTGTGACGTTGGTGAGATGTTTTTAAAACTAAGAAGCATTTAGTATGATCGTCGCAGAGGTAGAAATAGGCAATGGGGGATTGGTATGGTTGTTGGCTGTGTCACTATAGTCAGAGAATGGTTCGACTAATAAATGTTTTTCGTCAACTTTGTATTATGACATGCATATATTTAAAGACCCTTCGATGGAGGTTTTCCTAAAAATAGTACTTAACTCATTATGTTATTAGTATAAATTCACGAGATGCTTAGACTTGCCGTTCTCATGCTTTGCCTTTGTCTTGCATAATTATCCTAAAAAGGTGTCTTTCATTTTAATATTCTAAATTTAACAAACCGTTCTGTAGGAAAATCAATGTCTAAAAATCAAACAAGCTAATTTAAAACATGCAACCGATAGCTCATAATACTTGACTAATTTTAATGACATCTTCATCAGTGCATATGTTTTGAACAATTAATGATTCCTGCACCGATACTTAATGAGTATCCAACTCACTGTAAAAAGTTTCAGAATTGTAACTTAATAATGTCAACATGAATGTCATCTAATGTGGTTTTTTAATCAAAAAAGAATCGATATCCATTGACAAATAAATAAACTTCAGTGAATGGCATACATAATAGTTGAACGTGTGGGTCATTCAAAGGATCGTTTCAACATCTGCTGCCAAGATGAAGGGGAAGGGGGAAATGTTCCTCTGCTGTATGACTATGAAATGACAATGGACCTTTTGCCCTTTCAAATAATTTAAATAATGTACTCTTTTGCTGATTTTTTATTGTAAGTTAATCTTTGTTTTTCACTTGGCACATATTTAAATATCTATGTCTCGATAAAAAACATTTGTAACTTCATAATGATGTCATCAGTTTTCAAATCTGGCTAAACAAAAGTTTGTTATTTATAAAATTTCATATCTTGAGTAGCTTTTATTTCCTGTGTAAGAAGATTTACACTTTACTTTCTTTAAAATTTACAAGCTATCAACAATGTTTTCAGCGATTCAATGATATAGCTAACGCATTAAAACAGCACTGAGCCCAGCGAGAACCCGAACACCTAGAGTTTGTTTTACAAACTCTAAATCTCTAGTGGATTTTTGAGTTTGTTCGCCCACCTCAAAAATATACGCATCGTTGTCCACAGACTTTGACATCTTTTCCAAACTCGCACGGTCATGAAACTTGGCAACAATATTACACCTGATGATTAGATAAAACAGAAATTTCGACAACATAATGACGTCACCCAATGAATTATTGGGTAATTAAATGTAAATAATTTAATCAAATTTTGAGTCTTTGGTTTAACAACCATGCAGAACTCGCAAACTAAGAACGATAAATTCGTTGTTTTTTCTTGAAAACAAAGGGTACTGAATACTTATTGTTTGATACACTGGAACGAATCAAGTTTTTCATAGATCTATTAAGGAAATTGGCCTTTAATCTTAATCCATTGCCTAACGCAGAATGACATACCCCCTCGCGACTGGCAACGGCGGGTAGCTAGCCAGTCAAGGCACTCGTTACAGACCAACGTGGCACAACGGTAGTTGTTTACTATCAGTGCCATGTGGGCGTAACGAGGGTTTCCATTCATGTTTTACTTACAACGTAGTGCAATCTTATCAATGGCGTACTTACTACTACGTACTAGCATTAACATGATTTCCGCTAAGATTCGACGTCTAATTGTTCCCCTACTTGCCCTTCTCATGGCTTTATTATCAATATGGAATTGAAGACGAAGTTTCACTGAGATGACCACCTGCTTCAGTGATTCGTATGATATTTAATTATGTGGGAAAATGCAAGCAGAAAAAGACGAACATTGGTTATGTTTTGATCATACACCGAGAAGGAAGGATGTGTCATCGGATCGTGAGGGGTGTTTCAGACCCTTTTCACGGCATGTCTCTATCGTTGCTACACGGGACTATCTTCGGTAAGTTTTCGTGTGAACATCATTGCTTTTCAAAAGGATTATTTTATTTAATGCACATGCACGTTATAAGTTTTATCCTGTATCATCAAGTGGTGACGTTGGTGAGATGTTTTTAAAACTAAGGAACGTTTAGTATGAACGTCGAAGAGATAGAGTTGGGCAATGGGGGATTGGTATGATTGTTGGCTGTGTCACTATAGTCAGAAAATGGTCAGACTGATGAATGTTTTTTAATAAGGTTTCGTTTATAAGTTGTTCACATCAAAAACAGGATGTGCACCTTACACTAATTTTTTCTTGCGTAATTTCCTTACTCTGATATGTTGTATTGTTATGCGCCCTCCAACAGCTCGTCTTATTTTAACGACATCATCATCAGTGCATTAACAATCAAAGTATCATGCACCGATGAGAAGCCAAATCACAGTATTTGAAAACCTGTTAAAACTTCTAAGAATTGTAACTTAATAATGTCAACATGATTTGCATAGTCGGATTCATTAATCAATAAAGAATCAATATCCTTTGAAAAATCAATAAACTTCAGTGAGTGGCATACATGATAGTTGTACTTGTGAGTAATTCAAAGGCTCGTTTATACAACCAACACGAAATGGAATTCGAAAAATTGATGTTGCTCTGTATGAAAGGACAATATTAAACCTCTGCCCTTTCAGATAAAGTAATTAATGTACTCTATTGCTGACAATACGTTTTGTAAGTTCACCTTCGTTTTTCACTTACAATTTAAAGCACATAATTAAATACCAATGTCTCGATAAGAACTTATCAAACGTCATAATGACGTCATCAGTTTTCAAATTTAGGATAAAGATAAGGATAAGGATCATTTTTTTTAGCAACCAAAATAGGGTTGGCTTTAAGAAAAGATTATTATTTTTAAAAATTCATATTGTGAGGTGCATTAATTTCCTGTGTAAACTAACGTTCAATCAACGAAGATTTACACTTTACTTTCCTTGAAATTTCAAAAGCTATCAACAATGTTTTCAGCGATTCAATGATATAGCGATTCAATGATATAGATAGCATTAAAACAGCACTGAGCCCAGCGAGAACCCGAACACCTAGAGTTTGTTTTACAAACTCTAAATCTCTAGTGGATTTTTGAGTTTGTTCGCCCACCTCAAAAATACACGCATCGTTGTCCACAGACTTTGACATCTTTCCCAAACTCGCACGGTCATGAAACTTGGCAACAATATTACACCTGATGATTAGATAAAACAGAAATTTCGACAACATAATGACGTCACCCAATGAATTATTGGGTAATTAAATGTAAATAATTTAATCAAATTTTGAGTCTTTGGTTTAACAACCAGAACTCGCAAACTAAGAAAGATAAATTCGTTGTTTTTTCTTGAAAACAAAGGGTACTGAATACTTATTGTTTTATACACTGGAACAAATCAAGTTTTTCATAGATCTATTAGAGAAATTGGTCTTTAATCTTAATCCATTGCCTAACGCAGAATGACATATACCCCTCGCGACTGGCAACGGTGGATAGCTAGCCAGTCAAGGCACTTGTTACAGACCAACGTGGCACAACGGTAGTTGTTTACTATCAGTGCCATGTGGGCGTAACGAGAGTTTCCATTCATGTTTTACTTACAACGTAGTGCAATCTTATCAATGGCGTACTTACTACTACGTACTAGCATTAACATGATTTCTGCTAAGATTCGACGTCTAATATTGTTCCCCTGCTTGCCCTTCTCATGGCTTTATTATCAATATGGAATTGAAGACGAAGTTTCACTGAGATGACCACCTGCTTCAGTGATTCGTATGATATTTAATTATGTGGGAAAATGCAAGCAGGAAAAGACGAACAATGGTTATGTTTTGATCACACACCGAGAAGAAGGGACGCGTCATCGGTTTGTGTAGGGTGTTTCAGACCCTCACACACGGTAGTCTTTATCGTCCCTGCACGGTGACTAGAAACGGTACGTTTCGTATGAACATCATTGCTTTTCAAAATGAGTCTTTTATTTAATGCACAATTATGTTATAAAGTTTATCCTGTATCATCAAGTTGTGACGTTGGTGAGATGTTTTTAAAACTAAGAAGCATTTAGTATGATCGTCGCAGAGGTAGAATTAGGCAATGGGGGATTGGTATGGTTGTTGGCTGTGTCACTATAGTCAGAGAATGGTTCGACTAATAAATGTTTTTCGTCAACTTTTTTATTATGACATGCATATTTAAAGACCCTTCGATGGAGGTTTTCCTAAAAATAGTACTTAACTCATTATGTTATTAGTATAAATTCATGAGATGCTTAGACTTGCCGTCCTCATGCTTTGCCTTTGTCTTGCATAATTATCCTAAACAAGTGTCTTTCATTTTAATATTCTAAATTTAACAAACCGTTCTGTAGGAAAATCAATGTCTAAAAATCAAACAAGCTAATTTAAAACATGCAACCGATAGCTCATAATACTTGACTAATTTTAATGACATCTTCATCAGTGCATATGTTTTGAACAATTAATGATTCCTGCACCGATACTTAATGAGTATCCAACTCACTGTAAAAAGTTTCAGAATTGTAACTTAATAATGTCAACATGAATGTCATCTAATGTGGTTTTTTAATCAAAAAAGAATCGATATCCATTGACAAATAAATAAACTTCAGTGAATGGCATACATAATAGTTGAACGTGTGGGTCATTCAAAGGATCGTTTCAACATCTGCTGCCAAGATGAAGGGGAAGGGGGAAATGTTCCTCTGCTGTATGACTATGAAATGACAATGGACCTTTTGCCCTTTCAAATAATTTAAATAATGTACTCTTTTGCTGATTTTTTATTGTAAGTTAATCTTTGTTTTTCACTTGGCACATATTTAAATATCTATGTCTCGATAAAAAACATTTGTAACTTCATAATGATGTCATCAGTTTTCAAATCTGGCTAAACAAAAGTTTGTTATTTATAAAATTTCATATCTTGAGTAGCTTTTATTTCCTGTGTAAGAAGATTTACACTTTACTTTCTTTAAAATTTACAAGCTATCAACAATGTTTTCAGCGATTCAATGATATAGCTAACGCATTAAAACAGCACTGAGCCCAGCGAGAACCCGAACACCTAGAGTTTGTTTTACAAACTCTAAATCTCTAGTTAGGTGTTCGGTCCACAGACCGAACAACTCCTTGTTTTTGTTCGGGTTTTTTTTTTTTTTTTTTAGGTGTTCGGCTAACAGCCGAACAACTCCTTGTTTTTGTTCGTTTTTTTTTTTTTTTTTTTTTTTTTCTTTGTTTTGCTTATTCTTCTGATTGTAGTTTGTCCGCAGAAAAAAACATACTTGCAAACCTTTGATCAACTTGAAACTTAATGTGACATTAGAACATAAAGAGCAGAAGACGTGTGAGCAATGACGTCATGATGACGTCATCGGGTGTCAAATTACAAGCCATTTAAGGTCAAAAAAGTGCCCTCATGCCAATGCCTGTATGTTTCTGAATAGGAAAGCTATAATATTCATATTTAAACATTATGATAGATCAAGATACGGGCAACATTTGAAAAGTTAACGCCAAATTCACATGACCTTTACTTCCGGTCGTAACGGAAGGTCAAAGTTTGCCTTTCTGCAATTCTTAACCAAAAAACATTTCCTGCCCAAATTCTTCACTTCTGTTTATCCGATCAACCTCAAATTTACACCATGTTAGAACCTTGATGAAACCTCCATCAAGTTGTTGTGACGTCATGATTACGTCATCAGGTGTTGAAATACAGTAAATCAAAATTTAATATTTCAAAAAATCATAACTTAATCATTACTGAATGGATTGCTTCAATCAATACATCATCGGACAGGTCTTTTAAAACTCAACAAATGCTACACAAAGAGTTATCCCGGTTGTTCTTGACTTCCCGCTGAAAATGCAAGTTGAACATTACGTTAGTATTAGCCCACAGGTCTGGTCATTCTGCTCCAATGACCATGCGTAATCTTGCATGTACATGTAAACGGTACACACACTGCGCCATTGATCTTAGGTGCAAAGTCCACGAAGACTGCATTGCTGTGTCGTGACTGTGCATTGCTGGCCCACATGTACATGTACATGTACATGTACATGTACATGAAGCGTAAAGTAAAGTTGATGCGTTTGGTGGCGCTATACCAAGTTAATGGTCCGGTGGTCCAATGAATAGCTCATTGCATAACCTTCGTGTTAGCCTTTTGTTGGCTTGGTGGTAAATATCAACTGAACGAGTGTATTTTGCTGAATTGTTTTGGTGATTTGAAGAACTTTTGATAACTGAGAAAATGCAATCGGAAATATAAAAGGTCAACATAAATTTGACTCTGATCAACAACGGTTTTTACGCGAATCTAACTTTTAGATCCTGTTGAATACTTCAAAATAATGTGAACAGCAAAATAAATTCAACATAAATTGCACATCGTGTAAACAGTAGGTTCTTATGCCCTTTTCATAATCATGACTTGTTGCTTCAGTAATCGGCACCAGACGGTATAAGCGCAGCAAACAGGCGTAGTTTGATAACATTTATTTTTGAATTGTTAGTGATATCTTTTAGTATTATAGTCCAATAACTACGGATTGGATTTCTACAATCAATACATCATCGAACAGGTCTTGCATACGATCAGTTCAGTTTATGACTATTTACATGAAAAACCTCGCCGTAACGTTGTTTAATTAATAGACGTCACCCAATGAATTATTGGGTAATTAAATGTAAATAATTTAATCAAATTTTGAGTCTTTGGTTTAACAACCATGCAGAACTCGCAAACTAAGAAAGATAAATTCGTTGTTTTTTCTTGAAAACAAAGGGTACTGAATACTTATTGTTTTATACAATGGAACAAATCAAGTTTTTCATAGATCTATTAGAGAAATTGGCCTTTAATCTTAATCCATTGCCTAACGCAGAATGACATACCCCCTCGCGACTGGCAACGGTGGGTAGCTAGCCAGTCAATGCACTTGTTACAGACCAACGTGGCACAACGGAGATGTTTACTATCAGTGCCATGTGGGCGTAACGAGAGTTTCCATTCATGTTTTACTTACAACGTAGTGCAATCTTATCAATGGCGTACTTACTACTACATACTAGCATTAACATGAATTCCGCTAAGATTTGGCGTCTAATTGTTCCCCTATTCGCCCTTCTCATGGCTTTATAATCAATATGGAATTGGAGACGAAGTTTCACTGAGATGACCACCTGCTTCAGTAATTCGTCAGATTTTTAACTATGTGAGAAAATGCAAGCAGAAAAAGACGAACATTGGTCATGTTTTGATCACACACCGAGAAGGAAGGATGTGTCATCGGATCGTGAGGGGTGTTTCAGACCCTTCTCACGGCATGTGTTATTGTTGATACACGGGACTAACTTCGGTAAGTTTTCGTGTGAACATCATTGCTTTTCAAAATGATTCTTTTATTTAATGCACAAGTACGTTGTAAAGTTTATCCTGTATCATCAAGTGGTGACGTTGGTGAGATGTTTTTAAAACTAAGGAACGTTTAGTATGAACGTCAAAGAGATAAGAGTTTGGCAATGGCGGATTGGTATGATTGTTGGCTGGGTCACCATGGTGTCACATAGTCAGAAAATGGTCAGACTGAGGAATGTTTTCTGTCAACTTTGTATTGCGACATAATTATTTGAAAACCCTTCCATAAAGTTTCCCCTAATAAGGTTTCGTTTATAAGTTGTTCACATCAAAAACAGGATGTGCACCTTCCACTAATTTTTTCTTGCGTAATTTCCTTACTCTGATATGTTGTATTGTTACGCGCCCTCGAACAGGAATTGGTCTTGGAGAGGGCACAATATAAATTCAATAAATTATTATTATTATTATAAAATAATGAAATGTTGTAAGTCTTGAATTTTATTTATTTGAGCAGTTTCAGCTTGACTTAATTTGCTTTGAGTCATACTTTGTTTATTGTTTTTTTCTTCTTCAGAATATACAACACATCAGTACCCGAATGTTCTACAGTGAAAAATGTCATACTCGTTGCTGTGTTCCATTCCCTAATTCCTTGGGAAGTGTATGATGCACCATACAGGTAGAAATAGTTATTAACTCGTTAAAAATATTTTATTAGTTAAAATTCACGAGAGGCTTAAACTTGCCGTCTTCATGACTTGCCTTTATCTTGCATAATTATTAAAAATATGCGTTTTTTTATTTCAATATTATAAATTTAACAAACCGTTCTGTATAAAGACTAATGTCTAAAAATCAAGCGAGCTATTTTTAAAAATGCAACCAAGAGCTCATACTATGCTCGACTTATTTTAACGACATCATCATCAGTGCATATGTATTTAACAATCAAAGTATCATGCACCGATACATGAGAAGCCAAATCACAGTATTTGAAAACCTGTTAATACTTCTAAGAATTGTAACTTAATAATGTCAACATGATTCGCATAGTCGGATTTATTAATCAATATCCATTAAAAAATAAATAAACTTCAGTGAGTGGCATACATGATAGTTGTACTTGTGATTAATTTAAAAGCTCGTTTTAAGATATGCAACCAAAACGAAAGGAAATTCGAAAAATTAATGTTGCCGTGTTTAAAAGGACAATATTGACCCACTGCCCTTTTAAATAAATTATATAATGTACTCTTTTGCTGACAATACGTTTAGTAAGTTCACCTTCGTTTTTCACTTACAATTTAAAACACATAATTTAATACCAATTTCTCGATAAGAACTTATCTAACGTCATAATGACGTCATCAGTTTTCAAATTTGGCTTTAACAAAAGATTATTATTTTTTAAACTCATATTGTGAGGTGCATTAATTTCCTTTGTAAACTAACGTACAAGCAAAGAAGATTTACACTTTACTTTCCTTGAAATTTCAAAAGCTATCAACAATGTTTTCAGCGATTCAATGTTATAGCTAACCCATTAAAACAGCACTGAGCCCAGCGAGAACCCGAACACCTAGAGTTTGTTTTACAAACTCTAAATCTCTAGTTTTCTTTGTTTTGCTTAATCTTCTGATAGTCGTTTGTCCGCAGAAAAAAACATACTTGCAAACCTTTGATCAACTTGAAACTTAATGTGACATTAGAACATAAAGAGCAGAAGACGTGTGAGCAATGACGTCATGATGACGTCATCGGGTGTCAAATTACAAGCCATTTAAGGTCAAAAAAGTGCCCTCATGCCAATGCCTGTATGTTTCTGAATAGGAAAGCTATAATATTCATATTTAAACATTATGATAGATCAAGACACGGGCAACATTTGAAAAGTTAACGCCAAATTCACATGACCTTTACTTCCGGTCGTAACGGAAGGTCAAAGTTTGCCTTTCTGCAATTCTTAACCAAAAAACATTTCCTGCCCAAATTCTTCACTTCTGTTTATCCGATCAACCTCAAATTTACACCATGTTAGAACCTTGATGAAACCTCCATCAAGTTGTTGTGACGTCATGATTACGTCATCAGGTGTTGAAATACAGTAAATCAAAATTTAATATTTCAAAAAATCATAACTTAATCATTACTGAATGGATTGCTTCAATCAATACATCATCGGACAGGTCTTTTAAAACTCAACAAATGCTACACAAAGAGTTATCCCGGTTGTTCTTGACTTCCCGCTGAAAATGTAAGTTGAACATTACGTTAGTATTAGCCCGCAGGTCTGGTCATTCTGCTCCATTGACCACGCGTAATCTTGCATGTACATGTAAACAGTACACACACTGCGCCATTGATCTTGGGTGCAAAGTCCACGAAGACTGCATTGCTGTGTCGTGATACGTTATCCATGGTGGCTGTGTCGTGATACGTTATCGATGGTGGCGCTATACCAAGTTAATGGTCCTTTGTTACTGCACTCGTCGATAAATGCAACCATCCTTCGGAAATCTACGATGTTCGACGGTGGTGCAATGAATAGCTCATTGCATAACCTTCGTGTTAGCCATTTGTTGGCTTGGTGGTGAATATCAACTGAACGAGTGTATTTTGCTGAACTGTTTTGGTGATTCACTGATTTGAATAACTTTTGATAACTGAGAAAATGCAATCGGAAAAAGGTCAACATAACTTTGACTCTGATCAACAACGGTTTTTATGCGAATCTAACTATTAGATCCTGTTGAATACTTCAAAGAATTACAATGTGACTAGCAAAATAAATTCAACATAAATTGCACATCGTGTAAACAGTAGGTTCTTATGCAAAGGTAGCAAGCATGCGTAGTTTGATAACATTAATTTTTGAATTGTTAGTCTTTTAATTTATCAGTTAAGCATGTTAAGTTTGTGACTATTTACATGAAAATTGTTATACATGTGTATCTAAACTACTTTATGGAGACTCATACAGCAACGATATCACTTTCCCCCGTGTACACTAAAAGTATAAAAGTAATAGGTTTGCAAACGACTTTTTTTTGAAAATTAAAAAACTTTCAATATAAATCTGCTTACGCATTTTAGTAACATAACAGTGCCCCATACCCGAACAAAGGGTACTGAATACTTATTGTTTTATACACTGGAACAAATCAAGTTTTTCATAGATCTATTAGAGAAATTGGCCTTTAATCTTAATCCATTGCCTAACGCAGAATGACATACCCCCTCGCGACTGGCAACGGTGGGTAGCTAGCCAGTCAAGGCACTTGTTACAGACCAACGTGGCACAACGGTAGTTGTTTACAATCAGTGCCATGTGGGCGTAACGAGAGTTTCCATTCATGTTTTACTTACAACGTAGTGCAATCTTATCAATGGCGTACTTACTACTACGTACTAGCATTAACATGATTTTCGCTAAGATTTGACGTCTAATTGTTCCCCTACTTGCCCTTCTCATGGCTTTATTATCAATATGGAATTGAAGACGAAGTTTCACTGAGATGACCACCTGCTTCAGTGATTCGTATGGTATTTAATTATGTGGGAAAATGCAAGCAGGAAAAGACGAACAATGCTGGTTATGTTTTGATCATACACCGAGAAGGAAGGATGTGTCATCCGATCGTAATGGGTGTTTCAGACCCTTCTCACGGCATGTGTTTATCCATGGAGGTAGGAATTTTTGCTACACGGGACTAACTTCGGTAAGTTTTCGTGTGAACATCATTGCTTTTCAAAATGATTCTTTTATTTGATGCACAATTACGTTATAAAGTTTATCCTGTATCATCAAGTGGTGACCGTTGGTGAAATGTTTTTAAAACTAAGGAACGTTTAGTATGAACGTCGAAGAGATAGAGTTGGGCAATGGGGGATTGGTATGATTGTTGGCTGTGTCACATAATCAGAAAATGGTCAGACTGATGAATGTTTTCAGTCAACTTTGTATTATGACATAATTATTTGAAAACCCTTCGATAAAGTTTCCCCTAATAAGGTTTCGTTTATAAGTTGTTCACATCAAAAACAGGATGTGCACCTTCCACTAATTTTTTCTTGCGTAATTTCCTACTCTGATATGTTGTATTGTTATGCGCCCTCGAACAGGTTGGTCCTGGAGAGGGCGCAATATAAATTCAATAAATTATTATTATCATTATAAAATCATAAAATGTTGTAAGTCTTGAATTTTATTTATTTGAGCAGTTTCAGCTTGACTTAATTTGCTTTGAGTCATACTTTGTTTATTGTTTTTTTCTTCTTCAGAATATACAACACATCAGTACCCGAATGTTCTCCAGTGAAAAAAATCATACTCGTTGCTGTGTTCAATTCCCTAATTCCTTGCTGAATGTATGATGATGCACCATACAGGTAGAAATAGTTATTAACTCGTTACAACTATTTTATTAGTTTAAATTCACGAGAGGCTTAAATTTGCCGCCTTTATCTTGCATAATTTTTTAAAACATGTGTTTTTTATTTCAATATTATAAATTTAACAAACCGTTCTGTATGAAGACTAATGTCTAAAAATCAAGCAAGCTATTTTTAAAAATGCAACCAATAGCTCATTGTATGCTCGACTTGTTTTAACGACATCATCATCAGTGCATATGTATTTAACAATCAAAGTATCATGCACCGATACATAATGAGAAGCCAAATCACAGTATTTGAAAACCTGTTAAAACTTCTAAGAATTGTAATTTAATAATGTCAACATGATTTGCATAGTCGGATTTATTATAAAGAATCAATATCCATTGGAAAATAAATAAACTTCTGTGAGTGGCATACATGATAGTTGTACTTGTGAGTAATTCAAAGGCTCGTTTTAAGATAATATGCAACCAAAACAAAAGGAAATTCGAAAAATTTATGCTGCTCTGTATGAAAGGACAATATTGACCCTCTGCCCTTTCAAATAAATTAAATAATGTACTCTTTTGCTGACAATACGTTTAGTAAGTTCACCTTCGTTTTTCACTTACAATTTAAAGCACATAATTAAATACCAATGTCTCGATAAGAACTTATCAAACGTCATCAGTTTTCAAATGTAGGATAAGGATAAGGATAAGGATCATTTTTTTTAGCAACCAAAATAGGGTTGGCTTTAACAAAAGATTATTATTTTTTAAAATTCATATTGTGAGGTGCATTAATTTCCTGTGTAAACTAACGTTCAATCAACGAAGATTTACACTTTACTTTCCTTGAAATTTCAAAAGCTATCAACAATGTTTTCAGCGATTCAATGATATAGCGATTCAATGATATAGCTAACGCATTAAAACAGCACTGAGCCCAGCGAGAACCCGAACACCTAGAGTTTGTTTTACAAACTCTAAATCTCTAGTGGATTTTTGAGTTTGTTCGCCCACCTCAAAAATATACGCATCGTTGTCCACAGACTTTGACATCTTTTCCAAACTCGCACGGTCATGAAACTTGGCAACAATATTACACCTGATGATTAGATAAAACAGAAATTTCGACAACATAATGACGTCACCCAATGAATTATTGGGTAATTAAATGTAAATAATTTAATCAAATTTTGAGTCTTTGGTTTAACAACCATGCAGAACTCGCAAACTAAGAACGATAAATTCGTTGTTTTTTCTTGAAAACAAAGGGTACTGAATACTTATTGTTTGATACACTGGAACGAATCAAGTTTTTCATAGATCTATTAAGGAAATTGGCCTTTAATCTTAATCCATTGCCTAACGCAGAATGACATACCCCCTCGCGACTGGCAACGGCGGGTAGCTAGCCAGTCAAGGCACTCGTTACAGACCAACGTGGCACAACGGTAGTTGTTTACTATCAGTGCCATGTGGGCGTAACGAGGGTTTCCATTCATGTTTTACTTACAACGTAGTGCAATCTTATCAATGGCGTACTTACTACTACGTACTAGCATTAACATGATTTCCGCTAAGATTCGACGTCTAATTGTTCCCCTACTTGCCCTTCTCATGGCTTTATTATCAATATGGAATTGAAGACGAAGTTTCACTGAGATGACCACCTGCTTCAGTGATTCGTATGATATTTAATTATGTGGGAAAATGCAAGCAGAAAAAGACGAACATTGGTTATGTTTTGATCATACACCGAGAAGGAAGGATGTGTCATCGGATCGTGAGGGGTGTTTCAGACCCTTTTCACGGCATGTCTCTATCGTTGCTACACGGGACTATCTTCGGTAAGTTTTCGTGTGAACATCATTGCTTTTCAAAAGGATTATTTTATTTAATGCACATGCACGTTATAAGTTTTATCCTGTATCATCAAGTGGTGACGTTGGTGAGATGTTTTTAAAACTAAGGAACGTTTAGTATGAACGTCGAAGAGATAGAGTTGGGCAATGGGGGATTGGTATGATTGTTGGCTGTGTCACTATAGTCAGAAAATGGTCAGACTGATGAATGTTTTTTAATAAGGTTTCGTTTATAAGTTGTTCACATCAAAAACAGGATGTGCACCTTACACTAATTTTTTCTTGCGTAATTTCCTTACTCTGATATGTTGTATTGTTATGCGCCCTCCAACAGCTCGTCTTATTTTAACGACATCATCATCAGTGCATTAACAATCAAAGTATCATGCACCGATGAGAAGCCAAATCACAGTATTTGAAAACCTGTTAAAACTTCTAAGAATTGTAACTTAATAATGTCAACATGATTTGCATAGTCGGATTCATTAATCAATAAAGAATCAATATCCTTTGAAAAATCAATAAACTTCAGTGAGTGGCATACATGATAGTTGTACTTGTGAGTAATTCAAAGGCTCGTTTATACAACCAACACGAAATGGAATTCGAAAAATTGATGTTGCTCTGTATGAAAGGACAATATTAAACCTCTGCCCTTTCAGATAAAGTAATTAATGTACTCTATTGCTGACAATACGTTTTGTAAGTTCACCTTCGTTTTTCACTTACAATTTAAAGCACATAATTAAATACCAATGTCTCGATAAGAACTTATCAAACGTCATAATGACGTCATCAGTTTTCAAATTTAGGATAAAGATAAGGATAAGGATCATTTTTTTTAGCAACCAAAATAGGGTTGGCTTTAAGAAAAGATTATTATTTTTAAAAATTCATATTGTGAGGTGCATTAATTTCCTGTGTAAACTAACGTTCAATCAACGAAGATTTACACTTTACTTTCCTTGAAATTTCAAAAGCTATCAACAATGTTTTCAGCGATTCAATGATATAGCGATTCAATGATATAGATAGCATTAAAACAGCACTGAGCCCAGCGAGAACCCGAACACCTAGAGTTTGTTTTACAAACTCTAAATCTCTAGTGGATTTTTGAGTTTGTTCGCCCACCTCAAAAATACACGCATCGTTGTCCACAGACTTTGACATCTTTCCCAAACTCGCACGGTCATGAAACTTGGCAACAATATTACACCTGATGATTAGATAAAACAGAAATTTCGACAACATAATGACGTCACCCAATGAATTATTGGGTAATTAAATGTAAATAATTTAATCAAATTTTGAGTCTTTGGTTTAACAACCAGAACTCGCAAACTAAGAAAGATAAATTCGTTGTTTTTTCTTGAAAACAAAGGGTACTGAATACTTATTGTTTTATACACTGGAACAAATCAAGTTTTTCATAGATCTATTAGAGAAATTGGTCTTTAATCTTAATCCATTGCCTAACGCAGAATGACATATACCCCTCGCGACTGGCAACGGTGGATAGCTAGCCAGTCAAGGCACTTGTTACAGACCAACGTGGCACAACGGTAGTTGTTTACTATCAGTGCCATGTGGGCGTAACGAGAGTTTCCATTCATGTTTTACTTACAACGTAGTGCAATCTTATCAATGGCGTACTTACTACTACGTACTAGCATTAACATGATTTCTGCTAAGATTCGACGTCTAATATTGTTCCCCTGCTTGCCCTTCTCATGGCTTTATTATCAATATGGAATTGAAGACGAAGTTTCACTGAGATGACCACCTGCTTCAGTGATTCGTATGATATTTAATTATGTGGGAAAATGCAAGCAGGAAAAGACGAACAATGGTTATGTTTTGATCACACACCGAGAAGAAGGGACGCGTCATCGGTTTGTGTAGGGTGTTTCAGACCCTCACACACGGTAGTCTTTATCGTCCCTGCACGGTGACTAGAAACGGTACGTTTCGTATGAACATCATTGCTTTTCAAAATGAGTCTTTTATTTAATGCACAATTATGTTATAAAGTTTATCCTGTATCATCAAGTTGTGACGTTGGTGAGATGTTTTTAAAACTAAGAAGCATTTAGTATGATCGTCGCAGAGGTAGAATTAGGCAATGGGGGATTGGTATGGTTGTTGGCTGTGTCACTATAGTCAGAGAATGGTTCGACTAATAAATGTTTTTCGTCAACTTTTTTATTATGACATGCATATTTAAAGACCCTTCGATGGAGGTTTTCCTAAAAATAGTACTTAACTCATTATGTTATTAGTATAAATTCATGAGATGCTTAGACTTGCCGTCCTCATGCTTTGCCTTTGTCTTGCATAATTATCCTAAACAAGTGTCTTTCATTTTAATATTCTAAATTTAACAAACCGTTCTGTAGGAAAATCAATGTCTAAAAATCAAACAAGCTAATTTAAAACATGCAACCGATAGCTCATAATACTTGACTAATTTTAATGACATATTCATCAGTGCATATATGTTTTGAACAATCAATGATTCATGCACCGATACTTCATGAGTATCCAACTCACTGTAAAAAGTTTCAGAATTGTAACTTAATAATGTCAACATGAATATCATCTAATGTGGTTTTTTAATCAAAAAGGAATCGATATCCATTGACAAATAAATAAACTTCAGTGAATGGCATATTTAGTTGAACGTGTGGGTCATTCAAAGGATCGTTTCAACATCTGCTGCCAAGATGAAGGGGAAGGGGGAAAATGTTCCTCTGCTGTATGACTATGAAATGACAATGGACCTTTTGCCCTTTCAAATAATTTAAATAATGTACTCTTTCGCTGATAAAAAAAAAAAGGGTTAATCTTTGTTTTTCACTTGGCACATATTTAATTATCTATGTCTCGATAAAAACATGTGTAACTTGTAATCTGGCTAAACAAAAGTTTGTTATTTATAAAATTTCATATCTTGAGTAGCTTTTATTTTCTGTGTAAGAAGATTTACACTTTACTTTCCTTGAAATTTCAAAAGCTATCAACAATGTTTTCAGCGATTCAGTGATATAGCGATTCAATGATATAGCTAACGCATTAAAACAGCACTGAGCCCAGCGAGAACCCGAACACCTAGAGTTTGTTTTACAAACTCTAAATCTCTAGTTCATGTTGTTATTAATTATCTAACAAAACGCAGAACCGCTCCAGTTCATTGACAGTACAATCACAAAGGATGAACTTCCTTCATTTACAAGGATAACTAGAGATTCAGAGTTTGTCATACTCATGGTGTTCGGTTCCGGTTTTCGGGAAATGGTGAGTCGTTTTTCAATACACGCGGTTGGTATCGTGAAGAGTTTCATTTATTTTTCTCAAATAAAATTGGACTACAGATTGCTTTGTACTCAAGATACGTATTAATTGGTCAACGTTTCAAAAATTTGTAAAAATTATTGTGATGACGTCATCATGTCGTCACTTTAGATTTACGTAGTTATTATCATTGTCTATCTATATGCCAAGTTTCAACTCAGTCAAACCTGTGGTTGTTAAGATGCAAGGCTTCAAATAGTAAACCTTTAAGGCAATACCACGTGACACATAATGACGTCATCAATCTGAAACTCCACACATTGTCTGCATGAAGGTCATTATATACCAATTTTGAAACGATTGTCATAAAGTTCGCCACAGACATCTAGTGTATTTTGGTCTGTTTTTAACCTGCCGCTTAAGGGCGCTTTAAGATGTTATGACGTCCCCGGTCCGATTTTTGTGAACCAGACCCTTGCTGGATTATAACATCGTTAAAAACAACTTGAAAAAATTCGCCACTTTTAAAGTACAAGGCACTTCCGGTTTCGACCGGAAGTAGAGGTCATGTCATGCACACAATAAAAAATGAAGACCTATTATTACCTCAATATAATCCCGCAAAAACCAACCGACGGTCTCTTCGTCTTCATTTGATATGGATTTTCAAAGATTAAAAATGTTAATGTTTAAAACCTTGTTATTTGACACCTGATGACGTCATCATGACGTCACAACTACTTGATGGAGGTTTTATCAAGGTTCTAACATGTAATACAAACATGTAATAAAATGTAAGTCTCTTACGTTTATACCCTAGTTCACACGGGAAACATGTGCTGACTGCATTGACCTCTACATAGAACGTGTATTTATTGAACATCTGTCACGTGCAACTTATGTTGACTTTATTTTGTTGTTCACACAGTACTTTATTGAATTATTCAAAATGATATAAAAGTTGGATTCTCGTAAATACCGCTGTTGATCAGAGTCAAACTAATGTTGATCTCTTTCCGATTGTATATTCTCAGTTATCAAAAGTCATACTTAATCAACCAAAACAGGCCAGCAAATACCCTCTTGTAGTCGCTTTTTACCACCAAGCCAACAGAATTCTAACACGAAGGTTATGCATTGAGCTAATCATTGTACTACAGTCGAACGACGTAGATTTCCGACTCGGCAAATGTCACAGAGCCAATATTTTGAATGACCATTAGTTTGATATAGCGCCACCGTGGATTTGACATGAACTGTTTGTTTCGGGCTCACCATGAAGTATGGTTGAGTAGTCACGTCACGTCATCTGATCGCTCCCCCAAATTTTAGTGAAAATTAATCAAACTTCGCCATATTCACACAATTCCCATCATAAATCTCATCACCTGCATTGTGCCAAACATGTCTGAGTCAACCAAATCCCCAAAATCATCAAAATCAAGCAAGAAACGGGCTTCTAAAAGACTTCAAATTTCACGGCCTTCAACAGAGACCAGTGACGACCAAGATGGCGCCGACGATCACCAATGTACTTGCGTGAGCAACAACGCTTCCATCAATGCAAAGCTTGATAAGATCATCTCATCACTGGCCTCAATGGACTCTAGACTTACCTGTCTCGAGGTTCAACTCCATGAAGTGGCATCTCAAGTCAAAACACAAAATAAAGAAATTGAAGATCTGAAATTGACAATGTCAGATGTGGACAAGTGGCGCCAGACCGTTATGCCCCACATCAACCGCCGCCATGATGACAATTATAGTGAAATCTCGGTACTTAAAAATCAGCTTGAGGATCTGCAGAATCGGAACAGGCGGAATAACATCATCGTGTATGGGGTTCCAGAAGGATCAGAAGGCACACAGAGTTGTGAGGAGTTCATGTCGGACTTCATTTCTAATCACATGAAGTTAAAGGGTGGTCAAGATATTGAAATCGAAAGGGCTCATCGCACCCCTGGACGGCGACCGGCAGCCCCATCGACCGGTAACGCACCTTCACGTCCCCGACCAATATACTGCAGACTGCTCCGGTCTGGTGATCGTGAACATATTCTCAAAAATGCCTCTAAATCCCTGCGAAACAACCCATATCACAAAGTCAACATTTTCATCACTGACGATGTTACTGACCGGATCAGACACCTCAGAAAACAACTTCGGGAAAATGAGCTACGGACCCTTCGAAGCGATCAACGGGTTGACTTCGCATACATTCCCTGGTCCATTCCACCAATGATCAAGTACAAGCTACGCAGTGGCGCTTTCAAGACTTACCGAAGTGGGGATCCGATGCCATTCCAGTGACTCTTTCTTCTCAACCGTCAACTGAATTACTCGTTACTCGTGTTATTGATCACCTTAACATGAGTACCGTAATTTGCCTAATTGTTAACCCATTTATAAATATGTCATTGTTCTGTGTTCTGTTTGTGTTTGGTTATTTGTGTAGGTGTAAGACAAGTCAGCCCATACTTGACTTATCGAACGTGTTCGATATGAAGTCGCCTGTAATGATTAAAATCACTATCTTGAAATAATGACAAATAATGTAACACATAATGACGTTAATTCTAGTATAGATCCAGATTTAAACTTTGAGGCACCTGATGTAAGTTGTGACTACTATGATCAAACTGAATTCATGAATTACTTTAATAAAAATACTAATGTTAAACTCCTACATATAAATGCACGTAGCTTATATAAGAATGTGTCACATATTATCAACTATGTCAACCTTCTAAATAATTGTTTTTCTGTCATTGGTGTATCTGAATCATGGTTAAAGGATATTCAGGATCCACTCATTCAAATTCCAAATTATTCCATTGAAGGTTTTTGTAGACAAAACAAGAAAGGAGGCGGAGTTGCACTTTACATTAAAAATGATGTTGTGTATAAGATTCGTAAAGATCTGTGTATAAATAACTCTGAAATAGAATCTTGCATTATTGAGATTATCAACTCCTCTCACAGTAATATAATAACTGGAGTTGTATACAGACCACCTAGTGCTTCATGTAATAACTTCACAGACCATATAAATGAATTATTAGGGAAAATTAGTAATGAAAATAAAAAGTGCTACATTATGGGTGATTTCAATATTAATTTATTAAATTATGATGTGGATGTTGCAGTACAAAACTTCATAGATACTTTGTCTTCTCAGTCCTTTTATCCAACCATAAAATCTAAGCCTACAAGAATAGCTGCAGGTAGTTCAACTCTGATTGATAATATTTTAACAAATGACTTGCTGAATCATATTGCTGGTGTTTTGCTAACTGACATAAGTGATCATTTACCTGTGTTTCTGATTATTGATGCTCTAAAAGATAGAGTGCTAAATAAGAAAAACTATAAAAAACGTTATTTTACTGATAATAATATCCAATGTTTTATTAATGATTTAAATGCAACCGACTGGGATGTAATAACATTGCAAGATGACATACATGACATGTATACTACCTTCGTAGATCATGTCCTTAAACTTTATGATAAACACTTTCCTTTACAAGAGGTTAAATGTAGATACGATAAATGTAAGTCACCATGGTTATCTGATGGTGTTTACAACTCAATGCGGAGAAAAAACTATCTGTATAAAAAAGTTCTTAAAAATCCTACTCTGCAAAATAAATCTAATTATACTACGTATAAAAACAAGCTAAATTGTTTAATAAAGGCTTCAAAGAAACAATATTTTAGTTCGAAATTTGAAAAAAATAAGGGCAATATTAAAGGTAGTCAATTCTGTGTTGAACAAGGGCAACCACAAGCCCAATCCCTCTTATTTTGTCAAAGATGGTGCGTCAATCGAAGGAAACAAAGAAATTAGTGAGGCATTTAATGAGTACTTTGTTAACATTGGCGCTTCACTTGCTAGTAAGCTTCCCTTATGTAACACTACTTTTCAATCCTTTCTTGACGATAAATGTTCCCATTCTCTGTTCCTTAGTCCTATTTTACAAGAAGAAATTGCAGATGTTTTAAATAATCTCCCTTCTGGCAAATCGCCAGGTTGTGATTCTTTAAATTCTTTTGTTATCAAGAAAGCCCGGTACTCCTTAGCAAAACCACTAGCCAAGATTTTCAATAGGTCTATAAGTTCGGGGGTTTTTCCAGACGGGCTTAAAATAGCTAAAGTCATTCCGGTTCACAAAGGAGGGGATAAACATGTCATTGGTAATTTCAGACCTATTTCTGTTTTATCTACTTTTTCCAAGGTATTTGAAAAGTTGATATATAGTCGCCTCATTGCATTCATAAATAAACATAACATTCTTTCTGAGTCACAGTTTGGTTTCAGGGCAAATCGCTCTACTGAGCGAGCAACGTCTTATGTAATGAATAATTTGCTAAATGCCGTTGAAGAAAACAACATTTCTATTGGTGTATTTTTAGACCTATCTAAAGCTTTTGACACGATTAACCATGATATTTTGATATGTAAACTAGAGCATTATGGAATCCGTGGAGTAACCTTGGAGTGGTTCAAAAGCTATTTATCTAATAGAAAACAGTTTGTTTCATATAATTCTGTCCATTAATCTGAAAAACCTATTTCTTGTGGAGTACCTCAGGGTTCTGTTTTGGGTCCTCTTCTTTTTATTATTTATATTAATGATATCTGTAACACATCCGAAATTATATCATTTTGTCTTTTTGCCGATGATACAAGTTTAGTGTACAGCCACAGAAATGTAGATACAGCTATTCTTAACCTTAACGTTGAAATGGTAAAAATAAGTACGTGGCTTGTTGCTAATAAACTGTGTATTAATCTACTCAAAACAAATTATATGATATTTTGTCCAAGACAACGTATCCAATCTGTGCCTTTAATCTTAAATGGAATTGACCTTCAAAGAGTAACAAGTACTAAATTCCTTGGTATAAGAATTGATGAAAATTTGTCTTGGAAAAGTCATATTAATGATGTTGCAAGTAAAATATCAAAGAATATTGGTATAATTAATCGGCTAAAGAAATTTTTACCAAGCCATGTCTTATTAACTCTATATAATTGTTTTGTTCTTCCCTATTTAAGTTACTCAGTTCTTACTTGGGGTGGTTTACCTACACAATGTAATAGACTTCTTACTTTACAAAAGCGAGCTGTTAGGATCATTTCTAACGCTGGTTTTCTTGATCATACTGCTGCATTATTTTGTAATCTTAAATTGTTAAAATTTAATGATCTTTATCATTTGAAATTAGGTGAAATTAGGTAAATTTATGTACAAGTACATGAGTAATGCATTACCACCTTGTTTTAGTTCATTTTTTACTCTAACTACTAGCATTCATTCATACAAAACTCGAAGCACTTCAAAGAAAAATCTTTTTGTTTCTCGCAACCGAACCTCAATGTATAAAAACAGCCTTGTTCAACGCGGTGTTACATACTGGAATAGTTTGGATGGTTCTGTTAAATCTGCAATCACTCTACCTATATTTTCAAACAAATTAAAAAAATTACTACTTAATGCATATTCATTATAATTATTTCATGGCTTACTTTTGGTATATTGTTGATACACCTACATTTGTTCGTCTGTCCTTGTAGTCCCATGTCTTTGTGAGTCTTATTGTTTTGTTAGTCTGTCAATAGGTTAGGGTACAAAAGCCAAGGCTTCACCCAATCCTAAGTTTTGCCCTTCTGACTTGTTAATAATTTT
This sequence comes from Leptasterias polaris, assembly GCA_037783415.1. Lineage (NCBI taxonomy): Eukaryota > Metazoa > Echinodermata > Asteroidea > Forcipulatida > Asteriidae > Leptasterias > Leptasterias polaris. The sequence continues at coordinate 4,300,778 of JAZGTN010000025.1, read as the reverse complement.
GGCTACTGTTTATAACTGCCACTGTTAATATTTATAAAAAAACAATGATGTATTATATCATGTGAGGGCAATACCGAAATAAATGTTTATTGAATTGAATTGAATTGAATGAATGTGACGTGTACTGCACGTTTCAGGTTAAAATGGGGGCTAAACACATTATTCGTGGACTTTGGACCTTGTGATCAATGGAGCGCGCGGAACAGCCAGCCCCGTGCTTCTGCGGGCTAATAGAGGAATCCCGAAACGACGAGTTTAGCGTCGATCTGCGCACTTCCGGGTTTGAAAACGAGGCTCACTGTGTCACAACAACTCCACTGAACGTTACACTTATGGTGTCTGCTACCGCGCGATACAGACCGAAGTACAACTTTCGTGTGAGATTACACCCAAATACAAGAACGAAATACGATTTGAGCGTGTTGAGGTAGAAGCCAAGCACAGGTAAGTTTAATGGAGGAAAAACCAGGCTGCAAAATTGTTACAATTGCAGGCTATTTTGAGTGAAAATATGCTAACGATTTGCATGTTAAAACGTGGTGCTTCAACCCTGGCCCCGTCTACCCCAAGTTTTGCGGAGGCAGTTTTGCCAAAAGTCTTTGTTGAAATACTTGAACTTCATTTGTTTGAAACTGGTACTTCTACCAAATTAATAACCTCTGTGTGAGTTTCTTAGTGTCAGAATTGGGGCCGAAAAAAATAATAACATTGGCGTCCGAAAATTTGGCACAAAGTCGCAGGGTGTTCCTTTAGTATGTGGCACACTTGTGATAGAATAGCCCAAAATTCCACATTCGCATTTCGGAATGTCCTTTAAGTAAATAAATTATAACAAATCAAATTTGTATGTACTCACATATCCAGCTAGAAGTTTGACAAAATAATTTCCTTAATTTTTGGAAGCATTTTTTAAAAGGTTCACTTTGCTCTTTGTAACGTTAAACTAGCTACATGTATTAAAAACATCTTTAACCCATGTCATGAAATAGTGTTGTGAATCCCAAGCTAATAATACAGAACTGATTTGAGGGACGGCTCTGTTTATGAATTACTTGTTTTAATCATGTACATGTATACTTTTGTTTTGCAGGTGCTTTGTTTCACCATGCCATCCAGAGGAGTTGAATGTGCCGCATATGGGTGCAGCAATCGATTCTATAACAAGGACTTGTCAAGGTCACAGTTTCATTTTTTCTGCTTTCCCACTGATCGCAAACTCCGAGACCGATGGTGCACAAAAATCAAAAGGGATCATGGTCGAGACGGATTCCTTGTCAGTAAGTCTACCCAGATTTGCAATGTGCACTTTAATGATACTGACATCAAGAGAACCCTCAATGGAGTATGGAGACTGAAGCCTGGTGCTGAGCCAAAAGATGTACTCTCTGACAGTTCGTCACCGAAAAAACGCAGAGTTCTTCATAGATCGACCTTTGAAGGTCCCTCAACTTCATGTGGGGTAGCTGATGAACAGACAACAAATGATGATGAACCGATGAATGAGGATGAGTCATTATCTGATACAATGGAGAATGATGTTCAGGTGAATCAAATCAAGGAGAATGAACAGTCAAATGAAGTGACAGAACTTAAGGAGTCAGTACAAAGACTGCAGAGGATGGTAAATTCTCTAACTGAACAGAATGAACGAAATAAGTTTGTTAATAGTTTGGAGGGAGATGATTCCTTAACAAAACACTACACTGGATTTCCCACTTACTCTTTGCTTTTAGCCATGTTGTCTTTTTTGAACCCAGGTGAGAATTGTGAGAATGTCATAACCTATACTGCAAATAGAGAGAGTGAGCCTTCCTGTTCTGTATACCAGCCTCCATCAGCCATGGACTTAGATCACAGCTATTCAGCTTCACACAAAACTCATCATAAACCTGGGAGAATAGCACAGCTTTCACCCAAGGAACAATTCATTTTGGTCCTTTGTAGACTCAGGCAGAATTTTTCTGTAAAGCATCTGGCATACCTTTTTAGCATTTCAGAGTCAAGTGTTAGCAGATACTTCATCACATGGATTAATTTCATGTACTTTAAGCTTGGCTCACTCCCTATTTGGCCAAGTAAAGGTATTATCTCGAAAACAATGCCACAAACTTTTAGAGACAAATACCCAGATACAAGGGTCATTGTTGATTGTTCTGAAATATTTGCACAGATCCCAGATTCTCTAACGCTCCAAAGTATGCTTTGGTCAAACTATAAGCACCATATAACTTACAAAGGACTCCTGGGTATCGCACCTAGTGGCGCAATTACATTCATAAGTCAACTGTATCCTGGATCAATGTCAGATAGAGAAATAGTTATCCGGAGTGGGTTTCTGGACCCCAAGCTGTTTCAAAAGGGTGATGTTGTGATGGCAGACCGTGGTTTCACAATTGATGATTTGCTAAAGCCAATGGGTGTCAAACTAAATATCCCTGCCTTCCTCAAAGAAAGGAAGCAGTTTGAAGATGAGACCATTGAGACACAGCAAATAGCTGCAGAGAGGATTCATGTCGAAAGGGCGATAAACAAGGTCAAGAAATTTCGTCTTTTTGACAGTGCGATTCCTCTGACCATGCACGGCTCCATTAATCAGATTTGGACAGTGTGCTGTCTTTTGACAAATAGTTTTAATCCAGTAATCTCAATGTCTGGTAATGTGTAAAACAAACCATTCCTTGTAAAAAAAAAACAGACAAACTCACTGATATTCATTTTATACATAGCACTCTCATGCCTTTTATTTAAATACTACTTAAAGGTTTGCTAAAATACTACATGTAAGTAATGGTGCTTTTATGTTACACCTGTATTACTTTTGTTAGAAAAATCATTTTGTACATTCCTGTGTACTTTTAAATGATTTATTTATTTATTTTTTAAATAACAGTCTTCAGGAGCGCTAACATAATTTGGTCACTTGCTGACATATGGCTGGATTCTCAACGTGAGGTCACATGCATTACATAATATATCATCATGAGTGGTTTTTTAAATATAAAGAACACATATTTTTCATTGTTTTGGAAGACCCTGTCCCAGAACAATTGTTCTCTGGAATAACTTATCAATATTATTATGTAATGATGACCTCACATTGAGAATCCAGCTACATGTGTATATGTACAGATACATCCTGTTTTGCTCCTGGGATGTCCTCTTCTGTGAGACCAGTGGACATTGCCTAATGAAAGATAAAATAAATATGTATACAATTTTCAAAATTTGTTCTTTAATTTATACAATAATGCCAAGGAATGTTTCTGATATAAATTTTCTAAAACAACAAACTCAACAACTGTCAAAAATATGTCGGTCATGTTTGTAACCAACCGGAAATATAATGAAAACCTGGATATAAAATGGCCTCCTTTGATATTTTGAAGTAGCTAGTCTATCAACAACATTGTTTACACTTAAGCATACACAAAAGTGTGAAGTCAGTCTAACCAACCAAAAAAATAAAAATGTTTGAAGTGTTCCCTAACGGCACTTGAATAGAGCATTAAAAATTCCAACGTAGTCCAAGTGAACATTTTAGAATTGATTTATGATAAACCCTTATTATCCCTATTTACAATCACAAAAGGCATGTCTGACTGTGTCTTATTTGTGGAAGAACATTCTCAATGGATCAAATTCACTTTGAAATAAAATTTACAAATCAAGCCAACTTTAGTCAGACCTAGCTATATTTCTCTTTGCGAAAGAGAAATATAGCTAGGTCTGACTAGGTCTGGACTTTGTCATTAATTGTTGAAATCATTGATTGTATGAGACTTTTATTTTTACTGTGAAATTGTGGTTAATACATAGAGGAATAAAATAGCTTTTATTTCATTCCTCCATTCCTCCATGGTTAATACTTATGCTCTTCCTTTGGGCTTCGATGGGGGTGGGGGCTCTTAAGTAGAGCAAGGCTACCCGACATGCCCAAGTTTTCGGTACTCCCATTTTGTGCCCAATTTCCGGACATCGCCGTTTTTTAATTTCGGGGAATGTTTCATGGCACGGAAATCGTTAGCAGAGATTAAAAAGCAAGAGTTTTGAAGGTAAAGGTACCAGTAATTCACTGAATAAAATTGGAATTTGTCAACGACGAAATGTGGCGACACTGACCTCGAAAAGTGGAGGAAAGTGTCAAAGACAAGGTGCTCCACATTAAGTGGTCGAGTTTCTGAACTTCAACAAGCAGTAACTCTACGTATTCGTCAGGTTCCACGTCACGTCAAGGATCGGACACACAAACACAAACGGTGCGTCAAAACCACGACAGAAAATGGTCAAATTATCCTTTCATTATAAGTGACATGATTACGAATTTATGACATATCAACATCTGATTTATTCCATGCAACTTCAGCTACAAAAAATAAGGTATAGAGGGAACGTACATCTTCCATGCAGGGACTGACTTACCTTCGTTGTTGACATACGAGTAGTTTGTGCAGCCATGTTGAGAATGTAGCACAGTGAGCCTCGGTTTCGACGCGGATGTGCGCAGAAGGCACTAATTCGAAATTCCTCTATACTAACGAAATATTCAATTTACATTTTGAGCCGGAGGTCAAGGTCAAACGGGGTTACTCTTTGTGTAGCGTTTGTTGGGTTTTGAAAGACCTGTCCAATGATGTATTGAATGTACAAATCCATTCGGTAGTGTTATTGAGTTATGATTTTTTGAAATATTAAACTTTGATTTACTGTATTTCGAAACCTGATGACGTAATCATTACGTCACAACTTACTCAGCATCTGCTAGTTATACTCTAACTACATGCAAACTTTCAAATTCATCAAAGTTTTGCAACTGTTTTTGTTTTCGCGGACAAATGACTATCAGAAGAAAAAGGAGAACTAAAAAAAAAAAAAAAAACGAACATTAAAAGAGAGTTGTTCGGGCTGAATGCCCGAACACCTAAAAAACAGAACAACAACAAAGAGTTGTTCGGGCGGATTGTCCGAACACCTAAAAAAGCAACCCGAACAATAACAAAGAGTTGTTCGGGCTGAATACCCGATTAACTAACAAGAGGTGCTCGGCTGTCGCCCGAACAACTAAAAACCGGAACAAAAACAAGAGGTGTTCCGGGCGGAGTGCCCGAACACCTAATAAATGCACGGTGCCTTTTGATCGGTGTATGTGCACTACCACTATACTTTTAGTAGCACGGCTGATGCACCTTGCCCCCCCCCCCCCCCCCCCTTGCGATGTCTACTCAGCACCTGCTAAAAACCAAACCCGGGGTTTGCCGGGTGTTAGTTTGACAAATAATCGAAATGACGTTCAATTATAAAAGAATGTTATTGTCAAGTATGCGGACAGTTTTGGTCGGTTTCAAACGTTTATTTTGAAGTAGGGGTCACAGTATAAATTGTTGAGCATGGTAATACGCTCACACTTAAAGCTGCAGACATCCAGCGCATAGACAGCTTTGGTAGATACATCTGGCGCCAGCTACTCGGAATCCGCTGGTCAGACTTTGTCACAAATGAAAGCCTCAAAGCACTGATCGGCAACAAGTGGTGACTCTCTGCCAACACAATCATGGAGCAAAAAGTCGCTTGGCTTGGTCATGCAGTTCGGCAGGGTGGTCTTGCAGCAGCAGTGCTTAACGGAACCCCACTTGGACACCGTCGCGGGGTTGGAAGGCCCAAACTCCGCTGGATCGACGGCCTCACCAGGTGGAGTGGCCTCAGCGTGGCTGAACTAACTGCGGCGACCCTACAGCGACGCAAAATCACCCAAGCACCAGCCACACAACCCAGGAGAAGTGGACGGTTGTTGCGTCAACGGGCAGTAGCCTACGACGTTTGATGATGAGTGTCACGCTAGATTTGAGTAGTCTTTTAGAAGATGAATACGACAGCTGCATGTTTTCTCTTTTAGAGTACAATTTTTACAATCTCTACGCTTTAACTCTGCAAAGGCACATGTGTAATTAATTCACTAGAAAGATGGCCTCATAAAACAATTATTAAAATAATAATTAAATACAAAGTTTTAGAGATCCTGTATTTTAATCGTGAGTGAATTCCAATTGCCCTGTTCAGTGGGTAAATGACGGTGAAGTTGTTCACAGGTGCAACTAGGTTGCACATGTCCAGTCATCTGCAGTGTGTGATTCATTTGTTCAATTGAATTTTTGTGCAAAGTGTGAAGTTGAGCTGAAACTAAATGTCCTTTGGCATTGATTGCCATTGTACCTGAAATTTAGTTTATACTTTGAAACAATGCATTTATTGACATTTACTTAAGCTCCATCATAGGCATAGAAATTAACGATTGGTTTTGTTAATTTGTCCTTCGTGCGGTGTGTGATTTGAGATTCATCGGTACTTGTTGCGTGAAGGTGGAATTAGTTAATTTAACTATCCATATGAAATAATTTGTGATGTAAAGTAATCTGCTCAGACAGTCAGCGAGTAGGCGCCGTGCCACGTTGCGTCTTTTTTTTCAATGGTGCAGTCCATTGACCCACCGCTTGTGCGCCATGCGCTAAAACCACTGGGGCTCGAACCGGGGACCTCTGGGTTCGGAATCCGCTGCCCTTCCACGACACCCACTTGGGTCCCCCCAGGAACATATGCATTTTGAACTTGATGAACCTTCGATTCATACTTTACATTGGATACTATGGCAGGGGAATTTAGTGCTTTATACTTATAAATATAGTAAATAATTTGTGAGTCGAAGGCACACGCTATACCATTAGTTTACTTAGGAATAGGTATAAGTATACAGGGGACTCAGAAAATAATTCGAGTTGGAGGCACACGCTTTAGGTATAGACCATTAGTTTATTTAGTTAACAGAGTACACAGGGTACTATGGCATAGGGAAGTCCTTGCTTTATACTTAGTAAATAATTAGTAAATAATTTGCGAGTGGAAGGCACACGCTATACCATTAGTTTACTTAGGAATGGGTATAGGTATAAAGGTGACTCTTTGTTCCGACTCTGAAAAAAAAAATCGAGTGGAAGGCACACGCTGTAGGTATGGACCATTAGTTTACTAAGGATACATAGGCATATATAGAGGACTGCTTGGTTCGGACTTTAAAAATATGTGAGTTTAAGGCACACGCTGTAGGTATAGAAAATTAGTGCACATGAAACAATATATAATCTGGAATTATTGGTTTGACTACGGACATTGGGGGTTGTTGCGGGGGAGGGTGGCGGGTCTCCAGTCGTAGCGAGCTAGGGGATCAACATGACCGCGGGAACAACAGCGTTGATTCCACCAGTTTTCTTGGCCGGTCCTCACCGTGGTATTACAAGTTGCATTCTGTGACTAGGACCTAGGCTAACCCCAATCTGCCTTGTGAGGGCGCTGTAACCTAAAACTTTACAGATTACTGTGTTGGTAACCAACCCATCCATGTCGATGAAATTTCTCTGGTCACCATTTGCATTAGTTGTAATTATATCTCGATCTGTTGGTAGTCAAAGGACGCCATTGCATGTGCTTTTCACTTTGGGCGTCTGACGTCGCACTTTAGGATTATAACAAGTCAATGACGACAAACAAACTGGGGATTTTGACTTCTTTTCCAGACATTTGAAGGTAAGTGTTTATTTTCCATTATGGAACATATAATATTTAATATCACCGTTAGTGTCCCCCCAGTCCCACTGGAGGATGATTTCAAAAAGGGAAAGAAAGCCCAAATTCCATGTCAGGATTGATATCGCCGTTATGCACATAGTTATCATTGAAGATTTTGGGAATAAGTGTTTATTTTACAATATTATGGAACATAGGCCTATGATATTTAATTTCGCCGTAAGTTTACCCCCACTGGAGGATGATTTCAAAAAGGGAAAGAAAGCCCAAATTCCATGTCAGGATTGATACTGCCGTTATGCACTTTTTTATCATTGAATATTTTGGGAATAAGTGTTAATTTTCCATTAGGGAACAGTTAGTAGGCCTATAGCCCGAATTGCATATATTTTTTCGCCGTTATACTAACTTATAGTCTCCCTCACTAGCTGGAGGATAGTTTCAAAAATGGAAAGAAAGCCCAAATTCCATTAGACTATGGGCCATGGCTCTGAAATCCGTCCAGAAAACGATTCTTGTTCTCTCCGGAGGGGGTTTGCATGAAATATAGCCCAGTTGTAGATAATGTGTCTAAGCAAGAATCAAATTGTTCCCGCTCACATGTTGCACATTAATGTGTAATTCACGGATAAAATGTCACATTTTTCAACATAAAGAAAAACAAAAGAAAACCAGCGCCCTCAATTGACCAAAAAGAGAGGCTTTCTCCAGTTAGGCACAGTTTACCCCCCCCCCCCCCCCCCCCAACAAAAATTCAAATTATGATGTGGAAACCCTTATAATTTTTAAGATCATGTATGCTAACAACATTTCTACAAGTTTGTATGCTTATATCACTATTGGAACACTATTTTTCAACGTACTTGGTGTTTATATTTGTGGTGGGGAATAGGCTATAGGCCAGTTGGTCCATTGTTGAATCTCTACACTATTTCTAGGCGATTAACAATTCAGGTATAACACATGAAATGAATGGGGTACATCATACATGTGTAAATAACCTGACTGGGGGAGGGGGGGGGTCAGTCTTGGCATATAAATAAGCACACTATTTCATGTTGATTGTAAACTAACTGGAGTTTATGATACACTTTTTAACCCACAAAGTATGTCGAAACAGCCCTTAGAAAAATTGACAAACCTCAGATATTTCCTTCTTTAAATTTATTGAATGTCAATTCAACTTGCATAATCAAATATATAAACACCGAGTTATAAATTATGTGTTTTTGATATCGATTGTTAATGAAGTGTTGAAGTGTGATAAGATAACGATTTAAAATGTAAATGCAACGTTATTGTTCTTTTCAATACTTTCCATTTTAAAATAATATATAGATGCTCTATAGTGGTTGTGAACAAACAAATGAAAAAAGTTAAAATAAGTATTTAACAAAGCATTTGAAAGCGTTCGTTAATGAATAAGGAAGGTTGGAAAGATGTTTCACAAGTAGAATATAATAATCCACACAAATATTCCTTTCAGTTGTGTGGTTTTCCGTATACTTTTTGGATTAAGAGTTAAGACTCTCTGCCATTTTGTAGAGCTAAATATTTAACCCCGTATCCGCGTAGCCGCCACCAGGGTGATTGGGTTGGACTTAGAAATTATTCCCTTCACCTCCTATTGCTTTGTACAGCGCACACCCCACCCCGTATCCGCATAGCCGCCACCAGGGTGATCTGTTTGGACTTAGAAATTATTCCCGCCACCTCCTATTGCTGTACACGGCACATCCCACCCCGTATCCGCGTAGCCATTTCTCAAGGATGCACGCAATAAACAATTTGCATGTTGGGATAACTGGTGCCCTCATTTTCCATCGAACAACGCTTTAGAAAGAGAGTGTGTACCACCGACGATTTTCTCATCAATAAATATCTACTGCATTTTGTGTCACCAAAAGTCCACGGTTTTAACGACCCGTGAGTCTTTTCAGGGCCATTCCCAGTACATCGCCGCAAACACATGATTTTCATGTCGCATATGTTTGAGCAAGTGTATGAAAACATCTGGACATGATATGTTGGAAATGTAGTGCCATGTTATAAAGCAACTCATCATAGACACATTTTTGAAAACAAAAGCTGTCGCCAATCCATTATTTTTTCAACCAGCTCTAGTCTTTGAAGGTTGTTTTCATCGAATCAATGATAAAAGCATATGTCGCAAAAAATAACAACGGTGGTTCCAAGGTTGTGCAGTTCACATTTGATGTAACTTTCTACTGATTTTGATTTTAATGTATGGGGAAATGTCGTGTCAACGTGATGACTGAACTTGATTTTTACTACCTCTGGAACTTCTATTTTGAACATCAAAGTGTGTCGCAAGTTCAACTGTAACTTACGTTACCGACGAAGTCATGTCAATTCAGAATAATTTGAATAAACGTAATAAAGCTGTATTCGCATGTATCAACAGATTAATATATGTATTATTCATTCTTCATAATCGTGAAACCATGAATGACAGTTTTTTCCCCGTACCATGGCCTTCTCGTCTGCTTTAAAATATGTGTTTTTATGGCATGAAACATACGTTACCATGTTTTAGTTACCCGCATGAGCTGGGAACCTCTACAATGCAGCCCAAATGTAAGCCCTGTATTCCTACTTGGATTTACAGCACGTTCCCGGTAAATTTTGTTTGGGGTATCGGGCAGTTACTCGCCAAAAGTACTTCTTGAAATTTACGTTACGAAACATACGTTACCATGATTTATTATTTGTTTCCATTTCCACGATTAATGATCGCGGGAGTCTAAAATTACTTAACCAAAAGCGCCACCAGGTGTCAGAGACACAATAGCAACCAGTTTCGTTGATAAAAAGGAGTTTAAGTACGTGATGCACGTGGCTTGAAGAAGAAATGTACTTATACTTTTGTAAGTTCTTAGAATATTTTTCATAATATTATTTAAATATCCATTTATATCTTGGCAGAGGATGTCAGAGGTTTTCCTCTCTGGAGTTAGTATGAACTATCCACTTAATTGTTACATTTGTTGTTGAAATACCAGTGGTTTTAAGACCATTGAAAAGTAATGTAAGTTTCATATAAAATACTAAAATATGTAATTGTTCATCTCGTTATGGAAGACCGTTCAAGTAAACATTCCGTTCTGTTTTGGCACAGTCATAACTCCTTCTTTAAAATCAAGATTCTTGCTTTAATTTAAACGTTGTTGCTTACTTGCTGTAGTTACAAACGCTCTATTTTTTCAAACTACTTGAGTAGTAACGTAAGTTTCTTTCTCCCCCCCCCCCCTTTTTTTCCTTTTTAGTGTAGAATCGTTCAATGAGCTTTGATGATACAAATAACTTGTCACAACTTAGTCCGTATACACACATGACTAATACTGTATGTTTAGAAATGTGTTTCTTTAATTCAACTGTTACTAAATTGTCCGGAAACCCATGGTAACGTAAGTTACACATATGCACAAGGCTGGATTGTATACGGAGAGTTATTTATATGTGAATGTTAACACCCATTTTATGTTGCTCTACATTCTAACTTGTTCCATTTGTACTTGTTCCTGTTCGTTTGCTGTGGTTCTCAAAGTGTGAAAAACAAGGGCAGAAATACAAGCTGCTTATCGGGAAAGAAAACGAAATAAACTGGGAGAAAAGGTCTAGAGGCTGAAAGTAAACGTGTCAAGAAATACTACATGCATGTGGAGAGGCTATACAAAAAAGAACATAAAGGTCCGAAAACATCGATCACGTGTGAAAGAAACACTGGCAAAAATAAGGCAACAGGGTGAAAATCTCATCGATGATACCACTGAGGAGGTATTGATGAATGAGAGCGCCAATGATTCTGCAGTATCGGATATTTCCTGGTCTGGGCCAACTACACGATCAGCTCCTCGTGATTGTGCCCCACTATACTGTAAAAATGCCATTCATAAAGCAAAAAAACAAGAAGGGAAAGCGTTGTTGTTATACTTTTCTTTTATAACTTGTTCGAGTTGTTGTAGTTTTACAAAATCTGTAGCTTTTAAAACTGATATAAGCACAGTTTAAGTTTGCTTGTCAGAAGATTGAATCAAGAAGCAAGGACTTCTTCATTTAGTACCTTTGGTAATTGCCTTTACTGTCCGTTTTGCATGTTTGAACGCAGGTCATTTTCAAATCAGCAAAAAGTCTCGCAAACTTTCATTGCCAAAAAGATACCAGATCAATCAAAGTCAAAATGTCCTGAGAGGAAACATACGTTATCATTGTTGAAACTTACGTTACCAAAGTTTGAGCCAATTTTGCGATGAACTGTTCTCACGAGAATGTCTTTTTAATGTTTAAAACGAAATGTTTATAACCAAAGGCATCAGATAAAGAGTTTTAAGAAAATTAATTTTTTTTGTTTTGTAAAAACTTACGATGTTTTTCTTTGGGACAACACTTGTGTGGGTATACTTTACCTGCGCTATGTATGATTTTTTTTCAACATAGAAGTCATGAATTTTTCGATAATAGTCTTTGCTCTCATTGTAGGTCGTGTACACACCCGAAAATAAGATTACATTGGCGGGAAGAACTGTGTGGCAATTTTAAGCAGATTAAAACGAAATAAACTAACGGTAACGTAAGTTACTTTAGAGAAACTGTCACCATGAACACATGTGTTTGCAAAACCTGAACGGCATTGTATCAAATGTTAATACTTCACGAAAATATTTCTAAAGATGTTAGATTTTGTTTGAAATTAAAATGCAATCTGTTATGAGAACTTGAAATTTCAGATTTTCTTGTTTTCATTTGAACCGATGTACTGGGAATGGCCCTTCAGTGAACAATCAGAAGTAGGGCTGCATGACTAAGGTAATTTCTCAAGGATGCACGCAATAAACAATTTGCATGTTGGGATAACTGGTGCCCTCATTTTCCATCGAACAACGCTTTAGAAAGAGAGTGTGTACCACCGACGATTTTCTCACGTGTGATTATTTCTCACATTTGATTGGTCCGTTATTACCTCGGTCTTGGGTGTTAACGACCCGTGAGTCTTTTCAGTGAACAATCAGAAGTAGGGCTGCATGACTAAGGTAATTTCTCAAGGATGCACGCAATAAACAATTTGCATGTTGGGATAACTGGTGCCCTCATTTTCCATCGAACAACGCTTTAGAAAGAGAGTGTGTACCACCGACGATTTTCTCACGTGTGATTATTTCTCACATTTGATTAGTCCGTTATTACCTCGGTCTTGGGTGTTCGCCACAATTTCCCAGCTCTCTCGAAAAGATTGTTTTAATGTTGTTTGTCTTCAGAAGATATTTGTTGCAAGTTTTGTGAGTTAAATGGTATTAAATAATTTATCAATTAATATCTACTGCATTTTGTGTCACCGAAAGTCCACGGTTTTAACGACCCATGAGTCTTTTCAGTGAACAATCAGAAGTAGCGCTGCATGACTAACGTAATTTCTCAAGGATGCACGCAATAAACAATTTGCATGTTGGGATAACTGGTGCCCTTATTTTCGATCGAACAACGCTATGTTTCTACCCGCGATTGTGTGCAACGGCAGCTGGATACCCGCGTTGGTCGGCCCTTGCATGTTTCATACCCGTCAGGCATGTTTTGGTTTTTTTGGTTTTTTTGGTTTTTTTGCGCCGGGGTTAGTCTGTAGCGGAGCTTGCGTGAGGGTTTGTGGGTGTTGATTTTCGGAAAAATTTGGCATATTCAAAACATAAATTGGGGGTTTTGCCAGTCTTAAAATTTGCGTTCGCTATTGCATTTGTGCATTCTGGGAAGTTTCGCTTGCCGGACACCGCTTACTGGGTTGGCACTGGTGTTCCAATGTCTCCCCGCGCCTATTATACTAATATAGCGAGATGACTGATTTAAAATGCAGCTCAAGGGGGGGTGGGTGGGGGGGGAGGGGGTAATCCTAATTTCTACAGATACTGCATATTTTCTGTTAATGATGCTTTGTCTTCTTCCATCTCATTTCATTTTATTGGGCAGATGTGACCTCCTATGTCCCCTTTATAAATTTTCCTTATAGGCCCTACTTCTTTCATAAATTGACTGCTTACGTTAGGCCTACTCATTGACTGAATAACAACATAATATTCACAAAGACAAGCATTGTCGAATATTAGTCGTTACCTGCATTTAGTGGTATGTAGGCCTAAATACAACCAATAATTTCCGAGCAATGAAGAAATAAAGAAACAAGGCATAAAGAAAGCAAGAAATAACGACACAATGAAAGGGAAAATGGACAAAAATAAAGCCTCCTCCAAACAAGCATAGGCCTATCAATCAAGAAATCAAAGAGAGACAGAAAGGAACGAATAAAGGAAAACGAAAACACACAAATCATTTTTATTTTATTTTCGTTTCCTATTTAAATCTTTAGACGTACGATGAATAAAATTTGAACAACAGGATCTGTCAAGACAAAAACAAGTTTACAAAACTGTCATCAACAAAATGTGCAAAATCACACCCCTGTAACACTTAACATTATTATTGTATTATCAACCATTTACAAAATCTAGAAGAACGAAATACGGAAACAAACGCATGCCGAAATAATTTAAAAAACACAGAAATAGTGACATAGAAACATCGAAATCAACTCAGTGTAACATAGTGACATAAAAACATTACAAAATAAACGTCAATAGATATCAAGAAACATATCAGAGATAAATAATAGGCCCCCTGCAACTAAGGAAATAACGAAACTAACACATAAACAAAATAAACAAATAAAAAGACAAACAGACCACTGAGTCAGAAAAACACATAATAGGCCTAATTACAGAAACAATGAAATAGAATACTGAGAAAATACATAGTTCACCACCGGCAAACACGGATATTCAGAAAGAGAAAATATAGAAACAAAGACACATTTAAGAAATAAAGAGATAGAGACACAAAGAAATCCAGAAATAAAGAAAAAAGGAAATCAAGTATTATACATGAATTCAAACATTTGACAAATTTTAGGAGCACAGAAGCAAATATTTCATGGATTACTCAGGCCTTTGTTGGATATTCAAAAAGTCTTTATTATCTAAAACCTACATATCATGCCAAGCATGCATCATTGCATTTTTATATCCTTCCCAAATATTAAAACACACCCCAACTTATGCTTCGTAGTCGAGAAAAGGGGGCGAAAAGGGTGAGGGATGGCGACACTTCGCCTTCGACCGCACTCAACACCTTTTGCATGCTCAACATTTTATCATTAGGACATGACTACATTGCGTACAGATTTTAAATATCTTTACCAAACCAATTCTGAAAGTTATAAACTCTGATATCCTCTCCAATAGACCCTTCCCATGAAATATGCTAATTACATTCACGCATGCGTACAGACCCTGCTGGTTGGCAAACGCCATAGAGTTGTGCACTAAGTAGACGCACAAGCGCGTCTGCGTCACGCCACCATCAGCCCCACACAAAAAGGGGCAATGTTCCATCATTTTGCCAACCAGCAGTGTAAGTGCGCACGCGTGAAGTGCAATTTAAATCTTTCATGGGAAGGGTCTATTACCCGCCCCCCCCTTCCCCCATGCACCGTGGTCGCATTTTATGTGCAAGAATCGCACCCACCTAGCGGGTGCCGCGCGAAGCGCGGCATCCCGCTAGTAGAAATTATTCCCGCCAAATTATTCCAACAGATCACCCCCAGGCAGGGTGATCTGTTTGGACTAATAGCCCTTCACATCCTATTGCAGCTTTGTACACGGGACACCCCACACCCCGTATCCGCGTAGCCGCCAACCAGTGTTGACTTTAGAAAGGTTCAGAGACGTATGTGGAAAGGTTCTTCCGGTAACGCCCTCTCGAGCTCTATCAACCATTCTCTTTCAGCAGCATCCACATCATCATCACGTTTACGTTCATACAGTATACTTTCGCAATTTACTGCTGGCAATGCGTAGCCACTCCATTCAAAAGGTGCTTTTTCGGGTTGCGGGGTATTCTAAACTTTTGATGAGTTCAAAAACTAACAAATACATGGATGACATTATTTCAGAAAATAAGTCCGAGTTGTGCACTGGCGATGGTACTCCGTCGTGTTGCCGCCCGGAAGAAAAACCGTTGAGTACGCAGAGCGGGTTAGACAGCGCCCTCTTTTGTGGACTTGGTTCCATGTCAGTTGAGGTTGTCACATCGCCAGTGCACAACTCGGACTTATCCCTTTCAGTACCGCCGTGCCATAGCGGCTCAAAACAACATTCCACTTGGTGACCAATGAGCCCGTATGGCACGGAATTATTAGCACTCTTGGTGACCAATGAGCCTCTGTGGCACATCGACCAAAAGTAAGTTATCAAAATGTTAATAGCCCCCTCAATCGCCTTTTGTCCATCCCCTTGGTAACAAGCTGGCCGCGTGACGTGTGCCCTGTGAAGCGTCGCAAGTTTTAAAATTTAAGCGGTATCAATCGTTAAGCGTCCCCCCACGCATTCTTCAGTAAGAGATCATTCTGACAACATGGCCGAAGGAAATGATAAAATTTTGGAAGGAATTTTCGCAGACAGTGGTTCAGAAATGTCATCTGACGAGGAATCGCCACTTGAGGACTCGGAGACGTCAGAAGACAGTGAGGATACAGAGCCGAGGGCGTCGACATCAACAGCAACATTAACCTGTTCTAAGAAGGGTAAAAAGACCCCCAAAAAACCGAATTTCAGGTGTGGATGGCGTGAAGCCAACTGTTACACACGGCGACCGCCTGTTAAATTTACAGCAAACACCGGGGCTACAGAAGACTTAAGTTCGTTCTCCCCCATACAAATCTTCAAACTGTACTTTTGTGAAGCAGTGTGGCAGATGATGGTACTAGAGACTAATCGTTACGCTGAACAAATATTGGGAGCGGGGGCAGAAAATAAGTGTGCATGGAGACCAACTGATGTACCTGAAATGATGGCATTCGTGGCCCTACTTCTTTGCATGGGAATCAACAAAAGGCCTCGTTACTCCATGCATTGGTCCAGGTCTGAAATTCTACGAAGTCCCCTGTACTCAGCAACCATGGCTCGTAACCGATTTACTGCAATCCTAAGATTTGTTCACCTCGCCAATAACAGAGATGTCGAGGGCGACTCTGATCTCCCCGTGACAAACTTGCTAAATTACGGCCACTGTTAAACATTGTACTACCATCATTCCTCCGGGTCCTCCGGGTGTACCAGCCGGGACGAAGCCTTTCACCGGACGAGACGATGGTCAAATTCAAAGGACGGGTGAGCTTCAAGCAGTACATGCCAAGAAAAGCCGCAAAATGGGGATTGAAATCTTTCTCATTGAACGAATCCGACACAGGGTACACATGTGCCTGGGAGTTGTTCACAGGATCGCAGCCCAGGTGCCCACAGGGACAGTCCTCTGTAAGTGATCCTGAGACAAACCATCCATCCGAAATAGGGGCACCAGGCAACGTAGTATTGAACCTTTTGCAGGGACTCGAAAATAAAGGACATTGCATCTACATGGACAATTGGTTTACTAGCCCGGCTCTGTTCTCCAAGTTGTCTGAGCTAGGATTCGGAGCTTGTGGAACTGTGCGCTATACCACCCTAGGGATACCCGACGTAGCAAACTCCAAGAAATTTCCTATGAAAAGCGGTGCAGATCCCAAATTTTTTCAGAAAGCAGGCCAACTATGCGTTATGTGGCAGGACACAAAACGTGTCACTCTCCTCTCAAACTATGGCGATTGCAGTGTCACTAGTAAAAAGATTCGGAGCCGGAAAACTTCAACAGGATTTCGCCATATCAAAAAACCGTGCATAGTCGAGGATTACAATAAATACATGGGGGGCACGGATCTGGCAGGACAATTATGCACGTACTATACTCATACCCACAAAACATTCAAATGGTGGAAACGTGTATTTATTACAATCCTAGACATATGTTTGCTCAATGCTAATGTCGTATACAACAGCATCCATACAAACAAGAGCTTGTCTACTTTGGATTTTCGGGTCAAGGTGATAGAGGCACTTATTTCAAGCTTCGAGAACAACCCAGTTCACCATGCCCGTAAAGTGTCAAGTGCTTCAAACGCCCTTTCAACTCAGCACTTTCCAGGTCCGAATGTTGACGGGAAGAAACGTGACTGTGTTGTATGCAGTTCCACCTCTAATCGGAAACAAACTCGCACGATTTGTAAGCAGTGTATCAAGCCAATGTGTGTTATACCATGCTTTGAGAAATTCCACACCAAGCGATAAATTAGGTCACCAATTCAACTATTAAGTTAATTATGTAACAACTTTGTAAAGCGGTTATACCATTATTGGAGAATTGCCACACCAAACGAATAATTTTCTAAACTTTCTGAATACTCCCCCCCCCCCCCCCCCGCTACAATGTTGAATCCCACAATCGCATGCCTGCCAACAATCAACATTGAGGCGGGGTGGGGGGAGGGGGGGATGGTACTTAGAAAAAACAAGTATAGCACTTTGGCAAAATGTAATGTCAGTTCCTTCTTTACATATTGCTTCATGATAGGTGTAAATTTGATTTGAGGAGTAATTTTTGTCCAGTTCCTATTGTGCGTAATCAAAACTCTCTTCTGTTTATTGAATGTGCAATCCTAAAGGAATGTATTAAAACATTATGTTTATTTAAGGTTTCAGAAACAAATTTTACATTAATCAAAATGGCCGACTTAAGCAACTGTACCACATTGTTTGTATTTGGTTTCATTGGGTTCCTGCATCCTGAAAACCTCGCCATATTTTATGTTACGGGCCAAAACCAAATTGGTTGGCGGCCATTTTTATTATTAAAATGGCCACCTTAACCGACTGATGCAATTACTTAATTATGTGTCTTGTTGGGTTCCGGGATCCTTAATACATTCATGTTTCCAACATTGAGGCGGGGGGGGGGAGGATGGTACGTAGAAAAAACAAGTATAGCACTTTGGAAATATTTTTTGTTAGTTCCTTCTTGACATATTGGTTAATGATAGGTAAAACATAAATTTTATGAGTTATTTTGTTCGAGTAACGTTCATATTGTGCTTAATCAAACTTCTCTTTGTTATTTTTAATGTTATAATAATCAAAATGGCCGCCTTTTTAAAGCGACTGAACCACCATGGCAATTATAATTTATGTATGTGAGGCTCATAGACGGAGATACGGACCAAAACCAAATTGCTTGGCGGACATTTACAAATGGGCAATATTTAATGTAATTTTATGTCAGTTCCTTCTTTGTCATTAAATGTAGAAATAAATAAAACGATTGATTTTACCAGTCATTTATTTATAAGTCATATTGTGCGTAATCCAAACTCTCTTGTTTATATTTAATGTCCTATCCTAGGAGCGGGTTGGGGGGGGGGGGTGCTTCCTAAAAAATTAATTTAAACTTTTTTTTTTTTGGGACGATTCATAATTTGCCAACAATCTAAATGGCCGCCTTAACCAATTGATCAACATGGGTATAGTCACCAACTCCCAGTATCTGTGAGGCTCAACCAATTGTTATTTAATTTTGGGCGGGTTTGGGGGGGGGGGAGGATGCTGTTTCAAAAGTAATTTATTAAAACCTTATGTTTATTTAACGTTTCAAAAATATGTCTCATGCAGATTGGTATGAACAGCTACTTGACAAATGTTTAGCTTCAACATTTAAACTACTCAATTGTGTATTTAGTGGTCATAATACCATACCTCAAATATATGTTATAGGCAATGATTTAGTCCAAGGCAATATGCCAAAGGAAACAGTAATATGTTATTGCTTGCTCAACTTGCATTATGTGACAAGGACCTAGGCTAACCCCAATCTGCCTTGTGAGGGCGCTGTAACCTGAAACTTTGCAAAATAGTGTTGGTCTCCAGGTAGCCATGTCAAGGAAATGTCTCTGGTCACCATGGCATAAGTAGCCAATATGTGTTGGTACTGAAAGGGTTATTTTCAGAAATAATTTCATCCAAGGATAAAATTTACAATTCTGAACAAAGCAGGCGTAAAGTTCAGGACACAAAGAATATGTGAGTCAAGTTTCAGCTTCCTCAAAAAGGTAAAAATATGAAAAAAATTATAAATTTTTTCGCAATGACAGAGGACCTTTATTATACCCTGGACTCCGTCGCGTTGTATGCAACGGAGGACTCCAACCTGGGCAGACCTGCCAACCAGTACGATTTTGTCGTATTTAGTACGATTTTTCAATGAAAATACGACAGTACGATTTTTCTCTATAAAGTACTTTCCAAAAATCTAATTATAATAAAAATAATAATAATAATAATAATAATAATAATAATAAAGACGTTTGATAATTATCCAATTCTGATTAACGGTTATCGTCATTTTCTTTCCTTGTCTCTTTTTCGTGTGTGAATATTATTCACATGTGCGTTACACGATCCGACGGATATGTAAACGTAAACAAAAACAAGGCGCCGCGAAACGCAGACCGCATCACGCCACACAAAATACAACACATGATCACACAGTACTGTACACAACGCACGCACTACACACACAGACGTCGTTTTCAGGCTTGTAATCTTTGTCACTTTGCGTGTGTAGTGAGTGTCCCCACGGTTACGTAATAAACCATCCATGCATGTCCGGGGCCTGGCCGTCGCCCGGCCTTGGGCACGACCGAGCCACGAGGCAGTCGTGCTTCTGAATCCAACCTGTGTGCTTGTGTGCTCTTTGAGTCTCCCTCCACTCCCAGGTCTCGGCGACGCGGCTCAGCCCTTGGACTACTACGTCTTAGGTAATTATAGGAGTGTATTCACAACATTGGCGACGAGGATAAATTGTTCTGTGCAATTTCATAGACAAATTTGGGAAAAAATTACTCAAACTTGGGAAAAATTACAAACAATTTTTCTTCTCGGAAATAGTCGAGAACCTTTTGCTTCAGTAAAGGGCGTGGTATACCCACACGGTGGAAATTCTACTGTGTGTGCTCCCCGCCTTTTATACGGCGAAATACTTTATACGTTTCGTTTTTATATTCGGCCATATTCATACAAACTCAGCAAGTCCGGCAGTTTGTTGAATTTGCTGTACAGGGATATATATTGTCCCTCAAGTCTTCATACTGTTTAAAGATTTGCTAAGAATTTAATATTGTTTTATATTGTATAAATCTGACAGAAGTCTGCTATAACCCAAGCGAGCTATGATGCGTTCTTAAAAAAAAAACGGCGTGTTATTTTCTATTTGAAATATTATTGTACTGCTAGTCAGGTCAAGCTGTCGAGCATCACTCCCGACAGTAGCGCTGGCAGTAACAAGCGAGTGATACGGTATTGAACCATTCAATATTATAGCAGATTTCAAACCAATTTGTCAAGTAGTATTATTCTTATGATTCTGAGACCATGGCCATTTGCATTAACAAAGCTACTGTAAAACAGCTGACTACTTTACCGGGTATTGGGGTGAAGTTTGCAGAACTTATAGTTTCATTAAGAACTAAGAAGGGAACAGTTATTATCGATGATTTTCATGAATCCCCATCCCTCCAAACCAAACTCAATGAATTACATGAAAAGGGGCTAATTTCAATTGAGTACACGGCCGACCTTCCACCTAACGGTTCTGAGCAGGGGGGACCTGAAAAACACAAAAATACTGTTGACCCCATAACACTTCTTGCTAAACAAATGGGTGAGTTAGGTAAAATAATGATGGAAAATACAAATGCCATTAAAGACCTAAAGATTCAGTTGAAGAAGACCTTGAGTCATAGCTTAAGAATGTGTGTGGTTTGTGTTGACTGAGAAATGGGATGAGCCTTGAAACAATAAGGCTATACACTTAGATGGCCAACCTGTTATTAACAAGGATGGAACTTAAAGTTAGGGTTGGAGCAAAATCACGATTACTGCTCCATATAGGCCTATTTGTTAAACTCCCTGCTTAAATCAATTACTAATCTAATTTGCTTTAGTCTTCCTAAAATCATCCCACGTATGGTATATAAATACAATTTGTAAAAATTAGATAGGTTCAATAAGGTGAGCATAAAAAAAAGATAAATACAAAAAAGGGTTCTTACCTTTATAATGAATGGCAGTATCCTCAGAACCCACCTAGAAACAGCATGTCACTCAGCGTGTAGTTCGTGTCAAATGAACTAAATTATTAAAATTTAGTTGCTTAAACATTGATTAATAAATAAATGTTATGAACTAATCATTAATCACTCAAAAAATAGTAGGGCCATTTGCAATATGGAACATGGCTTAATTTTAATAACTGATACATACATGAACTACTCTGTCCACAGTTCAGAAAGTTTGTTTATTTGTTTGTATTTAGTTACATGTACAAGTAACATAAACAATACGCATAGTCGTTATAATTACAGTAAGATATTTGCCGGAATAGGTTTTTTAACACTATTGTTGTTACTAAACTAAATGTACGGTACATGTAGGGAAATAGTGAAAATTGTAAATTTCTGGCAGCCATTTTCAAAATGAGTGCGTCTGCCTGGTACACAACTCTATGGCGCTTGGCAACCAAAGGTGTCTCTTTGCCTGTATGTGATTACATTCATTTAATTAGAATATCACACGGAAAAGCTCATTGTGGCTGTTACCACTAGGTACATGTTGTACCTTGCCGGAAAATATGTAGATTTAGTGGTTGGAATCAAAAACCTAGCTCATCTCGAATCCAAAATAGAGGAAATTGTGAAATATGTAAATTTTTGGCAGCCATTAAAAAAAAAAATCCAAGATGGCTGCCCCTCAAGTCAATTAAAATGGTACCATAAGACTCCTTGCCCATGAAAATGTAGATTTAGTTGTTGAAATCAAGTTGCTGTCATCTAGAAGCCATAATATCAAACAATATTTAAATTTTGGCCGCCATTTTGAAAAAACCAAGATGGCCGCCAAGAATACCTTTGTGCAAATGGAAACATAGATTTTCTGATTCAGTGTGATCTACTTATTCCAAAAATGTATAGTTTTACTAATCCCCAAAAAATTTGAACGAAATTTAAAATCTTTACAGTGAACCTGACTACAAAGGAAATTAAGGGCACGGCAATTATGGCTTTGAAGAAGGTGATTTTTGGAGGGGCACCACGGCCAGTAACAAGGGCACCGACGGCCATAAGGTTTATCGCGATTCAGAATCGCAATGGATCATGGGAGGGCAGAGGGGGCAAATGCTACAGTCGGTCGTCGTGCCCGAGTTCCCGGTTTGCCCCCTTTCACTGCACTATCATGCGCGGCAAAACAGCGCCCTCTCTTGGTATTTTGCTATTCGCGATAAACCTTATGGCCGTCGTGGCCGCCGGGAAGTTTGAGGCCTGATTTTTACCTAATTTGAGAAGCTGAAACTCCATTCATTTATTCTTGGTGCCCTTAACTACACTTTTGATGAGTTCAAAAACGAACAAATACATCCACGAATGACATTATTTCCGAAAATAAGTCCGAGTTGTGCACTGGCGCTGTGACTCAGTCGTGTTGCCGCCCGGCGGAAGTTGGTAGTGTTACGGGTTAGACAGCGCCCTCTTTTGTGGACTTGGTTCCATGTCAGTTGAGGTTGTCACATCGCCAGTGCACAACTCGGACTTATTTTCAGAAATAATGTCATCCAAGGATAAAATTTTCAATTCTGAATAGAGCAGGTGTAAAGTTCAGGACACAAGAAATATGTGAGTCAAGTTTCAGCTTCCTCAAATAGGTAACAATATTTTTTTTTTTTTTTATATAAATTTTTTCGCAATGGCAGAGCCCCTAAATACCCGGGCCCTGGACTCCGTCGCGTTGTATGCAACGGAGGAGTCCAACCTGGGCTAGGTCTACTTAGCCCACCTTGTTGGGCTGTAATGGCTCTCTTTTCTTTTAACATCGGTCTCATAACACTCACCATTACAGCCCACCATCCATACATGTCTTAAACGCGAAGTTTTAAAGTACGAGCAAGTCGTACCTCTTTGATCGCACATTTCTCCCGTTTATAAACATCCCATATTACTCCAACCTACCTTACTTTGTTCCTTACATCTGAGGAATTTTTATGATACATTCCATGGCTCATCAAATGATGGCTTTATTTAAATATGATTTTTAGAAAATGGCAAAAAAAAACGGTGTACAAAAATCGCATTGAAGTTTGTCGTGCCTGGGGGCCGCCATCTTACTTATGATTCGCTGCCTGTTAATCATGAGAAAGTCAGGGCGCCCGGCTGATCTACCAAGTCATTAATATGCATAAGATGACGTCGCGGGCTAACTTATGTCGCTCACCCAATGAACATGCAACTTGTGAAGCTACATGCAGCGTCACGGTAACTTGCATATTCATTAGATGGGCAAGTCTCAAGCTAGCTACAGTACCGCGCGACGTCACCTCATACATATTTATGACTTGGCAGACCAGCCGGGCGCCCTGACTTTCTCCTGATTAACAGGCAGCGAATCATAAGTAAGATGGCGGCCCCCAGGCACGACGAACTTCAATGCGATTTTTGTACACCGTTTTTTTTGGCCATTTTCAAAAAATCATATTTAAATGAAGCCATCATTTGGTGACCCATGGAATGTATCATAAAAATTCCTCAGATGTAAGGAACAAAGTAAGGTAGGTTGGAGTAGTATGGGATGTTTATAAACGGGAGAAATGTGCGATCAAAGAGGTACGACTTGCTCGTACTTTAAAACTTCGCGTTTAAGACATGTATGGATGGTGGGCTGTAATGGTGAGTGTTATGAGACCGATGTTAAAAGAGAGCCATTACAGCCCAACAAGGTGGGCTAAGGTCTACTCTACTCCTAGAACTATGAGGTTCATTCCGCTATCGAGGGCTAAATTTCCGCAGCACGCCACCACTCTAGCTCCCTCAATATCTGGCCGATTACTCTAAATTTTAGTCTTACCTGTCAAGATGGGTTAACTGAATATATTCAGCAAAAAACAGGAAAATTGAACAATTCTAAAGGCCGTAAAAAGGCGTCAGAAAATCGCAAAAGCTTCGTCGAAAAAAAACACCATTTTGTTTTCGTTTTCCTGCTGTGTGTGTGTCCGGGTAAATGTGCAATACTCCAATGAGTACCGGTCATCGTTCATGCGCATTGGAAAATTCACCAGGACTTGTTGATTTATAGAATGGGTAAGCCAGCTATAGTGGCCTCTGATGTGATGAACATACCCCCATTGAAGGATGATTCAAAAAAGGGAAAAATAGCCCAAATTCCACATAATCATAACTATTGCCGCTACAAACATACCCCCATTGAAGGATGATTCAAAAAAGGGAAATAATAGCCCGATATTGCCCTTATGAACATGAACTTACCCATGACTTAATTGTACTAATGAAATAATCCAAAAGAACCTTTCACGTGACTAATATGTAAAGCAGGTTTTAGTTCATAAACTCCTGAATATTCAGTTTATGCAAAAATTCGACAATAACTGCAAATTTTAATATTCATAGAAATTAAATATTCATTATGACCTTTTACTAAACAGGTAATGAGAGAAATTTGTAGAACTATCAAACCAAATTTGGTATCAATCTCTCATAGCCTAGCGGTAAATAGGCTATGCTCTTGTGCATATAATTTGTTCTCTCTTGATACAGGTTCAATTCCCGGTAAGTACATTGCATTATTTAATTGCTTGCAAATGTTCAATTCCTTCAACAGAGAGTGAGTGAATGATGGGGAGAGGTAGTGGGGGAGGAGGAAAGAAGACTGGGCTGGGGAAAGAAGCGTGTTTTTTATTTTTCACATTTTAGGATTTTACAAAAAATATTTTTTTTTTTAAATCGGTCCCCTATGAAAACAATTTATTTTACATTTTGGGGTACTAACCCTATCGATAGAATACATCCTCAGGTGTATATTGGTAAAAAAAAAACTTTAAAAAAACGTCCAGAAGGTGGTGGCGTGCTCCGGAAACTTTTCCAATTAACAGTTATGAAACCTGTGATCAGTAGGTTATGAAAGCCCAAGGAAACTAAAAAGTATATCAAAAACTAGACCCAGTAAACTGGGGCGCTGTACTCCTTTTTTGAAATTTTGACATCATCGGTTCTAATCAAAAACGTGTAAGTAACCATGGATGGAATTGCCTCTTTGGTGATGTCTTGTTTCGCTTTTGTCTTTACTAGGCAGCCCGGGCCATCTATTGTTTTGTCTGTTGCCCAAGCAAGGTTTTTTGTTCGTCAAGTATCTTCTTATTTTCTTAAATTTGTATCATATATTTCTTTTATTTGCATTTTTAGCTGTATATTGGGTAGCCCCATTTATAGTGCCAATACTCTGGACTTCCTCCGATCCTTGGCCCTACGCCCATGTACCTCCAGAAGGTGGGATAATTTTTCGAATATCAACTTACGTTTTTATGCCGAGATTTTTTCCCCAGTTGTCACTCATTGTATCCGATTTGTGAAAAGCACATTAAAACGCCATTGTGCAACCTCGTTTTGGTGTAATTTTGAAGAAATTCTGAGACGTTACTGCCACCGATTTGACTGCCCGGCATCCATTTTGTTGATCGGTTGATTTCAACAGGTGGCGCCCTTCGCTAGGGCATTATGGGATAGGCAAGGGACCCTTTCGCGCGCTAGGGCATGGGAGATGTTCCCCTGCCTATCCCAGCATGCCCTAGCGCAGGGCGCCCCCTGTTGAAATCAACCGATCAACAAAATGGATGCCGGGCAGTCAAATCGGTGGCAGTAACGTCTCAGAATTTCTTCAAAATTACACCAAAACAAGGTTGCACAATGGCGTTTTAATGTGCTTTTCACAAATCGGATACAATGAGTGACAACTGGGGAAAAAATCTCGGCATAAAAACGTGAGTTGATATTCGAAAAATTATCCCACCTTCTGGAGGTACATGGGCGTAGGGCCAAGGATCGGAGGAAGTCCAGAGTATTGGCACTATAAATGGGGCTATATATTGGGAAGGGTGGGGGATATATTTTAAACTAATTTTCTAAATTTGTTTTATGTGTAGGCCTATTTATTCTCTGAGGACACAAAAAACCACAACAGTGCACATTGATTTGGCTTTAAGTTTAGGTATCAGCTTCGAACGCTGTGTTTATTCAACCATGTCACCTCTGGTCACACCACATTGGTCTATGCAAGTGGTCTATAGACCATTTCATGGCCGAATATCCCCGAACTTGAGAAAGCAGTCCTGAAGCTTAGTTATTCGATTGGCTTCCAAATTCTACCAAAGATTTAATGCAATATGTAACAGGACGTTGAAGCCAGTGGCTGTGTGTCATTGCGCAGTTACTGTATCACCAACTGCACGTTCACCAACTAAACCATAATTTTTGTTTTGCTTTTTAGGACTCCTTTTTGGTCTACCAGTGTGCTGCAAACGCGGGCAAATGAATTTAGTATGCACATGCGGCCTCCGATGTTTACTGAGCGTTGTGCCAAATGGTCTATTTTGAAAGTTATGGTTCACCAGGGTAAAAAATCAATAAAGAGAGAGACACAGTGCGACGGAAATCACTGCATTATTTGGAAACTTCAATTTTATATTTTATTTGCAGCAATTGAAACAAGTAGGCCTCTAAATCGGTGCTTTTGGAGGAACCGTAAGGAATGCTTTTTTCCCGGACTTCAACCATGTCACGTCGGATGACTTATTTTTCTGCAAATTGTTTTGGAAAGACTTACGACAGATGTATTCCAAATTTAAATCCAAATTTTCTAGTCAAATCAAGGCGAATCTAGCACCTTAACAAATTTTATTTAATTGCAAGTTCTGTTCTTTTTCTTTAATAACAGAGTTAATCAATTGATACATCAATACATCATGGAACAAGAAAGAGAAGTCATCTTCTCCTTGTCTCCAGAGGAGACAAGTCAACTCAAGTTTGGTGTCAACCTCATCAGTAGATCAGAGAAGGAGAAATTTGTCATATACAAGGATCCTACTGCGGAGAATACAGTAGAGGAACCCGCCACGTCGCACATGTTCAAGGCGTGTCTGAATAAATGCAAGCATCAAGGAGGTACATTTATCAAAGATATCGAAGATGGGGATGACTGGTAAGGAGTCTTTGAGATTCTATGTTAATTTTTGTGTACTTTTTAAAATTTTCTGGTTTAACAAAGAAAAAGTGATGAGAGCTGGATTTGAACCAACGAACTCCGTGCCGGCGCTCTACCAACTGAGCTATCTAGCCCTATCTTGGCTGTCTCCCTATTTTGTCAATATCTTTGTTCGGGGGTGCCAGTCATAAGCCATTCAACCATAAACTGTTGTGTAGCCAGGGATCACACCCAAGTATACGATACAACCTGGGAAGCGGCAGCTAGGGGATCACCTTACGCAACTTTTTATATCTGATATCAAATAATAAACCACAAGGGAAACTGACTGGGTAAATTTTGAATGATTTTGCTTTTTGGGTTGAACAAAGACAAATTGACTAGAGTGGGATTTGAACCAACGACCTTTTTTTAATTATCTGGTTTAGCAAAGAAAAAGTGATGAGAGCGGGATTTGAACCTGCAACCTCAGGATTGAAGTGCCGACACTCTACCAACTGAGCTACCTCGCCCAAATGTTGGCGGTCTCCCTGTTTTGTCAATATATTTAGTTGGGGTGCCAGTCGGAAGCCATAGGCTACAACCTGTAACTGCTGCCTGTATAGTCGGGGATCACACCCAAGTTTACAATACAGCCTGCGAAGAAGAAGCAGAGGGATCACCTTAAGGGGATGAGACTTTTTTATTTCAAATATCAAGTTATAAACCATAAAGGAAACTGTGAGGTAGACTGTCTTTTCTTGTGGAGAAATAATGAACATTTTCATTCAAAGGAAAGAAACTCGAATTGCTTAATTGTTCCTTACATGCTATAACTGGAATAAACTTAATAAAATCAGATCTTTCAGATTAAAAATGACTCTCCTGTTGACAACTAATGCTATAACCTTTAAATTGATTTTGTTAATGTTTTCGTATAGTGTTCTCCGCTGTACCAAGCATGGATGGAAACTCGACGCCAAGACAATGCGTTATGTGAATCCACCAGATAGCTTCAGTCAACAACAGCTTGGTACGTGAACAGAAAGTTTACCATTTGTAAACATTGGTTTGACTTTTGTGTTATTAGAAATTTAACAAACAAACCAGGTTTGCGCTCTTTCTGTTTCACTCTTTGTTTTATAAATGGTCAAAAGAAGTCAACCAGCTTGCCATTCAGGTTTTCTTAGTGGTTGTTTCCTCTGCCTTTCTTATCTTGACCCCGATCTGGTTTCTATTTTGTACCTCTAACCAGGGTCAAATTTAACCCTTTCCTTACCATAGGCGACTTTAGTCGACTGCACTAATACCCCCTCTTCCTTACCATTGGCGACTTTAGTCGACCAAGCTTACACACAAAAAAGCACTCAAGCCTGAGCACAAAGGCCATTTGTAATAAAGCTGTAGTTTTGTCCATGTTTGCCCTCCATACCCAAGCTTACCATCATTGGAAAGGGGAAGATCGGATCTTTCCAATGATGGTCAAATAAAATAGGGTTGCTATTTTGCAATCTCTTCAAACTGGAGTTGAAAGATCCGAAATGCCAAACACATACGGAGCGCCATATACTTGTGTACAAAAAAGTGTTTGAGATTACAGATCCCACCACGGAAAGAAAGACAAAGAACTTTGACATTTATTGACCGATCTCAATGATTTTTGGATTATAAGAAAGGAAATTCAATAAGTGAGAACTTTTTCATTACTTATTTTGCTGTAAAACAATGTCTTCAAGGAGATAATGGGGTTTGTAAAAATGGCCTTTGAACGAAAGCTTTCTGTTGTGTAAGAATGTGTGCTTCACGCTTGAGTGGTCAAACAATGCGGTTATCAGCAGTTGTTTATGTCCAAACAATTCGGTAAGGAAAGGGTTAATAGAACTGCCTAAGCACAAAAAGTAGCCAAGCACAACTAAATTATGCTTACTGGACGATG
This sequence comes from Leptasterias polaris, assembly GCA_037783415.1. Classification (NCBI taxonomy): domain Eukaryota; kingdom Metazoa; phylum Echinodermata; class Asteroidea; order Forcipulatida; family Asteriidae; genus Leptasterias; species Leptasterias polaris. The sequence continues at coordinate 4,271,267 of JAZGTN010000025.1, read as the reverse complement.
ACTAGAGCAAGCTAGTCGAAACGTTGAGACCTATAGACGATGTGACCTCTGTTTACATTCAAACCGCCCTCTGTTTACATTCAAACCGCCCTCTGTTGACCAGTCTGTTGTCCAAGTCATGTTCCGCCGGGCAAAAAGACGCGTAGTCATGGTAATATTGCGTGTACTTTCTAGCTGGCTGTCAAGTACACAAAGGTTTTGCCCGGCGACATGCGCGCGCATCATGTTATGATTTTCAAATGACGTCAGAGGTCACATCGTCTATTAAGAACTCACTCCGCGGCAGTGAAGTTAATAACGAGAAGTCCCCTCGATCCACATAGCGAAAGTAGTAGTCCCGCCCGATTTCCTACCTCTCGCCCAGGTAGTAGTTAATAAGCAGGACAGTTCTTTTCAGAACTGAGAAGTCTCCCGAATTCCGAATATTCTACTCCGTGGCAGTCGAATAAAAAGCAAGACAAGTTCTCAAAGAACAAAATCTACCTAGCAAGTAGATATACACATGGTGTTACCGCAAACCAAATATATGGAATAAGGTTACCAGCCAAAACACCTTTGCCTGTGTACTAACTGTGACTGGTATTCTGCTTATTTTTGCTTCACAGGAAATTGTTAATGAATAATTTTCTGCTTTTGCTTAATTAAAATTGGGCTCTCGTAGAGCTGCCTAAGCACAACGATTAGCTAAGCACAACTAAATTATGCTTACCTGAATAAGGTTACCAGCCGAAATTCCATGTCACATACACAATTTTTGACTGGTATCCTAATTTTTGCTTTGGACAAAATTGTTGAGATACTGGGCCAAGAGCACTGCATGTGGGTTGGGTTTTCAGTCCATACCTTATTATGTGGGTTTTCCCCCAATTGGATTTTCCACCACGTATCTTCAGGCTTCTTTTAAGGTTTTCCTAAATTTCATTACAATAAAGATATAATAGTACATCAATAATTATTATAATATATAGTTCTGGTCTGGTAAGGAAACCAATGATACCTACAGTATGTAAGTGAACTTAATCGCTGTTATCTCACAAACATGAGGAAGCGGAAGGAATCATTGATGATGTCAAAATAAGACCAATAAATAAATAAATAATTTATGTAATTGGTGTACATTTTTGTTCTGATGCAGTTCCCGAGTATAAAGATGATGGTAGCTTGGACATTGTAGAGTTGAAGCCACCACAGCCATGGGAGACCGATAAGAGAGATCCTATGCCTCTAGAAGTAGGGGAAGTTCAGGTCAGTCAGTAAGGACAAATGTGCTTAGCACAGCAAAATTCAGTCATTAAGCTTGGGTGTTTTCCCTGGCTATGCGGCAGCTACAGGTTGATTGGCTTCTGGCTGGCTTCCTGGGCAATAATATTGACAAAATAGGGAAACCGCCAACATAGGGCTAGATAGCTCAGTTGGTAGTGGGCCTGCACATTAATCCGGAGGTCGCAAATTCAAGTCAAACCCCAGTTTATCAGCAAAACTCAATACAGTTTTTCAACAAGCTTGAAATAATCACTTTGATCACCAGCCAGAGTGAAGTGTTGAGCCAGTGAACCCCCACAAACAAACAAGTTGTCTAGTCCTAGTCACTACTGTTAATTATAAAAACCCCTTACAAAGATTCTGCCTTTTGATTGGTTTAGGGTTAGGGTTAGAGTTAGGGTTAGGGTCAAATGATATGTCTTATTAAATTCACTTGAAAGCCACGCGAATGCGAAACCCTACACAAACAGCAACCAATTTACTATCCCATAGCAACCAATTTACTATGTCATAGCAACCATTATACTATACCTATAACAGCAGCTTCTTGGTAGCTTGATGTCTATGCACAATATATGTATGGGATGTTATCAAACAATATGATTGACTGCTTTTACCAGGCTATCTCCCTCAGTGATCCCCAAAGCTTTCTGTTTTCACCTCGCGGAAAGATAGAATGCGCCGAGGATCACCTTCAGAGTTGTAGTTTTAACCATAGCGGGGCCGGCTGCAGTCAATATTTGTTTACTAGCCTATCAATAACTCCTCCTAAAAGTCAATCATATATAAACAAGAAATGTTTTAGGTTGTCTATAAATTAATTATAGTTCAGTAAATGTTCTGAGTTGTGGACTTGTGGTGTTTTCCTGGAAGGAATGTAGGGTGCCTTTTTAGGCAATGCAGTGTTTACACACTTACTATAATTTGTACTTGAAGTTTGACTCCCAAAATGGCAATCAAGCAAGTGGTTTGCTTACTGCAGTTTTATTCCCAGAATGGCAAGCAAGGCAGATGGTGCTTTGCGTGTATGTTGGGGCAAGGACTTTTTGCTTTTCTACTTTAGATTACGTACTTCACCCATGCATGCATTGAGATCAAGCTTGGTGACCTGATCATGTTTACTGATCCGTGGCTGACTGGTCCAGCGTTTGGTCGTGGTTGGTGGCTGATGCATGAACCACCAGCTGATTGGCTGGACAGGCTGGCCAAAGCTGACCTCATTTACATAAGTCATCTGCATTCCGATCATTTAAAGTAAGTAATCTGTAAACTTCTTCAATGCCGGTGAAAAAATCTTGATTACTTAAACTGTCTTTAAAAGGCAAAGTATACCTTTGGTTCAATCCTATATAAATGTAGGTATATACAATAAAACTAACCTGTGAAAATTTCACTTCAAAAGGTGGTCGCGTTTTTGAGATGTCACCGAAAAACCGGAGCGAATATATGTCCATGCAGGAAGAATATTCCCTAGTATAGGAATACACAATCTGAGAAGCGTTACGGCCGTAACGCTTCTCAGATTCAAATTTTGGGGGATAAAAAGTGATATCTTTTCCCATAACCGCAGTACTTCGAAGTGAAAAGTTTCTCAAAATGCATTATACTATCCAAAGCTGCTGTACTTCTTACCAAGTAAATTGTTATTGCCATTAATTTTCAGTCATTATCAAACGTGTACTGTGCCTTTAAAAGTATTGTACAGGATAAAAACACTTAATTGTTTAATTTTGGTCTGAAAGCTTACTGATTATGAAGTTCATACTAGAACCATTTGTGGCGTGTTTTGGCCGAGCGGTTAAGAACACCGAACTCAAGCTCTGGTGTTCCTGTTCAGCAGAGTGTGGGTTCGAGTCCCGGTCGGTCGTGGCACTTGTGTCCCTGAGCAAGACACTTAACTATAATTGCTTCTCTCCACCCAGGGGTAAAATGGGTACCTGTGAGGGCAGAGATGGTTCTTGTGATTGATTTAGCTTTAATAGTAGCACATATACTGCAGCACGGGCTGTATACTCCCCAGGGAGCTGAGATGGTTTAAGGAATGAAATAAATGGCCCAGTGACCGGGGGTAATAATGTTTGAAGCGCTTTGAGACGTCCTTGGGTGTGATAAAGCGCGATATGAATCCATAGTATTATATAAATCAATATTTTTTCTGTGAAATTTTTCCCAATGAAATGAAGTCGAATTCGAGAAAACTATCTGAAAACCTATACAAAAATTGCAGTCAGCTGATTTTGGATGTTGCAACCAAAGTTAAGGACAATGTGTTTACATGCAGGAAATTGACAATTGTGAATGGTTTTTCTCTGTTTTCTCCTGACTCACACAATGGGTTAAGCGCAAATTGTCATAGATTTGTTATTTCATGTATACGGTTGATCACACAAAACATGGAACACTGTCTGCGACTATTTTGTCTGCTCTACCAATCCTGTTTGTTATACCACTGTAACAGATTGTGAATTTTTATTGGTCGAGAACCAATCACGTGATGTTATACAAAGACGCATGTTACATGGCTTGAGCCGGAAATTCATATGTCCGTCATGCGTTGTGCGTAACGCGCATCGCATAAAAATGAAATTACACGCGTACTGCGTTATCCATAAAAAAGGATGTGCATTGCTTAGCGTCTATATTTATGTTTAAGGATGCGCACTACGCATCGCGCACAACGCATCGCGCACAACGCATCGCGCACAACGCATCGCGCACAACGCATGGGGGTAACATGAGTGATGTATCCCTAGGGATACATTAACTTGATCGTCCCCACCGTTGGTTGATTTCCAGCGCCTACACAGTTCACAGTCAACCCTCCTACTGTCTGACCATTCAATATAATCCACTTAGAAACAGCCCCGGGCTCGAGGGAACAGTGAAGAATGTTCGTCTGTTTATTAAACCATGCCAACTTAGTCGTAATAATGTTTCAAGATGACAACAGAACGCCTCTACAGAAGAGGATGGTATAACAAAACAATTGTTGCACGCTGTGACTGGATCCATGGGTTTTGTTCACCCTCGGGAGCAAATGGCACCCTCGGCTTCGTCCCGGGTGCCATTTGCCCCTCGGGTGTACAAAACACCATGGATACCGTCACAGCGTGCAACAATTGTATAATGATACCTTTAACTGGAAAGTACACTGTTATTTGGAAGAGTACACTTTATCCCATTCTGTAGCTTTCAATATGTGCACAACACAAAGGGAACTGGATATTTGATCAACAAAATTCATTGGACAGTGGGTACCAATCGCATTTGTAGTTGCAGCATTGGGAACGGACACCAACCCTCAGAAATCTGAGAAACATTCCTGAATGAACCGTTTCTTAGATTCAAATGGTTTTGGGTGAATAAATATCCAACCATACTTCGAAGGGAATCCTTTTTTCAAAATAGTTTGCCCTATCAACAGCTGCAGTGCTCCTCATCAAGTAAGTTTTGATGGCCACTAATTTTTGGAGTATTCACAAATCTCTGACCCTACCTTCAACTGACTTACATGTACCTTTGAAAACCTCCAGTTACCCAACTCTTCAGCTGTTATCCGAACGTAACCCTGACATTCCGATCTACGTTGGCGATACTTCAATGCCCGTCTTTGTCAGGCTCAAGCAGAGCGGAGTCAAACTCAATAACATCCACATCAAGAAATTTGGCAAATGGATTGAGGTAAATATTCACAATGTCTGTGAACTGTCTGACTCTGACCATTCAATATCATCCGCTGTGGTTTTGAATGATAGATAAACTACACCAGCTTGCAATACGATATCATGTGGTGAATGCATCCTACACAGTACATAGTGAACCCTCCTACTGTCTGACCATTCAGTATCACCCACTGTGGTATTAAATGATAAACTTTGCCAGGCAGCAATATGTTATCATGAGATGAATGCATCTACACAGTTCACAGTCAACCCTCCTACTGTCTGGCCATTCAATATAATCCACTGTGGATTTGAATGATTAACTATGACAGCCTGCAATATGTGGTGAATGCATGCATCTAATAGTACACCGATAGTTTTGTGCACAGTTGTTCCTCACCGCACAGCCCGTGCAATAGACCCTTCGCATGAAATGTGCTAATTACATTCACGCATGCGTACAGACACTATTGGTTGGCAAACGCCATAGAGTTGTGCACTAAGTAGACGCACAAGCGCGTCTGCGTCACGCCACCATCAGCCCCACACAAAAAGGCACAATATTCCATGATTTTGCCAACGAAAGTGTTATTGCGCACGCGTGTTATGCAATTTACATATATCGTGGGAAGGATCTATTAAATGGTTGATAAACTTACTGGTAAATAGATTAACTTCATTTTCTTTTATTTTGGATGTAGATCAATAAAGATATGAGGTTCATGATCATGATGGACGGTGTGCATCCAGATATGGACACATGTGCACTGATAGATTACAAAGGTTTGTATAAACTTCTGTCTCATTCACCATCTGGTGCAAGTCCTGTGCCCAATTTCATAGAGCTGCTAAAGCAGAAATATTGCTTAATATTTTCTTGCTTATGAGAAATTATTAAGGTACCATTCACAAATTGTGGCTAATACCCACAAAGTGACCTATCTGTCAAAAATCAAGATTTTTTTGCAGGTCAGTTTTTTATACAAATTATTAATAATGCCCATTACTGTTAACATTCTCAGCAAGTTTTAGTACTTGATACAAATTGTAACTGCATTCGTAACTGCACAAATTATTATGGATGACGTCTCACTTTTGCCATTTTGTATTTCCATGAAGTGCCCTAATACGCCACTTGACAATGATATACAAAGCGATACAGCGTGACATTTTACATTTTCACGTAGTGACCTATCTGGAAGCATAGTATTTTCCCACAGTGACCTATCACGATAGGTCTCAATACGCATTGGTTTGTACAAAGCGCTCTGGGGTCAAAACTTCTTTTTTTTCATTTTCTCAAAGTAACGTTTGTGTTTAGGAATTAAATACCAATTGAAATAGTCAATGAGAACACATTGTTAGTTCTGTACAAATAAATTTGTATTTTTGTCTTAAAGGCACTGGACACGTTTGGTAATTACTCAAAATATATATTAGCATAAAAACTTACTTGGTAACGAGCAACGTAGAGCTGTTGATAGTATAACACATTTTGAGAAACGACTCCCTCTGAAGTAACGTAGTTTTTGAGAAAGAGGTAATTTCTCACTAAAATATTTGAATCTGAAAAAGACTTCAGGTCTGAAGCCTTTTTCAGGCATCTGAAAGCACACAAATTTGTGCAACAAGGGTGTTTTTTCTTTCAGTATTTTCTTGAAACTTTGATGACCAATTGAGCCCAAATTTTCACAGGTTGGTTACTTTATGCATACATGTATGTTGGGATACACCAAGTGAGAATACTGGTCTTTGACAATTACCAAACGTGTTCAGTGCCTTTAAAAGATAAAATAGAAATAGTGGGCATATCATTAGAAAAGAAGCAGTGACAGCACACTTGACATGAGGGTTTAGCTGGTAACCTTTTCCAGCCTAGCAATAGTTGTATGTGCTTAGTGGATTTGTACATTTTCTTCTTAATGAAATCTCCTGGGCCTTTCCCTCCTGGGCTTAGGCTCCGACTTGGGCTTTTTGCTCGGTGTTTCCAAACATGAAACAAAGCCCAGACCCGGTAACGGAGCCTAAACTGAGGTTTAGAAAAAAGCCTCTGATACGTTGACAGATAATACAAACAGGTTTACTCTTCTGGTTTTTTCCTACCAGGTCATCTCATCCTGGACACGGTGGACTGTACCAATCCTAATGGGGGTCAACTACCCATCGGGGTTGACATGATGCTGAGTGATTTTGCTGGTGGGGCTTCAGGTTTCCCAATGACTTTCTCTGGTGGCCAGTACACAGGTAAGAAGAAATTGAAATAAATCAAGAGTAGTCTTAAGGCCTTTTTACACGAGGGAAATAAAGCAGGGGGCCCAAGGTCCTAAAAACACAACACTGTCAAGTCCACATTGTGTGAATTGTACCTCTGCTCTGCACAAGCACGGGTCCCTAGTCTTTTAAATAAAACAACATAACATTGTGAAAATTCACCATGATTGCCTGTGTATGCTGTGTGAACGCACACAGACCAAGGATCGTGGTTTAGCTAGAGCTACCAAGGATGCACACAAGATGATTGGTAATCAACACATGCAATAGCAATTCATGCTTGCTGCGGGGATACCAGTGAGATGATCGATAAACAATGTTGACCTTTGACACCCCAAAAGATGAAGGATCTGTGACAAGGGACAGTGGTTTCTGCATCGCGTTTGAGTTTGACCAACATCTGTGTTCAAGACAGCTGGCACCTGAGTCCAAGGACCCTAGTTTGCCTTTGTTGTGTGAAAAGAACTTTTGATGAAGAAAACATTAGGGGTGTTTTCCAAACCTCGGCGGAGCTTCCGGCTTCAGATCTAGGCTCCGTTTGATGTTAAAGCACTATGCAAAATGTACACTGCTTCAAAATTGATGGTGGAGCCAAGCCAGAGCCTGGATCCCATGCCGAGGTTTGGAAAACGCACTTTGAATTTGAACGCAGTGGGTTTTTGTCTTTTCCAAACCTTGGCGGAGCTTCCGGCTTCAGATCCAGGCTGGGGTTGATGTTGAAGCACTATGCAAAATGTACACTGCTTCAAAATTAATGATGTAGCCAAGCCAGAGCCTGGATCCCATGCCGAGGTTTAGAAAACGCCCTTTGAATTTGAATGCAATGGTTTTTTGTTTTTTCCAAACCTTGGCGGAGCTTCCGGCTTCAGATCCAGGCTCCGGTTGATGTTAAAGCACTATGCAAAATGTACACTGCTTCAAAATTGATGGTGGAGCCAAGCCAGAGCCTGGATCCCCATCATACTCTCATTGAGTCCAGCCAGTATAAGAGTGAAAGTGAAAGTGAAAGGAATGATTAATTTCTTTCTTTCTTTCCTTGGCAGAGGAGTGGAAGGCACAGTTTGTGAAGCGAGAACGCCGTAAGCTTCTCTACTATAAGATGCAACAGGTGCGGGAGGTTGCTCCGATTGTCTATTGCCCGTTTGCTGGGTACTTTGTGGAAGCTCACCCGTCTGATCAGTAAGTTCTTTATCAATTGATCAAGTGATTTTTATTTTTTATTTTTTATTTTTTAATGAGATATTGCCTAACATTACAAGGCTATGGACGGCCACTTCAAGGTGAGGGCTACACTTAACTGATTTGGGCTATTGACCCAAATCAACTGGAGTGTCACCAGGGGCACATTGCCACCTACTCCTGGGGCTGAAACAGGGTTACCCCCTTCAGAGTCCATGAGGATGTAGGCATGGTATCATCCACTAGGAGCTTGGTTGGTAGTGCAGAATGCACTACCTTCCCATTCTGAAGCAATTATGGTTAAGTGCCTTGCTCAAGGGCACAAGTGTCATGACCGGGTATCGAACCCACACTCTGCTGCTGACTACACCAGAGCTTGGGTCCGGTGAACTAGACCGCTCGGCCACGACACGCCGCGACACGCCATTATCAATCAATCAACCAATCAGTCAGTCAGTCAATTTATCGAGTTAAGTAAATGATCAATTGATTGGTAAAACAATATATAAATCTAAAAAACTAATGATTGCCCAATCGGTTGAATGGTCAGTTAATTAGTTAATCCCTTGGCCCATTCAACTTATCAATCAATAACTTGGATCAATCAATCAATAAAGTTGGGTCAGTTAATCAAACAACTAATTGGGATTACCCAATCTAATAGATGTCAATTTTGCATCGTGGATAAAGAATATAATTTTGTTTTTACCGTTACACCAATGTTATTTGTTCTCACCCATACATTCTTGCTTTAGCTCTTTGCAAGACGTAGAACAAAGAGCCATTCCAACAGCTTTGTTCCGCATATTGCATCTCTTTGGAACTCCTTGCCTGGTGCATGTTTCCCTCCATCCTACAATCAAGACTGCTTTGAAAGAGGAATATTAGTTCCTACATTCAGCTCCCCTGATTTATTTTCATCTTTAATATCTTTCTTCTTGTAGCTCCTTACCAAGAACGACTTATAGCCTTGTTTGGGGCAAACTTGCGTAACAAATAATTATAAAAAGCATTTATATAGCGCCAAAATCGGTCTAAAAAGAGCAAGTTCAAGTGCGCACCTTTAGTCGACCCTTGGTTGACCACTGACTAGCAACATACACGCGCAATGACGTACTCACGGGAACGACTCATTTGGAAGTCTAGTCAACCATCAGTACGGTATTCAACATTTCCATAGCCTTCTTCCGCCTTTTTGCTAGTGTCACTGGTTCCCTTCTGCACTTTACACATGTTAGCATGGAACGAGGCTATCGGGACCACGGAAGAAACCATGGTCCTGAGGCTGGTTCCAAATGGTCGACCACAGTAGTCAACTAATGGTCGACCAGCCTACATGTAGGTTCGAGTCAAAATAGTTAACCTTTAGTTAACCATGGTGCGCAATCGAACTCGCTCAAGGCGCCGTACAGATATAAAGATGTCAAACAAGCCAATAAACAAACCGAAAAATATAAAAGATCTGTACACAGAAACAGGAACTCAATGAAACCCTAAAAAACAAGAAACTACTAAAAACGTAAAAAAGCTACTAACAACTTAAAATACTACAAAAGGTATTAAAAAGAAGCGCTAAAAAGGGGAGAGGTTTCCAGCACATGCACCCTCAGCCAGATCCTCAGCATCTGGCCTTAAAAAAATTATTAAAAAATAAAATAAAATAAAAACAGTGGTGAATGCACAAAGAACCAGTAATAGACTAATCGCATGGTGAAAGCAGGGTAATGCCAATTAACTGAAACAAGTATTACCTTAAGGTAAATAAATGAGGGACATAAATGTCATGTTCAGAACATTGTTTCCAATTTCAGCTACATCAGATCCACAAACACAAAGAACGATCCGGATGCGCTGAATGCTCTAATCCACAAGTACTCACCAAACATAAAGACATGGAGCCCAAGCCCTGGTGCTGTGCTAGACCTTCAGAAGGCTATACAAGGAGACGGGTAAGCCAATTACAACAGTGCAAATAATAACAGTTTGTAGTTTAATAGATATTATGTTTTGCATCGGGGATAATGAATATAATTCTGTTTTTACCCTACACCGATGTGTGTTAAGCACTGTATACTCAGTACTTTAGTAGTTTGTAGTTCATATGTAGCGCTTTTCACACTCAAAGGGAGTCCCAAAGTACTCATTATTTTTTTCTACAGGTATGCATGGCTATGTTTGGAATTATAATAGTTAAGCCTGGGCGACTAGAGTCGGAAGTCGCAACTATTGATTGCTTAGTCGACTCACGACTACCGTTTTTCAACTACTCGATTAATCACGCCGCCACGACTTCTACAAGAATAGTCGCGACTACTTGCTTGGTGAACCAATTGTGTCGCTCACGACTATTCACGACAACATAATTTACTTACGAAACACAATCGGACATCAGTGACACAATCCTTCAATCCTTTCAGCATGAATTTTACTATATTGTGCCTGCGGCAAACAATTTACAGCAATGCATCATGGGAATTAAAAATTAGTCACGACTAGTGTCGAAGTCGCGACTATTTGAGGTGCGACTAGTCGAGTAGTAAATTTCACCAGTCGCCCAGGCTTAATAATAAGACCTGTACATGTAGCACCTTGTGATGGTTTGTAAGGTGCTTCATGGAGCAAACTTCATTCAGCCAACATTGCCAGAAACACTGGGGGCGAACCGCTTCTCTTAATTCAAAGCATGCCGAGTTTTATGTGCATTGAACAACATATCTGACCCGCTCTATCGAAATGAGGAATGTCTCGGAAATCAAGTTAACGTGTAATTCGCCATACAAAACTTGTTGACAATTGAAAATCATGGAAAAAACACTATAAAAACAGATTCCGCGATTTTGGTGGTATTAGGTTAAACAAAACTTGATTTTTTCTTGTCGTGGTTTACCTTTAATTAAAAAATATGAATAAATCCACAAAAAGTACGTTTTCTTGAGCATGTTTGTACGCATAGCTACAATAGCTAGCTGCTGTTAAAAACGATTATCTAAATACATGTAAACACATCGTAAAAATATGGAAGTGGCCTTGTCTTGTAGACTTTCTTCATTGCCCGGTAACTTCAGACTAGAATAAGCTACAGAAATAATAATGGTATTGCTGGAAAGCCAGTGAGTTACTTGTTAACATGGTATGCATAACTCAATTTACAAAATTTCGGAGACATTCCTCAATTCGATATGTGATCGACGGCTTTACGTCCCGTCCAAAGGAAAAAGCAATAATGGTTTGTGTATTGCTTTTGGACACACTCTGCTGATCAGAACCACCAGAGCTTTAGTCAAGACGCGGACTTGATAAGAAATATAAGATGTCGTGAATTTTTAAGGTGATTGTCTATTTGGTTTCAATACTTTTTCAGTGATTTCATCAGAGATCCGCCAAGGGGTACAAGGAAATTCAAAAATAGGTGAGTCACTCGGGCTTTTTGTGCTTAAAGGGTGTGTAAAACATTTGAAAGATTGACAATATAAATGTTCACAGATTTGCACATAACTTACACGGTATAAAGATGGTCATGGTGGAAAACTTCCCTTGAAATAGTTTTGCTTGAAATGCTATAGTTTTTAGGAAATGAGTAAAACAATAGTCTTTATCCTGCAGGATAAATCCCGATGTTTGAAAAAAAAGTTAAAACATATAATGGTGTTTTTCACTGTTTTCTCATGACTCTGAAGACCGATTGAGCTTAAACTTTCACAGGTTTGTTATTTCATATGTTGGGTCACATAAAGTTTGGATACAGGTCTTTGGCAATTACCAATGTTGTACACACCCTTTATAGGTGGGGTCATAGATTGGTAACTACTCCAAAAAATAATGACCATAAAAACTTACTTGGAGAGAAACACTGCAGCTGAACAAAATACATGTACTGTGCACATACCACGTGCAATGTACAAAACACAGGTAACATGCAAAATTGTTTACTCATGGCTGATGAATGTGAGATGATGTCGGGATCCCAACAATTAATTATTAGTTTTTGATTAATTACCCTTTTTTTATTTTATTTATTGGTATATACAAACAAAATGACCAGCAGCAGTAGCTGAAAGGGTCACTTAACAATGGTAAAAATATAAGCACATGTAAAAATATAAAAGATCATATATTAAAGGGCAATAAAGTAAAAAGTACAAAATTAACAAAACCATTAATAAAAAAACTATTACAACATCTGGGCAAGTTGTGGAATGGTAGATTTCCTGTATCTCTCTGTTTTGCATTTAATTGAATTTAAACCAGACATATTTCGTAAGACCCTAGAATTAGTGCTAGATTTGGAAGGTGGAAGCAACTGTCTGTGACGGTCCGATTTCAAAAGATTAATCCCAAAATTGTGAAGTAAGTTATTTCTGCGATCAGCCAAAGATGGTAGTTTGGTCAATTCAAGAGCTTCAGTGTAATGGTATTTCTTTCCAAGCATTATTTGGACTGCTCTCTTCTGGATAAATTCTATTTTCTTTGGCTGGGATTGAGTAATGGAAGTATGCCAAACTGGCGAGGCATATTCTAAAACGGGTCTGATGTAGGATTTGTAGACAGTAACCATATCTCGGATGGGAACCCCTGATTTTCTCAAAATGCATAGAGTATACAAGCGACGAGAGGCTTTGGAAACAATTTCAGAGATATGCAAATTCCATTTAAGATCACTTTGAATAATAACGCCTAGAAGTTTAAAATTAGAAACTACATTTAATTGAACCCCATTGAGAATAAAATCAGTTTTATGTGTAGTCTGTCTCAAAAAAGAAATATTCATTACATTGCACTTGACAGGTTTGGGAAGAACATCATTAAGTCTACACCAATCTGAAATATTGTTGAGATAATTTTGAAGAGCAGTTTGATTATTGGCGTTTTTTTATGCAATACCTTAAGAATCTGTATAAATAGCTATTTAACATTTAAAGGCACTGAACATGTTTGGTAATTATCAAAGACCAGTATTCTCACTTGGTGTATCCCAACGTGAGAAATAGTTTTGCTTGAAATGCTATAGTTTTGAGGAAATGAGTAAAACAATAGTCTTTATCCTGCAGGATAAATTCCGATGTTTGAAAAAAAGATTTTAAAAAAAAATAACAAACCTGTGAAAATGTGGGCTGAATCGGTCATCGAAGTTGCAAGAAAATAAAGAAAGAAAAAACACCCTTGTTGCACAATTTTGTGTGCTTTCAGATGCTAATAAAAGGCTTCATGCATGAAGTCTTTTATTATTTTAGTGAGAAGTTACCTCTTTCTCAAAAACAACGTTACTTCAGAGGGAGTCGTTTCTCACAATGTTTTATACTATCAACAGCTCTCCATTGCTCGTTACCAAGTAAGGTTTTATGCTAATATATATTTTGAGTAATTACCAAACGTGTACAGTGCCTTTAACTCAAAATTTCTTGGTCATTCCAAATGTCTTCAATTTCATTAACTCTTAGATGGAATTTTGAAAAATACCTGAATGCGATCAACATGAATATAGAAGAAGAGATCTTCTCTTACCCAGAGTGGATTCAGTTCTACTACAAATGGACAGGCTTCAAGAATTACAACCTGGTCATCAGAGTGAGTGAAACTTTCTTTTCAGCTGATGAGTGACAGAGAAAGTTTTGTGTGCCCGGAAGAAGGGCCTAAAGGACCATGGATAAATTAAGAACGCGTTCGCACACGTGCTGACGCGTGGCTGCACGGATGGCTGCACGGAGGCGTTCCAAAATGGTCACAGCCCTGTGCAAAGAAGGGATTTGCGCTCCAGTGATTTTTTAGGTTCCCTCATTATCAAACTCTATTGTTGGTGCCTTTTGTTGGTCGGATTACACGGACTAGGCAGAGTGAAAGTAGCCCACAAAGGAGTGAAGGATTAGTGTTTGTGGTCTAGCTCAGGTATACTAGGGTTTATCTAGTAAGCTGATTATAACACAGTAGCATTTGGCCAACACCATTGTTCCTCTGTTATACAGTGCTTGACACTGTGTGGGTTTTCTTTTGTTCGAGCTTGATCGGATCGGATCGGATCGGATCGGATCGGATCGGATCGGATCGGATCGGATCGGATCGGATCGGATCGGATCGGATCGGATCGGATCGGATCGGATCGGATCGGATCGGATCGGATCGGATCGGATCGGATCGGATCGGATCGGATCGGATCGCAGCCGTGCCCGTGACATAATTTATCCATGCTCCCTATGCTGCCCTTCATCCAGGCGCACAGAGTACTTTTTTTCCAGTGACAAAAGGCTGTAAGCAATACAATGGCTCCTGAAAAAAAAAAAAATTGTATTACTGTCACATTTTTGTTGCAAGAATTTATAAAGAGATGTTTTCCCATTCCCATGCAGAATTAAACCTTCCTATGATGACTAATGAATGGCGGAAAACCAATTGAACTTTCACACTGAATTGTCTTGAAACACTATTTTGCACATTATTTGCTTACGCCCTTTCTCCGGTAACTTTTCGTTTCTTACTTCTTCCGTGCACCATACAAAGTTATGCCTTGTAATCTTTACTCTGGTGTGTCGTGGCCGACTGGTGTAGTGCACTTAACTCAAGTTCTGGTGTTATCAGAGGGTGGGTTCGAGTCCCAATCATGGCACTTGTGTCCTAGAAGAACACTTAACCATTTAAAGACTGTTAATTAATGTGTAAGCATCACCAGATGCCCAGACATGACTGGTTGAGTTTTCAAGACAAATTAGTTCTTGTAAAAGTTTCTGAACAAGTTCTGCCTGCCTTTTCAACCCAAAGCTTGACTCGTGTTCTGTATTTGTAAGTAGGATTTGACTTCAAATCAGTCAGCATCAACTAAAGTTTGTTAACCTTGTCATCTCAATTTTCTTAATCTAGATGGTGGAGAGAGATGATGACTTCTTCCCTGTCTTTGGTGGCTACGACTTCATGGTGGATTTCGTTGGAGAGGAGCCAACATTCCCGACAGAGCGACCAGCTAGAGAACATAGCTACCTTGAGGTGAGGTCAAGGGTCATTCATCTCTAACCCTACAACTACATGTCTGACCTTCCCCTTCTTTAGAGACCTTTCTATTGCAACATCACAGCCAACGTTTTTGCCATCCAAGGTTAAGAAACTATGGGAAGCCATAAATGCAAAGCAAAAACAGAAAGCCACAGTTTGTAACAATGTTACACAAATATTCAAAAATAGTGTTGAATTTGTTGGAAACAAAGCAACCAATCATGCATGGGATGTTTTGTTTTTGTGTCTAAAATTTGCAGAAGTGTACTGTTTATCTACTGCCACGGAGTAGACTGGGAAAAACCAGGAGTTAAAACTACCAAAGTTCAAATAAGATTTTGCTGTCCTTTGATCTATTGGAGAACTTTGTGAAAAGCAAGCACTGCTGTTCCTGCTTAGTATTTAAAGATTTGTCAGTGGTTTCAGCAAATTATTCATTGTTTGGATTTTTTTTTTTAGATGAAGAATCGCATCGGCGTGCACCGAGAGACAGTTAGACAGGGGCTGTTCTGGGATAACCTCTACATTGGATTCAACAATAGGATCTCTAGGGAACCAGATACTTTCCATTATCTGTAAGTTTAATCTTAGGACCGTTTTAAAATCACAACTTTGACTTCCCTTCCAGCTTAGGCTTTGTCTGCTTCAGACCTGCCAACCTGTACGCATTTTGCGTACCATGCACGCATTTTCACATCCGAGTACGGTGGTACGAAATATATGCAGAAAGTACGCAAAAGACGCAAAATCTAAATCGCGCGTGTTAAAAACAGCAGCACGAACGGACAATTTTGTTCTCAATTTATTCAACTGTCATTCGTTCGACCCCAAGTGCAAAAACAACCGAACAAAGACACCCTGCATCTGAGTGATTATTATGCACTTCGATAAAAAAGAGGTTGTGCCTAGAACTATATTTTAAATTCTTACTCCCGCTGGAAAACTAATAAACCAATGCGTAACAAAGGGGGTGGGAATGGCGCAATCCAGTTTCGGTCAATCTTTTACAGTACATTGTATGGCCGTATGCATGGATGTACATGCACACAACGCACGTGTTCTGCATCGCCGTGTGAATAACATGGACGCCGATCGAAGTGTCAGATTTATACATCGTTTCTGTTAGTTTTACTTCCATTAGGGGAGAATAATGGGAATTTAATGGCCTGTGATCTTTTTATAAGAGAAACAAATGATGAATTGAAGTGGAACTGGAAAATTCTACGGTAGGCTTTCGTTTGTCCGTTTACTGGGCAACCAAAGAAAAGAGTGGAACCTTTCGCATTATTATTGTTGTCAAGTTACTTGCATGCCGAGTAAGTTACTAAGAATTTAGGAACATTGTTCAACAGTGCTTTTCATAGAAATTAATATATGTTATTGGAATAGAAATCAGTCAAAATGGGCTCACCGCCCGTAGGGAAACCCCTGGCCATTTTAAAAAAATATTTTAATAATTTTTTATTTTTATTTTTATATTTTATTTTTTTTTACAACTTTTTGCCACTTGAGTTTAGCATCTATGATCTAGGCAATCTAGTCGAACTGGTTATTTAGTTTTTCTGATTGGGCTTCTGGGTTTGCCGCCGTGCACGGGCTTCTGGTTTTAATGCTGTCGCGCTAATGTGGTACTCAAGGTTGGCAGGTCTGCTGCTTGTTTAAAGCTCTGCACCAAACATGCACATTTTATCGTCGGCGATGTCACAAACTGACACACAGTGTACAAAACCACTTTTAAAAAAGATAATAAATTGTCCCCCGAAAGACTAATTTTTGTTATGTACTTCTGCTTAATCATGGCACCATTCTTTTGAGGATTGATTTAGTTCAGCCGTATCTGAGACTTTTACGCTGTACAGAGCCAGCAAATTTTCAGTCTGGCTTTTTTCTCGTCGACAACAAATAAATAAATAAAAAGGCCTTTATCCTCCGCTTTCTGAAAAAACAAGAACAATCAACTTGTGTCGTGGTTCATGGTTGGCAACTATTTTCCCCCTCAATTTAGGTTTTGGAATCACATGCAGATCCTTTTGCCAAGGACAAACCCAAACTGGGATGGCTTCTTGATGGACATGAAGGCTAAGGGAGCTCCTCAAAAGGCCATCTGGAAACCAAGTCAAGCATCTTCTGCAGGTTCTGCAGATTCTGCAGGTAAGCTGGTGGTTCTTATAAGAACCGATGGTGTGACAAGTTGAAGTTTCGATCAGTATGCTCCGATTGTCTTCAGGAAAAGGGCTTGCTCTAGAATAACTATCATGAATAAGATAAACATTGCCATCTCAGGTCAAACGCACAAGAAGTAAATAACTTTTTGTTTAATATTTTACCTTTCAAACAAACAAATCACAAATGGTGTCACTACAGATAATACTGTCCACACACTCGGAGCAGATGCAAACGATCACTCTGTTGACTCCAAAGACTCAGCGACCACACCGGACAATCGCTGGAACTATGAACTACTCCGCTTACTTGGGATAGTAGTGGCACTGGTCGGAGTTGGACTAGCAGTCTGGAGATCGCAGGCCAAGTAGTTGGATCTATAAAGGTATAGTTCCCATTCATTAAGTTTGAACTCTAAATCCTGATATTCTTTGGCTAAAAACTTTCACATAACCTTCATCTCTATAATAATTATATTTTCTTCATCTGTTTTTATTCAACTTTTTCACAGGTCCTGCAGTTATTCAGTTGCCTTTGAAAGAAATCCAAGAGTTTGTGCAACCATGGCTTTATTTACCCCCTTTTCGTTAATAGATAGATCCAGGGTAAGTTTGCATGTGCAGCTTTTTTAAATATAACTTAATCCCTTCATTAGAATTTTGGAAGCTACCATTATTCAGAGGGTATACATTTGGTAATGACTCCAAACAATTAATGGCCATAAAAACTTACTTGTTAAGAAGCCCTGCAGCTGTTGATAATGTAAAACATTTTGAGAAATGATTCCCTTCTATGGAATGTGGATTCAAAAGAATTTGAATCTGAGAAACATTTCACTGATTGTGTATTCCAATTACGGACTATTCTTCCTGCGTCGACTTAACCGCTTTAGATTTTTCGGCGATATCTCAAAAACGCCACCCCTTTTGAAATGAAATGTTCACAGGTTTGTATTTCTATTGTGATATCTACATTGTTTATATAGGATTAAAACAATCGAACGGCTCCAAAAACCAAAGGTATACTGTGCCTTTAAAGCTGTTTTTGGAAGTTGATTCTCACATGCGAAATTAGGAAATGACTTTGTTTTATTCATGATGTGACTTGTGACATCACATCTACGAAAATGTGCTCACTGGGTTGAAGGTCAGCAGGCACAAATTGTACACTCCTTGCATTTTGTGCAATTTTATCAAGCATATTATTTTCGAATTGCTGCAGAAAGTTCCCTGAAAATAAACCAGTCTTTTCATATATTCTGATGAACAAATTTGAAAATCTTTTTTTTTGGGTGTGCCAAAATTAACTTTTTATTTAAAATTCACAATAAGTGTGAACCATGATAACCAACCATGTCATATGTGCTACTGTAAATTATTCACTTTTCGTTATTCATTATAAAATATATATCTCATCTAGTATTTCTTTGCAACTGAGTAGCATGTAAGGTAAATATTTTCAATAGTTTTCAAGGAAGTGTGTTTTGAGCATTTCCTGATAGGCGAAGCCAAACAGAACAGGCATTTCTGTTGCCTTCGTGAAGTATCAGGCCTGTTTCCCTTTTGGAAAATATATAAATGGTGGTAGTTGTTGAGTTTTGTTAACCAAAGCCAAATTTCATAGAGCTGCTTAATTGTTAATGTTATGCTTACTGCATTTATAACCATAATCACTTGAAAAGGCATGCTATCCTTCAGATGCTTACTGTATGAAAAAGAATGAGGTAGCAATGCAAATTCATGGTGAACGTGCAAGCTTTCCGCCTTAATTTCTTGCTTACTTGCTTGCTTACTTGTGAAATACGCTTACGCTTAAGAGAATTAATTTGTCTGCTTTAGTTAGCCTGATGATTTACTCACCGTTACACAGCGCTATGAAATTGGGCCCGGCTTGGGTTACTAAGTTGTTGACTTTTATCTAAATATCCATTGAAAACGATCAAGGACCGATGGTGAACTAGTGGTTGGTTCGTGACGAATGTTGCACTGAAGTTGAGGTCATGTCATGTCAACGTGACCATGGAAATGGTGGCTAGTTTGTTTATGCATTTGGTCAAGTTTATAGATAAAAGATATTTGCTCTTACAAATGGTAGCATGGGCTTCAAACGATTGTGGACAAACAGTATTAGAAGCATTTTATTTACATAAATTAGGTAATTTGAGTGAGGTTGTTGCAAAAGTTGGTAAAATTACGTTTGCTGGATTGTTGTACTAATAAGTCGGATCATAGTTATCATTTAACTGGTCCTCTCTGCACTGTGTTATTGAAACGGCTATTAGTAAATCAGTGATGCGACCAGCCTAATCATCGACTGGACTAGTCCAACCATCATTGACTAGTGGTGCGTTTGATCAGAGTTAGTTGAACTATAGTTAATTATGGTCCTTGATAGAACTTGCTCGTGTTTGATATTTTGGTAGGCTCAGGGATACAGACTTACCAGGTAAATCCTTACATTGTATTGTTATTATATTTCTGTCTCATAAGTGAACATAATCACTGTAGCTCGCAAGACTGAGGAAACTTTTAAACAAGGGTGCTTGCTACATGTATGTGAACTAGAAACACTAAGGTTAACCCCTTACTCTTCCACGATAAGTGTTCCATGTTCTACCAATCCTACAATGTAGTACACTGGACCTACAGCTTAATGTCCCATCCGAAGGACAAAGCAAATAGTAAAAGTATCCTGCTCGAGGACACAAGTGTCAAGAGCGGAACTCGAACCCACACTCCATGATCAGAAGCATGTATGTCTACTGTCACTATAGCGTTCCAAATCTCCTGCTGGTGTAATTTCATCAGGGTTTTTAAAGATATTCTTTGATCAGTTTTGAGATGGGTATCGTCATTCACTGGGAGTAATGCTTGATACCATCAGCTTCCTCTTCAAAGAGAGCTCAGCATGTTACAAATTTCATTTTAATAATTGACGTCTTTTCTACTCCGCATGGATTTGTAAACTTTTCTTAACGTTAAATATTTAACACTTGGTATTGTTACATGCATGTTTATCTTTTTTCTTCTAATGGCAAGGTAGGTATTCCTTACACCTCTATGAAATTTGATGAAACCTTTATAAGCCTGCGAGGAAGTTAAAACTTGAAAACACATTCAAAAATGTCTTCTATTCAGGGGCAATGCGGGCGAATGCCTCTGTTGCTGTTGTGAAAAATTACCCAACTTAACTAAGAATTTAGTAATAATAATAATATAACACTTGTGACTGCAGACTATTTATTCTGGAATATTGCATATGTACATTGCTGTTATACAATATTGTTCATTTGGGAGAGAATTGTTTGTTTGGTATTTATAATATTTTATTGTGTATACAAAAACTGTGTTTTGGTTGGATTCTTTTGTGTATAAAATGTTTGACTTTTGATCAGAGATACAATGCTTACTTACCCCTTGCACTCTTATTTATTCTATTTTATGTTGATTATTGGATATGGCTTTGTGTTCTTTTGAGGCTGTTATTTGATGAATTTTGATAAAAATGCAAGGCTTACTCCTTTTGCTCCTGTCAAGCTGTGTTTTTGACGAATTTGCATGAAAATGCAAGGCTTTCCCCTTGTTTTCTTTTAAGGCTATTAAAAAAAATGCTTTTTGACCAAAAATGCAAGACTTACCCCCGTGTGTTCTTTTTGACGAATTTTGATGAAAATGTGATGAAAATGCAAGGCTTGCCCCTGTCAAGCTGTATTTTTGACCAATTTTGATGAAAATGCAAGGCTTACCCCTTGTGCTCCTTTCAAGCTGTATTTTTGACCAATTTTGATGAAAATGCAAGGCTTACCCCTGTCAAGCCGTGTTTTTTGACGAAAATGCAAGACTATTTTTAGGCTGTTTTTGATGAAACCTTTATAAGCCTGCGAGGAAGTTAAAACTTGAAAACACATTCAAAAATCAAAGTAAAGCCAAACTTTCAGAAGAATTTTTTAATTGTTATATACACGGCATATTTACAGATCTACCTGAATACTACAATGCACGTATTTCAACAACTTATCTTTCACAGGACAAAACTATGTACAATTGAATTACATGGGAGATCTAATAACATTGATAATTACTACAACATCTCTATAAAGGAAAAAAAATATGACTATTTTGCCGAAATAGTGACCCAGTGCAATTACTGCACAGAAATTTTACAATTCATAGTTAAGTTTTTAAAAACAAAAGTACTGCATGTATAAGCAAGAACTGTCCATGTCTTTGAAGTCACACTGACACATTGGCCACAATTATTAAACGAAGCATCCAGACACCTTTTAAATCTAACCAGTAACTTCTCAAAAGATCTTCGGCTGTGCATCACTAGTGAATTTTGATGTCGTTTAGTTTCGATCCGGTTTGCTTTACGTAGATCGAAAGTTAATAGAGACCCACTTTACTATAAAAATTTATTCAAAGAGCTTACAAAGCTGATACAGGCCAGGCCTGAAAATTGATCGGCCACCATAAAAATAACCCAGGTCCCTCAAAATTGGTCCAGGTGTCTTAAATTGATCAGGCACCACAACAATGATCCAGGTGCCTCAAAATTGGTGCAGGATTCTCAATATTGGTACAGAAGCCTCCAAAAAATACCTACGCACCTCCAAAATTATTTTGGCACCTTGATCCAGGCATTTAAAATTGATCAGGGCATCTTAACGCCAACTGATATACCTTGACGTTTGTCCATAGACACCGAAAGTGACCCAGGGTCCTCTGAAGTTGATCCAGGGACCACCTAAGTTGATCCAGGGACCTTCCACTGCAGGCTGCGTCCCTCGCTGTACAGACGTTTCAACTCTTTCTGCCATTCCTCTTGATCGTCTTTCGTTAGTTCCAGGTACTTGCGGTAGAGCTGCACGGCAGTTCGGGCATCTTCAATACTGTCATGAGTCTCTGATTGGATGTTCACACCTGGTTAATAAAGAATGAGATAATTCTCAAAAAACCCACATGTGTATGGACATCAGCACAGAAGCTGCTGAAATGTAAAGCTGTATCCAAGAAATTATTGTTAAAATAATTGGATTCAATATTCAAATTAATGAGGAGAAATCATGTTCCAAATGCAATTTGTAATAATAAAACAAACTTATTGGTGGTTGTATCCTAGTTGCTAGATCAAGGCGCTTTACAACATTATCCCAGTTCATCAGGCATACTTGGACCATTCCTCAAACTTTCTCCAGTCCCTGGGCACTGGGGAGCATACAATCCCAAGCTGCTTAAAAGCACTTAAGGGATAACACTATCTCAACCCTTGTAGGCTCCCATTTATACATCTGGGTTAAGAGAAGCAATTAGGGTTAAGTTTCTTGCTCAAGGACACAAGTTTATGACCAGGATTAAAAACCCACACTCCCAAGACTCACTGAGTCCATTGCACTAGTCTGCTCAGCCACAATTACTCCGACATTGAAAATAAAAAATAGCCTGAAAATAACACTGAAAGTGACTCGATTAAAGTGTTTTTATCTTACCAAGGAAGAACCAGGCTAGGAATCGAAGAGACAAGATCCTCTGTTTTGGAAGGTTAAAGAGTGCTGCAGTGTCAATCACTTGCTTGTGTGAAACCTGGATAAGAAAAAATTATTTCAGAACTATTTAGAAGGAAAAGCTTGAAACATGCTGTACATATTAACCAATACATAAACAGATGGTGGTGTTTGTCCAGATTCTGGAAGTTTTGATGTTAACTTAATACAAGGGTATCCAAATTGCTCACTTGAATTTGAATCCCACCGCTGCCACCATGTTGGTATGGGCCCTTAATGAATACAAGAATGAGGATACATCTTCAAACTGCTCATGTCTAGCTCAAATCCCACTGCTGCTACCATGTTGGCACGAGGACACATATTTCAGTTTATTTTTTATCAGCCTTGTTGGATTCTGAACACAGTCGTCTGTTGGCGTCCGGGTTCAAACGGGGCATCCAAAAAACATTTCCACCCATCTCAACAAAATATATCAAACAACGAGGTTCTCATAATAGAACCTGTTGATATTTTGAAGACCCACTTACCAGGAGGTTAATGACTCTGAAATCCTTGCGCAGACCATGACCAACAAACTTGACCTTGCAGTCAAGCAGGTATCTGAGCTTGAGATACGTGGCCTTCAGGGTGGTGAGATGTTTGGAGGAGATGGTGGCATCTAGATCACCTGGCTTGATGCCTGAGAACTTGGTCAGATAATCAACAACCTAAGCAGTCCGGAAAAAGAGAGGAATATAAACCACTTCAAGTCAGATAGCGTCTTTAACCGCAAATATTTTTTGGATAGACTTTCGGCGGACAGTTTAAACGGTTGGAACAACTTCAGATTTTCAATTGTTTGCTGACAGCCGGGAAGCTGGCGCTTATATCCACTCACACTTTCCAGTATGTAGCGTGCACAGGCAGGCACCTACCTGTACCAGGGTAAGCTTTGTTTTACCCGTACAATGAGCGAAAACAGGTTCTGGAAAACATGTCTTGTAAATTGGGGGACTCTGTGGTTACATATTGACCTCAAGTAATATTCTGAATAACTTTTTCGGCTTGATTTGTTGAGAGTAAGACATTTAAGTAAACCAAGTCACAAAAATCTTTGATAAAACCGTGGCCCAATTTCATAGAGACGCTTTACAGTAGAAAAAAAATGCTAAAGGGGGGCCAGCGAAACTGCTATTGCAAAAAAAACAGGGTACCAGCATGGATGGTACATTTGACATGGTATTTTGGCTGGTCACCTTATTCTGGTAAACAGAACTATTTTGTGCTGAAGTGGCTCTATGAAGTTGGGTTGTGTAATCTCCGACTCCAAAAATTGATTTTTTTTTTTTTTTTTTTTTTTAGAGGACATAACAAAAGCAATAAATTCAGTAATAAGTATTTTTTGCTTAGTAAAGAAATTTTATAAGCAGTATTTTCTGCTTAACAGCTTTTATGAAATTGGCCCCAGATCTCTGATTCAATCTCTGTAAAACTGTAAGTGAGACCTTTACTGACCTGTTCTTGGGTGGATATGTAATCATCAATGAAGGGTTGACCAGTCAGAGGTCCCTCTCCACGGATGACGCTGATTCTAGCTGCAGACATCTGGCTAGGCTTGATGGTTGACCGTGTCCCATCACTACGAATCTCTGCTTCTTCCTGATCATATTATTCACACACAAAAATATTGATTAGTTCAGTAACTCAAAACGTTTAACAATGCTGTATCTTGAGAAAATAGAATTAGCTGTTGCAAACTGCTTACCAACCAAAAGGACCTGTGGTATAAATGCAAAAATTAGTTAGTGGCCTGACGTTTCGACCCTAGCAGAGTCTTTCTCAAAGTCTTATTTACTAATTATTTACTTTTTCTCCCTCTTCCAACTTTCCTTTTTGTCCTTGTGTGTTGTGTTGTCATTTAGCCTTCGAGAAAGACTCTGCTAGGGTCGAAACGTCAGGCCACTAACTAATTTTTGCAGTGCTGTATCTTATTAACAATATTTAGTGATTTGTAGCTGTGGACCAGTGTGTGGAACACAATCTGTTGGGCTTTTGGGAACCAGTGAAATTGTCTACGAAATGGTGTTCTAATGCTTCATACGAAGTGTGGACCTGAGAACAAAAGAAGTCCACATAATAAAGGGACTTGAAACACTATGTAGACCTTCACACGTCCAACTTTCTTTCTTTTTTACAGTTTTGAAGACTAACATTTTCCTTAGGTGTACAGAGTGACTTTAAACCTTTAGAGACCATTCAGTTTCCGTTTAACTATCACGAAACGCCCAGACATGGCTAATATTGTTAGTTTCTTTATTGAATTTCTTTCAGTAAAAATGTCACATAAATAATATGAAAGGGAAAACTTAGTTTTTTGTTTAGAAGTTGGGATACTATGTCAACATACTACATCAGAAAATTTCATATGTGGCCATGACCTTTACTTTGACCTCTTTATGTGAATAAAAGTAGGTTAAACTTTGCGGCCGTTTGCGGCCGCTATGGGCGTTTTGGTACAAGCAGCTTGTGGCCGCTATGATCTCTAAAGGGTTAATAACAATATTTATTGCTTTGTAGCTGTGGACCATTGTGTGGAACAGAACCTGTTGGGCTTTTGGGAACCAGTGCAGTGAGAAATGGAGTTCTAATGGACCTGAGAACAAATGGGGTACACATTAAAAAAAGGACGTGTTTTTTACAGTGTTGAAGACTAGAATTTTCCTGAGGTGTACAGAACAAAGGAATTTCCAGAGTGACTTTGACACGCTGTATGTGGCGTTGGAGTGTTTTGATACAGCACACAAGCTGTATCAGTTAAAGTCACATCTCATACCATGGCATCTGTATGTCCATCTAAGAATTTTTATTTCTCAAAAATACGAATCAATTACAGTGGCTGTGTCATCAGGATCAAAGCAGGGCTGTTGCTGTACATGGAATTAAGAACTCTCACACAGTTATTGTATGCGCGCGCTCACTCTTCACAGATGGACACGGAGGGAGGAGCGCGCATGCAGTAACAGAGTGCGAGTTTATAAATTCATGAACAGCCACAGCCCTGCTGTAATCATGACGACACAGCCACTTTTAGGAGCCGACAGCAGAGCTGCATTGAGAATAATTCACAAAAAGCTAGACCCTCTGCAGGGATATCACATTATCTCTGTCTTCAATTCATGGTCTGCCATTTCAGGAGTGAATCACACATCAACACATGGTTCGTGTTTAGCCTGGGCGCGTAGCGCTAAAATGCACGCTGCACTTACCTGATTCAAAGAGACGAATTCTGCATCAATACCGATGATGTCACCCTCCTTGGGGAGTTCGTCCATTCCTAGAGGAGTGAAGGTGCTATGACTGAGAACACCTTGTGATAATGAAGCCTCTGGCTGCAGGACGGTGTGATCGATGGGCGAATTAACTAAAAACCCAAACAGAAGAAATGTGTTTATTTTGGAGGATAAGATAACCGGTCAGGAATTTCATCTTCGATGGGGTAAGGCCAATTATATTTTGCAAAGGGCACTTTAAAGGGAGGTTGGGTTTGCATGGTGGTTTCATTTCTCCCCTTACACCTCTAGGATCCCGGTTCGAATCCCACCAGGGGCACTATGTGGATTGAGTTTTCAGTTCCTACCTGACGGCGTAAGCTATTCCTGCAATAATTCTCTGGGGTTTTCCTCCCACAACTAAAACTCCCTTCCTTGTCTTCTCTCCATTGGGTTCTTGGCTAGTACAGTGATTAAGTTTGCTTTTCTGAGAATCCTAGGCCTCACAACCAGAATTAACACTAAATTCATTTTTTTGTTTTCTTATTACACATCCAACAGCACAATTACTGACAATAATATTGTGTAGATATTGTGTAAAATCTATTGTGTAGATGCATTCACCACATGATACCATACTGCAGGCTGGCATAGTCTATCTATTGTCCAAAACCACAGTGGATGATATTGAATGGTCAGACAGTAGGAGGGTTGACTGTCTATTGTGTAGATGCATTCACCACATGATACCATACTGCAGGCTGGTATAGTCTATCTATTGTCCAAAACCACAGTGTATGATATTGAATGGTCAGACAGTAGGAGGGTTGACTGTCTATTGTGTAGATGCATTCACCACATGATACCATACTGCAGGCTGGTATAGTCTATCTATTGTCCAAAACCACAGTGGATGATATTGAATGGTCAGACAGTAGGAGGGTTGACTGTCTATTGTGTAGATGCATTCACCACAGCATAGTCTATCTATTGTCCAAAACCACAGTGGATGATATTGAATGGTCAGACAGTAGGAGGGTTGACTGTCTATTGTGTAGATGCATTCACCACATGATACCATACTGCAGGCTGGTATAGTCTATCTATTGTCCAAAACCACAGTGGATGATATTGAATGGTCAGACAGTAGGAGGGTTGACTGTCTATTGTGTAGATGCAGTCACCACATGATACCATACTGCAGGCTGGTATAGTCTATCTATTGTCCAAAACCACAGTGGATGATATTGAATAGTCAGACAGTAGGAGGGTTGACTGTCTATTGTGTAGATGCAGTCACCACATGATACCATACTGCAGGCTGGTATAGTCTATCTATTGTCCAAAACCACAGTGGATGATATTGAATGGTCAGACAGTAGGAGGGTTGACTGTCTATTGTGTAGATGCATTCACCACATGATACCATACTGCAGGCTGGTATAGTCTATCTATTGTCCAAAACCACAGTGGATGATATTGAATGGTCAGACAGTAGGAGGGTTGACTGTCTATTGTGTAGATGCATTCACCACATGATACCATACTGCAGGCTGGCATAGTCTATCTATTGTCCAAAACCACAGTGGATGATATTGAATGGTCAGACAGTAGGAGGGTTGACTGTCTATTGTGTAGATGCATTCACCACATGATACCATACTGCAGGCTGGTATAGTCTATCTATTGTCCAAAACCACAGTGGATGATATTGAATGGTCAGACAGTAGGAGGGTTGACTGTCTATTGTGTAGATGCATTCACCACATGATACCATACTGCAGGCTGGCAGAGTCTATCTTTAGCCCAAAACCACAGTGGATGGTATTGAATGGTCAGACAGTAGGAGGGTTGACTGTCTATTGTGTAGATGCATTCACCACATGATACCATACTGCAGGCTGGTATAGTCTATCTATTGTCCAAAACCACAGTGGATGATATTGAATGGTCAGACAGTAGGAGGGTTGACTGTCTATTGTGTAGATGCATTCACCACATGATACCATACTGCAGGCTGGTATAGTCTATCTTTAGCCCAAAACCACAGTGGATGATATTGAATGGTCAGACAGTAGGAGGGTTGACTGTCTATTGTGTAGATGCATTCACCACATGATACCATACTGCAGGCTGGTATAGTCTATCTATTGTCCAAAACCACAGTGGATGATATTGAATGGTCAGACAGTAGGAGGGTTGACTGTCTATTGTGTAGATGCATTCACCACATGATACCATACTGCAGGCTGGCATAGTCTATCTATTGTCCAAAACCACAGTGGATGATATTGAATGGTCAGACAGTAGGAGGGTTGACTGTCTATTGTGTAGATGCAGTCACCACATGATACCATACTGCAGGCTGGTATAGTCTATCTATTGTCCAAAACCACTGTGGATGATATTGAATGGTCAGACAGTAGGAGGGTTGACTGTATATTGTGTAGATGCATTCACCACATGATACCATACTGTAGGCTGGCATAGTCTATCTATTGTCCAAAACCACAGTGGATGATATTGAATGGTCAGACAGTAGGAGGGTTGACTGTCTATTGTGTAGATGCATTCACCACATGATACCATACTGCAGGCTGGCAGAGTCTATCTTTAGCCCAAAACCACAGTGGATGGTATTGAATGGTCAGACAGTAGGAGGGTTGACTGTCTATTGTGTAGATGCATTCACCACATGATACCATACTGCAGGCTGGCAGAGTCTATCTTTAGCCCAAAACCACAGTGGATGGTATTGAATGGTCAGACAGTAGGAGGGTTGACTGTCTATTGTGTAGATGCATTCACCACATGATACCATACTGCAGGCTGGTATAGTCTATCTATTGTCCAAAACCACAGTGGATGATATTGAATGGTCAGACAGTAGGAGGGTTGACTGTCTATTGTGTAGATGCATTCACCACATGATACCATACTGCAGGCTGGTATAGTCTATCTTTAGCCCAAAACCACAGTGGATGATATTGAATGGTCAGACAGTAGGAGGGTTGACTGTCTATTGTGTAGATGCATTCACCACATGATACCATACTGCAGGCTGGTATAGTCTATCTATTGTCCAAAACCACAGTGGATGATATTGAATGGTCAGACAGTAGGAGGGTTGACTGTCTATTGTGTAGATGCATTCACCACATGATACCATACTGCAGGCTGGCATAGTCTATCTATTGTCCAAAACCACAGTGGATGATATTGAATGGTCAGACAGTAGGAGGGTTGACTGTCTATTGTGTAGATGCATTCACCACATGATACCATACTGCAGGCTGGTATAGTCTATCTATTGTCCAAAACCACAGTGGATGATATTGAATGGTCAGACAGTAGGAGGGTTGACTGTCTATTGTGTAGATGCATTCACCACGGCATAGTCTATCTATTGTCCAAAACCACAGTGGATGATATTGAATGGTCAGACAGTAGGAGGGTTGACTGTCTATTGTGTAGATGCATTCACCACATGATACCATACTGCAGGCTGGTATAGTCTATCTATTGTCCAAAACCACAGTGGATGATATTGAATGGTCAGACAGTAGGAGGGTTGACTGTCTATTGTGTAGATGCAGTCACCACATGATACCATACTGCAGGCTGGTATAGTCTATCTATTGTCCAAAACCACAGTGGATGATATTGAATAGTCAGACAGTAGGAGGGTTGACTGTCTATTGTGTAGATGCAGTCACCACATGATACCATACTGCAGGCTGGTATAGTCTATCTATTGTCCAAAACCACAGTGGATGATATTGAATGGTCAGACAGTAGGAGGGTTGACTGTCTATTGTGTAGATGCATTCACCACATGATACCATACTGCAGGCTGGTATAGTCTATCTATTGTCCAAAACCACAGTGGATGATATTGAATGGTCAGACAGTAGGAGGGTTGACTGTCTATTGTGTAGATGCATTCACCACATGATACCATACTGCAGGCTGGCATAGTCTATCTATTGTCCAAAACCACAGTGGATGATATTGAATGGTCAGACAGTAGGAGGGTTGACTGTCTATTGTGTAGATGCATTCACCACATGATACCATACTGCAGGCTGGCAGAGTCTATCTTTAGCCCAAAACCACAGTGGATGGTATTGAATGGTCAGACAGTAGGAGGGTTGACTGTCTATTGTGTAGATGCATTCACCACATGATACCATACTGCAGGCTGGTATAGTCTATCTATTGTCCAAAACCACAGTGGATGATATTGAATGGTCAGACAGTAGGAGGGTTGACTGTCTATTGTGTAGATGCATTCACCACATGATACCATACTGCAGGCTGGTATAGTCTATCTTTAGCCCAAAACCACAGTGGATGATATTGAATGGTCAGACAGTAGGAGGGTTGACTGTCTATTGTGTAGATGCATTCACCACATGATACCATACTGCAGGCAGGTATAGTCTATCTATTGTCCAAAACCACAGTGGATGATATTGAATGGTCAGACAGTAGGAGGGTTGACTGTCTATTGTGTAGATGCATTCACCACATGATACCATACTGCAGGCTGGCATAGTCTATCTATTGTCCAAAACCACAGTGGATGATATTGAATGGTCAGACAGTAGGAGGGTTGACTGTCTATTGTGTAGATGCAGTCACCACATGATACCATACTGCAGGCTGGTATAGTCTATCTATTGTCCAAAACCACTGTGGATGATATTGAATGGTCAGACAGTAGGAGGGTTGACTGTCTATTGTGTAGATGCATTCACCACATGATACCATACTGTAGGCTGGCATAGTCTATCTATTGTCCAAAACCACAGTGGATGATATTGAATGGTCAGACAGTAGGAGGGTTGACTGTCTATTGTGTAGATGCATTCACCACATGATACCATACTGCAGGCTGGCAGAGTCTATCTTTAGCCCAAAACCACAGTGGATGGTATTGAATGGTCAGACAGTAGGAGGGTTGACTGTCTATTGTGTAGATGCATTCACCACATGATACCATACTGCAGGCTGGTATAGTCTATCTATTGTCCAAAACCACAGTGGATGATATTGAATGGTCAGACAGTAGGAGGGTTGACTGTCTATTGTGTAGATGCATTCACCACATGATACCATACTGCAGGCTGGTATAGTCTATCTTTAGCCCAAAACCACAGTGGATGATATTGAATGGTCAGACAGTAGGAGGGTTGACTGTCTATTGTGTAGATGCATTCACCACATGATACCATACTGCAGGCTGGTATAGTCTATCTATTGTCCAAAACCACAGTGGATGATATTGAATGGTCAGACAGTAGGAGGGTTGACTGTCTATTGTGTAGATGCATTCACCACATGATACCATACTGCAGGCTGGCATAGTCTATCTATTGTCCAAAACCACAGTGGATGATATTGAATGGTCAGACAGTAGGAGGGTTGACTGTCTATTGTGTAGATGCAGTCACCACATGATACCATACTGCAGGCTGGTATAGTCTATCTATTGTCCAAAACCACTGTGGATGATATTGAATGGTCAGACAGTAGGAGGGTTGACTGTCTATTGTGTAGATGCATTCACCACATGATACCATACTGTAGGCTGGCAGAGTCTATCTATTGTCCAAAACCACTGTGGATGATATTGAATGGTCAGACAGTAGGAGGGTTGACTGTCTATTGTGTAGATGCATTCACCACATGATACCATACTGCAGGCTGGTATAGTCTATCTATTGTCCAAAACCACTGTGGATGATATTGAATGGTCAGACAGTAGGAGGGTTGACTGTCTATTGTGTAGATGCAGTCACCACATGATACCATACTGCAGACTGGTATAGTCTATCTTTCGCCCAAAACCACAGTGGATGATATTGAATGGTCAGACAGTAGGAGGGTTGACTGTCTATTGTGTAGATGCATTCACCACATGATACCATACTGCAGACTGGTATAGTCTATCTATTGTCCAAAACCACAGTGGATGATATTGAATGGTCAGACAGTAGGAGGGTTGACTGTCTATTGTGTAGATGCATTCACCACATGATACCATACTGCAGGCTGGTATAGTCTATCTATTGTCCAAAACCACAGTGGATGATATTGAATGGTCAGACAGTAGGAGGGTTGACTGTCTATTGTGTAGATGCATTCACCACGGCATAGTCTATCTATTGTCCAAAACCACAGTGGATGATATTGAATGGTCAGACAGTAGGAGGGTTGACTGTCTATTGTGTAGATGCATTCACCACATGATACCATACTGCAGGCTGGTATAGTCTATCTATTGTCCAAAACCACAGTGGATGATATTGAATGGTCAGACAGTAGGAGGGTTGACTGTCTATTGTGTAGATGCAGTCACCACATGATACCATACTGCAGGCTGGTATAGTCTATCTATTGTCCAAAACCACAGTGGATGATATTGAATAGTCAGACAGTAGGAGGGTTGACTGTCTATTGTGTAGATGCAGTCACCACATGATACCATACTGCAGGCTGGTATAGTCTATCTATTGTCCAAAACCACAGTGGATGATATTGAATGGTCAGACAGTAGGAGGGTTGACTGTCTATTGTGTAGATGCATTCACCACATGATACCATACTGCAGGCTGGTATAGTCTATCTATTGTCCAAAACCACAGTGGATGATATTGAATGGTCAGACAGTAGGAGGGTTGACTGTCTATTGTGTAGATGCATTCACCACATGATACCATACTGCAGGCTGGCATAGTCTATCTATTGTCCAAAACCACAGTGGATGATATTGAATGGTCAGACAGTAGGAGGGTTGACTGTCTATTGTGTAGATGCATTCACCACATGATACCATACTGCAGGCTGGCAGAGTCTATCTTTAGCCCAAAACCACAGTGGATGGTATTGAATGGTCAGACAGTAGGAGGGTTGACTGTCTATTGTGTAGATGCATTCACCACATGATACCATACTGCAGGCTGGTATAGTCTATCTATTGTCCAAAACCACAGTGGATGATATTGAATGGTCAGACAGTAGGAGGGTTGACTGTCTATTGTGTAGATGCATTCACCACATGATACCATACTGCAGGCTGGTATAGTCTATCTTTAGCCCAAAACCACAGTGGATGATATTGAATGGTCAGACAGTAGGAGGGTTGACTGTCTATTGTGTAGATGCATTCACCACATGATACCATACTGCAGGCTGGTATAGTCTATCTATTGTCCAAAACCACAGTGGATGATATTGAATGGTCAGACAGTAGGAGGGTTGACTGTCTATTGTGTAGATGCATTCACCACATGATACCATACTGCAGGCTGGCATAGTCTATCTATTGTCCAAAACCACAGTGGATGATATTGAATGGTCAGACAGTAGGAGGGTTGACTGTCTATTGTGTAGATGCAGTCACCACATGATACCATACTGCAGGCTGGTATAGTCTATCTATTGTCCAAAACCACTGTGGATGATATTGAATGGTCAGACAGTAGGAGGGTTGACTGTCTATTGTGTAGATGCATTCACCACATGATACCATACTGTAGGCTGGCATAGTCTATCTATTGTCCAAAACCACAGTGGATGATATTGAATGGTCAGACAGTAGGAGGGTTGACTGTCTATTGTGTAGATGCATTCACCACATGATACCATACTGCAGGCTGGCAGAGTCTATCTTTAGCCCAAAACCACAGTGGATGGTATTGAATGGTCAGACAGTAGGAGGGTTGACTGTCTATTGTGTAGATGCATTCACCACATGATACCATACTGCAGGCTGGTATAGTCTATCTATTGTCCAAAACCACAGTGGATGATATTGAATGGTCAGACAGTAGGAGGGTTGACTGTCTATTGTGTAGATGCATTCACCACATGATACCATACTGCAGGCTGGTATAGTCTATCTTTAGCCCAAAACCACAGTGGATGATATTGAATGGTCAGACAGTAGGAGGGTTGACTGTCTATTGTGTAGATGCATTCACCACATGATACCATACTGCAGGCTGGTATAGTCTATCTATTGTCCAAAACCACAGTGGATGATATTGAATGGTCAGACAGTAGGAGGGTTGACTGTCTATTGTGTAGATGCATTCACCACATGATACCATACTGCAGGCTGGCATAGTCTATCTATTGTCCAAAACCACAGTGGATGATATTGAATGGTCAGACAGTAGGAGGGTTGACTGTCTATTGTGTAGATGCAGTCACCACATGATACCATACTGCAGGCTGGTATAGTCTATCTATTGTCCAAAACCACTGTGGATGATATTGAATGGTCAGACAGTAGGAGGGTTGACTGTCTATTGTGTAGATGCATTCACCACATGATACCATACTGTAGGCTGGCAGAGTCTATCTATTGTCCAAAACCACTGTGGATGATATTGAATGGTCAGACAGTAGGAGGGTTGACTGTCTATTGTGTAGATGCATTCACCACATGATACCATACTGCAGGCTGGTATAGTCTATCTATTGTCCAAAACCACTGTGGATGATATTGAATGGTCAGACAGTAGGAGGGTTGACTGTCTATTGTGTAGATGCAGTCACCACATGATACCATACTGCAGACTGGTATAGTCTATCTTTCGCCCAAAACCACAGTGGATGATATTGAATGGTCAGACAGTAGGAGGGTTGACTGTCTATTGTGTAGATGCATTCACCACATGATACCATACTGCAGACTGGTATAGTCTATCTATTGTCCAAAACCACAGTGGATGATATTGAATGGTCAGACAGTAGGAGGGTTGACTGTCTATTGTGTAGATGCATTCACCACATGATACCATACTGCAGGCTGTCAGAGTCTATCTATCATCCATGTAATGGTTTACAAGGTGCTGCAGCACAATATGCTGCCAATCAAACCAGGAACACCGGGGCGAACCCCTTCTCTTTACGCTAAGTGTACTGGGTTCTTTTACATGCATTACACAACACACAGGACCTATTTAACTATCTATCCACGTTAACTGTTTTTGATGAAGATAATAGTTTCTTACTTGTGATTTCATAATGGTCGTTGATGTCTTCTCTCATGTAGTACAAGACACAAGGAACCTTCCACTCCATGTTGAATTGTACAACTTCATGTTTTTCAATGGATTCAATACTGAAGTCATTGAAAATGTACCACTGCATGTGTGTCACTCCCTACAGACAAAACAAAAAAATAATAAAACCCACGAAAATGATCAACCATTTATCTCTCCACATTTGTTACATTCCTACATTCTGTATTTGTTTAAATGCAGGCATAGGTATCGTCCGCTAGGAGCCTGGCTGGTAGAGCAGAATGCACTACCTTCTCAACTTTTTACGAAGCAATTATGGTTAAGTGCCTTGCTCAGGGGCACAAGTGTCATGACCGGGATTCAAACTTACACTCTGCTGCTGACAACACCAGAGTTTGGGTCCATTGAACTAGACTGCTCGGCAATGACATGCCACAGATGTATATGCTCATGGTGTTACCGCCAACTGAATATACGTTATGTACATTGATATCTCAACATCCAATGCATCAAACCCATAACTGTCTAGTTGTTGCTACCAGGGCTCCATTTCATAGAGCTGCTTAAGCATAAAAAGTTGCTAAGCACAACAAACTTATGCTTACCAGAATAAGGTTACCAGCCAAACTACCATGTCACATGTACAATTTGTGACTGGTATCCTGTTCATTTCTGCTAAGCAAACAAATGTTAAGCAATATTTTCTGCTTAAGCGGCTCTTTGAAAATGGGCCCTGTTGGTACACAACAAAGTGGTCAAAGGTTAGGAAGTTATGACACGCTACACGCTGGCTGCAGCGATAACATTGAAAAACCCAAAGCAACTGCAAAAGCCGTTAATTTTGACACAGCCTTACTGGAACAACATGACTTACACTCTTCAGTCTCCTGACAGTGACTAGAGCAAGCTAGTCAAAACGTTAAGACCAATTAAGAACTCACTCCGCAGCAGTGAAGTTAATAGTGAGAAGTCCCCTCGATCCACATAGCGAAAGTAGTAGTCCCAGCCGATTTCCTACCTCCCGCCCAGGTAGTAGTTAATAAGCAGGACTGTTCTTTTCAGAACTGAGAAGTCTCCCGAATTCCGAATAATCTAATCCGCGGCAGTAGAATAAATAGCAAGACAAATTCTCAAAGAACAAAATCTACCTAGCAAGTAGATATACACATGGTGTTACCACAAACCAAATTATACATTGATACCTCACCATGCAATGCCTCAAATCCCATATACAGCCTTACCTCTTTACGCTTGTGGTAGGTCTTCCCGACCTGGACATGAGCAATCAGGTTGCCACCAGTACGTACATCTCTGATATGACCGACCGACGCATGAAGGTAGTAGTTGACAAAGCCTGGTGAACTCTCCACCTTCTCCTGCAAACAAACAGGCAAACAAACAACCATGACACCCATTAACACGTTGACTGCTGCCTACGAGTATATTCGTAGTAAGAGGTGTAACGGATTCTGCCACTACGAGTATACTCGTAGAGAATGAAAGGCTTTTGTATTGTTAATTTAATACACTGGCATCACTGAGAACGCAACAAATACACTTCTGGCAGTGGTGTAGACATACATCCTTAGAATATGTATGTTCAAATTTATTTTTTTGTGTGTTTTTGCTGTTGGAAATACAACCAAAAATTGACAAAAATTGAGATGTTTTGTCACCCTGTTTCTGGTGTACTTTATTTTTCAATCAAGAGTGAAGAAGAACTTATCATAATGCCAAGATTTGTTTGCATATTGATTTGTGGTTTTTCATAAAAGTTTGATCACACTGGTATATCTTGCAGGGGAGGGAAGAGGGAAGGCAGGAGGGCACTTGCCTTGTCTCTGGCAACATTTTGCTTCTTTTTTCTGAAAAAAATGGAAGTGCCAAGTGAAGCGAAAACAATTAGAACAACATTTTTCTGATTTCTTGATAGGTCTAGTTTCTGATTGTTCTCAAAGTTCCATCTGATTGTTCTGATTTTCTAAAGGTACAGTTTCTTCAGTAGGCCTACAGTTTATTGGGGCACATGGTATTCCTTGAAGCATTTTTCCACACAGAGAGGTGGCTTGTCCGGACAGACATCGCAGATGTAGCGGGTTTCTCGTCTTCTGCCGGCTCTTGTGCAAATGCGGCATGGTTTGGTTGGCCTCTCTTTCTTCTCCGTGGGTGGCAGATTTGCAAGGTAGTGGAATGAATCAGCTGTTGGCATTGGAGCTTGGGGTGCTCGTCGCCCTTGGCCTTGAAGACGATCCATTGCGTCGCCTAGCAGATGAATTATTACACTCTCACGAAACTTCAGGATCCTTATTTCATTGTCGCTGTACTCGTTGTACAGGATGTAGGCGTTCAGAAGAAAGATCTCGATGATGTGAAGGCCAATTTTTTTGTACCACCTCAGTGTTTTACGCAGGGCTGAGTAATATGACATCATTTGATCAGACCTGTCTACCCCTGACATTCCGAGGTTGTAATCACCGACGACGTTTGGCTTCTTAGAGATTTTGTTATTCCGATTGGGAACATCAACCATCTCCACTCGGTGCATGTTGGTGATTGTCAGGACATCACGTTTGTCTTTCCATTTGCAAACCACCACTGAGTCCGACCTTCTCCACTCGTGTTCTCCCTTTTTCAACTTCTTCTTGATAAGGTCTTTGGGGTTTTCCTTGCGGTCAAAGCGGAGAGTTCCGCAGAGGTAGGTTGAGCGGTTGGTTAGTTTTTTCACCAGACCCACCGAGTTGTAGTAGTTATCCGTGTACACCACATGACCTTTGTCGAGGTGACCATCCAGTAGGTCAAGTACAATAGCAGCAGCTTGTCCTAAATGTAAGTCAGCAGGGTCGTCGAAGCTAGTTCCAGAATATATACGAATCTTCAGGACCAGACCTCGGGACTCGCACATCTCATAGAATTTGATTCCATACTTGTGGCGTTTATTCTTGATGTACTGCCGGAACAACAATCTCCCACGCCACAGTACCATAGATTCGTCTATGCAAAGGTCTTTTCTTGGATAGTAGATTCGGATCATTGTATTGTTGAAATGATCCAGTACCGGTCGTATCTTGTACAAGCGATCATCGTGATCCAGTGAGTTGTCGGAGAAATGCCAAAAGCGAAGAAGCAATTGAAACCGGTTGCGACTCATTACACCACCAAAGAATGGGGACCTGTACAGAACATCGGTGCTCCAGTAGTGCTCTAAGGAAGGTAAATTGTTGGGACCCATGTGAATCAGCAGTGCCAGAAATTGTTTCATTTCTGCTGCATCGGTGTCTTTCCACTGATGAAAACGGGATACCCGTCGCAACGGCCTTTGTTTGTTTATTTCCGCTGCCGCATATCTGTTCGTTTCTGTTACCATGATATCCAGTAATTCTGGTGTCAGGAACAAACCAAAATAGTCGCCAGGTGAAGCACCTTGCACTGGATTGAGAAGACCAGAATTCTCTCTAAAAACAAAATCCGGTGGATCTTGTGCAATGTTTGACCAGTTAGTAGGCAATGGGGCAGCAGGCGCACGATTTCGACCTCTAACTGCTCTGCCTCTTTGTGCTGCTGGAGCATGAGCTGCTGCTTGGGCTGGAGCTGCTGCTTGGGCTGGAGCTGCAGCTGCTTGGGCTGGAGCTGCTGCTTGGGCTGGAGCTGCTGCTTGGGCTGGAGCTGCTCCTCTGCCTCTCCCAAGGCCACGTCCTCCTCTAGTGCGAACCCCATGACCACGCAATACGCCTCCACCGCGAACTCTCCTCCGTCCTTGTGTTACTGGTGGTGTATTGTTCTCATTGGAATCATCCGAAGAAATCGTTGGGTCACTTCTTCCATCAGACAGACTATCACTGCTTTCATCACTCTGTGATATTTCAAAATCACTTTCATCCGTGGGCATTTCTGAGGTTTCATTTCCGTCAGATTCGTCAAAGGATTCCATTTCTTGATCATCGCTGCCAGAACTCATCATGAGGTCTGCCACACAGTCAGCATTTAGTCGCGCCATCTTGTAATAAATGAATGTTGCAGGGTAGGCTCAGTACACATAACATACAATAAAAAGACATCCACAGTACAAACTTTCACAGAATGTAATACATTTTGCATAAATTGTATGGATATTCAAATAAGTTCATCATCTGATTGCCAACGTATGAGTTATATCGTAGTAATGCAATACGAGATAACTCGTAGTTGGCATATTGGAGTAATCAGCTCTATACCACTGCCAACCTACGAGTTGTCTCGTAGTGACGCGGCACGAGATAACTCGTAGCTGGCATAGTGAAATAATCAACTTCATGCCATTGCCAGCTACGAGTTATTTCGTAGATATTTTTTTCTCCATAAAGTAATTAGAAATGAACGTATTACAACATGTAGACACCAAAAAAGTACCTATTTGGTATGCGCGCATGCGCACCACACTTGGCAAATGGGAACGCCCTACGAATGTTAGGCCGGCAGTCAACGTGTTAAAGCAGGCATGATATTTGGTGCTTAGGAAAAAGTAGGAAAATAGTGTTTGAGCACAAGAGCTGACCTACTTGTTCAATTCAATTCAATTCAACTCGACATTTATTTCCATATTGCAAAATGTACATACAATTAATATTAAGAAGGTCTATTAAGCAAATATGTATAAAGAACTTATTTATATAAAAAAAATAATAATTATAAGAGACTCAAATGAAGCAGAGGCAAATATGGAGGCATATTCAGAAGACAAAGTCTTGTATAGAAATGCCTTATACAACAAAGACTAGATTACTGAACGGAGCTTAAATTACAACAAAACATACAGACAGGGACGAAACAGGACAAACAACAAAAAACACGTTACCAAAAGAGCAAGGACGGAACAAGAAGGGAAAACAAAACGGTGTATGGTTTAATATATTTTTCAGGCTATTTAATCACCATTTTTTCTGACTTTTCAAAGGGCAAAACAAATCGGAAATCAGACTTTAGTAGTAAGAATATTATGCTTGTTAAAAGAAGACAAGCAAAGTACCTATTTCAACAACATGACTCAACATTATGTCAATCCTTGATTTTTGTTTTAATTAGGGAAGATCAGGGCATTCAGTCAGATTCGAACCCACAAACTTGTGATTGGAAATCCTGCAGTCTAACCACTGGACTACAATGACTGTGGTAAGGTGGTGACTTTCTTATCTCTGACTTCTTGCATCTCAATTGTACCGCCCATGGGGGGGAAAAAAGGTTGTTTCTGGGTACATGTTAACCCTAACTCCCAAAGCGTTTTTACTAGAATCCACCCCTAACCCAACACATTCCAACAGCTTATACTACCATGAGATGGGAACTGTGCCCAATCTTAGGGGGACGATACACAACCTAACAAACTCCAACAGGCCTTTTTTGTTTGATTTTGTTGGAGTGTGTACACTTGGCATGTGCAAAAATTTGATCAGTGAAATCACACAGTACCCAACATAACATAATCCAACAACTATCTCATTAGACCATGGAGGAAAGAGCAATGCCAGACATGTACATTTCACACATCCACCATACCCACTCAATCAAATTCCAACACCATTACTTGTCAGCAAGGATACACAATCCCACAGAATCAAACACCCAATCCTAACTTCACTGTACTTAACCTAACAAAATTAAACACTTTGCCCTGTTTGAATTTGTAGGGTTAGGGATGGTTAGGGTTAATGAGGGAAAAGCCCTAGGGGACTTGGCAGCTGGGACTACTTATGGTTAGGGTGAGGTGTTTACTTGCCTCATCTCTGACTTCTTGAATCTCAATAGTCCCATCTTTGTTCAGTCTTATCCTCAGACCATGAGGCAGCCAAGATGCTTTGTTCTCTTCCTGAAGGAGCCTGGACACAAAGTAAATATATGTTCGAGGTCATTCAACACATAGTCCTCTTTTCTGCCATTGGTACAAAATCTCTTTAAAATTTTCCCAAGAGCATTTTAGACAGTTTCTTTATCAACATGGGTTTCGAGACATTGTATGGTGAGGTATTAATGTAAATTTATATGGGATTTGAGGCATTGTATGGTGAGGTATCAATGTAAATTTATATGGGATTTGAGGCATTGTATGGTGAGGTATCAATGTATAATTTGGTTTGTGGTAACACCATGTGTATATCTACTTGCTCGGTAGATTTTGTTCTTTGAGAATTTGTCTTGCTATTTCTTCTACTGTCGCGGAGTAGATTATTCGGAATTGGGGAGACTTCGGGAGACTTCGGGAGACTTCGGGAGACTTCGGGAGACTTCGGGAGACTTCGGGAGACTTCTCAGTTCTGAAAAGAACTGTCCTGCTTATTAACTACTACCTGGGCGGGAGGTAGGAAATCGGCCGAGACTACTACTTTCGCTTTGTGGATCAAGGGGATATCTCGTTATTAACTACACTGCCACGGAGCGAGTTCTTATTAGGTCTCAATGTTTTGACTAGCTTGCTCTAAAATTCTGAATAATCTACTCCGCGGCAGTAGAATAAATAGCAAGACAAGTTCTCAAAGAACAAACTCTACCTAGCAAGTAGATATACACATGGTGTTACCGCAAACCAAATATACAATGTAAATTGTTTTTATTTAATCCCTCCGGTTTGACCCGAGAGCATGCATGTGTGGGAACTTGATCTTCTTCCTCTCCCTCTTATTGTCAAGTTTATTTTCTCCAGTTTTCCTGTTTTACTACGTGTGGGACAACATGCTTCCGAGCATCAGTAATTTAGATGTCCCTGACCCGCATAGTATTGTTTGGTCCTTTTGTCGAGTAGTTTTCTTGTGTTCTTCCCCAGATTAACTTCTTATACTTGCATGCTCCCCTCAAAGACTCATTTTTCATTGTTCTCTCTACATCATCACAATTTTGGGGGTTTTTTGTGGGTTTTTTCCATTTATATTTCATTATTTTTTTTTTACTTTGTCGTTTCTGTTTTGGGGTTTTTTTCCCCTCCGTTATTGCCTTGTATTGTATTTTCTGTTCTTGTACTGTTGAGGTCGAATAAATAATAATAATAATAACAAATTTAGTTTGCAGTAACACCATGCAGGCCTGAAATTGCATCTTTGGGAGGGCAAGGACTTTCTCATTTTGCAAGGAATAAATAGCAAGACAAGTTCTCAAAGACCAAATCTACACAGCAAAGTAGATATATACATATTGTGTTTAACTGCAGACTAAACATACATTGAAACCTCACCATGCACTGCCTCTTATCCCACACTATTCATATTGTACCAATACTCCTTGCCCAATATCGAGAACCAAATGAGAAACTGGGAAGACCAAATAGGCTGGTCCCGTTTTGACACAATGAGAATCTCATTTACTAATGTTATTGCAAACACAGGATACATGACAAAAATGGTAGCATGATAGAGGTGCAAAGCTGGGGTATAACATCAGGGGAAACGTATCTCCAATTACAATTTTCTTTGAAGAAAAATTTTGAAAATTTGTAAACCCAAAATATTTATGTGGTTTGCCGAGTTTCTTGGAAAATTGAAAAAACCGCAGACTAACCATACATTGAAACCTCACCTTGTATTGCCTCAACTCCCATACTATTCATATTGTACCAATATTTCTTGAACCGAAATTTTGTCATCATCACTGTTTAACAGGAAGAGTACACTTACGGGTTTGAAGCATCTCGCTCGTCCATATGCCTGAATTTACACCCCTGTCTGGTGCACGCCTGACCATAACGACAAATCTTAATGCTGGCGAGGTTTGTTTCTAACTGCTGCTTATGGGTTTCTGACTCCCTAGCTAAGGCAAGCTGAAAACAGATATTCACAAATAATAATAATAAAACCACATTTATTGTGCGCATTTCACCATCAAATGTTCAAAAGCGCATTACAAAAAACTACAATATCATAAAAAGTCAGCACAATGGAGTAAAACAGCAAAGAGTAAAAATAACAATGTTACACACACAAAAAACAAATTAGCCAAAAGCTTGTTTAAAAAGAAAGGTCTTTAACTTAGTCTTAAAAACAGAAAGAGACTGTATCGATTGAATGTGAGAGGGTAAACCATTCCACAGTGTCGGTGCAGCTTGAATAAATGACTTGTCCCCAGTGGATTTTTACATTTTACCTTTTGGGTAATGAGTAACCTGTTATTGGAACGCAGCGAATAGTTAGAATGGTCTTTAACATGCAACATATCATTGATGTACTTTGGAGCGAGGTCATGAAGGGCCTTGAATGTCAATAGAATAATCTTGAATTGAATACATCGATATAAATTTCGTATAAATAAATTTGAACAAACAGAAACGGTATACCATACATGATATGGG
The DNA here is from genome assembly GCA_037783415.1 of Leptasterias polaris. NCBI lineage: Eukaryota > Metazoa > Echinodermata > Asteroidea > Forcipulatida > Asteriidae > Leptasterias > Leptasterias polaris. The sequence continues at coordinate 4,227,654 of JAZGTN010000025.1, read as the reverse complement.
GCAGAGGGTCCCCCCCAATGTTCCAATACTTTAACACACTATTTTCCTCTTGTACAGAAGTATCCCCCCCCCCCTAAAATCCTCTACATAAATCCTGAGATACCCAGCGCATACTGAAGACGCAAAAACTTCTGAAACTGAGAAATTATTGATTTAAATTAAGTATTTCTTAACAAAAACAAATTAAAATTATCACCCTAGCAAACGGTTTCTGGCCCATTATACATCTTCTATGTAGTTGAATCACTCAATGTGCTTTTGTTTTCGTTTCTTCATGTGTTCAAGTGTTTGTAACGTAAATTGTAAAGAAAAGCAATTTACATTCGGTGCGCCAGATAGAATTAACGTTAATGCCTCCCACTAAGGCCGCCCGCTGTTTTCAGGGAATATTTATGTGGTTTCCTTAGTTTCTTGGAAAGTTTTAGACATGAATTATTTGTTTTTACCTTTTCTTGTATCTTCCAGAAGACCATGTCAGAGTTGGACTCCAAGTGACAGTTGATGGATAAGACATCTGGCAAGCGTGTGTAGGTCCTCTTTTGAGACTGGGTATAACAAAAAATGGAAGTAGAAATAATATTTATAGATTATCAGTTTCCTATCTATGCAACAGCGCCTTGTAATTTTTATTCATAAATACCTGAAACAACTTATCCATTCTGATTGGCCGAGAGAACATCAGACGGCCTTGTTTAAAATGTCTGATATAAACAAGATTAGCCAAGTGTAAACACAACCTGACTTTATTAAGTCAAAAGAGGGCGCTATCAGATTATTGCATGAAGCACGAACAATTTCATGGCCCAATTTAAGTTGGTAGGTCACAAAGTTGGCTCTGGCAAGTTTGAAACTTGCATATGATAGTTTGAAACTTAAGCGTGCATGTTAAAAACTTCTGCAAGGAGCTGCTTTAATGCTCAACACATACATAAATATTCAACCCGTAGTCGAGAAGAGCCGAGGCTAAGCTGCAAGATTTGTTCTTAATTTTTTATAGGTCTTTGGATGTTTTCAATGGGAGGTAGTTTTAAATGAGAAACTTGCCAGGCCATGTGAAAGCCCCCTGTCCAAGACATGATTGATTTCAACCAGGAGCTTACAATTCCTGTGGGAATTCTTAAAGGAGCGATCATAAATGTATTTGCATTTGGGTTTTTTTATTCAAAGAATCCGAACCAAGGATAAGTTGATATTTTCCATGTTATTTGGCTAGATCTCTCTCAGAGTTTTTTGAGATTTTTGGGTGGAGTACACAAGTATGTTTACAAACAGACTGTTCAAAAAAGTACCATCAAATTTAAATCAGCAATTTAAATCTACCAATTTAAATCTTGGTAGAATGCTCAGCCACCTTACACCACACACTGTAGTTTGGCTGTAAACCCATTTCTGCTATTCGCAATTTGTCTTTTGTCTGTGCTTAGCGAGTTTTTGTGCTTACTAGCTCTATGAAATTTTGTCAGGCTGCTCAGCAACAATACACCGCACATTGTAGTTTTGCTGTTAACCCTTTTCTGCTCAGCGCGATCTGTCTATGCTTAGCAAGTTTTTGTGCTTACTAGCTTTATGAAATGTTGTCAGACTGACTTACCGTAGGTTGGTATCTGTTGCAATCATCACACCAGGCCTGCATGGTCTGATCTAGCAGCATACTATTCTGTAGGACAGAGGCAAATGACACTTCCTTGGCAGGCTTTGCAGCAGCTAAACAACAAAATCAAGAAATATCATAATAATAACAATAACGGCTTCTTATATAGCGCGCATATCTGTCACTCAGTGACACTCAAGACGCTTCAACAGTCAATATTTTCCTGCAAGGTATGTGGAGCTATGAAGTATGAGACCTATTCCTTTTACATAGCACAATGCAATGGTTTTACAAGGTGCTGTGGCGCAATATGCAGCCAATCAAACCAGGAACACCGGGGCAAACCCCTTCTCTTTACAATAAGTGCACTGGGTTCTCTTACGTGCATTACACAACACACGGGACCAACGGCTTTATGTCCCATCCGAAGGACGAAGCAGTAATGGTTAAGTGTCTTGCTTAAGGACACAAGTGTCACGACCGAGACTCGAACCCACCAGAGCTTGAGTCCGGTGCTCTTATCCGCTCGGCCACGACACGCCATCAAGTCAAATAAAATAGTTTCTGTTTTCTTAATAGTTATCACAAATATCAGACCAGGGGACTATTTTACAAAGAGCTCAGATTCATCTTAACTGCATTTTAGAGCAAGCTAGTCGAAACGTTGAGACCAATTAAGAACTCGTGTAGTTAATAACGAGAAGTCCCCTCGATCCACAAGCGAAAGAAGTAGTCCCGGTCGATTTCCTACCTCCCGCCCAGGTAGTAGTTAATACGCAGGACAGTTCTTTTCAGAACTGAGAAGTCTCCCGAAGACTCCCGAAGTCTCCCGAATTCCGAATAATCTACTCCGCAGCAGTAGAATAAATAGCAAGACAAGTTCTCAAAGAACAAAATCTACCTAGCAAGTAGATATACACAGTGTTACCGCAAACCAAATTTACATTGATACCTCACCATGCAATGCCTCAAATCCTATATAAGAATGCACTTACTTGGTGGAAGAAACTCTGGGTATGTCAGGGTGACTAACAGACTCGTTGATTTCCTCTCGGTTTCCTTTCCGCACCGACATTTGACCTCTGTCTGGACCTCGGACTCAAACATCTGTTTAATCCTCTCTGTTCCTGATCTGGAATCTGTCTCGATGGTGTCCTGCAGGGCAATAGTGAAGTAACATTGACTACTTTATTAAAGGCATTAGTGTCTTTGAGGGTAATAGTGAAAGAAGATCGACTGCTTTGAAGGCATTAGTGTCCTGTAGGGCAATAGTGAAGTATTATTGACTGCTTTAATAAAGGCATTAAGGTCTTTGAAATTAATAGCATCAGAAGACTGACTGATTTGAAGGCATAAGTGTCCTGTAGGGCAAGTAACAACCACTTAATTAAAGCCATTGGTGTATTTGAGGGCAACTGTGGAAACAGAAAGACAGCCTAATAAGGCATTAGTGTCGTGCAGGGCAATAGCGATGAAATGACACCAGCTATTAAATTATCCCAGCAAATATTTCCCCAGAAGATTTTAAATACTGACTGACTGCACAGGAAATAGAGCAATATTATTTCCCTCCAGAGCAAATGGATACAACTATTGACTGTCCAGGGCAGTTATAACTTACTACGGACTGCATACTGTTAAACCTGCTAAACAGTCTATCGAATATTGACTGCTATCCCTAACACTAGTGCAATATGTTTTCCTGCAAGGCAAAAGTTTACAAATTTTCCCCGAAAAATGCAAGCAGTCAAACAATTTTGTTTTTACTCCAATAGATGAAACCATGAAAGAAAAACTGCCCTCTTTAGAGTTTTATCAAAGGGATTGTTCTTCTGTGCCTTTTTTGAATTTTGTTTGTTTTTGTTCTGTGGCCACCTTAGTTTAGATTTTTCACATATATGTAGGTAGGTTTAGAGGCGTCTGCCCCCAGAAAAGATCAAAACATTACCAATTGCATTAGGGATAACCTATGTAATACATGTAAGTAACTTTAAGTTCTCGTTGATGTATCCCCTTTACTGTGATTTGGGCACTGGACCAGTGATCAGCCTTGTTTCTTTACCTTATTCATCCATTCTGTGCATTTCAAAACGTGTTATGCAATTTTGATCATTTTTTTAAAGAGGTGCAATAAAAATCTAAAAACTATTAATATTATTATTAAATTATTATGTACCTGAATGAGTTGCTGTAGCACAAAGCGATTCCAGCTCTGGATCAGACGAGGGAAGTTGGCCTTCCCAGCAGATTCTTCAGCATCCCCAAGTAGCAGCCCTAGAGCAGACGCCTCTGGAATGGTACGGAATGCTCGCAGGAAGTTGCTTCCCTGAAAACAAAAATGATACATTATACTTCGGTTTTCAAGCCAAAATTAAGTGACTTTTTAACTACTTCGTGGCAGCCTGCAACTATTATTTTTCAGATATTTTTTTAGCGTTTTCAGTAATTGTTTTTCTTTGAAAATATAACTGCCCAAATGAAACCCTGACTTAACCCTAACAATCCCTAACCCTACAAATTCAAACAGGGCAAAGTGTTTAATTTTGTTAGGTTAAGTACAGTGAAGTTAGGATTGGGTGTTTGATTCTGTGGGATTGTGTATCCTTGCTGACAAGTAATGGTGTTTGAATTTGATTGAGTGGGTATGGTGGATGTGTGAAATGTACATGTCTGGCAATGCTCTTTCCTCCATGGTCTAATGAGATAGTTGTTGGATTATGTTATGTTGGGTACTGTGTGATTTCACTGATCAAATTTTGCACATGCCAAGTGTACACACTCCAACAAAATCAAACCAAAAAGGGCTGTTGGAGTTTGTTAGGTTGTGTATCGTCCCCCTCAGATTGGGTACAGTTCCCATCTCATGGTAGTATAAGCTGTTGGAATGTGTTGGGTTAGGGATGGATTCTAGTAAAAACGCTTTGGGAGTTAGGGTTAAAATAAGAAAGGCAAGGTTCTCAAAATTAGTTCCAGGATTTGATGTTGCCGTAAGAGGAAAATTGAGAAGGCACTCATTGTGGTTTGCAGAACCACGGCTGTGAGCCATGGCCGAAAATCTGCCATGGTAAGCGGGATTCTCGGAACGCTCAGCCTTACCTCCTATTGAGCCGAATATAGTAACTAACGATGGTGACAGCCTGTCCATTCTTGTAGACCACAACAACAGGATAAAGTCTGGATTCTGGGGTATCACAATAAACCCAGGAAAAGGATTTTATAAGGCATATTTTCCAGAACCTGTTGTCGCTCTTTTGCATGAAACAAAGGTGCCTTGTTCTTGATAATTTTACCTCAACTTTGTCTCGGTAAAATTATCAAGAACCAGGCCTCCATGTGTTTAAACAACTAGTTTAAAACCTCTTCAGTGCACTTTGATCTCATCATGTCTAGCGCCCTCACATACCTGGCATGTTTGTCCCTTTGACTGATCCAGCATGTAGAAGAGCAATCCAAGCTCACACGCCAGACAGAATTCCTTCGTACACAGATGGCTCTCTAGTACACACCTCAATGGCTCAATAAAGTACAGCAACTGCAAGTATGAAAAAGAAACACAATAAAAGAAGAAAATATAAATGTTTGTCATTGAAAAAAAATAATAATAATCCATACCTACTTGGTGAAAATGATTACAGACACTGCAGAGTTCAAATTTAGTGGTCGCCAAATGCGAGTTAAAACAGCAGCAGATGAGTCAAAACCCTTCCTTCGCTAGTCCGCCGGGCGAGTCACAAAATGTTTCCTTTTACAATAAATGAGTGTACAGTGGTAAAATCCCAAAGACATATTCGTAAAATGGTTTGACGAGTCTTGATAATTTGCTTGATTTAATGCGGCCGCGATCGCTATCGGGGCAAGCTTTGAGGCCATCTTTTACTTAAAGGTCTGTATACGTTTGGTAATGACTCTGAAAATTAATGGCAATAAACGCTTACTTGGTAAGAAGTACAGCAGCTTTGGATAGTATAATGCATTTTGAGAAACTTTTCACTTCGAAGTACTGCGGTTATGGAAAAATATATCACTTTTTTTTATCCCCACAAATTTGAATCTGAGAAGCGTTACGGCCGTAACGCTTCTCAGATTGTGTATTCCTATGGGGAATATTCTTCCTGCTTTGAAATATTTGCTCCGGTTTTTCGGTGATATCTCAAAAACGCGACCACCTTTTGAAGTGAAATTTTCACAGGTTAGTTTGATTGTATATACCTACAATTATATAGGTTTGAAACAAACAGTGGGCTCCAATTACCAAACGTATACAGCACCTTTAAGAGACAGCAAATAGCCAAAAACAATTCTAAATGAATGTGTATCTCACAATGGTACCAGGGTTCACTCATCTGGAGGTTGCTATACAAAAGCTTGCCCCAAACTCTATAGTCTGAGAAATTCAAGTTTAAGCAGTAACTTGTGACTAAGCAAGTCATTGTACCAGACGCTATTCAAATCAAACTTTTTAGTCAGACACAGCCTAAGTTACCTACCTGTAGCATGGAGTTGCAATATGCATTGGGGATGTGGGGTTCCAGACCAGCAAAGTTTGTCTGGTTGTAGTGTCTAAAATCAAAGTCATCCACACCCAGCTTGGAGTATTTGATTTCAACTTTGCGGTAGTACTTTGGTACCATGTACAAGTGTGTGTCTGCATCTGTGATCGGGCGGGGGAAAAAAAAGGAACATTTTGGTGATCAAGATTTCTTTATTGGATTTGAGGCATTGCACGATGACTAGAGCAAGCTAGTCGAAACGTTGAGACCTATTAAGAACTCACTCCGCGGCAGTGTAGTTATTAACGAGAAGTCCCCTCGATCCACATAGCGAAAGTAGTAGTCCTTACCTCCTTACCTCCTTACCTCCAGCCCAGGTAGTAGTTAATAAGCAGGACAGTTCTTTTCAGAACTGAGAAGTCTCCCGAAGTCTCCCGAATTCTGAATAATCTACTCCGCGGCAGTTGAATAAATAGCAAGACAACAACAAAATCTACCTAGGCAAGTGGATATACACATGGTGTTACCGCAAACCAAATATACAACATTTCTTTATTGGCAACATTTTCCAGCGGGTTGACCAAGCAATTGAAACCATTCGACTGCACGGGTTGTTTACTTGGACACAACTCATAGTGTGCTCTGAAGAAGGGGCATAAGGCTCTATGCCCTTCTTTTAGACACATGTAGTGCCCCTCCAAGAGATTACGAAAAGAGTAAGTAAATATCACCCCCACAAAAAAAATACAAGTTCCCATTTCCTAGAAAGAGTGGACATGTGGAAACCCTCTAATACTGTCCATGTGGCATCTAGTAGCCTACATAGCTGATTGGCTGGGTGTGATCTAAAGTACCATGGTCACCGCCTTCTGATTGGGTAAGGCACCCAGTAGGAAATGCAACTCCAACCCAGTGGTTCTCCTTGCTGCTCATTCTTATGCGAGCAGTGAGAGAATAAACACCAAGTTCACTTTCTTCAGCCAACACATACTGGTATAGACCATGTTACCTTTGTTTACAGAGTGGTGACCTTGTACATTATAATGCATTTCCTGAGGGGCAAGATACTACACAGGCTATATGGGAAAATTTACATTTTGTGTCAGAATTTTCACATAAATTCAAAGTTTACAAAAGCAACAGCTGTGCAGCTTTTGAGATGTCCCCCTTTCTTCATATCAAAAGTTGAGAAAAATCAGACGGTGCAATCTCCATAAAACATAAGATTTGTTGTTTTCTTCCATTGATCTGTGTACAAATGTGCCTGCAAGAAGTCCAGGCTCTGTGGCTCTTTTGTAAACATGTGATGTCACAGGTCACATGGTCTATACTGATGTGTTCTTCCTTTTGCTCCTTTTCTAATCAGATTTAACCCACTCCTTCGGGACTGGACCTACACACACAAAGTACAAAGAATATCCAACAGTACCCCCATGTACCCCCGGAAGGACATGAACAGAGCGAATATCTCACCTCTCCCTAGAGGTGATTCAGGTACTTTGCTCTTCCCCTGGCGCTTCCCGGGTTTGACCTCCTTGTACATGACCTGATTGCGTTTCTTGGTGCCGGGGTTCGGGGCGTAGCCGATGAACTGCACTACCTTCATGGAGCGTAAGATTTCAGGGTCAACTGCTGGAGCTTGTCTGCAAGAAATATGTCATGAAACTATTGTACAAATCTTTTGGGGAAAGTGGTTACTGGATGAAGAAAAACTTCATAATATCAGGCTGGATATCTTTCAAGAAGATAGGGAGTTTCCATTAATCTACACATGGGACCTCCCAGATGTTACAATTCAGGAGGTTTACAGACTCTGTGCATCACTAGAAATATAAAACTACATGTTTGGACATAATGTGGACTATTTCTTTCTCCCTTTCATGACTGCTTTAACCCTTTCGTTACCGAATTGTTTGGACATAAACAACTGCTGATAACCGCATTGTTTGACCACTCAAGCGTGAAGCACACATTCTTACACAACAGAAAGCTTTCGTTCAAAGGTCATTTTACAAACTCCATTGTCTCCTTGAAGATACTGTTTTACAGCAAAATAAGTTATAAACAAGTTCTCATTATTAAATTCCCTTTCATAGAATCAAAAAATCATTGAGATCGGTCAATAAATGTCAAAGTTCTTTGTCTTTCTTTCCTCGGTGTGATCTGTAATCTCAAACACTTTTTTGTACACAACCATATGGCGCTCCGTAGGTGTTTGGCATTTCAGATCTTTCAACTCCAGTTTGAAGAGATTGCAAAATAGCAACCTTATTTTATTTGACCATCATTGGAAAGATCCGATCCTTCCCTTTCCAATGATGGTAAGCTTGGGTATGGAGGGAGAACAAGGACAAAACTGCAGCTTTATTACAAATGGCCTTTGTGCTCATGCTTGAGTGCTTTTTTGTGTGTAAGCTTGGTCGACTAAAGTCGCCAATGGTAAGGAAGAGGTGCAGTCGACTAAAGTTGCCTATGGTAATTCTTTCAAGAAAATTTGAAGGCTCAAGGGGTTTTGAGAAAATCCCGAAATTGGGCAAAATCCAGAGAAATGAAATGCCTGACTTCTACGAGGAAAATTGAACTTGACTCTGAAACATGTGAAGGGGCACTAACGCAATGGCCAGCAGCATGAAGGCAACAGATCTTTCCCACGAAATATGTAAATTGCGCGTGCGCAATAATATTTTGGTTGGCAAAATGATAGTACATCGCGCCTGTTTGTATGGGGTTAATGGTCGCGTGACGCATTTGCGTTTGCGCGTCTGCTTAATGCACATCTCAATGGCGTTCGCCAACCATTAGTGTCTGTACGCACGCGAGAATGCAATTAGAGTATTTCTATTACCTCCATTCAAGCCTGAAATACCTGTAAGTTTTCAAAACTCACTCAATGTTCAGTTGTCCTTGTAGAAGTGTTTGTCATATCTAACCATTTTATATCAAAAACGTTTGAAAGCACGGTTTAGTTTTGCCCCACAGTCCACTTATGTAAAACAAGCACTATAAACTCAGCACATTTGAAGTCCCGCAGAAAACAAATCTAGGTGAAGTGAGCCCTCATTGTCTGCTTACCTCATTACGGGTTGGCAGCAGTCTTGTGGCCAATCAGAGAGGAGCGTTCCATCACAGAATGGCATCGGGACAGAAGAGTACGAGGCGAACTCATTACTGATGGATATCGGACGATGGTCGTCAGGCTGGGTGAAACAAAGTAAGCAGAAATACTTTTGTAAAAAAATCAAACCAGAAAAAAATAATTTACAGAGATTTGTGGTAGTAGCATGGAAATACTTTTTATAAGTTGTGTTAGCTTTCATAGAAGCCTAGATGACTGATTAAAAAAAAATAATTAAATACGCCGCCAACATTGACAGTATCCACACTTTCTGGACCAAACACATACATGAAATACCAAACCTGTGAAAGTTTAAGCTCAACCAATCATCAAAGCCACAAGAAAAAAGGGGAAAACCCCCTTGACTGTTTAAAAAAAAAAACGGATTTCAAACTTGCGAGATCAAAACTAAAATGACAAATCATTTTACAGGATTGGTAAAGACAAAAACATCACTGTTTAATTTTGGTCTGAAAGCTTACTGATTGTGAAGTTCATACTAGAACCATTTTTTTTTCCTGTGAACTATTTCCCTCTGAGATGAAGACATATTCGCGAAAACTGTTTCTAAAAAACCTAAAGAAACGGAACGACTGATTTTGGTGGTTATCACCAAAATTAAGGACAATGTGTTTACATGCTGAAAAATGTGTATGGTTTTCACTATTTTCTCCTGAGTCACACAACAAATTAAGCCAAAATTTCCAAAGGGTTTGTTATTTCATGTGTAGGGTTGATCACACAAAACATGAACACTGTTTCCGACTATTTTGTCAGTTCTATGAATCCTGAATAATACATTTAGTAATACAAAAAAAGCTAAACTGAAGGAAACGACTTACCTGATGGGCAAACTCTGTCTCTCTTGGAAAAGCGTTAAATGTGACCTCTTCAGAGTCTGTCCACATATGAACACACCCTAGTTGAACAAAATGAAAGAAATCAGAATTTCAATATCAGTATATTTTGAAAAGTTTGGGGAAAACTCAAAATTAATTTATTTATTTATGTATTCTGTTGCCAAGCTAAGGATTCCCAGGAAAGTGAACTATATCACTAAAACAGCAAAGAACCCCATGTTGAAAAGACAAGGAACTTTTAGTTTGAGATGTGGGAGGAAAACCCCAGAGAATTATTCCAGGGAAAACCAACACATTCAGGTAAGTACTGAAAACTCAATCCATATACCGTAATTTTCGGATTATAAACCGCGGTTTATACGTTGATTTTGACTTTTTTTTGAACTCCTGCGGTTTATTCTCCGGGCGGCTTATACGCCGACGTATAAATATGGAAGAGAAAAAACAGCATTTTTATAAAGAAAGATCGTTTGTAAAATGTTCTAAATAAAAACAATGTTCTTAAACGATAAAAAATTCTGCAAAACATGCCTGTGTGGTGACAAAATCCTGTTGAAAATGCCTGTTGAAAATCCCGCCTCATTTGTATTCCGTGTTGCCTTTATAAAACGTTTATCAACCGCCCTATTGTTAGAGTTCAGTCACCCCTCAGAGATGAACAATCAGCGAAACTCGAGTTAGACTAGACTGGTCCCCTGTCTATTTATCCCAGCGATCTCCATATGCTGATATATCTCCGAACAGACGGTCTCATACAGACCAACATCAAACAAACGAAAACTGTGCGGTATTGCTCACGCACGTACATGTATAAAAACGTTCCTCCGACCACGAGGTGCATGATTTCTCACAAAGGGAATTTCCCTTTCATTCCTTCACCCCCTAACTATAAAGTTTACCACGTTAGGAGCATGCAAGCACATCTGCGGGATCGAGGTGATGAATACTATGGCAGTGCTGCGAGAAGCACTACGTCATAATTATTCACGCGATCGGCCAATCGGAAAGCTGTGAGAAGCACTACGTCATAATTATTCACGCGATCGGCCAATCCGAAAGCTGTGAGAAGCAATACGTCATAATTGTTCACGCGATCGGCCAATCGGAAAGCGGCCGGTCAGGAATCAGCCAATCAGCCTGTGCCAATTGCGCTCGTGGTGCTTCGGGTAACATGAAGAATAAAACCATGGCTAGAATGGAGAGCCTTACAGCCTTTATCAAATTTCCTTACATCAATAACCAATTCGCGGCACTTCAGTTTTAACACTATTTTTTAATCTGAAGTGGGTTCCCTCATCAACTCACGTCACAAATTAACCGCGATATCATCGAATATCGCGATATATTTTTTACGATGTATCGTGAATGAAAAAAAGCAATATCGCCAAAGCTTACCATACGCAGTTTTGCGAACTTCACTTCCGTGTTTTGAGGTTATTTTTTTTTTACATTTTGGCCGCGGTTTATACGCCCGCGCGGTTTATACGCTGACACCTAAATATTTTTTCCATATTTTGGAGCATTGCGGTTTATACGCCGGGCGGTTTATAATCCGAAAATTACGGTAGTGTTCCCGGCGTGATCCGGCTGGGATAGAAAAACTTCTATCACCATAAGGCCAAACAAAAAAAGTGTTCTGTTTCCGGTTTCCCGGCCGACCCTAACTTTATGCCGCGACCCTAAACTTTTTATTCGGCTTGAAAATATAAAAAATTAAAAATTAAAATTATAATAAAAAAAATATTAAAAAAATGAAGGTACCATGGACCAAATGTCAGACTTTGACCAAACTAACATGTTTTTAACAAAATTTAACTAAAAAACCAGAATACATCCAGACAATTTTACTGATTTTACCAATTCGTTGTGCAAATCTGTTGATTGCGCTCCACAGATGAACGCGAGTGGACTCATCAGAATTTTTAAAAAAAGGAAACAAAAAAAACTTTCCGACCTACCGACCCTATTTTTAAATGGCATGTAATCGGAAACAGAACACTTTTTTTGTTTGGCCTAACCCTTCAGTTGTGGGACTGGAGACATAAGCAAGTGAGCATCACTTGATCGCAGTTGACGCACTGGCCTGCAGCGGGTAAAACAAAATTAATACGTAGGCCATGATAAGAGTCAAGCTCTAGTGTTTGTGATCAGCAGAGTTTGGGTTTGAGTCCCAGTCTTGAAACTTGTGTCCTTGAGCAAGACACTTTACCATAATTGTTTAGTCCTTCGGATGGGACACTAAAGCCTATTTCCTGAATACTACGATTGGTAGTGCACGTAAAAGAACCCAGAACACTTATCGTGGAGGAATAGGGGTTAACCCCGTTGTTCCTGGTTCACATACCAAGCACCCTTGTTTACAGGTTTCCTCAGGCTTGTGAGCTTCAGTAATTAAGTTCACTTATGAGGCATCCTTGGTTTTATCACCAGAAATATGTAATAATAAGCTCGCCTTATGTGGGTGGTTCGGTCAGGCACTAGACAGTACTGAATCCCTCAAACAAAGAAAACCCACAGAGTTTGTTTGCAACTTGATCGAAACTAAAGAGCATACCTCCAGAGTCTCCGAATGATATAGCCTTGTAGTTACTGGAGACGTCCAATGCTAGGGCCATGTCTCCCGCTATATTGACCTGGTAGAGTAGCATGGCTTCAGGGGTCACAAGACCACCAGGGTCAAGCAGCTGGAACTGACCAGTCTGTGAAAAAGTCAACACATCATTGATTAATTCTACTATAATTTTATTGATAAGAACTCATTTTGCTGTAGATTCAATACATACATACATACATACATACATACATACAAAGTCATTTTTAAAGCGCCACTACATCAATAACCAGCGACTCAGATTGGGTATAAATAATTTTTGATACACTTCTTGAATTTGCATGTAATTTGTGTGTACCGGTATATCTACTTTGCTTGGTAGATTTGTTCTTGAGAACTTGTCTTGCTAGTTATTCTACTGCCGCAGAGTAGATTTCGGAATTTGGGAGACTACTTAGTTCCGAAAAGAACTATTTTGCCTAAAAAGAAAAGTACTACCTGTGAGGTAGGAAATCGGCCTACTACTTTCACTTAGTGGATTGAGGGGACTACTAAGTTCTGACAATGTTCTGCTTATTAAGTACTACTTGTGAGGTAGGAAAATCGGCTGGGACTACTACTTTTGCTTAGTGGATTAAGCAGACTTCTCGTTAAAACTTCACTGCCGTGGAGTGAGTTACTAATTTGTCTCAACGTTTCGACTAGCCTGCTTTAGCCAGCGTCAGGAGACTCATTTTGCTATTTTCATTTTGTGAAGGTCGGGACTTCAATAACAAATTGTAAAAGTCTATAACAAACTTTGAAGGAAGACCAAGGCCAAGACCATGTCAACATAATTCCAGGCCTTTAAGATGGTTACCAGTCACAGCCACTACATGTGGCATGGTAGATTGGCTGGTAACCTTTTTTGAAATAATTTTGAGAAGTTCCCCAGACCCACTTATCTGTTTCGTTATTGCAGGATAAGTTCTTATCACAACTCATCACAACTTTTTATTCTACTCATAGAAAAAGAAACAACACATTTTATCTTCAAGCAAACTTGAAACCTCCGACTGGTCAACCCATAGCAACAAGAGGTGTGATATAAACCTATATTGACTGCCCATATCACGCCCTGTATTACGCTGTTCAACTCTGCATATTGTGCCTTTTTAAGCTATACAGAACCTACATCTGTTCTAACACCGCGTATTGCTGCGCGTCAAGTTTCCAAGAAGATAAACACGTTATCACACAAGCGCCAGTGAAGTACGGAAAATATAGCGCATCTGCGTCCCGTTTCCAACTCTGCCCTTGGCCTTGTTGTACATGGAACGCCGCAGCGCTATACTTTTCTGTAATCCACTCGCCCTTGTGTGATAACTATTGGTGTTACCGCAAACCAAAATTCAAACCCTTTTCTAGTAAGCAAAATAGCTTCATGATAAGCTAAATTTGGGACATTGGTCATATATTCCTCACCTGACTGACGACAACGACTCTGTTAGAGTAGGTCGGCACGTAGCGTAAATACCAAGGCTCAATTGGTATATGAAGTGGGTTCATAGGTCGCATAGTTCGAAGGTCATAGACCATCAAGTAACGATCCAAGGATAGACCTCCATTCCTAACCAGAAAACCAAAAGACTCACAATTTTATGACGTTAACAGAATAAACTTTATAGACCATGTGACCTGTGACATCACATGTTTACAAAAGAGCCACAGAGCCTGGACTTCCTGCAGGCACAGTTTGTACGCAGCTCAATGGAAGAATACAATAAATCGTATGTTTTATGGAGATTGCACTGTATGATTTTTCTCAACTTTTGATATGAAGAAAGGGGGGACATATCAAAAGCTGTACAGCTGTTTCTTTTGTAACTCTTGAATTTATGTGAAAATTATGACACAAATTGTAAAGTTTCCCATATGGCCTGTGCAGTATCTTGCCTGTCAGGAAATGCATTAGAATCTACAAGGTCACTATTTCTGTAAACAAAGGTAACATTATGGTCTATAGGTTTACAACAAAACATTTTCAAATTAATGTGTACGGCAATCGGTTACCAAGCTTTGCCAATGTGGAGGTTGCTGTGAAAAACAGGGGTGAGAGTCATTGCTGACAAAACAGTCTGAAAGTAGGATCTGATTCTAAGGAGGTACGTTGAAATGGTTGAAATGTTGAAATGTTGAAAACGTTGAAATGGTGGCCAAAATTTCCACCTTTTGGTAACTCCTGAAATTTAAATTTCAAGGAGCTTTTGCAGGCCTGGAATTTCATCTTACAAAGGGCAAGGCCAATTTCATTTTGCAAAGGGCACTTCCATTGGAAAATCTTGAAGTCTATGGGAAACTTTTGAAGGGGCACCAAGGCCAAGACCAGGGGCAACAGAGACCATGGGCTCAGTGGCCTCCGTGTAATGCCTGCTTTTGGGAACAGTATTCTCAGTTCTAGAGAAGTAGGTCAAAGAGAATGACTTCTTTACAATGTGGAAAAAACTGCAGCTGATGTTCTTCACCAGGCTGACCTCAAATGTCCGAGTTCAGATAATAGTCTGTAATAGGCTGTGCAAGTCTCGCGCGCATTCGAACTTCCGGGACCATAGTGGTCCCAACCATATGGAGTTTTACGTGGGCGAGATTTTGTTTCGTCAATTATTTTAGTTTAACGTAGGTTATGACCTAGAAAAGTATACATGTTGTTGGAATGTAATACTAAGTGATAACAAAATATGAAAGTAAAACCAATTCAACAATATAACGTAGAAAACACAAGAATTAAACTTGACCTCAGCTTCCGGTTATTGCAAAAAATTAAGAATTTTGTGCTCGCCTCCGATCATAAAACTTACGTAAACGCTTGTTTTGGATGCGCAATTATAATCGCCAGATGCTGTAATTGCAAAGCAAACCCTTTTCATTGCAGTCTATGGTTGTTGAGGCGTCAGCATCCTCTTTAAACTGCGATACGGGTCCATTTAAGACCCGTTTGACCTTCACGAATCCGCGTAAGGGGTTTCTAAAAAGTTAACATCAAATAGGCATCCTTGTCCCAGAGTTTTAATTTGTTTTCAATAATAATATACACACTATTGTGATTTTTTTTTCAAAAGCTAAACCTTTTCATAAAATTGTAATGATTAATTTTTGTTGTTCAGATTTTGTCATGAGATATAATTTAAAACAAAGATTTAATTTCAGAAATAAAAATGTTCTTCGTTTGACGTGTTTTCTCGTTCAGATACGCGCGAGACTTGCACAGTCTATTACTCATCACTGGGAAAAAAAGCTTGCCTAGACAAAGCTTTGATTTGAGAAATTCAAATTTAGAAAAAGTTTAACAAAACTGCAGATGAGAGTTCTAGAATTTTATGAAGATTCAATATTTTTTTTCACAGAACTATGAAATCCATGTTTAAAAAACCAGGAATAACTTAGTGCACTGAACTGCGGGCAAGTCTCAAGCAGTCTTACAGAAGCCCATAGCAAACAAAAGTTAGTGAGGTAGAATAAGCTGCTGGTAACCGCTTCCCAGCCAAAATGACCCATGGTAATAATAATAATGAGCACTGGTAACCGCTTACCAGCCAAAATGACCCATGGTAATAATAATAATGAGCACTGGTAACCGCTTCCCAGCCAAAATGACCCATGGTAATAATAATAATGAGCACTGGTAACCGCTTACCAGCCAAAATGACCCATGGTAATAATAATAATGAGCACTGGTAACCACTTACCAGCCAAAATGACCCATGGTAATAATAATAATGAGCACTGGTAACCGCTTACCAGCCAAAATGACCCATGGTAATAATAATAATGAGCACTGGTAACCGCTTACCAGCCAAAATGACCCATGGTAATAATAATAATGAGCACTGGTAACCGCTTACCAGCCAAAATGACCCATGGTAATAATAATAATGAGCACTTATACAGCGCAAACATTCACCCATTATTAAAGGCACTCACTGTCACTACAAAAGAAAAAAAATTAACAAAAACCAATACACTTCGCGTATGGTGCACATGTATAAATGTGTGGTGTTGTCATCTAGCCTTTGAGAAAGACTTGGCTAGGGTAAAAAAATAAGGCCATTACTAAACTCAAAATTGATCATTAAAAAGAAAACCATTGTTCAAGACAACGCCTAAACTTGACTTGTTACCTTTCGCCGTAGCCGCACGTCACTAGCTGATGTCCATGAACGTCAAAATCACTCAGAGTTCCAGAGTGAGCATCGAGGACATGCTCCACCTTCAGGGAGTTTAGATCTCGCAAATGAACCTAAGAAAAAGAAAAACAAATCTTAGATCTGGTAAGTTTACCTCATTTATCCCTCCTACTGTCTGACCATTCAATATCATCCACTGTGGTTCTGAAGACAGGAATCAAAGAAAACGGTCGAAAAACTGATATCGAAACTCAAACTTTTTAAAAGTAAATCGTGCAGAAAGTTTTAATTTGAATAATGAGATAACAATTTGTGAGCCTTTGGGAATCTTGGACATGATTGCAAACATGCATGCAATCTTTGTGCTCTTACAAGTGAGAAAGAAACGGCTCGGAGTGGTTCCGCTATCTTCAAACTTGGAATTTAAGAACTCTCGGTCATGCATTGACTTAAAGATAAGAGACAGACATTCTAAAGTTACCTTTCCACTCGTGTCTCCGCAGCAGATGAAGTTCTTGCCGTGCCTCATGATGGCCACGCCCGGGTCTTGGGCGGTGAAAGTCCCCGCCTCTCTCCCTTCTATCAGGTCAAACTCCACCAGTGTGGTCTGGTGGCCTCCCATTAAGAGATGGGTGCCATTGTAGATCAACATACACTGCATGTCTTGCAGAGATTCACCTCTTTAATACAAATAGAAAAATTAAGTAATAAACCAAAAGGAAAACTGACTGGGTAAATGTTTAAATAGTTTTCGGTTGAGCAGAGAAAAATGAAAATACAAAAAATAACAAATGTTTACCAAGTCGGTTTTCCTAATGGTTCAGTACTTGATATTTGAAATAAAAAGTCGCATCCCCTTAAGGTGATCCCTACCAGGCTGTATTGTAAACTTGATTGAATTTATTCGGATAAAAATACAGCAAGAACATGGCAAAAATACATACATAGTGTACACAACAACAGGAGAAAAGACAATGAAATAAGATAAACCAAAATAGAACACAGGAAAGAAATACTGCACACAATTATCTAAGGATAACCCAAAAAAGCCAATAACTTAGACTTATTTCCATTGGGGTCCTTTCAAAAAACCGCAAAAAACACCAAAAAGAAATGGAAGTACCAAAAACAGACGAACCTAGTCAAGAGCAAAAAGATGTATCATGGAAAACAAAGCAAGAGAACACATAAATAAATAATTAAATTATTAATTAAATTAATAAATAATTAAAAAATAGAATGGAAACAAAAAGGAACTTGGGTGTGATCCGTAGCTAACCAGCAGTTATAGGTTGTATGCCAGCCTGCTATATGATATCGTGCAGTGAATGCAACAACAAAGTTCGGTCAACCCTCCTATTGTCTGACCATTTAATATCATCCAATGTGGTTTTGAATGATAAATGATAGATAAACTATGCCAGCCTGCACTAGGATATCATGTAGTGAATGTATGTGTGCACCTGTGTGCACACACAGATCTGTTTTACAGACACTCTGTGGACATTCCTTAATCTTTTTCACTTATTCTTCAACACTGGTGAAAAAACTGTATGGGCGTGTATAAGTCCACATAGTGTTTTAAAACCATATCTTGTGTGGACCTCTTTTGTTCTCCGGTCCACACTTTGTTTGTAATGCTTGCTCACAGTTGTGCCACCACACACAAACCTTGCAATTGAATGGTTTTAAATGGTTCATCAATCCACTGGAAAATTTTACCAATTATTTCCCCCGATGAATTAACTTTACAGTAGGGTGTCATGGCCGAGTGGTTTAGATCATCGGATTCAAGTTCTGGTGGTCTAGTCATCGGGGTGTGGGTTCGAGTCCCGGTCATGACGCTTTTGTCCTTGAGCAAGACACTTTGCTATAATTGCTTCTCTTCACCCAGGGGTATAAATGGGTACCTGCGAGGGTAGAGGTTGATATTGTGTTTGAAAAAGCCTTCGGAGCGCCACGGCAGCCCAGGGCTGTATACTCCCCAGGGAGCTGAGAAAGATTGAAGGACTGTTATTGGCCCAATGACCAGGACATTATTGTAAGGCGCATTGAGACGTCATTGTAAAATGTGCTATATAAGAACTAGTTATTATTATTCTTCTTATTACCTGTAGTCAAAGACCCTTAGTCCTTGTCTGGCATGACAGTGGAGACTGTTACTGGACAGACCAAGCACCCCACCATCAAACGTCGTAATCTGTCTGATCTCACTGGAAGCATGCATCTGGAATGAGGTGTACTTCTGCATCTGAGGGCCGTAGTATGAAGTAACATGGCCCTGTGGAGAGTAACAAGAAACACAAGATAACATGGTTGGGTTGGAGATCAGGTAACAATTTCAAAAAGCCTGTCAGCCGATGTTGTCCCCTTACTGACCAGCCCTTAGCACAGTTTCTGTTTCATAACCGCTGCTTACTGTAGGTAGGGTTGGGATTTTAACTATTGAACTTTGTAACCGTAAACAAAAACAGTGAAATCTGTTTCCCTATAGACCATGTGACCCGTGACATCACATGTTTACAAAAGAGCCAAAGAGCCCAGACTTCCGGCAGGCACAGTTTGTACGCAGCTCAATGGAAGAATACAATCAATCTTATGTTTTATGGAGATTGCACTGTATGATTTTTCTCAACTTTTGATATGAAGAAAGGGGGTACATCTCAAAAGCTGTACAGCTGTTGCTTTTGACAGAAAATTTTCCCATATGGCCTGTGTAGAACCTTGCCCGTCAGGAAATGCATTAGAATGTACAAGGTCACTATTCTGTAAACAAAGGTAACATGTTCTATATAGAGAACAGCAACTCAAACACTCATCAGTCTCCTGACAATGACAAGAGCATACTAATCAAAATGTTGAGACCAATTACTTACAACTCACTCCGCGTCAGTGAACTTAATAACAAGAAGTCCCCTCGATCCACTAAAAGAATATTGTTAGTCCCGGCCGATTCCATACCTCCAGCCCAGGGCCCAATTTCATAAAGTAGTTAAGCAGAAATTACTGCTTGACAAATTTCTTTGCTAAGCAAATATTGAGTGGGGCACCAGTCCCAACAATGCAAAATGTATGTAATTTTGGCTGGTAACCAGTTTCTGCTAAGCAATACTTTTCTGTGCTGAGCAAGTTATTGTGCTTACAGGCTTTATGAAATTGGGCCCTGGTAGGCCTACAGTAGTCAATAAGCAGGACAGTTCTTTTCACAGTGTTGCTTTCTATTTTCTTTAAAATGTTGGCCAGACATCATTCTGGCAGAATGATTGACCATTCTGGCAGAATGATTGACAGCCCTTTTGTTGGACAGAATGTGTCTTATCATAATCCCCTACAGTTTGTAATACATCATTTTCGATCCCCTACAATTTGTTATAAATTCTGCTTTCCGAACACTACAAGAGCACACAAGGAATGTGCCCCACACTATGGTTATGTGACTGTCAAGACTGGATGTAGTGTTCTATTTTCAATCTCAGAAAGTGTTTTGAAATCTGCTCCTCCTTTACTGGTCGGCTCAAAATACTCATTACCCTGCATCGTAGTTCTGATTCTCAATTTGGATTGAAATCAGTAGAAACAATTAAACAATTAAAACGAAAGTCACAAGTTCCGTTGAACTGTTTAGGAAAATAAACAGAAAATGCACAACCCCAGAGCTTTGTATTGAGAAAGTTGTGACATGGAGGGACCGGTTTTCTTTGGTCTTGTGGTTACTGGACGCCATTTTTGGTCCCAAACACAGCGCAACCCAATGACAATGTGCAGTCTAGTCTGGTACCCTGTGTGCACTCATGTGTTTTTGGACCCAAACCGGCTTCTAATCGCAAGTTGTCGCAACTTTCTCAATACACAGCTATGCACAACCCTAACTTAAAGCAAAAGACACATAATAATAATAACTAGAGATTCAGAGTTTGTCTTGCCACAAACTCGAGGTGTTCGGTTCCGGGGGTGGGGGAATGATGAGCCGTTTTTCAATACACGTAGTATCGTGAAGAGTTTCATTTATTTTTCTCAAAATAAAATTGGACATTAGCTTGCTTTGTACTAAAAATGCATAATAATTGGTCAAAATTAAAAAAATTTGTAACAATTATTGTGATGACGTCATCATGTCGTCACTCTAGCTTTGAGTAGCCATTATCATTGTCTATCTATATGCCAAGTTTCAACTCAGTCAAACGTGTGGTTTGTGAGATACACGGCTTCCAAAAGTAAACCTTTAAGGCGATACCACGTGACACATGATGACGTCATCAATCTAAAACTTCACACATATGTTGTCTGCATAAAGGTCATTATGTATACCAATTTTGAAACGATTATCATAAACTTTGCCACAGACATCTAGTAAAAGTGTATTTTGAGCTGTTTTTAACCTGCCGCTAGAGGGCACTTTTAGATTCAATGACGTCATCGGTCCAATTTTTGTAAACCAGACCTTTGCTCACCTATAACATCGTTTAAAAAAACTTTTAAATTACAAGGCACTTCCGGTTTCGACCGGAAGTAGAGGTCAATGTCATGTCACGCACACAATGAAAAATGAAGACCTATATTACCTCTAGATAATCCCTTCGTCTTGATTTGATATGGATTTTCAAAGATTAAAATATTTAATGTTTAAAAACCTTGTAATTTGACACCTGATGAAGTCATTATGACGTAATTGAAGCGGTTTCATCTCCTAATGGTTATCTAACTATGGTAGAAATTTCAAGTTTATATGAGCTTGGAAAGTGTGCTTTTGTTAGCGGACAAGCGACGGAGAGAAGAAGAAGAAGTATTAAGAAGGAAAAAAAACGAGAAAAAAAACGAACAAAAACAAGAGGTGTTCGGCTATCGCCCGAACACCTAATAACGGATTCTTATATAGCACGGATTCTTATATAGCGCGCATATCTGTCACTCAGTGACACTCAAGGCGCTTCAACAGTCGCTATTTTCCTGAAAGGTATATGGAGCTACGTTTTTGAAGTATGAGACCTATTCCTTTACATAGCACCATGCAATGGTGTACAAGGTGCTGTGGCGCAATATGCAGCCAATCAAACCAGGAACACCGGGGCGAACCCCTTCTCTTTTCAATAAGTGCACTGGGTTCTTTTAAGTGCATTACACAACACACGGGACCAACGGCTTTACGTCCCATCCAAAGGACGAAGCAATAATGGTTAAGTGTCTTGCTTAAGGACACAAGTGTCACGACCGGGACTCGAACCCACACTCTGCTGATCTGAAACACCAGAGCTCGAGTCCGGTGCTCTTATCCAGCTCTTATCCGCTCGGCCTTGACACGCCACAAACTCAGCCACACTATTAACTCAGCAATGAGTAATTGATTTTCAAATGCAACCATTCCAATCCATTGTGAATGACCACATGCAAACCCCCCCCCCCCCTTCAATTCCCAACACTTTCCTCCTACAGACACATTGAGAATTCAACAAACTTGTCTCACCCCTTGATTTCCCATCCATAGAAGTTCTTCTTGTCGATCAAATGCTACAGCAGATACTCCGTAGTGAGTACCACCATCTGCCATCATGCTGTGAAGCTCTCTGTAGGATCCATGCATGGGCATCTGAGGCCCTGGCAAAGTAAATGAAACATAGGTGAGATATTGATAACACATGGCGTGTCATGGCCGAGCGATCAAGTACCGAACTCAACCTCTGGTGTTTCTGATCAGCCAGGGCTTGAATTTGGGGAGAAAATCCACAAGACTACAGGGCTTGTAGCCCAAAATCTTTACTGGACCAGACCTTAACAAGACCAGATTTCAAAATCTGAAATAAAACATTTCTAGCACAGTAATGGCAGTTTAACATGCATTTGACTGCTTTTATATGAACCCGAACTGAGACAAGAGAAGTAAGAGAAGTGTACTTCAGTACTTGATTACTCATTCATAGAATTAGAATTGAAAGATAATTTATCAGACCCAAAGTCAACACTTGAACATAATTTGTTTCTGTTATTCAATTGAAAAGCACAAGCCCATCGGACTTGTTAAGTCATAAGTTTACTGGCCCAACACTAAAATTACTGGCCTCGGGCCTTTGGTCCAGTGCAAAATTTGAGCCCTGTCAGCAGAGTGTGGGTTCGAGTCCCGGTCTTGACACTTGTATGTATACCTAAGCAAGACACTTAACCAGTTGCTTTGTCCTTCAGATGGGATGTAAAGTTGTAGGTCACATACTGTGTAATGCACGTAAAAGAAGAGAACCCACTAAGACAAGGTGTTTGCCTCAGAGTTTCTAGCAGTGGCTGCTGAATGCGCCGCAGCACCTTATTAACCTTAACAAGGTTTTACATCAAATGATCTCATTATTCAAAAACATAGGCCTAATTCTGGAAATAAATAATGATAAGCACTTCCAGACGCCTGTACATGTAGATAGAGCACTAAATAAAAACAAGACATTATTATTATTTTTATTAGCAATTTTTATTGTTATTATTATTATTATTATTATTATTATACATTAACTTTTTGGTAATGAAACCAAGGGACCCTCAAAAGTGACTAGCACAGTGACCTGTAGACCTGAAGATACTGTACCTGTGTAATAATAATAATAATAGTGGCTTCTTATATAACGCTCATATCCGTCACTCAGTGACGCTCAAGGCACTCCAACAGTCAGTATTTTCCTGAACAAAACTGAATTCCCAATTAATAACAATAGACCCCTTGAATAGGCCGCTATTGCTGAGGTTAAACAATGGAATCGGGCATAGTGCACGCACCACACACAACTCTCGGCCACGATAGGTCTTCCTTTGATCTCAGTGAGGGCACTATTTGAGCTTGTCACGTCAAAAGCAAGGGATCTATCTAGAAGACTATAGACCATGTTACCTTTATTTACAGAGTAGTGACCTTGTACATTCTAATGCATTTCCTGACGGGCAAGATACTACACAGGCCATATGGGAAAATTTACATTTTGTGTCCAAATTTTCACATTAATTCAATAGTTACAAAAGCAGCTGCTGTACAGCTTTTGAGATGTCCCCCCTTTCTTCATATCAAAAGTTGAGAAAAATCAGACGGTGCAATCTCCATAAAATATAAGATTTAGTGTATTCTTCCATTGAGCTGCGTACAAACTGTG
Source organism: Leptasterias polaris (assembly GCA_037783415.1). Taxonomy (NCBI): domain Eukaryota; kingdom Metazoa; phylum Echinodermata; class Asteroidea; order Forcipulatida; family Asteriidae; genus Leptasterias; species Leptasterias polaris. The sequence goes on along the minus strand of JAZGTN010000025.1, from coordinate 4,203,763 downwards.
CCTGCAGGAAGTCCAGGCTCTGTGGCTCTTTTGTAAACATGTGATGTCACAGGTCACATGGTCTATAGAGAACCGTATAAACTAAAATTCCCTGTACTACCACTTCTCAAGCTGTAGGCCCCTATTGTAAACTTGGGTGTGATCTCTAGTTATACAGCAGTTTGCGGTTGAATGGCTCATGACTGGCACCCCCGAACAAAGATACCAACAAAATAGACAGAGCGCCAACATTAGGACTAAAACTCAGTTGGTAGAGCACCGGCACGTTTCCTGAGGCCGCAGGCTCAAATCCCGGTCTTGTCAATCTGCCTTTGTTGAAACTAAAATTAAAATAAATTTCCTGCTAACCTTCACCGTATTCATCCACAATAGGAGTGTGTCCGTCATCGCCAACATACCCTTCAACAGGGATAGCTCCATCAATGTATTCATTGGCTTGGTAGTCCCCTGGGGCCGGCTGGAATTCCATGGCTGAGGTTTTGGAGGTGTCTCTCGAATCAGACTGGAATTAATTCTGAAGATGTCCTGAACGACTAGATCACCATCTGATGGGAAAGATTGATTAAGAATATTGCATGAAAAACCTAGAACAAATCAAGGTTGTGAATCTGAGTACGACTCATTCATTCATTATGACCAAAAACACATTTTTTTTATGGGTGAATGACACCCAGTTGTCACTGACGCACCAGCGTCGCGCCAAACCAAATAGATTAGGAGAAACTCTACACGTAGGTCGGCCCGAATAAATTGTTGGTTTCAGACAGTAATAGTGGCTTCTTATGTAGCATCACATCCGTCACTCAGTGATGCTCAAGGCACTTACATGTACATTACAAGCAGCCAATCAAACCAGGAACATCGGGGTGAACCCCTGCTTTTTTGAACAAGTGCAATGGCGGAATGGGTTCTTTTAAGTGCATTAATACATGCACATTAACACACGGTACCAACTGCTTCACATCCCATCCAAAGGAAGCAGCAATAATGGTCAAGTGTCTTGCTTAAGGACACAAGTGTCACGACAGGAACTAGAACCCACACTCCGTGACTCTGCTGATCAGAAACACCAGAGCGCGAGTCCGGTGCTCTTATCAGCCTTAACCTCATAAGGTTTATCGCGATTCAGAATCGCAATGGATCATGGGAGGGCTGAGGGGGCAAATGATACAGTCGGTCGTCGTGCGCGAGTTCCCGGGTTGCCCCCTTTCACTACACTATCATGCGCGGCAAAACAGCGCCCTCTCTTGGTATTTTGCTATTCGCGATAAACCTTATTGCTTAAAATATAATTCTTACTCGGCCGTATAAAAGCAATGTTTTATGAACTCGGAATCGGGACACATTTCGATTATGGAATGGACGTCGAGGGACGAGGGGTCGTGGCTGTCGAGGGGGTTTTGGAACAACCCCTACTGTAGTACTATTTTAGTAATTACTAAAAAACTTATTAATTCAGAACTTAGAAAATAAAGAAACACAATTGTAATGTATTTAATGTACTCTAGAGTCATACTGCCATCATCCATACAACATACACTAGTAGTAGTAGTAGTAGTAGTATGTTAGCTAAAGATAACAAGAAAGATACAGTACAACTAAATAAAAACAATAGTTGCACATCTTCGGAGACTGCAAGGAGTGTTTTGGCATGAGTATAAACTCACGAAAAGCAGTCCGAACACAAAGCTTGATTTTATATTATAAATTATTGTATTTTTGTCTGATCATGTTAACACTAACAGGGGCAGTTTTCTCAACTTTGGGGGCAACAAAAGAAAGTTATAGGAGCCAAGTTATACATTAAACCCTTCGAGGAAGATAATACCTGGAAATTTAAGAAGAAGGTCCCTTCATATTATAATCTCACTTGTTCGCTGATTTGGGGGAAAAACAAAGTAGTTTTCTTACCCAATTTCACCACACGGCACGGGGATCACTCAATGCATTGTATGTACATGTACACTCATTCACACTGTGTAGACACTTTTCTGAGCCTTTTTTACAGTGCGCCCTCTGGTGTCAATTAATTGACAATCCAGTGAGTTGTTACCACTATATTATATTATAACTGTATACTTTAGCTGGGATCAGAACAAATAGCATCTTTTGAGAACCTACAAATATTCATGTGGCCGTTTGTCTTTTTTCTCCCTACTTAGTTGGATTCCAGGATGAATACATACAAGATAAAGTCCCGACACCTTGGCACAGTGGCATGGGACAAGTTCCAGTGTCATAATATAGAGTGTCCCCAGGAGATTCGTTCCCCCATATGGGAAAGTAACATGGGCTGAAGGACGATGATTCAAAAGAGGGCGCAATAAGAAGTGTGTACACAGGTCGCTGTCAACCGACAGAATCTCCTGCCACCACACACCAGTGTGTCAAGAGATTCTGCACGCCCCGGATGTTCTGTCCCCAATCGGCAAATTAATGTGTACTAACTTTTTCTGATAGCGCCCTCTTTTGAATCATCCTCCTTCAGCCCACGTTAACTTCCCAATGGGGGACATAATCCGGGGGAGAGATTTCCCTATGGCCGGCACTGTCATCAGACTCAAACCGCCTGTTCTGGGTTCGATCGTCTTCCCCCATAGGAACAAGGATTTTTGCTGAATGTAGCAACAGTGTGATTCGGATCTGCCTTGTTTCTCCCCTAAAGGGAAAGGCCGCGAAGTTTAGGGATCGGGACGGGGGGGGGGGGGGGGGAGCATGCTGTGGGTCGATCAAATGCCACGCTCATCACGTGAAATGGTAGCCGGTATAAGCGCCGCCAAGGGCCGAAAGGCGCTAGTGGCGGTTAATCCGAATCACGGCACGATGAGGGTGGAGCAGATCGGCCTCCACCAACGCGTGTATTGTGATATATATGTTCGTGTGACAGAGCTAGCTCAGTTTGCTGAAAGAGCAACAGTTGTCATTTTGAAGTCGATGGAGGCCTACATGTGTAAACTTTTTTCCCCAAAAAGCGTTTGGGCGTGTACTCAAAGCTGTTAAAGAGACAAATACAAAGTAAGGACGGTCAAATCACCCTCAGACTAATGCTGGATTACACAAGTATCAATACAATTGGAAATTTGGAATCTCAAAGCTCTGGTCTCGTTTTAGCTTTGTTTCTGTTTATAGCTCCATGCTGTGACAATGTTGTAGGTGAGTTAAGTGGCCAGGAAGTAGGGTTTAGATACCACCACCCATGGAGGAGGAGAATAACCAATTATGCGGTATGTTTGACAATAACTACTGGGACACTTTGTACCTGGCTCTGCCTTGCATATTCCCGCATCCGAAATTTAGACTTTTATGGCCACTTTGCGCCATCTCCAAACCGGAAATGACCAGGAAGTTGGGATACTCCTAATGCTCCTCAAAAGCATGTTTAACGTTGTATTTCAAAGTAAGGGCGGTCAATCACCCTGAAACGAACTCCTTTGAACAACCGTCAGCAACCTACAACGAAAACGGCGGAAGTCATCTGGGCTTAATTTCATGGCTCTGCTCACCGCTGAATTCTGCGCTTACAATCACCATTCTCCGCTTACAGAGCAAGTGCCGAATTTCTGCGCTAGCTGTGTAAGCGTAGAGTGCTAACGTGGACTACACAAGCGCACAAGCGAAAATTCCCAGCTATTACCCATGAAATATGCTTGACGTAAGCGCAGAATTCCCTGCTTCCGTAAGCGCCGATTCTTTGCTTACGGTAAAGCAGAGCCATGAAATTGGGCCCCAATGTTAATACTCAGCCCCAGTTGTTTAGTTTGTAGGGGTAGTAGCCCTATTCTGACTGTTTGCGTCGCCTACGAATTTATCACAGCCATAAAAAGGGCATGTCCCCACTTGCTGGTCATTTCCGGTCTGAAGATGGTGCAAGGTTGCCATAAATGTTTCATTTTCGGATGCAGATCTATGCAAGTCAGATTAAGGTCAAATCACGTCTTTCTAGCATGCCTAGTGCAGGAATTATAGTCAACTATAGAGCATAATTTATTTCAAACCATCATTATTCGGCCGAAAATTTCTTGCTATTATACCATCTTTTTATAACAAGTATAGGCTTTCGTGTAGAAATTGCACAGTGTTGTTTGCGGGTCATTACCAAATCATGATTTTACCTTCAGGTCGTTCTTTTTGAATTTCGTGTTCGTTAAAATCAAAAGGGCCTTAAAGGTGTTCAAAGGGTTAGAAATCAGAAGAATAACATTTCAAGTCAAAGATAAATGTTTTTATGAACACAATTCATTTGTTAAAGGGGCTGTATACGTTTGGTAATGACTCTGAAAATTAATTGCAATAAAAACTTACTTGGTAAGAAGTGCAGCAGCTTTGGATAGTATAATGCATTTTGAGAAACTTTTCACTTCGAAGTACTGCGGTTATGGAAAAATATATCACTTTTTTTTATCCCCACAAATTTGAATCTGAGAAGCGTTACGACCGTAACGCTTCTCAGATTGTGTATTCCTATAGGGAATATTCTTCCTGCGTGGAAATATTCGCTCCGGTTTTTCGGTGATATCTCAAAAACGCGACCACCTTTTGAGGTGAATTTTCACAGGTTCGTTTCATTGTATATACCTACATTTATATAGGATTAAAACAATCAAACGGTTCCAAAAACCAAAGGTATACTTTGCCTTTAAATAAATACTTTGTGAAAGGTATATCACACACAAAAATCAATTTGCCAGGTGCATCACAATATGCAAACATAGTTTTATGGAATTCATTACAATTATAATAGGCCTAATCATCTTATTGAGACTGAACCGACGATAAGGTAAAGTACAGATAAACAAAACAGTGGATATGTGAAGACAAAGGAGTGGAGCCAGCAGCGAGATGTTGATAAACGGTGCCACCCTGCAAGCCTGCATGAAAGACAGGGCTTATAAAAATGCTCTTAAACTATTTATAACGTGTAAACTATTTTACCCAAAACAATAGTACAACCATTTTCTTGTACTATACGAAGTTTTCGAATACCAATTTGAATATCATTTGAAGTCATGATTTTTAAGCATGTCGTACCTTGTTTGAGATAATGTGTCTGTAAAAACCGATAATAATTCAAGAGTCCTGTAAATAGTATAAATAATTAATCGCCAATTTTCACACTCCGCAAAACAATTAGTCATCATCTCGCTACAAAAACACCATTGGGATGACGACGAGTGAAAATTAATTACAACCTGTCATTAATTCACAAAGTGCCATCCCCTGTTCAAGCCCGAATCATCACTTACTCTTTCTTCCTGTGCCACTGATTAGCACAACAGATATAAATCCCGCCCGCCTTTAAGAAATCCATTGTGATTCCCCTACGGCGTTGGAGGTTTGCGCGGCTTGCGTTAATTGAAGGCGGTCCTTAAAGGGAAGGTATACGTTTGATAATGACTCTGAAAATTAATTGCAATAAAAAATTACTTGGTAAGAAGTACAGCAGCTTTGGATAGTATAATGCATTTTGAGAAACTTTTCACTTCGAAGTACTGCGGTTATGGAAAAATATATCACTTTTCCCCCAAAAAATTTGAATCTGAGAAGCGTTACAGCCGTAACGCTTCTAGCTCAGAGTGTGTATTCTTTTATTCTTCCTGCATGGAAATATTCTCAAAAACGCGACCACCTTTTGAAGTGAAATTTTCACAGGTTAGTTGTATTGTATGTACCTACATTTAGATAGGATTAACACAATCAGTAGGCTCCAATTACCAAACGTATGCAGCACCTTTAAAGGTACAGGTCATACCTCGCTAATGACCCGGACAAAAATTGATGGTAATGGTATAGTAAGCATCCTGTGAAACTATCTGAAGCGCCCACGTTGATCAGAAATTAATACAAATAATGTTGACAAATTAATTTGAATCTCCAAAGATCGCCCATGCTGGAGATTCACATTTTCGTGGTGTCTGTTTGTGAATTCTGCGGCCAGAGATGTGGTTGGTACCCGCTGTCACCCGCTGCGTTAAACGTGGACGGATTCCACATTCTTGATGAGAATACCATAACATTTGTTTCCTGTTTTCTCAACAAGTAGACACTGTATAATCAACTGAATATTTCACACCTGACTTTTATTGTGCCTTTCGTTCGGTGATAATTTTCCCTATAAATCAGATACGTTGAAGAAAAAACCCAAGGCGAGGACCCTTCCTTTAAACGAATCATGCATAATTGGTTTTGGACAGTGCTCATTCGTATCAATCCTCTTTGTAGTATTCAATAAACACACTATAAACCAACAGGAAAAAATTCATCAAATCTTGCAGTCGTCAACTCAAACTTATTTAAAAAAAGAGTTAGCCTATATATAATCACCCTGAACAATCACTTCGTTTTAATTTCATTGAGTTGAAAAACAGCGTTCTTGAAAAAACCATGTGATATTTTATTGTGCCCATGTCCTTATTTTGATTTGACACTTCGAAATAGAAACTGATTAACATTGGGTCTTTTCCTTTTTTCTGTATTATTATTTTTGTTTGTTTTGTGGAATCATATATCAATCATTACCAATGAGGTATCTACTACACCAGCAAAAATGGTTGGTGGTGATTATTGCTTTTGACTATTGACTGCAATGCTATAGATTTGCTGATCAAATACTTTCCAAAAATACAAAACAATATCTTTATCTAAAAATTGCTCATCATACCATGGAGGAAGAAAATCTATTTTCTTCCTCCATGATCATACCGTGAAAAAACGAATTTTCCCAAAACTGTTATTTAGTACATGAAGTAAGGCATGGCTCTTTTTGCCACGTTCATATCTATTTATAACGTGGTGTGGATTGTGGTGTATTGTTTTTTAGAAAACATCGCACTCCTTTAACCGAACTCCACCTTTAAGTACCCATCTCTAGTCTTATTATGAAGTTACTATAATGTTGCAAATCCTAAGCGTGCTTGGGTTAGCACCAGTAATTGCTAGTGCTGCGTGTAGAATGGGCAATTACATGCACAGTATTGTATTAAATTACCATCTTCCGTCTCAAGCCCCCAAACTCATTGACATAGAAAGTGCCGCATTAATCCAACTGGCCAAATTAGAGTCATGTGACGATGTCATGTGACTTGGGGAGGCGTGTGCGGCTCAGTGCACGAGCTATACAGTGTAAGTGTTTTATATACGGCTTTCAAAGGGAGCGAATCTGACAGCACTCCACAGTGCCCACGGAGCTGTCTACGGTAGAAAGCAATTGCTCGTGCTCGCGCTGTGAGAGAGTCCCATTCATACATTAAACATTGCATGTGCAGGTTGCTGATACATTGGGGAACATCTGGTGCGTTGAATAAGCCTACGCGCCTGGTCGAGCTTTGTGTCTGCAACCAGTGGGACTAACCCTTGGATATATACTAAAGGTAAGGACTTACATTAAACCAATAGGTAAATGATTGAAATGTTTACTTGATATCTCAAGGAAATTGTTACCATCACGTCACTGTAATAACTAATATGCATGCACCTGTATACGACGGAACGCTACCTTGTTTATTAATAAATTTAACCTGTACTTAATATTTGTTTGTTTGATGTATATGGCTTGATTTTACCACCTGCTCTTGTACACAAATCTGCATATGCATATGAACCAATCGTGGTGTCACTAAAACATTGTCTGGTAATGCATCAAGGGAACGTCACATCTAAACCGCGTACAAGAACATGCTTTACTGTGCATCCAATAAAAAAAACATGAGATTACTCCATGCGTAAATGAATCCCATATAAGAGATCAACGTGCGTTGTGTGTGCAACCAGTGGTGAGAATAGTCCAATAGCTGAAGCATTAAATATACCCAGTAGTCATTGAAAGTAATAGTGCATTTATTTTTGTCCTCTGCCATTGACCCAACCATTCCTCCATGATTGAACCAACCGTGAGCCAAACTACGTGAAAAGCCTTTGTTTACGGGTCAACCAGAAATGAATGCGGCGCAATGATGTGCTGGTTAGGAATATTAAGTAATGGTGAAAATCTATAGCTGTAATTTATGTGCACTGTAATTAAATGTCCGTAAAAAATACCATACATGCAGAGATATAAGACATACATGAATACATTGATTGCCGAATGCTTCTTGTAGAAATGCTTGGAGAGTAAACGATATTGGGACTAATTTATGTGATTTTTTCATTTTCGTGCAGTGTAATTTGATGCAGATATCAGGCCTATTAAGCCCATCCTAAATGAAGCAACCCTGAATTAATTACCAGGGGGAGTTCCTGCGGGCAGTGATTTAGTTTAATCGAATAGACAGAGGCCTTAATGGTATAGTAGACCTAATTATCATCCTTCATCTGATTGTCATATTCCCTGTATACTTTAACAACAATGAAGGCCAATTCTTATTCAATCAAATAGGGGCCAGACTATTCTGCTCTGCCAATATTGGACAGGGTGCCCGCTATTTTCCTCTTGTATGAAGTACCCCCCGTAAAATCCTCTAAGGGATTCCAAGCACCCAATGTAGACACAATATGGGATACATCAAACAGGCAGACAGTGCTCCAACCGAAGCCCATGCCAAATCCGTTGTTTTGAAAATGGCCGTGGAGTTGAATTTCAGAAGATTGTTTTTTAAAACACACTATGTCAAAGGTCAATTGAAGGGGTTCATGCAACAATCAATAGATATTTGTCATACTGCCACCATCTTGGTCATGTTCAATGTATCCAATAATTAATATTATTACAACATTTATTTCCAAATTCCTCAATCAATATAAATACAACCATGGAGGAAGGAAAAGACAACGTAAGCAAAGTGATACAAGAATTTTAGGAATTGGGGGCACAGCCAAATAAGCACAGCTTGTGTTAGGGAGTGCCCATACACACACAAAAAACCACCCAAAAACAATCACAATAGAGTTAATACAGACAGAACAGACAAAGCACATAACCAACAAAGACCGGGACAACAAAGACACACAACATTCCATTGGTTTGGTCCTACACTCAAGTAACAAAGAAAATGAAAACAAGATTACGGGGGAAAAAGAAAGTCAATTTTGAAGAAGGTATGCCTTAAGATTACGTTGAAAACTGAATAGACTCTGACTATTCCTTAAACTTACAGGTAATTCATTCCAGTGGAGAGGCCCAGAGTGTCTAATGCTATGTTTAAAGGCAGAGGTCCTAAACTTAAAAAAATGTAAAAGGGAAGAAGACCTGGTATTGTGACTGTGAACATTATAATTTGGTTGAACCATATTGACAAAGTGTTGGGGGAAGTTGATTAAAATGGTGTTTATAAATAAAATCCAGTTGCTGAAAAACATTGATAAAGTTTATAGGAAGGAGATTACAATTTTGTAATAACGTGTTGGTGCTACCTCGAAAATGACTTTTTGAAATTATACGGATAGCCTTCTTTTGTAAATGAACTAAATTACGTAAATTAATGGGAAACCCATTAACCCAGACAATATTACAGTAAGAAATATAAGGTAAAATTAAGGAACAATAAAGAGTACGTAGAATAATACCTGGGGAAAACTGATCTGAGACGGCTAATAATAACAGTGCTGAATGCCAATATTCATCGTAAAAAAGAATCAGACTCACTGTTTCTCATTCCAGCCTCGTATTGATTTCATTTATTTGATGAGAGAAAACAAGATGGCCGCGGCATGATAAAAGTCTATTTGCTTCTCATTAGTTCTAATCGAAAGTACAAAGTGAAGCTCGTGTGACCACAACACACATGTTCACAATCAAAATTAGTTCACAACGCATTTCTTGTACTCGGCTCTATAAAAATAAAATCAAGCATTTGTAAGAGTAGGCCATTTGCATAAATTGCGGGGAGCCAGTTACAAGATCTATTCCACATTACGATTTGTTGATTGGTTTGCCTGCATACACAGCAAGTTCCTCCCTGCCCATAACATACAAATTTAATGTGTCTACAATATTTCATTCGTATCTAAAATATATACCAATATAATCTTATTATAGTGTAATATTCCATCAGCTTAATCTTCAATGTTACTCGTCACAGTAGTTTAGCCATGAATAGTATCAATATTGCAAAACAAAATTGAGGGGCATCACCAATCAACTCATACGTGTGTTTAATGACGTGTGACGTGATGCATACAGAAAGCAGTGGTGACTATTAGTATTAGATGTCTCACAAAGACACAGTGAGTCACCATAAGATTGCAATCAGCATATATAACATATTAAGAAGGAATGATACAATTATTTACATGTTTCAATTTTCTATAAAGGTTTTCGATGGGTGGGGAGAGCCCCTGGGGTTGGAGGGGGAAGACCCCCTGGGGTGGGGAGTAGACAAGAAATCGAATCGTTAAAGCGATTATGTAGAATTAGTCATGGTCTAATTCTATTCGTCAACTCCGCGTTAGTAGTGTCAATACAATTTAACCCTGATATACATGATTCCTTTTATATTCATGTAGATTGCGTTGTTATATTAAAATCATAAACCTGTCCAGATTGCCAAATCGCATGTGACAGTAAAACATGAATAGAATTGAGGAATTACGAAATGGAAAAATGAAAGAATAAAACATAAAAAGACATCAAAGTTAAATTTACAGGACAAAAAAAGAAGGAACCACATAACGTAGAGGTGGTTGTACCCGCATTGGAGAAGATCCCAGTTTTCTCATTTGTTAAAGCAGAAAATATTGCTTATTTGGTGATAAAACAGAAAGAGCTGTTGCAAACTGCTTACCAACGAAAAGGACCTATGGTCAATGCAAAAACATAGTTAATGACCAAAGTAAAATGTCTGCCGAGTGATAAATTAAACGTGGATAAAAGCAGTACACATGAAGTGATACTCACTGATACTTTTCAGGTAAACAAACAGCATTTCTATTTGCTCGGCTAATGTATGGCTTGAGCAGTGCTACGATATCGGGCCTATAGTTAATAATACATACAAACCTGTACATCACTTTTCACGCGCGGAATTAATTGCAACTTAATAAGGTAAGTTAGTAATAAGAAAACATAGAATGATCCAGGGATGTGATTCCTCCGGTTTTTGCCGGAAATTCTTTTTTTTTACACCAAAAAGTCGACCCGTGTGAATCGTGTAAATCCAGTGAGAAAAATGTGGACAGAAGATAGCGATACATTGCAACAACAATAATTCCCATTGTTTGGAAATGTACTCTCTTGATGCCCAAATGAGAACCATGGTTCCATAAGAAAACCCAACCTCGTCTCGACCGAATTGATGAACATTCTATGATTGGTTCCCAATGGGGCTTGACCGGACGTGCATTAATTTGAACGAACAACATTGCTGCACCCGTGCATCGTCTGTTGTTTGTTAATTTGAAAATGACAATTTGTTGCCTTGATAAAAGCAACTGTCTATTTTTAAACCTAACCGTCCACAGCAATTCGAAAACATTGTTAAACTTATTGTGCTTCACATGGGGTAGTTTTTGTCAGGTTTCCTGTGCACACGACGGTCATTATTAATTACCCAATGCCACCAGACTAATTTGTCTTTCTGGCATCAGTTTAGGAATGCCTACAAGATTGGTACTACAGATGTATACTAAAAGTTTTCTCTATGAAAATGAAAAAATATCAGCGAGTCGGATACAGATAACGTAAAAAATATTGTACTTATTTTTGTTGTATTTCTACTTGTATATTTATAAATTAGTTTTCGTAAATTATTTCAAATGCAGCATATACCATTTGAAAGTAATGACATCATTCATTTTATTTTTCTTAAAAATGTGGGTTTTTGGGGTAAGATTCACTTGGAAAAATAGTTTTACCGCCCTGTTTTTATTTGAGCGTCCGTGACTGCCGAGAAAAACGAGAACCAACGATTTTAAGGTGTCAGACTTTAACAGAAAGTCCACCATCGATTCAAAATGAATATAAAAAAATGCAATTTTCAAAAATGAAATCACACTTGGCAAAATTATTTTTCTTGGTCCTTGTGAATGATATGTACTTTCAGTCCAATACAAATATTGTGTAGTAACTTTGAAGTACTTAAGTTTAATTTCTGCAACTGATGTGATCTACCTTTAAAGAGACTGTGTCGTGATGGTCTAAGAAGGCCTGTGGCTTTACATGGCATCATGAACTCTCACTGCAGAGAGTGCGCGTGTGTTGTGTAACACGGTGAGAGTTCATAATGTCATGTACAGCCACATGCCTGCTTAAAGGTGCTGCATACGTTTGGTAATTGGAGCCTACTGATTGTGTTAATCCTATATAAATTTAGGTACATACAATAAAACTAACCTGTGAAAATTTCACTTCAAAAGGTGGTCGCGTTTTTGAGATATCACCGACAAACCGGAGCGAATATTTCCACGTTATAACATCATATATAAGGTCATATAAACCATGCTAATTAACTTCACTTCAAATCCTTCCCATTCTGGCGAGCATGAATGTTAACAGCTTTATCCCACAATCGAATTGCAAAGGGGGAGCATTCTGGCACAAACTTAAAGGTATATCATCCTGAATATGTGATATTGGCAAAACTGTTGCTCCTGTTGTGTGTAGTGTTTGGTCAATCAAAAGCCAATGTTACCGTTGCTCAAATGTTTGCCTTCGTCAACAGCCTTAAAATTGTATAACTGTTGATCAAGGTGTGTCCATAAGGTGTGTAAACATAAAAACAGCGATTTTTTTTCATTGCCACAGTTGTTGGCCTTGGTGCGTTCCATATTTTAAGAGCCATTGCTTTTCTTGCCATATTGCTTTGGTTCCTGTGCTTATTATTTTTCAGCTGATTCGCCTTCTAATGTATATCCAGTCTTGAGAACGGAATAACCAGAGGCATGTGGTGCCCCGTACATTTTGCCATGTGGTGCCCCGTACATTTTGCCATGTGGTGCCCCATACATTTTGCCATGTGGTGCCCCATACATTTTGCCATGTGGTGCCCCACACATTTTTCCATGTGGTTCAGACATTGACAATACGGGTGTTTGTAGTGCACCCATACATTTTGCCATGTGGTGCCCCATACATTTTGCCGTGTGGTGCCCCATGCATTTTGCCGTGTGGTGCCCCATACATTTTGCCGTGTGGTGCCCCATGCATTTTGCCGTGTGGTGCCCCATGCATTTTGCCGTGTGGTGCCCCATGCATTTTGCCGTGTGGTGCCCCATGCATTTTGCCGTGTGGTGCCCCATGCATTTTGCCGTGTGGTGCCCCATGCATTTTGCCGTGTGGTTCAGACATTGACAATTACGATGTAGTGCACCCATACATTTTGCCGTGCGGCGCCCATTCATGATGCCCATTAACGCACCCTTACTTTTTGACATTTGGCATTAAAACAACGGCATAAATCAAATAACGGCACCTTTAAGACGCGCTGACATATTATACATAACCACAGAATCCAATAACCGGGCAATTTACTCCATGATTCGATTTGTCAGTATCTTTGAGAGGCGTTTGAGGAGGCAGTCACGGTCAGGTGGTGATAAAGTAGACTGACCACTCTCGCAAATTGACATCAAGGCTATACGTAATTTGGTAGGAGATGATACCCTGCAATTTTAATGGCAATAATTATACACATAGACTCGACCCAATAAGAGTTTTGAATGTAATCGCTACGATTTTACTTCTTAGAGAGATCTGTAATTTTAACTACTTTAAGGTTTTTACAAATAGGTTTTACTGATTTTACATGTATACTATTTCGTTCCTGTGGAGGCCAAACTTGTTTTTTTAACAAATGTGTAATACAAAATTTAAAAAAAGAAACAGTTTTGCACAAGTTGACATGGTGTATACCAACATTGTTTCTCTTGTGAATTTGTCAACAAATTAAAACTAAATTTAATGACAATATCATTGTATTATTATTCTATGCTTTCCATGCGTACACAACCACGACAAAATAATTGAATTCCAGTTGGCGTGCCACTGTAGGCAATATAAAACAGTGCTTACTATATCTTCAATTCCAATGAAACAGCTGCAGTGAAGTGCCCTATTTGAAACGGCAATCTTTTATAATTTTCAAATTTGAGAAATTCAATTATAAGTGCAGCACTTGGTAAGTTTGGTGACCTTTTCGTAGAACCCTTGTCCACTTCAAATAGCATGCCGCTCTAATTCACTCACACGGATCGTTGGCCATTTTCCTCCTAGGTTTCGCACTTGTTCATGTACGATTGTTCGCTGAAGGACACTTGTAAAGAAAAAAACAGTGATGCCCAACACAATTAAAGATCATTAACCTTCAATAGACATCTTACACACTGCCGCCATCTTTGTCTTGTCCCCAACCTGCGTGCAATAGCCATTTTGGTACTGATTTGTATTAGGCCTACTTTAAAGGACTGGACTATTATTTCATTCCTGCGTTGACTTCCTTGTATCTTGTACGTATGGGCCTTGCTCTGGTTCCGGCTTGAGCACTGTCATCAATTTTGGAGCAGTGGGCATCTTTCAACATCAAACAGCTAGCTCGGAGCCGCAGACTATTGACAAGGTTTAGAAAAAACACAATGTATCGACGAAATGGGGGAGTTGTTGCTGTATCACTATTGAAGTATATGTGTGGGTGTGCCTCTAAAACGAGTAGCGCATATTAATGGAGAAATACAGGTATACCTTTAACCCTATAGGCACTGGCCATTGAAAATGATGATGAACCCTCTAACATCGAGTGCAGAACTCATTGAGAATTCATGCTCATATCAACGGTAATATCTGTAAATGTTATCATTTTAACATGTTTTTTCCTGTTATTACCCAGCAAGCTCTTAATGAACAGCTGTTACTCCGGTAACCGCATCCTTTCTAGCCATTTTACCCAGACGACCATGTTGTATATTGACAGAACGTATGGCGATAATGGGTAGAGTCCGCGCGAGTGTGTGGGAAATAAACCGTGTCTTGAATGCCATTAGGGTTGTCGTGGAAACGGAGCAGTTGGACTAGGATGTCTGGAATGCGATATATCACAACGGGCCGAGCTCGTTGGCTTGCGTAGTGTACCCGCATACATTATTAAACACTCTTGATTTCCCTGGATGCAAACCAAAACAACATTAGCCCGAGAAAAATAAGGAACCTGTGATCGTACAGTGAATAGACATTTATCACTGTCCACTAGTCATGTGACTTTTCACGTCCGTGACAATGTTTTAGAGCGGCTGGAGGCGGGAAAACGGGAAAATAGACAGGCGGTTTTTTCCTAATGGTATGCATGAATATATATTTATAGATGAAGTGGTCGTTTCTTTGAGCATTCGGACGCCAAAAGAGAAAAGTTTGTATATGGTTGCATTGCATATCTGATGTGCCGATGTGGGTAAAGCACTATACAGGCCACACATCAGTTTTTCGATGTTGGTTAAAGTTAAAACTTCAGTGTGCATTTATGGTGATTTTGTTATCATTTTTGTTATAAAAATATTTGTTAATGACAACTGCTCCAGAATTCCTTCACTGTAAAAAACACAGATTGAAAATGATTGAACAAATTAAGTTTTAAAGAACCATTGCGACGACAAGATCATGCTGCCACCGTCGTGTTCCCTGTGTGCCCACAATGGTGAACACATGGTTTCAAAGCAGTTACCAGACTATTTACCTTTGCAATTTTATTTGGGTGCAACATAAATTCAAACTGATAAAGCTGTTGTCCACTGTAGCAAAAAATAGGTCAGAGCAATTAAAATGGAAACCTTTTAATTTATAGCTGAAGAACTTCTATCTCCTTCCACACTTGAATTATGCTCAGCTCGATACGTACATAAAAGGGTCCCTTCTGATGTTACACTGTCCATACAAAATATGTTAACAATACATGTCTCTCATCAAAGGAAATGCTTTTATTTTATTCAATTCGACGCGGAACAATTCACAAGGTTAAAGAAAAGTGGCTATAATTATAATCAATAGCTTTTCTCGCTCCCGTTCGCGTTCGGTCTTCATGAAATGTCATAAATTATCGTATTATATCTGCAATTAGTATTATTTATTTATTTTAAGTTTTTTGCACTTTACTATAATACATATTTAATGTGACTTGTGTTAAATTTGGCATTTGGGCTGTTGGAAACAAAAGTCTGTAAATTCAGTACTTGAGAAGAAAAAAAATCAACCGAATTTTATTTGTTGTATTTATTAAATTATTACATGACAAACTTCATCCAGTTTTGAAATCAAAATGTTTCAGTACTCGGTCGATCTTTTTAAGAAAAAAAACCGCCGATGTTCGGCATTGAATTGTTTGGGAAAAAAGGAAGAAAACAAAATCAACATTTTGAAATTAAACCGCAAACACGTTTCTTCGGAACTGTTAGGCCAAGTAAAAAAACAAAAGAGTTTCTCGTCCGGACTTTTTCAAAAAAGGAGGAGGCAGGGCGTTACTATTTACTATTTTTCAATTTTTAGCAATTTTTTCCAAGATGGCTGCCATGAAAAATATGGCTGGCCAAGGTATATTTATTCATAGATATTGTGCTATTTGAGTATACTGATGCAATTTATGACAAAACAAATGATTTGTAAGACCCTTCACTGCAGAATCGCAGCACCATCACCTTCGACAACAGTTGCTGTCCGCTCTGAAAAGAACGCCCAGCTGGGTTTGGTGCCAAGACACTGATTATGTTAATGAGAAAGTTGTGAATTCTTGAGGCAAAGCTGCTATTTTGGCCCATCTAATTGGATTCAGCATCCAGGAGATTCAAAATATCAGAGATGCCACTCAGTTTTATCAAAAAAATATGATTTCAGCTTTAAATCTTCAAAAAAATCTGATTTAAGAATTTTTTCCCCCATTTTTTTTATATATATTTTTTTTCATTTTTTTCTGAAAATAGTAAATAGTAAAAATTAAAAAAAGGAGGCGGCGGCCAAAAAGGAGGCAGGCGGGGACGAGAAACTCCTTTGTTTTTTTACGTGGCCTTATAGATCATACTGTGTGTTCACAACTTATCAAATGCATGCAACAAAAGACAAATTGTATCAAAACACAGTATTATTCAATGCACGGCATGTATCGGTTGACTGTAACCCAGTACTGCATGCCTTTTGTCGCCATTGAAAAACCTGAAAAAACAGCTGAGTTTGAGAAAATTAAATCCGAGGGAGGAAAATCTAAATAATATTGACGCCAAAATATCATACAGTGTAGACGTGACTCGAGCCTGATATACAATATAAAACGGCTGCATCACGTTATAGGTCTATACATTGAGTAGCTTTTAGTCATAAGCTACTGGATATTCGTTTACATTATGCGTGGGACCTGCAATATTATTGTACCATATGGTGGCATATCTCTGTTGAAATTTCACACCGTAATAAAAATTGCTTCAGACAGACGCTAAATCTTAAAAGCTGGCCGATATCTGAGGGTTGTGTCATCAAGTGAGAGATTACCGACTGCGTAAAACTTGGTAAAACAATTTTTTTTTATCATAATGAATGAATGAATGAAGTCATCCATGATAATTAGGCTATATTTTTTATCACATCTTCATGCTATTTTCGATAATTTCGAGCGTTTTCGGCATTGCGATTACGTTGGCACCCAATTTAGAGGCCAAGTGTCGTTCTTATTTTTGGCAAGAGAAATGTTTTCAATTAACTAACATTGACATTATTGCATGATTTATGTCTATTAATAACCACCTTGCTGAAGTTAGAATTTCTCATTTGTTGATGAAGTCACACAAAATATGCTAATAGACATTGCCACGTTTGCCCAGAAGAATTTTCCTGAAGTTGATGAAGCTCTAATACACCATAACCTTTATACCCTATCTTGATTCAAAGAGAGTAAACCCACAGCTCAGTCTGCCGACAAAAGCAAGGCAGCTCCGAAGTGAAACTGCTCAAACAATAAACTGCGGCGGTTGGAGTATGGTTCAAAGGGTAAAACAACACAATGTTCTTATTGATTGGAGTCCTTAATCTAATCACAACTATACTCGGTATTAGCAGACATGCCTTGGCTTCTATTTACAGCACGTCAATCATCCACGACCCCAATGCTTCAGCGTCTCTAGTTGCGCCAAGTTCAATTAATGGGCGAGATATTTCATTTCACAACGGCATGACGCGATATGCCTACCTTTTTCAATCAGTACTATTTCCTGTAGGAAAATACTCCATGGACCACAATCCTCTCAGTCTCAAAAAATCCAATCTAGAGATGAAAAATCTGTCAGGAAAAACATGTCAACACAAAACAGATTTCTTTTTCCCCCCCCTTTTTTTACTTCATGAATTGTATCCAGGTCTATGCTGATTTCCCGAAACCAGAGAGCAAACATGGAAGCCGCCTCTACTTCAGTGAGCTTTCTGCCACGCCCTACATTATGAAAATTTATTTTCAAATCGAAAATGAATGTTTTATTTTCTGGACGATTCCATGCAGTCGCCAAACATGATCCATATGCTAGAATTATTTTTCATGAAATCAGTGTGCAGATATTTGAAATGTGTTTTTTAACAATTTTGAAATACTGAATCAGATTTCATACCTTTAGAGCATTTAAATATTGACTATGACTTAATTATTTTAAGGAATTAGAACCGTGTGAGATGAGAGACTCGTTTACGCATTACATTAGGCCCCCTAGCATTATCAAAAAATAATTCACATTAATCAAAAAATTGTTTTCAAGATATCAGATTGTAAGTTGGTTAATCATTCCTGAATCTCGGAGAAAAGATTCTCCTTTTGCCGAGAAGCCAACGGGGATATTCAATATCGGAATGACCTAAATATTAAAGGTCAATTTCGAAAGTCGCATATCCCAGAGATATCGTCTGTGTCGTGAAGTGTTGTTCGCATAAGACTTTTACCATCACTGTCGTCATCATCGTCTTGCTCCCTGTACCACCCACTGCAATTGATACATACATCTATTAAAGGGATCTGACCATTTTTTCATGATTGCTTCGGTTTGATTTTGTTGATGTGAATAATCGTCAAAAGCAAGAGTGCTTTACTCTACTGTGACAGACGCTTATCCCTGACTTTACTGAAAATACTTGGTTTCGTTTTGTAGATTATTTCTTTATAAAGACCTTGATATGTGATTCGACTATACTACATGCAGGATTAACCCAGCCTATTATATTCATTTGTAACTCATCAAGATTTTGCTGAGCGTTGTGGTTCCCATATTGCATACGAACAAAACTCCACGGCGTTCTTGCTGTTCCATTTTTATCAAAATGCCCTAAAATAAAAAGCAAACCTCACCACTTTTGAATAATTAATCAATGAAAAACAAATTAAAATCCTTCTGATGATTAAATTTAAATCGACCATCGTTTCATAACTACAGCTCAAAAAAATCAGAATGAAAGCATATTTGCTGGGGAACTTGCTTTCCCTGTAACTTCATCTTTCAAGATGCCCTGAAAAGCAACATTTTTTGTCTGTCCGCTCAAATCTCAAAGCAATTTTCAAGGGTCCTCAGAGGAGGTTGCACGCCCCTCCCTGTCACAATACGATTCTCTTAAGTGATGTTCATTGCAGATGGCCGGGGCACTCGTTCCCTAAAGAGTTGCATCCTCCTTTACACTTGAACCCTCCCAAAGCGTGGAGTGATGAATTATTCATTGCTCTTACTTGACTATAATATGAATAACTTGTGTAAAATATGGTAATTTATTGCATTAATGTGCATAATGAGAGCTTTAATTATCCATTCTAAGGCAATATGTTCGCTTTGAACCTACGATCAGGTTGCGATGTGAAATTAAGACGACACTTAATACTTGGACCATTAATTGTGTTCTTAAAGGGGGATCATATCACCAAATTCATATTTGTTTACTACTGGGAATCATGACTTTTGACATGGTTTTGGAAGACAAAAATGAAAGAAAATATTTGAGGTGGCATATCTCTTTAAGAAGGAACACCCATGCTTGCGATTGATCCAAAAATCCAACCACGTGCCGCGGCAGAGTTGCCATCTAAGTCTCCTCTCAGTAATTATTAACCATATAAAGTGTTGAAACATCAATAATTAATCCAAGCTGTTTTAGTCAACCGCACAGATGTTACTCTATGCATTCGGAGGCTATGTTTGCGGGTGACTAACAGTCTGAATAATTCATGAGATAAATACCTGTCGTGGAACACACGCGAAGTTGTGATAATATTCCACTATATTTGGCCTCTCTTGGGCAGAAGGATGAACATGGGCTGAGGATACTAAAGGGCAATCTCTCCGTGCATGACGTCAGACTCTTCCGCAGTGCCCATTTACGGATCCCTAATTCACCAGAGAAATTAATTCTCCATTATGTAAAATACATCGCTACTTGTCGTGACCCTGGTATGAAACGGAATTAATAAAATCTGATTATTTGTATTGCAAAATGGGACCATATTATTTTGCCCTGCCAGCCTCGCTTTGGTGCCGTTAGTTTGAACGGGAGAGAAACCTTATGGGTTGCTCCATGGTGAAATTTGGCTCATTCAAATGACTCAAACAAACAGATGCAGTAGAGAGGCTTTATCACGCTCAACATTTTATCTCGCCACAATCAAGTCTGCATGTTCCATTCAAATTTAGAATTAAAACCAGACGCTTTGCGCTTTCGAGGCATCTGCCATCGGGAAAGACTCGCTCACCAGTCAATATTCCTGTAAAACTACGTCTGATACCCAAGGCTACACTTACAGTAAATCGTATCACATCAGGCCAACATGCGTTAATCGTACACGATGGTGAGTCCTCGGTGTAATTTCATTGGGTTGGAGGAACAGGGAGCGGCGGTTTTAAAGAGGTGCCTTCGTTGAGTTTGTTGAAGACTGGACGTGGAGGCTAACTCGGCGAGTAAGGTCACAACTTTACTGTCCAAAATATCTATTATTTTTTCCTATGATATCACCGGGAAGAATTTCACTTGCACCATTTATTTTTTATTTTGTCTTGTGCCTATCAGTACTGATGCCTATATAAGTCGTTTTAAGTTAATTTGCACTGCTAGCCATAGTTCACCAGTCCCGTATTATTACGCTTGCATCGCTACATAAAAGGACGTGTTATAATCACTTAAAATTCTACAACCACTTATAAAAATAGACATCATCGAGCTGCCCACCTTTGAGCAGTTCAAGGAGGCCATCAGCTGCGAGCATCATCCAGCATCATGTTTTTTACTTGCACATATATTTCTATCTGTATATTATATGTTGGCACCCAAGTACACAAGCCGTCCACTGTCGGCAGCCACTCCCTTGTCTAGATGCTGACAGGTAGCTTTGACAAGTAGCAGCTAGAGCAGTGTAGATGTAGATGTGGACATTTATATAATATTATTTCAAATTGATGTGTAGAGATTCCACGAGTCCACGGTCTCTTCGAATCAAATATTAACTTCTTCCCCTTGAACATGCCATTTCATCTTAGCTTTGCCGCGAAGTTCGTTATTTCTATATCTTTATACGAAAGCAGACGATAAATACACCGATCCATTAAGCCCCGCCCATTTCTCATTGACCAATCACAGCCGCGAAATCTGATCACCATTTGAGCCGTTTGGTGATCTTTGCTCTAATGGTGATCAGGTTTCGTGGTTGTGATTGGTCAACTCGTAAGGAGGCGGGGCTTAATGGATTGGTCTATTACACCGTCTCGGACTGAATTATTTGATGAGAAGCAAGCGATGATGAACCAAAATGCCTCGTTCATTATGACGTCACAATCTCAGATAGCGCCCTCTCTGAGCATTATGAGGTCAAAATGAAGACTTGTTATTGGCTGAGAGTTGTACGCGTGCGCACACACGTGCCCTTCTTGACTGAGTCCCCAGTATTGTTGCAGCCGTTTCTCTGGTGGTGCCCTCTATATATAATTCGTTTGTTCCCATGTCGTCAAGGGATTGACTGCTGAGGTCCAACGGATCATCTGCTATGCGGCGTGTCCTGCCCAGCTCCATTTTTTCTCTCTCACTTTTTCTTTCTGTTTCTAAGA
Source organism: Leptasterias polaris (assembly GCA_037783415.1). Lineage (NCBI taxonomy): Eukaryota > Metazoa > Echinodermata > Asteroidea > Forcipulatida > Asteriidae > Leptasterias > Leptasterias polaris. The sequence goes on along the minus strand of JAZGTN010000025.1, from coordinate 4,181,809 downwards.
TGTGATTAACTTCTGTCTGTTCCTATCCATTTATTTGCTGTTCTGTCCTGATCTTTCTTCTTTCCATGGTAGCTGGTACTAGTTTTCTTTCAATTGTTTTATGAAATGGCTTCTCATGCAAGGGGTCTATTGACCAAATTTGCCCAACGTCATCATCACATCGTTGGTTACCCAATTTTGGGAGAATGTGTCCGAGTATTTATACAGTGAGGTGCACATTTTAAGCCAGGCGTTTACACACTCCCCATTAAAAAAAATGTGGTACATGTGGTCAATGCCCAATAGTATGAAAATATGAAGACATGAAGTGTTTGACATTTAGATTCAACCGTGTGGCTATTCTTGTTTTAATTATAGCGACTTTGTTATCTCTACATTTAGGGCCAGTGTGAAAGTAAATTATGTTTCCCGTTCGGTTTCTAACCCCCGAGCCATACACAAATCCTCTGGGGGCGGGGAAGTCGTGCATAAGCGATTTTTGTGTGGGGGGAACGCAAATTAAAGTACCCTTGGTAACAATTGTAACTGTAGAAAACGAGTCGCCAGTAATTATTTGCTATAATGACTTCTATCAAGATGCAAAACATTTGTGATGGGTAAATTAGAACACACGCACGAATTTACATGAACTTCAGACACGCGGGATTTAATTTAGACACACTGTGTCTGTACAGTGTGAAGGGCACCCTGCTCTACAAAATAGTCTGCGCTGTAAGGGTGCTGTAATAGCTGCGGTGGTAAATAATGACTCTGTCGAATGACGTCAACATGATGTCATTTGCTAATGGTTCGATCGTCAGTCATCAAAGGCTTGCGCCCCTTGGCAATGCATTAGTTCAACTCAATGACGTCATTAATGTGACGTCACGGATGTCCACTTCTACGCTCACGCTATGCGTTTGAATGAGCCGCATGTCAGTATTACTCACTTTCATTTTGTAACGAGATGTATAATAAGTAGATCTTACTCGACGTTTTTACCTATGAAATGCAGCGCATCGTACGGGTGCACTGCTACACGAAATAGAGAGAACCTCATGAGTAGAGCTCCATGAATAAAATGTAAATCCACAATTTCTTCTGTGAATCAAAAATTAGAAGGCCATTTTATGGATTGTTGAAAAATCGTATAATACTGTGCCCCCGTATGGGGTTGTTGACTTTCTACCTGGAGCATTTTTTTGTACAGAAGCCCTCCTTAAAATTGCCCTATTTTGCTGAATACTTATAGTGTACGTTTTTTTCCCAGGATGGAGTCTGGCCAGTGTTTTACGCGTTCAGAGATGTTTGGATGAGCTATAGCTCAAGAATATCGGCTAACCTACTATAATTGAAAAAGAAATTAAGTTTAGTTGTCAGAAAATGTATTTTATTTATTTTCAAGAGGCTTTTTTTATTTACAATTTAGTATTGGTTGCTATGGGAAGCTTATGTGTGGTGCACCTGTGTAAAGACAACGCTATAGCTCCACACACACTGCTGTTTCCTATGGGTTGCAGGGTTTGGGTTTTGTAACGAAAGGGCACCCAAACATGTACTCATTATTCAAAGCTCCTTTTAAATCAGCGGCCTTGGCTTTGGCTTCGGCTTCAGCTTGGGCTCTGGCTTTGTCTCCATCATCGGTAATTTTGTTAACACGTACTTGTGATACGTAGCTTTAAAGGATCTGTGCCGTGCTGCCTTATCCATTAATGTTATGCAAAAGTTTTGCGTGGCATTGTTTACCGCCTCCCCGCCAACAAAGACCTAATTGATGATATCATGGAGGTAGCCTCCATGATGATATCATGTATAGTAATTCCATGCAGCGGATGTATACCCACAATAGTGCATTCTCTACCAGCCACAGGCTCCAAGTGGATGATACCCATGCCTACATCCTTACGGACTGTGAAGGGGGTAATCCTGTTTCAACCCCAGGAGTTAGTGGTAACGTGCCGGGCCCCTATAGTGACAGTTGACTTGGGCCGACAACCCAAATCAGTTTGTGTCCTCTTCACCTTGAAGTGGCCGTACGGACTTGTGATGTTAGGCGATATCTCATTAAACAAATAAATAAATATGTTATCCTTTTCGATTTATATTATTGGCTGGGTGCAGTCCATTTCAGGGAAAACAATTTAAGGTACATTTCTTAGGAACCAACATTGTATGGTTATAAACTGTGAATTATTGACGTATATAATATACGCGGAGACTATCTTGTTTTATTTCACGCAAACAAAGCCTGGACTTTCGAATACATTATCCTAAATGTACATGCACATTAATCTTGCACGGAAGAAGCCCTTAACCGATTTTTTAAAAGTTGAGTGAGCAGAAACTATTGAACAACAAACTTGCAATGCAAAATATTATGAAACCAGTCGCAAAATGTACAAAAAACGTAGAATTGTGACTGACAGGTTTTTCCCCTTGAAGATTTTTCTATGCTATTTGAATTCTGCACTTAACTGGTTCCCGAGTCTTACGAATCAAGTATCATTCGTATTTGAGTGTATTTGGCTTGAACGGCTAAGGTAGAAGCCGTCTATAGCCAAAGCCGTTATAAGGGTAACCACTTATAATACTCAAAGGGCTAGCTGTAGCCAATCCGGAAAACCAAGCACGGAAGTCCATTTAAAGTGGTCAACAATGTTGGCAACTGCCTGAAACCGAGCGCAGCAACACCATTGAGAGCTATCAAATACATCCCGTTTCCATCCCACATCATTCAGTTCTACATAAGGTCATCACTTAATGTCACTAGAGGAGCTATAGTGGCATTAGGGAGATGAATGATAAGCTGTTGCGAGTCTCTTCAGCGTCAGGACCTCCAGGCATTGCTTAAAGGAAGTGTCAAGCTTTAAGAAGTCTGTAAATACATCCAGTCAAGGTTGACCGTGATGCATTATTAAAGAACCGAGAATGTGTGCGCAAAACGCTATGCCATTAATTATACAACGTGACCAACCAGGCCCTTTTTCGAATCAAAATTACTTTTGGCGAATGTCATGCAAGTCATTTTTCTTAATGTATCACAACGGTACACTACAGTTCTTGATTAAATGGTTTCCCCCATTCGTTTCCATAGGGAGTGCTTACATGGATACGAGTGAAATCATCGTGTGGTGTATTATTATATTTTACTCTTATCTCACACCAAGAGATGTGCATCTTTAAACTGTCCCAGCCAATCCACTTAAGTCCAGCAACCCCTCGCCATCATGATGCGAGTGGAATCCAAACAGTCTCCAAATGGTCTGTTTTACATGGCTAATGGGATAGCCGTCAAGTGGATAGGTCGCTTAACATTCCTCATCATCTACACATCAATTGGGTCGGTATCTCCACAATTTATGTTTGCAATTGAGCCTTAAGAGGATGTATTCTGCATTTCACGCTCTACATCATTGCAGTCTATAAGCCGTCGACGGCACATGAAGTCTCTCTGAGTATTAAGTAGATCATGGTACTTTTCGCGCAGTGCAGACATTTTGGGCCTCTTCTATTTTCATCGAAAACCTTTTTCGAAAACATGGCGTCGGGCTACAGCTTGGGCTCCGGTCTGCCTGTTTGAAGCCCCATTTTTGAAGATACCATTGATAAGCCCAATGGTAACGTTCTCCCAGCGGTAACATCAGATCTCTTCTACTCACATTAAACTCGTACCGCATTTTCTTCTTATTGATTGCTGCCCAAGGCTGTGCCCAACATTGTACAAAACACAGTCGCTTCTGAAATGTGATATTGATAGTTTTTACATTTCAAAAAAAATTAATAAAAGCGACTATAGAGCCCGTTTCTGGAAACTAAAAGCATCCATGAAGGCGTACGATTGCGAAATGGAAAACTCTTAGTGGTAATGTATCCAGTTTTGCCTCTTCTAGAACCACTTCAAGTACTAAGCGGCCACAAGAAAAAGAAATGATGTTGTCTGGGCCCATCCTTCCCCAAAACGATACACGGGAGACAAGAGATACACTTCGATACACTTCGATAGAAACGTTCGTGCAACATTCAGCAATCATTATGGGTTTTTTGTCTTTCCATCAAATTCCTTTTATTTTTTCGATATTGAAAAGAAACCTAACTAGCCGGTTAAATTTGGCCAAAATGTCGTCTTAGGGCCATCAAAAATAATACGAAAATTGGCATAGAATGTATGAGTGTAAGAGATGGGAATTGGTTGGGTGGCTAGTTTGGGGGGGCGGGCAATTGAAGGTTATGCACCTGACGTCACTGGGGTTCACTGGTTGCTCATTGGTCCATCCAGTGTGCCGCGCGTAAATTGTAAGTTTCAATCATTGTTTTTCTTCCAAGATGGCGGCAGGATGACTTCAATGGACGAGATCCTTAGAAAGAGAAAAACATGAAACAGGTTTTTTATGATGAAACAAACACCTAAACACACAATAGAGTAACATTGAGCATAAGATCTGCTGCAATGTCATTCGAACAGGCCTACGTGGGTTGCTGTTAAATTGTAACGGGATCCATGTGTCGACTCATTTTGTCTCAAATAACTCTTATATGTCTAGCCCCAACAATCTCTTTTAAAATACGGGGGATGTGAAGCTTTTACCTGCTGAAAGCATCGTGATTTGCAAACACCTGTCACGGTTTAAAAATAGCTTTATGTTCCAAATATAGAAACACATCAATAAAATGGCAACAAGGGAAATGAATATAGGCACCGGGTCTGAATCGATTGATTGAGATGTCTGCTAGAAGAACTTTGCTTTGCTTTGTTGAAGATAAATTCCTTTTAGGTGTGTTTTTCTTTTATTTGCGAAAAGGGGGAACTGTTCGTCGTGTTTAATTACTGAATTCAGAAATGTAACCGCTATAGGCTGTACAACTTGTTTGCAGTCAGTTTGCTGTTAATACATGATACTCACCAATACGACTAGCTAGACGGAGAGAAGCAAGTATGTTTTATTAGCATGACGTAATTATTTACAGGGCCATCCTGACCAGGATGCGTATCTGGTCAATGTTTGATAAAACAAAACAAAAGAATACGGTAAAAAAATAAATTGAAAATGTAAAAGTCAGTGCCCTCCATCCAACACGGTAAATTAACATGGGCTGAAGGAAGTTGGTTCAAAAGAGGGCGCTGTCAGACGAAATCTCCGGGGGACAGAATCTCCTGCCACAAGGGCCAGATAAAGGGGTGGAGGCAACCGATGTGATTTCCACAATCAAAAACGCCAACTGCAAGACTGATAATTTCAGCATTAATGGGTAGTGTTACTTTCGTCAAGGCTTTCGTGGGTTTTCCAACTTGTCTGGAAATTCTGACATTGTACTACTGATCAAACTAGTCAGTTTTAGAGTAGGGGGACCGGGCCCCCCCCCCCCCCCCCCCCCAACTATGTAGCTCCACCAATGCATGTATGTGATCTGTAGAGTTAAAAGTTAACCCTGGCCCAAATGGTTTAAGTGCACTATGGTTTGAGGAGGTTCAACGCAATTATTTCAATCTCCTCGATCACTCGGCAAATACATGTCTCGAACGCCATTTTATTTCCGCGTTTTATCTTCCACACATTTTATACCAGTACGTGCTTTTTTAAATGTCAGCCTCGGGCAAAAACCCTCCATAATGAAATCGCGAATCTTCATTGATGATTAAAGCAGGAATCTCTGGATCACTGCTGATTTGTGTTTGTATCCGTTTGGGTTGGAGTAATTTATAGCCCGCGGGATTTTAAACTGTGTCGACATGATTTCAAATAAAACAGTACGCACAAAAAAAACTTTTAAAAAAAGTGGGGAGTGTTGCGATCACGGACGAGGTAATTACTTTTGTCGGTTTCATTTTACAACTCTAAAAAAATTGTGAAGCACGTCTTAGTCGAAGCGTCCCAGCGCACCTGGAATTGTATGTATATCCTATTCCAAATAAATATATATATAGGTTAAAAACTGGCATAAAATGATGCTTCTGCACTGGCCTATATGGACAAACTTCGTGAATTCTCAGAGTCTGTGTTAGTGAAAATTACGCTAAATCGTTCTTTAGTTCGGTGACAATGTATAATGTGGATAAACCAAATTGCCTTTTTTGGCTTCCAACTTCGTCAATCCATTAATGTGACAGTTTCACCCCTCTATGTTGTGTCTTGTATCTCTGCACCTGCCATGTTCTTTACAAGGCGCTAAATATGACACCACTTGTTCACACATCGTACCAGTGAACTACATGGCATTTTGTACACGCTCCTTGGGGTTCATCCAATTCCAATGAAGAATTCCTTTGATAACTTTGCCTGGTTGTTGAGATCAGAGAGTAAAGGGTATACCATGGAGGTATAGAATGCTCACCGTAATACCTCTATGGTCTAACCTTGGGTTGTCTGTGTATGGACGTGGGGGTGTCAATGCAGAGTTTCATAACCCCAAAAATGTTCATTGCTTCTGTGCAAGCTCCCCCTTTGAGTTCGTTGGGCACACCGAGACACATATAGTCTGTGTAGTTAAATCTTTGTAGTCAAACGGGACCGGTTCGAATTGTGATGGAGTCGGACAACTCAGACATCGAGCAGATAAAACTTGATAGCACCATTGCACTAATTCTACCTCCATGCAGTGACAATCAAAAAACTGTTTTTGATTCAGCTGACCCACCATCCATGCCATCACCTGGACTGATCAGAACCATACTCCTCAAATCCGGATCAAATCTGACCTGTAGTGTTTTCAATTATTTATTTATTTATTTATTTATTTTAAGATTTCTCACTTATGTTGACCAAAAATATGGTATATTATTCACCCGAATAAAAAGATACTAACGGGAAAAATTGCATTTGGATCCGGCACTTGGTTTTCCTTTGAAATTGTTCAATTTTGTATTATGTAATTTCTTTTACTTAGAGGTTGGACATTTTGCGGTGTATCCAAGTTCAGAAATAAATTCAGCTATTCTTTCTACTTTATAGTATGAATTCCGATTGTTTTGCTCTTGGAAAAAAAAACCCCAAAAACCATTTGTGATAAAATAGCCAAATTCTATAGCTAGCCTACACGTGTAGGTCAGGCTCGCACTTGAATCAGTGTTCCTACTTTGTTTCCAATGGCCAAATACCATGCCATGCTTTCTGTGTTAGTTCTTTAGTGTACTGAGCCTTTAACAAATCTTGTTTACTTCAAACTGACAAAATTAGATTTGTCAATTGGAGGAGTTGAGGTGGGAAATAAATCCTATTCCTCGGTTTTCATCAGATCCATGTGGTCAATTTCACTCGTCTGCTTCGTGATTTGTGGTCTTTCCCCAGGGTTTTTTACTACAGAATGAGAGATAATTTTGTTTAAAGGTACGTATTATACAGGATTGGCAGAGCTGACAAAATAATCACAGACAGTGTTCATGTTTTGTGTAATCAACCACATACATGAAATAACAAACCTGTGAAAATTTGAGCTCAATTGGTCATCGAGGTCACGAGAAAATAGTGAAAAGAGACCTTATGTGTTTTCTGTTTTTCAAACATCGAGTTTATTATCGCGCGCGATAAAAACTATTGTTTTACTCATTTCTCAGAAACGATAGCATTTTAGGCAGAAATATTTTAAGGAACCCTTTCTACCATTACTTACTTTAAATCATGTAAGTTATGTCATGTAAGTTAACACTGTCTGTGATTATTTTGTCAGCTCTACCAATCCTGTATAATACCTTTTAAAGATAAGCTCAAACAAGAGGGGGGATTTGTTTGTGGGTTGTGTTGGGATATTCAAAGTTCTTCACCACACTGCTGCCTCTTTATTTGTGTTGAATGTTTTTTGAGGGGTTTTAACACTGAGCAAGGAGATCTTTTTGTTTGAAGATGAGGTATTAATGTTTAAAAGAGATTGGAGTGTCTGTGTTAATTTAACATTCTTGTTGTTGATGAATACTTTATCAGGAGTTTTACTACAGAGTGAGGGCTAATTTTCTTTAAAGATGAGCTCAAAATGTTTAAAAGGAGGCTATCTTTTGTGTTTGTGTTAATTGAACAATCTTTTGCCCACTGCTATTTCTTTATTTGTGTTGAGGTTATTTTCTCCACTGTTTGACTGACGTGATGAGGAACCTTTGTGTTTGAAGACGAGGTCAAAATGTGAAGTTGTCGTTCTGGTTTAAAATAGGGAATAATTTATTTGCTGTCAGATGGTTAAACAAACATACATGTAGGCCTAATGCATTTTCATGGCAGGTGTCTGTGTCTATGTGTGATGAAAAAGGGATTGGGGTCTACATCCTGTGATTTTTTACACATAACATAGGGGGAAAATCAGCTTGGGCGAGTTTTTTACACAGTGCTCCCATGGAATTCATCCTGGAAGGGGCAAGGCCATTTTCAGTTTGCAAAGGGCACTTCCATTGGGCAAGCATTTATAGTCTATGGGAGTATGTGAGGGGGCAGAAAGGCAAAGTCCAGGGGCAACTGAGGCCATTTTCAGTTTGTAAAGGTCACTTCCATTGGGCAAACATTTATAGTCTATGGGAGTATGTGAGGGGCAGAAAGGCAACTAGACCAGGGGCAACTGAGGCCATTTTCAGTTTGCAAAGGGCACTTCCATTGGGCAAGCATTTATAGTATATGGGAGTATGTGAAGGGGCACCAAGGCAAAGACCAGGGGCAACTGATGCCATGGCCTCCTTAGTATTTCAGGGTTGACTTCCAATTTGTTATTAGGAGTTCCACTCTCCCATAATATAATTAGTTCCACTTTCCCATAATATTTTGCATTTGTTTTAAGTTCAACAAAAACATGCAGTGGGTAGGCCCTACTCTTTGTACCTACCAGAGCTACTAATTTTGTTCAGTCCATGAGGATTATATATTTTTTATAATGTACAATTGCTGTAGAATTTTGGACAGTTGGAATTATCTGAGAGTGTGTTGTGTCAGTACAGCGTGACTTGCAGTCAGCTGGCTTGTAATCTAATGATTGAGTATTTTTAGATATCGACAATTGAAGTGGGTACTTCAAATTGATACTCATAGTTAAAATCTTTACAAATCAGATACCAATCATTATAATACTGTATACACATTTGTCTTGTGTTCTTGTCATGTGATGATGTGGTGTAATCGATATTGATATTGATATTGATCGATGCTGAAGGAATGCTTGCAAACACATTCATTATGGTGCATATATATTAATGGTGATGTTGACATTCATAACTTTAGCTTATTTGTTTATTATCAAGTAGACTACTAAGTTTCCCATGTGCTTTATAAGTTGATATTTGAAATAACAAGTCACATCCCCTAATGGCGTGGTCCCTCTGCTGCTGCTTCCCAGGTTGTATCAGAAACTTGGGTGTGATTCCTGGCAACACAGCAGTTACAGGTTGAATGGCTTCTGATTGGCTACCCCGAACAAAGATATTGACAAAATAGGAAGACCACCCATGCAAAATATTGCTCATATGAATAGCTTAATTGTGTCAAACATGCAACATGAGTTTCTCGAGAAATGTTGAAACTCATTGTAGTTGGTTTTCTTGTTTTTACAGAAGATAAGGATTTCACATCCGAGAGATCGAATCAGCCCAGTACAGTCATGTCAGGAGCTTTCTACCCCCTGGTCCTTGCCTCTCAGATCGCCGTAGTCACCGTCCTTATCCTGGCTGGCTACTGGACGGGTCACTTCCTTGGAGGCTTTGCCTGGGACGGATCATCGCAGGAATTTAATCTCCACCCACTGCTGATGATTCTCGGGCTTGTCTTCTTTTATGGAGATGGTAAGAGAAAAAAATACAAATTTCATGAACTTGACTTGGAGTGTAAACTCAATTAATGCCATTGGTTTTATCTGACAGAAAGATCTACTAGAGTTTTAAGAGCTAGTTTGGTATACAAAGGTGTTGTAATCACCATACAACCCAACATTTTGTTGCTCTGATTGTTTTTAAAGGTGCTGTATACATTTGGTAATTGGAGCCTACTGTTTGTTTCAAACCTATATAATTGTAGATATACCATAAAACTAACTTGTGAAAATTTCACTTCAAAAGGTGGTCGCGTTTTTGAGATATCACCGAAAAACCGGAGCGAATATTTACACGCAGGAAGAATATTCCCTATAGGAATACTCGGATTCAAATTTTGGGGGATAAAAAGTGATATATTTTTCCATAACCGCAGTTTCGAAGTGAAAAGTTTCTCACAATGCATTATACTAACCAAAGCTGCTGTAGTTATCAAGTAAGTTTTTATTGCCATTATTTTTCAGAGTCATCAAATATATACAGTACCCTTTAAGGAATTGTTTCTATTACTTCTTATGTTAGTCTCCTGATGTTTGTTTTCCGTCATGTAAAGTTTCAAATCCTGCTGAAATAGTGTTGCTGGATTGATGTGCCCTCTTGAGACTTGAGAGCCAACACTTTTTGTGTGGTTGATTTGATATAAATTGCCCTCTGTTCCAGACTTGGCTTTGGCTACATGAACTGTAGTTTGATTCCATAAGAAATCAACAACACATAGTACCTCATATCTAACAGACTATCTTAAAACTTTCTTGTCTGGTATTGTGTCAAGTTTTAAAATGTTGTGAGAAACACAGGACTTTTTCAACTCTTTAAAATTTGTGAACTGCTCTCTCAAGAAGTGTTTTTCTCAAAGTTCATGAGTTGGAACTTAATTTTGTAAAGAGTTAAGAATTTGCAGAAGCTGTGCAGTCACTCCCAGAACTTAAATGCGTTTCTTCTTCATCTCCAGCCATCTTGATGTTCCGAATCTTCCGCAAGGAGAACAAGACAGTGGTGAAGATAATCCACATGTTGATGCAGTCCTTTGCACTCATCTGTGGGGGCATTGCCCTTAAGGCCGTGTTCCGCTTCCACAACAAGGCAGGCATCCCTAATATGTACACGCTTCACAGTTGGATTGGGTTACCAACTTACATCTTGTTCGGCTTACAGGTAAGCTTGAGGAACTCAAGATTTTACTACATGAGATGTGTTCTTCCAACAGCCCAGTGAGCCCAAATTGAAGTAGATTAGAGACCACTTCTTTGAGAGAAGAAGAGTTACCCTTAATGGGTTAAATTGGGTGACAGCAACCCTTGGAGCCCTAGCAAATCATGGAGGAGGTGTTGCCCAAGGACTTCTTCTTTGGGAACCAATTCTTTCTCTTACATCCTAATCGGGTACCATTGGGGACAATAACCTGGGGATCCCATCAGGTACCTCTTGCTGGAAGTGTATGGCCTCCCCAAAACAAATTATTTTCTCATAAAACCCAAACTGGGATACCTTTTGGTGACAATAACCATGAGAGCCCAATGGGTACACCAGGCATGGTCTGATCACCCAAGGACCCACTGTATAGGAAATCACAGATTTTGTCTTTATCCCAACCGGAATACTTGTGAGAGTGCAATACATTTTTGTAATACTGGAATTCATGAATGGAACCTACTTCCTAATAACATCAAATGTTCTAACACTTATTATCAATTGAAAAGGGCAGTGAAACAACATCCCTGATCCTCTCAATCTAGTTTTTAACTATTTTGTAAATTTTTTGATTTCCATTGTTCACTTTTTCCTGTGCAATTTTTCTTTTGTATTTAATTGTTTGTCTTCGTGTATTTTAAGGACGCCGATGGATATAAGCCGTTTTTTAATCAGCTTTTGGGGCTATCCTTGGCTTTTAATCAGTTTCATTGTTATGTATTTTATTTTATTTATTTATTGACCAAACCAACAGCGGATGAGCCCCCAATTACAGGAAAGGATAATATACACAAATATTCATATAGTCTATAATATGTAATATATATTTAACAAATAAATAAAAAATAAAAATTTAAAACATCTTTGAATAGAAAACAAAAGTAACAATAACAATTTAGATAAAATACAAAGGGAAAAAAAAAAAAAAAAAAAAAAAACATCACAAACTGTCTGTAAACATAAATTGAAATACATATAAAAAAATATTAAATATTAAATATTGGCAAATAATTTAAAAAGTTATTTAAAAATACATTTTTGAATAAAACAAATACAAAAAAAGGGGGGGTAAAATAACAAAGAAACCGTACATAAAAACCGATGAACAATAAAATATGCATTAATTACTGGCAGAGGATATGGCACGTAAAACCTATAACCACGAAAATTTTCTCTGTATGCTTGATTTTAATGCCGAATAAAATAATAATAATAATAATAATCCAGGAAGGTTTTTTTGCTGGAGTACTGTACACACGAATACCGTCCTGATGCAATTACGCACACACAAGAGTAAAATCACCCTGAGGAATTTTGGCTAGGGGAACCATTGGTATTCTTTTAGGAAGAAAGTTCAAATCATGGTACAAATGGGTTACAGTTGACAATAATCCTTGAAGCTCTGGTAGAGTAGAAAATGCTTGTTAACTAAGGGATTCTTGACTGATGCAGTTGATACTCTTATTAAGGAAGGAAACAAGGATTGGGGATAACAATCTATTTTGATTGGGACAGTTTGATCGGCTAGTGTTAGGATCGTGCCCTGAACAATTCTACCTGTGAGGGTAGAGGTTGATATTGTGTTTGAAAAAGCCTTCGGAGCGCCACGGCAGCCCAGGGCTGTATACTCCCCAGGGAGCTGAGAAAGATTAAAGGAATGTTATTGGCCCAATAACCAGGGCACTAATGTAAAGCGCATTGATACGTTATTGTAAAATGCACTATATAAGAACTAGTTATTATTATTATTAAAAGACTCCTCTTATCTTAACCAATGCTATTTCTTGTTGTTTTCTTTATCCAGTATATGGGTGGCTTTTTCTCATTTCTATTCCCCAAGCTGAGTGAGAGAGGAAGAGCTGCCATCTTGCCCTTCCACAAGTACCTTGGAGTCGCTCTCCTTGGGATGGTTTGTGTCACAGCAATAAGCGGAATCAATAACAAGCTCTTCTTTGTTTTACCGTAAGTCTGTCAAATTAATTGTGGTAGTTATAGGTGCTGTATACGTTTGGTAATTGGAGCCTACTGATTGTGTTAATCCTATATAAATGTAGGTACATACAATAAAACTAACCTGTGAAAATTTCACTTTAAAAGGTGGTCGCGTTTTTGAGATATCACCGAAAAACCAGAGCGAATATTTCCACGCAGGAAAGAATATTCCCCATAGGAATACACAGTCTGAGAAGCGTTTCTGACAGAAACGCTTCTCAGATTCAAATTTTGGGGAATAAAAAGTGATATATTTTTCCATAACTGTAGTACTTCGAAGTTAAAAGTTTCTCAAAATTCTTTATACTACCCAAAGCTACTGTACTTCTTACCAAATAAGTTTTTATTGCCATTAATTTTCAGAGTCATTACCAAACGTGTACTGTGCCTTTTATAAATCCTAAAACCAATTGAGTACAGGATTGACTGGGGGGGGGGGGAAGGCTGGGGGTGGCGAACAAATTCCCATGCCAAGCAACCCGACTGCACATGCCACCTATGACAACTTCTCTTTATTAATTTTTTCAATTCTAAACCAGATTTCCGAGTCCCCTGACCAGTGACTTCCCAAAGATGCATATTTTCTCTCAATTTGTTACACACACACATTTTGTATTATAGATACAAATATCCTTTTAGTATGGATATAAACCATTTACTTTTATAAAATGGATTTAATTTTAGTTCCTCCACCTGGATTATTTCAACCTGTTTCTTTAATACTACTTTTTTTTCTAATTGAGAGTACTCTATGTAGTCGAACAACACTGGTATTCTAATGGATAGTCTGTAAATTTTGTAATCTGACTGTCCAAAAAAAAATTGAATCTTGTTTACATTGGTCAGCCAAATATGTAACTGTTTGATGGTGGTATATGAATGACATAGCAACAAACTTTTCTGTAAAATGTATTTAGGAATTCAGGTGATACTCCGTACAACAGCCTCCCCGCACAAGCCCATGTTGGTAACTTCCTTGGCCTTGCCATTGTCATCTACTCCCTCATCGTTGGCTTCCTCGTCACCTTTGATGAGTTCAAGAGAGAAGAGGTAATTAACCCAGAAAAGCTCCCCCTAGCCCAAGCAGAGATGAAACAGTTCAAGACAATGGATCCCACAGATACAACAAGTGAAGAGGAGATCAAATAGATGGTTAGGTGTATCTTCAATAGGAGGCATAAGTGGGATTACTGGTGACAGAAGTGGGATTACTGATGGCCGAACTGGAATATCAGTTGCAGATGAGAAAATTAGTGGCAGAAGTGGGATTTAAGGAAGCTTCAAACCAATGTACCTCAATTAGCATACGTGTAATTGGAGAGGTAATTTCCACCAGTGCTATGGGTTTTGTCAGTTGTCCTGTTTCCAAGTCTGCCATTTACAACTACTTGCAGACATGGCTCTTAATAGCTAGGAAGTGTACTTGTTATAGTTTGTTATAATATGTAGTTCAGATCGCTATCTAGTATAGTCTCCACGCATTGTATTACAGTTCACTAAGTTGAGTAATAAACTGCTTAACCTAAGGAGCAGGATTCCAGAAAGTTTGTAGTTGAAACTTATTTTAGGCTTTGTGATGACGTGGAAGAATGCAGCGAACCTAGGAAAGTTGTACTAGGAAGAAAACCTTCACTAAAATGCGAAGTATTACTCTTCAAGGTGGGTAAAGTGTAAGGTAGGGCCTAGGTTATAAGTAAAAAAGCTCCCTTAAGTGTTTAGAATAGTCTTTCCAACAATGTCCTTATATTTCTTTGGGCTTTGAAGAAATTTTCATTGATGTTTCTTGAATGGGAGCTTTATGTCTTATAGAACGCTGTTTTTTAGACATTTATTGTTTTGTGTGACCAAGTTTTTTTTTAGCCATAGGTGAGTTGGATTGGTCTTGTGATGATTAGAAATGGTGGTTATAATCAAACCATAAAATGTTACTTCAATGATCTTGTCACTATTTGTACTTATTTTTTGGAAAGGCTATCATAGTTTATGTAAGTTATGGATTATTTGCAACAAGAAAAGTGATATTAAAATTAGTCCCTTGAGTTGGTACCGGCAAGTGGGGCCGGCTCATGGACTAACTGTAAGACTGTGAGCATACTGAAGTTTGAAACACAAACTTCTATAGACTTTCTTGGCAGAAAGTTCTGCTTAGTGCTTAATAAAAATTAGATTAGAACCCAGTACTAAAATGTCACTAACATGTGGACTCAATTTTTAAAGCTGCATGCTTAAGCAGAAAGTATTGCTTTACTTTTTCTGCTAAGCAAAAATAAGTAGGCTACCAGTTACAAAATGTGTGATTGCATTTTGGCTGGTAACCTTATTCTGGCAAGCACAGTTTTTCTGTGCTTAGGTACTTTGTTCTGCTTAAACAGCTCTATGAAACGAGCCATTGCAAATTAGATTTGAATAATGTTTGGTACAATGACTTGTTTAGTCACAAGGTACCGCTTAATTCAGATTCCTCAGACTTATAGACCATGTGACATCACATGTTTACAAAAGAGCCTGCAGAGCCTGGACTTCCTGCAGGCACAGTTTGTACACAGATCAATGGAAGAATAAAACAAATCTTATTTTTTATGGAGATTACACTGTCTGATTTTTCTAAACTTTTAATATGAAGAAAGGGGGGACTGGACATCTCAAAAGCTGTACCTGAGCTGTTGCTTTTGTAAATTTTGAATTGATGTGAAAATTATGACACAAAATGTAAATTTTCCCATATAGCCTGTGTAGTATCTTGCCCTTCAGGGAAATGCCTTATAATGTACAAGGTCACCTCTCTGTAAACAAAGGTAACATGGTCTATAGAGACAGTTGCTTTGTCAAAATGGTTCGCGGCAAGTTTTTGTATAGCAACCTCAAAATGAACAAAACCCTGGTACCATTGTGCCATACACATTCATTCAGAATTGTTGTCTCTTATGTAACTACGCGTAACTACGCAAGAGCTTGCAGAGGAATAGACCTTATGCATATGACGTCATTTGAGTAGGGCGCCCTTGCCTAGAGGTCAAAAGGAAGATGTTCATTGGCCAGTCCTGTGCGCCGCGCGTACAAATCAGCGCGGACGTTTCCATTGTTTCATCATCAGTTTACCTCTAAGATGGTGGCTTGGTGACGTCAATGCATAAGGTCTATTCAGATTTAAGCGGAAGGTTGCGACTAAGCAAGCCATTGTTCCAGACATTATTCAAATCTAACTTGCAAATGGCTCATTGAGAGCAGCTCGGCAAGCAGAAAGTATCTGCTCACATGTTTTATGAAATTTGGCACTGGGTTTAGTGTTGATAGATCTATCATTTGTCATTCCATTCTGGATTTAAAAGTTCCCTGTATCACAAATGCCTTGCTAAACATGTGGACGTAAATGTACTAGAATTAACAGCAAATAAATATTTATATATGTATATAAACGGTGTGTAAAGACAAAAGAATATTAATAATACGAATTGTCTGTGGAACATAATGTATTCTATTTTGATGTTAAAATGTGAGTCAGCATTCTAATGTTACAAAATATTATGTAGTGTTAGTGAAATTTGACCCAGTATTTTCTTCTGCTTTTTTTTTAAGAGTAAAATATATTCATTTAATCCTTATACAGAAAGTTATTTAAGTTATTTCATTTAACGCCTTTGTAATAAAAAAAACATTTAATTTTAATGATTCTATTTATAATAAGGGAGTTAAAAGAAAAATGTTCCTTGAAGGTTAACAAAGATTATTTTTGCAACAAGTTGTATAAGTTATGATTGCACTAACTTTTTGGTAATTATACGTTTTTATACAAATCTTTCAAACTCTTTTTTGGGGGGGGGGGGGGGTTTAAAGTTGAGATAGTAGGGAGCATAAATATGGATTAATTGGCCAACAGTATTCTTCTGAAATGTTCAGAGTTAGTTAATGAGCCAATTAAACTAGTATTTGAACTGATTAAATCAGCAGCTAGTCAGATAAAACAATGCTACTGGATTTACCTCAGGATGTTTGCTGTGTGTGTTCAGAGGGAGGTGTGAGGCGTGAGGCGGGGGGGGGGGGCAGAGAAGTGCCTTTCATCACGTTACATACTCACTAAATCCATTGAGCACTATAATGGCGTGTCGTGGCCGAGCAGATAAGAGCACTGGACTCAAGCTTTGGTGTTTCTGTTCAGCAGATTGTGGGTTCGAGTCCCGGTCGTGACACTTAACCATTATTGCTTCGTCCTTCGGATGGCATGTCCCGTGTTGTGTAATGCACGTAAAAGAACCCAGTGCACTTATCGAAAAGAGAAGGGGTTCGCCCCGGTGTTCCTGGTTTGATTGTCTGCATATTGCGCCACAGCACTTTGTAAACCACTACATGGTGCTATGTAAAGGAATAGGTCTCAAAAACGTAGCTCCATATACCTTTCAGGAAAATACTGACTGTTGAAGCGCCTTGAGTGACAGATATGAACGCTATATAAGAAGCCACTATTATCAATATTACTATATGGACCGTGCAAGTTTCGCACGTATTCAAACTTTTTGGGACAACTTTGGTTGTACATTGCTTTAATGCATGAAGCAAACAAACACTTAATGTTCAAGTACGCGCGAGACTTGCACAGTTTATTTCCAACTCCCTGATTTGATTAAACACAAAGATATCCCTTTCATGTTTGTAATACGCCTAAATCATGAACCAAAATCAGAATTAAGGTATTACAAAAATTATTCAAAAGGAAACACTTGAGGTAATCCTAGACATGTATATCTGTCCTTTATTACAATAATTTCTTTAGAAAACAATGAATTATATTATTTATTCATTGTAACAGTACACTTAGCTTATTGGGATAATATATTTTTATATAAAACACCAGGAGCATAAATTCTTAATCAACGAATCTTATTTTCAATTCTCTCTGCAAGTTATGTTCTTGCAAAAATATCTCATACACTGATGTGATTTGTCAAATAAAACAACTCTTAAAAAAAAAAAATAGTGCACTGGACACGTTTGGTAATTGTCAAAGACCAGTATTCTCACTTGGTGTATCCCAACATATGCGTAAAATAACAAGCCTGTGATAATTTGGGCTCAATTGGCCATCGAAGTTGCAAGAAAAAACACCCTTGTTGTACAAATTAGTGTGCTTTCAGATAGGAATAAAAGGCTTCTGGCCAGAAGTCTTTTATTATTTTAGTGAGAAATTACCTCTTTCTCAAAAACTACGTTACTTCAGAGGGAGTCGTTTCTGACAATGTTTTATACTATCAACAGCTCTCCGTTGCTCGTTACCAAGTAAGTTTTTATGCTAATATATATTTTGAGTAATTACCAAACGTGTACAGTGCCTTTTAAAGGTCTCCCCTTAATTTGATGGACGGAGGTTTGGATGATGAAGCCCAGGTTTCATCGTTATAAATGGACTTGGGTCTTCCTCCCTAATCTTCGTTTGCATTTTACAGTATTTAAAGACTCCAGTCTCTCCAACTTCAGTTTTCTGAAAAAATAGAGGAAAGTGCGAGACACAGCAAGACTTTGTGAAGTGTTTTTTCATTTTCATTGGCAAACCTGAGACACCAAAAACAAAGAATTCAGCTCATCCCCTGAAAAGGTTTTGCCTTCCGTGCATATCACCACCAAAACAAAAAGAAAAGGGTAGTGGACCCGAAATCTTACCTGAGAGATTAACAATCATAATTTTAAAAATGCATAGTTACACCAAGACAAAGCTTAGGTGACATTTTTCTCCTTGTAACTACTCCTCTGAGACAAAAGACCTGTTTTTTAAATTAGTAGCGAAGAATAGTTGATCAACTCATTGTGAAATTAATGAAACTAACAATTACTTTTTAACATTGTGTTTAAATTCTGAAGATGGATATTTAACAGAGGGAAAGAGCCACAAAGCCTTAATACATTGTCTTAACATGAAGTCAATGCTCAACTGTATATTATAAAAACAAGCCGTGGAAGGTTACTTTAATGTTGTTACAATATATACCTTCAACATTCTGTCAATAACCCCACCATCCTGAAAAACAAATCAAGGTGCTACAATATCTTCATTCTAATTTTGAAAAGCTGTTAAGGAAATAAAATATTTACTAATTAATGTTTTATTACTATTGCCCTTTTTAAAACAACAGCTTGGGCTCTGTTTGAAGCCCTGTTAGGAAAGCACACAATAACTGAAAGAGCCCAAGCAGTAGTTTCAAAAGGAGCCATAATATGAGAAACAGTAAGTGTTCATCTTATGCGTTTGTATGTAACTCTCTCTCTCAAGCATAGACTTTAGCGCAGCCATTTTGTTTTTCTCCGACTCAAACCAGCGGTGAAGCCAGACTGGAAGGGAAAACAAATAGTCAGGCCCCTTGCTGGTGAAATGAGCATCTGTTATGCTTTATTGTAATTTAACGCTATAAAGGTGTATTTACAGGTTTAAGACCTCAATTCTTAATGTTTACAAAGTTTGTATTATGCACCAATTTGGCAACTGCTTTAACTTACAGTTGGTCATCCTAACTACATCTGGGGCAGGACAAATGAGCGCGTGTAGATTGGACCAGTAAAAAATGGGTTATAAGAGCTGGATTCAGCATTTTGACCAGCTCTTATATTGTACATTCCCTTACAATTAATGAAAGCATAAAAGCAGGAATTGAGTAATTTATACTCGACTTAACAAAACATTCATCTTAAGACGAGTTCTCAATATCACCATAGTGATTTGTATTGTGACATCACACTTTGCTTAGTGATTAAGATTGATACAGGCCTTAAAGGCACTGGACACTTTTGGTAATTGTC
Organism: Leptasterias polaris; assembly: GCA_037783415.1. Lineage (NCBI taxonomy): Eukaryota > Metazoa > Echinodermata > Asteroidea > Forcipulatida > Asteriidae > Leptasterias > Leptasterias polaris. Next base: position 4,162,092 of record JAZGTN010000025.1, on the reverse strand, counting down.
AAAGACCAGTATTCTCACTTGGTGTATCACAACATATGTAACAAACCTGTGAAAATTTGGGCTCAATTGGTCATCGAAGTTGCAAGAAAAAACAATATTTCTCAAAAACTACGTTACTTCAGAGGGAGTCGTTTCTCAACAGCTCTCCGTTGCTCGTTACCAAGTAAGTTATTTTGAGTAATTACCAAATGTGTACAGTGCCTATAAGATCAATCTTAGCTCTTTGTGAACTCTGGATCGTGTTTCAATCTTAATTGCTAAGCATGAAATAATTATGGTGATATTGATAGCTCATCTTAAGTTGAATCCGAGTGCTTTGTGAAATCGAGACCAACTGGATTCCCAAAACAGATTTATTTCACACAGTTATTACTCGTAAACCTAGTAAGTTCGCTGCACCCCACAAAACCTCAAATATTACCAATAATAGCGGAAGTTGTAGAAAATAAATTCAAATAAAGGTTTTAATTCAACATTATGACATGTATAACTCTATTTAAAATGTATTGTGCGTTAATGTGGAGTCTGTTCTGTTTAAGTCAATCTGTACTCTATGTGCTAAAAGATGGAATAATTAAAACTAAATATAATTAATTACTGCAGAATTGTTAATAGTGATTTGTGTTATTCTTTCTTGAATCTTACAATCAAGAGCACTTCCAGATAGCCAACCATTCCACAGCACTGTGCCCAAATTCATAGAGCTGCTTAAGCACAAAATGTAGCTGGGCACTAACAAAACTGCTTACCAGAATAAGGTTACCGGCCCAAATACCATGCCACATGCACCATTTGTGACCGGTAACCTGCTTGAGCAACTCTATGAAATTTGGCCCTGGTTTGGTATGGTGGCACAAATGTACACAGAAAGTATGAGTACTGTGTAGATACAGAATGCTTGTGTAGATAATTAATGCTTTATCACCACTTGATATCAAATTGCAGGTTGGTACAGTTAATCTATCCTTCAAAACGGCAGTGGATGATGTGGAATGGTCAGACAGTAGGAGAGTTGACTGTCTATTGTGTAGATGCATTCACCACATGATATCATATTGCAAACCATAACTACTACTAACAGCATGGGGATGATATGCTTCCATTTTATATCATTGGCTCCTAATCTAGACCTCAAACACAGAATAAATAAAATAAATTGCTGAGCATCAGTGGGACCTTACTATATGTCGATGACTCCCCAAAAAGGTATCGTCTCATTAGGGATAAGATTTGACTTGTTTTTGTGCGTCTGGATTTCCAGCTGAATACATTACTTTGTACATTTGTTTCATCTTTTATACCAATTCTAAGTCATAATTTTAGGTTCAACCCAAATTAGTATAATTTACCCTGTCAGTTGTGGTTTATTACTTGAAAATGTAAGTCATGATACATTTTCTCTCTAAACAGAAATTTTGTCCACACAAGAGTTATCCATCCAAGATAAGCACCAAAGTATAATTTATGAATACACACAGCACCATGACGTGTGAGATATTGAGAAGCTATAGGTGGTGGCAGCAGATGGACTTGTACATTTAAAGGCACTGAACACGTTTGGTAATTGTCAAAGACCAGTATTCTCACTTGGTGTATCCCAACATATGCATAAAATAACAAGCCTGTGAAAATTTGGACTCAATTGGTCATTGAAGTTGCAAGAAAATGATGAAAGAAAAAACACCCTTGTTGTACAAATTAGTGTGCTTTCAGATAGGAATAAAAGGCTTCTGGCCAGAAGTCTTTTATTATTTTAGTGAGAAATTACCTCTTTCTCAAAAACTACGTTACTTCAGAGGGAGTCGTTTCTCACAATGTTTTATACTATCAACAGCTCTCCGTTGCTCGTTACCAAGTAAGTTTTTATGCTAATATATATTTTGAGTAATTACCAAACGTGTACAGTGCCTTTAACATTAGTCAATCTGAGTAAGCTCAACTTTTCGGATCTACCTGGGCTCTATTTCATAGAGCTGCTTAACGGCCGATTTCGTGCTTACTGCCAAGTTTCCATTTCCATAGCGCTGCTAACCATAAACACATAAAAAGGCATACTAACCTTCTGGTGCTTACTTAAAGAAAATGAATGACGTAACAATGCAAATCTATGGTGAATGCACAAGCTGGCAACCTAATTTTCTTGCTAACCTGTGAAATACGCTTACTCTTAAGCAATTTTTCGCAGCGCTATTATTTTATTTTTTTATGAGATATCGCCTTACTCACAAGGCCACGGACGGCCACTTCAAGGTGAGGGCTACACATAACTGATTTGGGCACGTTGCCTCCTACTCCTGGGGCTGAAACAGGGTTACCCCCTTCACAGTCCATAAGGATGTAGGCATGGGTATCATCCACTAGGAGCCTGGCTGGTAGAGCAGAATGCACTACCTTCCCAACTTTTTCGAAGCAATTATGGTTAAGTGCCTTGCTCAGGGGCACAAGTGTCATGACCGGGTATCGAACCCACACTCTGCTGCTGAAAACACCAGAGCTTAGGTCCGGTGATCTAGACCGCTCGGCCACGACACGCCATTGAAATTGGGCCCTGGTGATTATAGTGATTATAGGGGCCAGTTTCATAAAGCCTGTCAACAGATTTTTTTATCCTCACTGAGCAGCCATCATAAATCAAGTATGTAATCAAAGCGAATGGACGTGTTTTCTGAGGTAGCTCCCGACAGCATTCCAAATACCCGTTTCCACTGAAAAGTTGAGGTTGTACTGCCAAGGCCTTTCCATTTTGGTTAACTTGGCTATAGAGAACTATCCAATTATCATCGGTGCAGTTCTTGTAAGCAGATGAGTGATGCAACAATGCATATCCACTGTCATTGTCAACTCGCACTGTCAAATCTTCACGAACCTTTATGAAGTGCACTATTGCTTGGGCAAGTTTTTCTGCTACAGTAAGCAGCTTTATGAAACAGGGCCCAATGTAATAGAGCCACCTAAAGCAAGCAAACTAACTAAGCAAGAAAAGAATTGTTTGGCATACTGAACAAGAGTTACCAACCAAAACACATGATCATTTGTTGCGTTTATGGTTGGTCCCCCTAATGTTTTCCATAGCAGAAATTTGTTATGCAAAACTACGGCCTAACAGCTAAATGACACTGGACCCAGGAATAGCATAGATACTACCGGTAAATACATACCATTCCACGTCTATCTTTACAAGAAGTTACCATGTATGTATCTTTTTTGCGTAAGTATTATTCTTACTTTTAATAGTTTGTTTACAGTGCTCACTGCACATCTGTGTAGGGTTAAAACCAAAAATAATATTTCTATAATCCCCAATAGACCTTATGCATTGACATCACCAAGCCGCCATCTTAGAGGTAAACTGATGACGAAACAATTTGTACGCGCGGCGCACAGGACTGACCAATGAACATCTTCCTTTTGACCTCTAGGCGAGTGCGCCCTACTCAAGTGACGTCATATGCATAAGGTCTATAGGATAAGGATTATAACATCTATTCAATATTTGTTTGTGCGTGGCATCTAGAAAAAAAAAACATTTGTTTTTTGTGTGTTGTGAAAAAATATTTAATGAATTTATTGTCTGTTTTTTTTAATTTGTTGTGGCCCTTTTCATAAAGACTTCAAAAAAGAACACAGGTCACCTTGTTCAGAATGCTCTTTTTTGCGCAGTACAAAATAGCACAAGACAAGTCTGGTACCCTGTACCCTGCTTACTACTCCACGTTAATCTGCTCTCTGTACTCTCTGTCTGTGTTGGCGGCGGGCTTGAACTTGTCGTTATACAGAATGTAACACACGAGGCCAACGAAGAGGACGATGAATACGCCAAAAGTGTTTGCTACGACTGCAACTGGTGGCAAGTCGCTGTACTTTTTGCTGCATGAAAAGAAACAGAAAATATATTTTGCTATTCAGTCTTTGAGTGAGCCTTCAGATTGAAATCAATTTCATTTTAAACATAATTTTGGGTTGAACAAAGAAAAATTTACTAGAGCGGGACTTGAAACTGCGACCTGCCGGCGCTCTACCAACTGAGCTAGTTCAGCTGGCGGTCCCTCTATTTTGTTAATATCTTTGTTCAGGGTGCCGGTCAGAAGCCATTTAAAGGCACTGGATACGTTTGGTAATTACTCAAAATATATATTAGCATAAAAACTTACTTGGTAACTAGCAACGGAGAGCTGTTGATAGTATAAAACATTGTGAGAAACGACTCCCTCTGAAGTAACGCAGTTTTTGAGAAAGAGGTAATTTCTCACTAAAAATATTTGAATCTGAAAAATACTTCAGGACTGAAGCCTTTTTCAGGCATCTGAAAGCACACAAATTTGTGCAACAAGGGTGTTTTTTCTTTCAGTATTTTCTTGCAACTTTGATGACCAATTGAGCCCAAATTTTCACAGGTTTGTTACTTTATGCATATGTTGGGATACACCGACCAAGTGAGAATACTGGTCTTTGACAATTACCAAACTTGTCTAGTGCCTATAACCTGTAACTGCCATATAGCCAGGGACCACACCCAAGTTTATGACACAACCCAGTAAGTTTCCCTTGTGAAAACAAAAAAAGTGGCATCCCCTCAAGTTGCCACTTCCCAGATTGTATGGTAAACTTGGGAATGGTTTTCAAAATTTACACAGTCAGTTTCCCTTGTGGTTTATTACTTACTTTCTTGAACTAAAGTCTTCAACAATCTCCAAAATGTTTCAGGTACCACCCCTGGTATTAATTTTCAGAAAACAAACACAGACTTTTTCTCGAATGCTGTTGTCGAGTTTAGATATCTTCAAGGAGTTCTGTAAATATTTGTCTAAATCAATTTGAAAGAATATACATACATAGAGAAGGATATTTTCTCAGCCGTGCCAAGCAGAGATGCCGCTCCTGCCATGACAAAGATCAGCACCCCTCCGTACACGTGAAAATGAAGATAAAACTTCCGGAGGCCGATCATTGAATTCGGACTCAAGACGCCCACAATCAAGAACAATGCAAGGCCCAAGAGGAGCTGAAAAGAGAAAATGATGGGGTGCTGAAATTAATCGAATGGGAGCATGGTGTAAGTTAACCCAAACAGGCAAAGGTGTGTCCAGATATCAAAGCATACACTATTTTAGTTTTTTTCACAAAAGGCCATTACAGAATTTTCACAGCTTGACAGAATGGGGATTTTTTATGAAAACTAACAGATGAGAATTAACAGTGTCATAGCCGAGCAGTCTAGTGCACCAAACTCAAGTTCTTGTGTTGTCAGAGTGTTGGTTCATCTCCTGGGGCTGGTTTCACAAAGAGCTTGAAGATTGATCTTAACTTTAAATCAATCTTAATTGCTAAGCAAAGTGTAATGTCACAATACAAATTACTACGCCAATATTGACAACTCGATGAATCTTTGTGATGTGTGAAATCAAGCACAGGTCATGGCACTTGACTATTCCTTCGTCCTTTGGATGGGACCATATATGTTGAGTCACATCAAGTGTGGATACTGGTCTTTGACAATTACGAATGTTGTACATATATGCTTTAAACAACAGGAAATCTTGAGTTAGTACCAATGCCAATCAACATCAAACTGCGAAGACTTAATTTCTTTAATTTTTTTACCTGCAGACAGAAAAAGGCAAACGTGACGATCCCAAGCCAGCTGTGTAGCGAATACAAGTTTTTAATCCCATTAGCGTTATGGAATTGGAACACACAAGCAAGGCCGAAGGATGCACAGATCAGAGCAATCAATTGCAAGAGAAAATGAACGATCTTCGTGAACAGTCGGGGGACGTTGTTTCCAAGAACGCGGTAGGTCATCAGAGCTATTCAGGAAACAAAAATAAATACAAGATCCTAAATAATGCAGGTTTGTTATTTGATTGATGCATTCTTTCAAAATTAGAACTGGGCTATTGATTTAGATGTTGACAAAATGGCTGGTAGAGCGCCAGCACTTCATTCCAATGGTCAAGGTTCAAATCCCATTCTAGTCAAGTTTTTCTTTGATCACCCTAAAATTGAATAATTGAATGATTTACAATTTAACGCCTATTGTTTGTGATTGGTATTCTGCCTTTTTATCTTTCACTTAGCATCAATCCAAGCCACTGTAAAGTACAATGGTGCGTCTAGGCTGAGCTGTCAAGATCTGGGCCACGTTTATTGAGCTGCTTTTAAAAGCTCAAGTAGCTAAACAAATAATGCAAAAAATAGTTAGTGGCCTGACGATTCAACCCTAGCAGAGTCTTTCTTTAGCCTTCGAGAAAAACTCTGCTAGGGTCGAAACGTCAGGTCCTAACTAATTTTCGCATTTATACCACAGTTCATTTTGGTTGGTAAGCAGTTTGCAACAGCTTGTTCTATTTTCTAAAAAAATACTATTTACACAAATAAGGTTACCCGCCAAAATACCATGTCACTTGTTGCTCCTTTGGCTGGTGCCCTGCTTATTTTTGCCGAGCAGAAAAATTTAAGCAATATTTTCTGCTTGGGCAGCTCTATAAAATTGGGCCATGGTGGCTTAAATTCACCTGGAAATAGATTTTATTTTTTTTAAATATAAGAGTATATGTATATTAACAATAAAACAATTTTTTGAGTAATTGTTTGTCAGTATTTATATGTAAAAAAAATTGATAAAGTTGTTTGGGGGCGACTCCGCCCATCCCTTTTTGTGACGTCAATCGAGGAAGACTTCGCCTCGATTGAACATCGACCCCACTCGAACTTGCCTGCATTTACGTTGTATATACACGTGCAAGTAGTGAGATTGTACGTTTCGTTTGGTTATCCAAAAGGGGGTTTTTTCTTGCATTTTTCCAGCGAAAATTGCTGCTGGGTGCAGCAAAACGACTAAAGATGGGGTCAGCCAGCATTTTTTTCCTGCAGATCCCAAATATAGGCAGTTACGGGCATCGAAAGTTAGGCTAACGAGGGCAAAGTGGTCCGGTCCGACGTCATTTTCAGCGCTATGCAGCGAACACTTGGATAGCCCGGGGATTTTTTCGTTGGTAGTAGTGTGCAAGGGAAGTTGCAGTGAAGCTTAGGTTACCAGCGAAATGTTTCTGGTGGAAAAACAATACCTCGTATTATCCGTGTTCTCGTTATGACCATGCTCGTATCTTCCGTTTTTAAGACATAGAAACGCGCATGGGACAGTTCGGGACCGGTGAAAAACCTCGTATAAACTGGCGTCTCGTATTAGTCGACTGTACACTGTCCTAGGATTGCATTGGGTGGTGACGTCCGAATACGAAAACGCATCATACTGATCAGGTACCCAGACGTAATGTACGGGGCCAGACTACACATTTTCTCCTGCCTCGATTGACGTCACGAACAGCGCCATGTAAAGGGGGGCCTATTTTTTAATTTGTAATTAAAAGAAAAATACAATTTTTTAACCTTAGTAAATTGTTTATTCACATTCCACTCATAAAAATGTATATATTAATGACAAAAGCTTTATTTTGAAAAAATACCACTGCCAGGTGCCTTTAATCATCAGAGTGTTAAGAGTCCCAGTCATAACACTTGTGCCCTTGAGCAAGTAACTTAGCCTATCAAACACCCAGAAGCAAATGTGTACCTGCTGCGAGGAATTGCTAATGTGAATGCAGAGCAAGATGGGCGCCCAATAGACCGTATCGAATATGACGTTACCTTTCAATAATACCCACAACATGGCGTCTGTGAGCGTGTGCGTGTGCAGTGCGTGTGCGTGTGCCATAGAAATCAAACCAGGAACGCTAAGACGCGTTTAGACGCGCATACGGCCTGTCCTATGATATGGCCGCTTTCATGCACTCTGCGTTCATGGTTTGATTTCTATGGCACACGCACACACCCACGCTCACAGACGCCATGTTGTGGGGCATTTGAAAGGTAACGTCATATTCGATACGGTCTATAGACCCTTCCCATGAAATATGCTAATTACATTCACGCATGCGTACAGACACTATTGGTTGGCAAACGCCTTAGAAGTGAGCACTAAGCAGACCCACATGTGCATCTGCGTCACGCCACTATCAGCCCCATACAAAAAGGCGCGATGTTCAATCATTTTGCCAACCAAAGTGTTAGTGCGTACGCATGATGTGCAATTTACATATTTCGTGGGAAGGGTCTATTGGTTACCGATACTGCATACTCCTAAGGAGTTGAGAGATGGTTTCAGGCCTATTGAACATGGTTAAATATGAGTACAAGGTTCTTGAAAAAGCGCACACTAAATACCAGGGATGAGAGTCATTGCTGGCAAACAAGTCTGAAACTACATGTTGGATCCAAATTTTGGGCATAGGGCCTACATGCATGTTGAAATGGTGGCGTTTCTACCTTTTGGTAACCCCTAGGGAGGGTTTGGAATTCAAAGGGCTTTTAGGAACAGTGTTCTAAGCACTAGTGAAGTAGATCAAAGGGCAGTCTTTCTTTTATGTGGAAAAATGAAAGGCTTTTTTTATTAACCAGGCTGACATAAAATGTCTGACAAATCTCATCCCTGAAATACACATAATAATTTTTCAAATTAAAGGGGCTCTGTCATGATCAAAGTAGGCCTGTAGGGCCTACTATACACAGAAATAGGAACTCTCATCAAGTTACTGCACAAGTACACGCCCTCCCTCCCTACATTTACATCTATGGAGAAAGCGAGCGTGTGCAGGAACTGGGTGGGAATTCATAATCCCATGTACAGCCATAGGCCTGCTTTGATCATGACAACACAGCCCCTTTCAAACCTTGTCCCAATTTCATAGTCCATCATCGCTCAACAGTTTTCTGCATCTAGCGCAAAATGAGCAGGAAACCAGTCATAGATGGTACATGAGACATGGTATTTTGGCTGGTAACCTTATTCTGGTAGGCAAAACTTGTTGTGCTTAGCTACTTGTTGTGCTTAAACTTAAAGGGACACGTTGCCTTGGATCGGGCGAGTTGGTCTATGAAAAGCGTTTAAATGCACATGGTTAGAAAGATGTTATAAAAGTAGAATACAATGATCCACACAAATATGCCTCGTAATTGCGTGGTTTTCCTTTTACTTGGCAAACTAACATGGTTCGCCATTTTGTGGAGTCAAAAATTTGGCTCTACAAAATGGCGTGCCGTGTTAGATGTAGAAGAAAAACCAGGCAATCTCAAGGCATATTTGTGTGGATCATTATATTCTACTTTTAAAACATAATTCTAACCATGCATTTCGTAACAAACGGTTTCAAAAGCTTTTCATAGACAAACTCACCCGATGCAAGGCAACGTATCCCTTTAAGCCACTGTATGAATTTGGGCCTTGAAAAGCTATCCATATTTCCTCACCATTGGCATTGAAGAACAGGAAACCAAGAGCCATAAATACTGGATGGAGGTTGAATTCTTTCCCCGACTTGTCCATAGCGAATCCCCCACCGTACTTAGCAAACCAAGTAATGCCAAGTCCAACGACAGTGAGGCCAACTAACTCGGCTAGGACTAGGACAACAACCATTGTCAACGTGGAAGACATCGTCGAAATGTTAACTGTTTCTTTACTAATGCTGAGTAAGAGTATCTGGAATATCAATAAGAAATCAGTAAAATGTTAACAAAATAATTTTACTGAATCTGAATTGTACAATCGGAAAGCATCCTATTGGAAACATCACACCCACTTTTTAAAGAAGACAATGAAGAAATTTCAGTTTTAGACACAGGAGACCCCCGAAAAGTGAAAAACCCACACAGCGCATCTATGCAAGAATCCAGTCAGGGAATTGCACCAGGGTCCACAGAGGTGAAAGGCAACTGAATAAACCACTGAGCCAACCTGACTGCATCTGTTCAAATGGAATAGTCTGTGTACGATAGGGGCTACTCCCTACCCGTACCAGTAGCAGTACCAACAATACTGCAATTAATAACTACTAACATAGGCCTAATTATAATTTTATATGACCATGACCAAAGTATGACTCTATATGACTTTTTATGGGGTTCGTTCCGCTATCGGAATATAGCGGAACGAACCTCAATGACAATAATTCGGCCTTGAGCATGGTTGATAGAGTAGGCTATAAATATCAAACAGGGCCAGCTGTGGCTGTATCACCACAATAACATAACACGAGAGCGAGCCAAAACGATAGGGGGGGGGGGGGGGGTTAGAACCAATGCATTCATTTCATACTCGAGTCATCATATTCATAGCATACATAGTCATAGTCTAAAAAATTTAAACAATCTTCCATCCAATTCTACCTCCAGAGTCCATTATATGACCATGGAAGTAGATGATGACCGACTCGACTAGACTCGACTCAAGCAAGTTCATTTGATGATTGATTGAGGAGGACGCAAAAAGAAAGAAGGTGGAACTGCGCCTAGCCTGCCTAGTTTCCGGACAATACAATCCGACAAAAATGAGGCCAAAGCAATTTTAAAACACAGGTCTGTTCTGCCTGTGGGATGGGACAAACTTACATTCGTTCACCGAACTCAGAGTTCAGGTTTGATGATTCGCAGGTTTGATGATTCGCAGGTTTGATGATTGAAATTTTGTCAAACCACAGACCCCAGCAAGCGGCAGACGATCTGTCATTGAGTGCCACATGACTCCAGCAAGAACACGAGTCGTTGTTGTTTAATATTGCGTAAATGAAAACAGTAGAGTCACGTGCCAGACAATCACGTGAAGCGCAGCACGCGTAGTGCAAGGTTCAGGGGGCGTGGCGGCTGATTAAATGAACGGGAAGGGGCCGGGGGATGGGGTTCATGCGAGAAGGAAGGGTAAGGAGGATGGAGTGAGAATGAGAGGAAAGAGGGAACAAACAACGCTGGTTTGTTTCAGTCCGGAAGCCCATTTACTTAATTTTTATTTTCGTAATAATGCATGGTCTTCTTTCCCCAGTCATACCACCAGAGCATGGAGGACCTCCACCGTTGCATGTGTTCACGGTCCAGCCTACCCCCCCCCCCCATGGGAAATCGACTCAACTTATTAACTGCTTTCTGGAGACTTTGCATGTTGCACCATTTTGCCACCTACAACAGTTTATTGCCAAAATATAAAGCCAATTGAATTATATACAGGACTGCCTTAAAACATGGTTCTTCCTCCATGCGGAAACTAGATCACAAAATGTGAGAACCATGAATGTATCAAGGTATTTATAAAAACTATAAAAAAATAAAAATAAAAACTCGAGTAAATCACATATGTGAGTAAAAAAATTCACTTATCCTGTTAGTTCCGGTTGCCCTTACAAAAAGCCATCGTGTGGGCATTATAATTTTGTTGTTCTTCATTTAAAGACCTTCTGATCATATTCGAGTTCAATGGTGTTTAGTCCAGAACCCGAAAATTAAAGGAGACCGTTTCAAAGTTTCCTTATGATAGAAAACACTTGTAATTCTGAATTTTTGGAGTTAGTTAGCAGGGCCGCAGCGTAGCCAAGAATGGGGCCCTGGGGGCACGTACGTGCCCCCCCCCCCTCCCCAGGTGCCCCACGATAAACATGATGTAGCTCAATAGCCAACAAAAAAGGGAACAGGCGGCTTTATAAGTATGACACGACCCCACCATTTAAATGGCCCTTAGTTTCCCCAAGCAAATTCCCCAATAAAAAGATGGATCCATGCCTGATTCAAACTTGGCTTCGCCGCTGGCGGCCCGCCGCGCCCCGACTGAAAAAGAAAGAAAAAGAAAGAAGAAAAAAAATCGTCCACAGGTACTATTGCATAGTTTACACCATACTTGTTGCATACTCCAAACTATAGGCCGTAGGGCAAAGGTCAAAATACAAGTCTCGCCCGATGTGGGGCTCGAACCCACGACCCTGGTATTAAGAGTCCCATCTCTACCGACTGAGCTAACCAGGCCTACGTGTGACAAACACAACTTAATGTTTCTCTTCGAAAAGTCACTGAAAGCATTTGAATTGCCGTATGAGAGGATTGAGGACACACTGGTTGTGTGTACTGGGTTCACATCCAGGTATTACCTTGTTCACCAACATGGAATACCCCTGCATTTTGTAAATACAAATAATTCAACTAGGCTCCTCAGTATAGTAGGCTCTTTTGTTTTTACTTCACGACCACAGTCCGTCAAAACCATCTTGAGCTGGAAGGGACACTTCGGGAAGTCTGGTGCATTTTGTAATTAATTGTGTAATGAAAATGTATGACAGTCTGCATAAACATCAGGTGAACTTGACAACTATTATGGCGTGTCAGCTTAATTTTACCATGCGCCCATCCCCGGTGAAACAAAACAAACTTTATTATATGCTAAATTAGATGCGGAAAGAAGTGCAGAGAAATTCAGTCTCCTCAGCGTGATTTTTAAATCGATCCTCTAATAATGTACCAAACACATTGATGGAAAAAATAATATGAAATTCATATAAATGTCTAATTTGCAAAAAAAATTTCGCCCAATGTGGGGCTCGAACCCACGACCCTGGGATTAAGAGTCCCATGCTCTACCGACTGAGCTAACCAGGCTGGTTACATTGGCTAATATTCGGGTGAATATATACTAATTTTGTCCACGGAAAAATTGTTATTTCTCTGTCTGCTCTTTACATTGACAGTTTATCAATGAGTGACTGAGGTTCAAGATAAGTGTCCTCTCAATATTTCATGGAGAAAAATGATATCTATTCTGTACGAATGGCATTGTATGAGCATGAATGCCTGTAAAGTTACCTGTGTACACTAGTGTATTGAACCATGGAGGGATGAGCAAACCGCGCGAAACAAATTTCCCGCGGTTTGTTTTCCCGCGATCGAATTCCTTTGTTATCATTCACACTCAGGTCATGGCGCGGGGTCATCTCTATGCACACACGTAACACGTACACGCAAACTGCAAATACGAGCGCACTCAAGTGAAACGGTTATTACCGGCAAGAAGCGTCGTGCCAATGAACTAGTGAGTGTAGCACACAATGAAAGGGCAGCACAGTGATTCTTTCATTCGCAAAATTTGAGACAATTCCGGAGACTTGTTATAAAAGGTTCCATAAGTTTGTTTTTGAGTCAAACATGCAAGCCACTCCACCCGAATAGAATTTTTAGGCAACTGGATCCGATGTCATTCACAATGTTAACCAAATAATAAACCACAAAAGGCACAAAAACCAACTAGACAAACTAGATGAGTGATTTTTTCGTGAAAGAGAGGGTATGACTATGAGGGTATATCTTTGGTAGGCGTAATTACTCCAAAGATTTATGACCCCGAAAACTCACTCGGTAAGAACATTATAGAGAAAGGATCTATGGTAAGGAAGCTGCAGCAGTGGTGAATGTATAACATTAATTTTGGGAAACAATTCACTTCAAAGGAATGTGGTTTTAGGGAAAGGGATTCAATTGAAAAACATTTCAATCTGAGAAGCGGACGTTTCATGAAACGTTTCTCATGATTGTGTGTGCAGTTTTATTGTATATCTAGTATACAATTATTATAGGATTAATACAATCAGGAAGAATTCCCGGCTTCCTCCATATACAGTCGAAAACATCAAAAAACCAAAGGTGTGCTTTTTCTCAATTTGTTTTCAACGTTATTATGTAAACAACAACAACCCCCGTACATTTTTTCTTTTAGAACCCAAAGAATTTGGCAGCGCCGGGGATGTAAAGCAGGGGAGGCTGATAAACGAAAATTGAAGTTCAGACGTATATCCCAACGCGGGTTCAATTTGCCTCAAGTTTATTTGGGATTAAAGCCCATGGAGGAAGTTCTTCCCGCATGGATATCTTTGTGTTCCACAAAGAAGGACGTCAAATAGAAGTTTGCAAAAATTGTGTTGAAAGTTTGGTCGGTCTACGGTCATTCATTATTTTCAGTCATTTGCCCGATATAGGAGGTAAATTCTACGTGGGATGGGAAAAAATTTCTATAATGGGCTAATTTTAGCAACAGAAAATGTAACAGAAATGCCATATTTTATTTGTCAGGAGCCATTATTGCTAACGACATTCTGCCACTGGACAACAAAATAATAGGCCTACTGACTGAGAGGCCTGTTGGAACGTTGAGCCTTGCGCCCAATTCTCAGCTCATTCGGGCATGGACTGTAGTCATCGGAAGGCCAGAATTAAGTGTCTCTTAACATTAGCATTTTGCATGATCAATGTTGGCCTTCATTAACATTAAATTTTACTCGTGTGATGGTGTGGAAAGGTCCAAACAAATAAGTATCGGTTCAAATACTGTTTAATCCCCGAAAAAATCATGACACAATTACACTCGATGTGATGATCCACTCAGCAGCGCGGGAGTTTGTTTTTGCTGAAAATGAAGGACGCCCTCTGTTAAAAACTGAAACTAAAGAGGGCGCTGCATAATTAAACCGTATGAGTTTTTTGCTTGAATCATCAATGTTGATCCCCCCGCGGGCCCATGCAAAAAGCGTATACATGCGTCCCATTCCCCCATACACGTGTGTACTGACTCAGCAGATGCATTGCAGCAGACAGACATTCGTACGACGACGTATAAGAAACTTCATCTGCTCCTTTCTACTTGTGTGAATTTGTTGAAGTATTTCTACGAGAAACAGATACCCATGAGAGTTTGATATTGGTTGGGTTGGATACAAAGGAACTGTTTCCAAACAAGCACTGTTTCTGTTAGATTGTTTTCACTTTACTTTTCAAAGTGCTGGGGGGAACCGGTGCGGCGGTTTCGTGTGTGGGTGCAACCGTCACCGGCGGTTGATCGTGGGCCGTGGAAAGTTACAGAGTTGCCGGTGAAGTGGAGTGGAGTTCCCAGCAGTGCCGTCGGACTCAGAACAAGAAGGCGTAGTGTTTATTTATTGGAATGAAAGCTTGAAAGGTAGGTGAAATTTTAATTTTTAACACAAAAAGAACATTGGGTTGAATTAAGTAATATGTTTATAAAACTTTTACAATAATTCAAAAGTCCTTTGTAATTGTATTTTTTGTAGCGATAACTAACAACATTGTAACAATCCAAAACATGAACATAATATTTAGAAATCTTGACATTCTCGAAGTTGAGAGTTTCAACTTGCTGTTTTTCTACCCTCATGATTCGATCTAACTTTATCAAATATGGCTGTCATGATCATCTTATTAAAAACCCTTGTTGAGAATCAGTTTTACTTTGATAATGATTGATTTAAATTAAATTGAAGGGTAGCTGTGATAATCATTGTTCCTCTAGTTGCGATAATCGTAACCCTCCATCATCCTCCCGACCGGCTTTAGCTAAAGCCCGTCGGGAGGATGATGGAGGGTTACGATTATCGCAACTATTGTTCCTCCAGATCAAGGGTTTGATTACCACCACAACATGACAATTGTTGGAGGGAATCCTGGTTGCCATTTTGTAAAGCATGTATTTTAATTGTTACTAAACAAAGACTAAAAATCAAAAGTACTGACTGGTTGTACCAGTACAACTTTAAAAGTAGATTGACTTGTAGTAGTTGTACTTAGACTGGCTATTATTATTACTATAGCAGTGCACACTAGCACAGAAAGCCTACCTTGTAAGTTGTAATGTTGCTCTCTTTATCGGTGTAATCATAATGGCAACTATGATAACATTAGCTCCACCACCCTGTAGAAAAACAGTGAGTGCTTTGAGAGGCCCTAAGGTGTGATTAAAGGGCTGTATTATTATTATTTTTAAAGACTGTAAATTATGTATTTTTCAGGATTTTATGATAGGCCAAAAATGTTAACCAGTACAGTGAATATAAACTGTCTGACCTTGTAAACGATTCCACTGTTGCATACATTTTATGTTTAATTGTGTGAATGTCACGCATCCTTGAACGTTTATTATAACATGTATGGATGATGCAGCATGACTTACAGCGTATGCACGTCACGGCGGCATTCCATCCATTCTATCATGTGATTGTGGCGATGGGAGGGGCGTTAACAAAGCCGGGCCAACGACACCCTCCTAGATGCCGGATGTCACCCAGCTGTTACTGTAACCCTCATAATTTTACAGAAGTTCTCCATAATGTACCATTTGACTCCCTGCCTATCGGCACACTTGCCGTGTGTTAACACCACTCAACTGTGAAAAATTTGTTTGTGATGATGATTATAAAAGTTTCTTTTTAAAACGTGTATTTGAAACCGTAACGTCCTACAGGCCCACTATTTGAGCCACACAAAAATGGAGAAATTGAGAACTAAGGCTTTATGCTTGGCTAGAGTTTGATCATTCTGGCTGGGAGCATGATAATTTTAAAGAAACATTATCAACGTATAATTTGTGAATAACATGTTCCTAGTACTGTACACACTGAAAGCCCAGTTAACTTTCATAGAGCACGAAAAGAGTAGCAGTGGCAGAACCTTATCCCTATCCCAGCCTAATTCAACAAAATGCGCCAAACAGTGAAAGTTGTTGTATTTTGTCACAATTAGCAGGCAACTCAAATCCCATACTCTGTTGCACTGTGCTGCATTTAGCAGGGTTCTTCTACATGGCCAAGGCATGTCAATTGTCCTCAGTAAACTTCAATTGATGCATTTTGATGCAGTCACTGTTCAGCAGGGGAAATGCCCCGAGTGTCAAGGCTGACAGTGTAAACCAGTTCACTTTAATTACAATGCATCAAAATCTATGCATTTTGCTGCATTTAGAAGAGTTTTTCAAATCAAGTGCAACCGGGTTCTCATTTCAACTGATAGGGGCCTTAGTGTCCATGTAGTTGGAGCTGTCAGATTTGACACATGGACCAAGTGCATGGTACAGTGCATTTAGGAATTACACAGAAGCCAAGGAGGCTGAAGTACACATGTAGATGTAGATGATCCAGTGTTTCTGTTGACCATAAGTAGAATGGTAACCTTTTGCAGTTGATTCGATTCTTCTTTAATGAGAGAATGGAAGCAGTTTAAGTTCATGAGATCTGAGTCCAATTTCACAGTTCTGCTTAAACAGAAAATGGTGCTTGCAAAAATTCTGCTTAGCAAAATAAGGTAGGACACCAGTCACAGATTGTATGATACAGTACTTTGGCTGGTAACCATATTCTGGTAAGCATAAATGTTTGTTGTTCTTAGCTACTTTTTGAGCTTTAAAGCAGCTCAATGAAATTGGGCCGAGGTGTGATGGAGTCTTATAAATTTGCGTTTATTTGAGTCAGTCTTGCTACAAGTCTTAACAGCCCAGAAGTCTTGTGGAAGGGTGTTCATTTACAACATTTAAGGCAGGTCATGGTGGTGGTCATGGTCAGGGTAGGGCCATCACGATTCCTCCTTTAACATTGCAAGTCTGCTCATCCTTGCTCCAGTCTCGTGTATCTTCTTGTCGGCTGATGTCCACGGCTGATGATGACGTCATCTCGTGATCTCAAGGGGAGGTCACATTCTTGGATTGAGGTCTTGACTATTAATGATAAGATAATAGGTTGATATACAACGTGTACAAGAGGGATACTGGGTTTCCTTAGGGATGCAGATGCAAGCTCAATGTACACGAAACACTATAAGTTGGAAACTCGCCCAGTTGATTTTGAAATTAGGTTCACAGTGGGACATGCGGTTGTCACACCCTGTTTGTAATTGGGGAAGTCCTAACTCAGATCTTTCATGTTCAAAAATGCATCGCAAAAGACTGTGTAATTTGGAAGGGCTGTTCAGCCTATTGTAAACCAGGTAGGGTGAATGTCAATTGTTCAAAATGATAACTAGATTGCTGTTCCTGCTATAGACTGTGCAAGTCTCGCGCGTAAGCGAACTTCCGGGACCATTGTGGTCCCAACCATATGGAGTTTTACGTTGGCAACATTTTGTTTCGTCTATTATTTTAGTTTAACGTACTTTATGACCATGAAAATTAAATAGTTGTTGGGAATGTAATACTAAGTGATAACAAATATCAAAGTAAAATCAATTCAACAATACAACGAAGAAAACCAAAGAATTAAACTTGACCTCTGCTTCCGGTTACTTGCAAAAAATTAAGAATTGTGCCCAAAATTTGTTTTGGTCGCGCGATGATAGTCACCAGACGCTGTAATTGTCAGACGCTAAGCCTTTACATTGCAGTCAACGGTTGTCGCGGCGTTAGCGTCCTCTTCAAACTGCGCCACGCGTTAATTCCGCCCGTGCGATCATCGCGCGTCTGCGTTTTAACCTGCTTTTAGTGTTTGCACGTACTCAGGCCCGGATTTACAAAAGGGGTTCCTAAAAAGTTAAGATCAAATAAGCATCCTTGTCCCAGAGTTTTTAGTTTGTTTCAACAAAAACTAACAAATGATTTGTGTGTTTATTATGAAAGCTAAAACTCATTTTATGCAAATTGTAATGATTATTTTTGTTGGTCAGATTTGTTCATAGATTTTATTTAAAAACAACGATTTGATTTCAGAAAAAAATATGTTCTTCACTTGACGTTTTTTCTCGCTCCGATACGCGCGAGACTATTGTCTTCAATTTTCTTTTTGAGTTTTAATTGAGTTTTAAAGTACACATTTTAACAATATGTTGTCTAGAAAGTTGAACATGGCCTCATTTAGGCTACAGAGGAGGAACATCTAAGAGAAGATGACCAAGGTTGGAAACTTAAACTGGACTGCAATGCCAGAGGCCAGTGATTTTTAATTTAGCATCGGGCAAGTAAACTCTAGACTGAACAAGTCCATCAATCTTGTGAACTTGTTCAATAGACTGTGCAAGTCTCGCGCGTATCCGAACGAGAAAACACGTCAAACGAAGAACATGTTTATTTCTGAAATTAAATCTTTGTTTTAAATTATATCTCATGACAAAATCTGAAGAACAAAAATAAATAATTACAATTTTATGAAAAGTTTTAGCTTTTGAAAAAAACAATCACAATAGTGTGTATATTATTATTGAAAAAAAATTACAACTCTGGGACAAGGATGCCTATTTGATGTTAACTTTTTAGAAACCCCTTTTACGCGGATTCGTGAAGGTCAAACGGGTCTTAAATGGACCCGTATCGCAGTTTAAAGAGGATGCTGACGCCTCAACAACCATAGACTGCAATGAAAAGGGTTTTACAGCATCTGGCGATTATAATTGCGTATCTAAAACAAGCGTTTACGTAAGTTTTATGATCGGAGGCGAGCACAAAATGCTTAATGTTTTGCAATAACCGGAAGCTGAGGTCAAGTTTAATTCTTGGGTTTTCTTCGTTATATTGTTGAATTGGTTTTACTTTCATATGTTGTTATCACTTATTATTACATTCCCAACAACATGTATACTTTTCTAGGTCATAACCTACGTTAAACTAAAATAATTGACGAAACAAAATCTCGCCCACGTAAAACTCCATATGGTTGGGACCACTATGGTCCCGGAAGTTCGATTACGCGCGAGACTTGCACAGTCTATATTGATTTTGATTCTGATAGAAATAAGAATACTCTTTCAATTCTGTTTGAGTGTTGATGAATACTTACTGTATCCATATTAAAAGTAAGATCTTCCTGTTTTCTTAATGTCATTCCACACCAAATTGGTTTGGACTTCGGTAAGATTGGTATGCATGACGCTGTGATTATAAGCACTTGTTAATTGGGCCTACTGGCCTCAGTCCTATGTACTGGCCTCAGTCCTATGTACTGGCCTCAGTCCTACTAGCCCCAGCCCTACTGGCCTCAGTCCTACTGGTCCTTCTGAATCATTCACTATAGCTGTTGAATAGGCCTGTAGAAGGAATTGGGACTGTAAGGGTTTTTAAAACCATTCAAATGTAAAATTTTGACCATTCCTAAAAACGACAAATTCTGATGACAGTAAATATTTTGAGCTACGTACAAGCCCTGTGATCTCGTGGATTTCCCCCAAACTTGAGCTCTGGGTGACAACATTCAATCTATTGGTTTTTTAGTGTGCAGAATACTTCCAAGCATAGTCTACATGTAGCTTAATTTGCAGTACACAAATTCAAGGCAAGCATCTCCCGACCATACATAGTAGAGTGACCCTCTCACAAACCAATATCCTAAAATATCCCAAACCACAAGCTATTTCTAACATGCCAGCTGTTCAACTCATCACTTCTCCTTTCAGACAATAAACCCCGTTACCATTTGATCTCCACTTTGGTCAGGAGAAACTCTGGGTAATGCGGGATCAGGCCTTTTGTTGCCAGATCAGGCCCCGCCCTGGATCAAAGAGCAATCAAGCGTAAGTGAGAACGGGAGGGCGATCAAGATCCAACCAAACATTTTGATCCCCGTCCAAAAAAGCGGATCAAAGATCCGACAGAGCAATCGCATCAGGGCCAATTTTGATAGAGCTGCATTAAAGGCACTGTACACGTTTGGTAATTACTCAAAATATATATTAGCATAAAAACTTACTTGATAACGAGCAACGGAGAGCTGTTAATAGTATAACACATTGTGAGAAACGACTCCCTCTGAAGTAACGCAGTTTTTGAGAAAGAGGTAATTTCTCACTAAAATAATAAAAGACTTCTGGCCAGAAGCCTTTTATTCCTATCTGAAAGCACACTAATTTGTACAATAAGGGTGTTTTTTCTTTCATCATTTTCTTGCAACTTCAGTGACCAATTGAGCCCAAATTTTCACAGGCTTGTTATTTTATGCATATGTTGGGATACACCAAGTGAGAATACTGGTCTTTGACAATTACCAAACGTGTCCAGTGCCTTTAAAGCAGAAAATATTGTTCAAAGGCAGGGTGTACATTTGGTAATTACTCCTCGGACCTCAAGTGAATGACCATGAAAATTGACTTGGTAAAAAACACTTGAGAGCTGTTGATATCATAAAACATTGTGGGAAACAAAGTAGTGATATAGTTTTAGAGAAAGAGGTACATGTAATGTTTCATCCAAACATTTGAATCTGAGAAAGGCTTCAGGCATGCAGCCTTTCTCAGGCATCTGAAAGAAGACGATTCTATGCAACAAGGGTGGGGTTTTTCTATCATTATTTTCTTGCAACATGGATGACCAATTTCAAAGCCCAATTTTTCACAGGTTTGTTATTTTTGTGTTCGGATACACCAATTGAGGAAACTTGTCTTTGACAATTGCCGGAAGTATACCCTGCCTTTAAACACTTTCTGATAAGCAAAAATAAGCAGGATACCAGTCGCATATTGTATGTGACATGCTATTTTGGCTGGTAACCTTATTCTGATAAGCATAATTTTGTTGTGCTTTAGCAGTTACATGTAAATGAAATCAGGCCCTAGTCCGAACGCAAGGGACAACCTGCTCCCTCAAGGCTTCAGAAATCTGATGCACCTCCTAATTGTCAATTCATTAAGTGGAAGATCACCCTTGGGGGTTGATGAGTCGGGCCAGGGCAAGCCGGCCGAGGACGGCTTGTTTGAAGAGCAATTTTTTATTGGAACAGTCGCTCCATTTCTGAATCCAACAGTCGTAGAAATGTCAAATATGTGATTGGTTCGGTCCCCCAAATTGGAATATGTCATGGGGAATAATTTTTGGGGTCTGTTGGATATGATTCCGCGATGCCTTAGTATGTTTGGGGGAGAAAGGGGAATCCCTCAAGTCACATGATGACTATTTTCATTAGGGTTCGAAATAAATGCATAGAAAAACTTTCCTCAAGGTCTAAAGTATGATTAGAATTTCCTTAAAAAAAATAGAAATAAAATATCGCCAAAACGCCAACAAACTAATTGTATACTTTGCGAATCAAAGATTGGGGAAATTGTTTTTTTAGAGAAACTTAGTGCTAGTTTTGTCTTCATCAGGACCCAAGGAACGGCAGGCTTGGAATTTCATGTTTGAGAGGGCAAGGCCATTTTCATTGAAAAATCTTAAAGCCAATGGGAAACTTTTGAAGGGGCTCCATGGCCAAGACCAGAGCCCGTTTCACACGAGCGCTCTAAACGATGGTCGTTTGCAACGAAATCGCATCGGTGTCATGAAATCGCAAATTTGCGTCGTGTGAAAGGAATCCGTGTGATGAAATTACCTGGGACCCGCGTTATAAACAACCGGGATCAAGACCTCCTCCAAAAATCGCATCCCTGTTTAGAATTCGCCAAGATCGGTCGTGTGAAACGACGCACGTTTATGATACCAAGGTCCCATGCGATCACACAACGATCACGCATGCGCAGCGGGAGAAATGTCGTTTGTTTGTTCGAGCATTCCTTCCTCTGTTAAAATGGCGTCGGTGGAAGAAATGTTCGTGTCGCAAATTATGTTAAGTTACCTTTGTTTTTGGATTTGGTATTTCCACTTTCCATCTCTGACAAAACACTTTCCGCTACATTCATCTTCGGAGTTCGTCAGGAAACTGAGAATTCGCACGAAAAAGCAGAAATGTCCCGCCGAGAA
This sequence comes from Leptasterias polaris, assembly GCA_037783415.1. NCBI lineage: Eukaryota > Metazoa > Echinodermata > Asteroidea > Forcipulatida > Asteriidae > Leptasterias > Leptasterias polaris. The sequence goes on along the minus strand of JAZGTN010000025.1, from coordinate 4,139,798 downwards.
AACGATCGATAGTACCCTACACTCATTTACGTAACATTAAACGGGACACCGACAGAGAACCAGCGAACTAATAAATAACCAATGATGACCTTTGACCCAATACGTAGCGAACTCACGAAAACTAGGGACGTTGGGAACGCGAAGTGTCATCGTGTGAATGTTTGTCATGATATCGCACGCAACCTTTGGGACAGACAACTGGCGCCCAAAACGATGGACGTAAGTTTCTGATTCTCGTGTGAAAAGGGCTCAGGGCAACAGAGGCCATGGCCTCAGTGGCCTCTATGTTATTCCAGGCCTGAACAATTTCGTCCAGCAATTTTTCAAAATTATTTAGACTGAGCGTGTTTTGTGCATGCTTCATACAACTAATTTATGAGTAGTAACTGATAATTTTTTGCAATGTGTCATACAAGGGAATTCGTTTCCTGTGACCTGTTATATTTTGAGCTACTCCCAGTCCTACATTTTCCAATCCTCTTTCAATTCGCTATCGCTATAAAATGCCAGAAGCCTTTAAAAGTCAGGAATTTACAGTAATAGGATTTTTTTTTTCCCCCCAGTAATTTGACAGAGTAATCTTTCCCAAGTGCTACCATAGGAAGGTAAATCTTGGTTTAAGTACCCGGCTGGTACTGAGATCATTTCATGATGAGAGACGTCCTGAAGCTGTACTCTCACGTTGTTTTGATAAGATTATGTTCTTAAAGTGCGTTTATTGGAAGATTTTCGTCACTTTTATCAAGCAATTCAAACAATTTATTCAGCACCCAGGGAATGATTTCGTCCGGAAATTTTGCATAGCAAAATAGTTAGACTGAACAAGTTTTGTGCCAAAGAATGCAAATATTGAGTAGCAAATGATGATTTTTGAGTAGCAACTGGTACATTTTGTGTAGCGTTTTGCTCTGCTATACATCGGAAATCGTTCACTAGCACCCGAGTATACAAAATAAAAAATAAGGGCACTTTGACAACAAATATAATATGAAATGCTTTAGTCATAGAGTATGCATGAATATTCAGTCTCGTCTTGAAAACATTGGCAAAGTTTTGACACCAAACTGATCCAGTTGTTTCCTCTGGCTGATGAAACTGAGTGAGGTGGTAAAAATTCAAATTGATGATTGAAGCAATGTTCAGGCAGCCTGCAAAACTGACAGAAATGCAGTCATCCAGGGCTCAAAGTTGACACTGGATCTCAAGCTGGAGGCCTGTGATGTTTAGCATTGAGCTAGTTCCTGACAGTGTTGTAGTCGAGTCACCTGTGTCGAGTCCGAGTCCGAGTCTCAAGTCACTTGGGTCGAGTTCGAGTCACTTGGTCCGAGTCCGAGTCACTTGGTCCGAGTCCGAGTCACGAGTCACTTTTTTTATTTTTATTGCAAACCAAATGTCGTAAAATAAGAATTGGAAATGACAAAATAAAACACATTTATTTTAAACAAAGTTCTGTTAAAGTTTTTTGTTAAAGTTGGTATAACCAAAATAAAACCATACGGGGCGGAACGGCAGATGCCATGATTAAAAAAATGTTGTACTACTTTTTACTAGTGACGTGACCAAACTTGACGTCGTGTTTGTGTGTCGACCATGTGTAGAAACTGATGCAAACAACACACAGCCATCACAGTGCAATATGCAGGCTGTGTTTTACAGGTACCAGACATGCCATTTTCCTGGCATCAAGCACAAGCAGTGGCTATGGTGTTAACGTTGACAGAATACCAGCAGAATGCTGCTGGTGTCGTGCATCCCAGTGTTAATATGCGTACTGAACATACGAATCGAACATACACGCGCTGTACTTAGATGGCCATCTACACAATAATCACGAACACCATACGACAGTACTTATTTATTGTGCTAGACGTTAACTCTATGACATGTGCACTCCGGGAATGACGATCGGATCGTCGGAATTGTTTTTAATATTTAAAAAAGGTATTGTTTGTAAAAAAATACGTGACTCGAGTCACGAGTCCTCGGGGACAAGTCCGAGTCATGATAGTCGAGTCCGAGTCTTTTGCAGACGTGACTCGAGTCAAGTCCGAGTCACCGAAATTGTGACTCGAGACGGACTCGAGTCCGAGTCCTGGACTCGAGTCGTACAACACTGGTTCATGACAGGACAAGCCCGGTGGTCTAGTGTTTTTCAATTGAATTAATCACCTCATTGTGTAAATTCTTTGAGAATAAGTGTTGACTATGAACCCAATAAATATCCTTTAGATGAGATAGATCTTCTCTTCTCGTTCTGTTGTTGATTGTGAGGCGCTGTGTTCTTTGTAGAGCACCATATAAATGCCTTCAAGGCTTGTATTTTTATTATTACTATTATTAACTCATTTTGATTCTGGTCTTGTAAAACAAATTCTGGTCAATTCTTGATACAAAGAGGTCGCTTTATAGACCATGTGACCTGTGACATCACATGTTTACAAAAGAGCCACAGAGCCTGTACTTCCATCAGGCACAGTCTGTACACAGCTCAATGGGAGAATACAACAAATCTGGAGATTGCACTGTCTGATTTTCCTCAACTTTTGATATGAAGAAAGAGGGGACATCTCAAAAGGTGTACAGCTGTTGCTTTTGTAACTATTGAATTTATGTAAAAATTATGACATAAAATGTACATTTTCCCATATGGCCTGTGTAGTATCTTGCCCCGTCAGGAAATTCGTTAGAACAACAAGGTCACATTTCTGTAAACAAATGTAACATGGTCTAATACAAACTCATAACTGACATAAAACGGTTTAAAGTTTTATAATGTTTTGTGATGATAAAGACTGTGCAAGCCTTGTGCCTATCGAAAACGAGAAAACAACTTGAATGAAGACTATAGTTTGATACGAAATCAATTCTGTCAAGGGACAATGCTGAAAACTCAATATGATAATGGCTGGGATCATCTTGGTCCCTGACGTTCAAGTATGCGAGAAACTTGCACAGTCTATGAGTATAAATGAACTAGGTGGCCATTGAAAGTAGTAAGGTGTACCTTCTCTCTTTGAAATTGCAAGGGGAAACGTTTAACTAATCGTAAACTTCAATCTGGTGCAAAATTTGTACTGCTACAAATTTTGATTCCATTTAAACCACTCCTGATGTGTAAAATACACTGCTGTGGGAACTCAATAGTCACAGTTGACTGCTTAGTTCATTGTAGATTTTCTCTATTGTCTGATCCAGTGTAAACCCTAAATTTGCCCTTAATTTGCCCCATGGCCCAGTGGGGCACTGGGATCTGGTTTCATCCCATGGGAACTCTTATTGTGTCCAGGTTGACTTTGATCTGCATCGGTGATCAATATGGGTGCGAGACTATTGTGTTCATCTCAAATGAAGCACATTGTGGTAGCAATACAGACAGTATTCTGAAAAACCTTCTAGTTAATATATTTATAGTTTGTGTATCAAAGCAACATTCTTCAGTGGCCCGCTGGCCAGATGCACTTTGAAATATCCGCTGGCCAGCCAAAGTTCTCTCCAAGTGGTCTGGCTGGCTTGTTCAGTGTTGACAAGCATCCCTATGTGAATCAGTATAATCTGTTGGTCTTTAGGAGAAACAAAAATTAGTTAACGGCCTCAAATTTCGACCCTAGCATACTTTGAGAAAGACTCTACAAGGGTCGACACTTGAGAGGCCATTCACAATTTGTTTGCCTTTTATTTGCCACATACTTGTTTACAGTTTACCACCATACAGGGCCCAATTTCATAGAGCTGCTTAAGCACAAAAAGTAGCTAAGCACAACAAAAGTATGCTTACCAGAATAAGGTTACCAGCCAAACTGCCATATCACAAATACATTCTGTGACTGGTATCCTGCTCATTTCTGCTTAGCAGACAATTGTTAAGCAATATTTGGCCCTGGTATGTTTACCTGCAACTTGACTTTCAATATGGCATACCATGGGCAGACAGTTGCCATGTGTAACGTTGATGTAAGGGGTCAATACAGGGTGCATCCGATTAGCTTCCCCGGGTCGACCCAGGTCTGACCCCAGTGCGTTCGAATAGCTCTGAGGTCATTGCTGTGGCTCACCCAGGTGAGACCCAAGTGCCCTGCTCGTGGAGCAGGTTACTTGGGGCTGACCCTGGTTCATGACGTCACGGTGAAAAACTTTCTCAATGGCCACCATTTTGTTTGTAATTCAGCGGGACATTTTAGGAAGTTTGACACACATTTTCGCCATTACAACAGCGTTTTTGTGAGCAATAAGTTTTTTTTTTTCGAAGCCGGGTACCTTTGTATCACTGTGGGGTTGTACAAATTGTTTAACGTTGCAGTTTTACCTTGAGAATAATTATTTTACAATGTTTTCGTGAATCCACGGAAAGTATCGGACATACGGCACAAAATGGAAGTACTTCCAATCGGCTGTCCCAAGATGCATCGGTGTGAATGCTGGGGGAAGTTGGCGTTCGATTAGCTCATGGTTAGGGGCTCACCCGGATGAGCATACCGGGGTCGACCCGGGGAAGCTAATCGAACGCACCCACTTTGTACCCCTCAAAGTGGATTCTACTTTAGGGAGTGTACACCTTTGGTAATTACTCAAAACATTAATTACCATAAAAACACTGGAGAGCTTTTGATACTATAAAACATTATTAGAAACGGCATCCTTAGAAGTAATGTAGTTTTAGAGAAAGAGGTTAGTTTTCACCCCAAAATGTGAATCTTGAGAAAAGCTTCAGGCATGAAGCCTTTCTCAGGCATCTGAAAGCACACCATTCTATGCAACAAGGGTGGGTTTTTTTCTTTCATAATTTTCTTGCATCTTCGATGACCAATTGAGCATAAACGTTCACATCACAGTTTTGTTATTTTATGCATATGTTGAGATACACCAAGTGAGGATACTGGTCTTTGACAATTACCAAAAGTTTCAGACCTTTTTGTCAGCAATCAATGACTCTCACCCACAGATTCTGTCTGTTGATCAACTTGTAGCATTTTTTTAAAGTGATTTCTGATCCTGTTGTTTGCTTGTTTTCCTCAAGAAGCAAGAAAAGTTTGGTTGGACTCTTGTTTTGGTAAAGTGACGTGAAGTAAGTAGGGCCATCTTGTTTGCTTTTGTTGAGTCAGAAGTAACTTAAGGCCTTTGATTAAACTTATTGCAGGTTGTGCATGATCATGCAAAATGTCCTTGTGTATGCAGAGAGGGTTTTGATAGTGCCCGTTTTGATGGTGTGCCCAGGAAACATTTGTGGGTTGGCGGGTAGACCATGATGGAAGGCCAGCCCAAGTCCAAGAAACAGCAATTAAACTTTTACATACAGTAGGAACAAACTTCTATTGAACTTACACTCAGATTGTTTGCAGTTACTTAACAAGAGGCTCCCGTCCCAGATAAGGAACCTGAGACCACTTTCTCACTGATGTGGTTAACCCATGGAGACATGGGTCTGAGCTTGAGACAGGCACCCTGTGTTTGCTCAGCCTGTGGTTATTAAGGAACAAGCGGGGACTCGTAAAACATGAATGTTAACATGACCTTTAGCCAACCTTTGTTTCTGTTTTTCCTACCATCATGAGTTGAATTCAATTTTGGAGCGGGAGTAGGCAGTATTATATCAGAGGCTTGGAGGATTTTTTTGGTTTTTTTCCAAGTTTCATCTTGGAAACATTTCTACCTCAATGGTTAAAACAGAGAAGGAAAAGCTGTAAGACACTGCAATAATCTGTTCAACTGAAATAGTTCTGGCTAAGGGGCCATTCAGAATAATCAATGCTAAAAAGATTCAAAATTGTGGGTGGGTGGGTCCAAAGAATAAACTGAAATTTAGTTTTCAATTCAAATAGTAGAAATAAATAAATAAATAACTCTGTTTTGTTTGTTTTGGCGATTTCCACTTCTGCAGACCTGATACTTCAATGTTGTTAGGATAAGATAGTTTTAAAACAACAAGTATTAAAGGGCACTAAGTAATGAGAAATGTTACTGAAACGTTTCAAGGGGCACCAAGGCAATGGCCAGAGCTATGGAAGCATCAAGCCTCATTTACCTCCATGAAATACCAGGCTTGCTTCTGTTAAAACTACAAAGTTGGATGCTAGAAGCCAGGAAAGCCATTCTAAACTCCTGAGCTGGGAGAACATTGTTATAAAATACCTGCTTCATTTGAGGCATTACTTTGTTCTTCAGTTTTAAAGGGTAATGGAATTCTTACCAGAGAAAATATAATTAGCTGTTGCAAACTGCTTACCAACCAAAAGGACCTGAGGTATAAATGCAAAAAATAAGTTAGTGGCCTGACGTTTCGACCCTAGCAGAGTCTTTCTTTTAGCCTTCGAGAAAGACTCTGCTAGGGTCGAAACGTCAGGCCACTAACTTATTTTTTGGAATTCTTACTAGTAAGTCAATTTCAAAATTAAGATTTGGGGTGGGTTGATGGGTCAAAACCCATTTGCTTTTTAATCAAATTTGTTTAAATATTGATTATTAACCTTCATGTCTCTTGTTCTAACTTCATGGAAACAAATTTTGGTTTGGGGCACATGATATGTGGAATTCATAATGTGCATAGTTTTAGTTTCGTGGCCGAGCGGATAAGAGCACCGGACTCAAGCTCTGGTGTTTCTGTTCAGCAGAGTGTGGGTTCGAGTCCCGGTCGTGACACTTGTGTCCTTATTAAGCAAGACACTTAACCATTATTGCTTCGTCCTTCGGATGGGACGTAAAGCCGTTGGTCCCGTGTGTTGTGTAATGCACGTAAAGAACCCAGTGCACTTATCGAAAAGAGAAGGGGTTTGCCCCGGTGTTCCTGGTTTGATTGGCTGCATATTGCGCCACAGCACCTTGTAAACCATTACACGGTGCTATGTAAAGAAATAGGCCTCAAAATTCAAAAAGTAGCTCCACATATATACCTTGCAGGAAAATATTGACTGTTGAAGCGCCTTGAGCGTCACTGAGTGACGGATATGAGCGCTATATAAGAAGCCATTATTATTATTATTATTTTAATATTGGAGGGGTTTGTTTTTTATCAAAATGTAGTTATATTTTTAATATCTTAAATCATGTCACAAAGAAAAGAAAAATCCTATTTGATTTACAGTTTTTAAGTCAAAGCCAACTGGCCAAAGGAAACAAGTTGTGTGATACAATGTTTCCAACATTCCTCAATGCTCTGCAGGAGAAACTATCTGCGATATTTCTGTTTGAAAAAAAAACACGTTCCACTACTTCTCACCATGGCTGTTCTCGCTTTTACCACAGAATCCTATAATCCCCATAACTAGGGATTAAGTCACTCTGTCACTCAGTGTCATGTTATAGGAGACCTGTTAATCCCTCCAGCTGCATGTGCTTTTAGCTTAAGCTGATTAATAAAGAGATTAAGGAAGTTGGATCACTCTGGATGCCAGGAAATTGAAAAGATGATTGGTTTGTGTTTTAATTTCCTCATGTTGTCATTGAGAAGTTAAACAGTGTTGGGTCTCTCTCAGCAACCTGGAATGGATTTCTGAAAAATTGTTCTGAACTTAAAGGGAAGGTATGCGTTTGGTAATCACTCTTAAAATTAATGGCAATAAAAACTTACTTGGCGTACAAGTACAGCAGCTTTCGATTGTATAAAGCATTTATAAAGTCATTTCAATTTGAAGTAATGTACGTGTCAGTTACGGTTATGGAAAAAGATATCAGATTTTATGACCCCAAATTTTAATCTGAGAAGCTTTTCTGTCAAAGACGTTTCTCAGATTGTGTATTCCTATAGGGATCATTCTTCCTGCGTGGACAATATTCGCTCCTGTTTTTCGTCAATATCTCAAAAACACTCAATTGTTAGAGCCCTGGCACATTAAACCGGAGGTCGTTGGTTCAAATCCCGCTCTAGTCAATTTTGTTGTTCAACCTTAAAACCATTTTTATAATTTACCCACTGTTTCCCTTGTGGTTTATTATTTGATATCTTTAGAATAAAATTAGAAATTAAAAAGAAGGTTCAGCTGTTGACTTTCAGTCTGATAAATATCTTTCAATTTTGTTGAATAATGAAGTATACTCACCAATCAGACTATGAAATTTATCTAAGTACCTTAAAGGGGTTGTGTCGTCATGATCAAAGCAAGCCTGAGGCTGTACATAGAATTATAAACTCTCACCCAGTTACTGCAAGTGCAAGGAAGCGTGCACCCTCCCTCGGTATCATAAGAGTGTGCGTGCGGGTGCAATAACTCTGTGAGAGTTCATAATTCCATGTACAGCCACAGGCCTGCATTGATCATGATGACATAGCCACTTTAATGCTTGTTAAAAAAACTGTTTTTCTTCATCTCATTTTGATTTTGGTCTTATTAAAACAATCTGGTCCAGTAAAATAGCTAAGTTACAAGCCCAGTGGTCCTGGGGGATTTTCCTTCCCTTAAATTCGAACCCTGGCATACGTGAACTTATTACAAGTCTTTGCCAACAATGAGTGGACTTTTTTTGTTTGTATCGATTTGACCAACATTCCTTGAACTATTTATTTAACAAAATGCCCCAACAAAGGTGTGAATATACGTCAGGAGGTAGGAGAGTTGTATAGAATGGAAACAGTATTAACTGCAGTCACTGAATATTGCACCATTTGTCCATGAATGGCATGTGTGGGAAATTTCCATTCGGTTGAAATTTTTGTATTGGTGATTTTGTCATCTGTAACTTTCTTTCTTTTGGTAACAATTTCCAGTGATTTGCCCAACCGTTAAGAATGGTTTCGAACAGTTCAACTTCAGGGGTTGTGTACGGCGGCAACAACTACTCAAAAACAAGATAAATCCCTTTTCACAGTTCAGAGGCAATATTCACAGGATATAAAACACCAAGATTCCTGGGGAATTTCAACCCCACCTTCATCCCCTTGTTCGTTTCACACTTGATGCGGTTTTCCTGGAAACAATGCACACTCAAGATGCCGCCCCGGTGTTTGCCCTTAACTTTTTTCCAGTGACTGGCCAGCAGGACCAGTTAGCTCGTCAACTCCTAGTCCTGGTCCATCACCTTTTTACTGGTCCATATTTCAAATTACTCAGGGATGCTTCTCAACACTGAAGTAGCCAGTCGGGCCACTTGGAGTGAATTGTGACTGGTCCTCTGGTGTTTTAACTGGCACTTGGCCAGCTGACCAGTGTTAAGCCTAGGGAGAACGCTGTTAACCGTACTACTGTACTGAGCAGGGATAGCTATTCCCAGGGAATTGCTTTTTGGGAGTTTGGAAGGGTTAGTGCTCAGCTTAAGTGTGAGAAGGCAAGAGAGAATGTCGCACAAATTTGTGTATTGTGAAAGGGGCTTAATACTGTGTAAGTGTTGTCATAATGAAGGCTGACATGGCATTGAAACCACAGTGGATTATATTGATTGGTCAAACAGAAGGAGGGTTAGTGCATCTTAAGAAGCACATCATCAGGCATGTTGCAAGGTTCACTTGTTGTGAATGTGAGAATTTGTTTTCTTGAGGAAATAACAATAAAAGGTTTTCAGTTGGTAAGTTTGTTTTTCTTTTGACTGGTGGGCCAAACTTAAGAAAGATGCTTTACCAAGTAGAAAATCATGCTCAAACATTTCCTCTGAGGAAAAATAACCAGTGAACCGCCAGTTCCAAACAGTACATATAATGTTGTATTTTAGCTGGTTACCATTTTCTTCTAAGCAGATTGTATTGTGCTTAGCTAACTCGGCTCTATTAGAGTGGCCCAAATCTCGTTCAGGGTGGTGCCCCTTTAAAATGATCATCTTTATAGTAAAAGTAATAATGGCCTTGCTCCTTCAAAGATGAAATTCTGTTTCCGTTATAATCACTGTAATTTAACCCTAACTCCCAAAGCGTTTTTACTAGAATCCACCCCTAACCCAACACATTCCAACAGCTTATACTACCATGAGATGGGAACTGTGCCCAATCTTAGGTGGACGATACACAACCTAACAAACTCCAACAGGCTTTTTTTGTTTGATTTTGTTGGAGTGTGTACACTTGGCATGTGCAAAAATTTGATCAGTGAAATCACACAGTACCCAACATAACATAATCCAACAACTATCTCATTAGACCATGGAGGAAAGAGCAATGCCAGACATGTACATTTCACACATCCACCATACCCACTCAATCAAATTCCAACACCATTACTTGTCAGCAAGGATACACAATCCCACAGAATCAAACACCCAATCCTAACTTCACTGTACTTAACCTAACAAAATTAAACACTTTGCCCTGTTTGAATTTGTAGGGTATGGGAGGGTTAGGGTTAAAGATCACATCACCATGCTTAATTTCCCTCTCGATTCTCAAATCCCCCCTCAGAATCCAAGCCTCCCCTTCCTGATTAGTGTTTGGATAGCCAAACGACTCGTTGAGTCACTCCCCCAGTGTCCCGCTCACAATCTCCTCCAATCAATGTACCACCCTAAGGTTTGTTCAAATATTGAGAGACCCCCGGAGCCCCTTGGTGTATGGTGGGTAAGCTCCCTGTCGGGCCTTGACCAGCTTCCTCCTGACTTAGCAGGAGCCTGGTTGGAGGATGGATGTGATGTTTGCGGAGCTCCGACACACGCCAATTTGCAATATCAAGTTAAAGGGTAACCCAACGTCGTTAGGGGTCTGTCAAAAGTTGACATCAATTTCTTGGGTGTAAAAAGAGTAAAGGGGGGGGGGGGGGGTAGGCCTTATACTTCGTTCTTCTAAAGGACAATGCATTTTTTTCAGGCCTGGGCCTAATTTCATACAGCTGCTTAAGCAGAAAATATTGCTTAACAATTTTCTGCTAAGTAGAAATGAGCACGATACCAGTCACAAATTGTACATGCGACATGGTAGCTTGGTTGGTAACCTTATTCTGGTAAGCACAATTTTATTGTGCTTAGCTACTTTTTGTGCTTAAGCAGCTCTATGAAATTGGGCCCTGGAGTTGTCTGATATTTGTCTTGGTCTTGGTGCCCCTTCAAGAGTTTCCCATAGACTTTAAGATTTTCCAATTGGAAGTGCCCTTTTCTAAATGAATGGCCTTGCCCTCTCGAAGATGAAATTCCAGGCCTGGTTTAGTATAGGGCACCTCAGTAAGGGAAATTTATATTTCTAGTGGACATTTCAAAGAATACCATGGCTATAGGCATGGAGGAAACTGCCGTTGATGCCTCCGTGAAGTGGAGGGAGGGATTTCCTCGTTAGAGCAGGCACTAGCAGGCATGCAGGTTGATTTATGCTGTTGGCCGTGGGGAGATTCTATGAATGTTTAATACGAATCGACATCGACATGCACAAAAAGATGTTTGCTTGACATGTACATTGTAAGTACGGCTTTAAAGGCACTGGACACGTTTGGTAATTACTCAAAATATATATTAGCATAAAAACTTACTTGATAACGAGCAACGGAGAGCTGTTTATAGTATAAAACATTGTGAGAAACGACTCCCTCTGAAGTAACGTAGTTTTTGAGAAAGAGGTAATTTCTCACTAAAATATTTGAATCTGAAAAAGACTTCAGGCCTGAAGCCTTTTTCAGGCATCTGAAAGCACACAAATTGGTGCAACAAGGGTGTTTTTTCTTTCATTATTTTCTTGCAACTTCGATGACCAATTGAGCCCAAAACCAAGTGGGAATACTGGTCTTTGACAATTACCAAATGTGTCGGGGAATGCAGTGTCAACCTGAAAAGTGTTGAAAACTTTAGACAACCCCTGATGGAACTCTGGATGTTGAAACCAGGGACTGCTTATGCCCCATTACCAGAAAAGCATGAGTAAGCAAAAAGTTACGTGAGGTGCAGTAACCCCAGGTTTAGCATGCCGAGTGTTCTTTTTCCCCAGGATAATTTACATATAGTGCGAAACATGTGGGTTGTAATGCCACATAACTCAGCTTTGTGCTGCCAGCTGGTTTTTTAATAAAAATTAATGAACGAATCAATGAAAAAGTGGTGGGTTGGAATGCTACAGGAATTTCCCGGGGTAGCGTTTCTAGGAAAATGGTTTTGTAGTGTGAATAGATCTATAGATTTGACGAAATGGAATTGTTCTAAACTCATGCCCTAGAAACCTAATTTTCTCTTGTTGTGGCCCTGCTCCTGCATTATTGATGCGTTAACAGGTCCGGTGGTTTATAAGTAAATTAAAAAAGGGTTTACAGTATATTGGATGGATTCCAATTGCATTATTCCCTCCGTATTGCCTGAGGCGAGTCACACCTTTTGATGATGCATTGATATTTTGACTGATGTTGATTTGAAAGCAACCAGGCTGAAGACTTTAAAACGTGCTTCCTTTCAAAATTAGACGCGAATAAATGATTAATACTTCAAAAAGAAATTAATCTGACACATGGTTTTTTTAAACTGAGCAGAATGTCTGCAACAGGGTCTTCTCTTAGATTGTTCAGTGAATAGCCAGTAATGTAACTTGTCAATGTAATTTCACTAGACTGCCATGCCAGCTTTTTCACTATTCCATATTTCTTGTTGAAGAAGGGTGGCCTGATTATTATAATAATAATAATAAAAATACACTAATAAAGCGCAGTATTGCCGCAAAACAGCCTTAAAGCGCTACGTACAAAAACAGTGCAAGATAAAAGACATTAGCAGAAAAATTGTAAAAAAATTACAAACTACAGGAGAAAATAAAATAAAAACTATCACTCACTGGTCCTTCCAGCCTTTGGTACCTTTGACACCTCACGGAGTTGCCACAGTTGCCCCTTGAAATGTTCCACTAAAAATTTACAATTTCTCTCGGGTATGAACACCAAACACGACGCTGTGTAGTTGGAGGGAGGGGGGGGGCGATTAATCGTTCTATCCGGCTGATCCACAAACTTGTAAAGTTCTTTCCGGGTTCATGGGGCGTAATTAGTGAATTTCCAGACAGAGTTGCAGGGTAAGGAGGAGACGACGGTCTCCCAACTTTGAGGAATTGGCCGAGGTAGTGATTATGGGCGGTTTCTGGTACAATTAGCTTGACAAATTCCTGAGAAATTTTGGTTGACCTTTTGACCCCAAATGTGTACTTTTATTTGGGGGGAGGGGTAAACAATGCTTAGTTTCAATTAATACACCTTAAAACAAACCTGTGAAAGTGTCATTCAATTCAAGTTTTAGAGAGATAGAGAGGGGGGGGGGGGTAGAAAACCAAAACCAGGTCCAAATAAGCATTGTCGATTAATTAGGGGTCTTCTAATGTTATTTTTTAAAATGAAAGTCATAGTAAGTAGTTAAAGGGAAAGGTTTGTTTTGTTTGTTTTGTTGGGTTGTTTGTTTGTTTGTTTGTTTTGTTTGTTTGTTTGTTTGTTTTAATCCTGTATAAATGTAGATATACAATAAAACTAACCTGTGAAAATTTCATTTTGAAAGGTGGTAGCGTTTTTAAGATATCGCCGAAAATCCGGAGCGGTTATGTCCACGCAGGAAGAATAATCTGAATACACAATCTGAGACATGTATCTGACAGTAGCACTTCTCAGATTCAAATTTTGGGGGATAAAAACTAATATATTTTTCCATAATCACATTACTTCGAAGTGAAATGATTCTCAAAATGCTTAAATACTATCGAATGCTGTTGTAATTCTAACCAAGTAAGTTTTTATTGACATTCACTTTAAGGGTGATTACCAAAACATATACCTTCCCTTTAACCCTCCTCTACTGTTCGCAACATTTTCAAGTGAGTTGACCAACCATTTGAAACCATTCAACTGCCAAAGTTGTGTATGGTGGCACAACTGTGCACAGAACTAACTGTGTACTGTGTACATGCATTCCCTCATGGTATCATATTGCAAGGCTGGCGGCATAGCTTATCTATCATTCAAAACCACAGTGAATGGTATTGAATGGTCAGACAGCAAGAGGGTTAATACATGCAATTACAACGTTTATTTATACACAAATAAATTAACCCGGCCAGGAATCTTTTCAGAGAAAATTTGATTATCACTCTGTGAAGGTAATAAACACCCCCCTCCAACACTAAATGTCCATCATCTAAAAATATATCCGCCATAATTGACGTTTTGGCTTGAACCAATCTTCAGAGACAATGAACCCAGAGGAAAAATATTCCTGCCCGGCCGGGAGTCTCTTGGGCAGGATCTGGCATATTTTCGTAGGGTATGTAATTTCAGTTTTCAGTCTTGGAGATCAACGATGGTAGTGGGTCAGGTTTTGTTATTATTGTTGTGGGGTAATTGGCTGGAATGGCTGGGGTGTTATGTGACGATGAACAGGGAAGATGTCATGAACAGGAATGTTTGATTCTAGACATGGAGTTCCCTTCAAACAAAAATTGTAAATATCTCACTACTCCTGGCATCAAAGATTATTGACGGAAGTAATTTGTTAGGCCGGTTCATTTACCCTAGACCCACTTTTGGTTTCATAAATAACGCTTAATGGGTAAAAAACTTGCTGAAAATATTCTGCCTAGCAGTGAGCGACATTTCAAACTGTTAAATATTTATGAAAAAGATTTGTCATTATTTTGAAACGATTGCTGAAGGGAACTTTGCCATAAATTTGATGAACTGTCTTTTCTAAGACGGAATAATGCATAATATTTTTGATGGATATTGTTGTGAGTTCGATGGACTGAATTTTTGATTTCTCGTATAAAAATAATGTGGTAATTGAGAGTGAAAAGCAACTTTATTGAGCTTAGTTAGCCAAAAACTGAAGGGGCGTAATTAAACATCATTCATGTGGCATTTTTCATGGTAATCATTATATTTGTACTTGCTGACAGGGATGTGATTCCTCCGTTTTAAACCGGAAATCCGGTGCCCTCAACAACAACAAAATCCGTGTTTTTTTTGCCCCCCCCCCAAAAAAAATAAAAAATTTCATAACTTAAAATCAAATTCATAAAAAAATAAAGATAAAACCATATATAACGCCCCAGATTGCTTTTAAAACCAAAGATAGATGCTATTACTTGGCTTCGTGCTCGCAAGTGTTCGAGCTCGCAAGCTTTGCGCTCAGAGTTCAGGTTTTTTTTCAACAGCCTATCACATCCCTGACTTGCAGGAGGTCACAGGCCTGGAATTTCATCTTTGATAGGGCAAGGCCACTTTCATTTTACTAAGACTCTTCCATTAGAAAATCTAAAAGTCTATGGGAAACTTTTGAAGGGGCACCAAGGACAAGAGACCAGGGCAACAGAGGCCATGGCCTCTTTGGCCGCCATGTAGTTCCAGGTCTGGGGTCAAACAGTAAACATATGGAAACTTGGATGGGAACCTGTTTTTTCTCGATTTGATAACCAATAGCTGTCCAATCATGCTTTGAACTTGTGTAGTTCACGTGCGGGGATAATTATTTGGTAAAATATCAGCTTGACTAATCGTCAATGGTGTACCCAGCACCAAACAGGAAGGGCCCGTCCACTACATTGGAAACGGGCTCTTCCTCACTGCCGATTAAGGATAACCGCAACATGCGTGTTGGGCTGAAATATCGCGCTGGTGCCACGCAACTTAACTCCCGGATTACAAGATTTATCCAAGAATTACCGCAAGAATTTCAGATGACCTAAAAATAGCTGTTTGTAAAAATTATCAAGACGTCACCGACAGTGGGATTTGATGGTTTCCTGGTGCAGTGCCCTGAGGAGTTTGTGAGGTCCGAGTGAAGGGCAAACTTGATGATGGTGTTTGCCGTTGCTAATTAGCTGTGAAGAAATTGAGAAATTTATTGGGAAGCTGATAGTGTTGTGGGATGGGAGCCAGTGAAAACATCCTAATTGATTTTTCAGCGTGATGTGGTTTGGAAGGTACATGTGAAGTGTACTGTAGCACAGTTTGAAATAACTTATTGAGGTATATTTCCAACCTTCGTTTATAGAAGTCCAAGGAGCTCTTTTAGTCACTCTACGGGGGTTACTCAGGAGCTCAGTTGAAGCTCTTCAGTTCACTCTTCTGGGGTTACTAAGGAGCTCAATTCGAGCTCTTCAGTTCACTCTCCAGGGGTTACTAAGAGCTCCTCAGTTCACTCTCCAGGGGTTACTAAGGAGCTCAATTCAAGCTCCTCAGTTCACTCTCCAGGGGTTACTCAGGAGCTCAGTTCAAGCTCTTCAGTTCACTCTCCAGGGGTTACTCAGAGCTCCTCAGTTCACTCTCCAGGGGTTACTCAGAGCTCAATTCAAGCTCCTCAGTTCACTCTCCAGGGGTTACTCAGAGCTCAATTCAAGCTCCTCAGTTCACTCTCCAGGGGTTACTCAGGAGCTCAGTTCAAGCTCCTCAGTTCAATCTCCAGGGATTACTCAGAGCTCCTCAGTTCACTCTCCAGGGGTTACTCAGAGCTCCTCAGTTCACTCTCCAGGGGTTACTCAGGAGCTCAATTCAAGCTCCTCAGTTCACTCTCCAGGGGTTACTCAGAGCTCTTCAGTTCACTCTCCAGGGGTTACTCAGAGCTCCTCAGTTCACTCTCCAGGGGTTACTCAGAGCTCCTCAGTTCACTCTTCTGTGGTTACGCGGGAGCTCAATTCAAGCTCCTCAGTTCACTCTCACGGGGTTACTATTGTCTACATCTCCAAAATACCGCCCCTGCATACCTCACTCAGTCTCATCAAGGTATACCATCAAAGACCTGGGCCCAATTTACCTCACTCAGTCTCATCAAGGTATACCATCAAAGACCTGGGCCCAATTTCATAGAGCTGCTTAACGGCCGATTCTGTGCTTATGTACGAGTTTCTATTTCGAAAAGGCATGCTATCCTTCCGGTGCTTACTGCACGAAAATGAATGACGTAACAGTGCAAATCCATTGTGAACGCGCAAGATGGATGCCTTATTTTCTTGCTAACCTGTGAATTACGCTTATGCTTAAGCAAATTTTTCTGCTACAGTTAGCAAGAAAATGTGCTTACCGTTAAAGCAGCTCTATGAAATAGGGCCCAGGCCTTTGCTCTGGTACAGACAGTACACTCCTGGCGGTTTCGAAAGCTGCACTCTGCTGCAGGTGATTGCCCACATGCCCCGCGTCTTTTGAAATGTCTCTCTAATCAAATCCATTTCACAGTCACTTGAAGTTTTTCAAGAAACATCTCTCAACTTTCCTGATTGCTCAGGACAAACTGTCTTTTCCCATTCTTATGGTACGGAAAAAGGGCTCAGACAGTGTCAACCCTTCCAGCCTTTTTCGGTTTCATTAATTTAAATTGGGAACAGAACAAGATGGCCGGACTGTGGCCTTGTCATCTCAAACAAAATAGATAGGTTGCAATATGACGTAAATCGGCCATCTTTACGGGCAATTTGGAACACACAGTCGTGCGTTACGCGTGAGAACGGCGTGCAGCACGCGCACATTTCACAAAACTCATTGCGTGATTGGTTAGTGAACGACGCGGCTGCGTTAATAATTTGAGCGCTTGACGCGCCTGCAAGCCAAAATGCGATTTGCCCGTAAAGATGGCGTCTACTGGGAACTATCTATAGTATAATCTCACAAGTTTAAATGATTAAAGGAAACAAATAGGCACAACCACTCGATTGTCGACTTCACAGGAGTTCCCGACTAATTTTACGAGGCACCCTGGATCAGCGTATGATGACATCGTTCATTTCCCATAAAATATTGCAATTGTTGCTGTTCTGTCTTCCTACATTCTATCCGGCTGTCGTCATGGTGACAGCTGTCCTTGAGTTTGGGACCCACTTTTTATTTCAATTCAGGACGCAGGAAGTCAAAAAATAAATGATTTTTTCATCTTCTTCGGGCAGAGGTGTTACTTGAAATCTCTGTGGAGTGTCATTGCATCATCGTGTCATTTCTAACCAACAGTCGTAAAATTACTTCTGATCGGAAGCGTTGATATTCAACACGTTTTCATTCCCTTAAGTTTTGTCCATGTTGACTCATTCGCAAAAAGGAGGAGTGTATCTCCAAGACTGAGGGATGTAGAACCGAAAAAAACATTTGCTTATCAGTATCACTGTGTAAGGCATGCCAATCTTATCCATGTCCAAACATATTGGTGTGGAGTGATATTTGAGAGATTGGAGGATTGAGGTCACCTGTTGGCAAGATGGCCGAGGGAGTTAGGGGTAAAAACGAAGTATAGAATTTGTAACGAGGGTTTCAATCTGCCAAAAGTTCTACCAGTACCAACCCTCCATAAAAAAGGGTTTCTGTCCGAAATACTTTCAAAGTTGACAAAAAAGTATTAGAAAACAACAACAAAAACAACAACAACCTACTCTTGTTTCAATTGCAGCAATTTAAATGTGTGCACAGCATCCCTGTTAAACAATTTCTAAAATATTTTTTCTGATTTTAAAGGAAGACAACTTTAAACGGTCCCATCAAATTTTCTTGAGAGTCAACAAAATTATTGCTCAAGAGTTGGCGGTCTGCGACGACGCATCATGTGTTTTTCTCTTGAGACTGTGACCTTGGGAATGGCAAGGGCAAGTTCCAACATTGATCATTCCGACAGTTTCTTCCCACTTTGGTTATTCAATTACGCCCTGATAAATGAGGGAGTTTAATTGAATTTCATATTTTGGGGGTAAGTGGATATCCCGTTGAACCCGACATGATGTCATCTGGGGGTAAAGAGAGGTACTCGTTGGTGAGGTGTTCCCGGCAACGTGTCTAACTTGAGTAGCAGAGTTGTCTGGTTATAGATAGGTTGCAATATGACGTAAATCGGCCATCTTTACGGGCAATTTGGAACACACAGTCATGCGTTACGCGTGAGAACGGCGTGCAGCAAGCGCACATTTCACAAAACTCATTGCATGATTGGTTAGTGAATGACGCGGCTGCGTTAATAATTTGAGCGCTTGACGCGCCTGCAAGCCATAATGCGATTTGCCCGTAAAGATGGCGTCTACTGGGAACTATCTATAGGCTCTAATGTACAGTAGACCTTTTCACACTACCAAGCCAAATTCCTAGGGAATGAAACCCCCGGGAAATTCCTGGAGAATTTAAACCCCTCAGCCACCCTTGTTTTTGTTTTTACACTTGATGTTATTTTCCTTGGGGAAAAAATCGACACTTACTATCATAACCATGGGGTTATCTACTTCAACCCTCGTTCCAAAGTCTCACATTGTTCGTCGGTGTGCAGGCTGGTTTACATGGAGGCAGCAAGGGCTGCTATCTTTGCTGCCCTAGTTTAGGCCTCAGTGTCCTTAATTTTTCCATGTTGTATTAAAAAGTAAAGAACCTTTAACTAAAGTAAAATGGCTGTGCCCCAAAAAGTAAAATCTCTAAGCCTTGTGCATGCTCTTATTTAATTGTTAGGAGGCCTAATACTTCGCTCTTTGGGGTTCACGCCAGGTTTTTTTTGTAGAACTGTGCGGCATTCTTTACCCATATTTTGGAAGTTTGGCCTAAGCAAGTTGAATTGAAGCGAGGTCCTTGTATAGTTTTCTACTTGGTGTTTGATTTCGTTTTAAAAGCCTTACTGTACAATCTGAAGCATTCTAAATAAAGTTATCTTGATGATTTTTTGTGAATTTGTCTGATATGCCCAATATGCTACAATCCCGGCCATATCTCATTCGCCCCCCCGGCCCCGTTCAATGTCGGCTCTCATTGCGAGTTCTGCGTTCCAGCTGGGGTTAACAACATTTAAGTGGGGGAATGGGGGATGGTATGTTTATTGTCACGTAGCCCAAGCATTTCAGCCGGGATTGTAGCTTGTGCATGGGGAGAACCCTACTCTTGTATTATTAAGGGCAAGGCAGTTTTCCATAGTAAACGGCACGTCAATGAGGGAGAGTTTGTGAGGTGAAGTTGTTTGTAGGGTGAAGTTGTTTGGAGTTAGGGGCAGAGTTGTTTGGAGTGAGCAAGCAATGTTTTGGGTGTCATTTTGGGTACCTTATTTTGGACTTAGTCACCATACTAAGGCCCAATTTCATAAAGCTGCTTACACATAAAAAGTAGCTACATGTAAGCACAACAAAATTATGCTTACCAGAATAAGGTTACCAGCCAAACTACCATTTCATGTGTACAATTTGTGACCGGTATTCTGCTAATTTCTGCCAAGCAGAAAATTTTAAGCAGCTCTATGAAATTGGGCCCAGTTCAGTTGTTAAAATTAAAAAATACAAAAATTTAGGCCCTAATGGGCAATTTGGACACTTTTAAATTGTTATTTTACTGCAGATGTGAATACCCCATATGTAAATCCTGGCTGATGTCCTTTGGTGAGGGGAGGGGGTTGGGGTTGGAGAGGGCTGGCAAACTATACCTTCCTCCATGGTTGATCTGAGGAGTCGTCAAAGTTGTTGACATTTTCAAGGTCATATAGACATGTACAGACAGTTCTGCTATTTGAGAATTACCTTACAAAAAAAGACTTCCCATGCAAATGTTCAACCAATTCCCTGGGAATTTCCTGGGGAAACTCGTCCAGTGTGAATGCAGCTGTTGTCTGACAGTGGAAATGTTGAAAACCTAAAGCCCCTTTCACACGAGAGCAATTTAGCAAAGAAGAAGGTCCCAGGAGTTCACAATGCAATAATTGCAAGATACGGACCTCCGACAAAATGTAGCAATGTTGGACAACATTTTACAAGGGACCCTGGTCAATGTAAAAATTGTTGTCCTTTCACACGAGGTACATTTTGTAAAATTTTACAACCATGCTACAATTAAGCAAGGGACCCTTGCTAAATTGCTCTTATGTGAAAGGGGCTTTAGTCAACACAGTCTTTGTTGTGGTCACACAGGTGATTAGAGCCTGAAGTCAAGTCCTGATTACACTACACTCAGTAGGTGTCAAGTGTAAATCCCTTTTGTCCACTTGTCTCCATGACCTCCCCCTTTTGATAAAAACAACTTATTTTTTTGACTCCTAGCCAGAAAGAGTCATTATTGTTCAAAACACCACAAGGCTCTGACTCACCTTACCCTTGCAGGAGTCCCTTGGAGCCCCAGGGGTGTGTTTGGTGTTCAGGCAGGGGAAGGCTGATGTAGTAGGTCTTCTTACAAGATAAACACGAGATTAAAATGATATTCACCCTAGCTGTATGATGGCATGCTCCTGATAAAGGCAGTGACTGACAGTCTATGAAATTCACCCTAGCTGTATGATGGCATGCTCCTGATAAAGGCAGTGACTGACAGTCGGACTGTCTGGGGATGGTCACCCACCAGGAGTATTTTGTAGAAAGGTGCGGTGTAATAAGTTGGGAATGCTGACTGCTTTTTGCTGTGGCTTGGTGTTTCTCTGCTGGGGCCTTGTATGAGCAATGGTATGAGTGATCATTAGGCTTTAGAATCTTATCCCAAAGCATCCTTAGTGAAGGGCGAAGTTCCTTGAGGCCAAGAGTGTGGCGATTACTCTGTTACAACCCAAGAGTTGTTTTGATATTAAAGACAAGTCTGAATGATTGGATAAATGGATGTATTGCATGACTGATGTATTAACTACAGTACTTGAGGGAAGCAAACTGAACATAGTTTTTAAAGTATGGAGCAGGGGCTTAAGTTAAAGGCACAGTACACGTTTGGTAATGACTCTGAAAATTAATGGCAATTTAATAACTTACTTGGTAAGAAGTACAGCAGCTTTGGGTAGTATAATGAATTTTGAGAAACTTTTATTTTTGAAGTACTACAGTTATGGAAAAATATATCACTTTTAATTCCCCAAAATTTGAATCTGAGAAGCGTTTCTGTCAGAAACGCTTCTCAGGCTGTGTATTCCTACGGGGAAAATTCTTCCTGCGTGGAAATAATCGCTTCGGTTTTTCGGTGATATCTCAAAAACGCGACCACCTTTTGAAGTGAAATTTTCACAGGTTAGTTTTATTGTATGTACCTACATTTATATAGGATTAACACAATCAGTAGGCTCCAATTACCAAACGTATGCAGCACCTTTAACTTGGGCTGCATACTACGGAGGGTATGTACATGATATTCTGGCCGAGAGTCGAGCACACTGGACTCAGCAGGGTGTGGGTTCAAGTCCTGGTCTTGACACCTGTGTCCTTATTAAAGCATAGAGAAAGGACACTTACCCATTATTTAGTGTGCACAAAACTTATTAAGTCTAAGTATTTGGCTGTGCAAAATTGTTGGACGAAATCGTTGCCTGAGTGAAACCATGGAGGAAGGAATAGTCTATTCTTTCCTCCATACTGAAACCTATTGTTTAAACACAGTTAGGCCAAATAAAAAAACAAACCAGTTGATCGTCCTGATTTTTCCAAAAAGAGGAGGATGAGGGCCTTTTTATTTTATTTTTAAAAATTGTTTTCAAGATGGCCGCTAAGTATTTCAATTCAAACAGGCCACCAATTCTTCAGTTTGAAATCATCGCTAACTATCTTTATATCTATTTGTTGCATGAGGTAAGTTTACATCAAAAATTAAAATATATATGTCAAGGGTGGATTAAAAATACAAACAAATTTTTTTAATTTTTTTTATTTAATTTTTTGTTTTAAAGGAAAAATCGAAAATAAAAAAAAGGATGCGGCCTCAAAAAAGGATACGGGCGGGGACGATCAACTGGTATTTTTTTTACTTGGCCTTATGTGTCATGGAGACTTCATAACAAAACTTGTGTACCCATGACTGTATGTTAACAGGAAACCAGTCAAGACTGTTAAATTGTGTTTTGGCTGGTAACTAATTTTGATAAGCAGAATTTGTTTGTGCTTGATTAATTGTTTTTAATTTTTTTTTTTTTTCAATTCTCGCAATTGCTTGGTGTCCATAGTGAAATATGACCCTGCCTGATGCTTCTGTTTTTTTTTTTACCTTGTTTACCCATGTGCAATTTTTACATAGTTTACCACCTATAATTTTATATACATGTACAGCAATAAATGCTGTATATAAAATTATAGTTTTTTGTAATATTCTGTTTTTCTGTATAGCCAGTAGCACTGGAAACGAAGGCTCTCGGGCCACAGTTATTAGGTTAACTTTTTAATTTCTTTTCCTGGCATGTGTTGCTGGCTCTATTGTTTGTTCCCTTGTATTTTTATCATTGTCTCAACTGTTTTTTTGTCTTGTGAAGTATGCCGAATAAATAATAATAATAATAATAATCAGTGAGCGATTTCCCTTGTACAGTATAGCAGAGCAAATTGCTTCACAAAATGCACCAGTTGCTACTCAAAAATCAGGAGTTGCTACTCAATATAAGCATTCAGTGTGCACAAAACAAGTTCAGTCTAAATATTTTGCTATGCAAAATAGCTGGATGAAATCGTTCCCTGATAATAATAATGAAATTGGTTTCTTAGAACCCTGGATTGGGTCATCTGGGCTTAATTTCATGGCTCTGCTTACTGCTGAATTCTGCGCTTATAACCACCATTCTCCGCTTACTGTGCAAGCGACAAATTTATGCGCTAGCTGTGTAAGCGTAGAATGCCTATAGTGAGTAATGTGGACTATGCACGCACACAAGCTAAAATTCCATGCTAACCCGTGAAATACGCTTAGCACAGAATTCCCTGCTTTCGTAAGCGCTGTTTTTTTGCTTATGGTATTACTATTAAGCAGAGCCATGAAATTGGGCCTTGGTCGGATTCATACACGCTGCATACTCTACAATTTGAAAGGTCAGTGTAATGCTGTGCTTGGTGTACATGTAAGTTGCACTTGTTAAACCATGGAGCAATGTATGAACCATGTTCATTATATTGTAAGGGGATCTGCTAGGGTTCTAATTGATTGGCTGTGACAGACACTGGACTGTCACTCCAACTAGCAGTAGGGACACAACAAGCCTGTACTTCCATCACAACCATCCACTTGACATGTCTACACTGTACTATAGTTTTAAACTTAAAGAGCCATTGACTCTCCTGGAATCAACTCTGGTATTGTGTGTTTGTAGATGCAGGTCTTTGGCACCTCCTACTCTTGGGAAAACATTTTCCAGGGAGTTGAACAACCTTGTTTGAAACCAATTAACTGCATTGTTGTGTGTGGTTGACAACTGCACTGAACTAATTGAAAACACGCGTTTACTAAATGTACAGTTCATGCATTCACCAGTCACCACATAATAATGATATCACAGGTTGGCATACATAGGTCAGACAGTAGGAGGGTTGACTGTGTACTCTCTAGATGCATTCAACACATTATATCGTATTTCAGGCTGGCGTAGTTTATCAGTCATGCAAAAACCATCATTTACATGTAAAACCATAGGATAATCTTTGAATTGTCAGACAGTAGGAGGGTTGACTGTGTACTATGTAGATGCATTTACTACATGATATCATATTGCAGGCTGAGTTTGAATGGTCAGACAGTATGAGGGTTGACTATACTGTACAATGTATAGATGCATTTACCACGTGATCATATTATTGTAGGCTGACATAGTTTATCCATCATTCAAAACCATTGAATGGTCAGACAGTAGGGGGGTTGACTGTGGGCTGTGTAGATGTATTCACTTTCATAGTTTGTCCATCATTCAGAACCATTTGGTCAGACTGTAGGAGGGTTGACTGTGTGCTGTGTAGATGTAATACACAAATTTGCTGAATGCAGAAAAAACCTTTCTCAGCAAAAAATGTGTTACCAGCCAAAATACCATATAATGTATACAGTTTGTGACTGATTCCCAGGTACTTTTTGCTTAGCAGAAATATTCGCTGATCACAATTTTGTGCTTATAAATTTGGACCATGAAGAGCAACAAAACAACCCTGCATTATTTTGTTCAAAAGAACTGTTGGCTGAAGAGAACAACTTGGAACTTACACACACTTGTAAGGCACCATGCTGTGCTAGGAATCTGTTCAAAGGATCAAAGGATTTGGGACTGTTTTGTGGCATTTTCGATTTGGCACAGTTTCAATGTGACAGGGGTAAACACATTTCTAACAGACTAGCTCTGCGGGATTTGTTTTTGATGGCAAGACGACCGTTAGAAGTGAAATGGGACTTTAGTTTGTTCACAGGGCTGTAGGCAGTGAGAGTCAGAGGTACAGATTCTGGGAGTTCAAAACTGTAAGTTTTTGTTTTGGGGCAGTGCATTTGGTACAGTTTGAACATTATTTGATCATACTGTACATTTTTAGCAAGTGATCAAGCAAGAAATTCTTTGGAAACAAATGACCAGTTTTGTTTGGGGTCGATGGCGTACGAATTTCCAGGGAGTGTAAGTTTCTGTTTTGCAGTGCTGCACTATTTTGCGTAGTTTGAAATTCAACTTTGGTTTTGTGTCGCACTGTGACAACACTCAGCATGGGTGATACAACGAGAAATTTCATTGGATGCAAACTGGGTGTTTGATTTTGAGATGATGGGATTGGTTAAGAAAAAAAAGCCTGAACTTGAACTTGGACTTGTTTGTTTGCAGACACGCTGTGTACAGGAAAAACGTGTACATTGTACTTGAGTTTAGTTTTGTTTTGACTGTCTCTTGATATTGATCAATGTTTGTTTTGGCAACGACGGTTGGAAATCAAGGTTGTACTTGGCTTGTTTACAGGAAGATGTATATCTATGTGAAGTTTAAATAAAGTCTGACATTGGACGTTGTTGATCGGTAATGCAGGCATACTGTATATTCCGAAGTAGTGGTTCATGTATCTAGGTTGGATGGGAACGATCCCACATGGTCCGCTGGTCAGGTATGTACATGTATAACCCTTTAAGAATGTTCATAACTCCGTTCATGGATATGGGGCTTGAAGGACACAAATAAAGTCTGATCCCATTTTGATATAATGAGATTCGGTATTCATTTAATACTATTGCGCGCGGGGATTATGACAAGGATGGTAGCGTGTCTGTAAATGTCAATGTCGTACAATCTCTTTAAAATCCAGCCATCATCATTACTCATACACCACAGTGTACAAGGAAACTCGGCCAGCCTCCGTCACAGACCATATTCCTAGTTACCCTCCTCTCAGGGGGGGAAAGAGGGCAAATCCGACCCCCCCTGAGATACCCAAATGCCATGTGGCTAGTTGGGTAAGCATGGGAAGGGAAGGGGCCAATAAGGCCCAGTCCAATCAGAGTGATGATGGAGGGACGAAAGTACACATGACATAACTTTGTGGTAATCTGTGTTGTTCCTCTGCAGAGGCTGGGGGATTAAAACTACGTGTGATTATTTATCCTTTATTCCAGCAGTCATTTAGACCCTTCTCGAGATTGAGACATCGGCTTGACAACCCGTCGGTCACTTAAGCTGGATTGAAAGTCTGTCGTCAGAACTCAGAAAAAACTTCTGACGAACTCTGAAAGTGATTTCTGACGGCATTAGTGTCAAGATCAAGCTTCAAAAAAGCTTACAGTTTTAGGAAATCATTTGTTAGGACTGCTATAAAGATCGGTACTGTAAAAGACAGTTTAACATTGTTATTGAAGTAGGTGGTACAAATATGATAAAAAAATGTGTAACATCAGAAACTTAATTTGCATGTAGATCATGTGACAAATCTAAACAGAGCTCATCTGCTCGCTTTCTTTCACCGTATCAATCTCATACAGCATTTTTTGTTTTTGTCGTTAGCCACTAATGAAATTGCCTTTTGTCTATTTTTCTTTACCCCAGAGGAGTCCCAACAAAACATTTAAGGCAATGAAGATAACGTGAGGATTCGTTGTCCACGAAGCCATCAGGCAAACCTACCAGCCTTCGCTGCTCCCCTACTCCCCTTGTAAAGATGTCACAGACCTCGCAAACACCCTCTGTTCTTAGCCTTCTTCTACAGACCGAGTTCAACACGACGATGCTGGTGCCACCGCTCACTCAGTCGCCGTCGGACACAACGCCGGAGTTACCGTGCGATGGCATCAAATACGATTATGAAATCCCTACCGCCGTCGTGTGTGGAATGTGCTTCATCTTCGGCATTGTCTTCACGTTTTTCGGTAAGTTTCACCGTGAACTTTGACCTCTACAAGCATTCCCCAATTCCAGCCACCTTGCTGAGGCACGAGGCCCCAATTTCATAAAGCTGAGGCCAATTTCAACTGCTTTTAAAAGCAGAAAATATTGCTTACATGTAGTGCAATTTAGCAGGAAACCAATCACAAATTGTAGCATGTGAAATGGTATTAAGGCTGGTAACCCAAATTTTGTTGTGCTCGGGTACTTTTTGTGCTTAAGCAGCTCTATGAAATTTGACCCTGGTTAGCACGAAACGTGTTTAGCACAGAAATAAATGGTTACCTACCAAAATGCATTGCATCCCACATTGTTGCAACTGGTGCCCTGTTATTCTTTTGCTGAGCATGAAGCAGCATTCTCTGTTAAACAACTTTTTGAAAAATTGCCAGGGCAATCTTCAACATTGTATATTGTGCAGTTAAGAACAAAGGTTGTCCCGATCAAAACTGATTTGTATCTCTTTCAGTGACCAGCCAGACTAGTCAGCAGTACTTAGTTTATTTAATAGATGTTTAATTTTTTGCATCGGAGATAATGAATATAATTCTGTTTTTACCCTACACCGATGTGTGTTAAGCACTGTATACTCAGTACTTTCCCGAGTTCTGTGAAATTTTTTTTAATTTAAGAGTTACTTTTGAGATGTCCCCCCTTTCTTCATATCAAATGTTGAGAAAAATCAGCCAGTGCAATCTCCATAAAACATAAGATTTATTGTATTCTTTCATTGAACTGCGTACAAACTGTGCCTGCCGGAAATCCAGGCTCTGTGGCTCTTTTGTAAATATGTGATGTCACGGATCACATGGGATGCTTTTCGATGCTGAACTAGCCAGCTGGACCACTTAAGAGAGAATTTTTCCCTATGGATCACTGATCAGTGAGGAAAGCTGCCAGCATGTTTAAATAATTCTTGATCTTGAGACGACACATTGTCTTAGTGGTTTTCAGTGGTCCAATAAAAAGTTTCTGGAGAGAAGGCTCTGGAGAGAAGGCTCTGGAGAGAAGTTACAATTTTTCAAGACCCCCTCCCTCCCCCACCCCAACCCCCTCAAATTCACACTTTTCAGCATCTTTGTCCTCCATTGTCAACCGTTAATTCAGCACAGATGTACAAATACAAACTTTCAAGGGTGACCAGATCTTCAGCACACCCTACATGTACATCAAGGTCAGACTGCCAACAAGTTTATAAATGTTTTTGATATTGTCCACTGTGGGGTTTCCATAGTTCTGAAATGTTCCAAGGCTACAGAGGGAACTAGATTTCAAGCCCATACCTCCCACTGTGTTAGTGTGGCTTTTTTCGCTTTCTTTTCAATGAATTTCACCAAGTTTTTACCCTCTTCCCATCATGAACATGTTCAACATGGGGAGGTCGATCTTTTTGTACATCACATTACATGGGTTTCTACAGAAGTTATAGGCCATGTGATCTGTACACAAGTGTGTGTGTTGGTAAATTCCGATCGCATTGGACTAATATTAAACCGAGACCATAGGTAATGTTCCAATGGATAAATCTTATCGCGGTGACTGCACTTGGATAACTTCTGAGTTCTGTATACCGCTGCAACAACAACATGAGTGTGAACATCACCAGTACAATCATGTCGTAGGTCGTCGTAGTATTAATCTTCCATGTGTCATGTGATCATGGCTGTGCAGCGAGCCAGACGTGGTTTTTTACTGGCCGGTTTTTACCTGGAAAATGCGCCCGGCACTGGACTTAATTATTTGCTCGGTTATTTTGTCCATGCTGGTTTACCTGGGCTGAAGGTGGCTAGTTAAACTGCCCATTGGACCCGGCTAAATTACATACCTGGGTCGCATGGGACCTAAAATGTCACCCATTTGCTTGGTTTGTTTTAATACCAACAAATTGTCCGATGCAAACACGGCTTCAAAGCCATTCTGTGCCTCATGTAGTGTGTTATACTACATATATGTACATCCATCACATTGCACAGGTTTCTACAGAAGTTTATAAACAAAAAAACAAAAAATCAACATTGTCAAAGAGATCTCCTTGTTGAGATCATGGAGGAAGAAATCTCCCCATGACTAAAATGTACAAATGTAGGTCAGGTTTGCGGTACCTCTTCAGTTTTTTTTACACTCAACGTTGCACAGGTGTGTCCAATAGTTACCCGTTAGGCCAAGTAAAAAAAAATACCAGTTGATCGTCCCCGCCCGCATCCTTTTTTTGTTTGTATTTTTAATCCACCCTTGACATATATATTTAAATTTGTGATGTAAACTTACCTCATGCAACAAATAGATATAAAGAAAGTTAGCGGTGATTTCAAACTGAAGAATTGGTGGCCTGTTTGAATTGAAATACTTGGCGGCCATCTTGGGAAAAAAAAATAAAATAAAAAATAAAAAGGCCCTCATCCTCCTCTTTTTGGAAAAATCAGGACGATCAACTGGTATTTTTTTTTATTTGGCCTTATATCCCAGGTAAATCTACTTCATCATTATTTGAGAGCTTCCCTTCATGGGAGACCCTGAATTGTCATTCTTCCTGTCCAAGGCTGTTCCTGTCTCTGAGGTCGTATTGCCCCCAGGTATTACCCATGTCGCCTCTAGGTCTGGGGTCCCAGCTCGTTATCACCTAGGCTCAGCAGGTATCAGAGCAGGTGGACCTGGATTTTTGTTCTGAAGGGGGGTCTAAGTTTTTCATCTGGTGGATTTGAAAGTCTACACCTGTTACATTACATGAGCCAAGTATACTTGAAATATTCTAAACTTAAAGGGATGTACATGATTACATTTTGGAAGAGTACTGTACATTTATTTCCATCGTTTGGTTATATATGGTCTGTGACACATCATACAGCGGAGCCGGGAAATATTCCATCAAATTCAATGGCTAAAGGATTTTTGTGCACATACATGCAAGGTTTTAGCCAGGATTTGGTAAAAGGGTGTCCAAATCTGCTGGAAATTAAAAAACTGGGTGTCCAGATTGTTCACTTACAATACATATGTAAATGACAGATGAAACAGGGTGTCCAAATTTAAAACAGGGTGTCCAAAAGACACCCAGACACCCCTCTGGCTAACACTATGCATACATGTACTGTATGACACAAGGTTTATTGTGATACCTGCAATCAAATAAGAAACAGTGATTTTTGAATTTTTTTTCATGCGCACTCTTCTTTCTATTTTAGTTTGATTTGTGGTGTTTTTTTCTCTTCTTCTTACACTTAAACAATTGTAAAAAGATGATAATTAGATAAGTCTAAAAAGCCAACACCATACCGATCAGCCCAGTACTAAATAAACAATTTTCCTTTTGTTTTAACGGCCAAATATCATAGCTGTTTTCAAATAATAATAATATTATAACAGAAATTGTTAACCCGCAAAACAATACACCCAAAGGGTGCTGAAGGTGCTCACAAGAAGAAAAAGTATTCAAAAATGACGTGTGATTAATAGGTGTGACTTCAGTTTGGTCTTGAAATCATCAACAGTCTCACATGTCTTCACTGAGTTAAGAGTTACCGGACTCAAGCTCTGGTGTTTCTGATCAGCAGCGTGTGGGTTCGAGTCCCGGTCCTGACACTTGTGTCCTTGGGCAAGATACTTTACTATAATTGCTTTCTCCTTCGCATGGGAAATTAAGCCGTAGGTCCTGTTTAGCAGGATTGGTAGTGCACCCAAAACACTTATCACATAGCAAGCACCCTTGTTTAAAGGTTTCCTCAGACTTGTGTGAGCTACAGTGACTAAGTTCACTTATGAAGCATCCTTGGTTTCATTGCAAGAAATGTACAATACTGATGATTAATGATAATACTTGAAAAACACAAGACCACCACCAGACTGTGGGAACATGAGTTTACTGGCCAGATGTTAAAATTACTGGCCTCGGGCCAGTAAACTCATGTCCGGACAAGTCCGGCGGTCTTGTGTTTGTGTTCAAATTTTGACTTTCAGTCTGATAAATATAATTATGTTGAATATCGAAGACTACTTACCCCATAGAGGCTTGCTCTATGCTTATACCCATACTATACATAGACCATGTTGCATTTGTTTACAGAGTGGTGACCTTGCACATTCTTAAGTGCTTCCTTCTGGGCAAGATACTACACAGGCTATATGGGAAAATTTACATTGTGTGTCATAATTTACACATAAATTCAAAATTTCCAAAAGCAACAGCTGTACAGCTTTTGAGATGTCCCCTCTTTCTTCATATCAAAAGTTGAGAAAAATCAGACAGTGCAATCTCCATAAAACATAAGATTTGTTGTTTTCTTCCATTGAGCTGCGTACAAAATGTGCCTGCAGGAAGTCGTCCAGGTTCTGTGGCTCTTTTGTAAACATGTGATGTCACGGGTCACATGGTCTATACATTGTGTACAAATGAGATCAATCTTCTCTTAGTGCTTTTTCAAACTCAAACAGTTCAATTATTAACCTGTGTGGCATTTTTCCTTCTCACCTCAATTCTGGTCTTGTACACAAAACGCCGGTCCAGTAAATTTTTTGACGAGCTACAAGCTCTGCAGTCTTGTGGGTTTTTCCCCCAAATTCTAGCCCTGGGCCATGTCGTGGCGTGTCGTGGCCGAGCGGATAAGAGCACCGGACTCAAGCTCTGGTGTTTCTGTTCAGCAGAGTGTGGGTTCGAGTCCCGGTCGTGACACTTGTGTCCTTATTAAGCAAGACACTTAACCATTATTGCTTCGTCCTTCGAAGGACGTAAAGCCGTTGGTCCCGTGTGTTGTGTAATGCACGTAAAAGAACCCAGTGCACTTATCGAAAAGAGAAGGGGTTTGCCCCGGTGTTCCTGGTTTGATTGGCTGCATATTGCGCCACAGCACCTTGTAAACCATTACATGGTGCTATGTAAAGAAGTAGGTCTCAAAATTCAAAAAGTAGCTCCACATATATACCTTGCAGGAAAATACTGACTGTTGAAGCGCCTTGAGCGTCACTGAGTGACGGATATGAGCGCTATATAAGAAGCCACTATTATGGGCCTGCGGTCCAGTGTAAAATTCGAGCCCTGTTTTACTAATCCTACTATTTTCAGAGATTAGTTTGTGGAATCTCTCGCTGATTTATCTAGAATCTCACTGAGGAGTTGCTGACAACTTCCAACAAACATTGGTGACCACAGGTATGCCACACATGTATCCATTTCACTAATTTATAAACACATGTGTTTTGGGGTTTCATTTTTCTGGGAAAAAAGTCCCCCAAACTTTTGATGAAAACAAAAAATATTTTGCAAATAATTAAACCATATCCTTGGGGGTAAAGGCATTGTTTATTTAGAAACAAACACTGCCAGGCCATATTTTATGAACTTGCTCTGCGTATAGAATACTGCTTTTGAAAAAACCTTATTTTTGCTCGGTTGGGGACTGCAACTTGCAAGTATCTAAAGCACACAAGTCTTCCATTACAGCACAGAAACATTGCTTACTGCAAACAGGTTACCAATCAAAATAGCATGTTATGATGTACATTGCGTGTCACTGGTGCCCCGAGATATTTTGGTTATGTGCACAGCCACAATCATGGGTACACTTTTTGTTACAAAGACATCAAATGAACAACATAAATATTGAGTAACTCTTTGCAGATCTTGTATTTGACAAACTCAAGCACTTTTTATTCATCATTGACACAGCGATTGCTAATTGATATATAAATAACATTGAGATAACTGCTATCAGTCGTTTTCAAACTTGTTCATAAAATGGACACAGAAAAAATGTGTACCCATGATCGTGGCTGTGCACCGAAAAAAACAAAGAGGGACACCAGCACCTAATTTAAAAATGTTCTCTGTAAACTTTGAGTTGACCCCTTGCACCGACGTCATAGTACATATGTACGTAGCTATATTGTCTGTCCATGGTCTGCCACCTTGGAAGTCAAATTGCATTCGTAAAAGTATTCTTAATGAGCCATTTGGGAGTTAGATTTGAATAATGTCTGGCAGCACGCAATGACCTGCTTCGTCACAAGTTACCGCTTAAATTGGAGTTCTTTGGACTAATGAGACAGTTGCTATGTCACATGATTCAGGCAAGCTTCTGCGTAGTTACATAAGAGATGGCAAAAACCCATACATAATTTCTGAAAGAATGTGTATGGCACAATTGAATTGTACCAGGGTTTGCTCATGAATCTGATGGTGCTATACAAAAGCTTACCTCGAACCATTTGACATACGTAGCCACTGTCTCTATAGGCCTAGTCTGAGGAATTCAAATTTAAGTGATGACTTGTGACTAAGCAAGTCATTGTACAAGACCTTATTTAAATTTAACTCGCAAATGGCCTATTGCATGCACGTTGCCTAAAATACGCACTGTGACGTAACACCAGGGAATCAGACTCCCCAAAATAGCACAAGCAAGATTTGTTGTGGGGTTATGTCAGGTCAATTGAGTAAATACATGGGGTTATCTGGCTACTAGCAGGTGGATAATTAATTTAATGAAGTTTTAATGACAACCTTGGCAGGGACCCATTCACGATATTTCCCTTCGTTTTCTAAAAGCAGACCTGTGATTACTCCGGATATTTCACTGATTGTGCGTCAATTTGGACATCAATTAAATTGTTTGCGGTAGTCGGTACCAGCTGCTAATTACAGGATTCGAACTGGCTTCTGGGCATTGGTCACGCTCGGTGGTCTTGTGGTTAACATATCTGCTCTGGAATGAGGGGGTTGTTGGTTCAAATCCCACTTGAGTAGCCTGTGGTTTTTTGTCCTCCCACTGGACTTGGAAAGAACTGAATATATGGTGCTTAATCACATCATTGTAAGAGTAAAACAATTTTTTTACAGTTTTGGTTGAACAAAGAAGAGTTGACTTGAGCGGGATTTGAACCTGCTGCACCCTCCGAATTAATGTCCTGGCGCTCTACCAACTGAGCTATCTAGCCCTAATGCTGGCGGGGCGCTCTACCAACTGAGCTATCTAGCCCTAATGCTGGCGGTCTCCCTAATTTGTCAATATCTTTGTTGGGGATGCCAGTCAGAAGCAATTCAACCTTATTTGCCATATACATGTAGCCGCCAGGGATCACACCCAAGTTAAGCCCGGTTCATACTTCCTGCGAATGCTTCGTGCGAAGTGAATTTTCTTGCGTCACAATTGAAAAGGGAGCGCCAGGCAATTATTGCGTCACCAATATTCGCTTCGCATTCGCATTCGCAGGAAGTATGAATCAGGCTTAAGCGATACAACCCGGGAAGCGGCAGCAGAGGGGTCGCCTAAAGGACTTTATTTCAAACATCAAGTAATAAACCACACGGGAAACTGAAGTTTGTTAAACTGTTAAACTAATAATTTGTCTTTATCTTTGATGATAATATCACATAGATTAAAAATGATTTGAAGTTGGTCTACATGTATCAACAATTATGTATACAAATCAATGCATACATGTAGGTCTAATTCAAGATCCCCCCCCCCTTAATTTTGTCAAGCCATCTGGTGGACAAATTTTACACCTCCACTCCTACTGCTGTACTATGTTACATTTTTGAAATTCTTAGCGTGGTCATTGTGGAAGCTTCAAACCACACAGATTTGTTTCAGGGTCATACACTGTACATGTACAGTGTATGTAGGTGTTCATGTACAAATTGGGATCATGGTCTCTGGGTACCAGACATAGGCTCTGGACTGTGTTTAAAGTCATATTGGGTATATTGATCAGAGATGAGATTATTCAGAGTTTTGTCTGAAGTCAGACTTTTTATGTCAGCCTGGTTAATAAAAAAATCCTTTCATTTTTCAACATAAAAGAAAGACTGCCCTTTGATCTACTTCACTAGTGCTTAGAAATAGAACACTGTTCCTAAAAGCCCTTTGAACTCCAAACCCTCCCTAGGGGTTACCAAAAGGTAGAAATGCCATCATTTCAACATACATGTACATGTAGGCCCTACATCTTAAAATTTGGATCCAACATGTAGTTTCAGACTTTTTTGCTGGCAACGACTCTCATCCCTGGTACTGATGTTAAAGTGATGATACATGGTCTTGGAATACTGCTCATGCCGATGCGGCTGTGGCTGTTCTGTGGCTGTTCTGTGGCTATGGCTGGTCTGCCACGTTAACAGGCGTTGAAGCATACATTTGTAGACTGCACGTAGCAACACCCTTTAGCGACAGCCGCAGCCGCTGCTGCTAATTTGAGCCTGGCTTAGCAATATATATGTAAGCTCCTTGCTCTTTGGCATAGAAATGTATATATAGACTGACCTTGTCGATCTTTCATTTCTATAAATTAGCTACATGTAAGCTATGACAGTTATTACACCTTGTACAGGTGCATGTCTCAAAACAAAGAGTCATTGGCAGGGTTTTTCAGTTAGTTTTTCAGTAGTCATTTCAATAGTCTGCCAGCCCTTTTACTGCTCCACATCTTTTACGGCTTTCAACACTGTAACTTTTTATGGGCATGGTACATGTACCTCACATCTTTTATGGGTTTCTTTCAACATTCACAGGGTTCTGCCCAAGGTGGTCGGTGCCGGGAAAACCTGACCCGGCACTCATGATTCCCCGACCGGCACTCGCAGAATTTTTTCTTTTTCCGACCACCACACATTTTCCCTTTTTTTTGCCCATTTCCTTCAAAATATTTTGAACAAGGTGTAAAACAAATTATTTACCAGTAAACAGTTTTATCCAAAGTTTCGAGTAGCCTACTTCTTTGGTTTGAGTCTATTTTAATGATCCATGATCGAGCATTCCTCCCGCCTGTACGATGTACAATATATCCAACGCACGAAACCCACATTGATTTTGCAATGGTTTCCAGTCACGCTTTACGCTTGGAATAACATGATACCAGTTTCATCATGTTGCGAACCCTATTCTATAGCGTTTAATACAACGGAAATGAACTGCAGAGTAAGCACCATGCTATAGATGCTGTAAATTGTTTTCGGATGGCGGTAAAGGCGTGCGCGCACTAAGGGCCTACATTCAAGGCACAGCTGCAGGGCGCACGTGTGTAACCACTCCGTGCACGATCGAATGGAAATTGACTTGACTGTACTAGGGAAACAAAAATTTCCGGCACTAAACAAATCCTGGGCAGAACCCTGCATTCATTTTGTGTTGTACTGTTACATTTTTTTTCAATTTTCTTTTAACACTGCCATTCTGTGTTGTACCTGACATCTTTTACGAATTTCTTTCAACACTGCCATTCTGTGTTGTACCTGACATCTTTTACGATTTTCTTTCAACACTGTCATTTTGTGTTGTACCTTATTTTCGTTCAAGGCTGTCTTTTTTATGATACCTAAGCTTGAAACCATTATGAACCATCAGTGCAGGCAGTGGTTTACATCAGTACATTTGTAGCTTCTGGAAGCAATAAACTAGCCAGCTGGTTGGACAGAATTTTTACTTGCCCTCAGACATGTTATACAAAAAACTGACTTTTGACCAGAGAACCTTTGCCCCAATGATGACGCATCTCTCATTTACTAGCAACATTGTCCGAAAATTAGCATGCCTTTCTTGGAGTCATCATGTCAATTTCACTCTGTCTGCTGAAATAAATCTATGTGCAGGTACATGTATTGTGACATTCTGCCCTGATTTATACCTTGTTGTTTTTTTGTAAAAAGACTTTCATTATTATGTTACCTAGTTTTGGAACAGACAATAACTTAACAGAGGCATTTGAACAATTATCATGGGTGCCCCTGGTCATTGCCATGGTGTACCCTTGAAATGCTATAGTAAATTGAGATTTCTCTCATAGGTGGGTGCTGTTTGACAAGAAAAAATCTACCTTGCCCTCACAAGATTGATTATGCCTGCTAGTTTTGGAACAGGTGATATTTACAGCCGTAATACTCCACAGAGGCAGTTGAAATAGTTTGCCTGCATGCCCCTGGACAATGTCTTGGTGCCTCTTAAAATGTTCAAGTAGAATTTACTAATTTTCCTCATATGCCTTGTCTTTGTGAAGAAAAATATTGCCCTGAGGGAGCGTGCAGGCAGTTGAAAAAAGTTGCTTGCATGCCCCTGGTCATTGCCTTCTTCCTTGAAATGTTCAAGTAGAGCTTACTAATTTCCCTCAAGGGTTGGTGGCCTTTGCCAAGAAAACAACTACCTTGCCCTCACAAGTTTGAAGTAGCGTGCCTCAATTGTAATGAATGTGTACACCCAAGGCTTCTATGAAACAATTTGTTTGCGAATTCAGGCCAGCCAAGCAGAAAATTTCACAGGTTGTTCTTGTAAATATTTGTTACTTGAATGTTCGCTGAGTGTGAGAGCACATGATTGGGTCATCAGCAGATGTGACGCTCTCCACAAGACAGTTGTCAGAAGAAAAAAAAGTTCAATCTGTTTTCCAATTAAATGTGATGGCATTGTTCACTCGCTGTGAAATCGACATGGAATCTGCAGTGAGCATTCCCAGAGTGGTGGGGCTACCCAGGGAAATGAAAGGTCACCCATGGAACTAAAAAAAGTACACCGTGGAGTTCAGATTGATCATTTCTGTGGAATCAGGGGGTTGGTGTTAAAGTCAGGCTTTGTTAGCTTGGTTTGGGTCAGGCTTGGGGGGGGGGGGGGGGGGGTACCAGGGGAATCGTGATGCAATGCTGTGTCATTTTTACTGAGAATAATGTGTCACGTTTCTTTAGGTCGGGGGGGGGGGGGTGGTTATTTTTTACTTCTACAGAAAAATGCTGTATGGTTTCAGATGTAGACAGGTTGTCAGTTTTCTTCATGATTTGTGGGGTCACCAAAAGTAGGATGTCAAGGTGATATCATTGTTTGTGTACTTTTGCCTTAGTCTGCAGAGTGTGGGTTCAAATCCTGGTCAGGAGACACATGTTCTTAAACCAAGATGTGGACCCTAGACCTTAAATTGTTATCACTAATTGGGGTAGACAGTTCTTCTTTGGTGAAATGTCTTGTCATGCTTTTTTGCTGAACGGTTTGGTGCGTCAAACTTTTTTCTATATAGGCCTGGAGTTTCATCTTTGAAGGGGGCAAGGTCATTTGCATTTTGTAAATGGCGCTTACATTGGAAAGTCTTAAAGTTGGTGGGAATCTTTTATATGAGCACCAAGGCCAAGACCAGGGGGAAACGGAGGCCATGGTGTAATGCCAGGAATGCTGCTTACCAACTTTCAAATAACTTTCAAATTGGTCGAACTATTGAAGAGAAAGCTGTCAACACATGTATGCAGTCAGTCATCCCATTGTGTTGAGCTCAATATTTAAGCAGGCAGATCAGGGGTTAGCATTTGATAATATAAAATACAACAAAATGGCGTCTTTATGCTCATTATTATCTCAAATTTCACCCCCCTCCCCGGAAAAATTATAGCATTTCAAAGGCTAGAGAAGTAATTCTAAAAAGTTCCTGAGCAGGTCAGAGGTTAGAGTTTTATGAAATCAAATACCAGAGAAGGTAAGCACCTTTAAGCCACACTTCACCCAGCAAACTCAAACCAAATCATACAATGCAACAATCAACAACCTGCAAAAAGCACAAGCAGAATTTGATGTTTATCAGTCCGAATGTTTTGGGAGAGAAGCAAAGCCAAGACAGGGTCAATGGAGGGTTTGGAATTTTGGCCCTCGGCCAAAGGCCTTTGACCACAGCAAGTGACAGGGCTAGAGAACCACAAATTCAAAAATAAACCAGTCATGAGTATAATCATTGAAAAACAAAATCTGCAGCTTAATAAATTAGTATCTGGAAAGCCACAAGAATGTGGAGCATGCTCAGTGTAGATTACAGCAACTTCTCTCTCTCCTGCTCTCTTCCTTTCTTGATGGGCTCAGAAATTGAGGCGTTGATTGAGGATGGAACCCTTATTAATCCAGCCACTCAGTGAACTTCCTGTCAACCCTGGCCGCTTAATTGGGGAACGCCACTGACTGAGAACGACCACCAATTAAGAGTTGAGGTGCTCGGTTGTGAACCCGAGAGTCTGAGGCAAAACGATAAGTAAGAAGTTAAAATAAAAAACATGTGAAGGGGAGGAAGTCGAAGATAACTTGATGAGACTGATGAGCTGTCGGTTTTGATTTAGCGGAGGAATCTTCGAGGATCGCTTTTGACACCTTGCGTGTTGAGGGGAATTCAGGAAGAGCTGAAGCTGGACTTTTCTCTTTATGGGATGGAGCACTGCTGACAACATGCGCATATGCTGCATGTAATATTGCAAGCGTTTCAAACAAAATTTATGTATTTTCTATTTTTAACTATTGTAATGACTCTGCAATTTGACCTTCGGGTCACGATGTATGTCAATTTTAATAAATTTCAAAATTCAAATTCAAATTCAATTCATTTTAGTTTCGTTGGAGGGTTACTTGGAAAACTTTAAGGTTGCTTTTTGTAATATTGTCATCCCTAGGACCTGTTGCCCTGCAAACACCCCCCCCCCTGTTCTCCTTTTTTCCCCTGTCATCTTGTCTTGAAGCAGGTCCACTGAGGTCCTTACCATCAACAATCTTTGTTCTTAAGGTCAAACTATGATCAGATAATTTTTCCATGTAGACACCCTGCCATCTTCCCAGTGCAGCATCATGTTCTCATCTCAGTCAGAGGGCTGAGACAAGTCTAGTAAAGTCCATCCTCATATGGCCTTTGACCTTAACGTGCAATGCTTAGCTTTGATTGGATCATTATTTCCCCCACTGAGAAACACATCAACCCAGTGCCGCATCTTGGTCCCAACAGTCCAAGGGCTGAAGTAAATCTATCAAAGTCCATCGTTGTATGGCCTTTGACCTTAATGCTCAATGCCCAGCTTTGATTGGTTCATTATTTCCCCCACTGAGAAACGCATCAACCCAGCGCCGCATCTTGGTCCCAACAGTCCGAGGGCTGAGGTAAAGTCGGGTTAAGTCCATTCACCCTGTATGGCCTTTGATCATAGCAAGCAAAGACCAAAGTCTTGACTTCCTCAGCGCCGCATCCAAGCCTTGCCCCAGCGCCATGTCCGGCCTTCATCTCATTCCTGCATCCCGGTGTTTCTCATGAATCCTCTATGCACTCAGCACCACATCTTAAGCCACCTCTCAGGCCAACCTTCTGTTTTTGCTGGCATCAACATCTGAGGAACAGATGTTCTCCTCATCTGTTTGTGTTTTGTCTCCATCCATCATCGCTGTCTTTAGATTCTACCTTGGTATCACACACTCTCAAGTATTTCATCTGGTATGCTTCCCATCTTTGATGAAACTATTCAAGGGCCTTTTCCAAATCTTGAACTTTGGCTTCAGCTCCCGGTTGGATTTCAGCTCCAGCTTGCATTGTTTTTTCAACAACAAATGGAACCAGAAGCCAGAGCCAAAGCCAAAGTTTGAAAAAAGTCCCCAGGGTCTATGTTTGTCTTGTTCCTTGTTGCAATACTGACTCCCTTTAAAAGTGTATATACTGTAAAGGGGGAAGACTAATTTCCCCTGCCAGCCTCATTTTAGTTACACTGAATCGAATGGGGGAAAAACCAAGATGGCTGCCCTTGATAGAAGTCTTGTGGTTTCTGTTCTGTCCAGCAGGTATTGAGGTTAAATTTCAACACACAAACTTTTATCCAATAGGCAGTCAAAATAGAAGCTTCTTTTGTTGTGACAAGCCCACTTTTGAATAGCTGTTGTCAGTCCCTCATTTTAATGAAGTGTTAGGCACATGTCAAGAATCCTTCAAGTGAATTCTTAACTGCTTGCAATCTTGGTTGGACAGGTTTTACCCGAGACCGACCCCAACCAGTCAATCTTGCTTTCTAAGAACCTCTCATTGACCCTTGAGTCATACTCCTGCCCCCCTCCCCCCATGGTACCGCTCCACCAATTCACCCGTCACAAACAAACCTCAAAACCCATATGAAGACTGGGGTCATACCCCCAATATGACCCCCCCCTGTACTTCAACGGTAGTACCTTATGTTGTCTAGTGATTCACCCCTCCTATACAAACCACAAAGGGGGGTGGGGAAGGGGTAACGTCATCCCCCACCTACTCCAAGGGTTTGTGGTTTTTCTCAAGTTGCCAATCTGGTTATTTATGCCATGAACAATGCAGATCAGGTGTACTCTCAGACTGTGCGTGATTCTATCAGTCACCGTTAGTCATTTTGTTAAAGGGATAATGCAATATCTGGTGTAAGAATGTTCGTTCCAACCCCCTTTTCAAGTTCAAACATGTCAGAGAAAAAACTTAGAAAATAATATTTTGTGAAAATGCAAATTTGTTATGCATAAACATGAGTGCATTGTCGCAGAATATAATTACGAGGTGAAATCTGGACTATTCCATTTCACAAGGCGTAGCCGAGTGAAATTGTGAAAATATTATTTTGAATGTTACCACTTTACTGTTGTTTGTGTGTTAAGTGCTACTTAAAAGTACAAATACAACATTGGTAATTGTTTAAGGGCACTATCTGCATGTACATGTACGTGCTTAATGTGACCCAACATGAACTAACAAACCTGTGAAAGCGTTTAAGCTCAATCACTCATCGGAGCCAAGAGAAAATAGTGGGATAAAAAAACCATCACTGTTTTCAAACATCCGGTCTTAGACTCACGAGATCAAAGTTAATTGTTTTATTAATTTCTCAAAAGACGGTATTTCAGGCAAAAATTTTTCAGGAGAAGTTTTCCACCCTGAGCATTTTTCATTTGGACTACATTACTGAACTTTAAACTTGTGCATAATGTAGAGCTTCTGAAAGGTCTAAGGCAGGCCTAGCTAGAAGGCATGTTCAAAGTGTTACAAACACCCTCATTTGTAGACCATGTGAACACTTACTCATCAATCATCAAGTCTTACCCACTCCACCTGGACTTTTGAAAATACTCTGTCATCATCCCCATCAGATAGCCGTGGAAAGGCTATGTACTGTACATGTACAGGTGCAGCCTCCAAAATGTCAAATCATAGACCAGCTCAAACAACCATCAGTTACTGTACATCTCAACCTTTGAAGGGAATTTTCCATGCAGGGACAATAAAGTTTTTATTGTAAATTTAGAGCAAACCTATAAAAATATATAAATAAGATAAAATCCTGGGTTCAATTTCACAGAGTTACCCAAGCAGAAAATATTGCTGAAATATGTTCTATTTTAGCAAATATAAGCCGGATACCAGTCACAGATGGTAAATATGACAATCATAGATGTTACATTTTATGACATGGGCTCATTTTCATTAAGCCTGTAAGTGTAAGCAGACATTTTCTGCTTATGGAGCAACCCTAAGCACGGTTTCTATTTCATAAACACTATTAACTGTAAGCGAAAGCAAAAGGCACGCTAGCTTGCCAGCAGTTCTTGTAAAGCAGATGTGTGGACACGTACATGTACACTCGCTGTCGAATGTTCTACATGTACAGTAAGCACCCAAGTTTGCTTACTGTTAAACAGCCTTATACAATTGGATAACTGTGTTTTGACTTACGTCCCTTATTCTTCTTGGCATACTTTTGTTGTGCTTTTATGAAGATGGTCCTAGAGCCTGAGATTCGCTAAGCTCAAAACAATTTTCGCTCATAAGAAAAGGATTACCAGCTATAACACCATTGCTTGTACTATTTGTAACTGGTTCCCAACTTGAAAATTTGTT
This sequence comes from Leptasterias polaris, assembly GCA_037783415.1. NCBI lineage: Eukaryota > Metazoa > Echinodermata > Asteroidea > Forcipulatida > Asteriidae > Leptasterias > Leptasterias polaris. The sequence continues at coordinate 4,097,339 of JAZGTN010000025.1, read as the reverse complement.
AAGCAGTAATTTTCTACCTAAGCAGCTGTATGAAATTGTGCCCTGCTCTAGAGAGGTTTAAAGAGAACCTGAATAAGATTGACCCCCATGATGTCCTTGGCGCCTACCATATACATGTATGTCATGCACCCTGTATGCCGTAGCAAGCATGATTACAGTTTCTCACCATACTAAAAAGGTACCAGACTATTTTGTCCTTCCAGCCTCACTTTGATTTCATTGATTTGAATGGTAGAAAAACCAAGATGTTCGCACCAAGATAAAATTCTTATCACCCAACCCCTTTAATAATATTTCTGTTGCACAGTACGTAGGTACCTACTGAACTGACGTAAATTGTTCGTCAGCGTTCATGACTCGGACTTGACATTTGCAGTGCCGGAAGTCCCTAGACATTTCAAAATCAACATTTTGTTGAAACCTCGGAAAAAATTGAGATTTTTTTCCAGCGTTTAACAAATTAACCTTGGTTCCCTGATGGACACATTTTTTTAAATGTTGGAAGATCTTTTATGGTTTGTGCTGAAATTCTTTCAGAATTTGTCATCGGGGTCGTTTCAGTCTGGTCGGAGTGTTTAAATCATCTTTATCAAAATAAGCGTCCCAAATCGACCGTTGGAACTGTGTTTACAAAATTCCTTCCCTTAGCCTCTCACAGGATCTCTGTTTTGATTATTTTAGAAATGTCATAATTTATCAAATATTGAGGTGATAAATGATGGTTGGTTTCAAATGAAAGACGGGACAGAAATTGTCAACAGATTCTGCGGTTTTTCTTCTTAGGAGTTTTTTAAAGAAGTCTTTCTCTAATAGACATAGGCATTTGCCCGTGGTCTCCTCCTCAAGTTGTACCCCCCTGAATCACTGGTACAGCTCCCACCACAGCCTGTCTTTCAAAGTCCTCACTTTTTAATTCCAATTTTCTTGCCAAGTTGTAAAAGGACATTGTAGTGTACAATGGTTAAACGTCCTCCATTTTGTACATATTGAAAGAAAGCTACTCTGTTGCTTCTTCAGAGCCATCGTATTCTTCAGTTTGTTTTATCATGGCCTCTGTAATCTACCGCATCCAGTGAGAAAATCTTATTTTGGTGCTGATTTGTAACCATTTCATTTCCTCTCTCTCATTGCAGGTTACAGATGCTTCAAAGCCATCATGTTCCTGGTTGGTTTTATCTTGGCCTCTATCATCATCTTCCTCGTCTGTATTGAAGAGAGCTCCCTCTCCATCGGAGCTAACGTTGGCATCTCCATCGGTGTGGGCGTGGTCTGCGGTCTGGCCACCATGCTCTTCACCCTCTTCGGTCTCTTCATGTCGGGCTTCCACATGGGGATCTTCCTCTCGGCGGCCATCCTGATCGCCATCGAGCGCTTCTACCACCCGGACATCATCTGGATCCCGCTTGGGATCACGTTCGGGATTGGGATCATCTGCGGATTCCTCACCGTGAAGTGGCAGCGGCATCTCTTCATTCTGGCCACGAGCGTCATAGGGGGCGCCATTGTCACCACGTGCGCAGACTATTTCCTGGAGTTGTTCCGGATGGTGCAGTACGTCTACGATCGGTTCCTTGTGAAGGAATCGCAAGAACTGTGTTGGTACAGCTGGCTAATTCTGGGAACGTGGCCGGTCATTACTACACTAGGGATTATCATTCAGTATAAAGTAACATCCAGAGGGTTCAACCACAAAGATGGTAAGTGGATTAATTTCTCCATTAGATGTTCAGCCACAGCATTGGTAATCCCTAGTTACCTCCAGAGGGTTCAATTACAAACTTTGTTATCTGTTCAAATTCTCAGTTGAAAGTTAAACCATAGTTACCTCCGCCAGGGTTAACCACAAGGATGGATAGCAGTCTGTCTGCTCAGTTTTTTAAAAATTCAAATCAAGATGGTAAATCTGGTAAACCCTAGTTATACATTGTACCTTTATAAGGTTTCACCAAAAGCATAGTAATCTTTCAAATGTCTAAGTTAAAATTTAGTAAACCCTAGTTACCTTCAGACGGTTCAACCACAAATATTGTAATTTTGTTTACAATGTCTTAGTTAAAATCTAGTAAACCCTAGTTACCTCTAGACGATTCAACCACAAACATTGTAATCTTTTCAATGTCTTAGTTAAAATCTAGTATACCCTAGTTACCTTCAGACGGTTCAACCACAAACATTGTAATCTTTTCAATGTCATAGTTAAAATATAGTAAACCCTAGTTACCTCCACAGGGTTTAACCAGAAAGTTAACATTACAAATAACATCTTTGTTCCATTTGTTTCCCAGGTCATAAAAAGATCAAATCACATCATGTAGAGCTACACAAGCTAAAAAAGAAGCCGCCTAAAGACCGGGACGAAGTACGACTACAAAAATATCAAAACCTGTACCGGGTACGGAGGTGCAATGGGGATGTCGTAGCTGTGGTAAGAAAACTGTAATGCTGTATTGTTTTGTGCCAGTATGATGTCTTTTGGTTTTCTTTTAAGTCTCAGTTTGCCAAAAAATACATTTATTCAGGATTTGTTTTATTAGGGAAATGGGGACAGGATTGGTTTCGGGATGAAACCATATTTTTATGACTCTTCTACTTTTTGAAACGTTTTCCAGCAAGTTGACCAACCCTTTGAAACAATTCAACTGCATGTTGTGGCACAGCTGTGTACAGAACTTACTAACTTTGCACATTTTCTGTGCAGTATGCATTCATTACATCATATTGCAGGCTGATATACTTTTTCTCTCTTTCCAAACTTTGGATGATATTGAGTGTTCAGACAGTAGGAGGGTTGACTGTGTATTGTGTGAAATCACCACATGATGTCATATTACAGTCTGGGGTAGTTTCTCTATCATTTAAAACCACAGTGGATGGATATTAAATGGTCATACAGTAGGAAGGTTGACTGTGTACTGTGTAGACGCATTCACCACATTATATCATATTGCATGCTGGCGTATTTGATCAATCATTAAAAACCATAGTGGATGATATTAAATGGTCAGACAGTAGGAAGGTTGACTGTGTACTGTGTGCATTCACCACAATGACATCATAATGCCAGCGAGCGTAGTTTATCTATCATTCAAAACCAATGGAAGATATTGAATGGGTCAGATAGTAAGAGGGTTTTCCATTTGATATTAAAGTGGTCGGCTCTTCAGTAAATAGTACCTGCGAGGGTAGAGGTTGATATTGTGTTTGAAAAAGCCTTTGGATCGCCATGGCAGCCCAGGGCTGTATACTCCCCAGGGAGCTGAGAAAGATTAAAGGAATGTTATTGGCCCAATGACCAGGGTACTAATGTAAAGTGCATTGATACGTTATTGTAAAATGCGCTATATAAGAACTAGTTATTAGTACATATAAGTCTGGATGGAAACATTAAGCCAAGTGCAGCCTAGTACAATACTTTTTACTCTTGAACTTCAATACGTCAACCAGCCAGTATTTAAACTCTCTTGCCCCTGGGCAAAATGGCACTTAATTGGGCTGTGTAGTCACTTCTGTAGGAAATAGATGACTGCTATTTCCCTCAAATCCTGTCAGCATTTATCTGCAATTAGGGACTTCACTTGGAATGGTTAGTCATTTTTTGAGAAAAAACCCAAAACACTTTGATAAAGTATAGCATTGGATAATGCTTGCAAGTTTGTGCTATGTGTGCACGTTTTGTACATGCCTGTAGTCAAGATAAGGCACACACCGTGAAATGTTGGCAAAACGTTTCCTGTTCTCTTTAATTAATACTCTCCTTGAATAAAGATATGGTGCCACATCGGTAATCTTTGCAAAACTGCTGCTGTTGACATGCTTACTTTCTTTGAATCAAGATATGGCACATCACTTGAAATGTTGGCAAAACTGCTGTTTCTTGTTCTCTTTAATACTCTCTTTGCTTACGTTCTTTGAGTCAAGGTAAGGCACATTGCTTGAAATGTTGGCAAAACTGCTGTTTCTTGTTCTCTTTAATACTCTCTTTGCTTACGTTCTTTGAGTCAAGGTAAGGCACATTGCTTGAAATGTTGGCAAAACTGCTGTTTCTTGTCCTCTTTAATACTCTCTTTGCTTACGTTCTTTGAGTCAAGGTAAGGCACATTGCTTGAAATGTTGGCAAAACTGCTGTTTCTTGTTCTATTTAATACTCTCTTTGCTTACGTTCTTTGAGTCAAGGTAAGGCACATTGCTTGAAATGTTGGCAAAACTGCCCTTTTTCTCCTTGGTTGAAGATGTTGGCCAATGTGCCGCTATTGGTATGTTACTCTCTTTGAATCAAGCTGAGGTACAGCATCGGTAAAGTTGTCAAAGCTATGCTTATCCACCCTGTGGATCTTGATGCATTGCAGAATTTACAACTCCCATCATAAAATATTTGTTGAAATCATATTTTGTTTAAATGTCCTACAATTTGAAGTGACCTTTGACCAATTTAACTGTCTTGGGGATCCCCCTCCCCCCACCTTAAACTTTCAGGAAGTAACTTGCAAGTTGAATCTGAGAAACAATTCATGCATGAATCGTTTCTCAGATTACTGAGGGTTGGTGTCCGTTCGCGAATGCTGTGGCTTGAGATGCGATTGGTATCCGCTGTCACCTTGCCAAACGTGGATGGATTTTGAAGTTTTGGTTTGATTGTCTGCATATTGCGCCACAGCACCTTGTAAACCACTACATGGTGCTATGTAAAGGAATAGGTCTCATACTTCAAAAACGTAGCTCCATATACCTTTCAGGAAAATACTAACTGTTGAAGCGCCTTGAGTGTCACTGAGTGACAGATATGCGCGCTATATAAGAAGCCGTTATTATTATTATTATTACAATGTACACGTAGTGATACTGTAGGTGTGATTTAGGCTGACTAGGTACAGACCTGTTGCAGGAAGGCCTTGGTTAATATCAGGAGTAACCTCCACATCAGGTGACCTACATTTCCCCCTTCGTTCCTCCTCGTTCTACCTCACCGCTTAATAGTTTAGAGCCAATCTCACTTCCCGACACAACAAGTAGTCTGAGTTTCGAGTACGTAGCAACAGCATTGCCTAGCAACGATAACGATCAGAGGGGAGGCTTTGGCTGTGTGTTGGCGTGATACCAACCAACAGTCGTCAAAAAATAACTTGGGTTTTGTTTAAAGTTTTCGGTCGTGATGAAATGGCTGGGAGCAGTTGAAACAGAAGTGTATTGTAAGTCAACATGCTTAGCAAAAATAGAAGGGTACCAGCCAGCCACAATATATGATACTGTCTCATTTTGACTTGTAACACCTATTCTGGTAAGCTGTTTTTGGCACATGTTTGATGTTTCTATTGTTGCTTAGCAGATAACCAATCTCAGTTGGTCCCCCCCCCCCCCCTTCTCCTTACCCCCTGAAGTCATGTGTCCCTAGACGCTTAGGAAGTGTCGATGTGAAGCAGGAAAACGATAACTGACTTCACCGAGGTCTCCACGGTCGAGTATATTTCCTCGAGTCTGGTCCCTGGATACGTGAGTCACTGACTTCAGGTCTCTTAGAATAGGTGCTAAACACAGACTTGACATTTTAGTTTGCACGCTGCATTTTTAAAGAGGTGGCACGTCTGGTGCCTCATTCCTGAAAGAGGCAAAGCTACTTCTTTTCAAGACAAACTTTTTCAGGACAAACTTGACTCTTTTTTGATACATTATCTTCTGCCCAAACCTGTCCTTGTTTTGTACACTTACCCATTGCAAAAATGTTACTGATTTTAAATGGAAACTCTAAATAAAGTAAAGACAACAAACATAACATTTGGCTGTAGGAATTCCATCTCTCTTCTTAGAAGTTTTGCATGGGGGCCCTTTTTGTTCACCGTGACTCGGCCGTCCCTTTGGTCATAGCTTATCCATGTCTTATTTTGATTGCGGCAACCAAAACAAGCAGTGGTGATCTGGGGCACTTCAAACGTTATTTCCTCAACTTTGAAAAAAATTTTGGATGAAAATATTTCTCTGGGGGTTTGGTACTGGTATAAACTTTATAACTAGTGAACTTCTAGACAGAGTTTATCAAATGTTTTTTATGATCGTTAATTTGTATGTACTTTGTCTTAATGAACTTGTGCTACATGTACGTGTCCATGGAGGACATGGTCTTGGCCTTGGTGCCCCTTCAAAGGTTTCCAATAGACTTCCAAGATTTCCCAAAGGAAATGCCCTTTGCACAAAAAAATAAAATAAAAATGGCCGTGCCCTTTCACTGGTTTGCTGCCTTTTACAGAACTCTGCACATGAGTTTAAGAATAACTTGACAGCCTTCTCCATACTACACGGTCATTGGCCCACCCTCTCTGTATTCCATCAAGAAGCTCCTTTCCTTCTTCTCCCTCTACCTCTCTTCCCTTCTTCCTTCCAGGACATCCTTTGCAGTAAAACTATTTCCTCTGAAAATAACCTATCCACTTCTTCTGCCTCTGGTCAATAACTCTCAACAATCCACTTTCTTCGTTGACTCTTTCCAGCGTCTCGGCATCGGTAGCTTTTTTTCCATCCAGCTGGTCGTCAGTATTCTTCTCCAGACCCACATTTTAAAAGCACTTAATAGATCCATCTCTTCCTACCTGAAACAATCGTGTCTCAGACATACAGCAAAGTGCTCCAGATCAAGCACATGTAGTAAACAGGAATTAAGGCTCAAGTTGAAGTGTCTTACTCAAGGACACAAGCCTGGCATCCGGCCAGCCCTGAGGATTCCAGCCCCCTACTCAAACCAATCCTCTCTTTAATGTATTCATTTCAAAGACCTAAGTCTTCATAGGTGAATCATAATTACTAGCGTTTGCCGAGGAAATTCAATTTGCCAAATCATGTCACCTCAAACGAAAAAAGTTCTCCATCAATGACGGATCTGCTTAAAAGTTTGGGGGTGTTGGGTGGTTGTGCTTGGGCATATCTAGGAAAATTTCCACATGAGGTGGAATAGTACAGTACAGTGCTATCTGACGTTATTTTCAAGCAATTTTGAATCCTTGATTATGATTGGTCGATCCATAGCAACAAGAGTGTGATCTAAACCTATACTGCGTGGCATATCAAATTTTAAGCTCCACCTGTATGTGTCAAATTTGCTTGAAGATCAATTGGTTATCACACGCGTGCTCATGGAGTATGGAAAAATAATAATAATTATACAATATATTTATATAGCGCATAATGCAGGAGCCTCTATGCGCAACACAAAACATAAAAACAATGAAATGAATAAAAAAGCAAGTTACACAAATAAAGATTCAAACAATTGAGTTTTTAAAAGTCCCTTGAAAATCTGAAGAGAGCCTACTTGGGGAATATGAAGAGGTAAGTTGTTCCATAGCGAAGGTGCAATGAAGTTGAAGGCTCTTTGACCATAGAATTTAGTGGAAAAAGTAGGTTGCGTCAGTATGGGAAGCAGAAGGGCTATATTTTTCCATATTCTACGATTGCTTTTGCGATAACTTATACTATCTCCCTTGAGTTATTTACAAGGATCATTCCTCTAAAATCCAACACCATATAGCAGCTAATACCCAAACTGTTGGACTCTGATTATGGCGGTATGCCTGATCCCATGATCAGTTTACTAGTGCAGTCCTCAGTCCAACACCATCTCAAAACCCAAACTGTTGGATTCTGATTACAGTGGCATGCCTGATCCCATAAAGCATGATCACTTTACTAGTGCAGTCCTCAGTCCAACACCATACAGTAACTCAAAACCCAAACTGTTGGATTCTGATTACAGTGGCAAGCCTGAGGGGGTTCTGGGGGTAAAAATACCTCAATATTTTTAGGCATGGTTGTCATTCTTGTCAACTTGGAGTGCATTTGTTATATTTGTTTTTAGTCCATCATGGTTTTTTCAACTTTGCCTTTTAACTTTCCATTAACCCTCCTACTGTCTGACCATTCAATATCATCCACTGTGGTTTTGAATGGTAGATAAACTATGCCAGCCTGCAATGTAATATCATGTGGTAAATGCATCTACACAGTACACACATGTTATGTGCACAGCACAGTTGTGCCATCATACACAACCAGTGCAGTTGAATGGTTTCAAATGGTTGGTCAACTCACTGGAGAATGTTACCAAGAGTAGGAGGGTTAAAGGTGCTGTATACGTTTGGTAATTGGAGCCTACTGATTGTGTTAATCCTATATAAATGTAGGTACATACAATAAAACTAACCTGTGAAAATTTCACTTCAAAAGGTGGTAGCGTTTTTGAGATATCACCGAAGAATATTCCCTATAGGAATACACAGTCTGAGAAGCGTTACGGTCGTAACGCTTCTCAGATTCATTTTGGGGATAAAAAGTGATATATTTTTCCATAACCGTAGTACTTCGAAGTGAAAAGTTTCCCAAAATGCATTACACTATCCAAAGCTGCTGTACTTCTTACCAAGTAGGTTTTTATTGCCATTAATTTTCAGAGTCATTACCAAACGTATACAGACCCTTTAAATAAGATTTTCTTATAACAGTATCCCTTGAAATTTGAATATGACATTGCCCCCTTGTGAAGATAAGATTCAGTGCCTGGCCATGATGACAATTACAGCCAAACATGGCTAGCTCTGCATGTACTGTACCTCGTTAATCATTCTAAAGCTGGAAAAACTTGGAGAGGTTTTTCTTTGGCTTTATATTAATCCTCAACCCATGTGGATGTGCACCAGGCTAACAGTTTATGCATGTCGAAATGTGTCATCAACTACATGTAGATGATGTAAATGCAAACACTTGTAGTAGGAGCACACGAACCATAATTTGTACCATACCATGTTACCAGACAACCTGAGCCCAATTTCATAAAGCTGTTAAGCAGAAAATACTGGTTAGCAAATTTCTATGCTAAGCAAGAAATGAGTGGGGGACCAGTTACAACAGTGTAAACTTTATGGCGTTTTGGCTGGTAACCAATTTCTGCTAAGCAATATTTGTCTGTGCTTAGCAAGTTTTATGAAATTGGGCCCTGTTTCCCACATCCCTCCTCCCCACGTTTCTGTACCTCCATATTTCAGTTTGAATCTGCTTTGTTTTACGATACGGGTCTGCAGTCACCCCTGTTTTAATAAACCAGATTGGATAGTCCCCATAAATCCATAGACAGTTAGACAGGTGAACTTTTCAAAGTCCCAAACTCCCCACCCCCCCCCCCCCCCCCCCCCCCCCCAAAAAAAAGAACCCAACTTCCCTGCCACCTTTTGAGAAATTGACAAGAAAAAGACTTGACAATCATCGGATTCGATCTCAACATCCGGCTGTCGGAATGTTGGTCTGTCTATCCATCAACTGGTTCCCGTAGAGAGAGGGTGGGTTATTTTAAAACACAGGGTAGCAGTTAGCGTTGACTGCATCCAATTAGTGTGCCCGTTAAGCAGCTGGTTACCGACATACCAGCTGGTATCCTGATAAACAGCTGGTACTTCGCTTGACTAGCCAAGCGAAACAAGACAATGTTCTCAACCTTTTGTCTTGGGAAAGTTCAATCTGAAATTTTACAACAATCTGCAGTACTTTTATCGTTCTTAATCACCCAAATGTAATCAAAATGAGGCTTGGAGGAAATTAGTCAGGTGCCCTTGCTTATAATAAGTATTAGTCAGAGCCATTGTGTGTACATTATAAGGAACATGACCAAGATGATCCCCACAGTCCAACAGCCAATTTTCCGATGCATTTACTAATTTGTTTACAGTGTATAGAAATAGTGCGTTGCTCCCATAAACCTATCATTCCACAGCTCATTATAAAAATAAAACCCCATAATTACCGCTCTGTACCTTCCGAAACCCAGCCAACCGGAATAAGTCTTGGATTCCAATTTTTCATCCACAAAATTAGAGAGAGACAAAAACCCCAACACTGGAAGGTGTCACACTTGAAAATATTGGTGAGATTTTTATCTCGTGACGGGATGACTCACACAATGGTCTCACGCAGACTCATGTGGTTTTCAAAAGCCCCTGCAGGCTTTCACCCTAGTGTAATACAGCAGTCAGCACTATTAGTGTTTGTACACCAGAGGCAAAAACTGATGCACACTTTTATTAAATTGCAATACAAACATTTACTGAGACAAGGAAGTAATGGTGTTTGGAGGCTGTTTTTTTTTTCCATTCTGATTTCCAGGTCTGTCGTTATTTCAAAACTTCTGTTGATGTTCGAAATGATGTTAGGCATTTGGGATAATTAATTTAGTTTCCCATAGTTGGAGTCGCCAAAGTATATGGATGAATTTAAAGTATTCTAGGTATTGTTTGTTTGTTTGTTTGTTTGTTTGTTTGGGGGGTTTTTTCCATACAAATTTCCCTTTTTGTACTTGCAATTCTGGTGCTGTAATTGATAATTTGTTTCATTTCTTAAAAGGAATATTTGAAATATTGAACAACTATTTGAAATAGGTCGAGGGCATTCTTGTCCTTTGGGCATGGTTGCTAATTTCTTTTTTACAAGGCGTAACATTCAATAGTTCCTACTCGTGGCTGGAGTGATACCCTAGAACTTTGTCTTAGAGAGGAGCGGGGGGGGGGGTGGCTCTCTTCTTCTGAAAGGAAATGATCGACTGTGAGAGATGGGGAGTGTAAACAAAATGACAGGAAAGAGTTTTTCATTTAAAGATTTACAGATGTCTGACTAAGCTTTAAGGATTAATGCGAGCAGACATCATTGTGCCGTTAAGTACGTAGAACTTGTTCAGCCAAAGGAGTAACCTACATTGGACTTTTGGTTTGGCAAAGGATAGGTAAACACTCCTCAACAGGATTGTATACGATGTTGAGTTTTAAACATTTCACTCCGAGGTTTCTGGTGGGGGGGGGGGGGAATCAGTACCATCCGAATTTGTATTATTATTATTATATTTTTTTTTTTTTGGGGGGGGACACGCCAAACCAAATTGTGTGTTTGTGGAATAGCAATGTTGAAATGAAACTATAAACCAAGAAAAACATTGTGGTATCTGATAATGGGAGTTACAGTTCTCTTTCTAGAAATTTTGCTTTAATAGTAAGCCCTCTCTGTTCATCGTGACTCAGTCGTCCCCCTCGGCTGTCCCCCCTCAGCCACAGCCGATAATCGACCGTGGCATGCTGGGATGTCGCTCTTACCTTGATGCTGAGAATAATGGGAAACAATCGTTGCATCTTATCAACCTCTTGTAATCCTAATTTGGCAGACTAGTTTGGCATCTTCTCTACATAGGTATCTTCAGGCCTACTGGTAACAATTCTAGTCATTCTTGAGGGTTTCTTGGCTTCATTACTGGAAAGATGGAGTAATAATAATACCCTCGCCTTATAATAATAATAATATTAATACGCAGTTCTTGTATAGCGCTTTATACTCCCGATGGGTGTCTCAAAGCGCTCATTATATTTTTCCTACAAGGTATGTGGAGTTACGTGTTGAAGTATGAGACCTATTCCTTTGCATAGCACCATGTAATGGTTTACAAGGTGCTGTGGCGCAATATGCAGCCAATCAAACCAGGAACACCGGGGCGAACCCCTTCTCTTTACGATAAGTGCACTGGGTTCTTTTATGTGCATTACACAACACACGGGACCTACGGCTTAACGTCCCATCCGAAGGACGAAGTATGTGGTTAAGTGTCTTGCTTAAGGACACAAGTGTCACGACTGGGATTCGAACCCACACTCTGCAATCTATATCTTCATTATTTAAAACACGACTCGTATTATAATCAGCTTGAGTTCGGTGTTCTTATCCGCTCGGCCACGACACGCCACTTTACAGAGGGGCTCCAAGGTAAAATTCAGTTTTGTGATCCACTGATTTTACAATAACTGAGTCCTTATGGAAGAAAGGGAAATTACAAGTCTGTAACCTGAGGTTGAAATGCTGTAAAATGCCACCGTGTTTCATACCCTTCAGATGCAATAATTTTTTTCAAAATCCAAGAGCGTTCGATGACGTCACATTTAAAAATACCAGTGCCAAATTTCATAGAGCTGCTTAAAGGCCCTATACACTATTGGTAAGATCGAAAAACACAAATGTTCACAGATTCACACATAACTTACATGATTTAAAGTAAGTAATGGTAGAAAGGGTTCCTTAAAATATTTCTGCCTAAAATGCTATCGTTTCTGAAAAATGAGTAAAACAATAGTTGTTATCACGCGTGATAATAAACTCGATGTTTGAAAAACAGAAAACACATAAGGTCTCTTTTCACTATTTTCTCGTGACCTCGATGACCTCGATGACCAATTGAGCTCAAATTTTCACAGGTTTGTTATTTCATGTATATGGTTAATCACACAAAACATGAACTTTGTTTGCGACTATTTTGTCAGCTCTACCAATCTTGTATAATACCTTTAAGCACAAAATGTAGCTAAGCTCAGTAAAAATTTTGCTTAGCGGAATAAGGTTACCAGCCAAATTACCATGTCACATGTACAGTTTGGGACTGGTATCCTGCTCATTTCTGTTTAGCAGAAAATTGTTAAGCAGTTTTTTCTGCTTAAGCAGCTCTATGAAAATGGCCCCTGGTACCCTGGTCCCCTGGTCTGTACATTTTTGTACAGAACATTTTTACAGAGAATTTGACGATAATCAATCATAACGCTATTGACTGTGACCTTTGGAATGTAATGTATAGTCTCCTTTGTTTCTTTCTGAAAGAGTATAAAATGAAATGACGTTTACACTGTTTTCAAGTGATGTTTTAAAGGCACTGGACACGTTTGGTATATTACTCAAAATATATATTAGCATAAAAACTTACTTGATAACGAGCAATGGAGAGCTGTTGATAGTATAAAACATTGTGAGAAACGACTCTCTCTGAAGTAATGTAGTTTTTGAGAAAGAGGTAATTTCTCACTAAAATATTTGAATCTGAAAAAGACTTCAGGCCTGAAGCCCTTTTCAGGCATCTGAAAGCACACAAATTTGTGCAACAAGGGTGTTTTTTCTTTCATTATTTTCTTGCAACTTCGATGACCAATTGAGCCCAAATTTTCACAGGTTTTACTTTATGCATATGATGGGATACACCAAGTGAGAATGCTGGTCTTTGACAATTACCAAAGGTGCCCAGTGCCTTTTAAGAGACTACATCAAGTAAAAAAGGGTTTCAAAAACTTCCCCAACTTTCATAAAGACTTCATCTATTGAAAAATGAGTGCCTCGCAAAATTGAATTTGACCTTGGAGGCGCTCTTTAAGCATGTGCAGTTGATTATAATACGAGTCGTGTTTTAAATAATGAAGATATAGATTGCTAGAATTAGGGTTACTGTAAAGGTTGCAGCCTGGCACGTCGTCTATTAGGATTATTTCTGTCTCAAACATTTCCTTAACAGGAAATCAATTGTCATGGACAATAGATCATGGGGTATCTTTGTCCAGAAGAGAACCTGGAACGAACAATAAATTATTCGGTTACTCTCTAATTCTTTGGAGAGGTTGCAAAACATTGTTTGTTTGTTTTTTAAAGCATACATGGTGGACCATTTTCATAGAATAGTCTAGATTGATAGATGAACTACATGTATACAACATGATGCATCGTTTGGTGACACTGTACACCCTCAGTTTCGAATTTTAAATGTAAAACCAACTGCTTTCTCATTGAAACTAGTTGAGGTTATATTATAACTTATTCTTTTTAATGTATTTCTTAATCTACTTTTTAATGACTGTTTTTTTTTTTTTTTTTTATACAAGGGCAGGCTGAACCTTATGGTAATAGGAATTATATTTTTCCTCCTCGGCCTTGCCCTCTCCACTTTTTTTTTTATTATGTTTAATTCTTACTTTATACTTTAGCTGTGTTTGTTCATTATTATTGTAAGTGGAGAGAAATAAATAATAATAATAATAATAATGTACACAGTTAGTTTTGTGCATAGTTGTTCCACTCAACACAACCCATGCAGTTGAATGGTTTCAAAGGGTTGTTCAGAGCATTTTAACTGTCTTTGATTTTTGCTCCTTAATGTTTTTAATCTACTTTTAATCAAGTTTTCTGGTTTTGCTTTGCTTGTGGCTCTATTAGTCTTTTTATTCTGTCTCCTTTAGTCACGATTGCTTCACATTTTTGTGTTTTGTTTTTTGTATGTAACTTGGTACTAGAGGTTTTTATTAGGTCTGACACATCCAGGATGACAGTTTTTTAAATTGTTTGTCTTGACCTGGACAATTTTAAATGTATATACGTGACCCGCTCTATCGAAATGAGGAATGTCTCGGAAATCACGTTTACGTGTAATTCGCCATACAAAAGTTGTTGACAATCGAACATCATGAAAAAATCTACAAAAACCGATTCAACAAAACTTGATCTTTCTTGTCGTGGTCTTACCTTTAATTGAAAAGATGAATAAATCCACAAAAAGTACGTTTTCTTGAGCATGTTTGTACGCATAGCTACAATAGCTAGCTGTTGTTAAAAACGATTATCTAAATAAACATGTCGTAAAAAAATGGAAGTGGCCTTGTCTTGTAGACTTTCTTCATTGCCTGATAACTTCGGACTGGAATAAGCTATGTAAATAATAATGGTATTGCTGGAAAGCCAGTGAGACACCTGTTAACATGGTATGCATAACTCAATTTCAAAATTTCCGAGACATTCCTCAATTCGATAGAGCGGGTCACTGTACTTTTGTCTGAAGATTTTAAATGAATAAGTCAATCAATCAACTCACTGGAAAATGTCACCAAGAGAAGGAGTGCATTATAGGACAGACATGAAGGTCAAACTCTGCCCTTTTGGGGCTCGTCCACCAGTGCTGAGTTAGTTGGATTTCTTTTAAGACCCCAAAACAAATTGATGACTTTTGCAGATTGTCAAAGTCATGATGAGTTTTTGCTTCACTAATAAGTTCTTCACTCTCAGTAAATTGTTTATAATTGACTTCATATCCTCAGAGGATTAAGAGATATGTTTTGAACTAACTTGAGGAAATTGGAATTAATTTCACTCTTAATTTTAAAAATATGAGCTGGGGGGGGGGATCTTAAAGGAAGAAAAATGCTGTGAACTTTTTCCGTGGGGGAGAGGTGGGGGAGAGGCTGGGAAATTGAAAGTCTAAACATTTGGGTATCACCTGTCAAGTTGATGTAGAGTAGAATAGTTTGATGGATTGGGACCCGCTTTGCCTAAACACTTACGGATTTAGAGCTTGCTAAATAGAGTTCCTCAAACTTAATCTTGCAACTTTCTTGTTTCGTTCTTGTTCACAGAGTTACTTACAGAGCATCCAGAATCATCTATCACCAGAGATGCAACGCATCGCGTCCACAACACACCTACCCCCAGAGCCGGTCATCATACCGCCCCCTATCCCACCCATCCCTCCGGCTCCAGAGATGACCACGACATTGCTTAGCAACGCATCAACAATCATAACAACCATCGGTCCAGTCACTCACATCTATGATGCCGATATTGCTGATGTTTGAGCCGATCGGGTTTTCGCGCAGTGTCAGTAAAACAAAAATGTGCTTACCACGTTACGGCAAACTTTAGCAGGGATTCAGTTGTAAGCAATGCTTAATATTATACCCTCTTAGAAGAACTTTTGGTGCTTAGCAGTTTTATGAAATCGGGTTCGGTTCAGAAAACTGCCTATAACTCAAAGTCTGGCGTCACTGGAGTGTCGTGACTTGAGTTTCCTTTGACGGAGAAAATTGTTTGGGGCTTGGCTCCACACATAAACTTGGCACAACTAGGACTATGCCTAAGCCAAGATTTGGGGATAAGCATGAAAAACATCATACCAGCCAAAACTTGTACATTTTGGTATGGCCATTTAACTGGTAACCAATGAAACCTACTAAGTAAACTTTCTTGTATTGAGCATTTTCATTATTTATGGGAATTGTTATTATTTGTTGTCGCTTTGCAATGGAAATTACAATAAATGGAATTCTAAATGACACAAAGGTTTTCCACCTCCGAAGGATGTTGAAAATTAAAAAATTTGCATCAGTGATTGGTACGATCAAATCAGAGGGAGATTTTGATTAGGGAGGAAAAAATAACGAACGGATCAGGTTTCTGATGAATAGAATTCTTGATCGTTATCTGATCGAGATTAAAAAACTTTGACTGATCACGGAGATAGATTCTTGGTGTGACGGTAAAAGTCGGAAGTGAAGGACGTTATCGGCATTTCCAATCAACCCTTGGCTGTCGTTGGAGTTTCAGTCAAACAGATGTACAGGAAACATAGATCTATTTCAAAGATGTCATCTTTTTTTCTTGGCGGAACTTGGAAAGTACGGAGTGTGCTTAAATAAAAGTTCAGTTACGAAAGGAAAACACAAGTTACTTCAATCGTCATCGTAATAATGTGTTGATTGAGCCTTGATGCGAATGTCAAGTTCCTTGTGTACAATAGTAGCCATGAATACCAATTTCCACTATCTGGAAGGGGCACCAGACTATTTGTTTACCCTCGGCCTCATTTTGGTATACTTGGATTGAAATGACACCAACTCTGGCTAGACATTTGGAGGTCGGCGGAAAATATCGTTTATAACATAATATCTCAGATTACCAGCCACAAACAATACACAAATTACCTGGTGCTTTGGCTGGTAACCCGTCTCTTCTAAGCAAGATTTCCCCATGCTTAACAAACCTTTTAGCTTAGAAACGGTCTAAATTGGAGCCAATATTTCGACAGTGTGTGTGTTTTGATAAATTTGTCTGTATAAAGTGCAATGCAAAATGTCTATAAAGTATTCAGTTTTACAGCAGGCATTGTGTATATATCTGTGTACATTGAATAGTGAAACCCAACCCTTTGTGTAGGTGTGGACTATTAACAAAAGTGTAAAAAAACAAAAAACAAGAGTTGAAACGATAATATGGAACGATAATATGGAGACATATTTTGACTGAAAATGGTTGCTGATTTGTTAAGAGACACTTGTTTTTTATAGATTATTATGTGGTGTTTCAACAAAACTTTGGTTTATGGGTTCGAATCCTACCTTGGTAATTTGCATGTGATTATTTTTTTCCCTTGGGACTTGAGAATGTACTGACTATACAGTAGAACTCCTGGTTGTTTTCTACAGTGCAAAGTTTCTAATCCAACATTTTCTCGTTAGAATTTTTGTCATGGCTGTTAGTCACTGGTTCACATTACAGGGATAGGATTTGATAAATGTATAATTTACTTATAAATGGCTTGCTTGCCTGGGTTCATCCCTTACTCTAGACCTAGAACGTCTCAGATGCTGTCATTAAGAAAGTTTCCAGCCACTGTACATCACCAGAAATACAAAACTACAAGTTTGGACACAATGTGAACTATCTCTTTCTCCATTTGGTGCATATTTTTCTCCATTTCAAGACAATTTGAAGGCTCAAGGAAGTTTTGAGAAAATCCTTAACTGAAATCAAGAAAATATCCCCCCCAAAATGCACGCCTGCATTTATGAGTAATGAACCATGGAAGTCTCGCGTACATTCAAAGAAACCTGGGTGCGAAGGAAACAAAATTGTGCTTGGTAACGGGTCTCAACATTCGATTGGGGGCAAAACTTGCCCAGTCTATAAATATGCAATATTGTATAGTTGGTGTGTATGGATGGTAGCTGTTGTATTCTATGAAAGAAAATGATTCAATTTTTATTTGTTAGAATTAGAGGTGAGAATGCTTCAGGATAACAAAATATTTCGGTGTAAATTGTTTCCATGCAAGAGGAAACAGTGATAAAACTATGATGTATTCAGCTGAATTGGTGAAATTAACTTTTAATTGGATAAAATGTTTACATTGGCATAATTATGAGCTTCCAAACAAATTAACTGGACAAATTTTGATGTTGAATACTTTTTGAAAATAGCGCACAAAAAATGCATTTTGAGGAAACAAAATTGTTTGTTTCTTGTCGATTTGAAAAGTCAACTGTTTTCATAAGACTTCACTGTATATATACCGGTACATTTGAAGTTTTTATTTGTTAAAGTCACTCCAACCATATAGCCCCAATTCAAATATCAGATGTCCTCATGATGTGTTGATTCATAGCGCCCTCTATTGGCCTGTGGAAGGGCAATGATGAAGCTGACTTTAAACCTTAAGCACCAAGAGACAATGTTTTCATTCCTTCGAAACAGAAATAGAAACCTTGCAGTTTTAAAACTTAAATGTTTAAACGTTAAACTTTGTTTGACCGAGAAATTATCTGTTACCAATAGAGGGCACTATTAGACAAGATGACTCATATTTCATCATTAAATCATTTAGAATTTGTTTTCTGTCAGACAAGCCTAAGTGTACAAATGGGACATTGCCTAGGGCTATTTTTTTTAACACTTTGTTTTCTTAATATGACACTTATCTTGTGACAAACTTGTCACATAATTATATGCAATATGGCCAACAGGAAACTAGTCATGTTATTGGTGCGACATTGGTGTATAAATATTTCCTTATTAGTTTTTTTATATACTGCCAAGATTATTAGACAGGTTTTATGAATGGTCAAAGATTTCACTTTTTAAATTTTGTTTTGACTATGCTTTTAATGGATACTTTTAATTTGATTTGAAACCGTTATGGAGCAAAGATTCATTCTTGACATATGGTAGATTTTGTTGCCAAGAAATTGAATTCTTTAAAGTGCTTTGTGGCAGCCAACAAACTACATACAAAGAAAGTTTCCACTTTTTATGTATTGTAGTTTTATGAGCTTGCGCGCATTCCTGCGAGCAATTTATCTGGTAAGTCTGAAGCCACCTAGTGTCCCCAAAAGTCTGCAATTTACTCCGCTTTCACAATGCATGTGAAGTGGAAAGTTTCTGATTCAAACGTGGACTGGTAAAGAAAAAAAATGTTTGGTTCAGAGACTGGAACCAATTTCATGGCTCTGCTTACCGCGGAAGTCTGCGCTGACCACGCCGCGGATTTCTGCGATTATCAAGCTATGTAACGCACATCATTCCATGGGACCTCGGCGCAGAATTTTGTGGTAAGCAGAGTCTTGAAATTTGGCCCTGGGCCCAATTTCATAGAGCTGCTTAACGGTAAGTGAATTTTTGTGCTAACTGTAGCAGAAAAATTTGCTTAAGCATAAGTGTATTTCACAGGTTAGCAAGAAAATAAGGCGGCCGTCTTGCGCATTTTTACGTCATTCATTTTCATGCAGTAAGCACTGAAAGGTTAGCATGCTATTTCGTGTACTTACGGTTAGCAGCGCTATGAAATAGAAACTCGTACATAAGCACAGAATCGGCCGTTAAGCAGCTCTATGGAATTGGGCCCTGATGTGTAGGAATGCCGAAACTGTTTTTTCTTTTCTAATGGCGTCCCAAATGGTTTGTCCACATATCAGTAGCCCTTAGGTATGATGAATCATCATGCATCGTAACTCATTGATTTGTAAATAGTGGTTTTCTGTACTCTGTGGAGAATTTGAACTGATTCTGAAATGACACTTTGCATTTAAACTACGCATTTGCATTTCCAGTGGGTGAAAATAGTGAGTCATGGCTTCTTTTAAAGTGAGGATTTGTTTCTCGAATTCTTGCCTCTGCAAGTTTTGCTTACTTTTTACTAAAAGATTATAAAGTGGACAGATTAAAGTATAACAAATTAAATCTTCAGTGCAAAACATCTTTTACTAAGCATTTCTTAAACAAATTAATTTTCATTGACCGTGCTAACATATTTTAGTGTTTCTTTTTAAATTTTTAATTAAATTTGTGGTTTATTCTAAATGTTGCTTCCTATTTTGTACTATGGTGCTTTTTATTAAGTTGGAATGTATTGTATCTCTATATGCAATATTTTGGTAGCATTATTTTGCAATTCAAAATGGCTGCCCCCGTGAATGTGTAACTAACCAATCAGAATGAAGTAAATGTATGATGTCATCTCATTGGCTGAACACCAGTTGCCTTAACTTGGACAGTGCCCATCATGTACTGGAAAACTAACTGATTGGTCACCCATATCATGTGAACAGTTGACTTGTAATTTTGATTGTAGTCACTGTTTGCAAGTATAAGTTTAAATCTTAAAAAAATTACGAATCAGTATAAAATATTTAGTCCTTTACATTTTATGAAGAGTAATGGTACGTTTTTTCCTATGTTACTTTTAGCTTATGCAATTTGAAAGTTTTCTCCTATAAGAAGTGGTGGTATTTTGATCTGAATCATTGTTAAAACAAGTTTAAAAGTGCATTATTTAAGCAGGTCAGAAGATATTCGTTGTGACATAATTGTGACAAGATTTGTTACTTGTGAATTCTTTTTATTTTGCCGTAAATATTTGTGTACAGATGTAAGATATGAATTTCAATTATGCATATTTCTCGCAAATGTGTAAGATAATAAACTAAAAGGGTTTTTCAATAAAAACATTATCTTGGTTTAGCAATTTATTATAACAGGAGATCAATAATTCACGCACTTGATAACAAGTTTCTCATTTTACAAATACTTTATTGTAGTAAAACAATATACAATGTGATTTAACAGTACAAGTTCAAAATGAAAAATACATGGTTCCATAATTATGTTTTACGAAAAAAAGGATTAAAAAAATCAGTAAGCAATATGAACATTATTCTCATGACCATGATGTGTAAATCTTGTTAACTGTCTAGAAATAACTATGCTAAATCCTTACCCAAAAGCTATTACAACATTTGCAAGGGATAAGCCTTGCAAAATCCTAATTGCAAAGCTATTACAAAATTAGGAATAACAGCAAGGGGTTGTTAATCTTGCCAAAACGAAACCCCAACGGGTAAGCCTTCCAAACCCTTAACTGCATCTCTATTACAAAATTTTGAATAAAGGGGTAAGCCGTGTTAGCAACGCTATGACAAAATTTGGTAAAAAATGCAAGGTGTAAGTAAGCCTTGCCGAACCCTAACTGCTAGTCTATGACAAAATTTAGTAAAAAATGCAAGGGGTAAGCCTTGCCGAACCCTAACCCTAAACCCTAACCCTATTACAACATTTAGTGAAAAATGCAAGGGTCAGCCTTGCCGAACCCTAACCCTAAACCCTAACCCTATTACAACATTTAGTAAAAAATGCAAGGGGTAAGCCTTGCCGAACCCTAACCCTAAACCCTAACCCTATTACAACATTTAGTTAAAAATGCAAGGGGTAAGCCTTGCCGAACCCTAACCCTAAACCCTATTACAACATTTAGTGAAAAATGCAAGGGGTAAGCCTTGCCGAACCCTAACCCTAACCCTATTACAACATTTAGTAAAAAATGCAAGGGGTAAGCCTTGCCGAACCCTAACCCTAAACCCTAAACCCTAACCCTATTACAACATTTAGTGAAAAATGCAAGGGGTAAGCCTTGCCGAACCCTAACCCTAAACCCTATTACAAAATTCAGTAAAACTGCAATGGGTATAGAGGCCTTGCCGAACCCTAACCCTAAACCCTAACCCCAACCCTATTACAAAATTTAGTAAAAAATGCAAGGTGAAAGTAAGCCTTGCCGAACCATAACTGCAAGTAGTCTGTTAAAAAATTTAGTAAAAAGTAACTGCAATGCTATTACAAAATTTAGTTAAAATGCAAGGGGTAAGTAAGCCTTGCCAAACCCTTACCCCAAAGCTATTAATTAAAATGCAAGGTGTAAGCCTTGCCGAACCCTAACTGGAAGTCTATTACAAACATTAGTAAAACCCTTACCCCAAAGCTATTACCAAATTTGGAATAACTGCAAGGGGTTAGCCTTGCCAAACCCAACAATGCAACGCTATTACAGAATTTAATAAGTAAATTGTAAGAAAGCCTCTATACTGACTTTAAACAGTACTAAACTAGTATCAAGGATTATTAAAAACGAATTCGACAAGGTAAAACAAGACTTCAGGGAATTTAGTACATGTTAGCCTTGCTTTTGCAGTAATTCTTGGAAAAGATACATTGATCTCCTGTTTTAATATGCCGATTACAAATTCACAATAATAATCACAACATTTCATGAAAATTGCTTCAATATTAAAACAAACAATACCTGTTGTTACATGATATTTGCTCCTTGGAAAAAGTAGGGATATTTTATCAAATACAAAGGAATGAACACATGAACACATGAACACCTGCTGTTGGCTTAACTGCAAAGGAAACCCTATTACTTGGTAAAAATGCAAGGGGTAAGCCTTGCAGAACCCTAACTGCAAGTAGTCTGTTACAAAATTTAGTAAAAAGTAACTGCAATGCTATTACAAAATTTAGTTAAAATGCAATGGACATTTCTGGCTATTTAATTTCAAAACAATCAGAAAAATCAGACTAAAGGAGAATATCACGCTTCTTATAAAAAATTAACTTGGGTTATATTTGGACCTTGTATAAATAGTTCCCACTTGACATCACGTCTGCCATCTTAACCAGCAATGATAAATCATATTTTGAACGCACAACAATGTGTTAGGCACAAATACTGTGTGTGACACGCAGGACTTTATCAAGAATCTTGTTGGTTGATAAACCACTTGGCTGTGTAGAAACATTAGAATGCTAGACGCAGCTCAAAATCCAAACCCATATTGCCCATAAAGATGGCGTCTATCAAGAACTATCTATTCCAGGCTGTCGAACATTAAGTAGTTTAAGGAGATTAGATTATAGAATGTTTGTCTTTGGACATGATGGGACAATCCTACCAATCATGGTCATGAGAATAAATAAACAATTCCTCACTGAGTAAAAAAATGATATAAAATGTCTTGAAATAATCAACTGAAATAATAATGAGCCAGGATGAATTTTGTAAAGAAAAAACATTGAGGAAAATACACAGCTGACAATAAATGTTACTCATTGTATAATTCTACATTCGTAATCAAAAAACTTTAAATTTGTTGATATTTTGGAAGTGTACACTGTGCACTTACACAATCAGCAAATCAACTCCCCAATCCATCTACACCGGGAAATTCAAAACAATATAATTAGCCTTCGAGAAAGACTCTGTTAGGGTCGAACATCCAGGCCACTAACTTATTTTTTGCATTTATATCACAGGTCCTTTTGGTTGGTAAGCAGTTTGCAACAGCTAATTCTATTTTCACACAATATAATGAAGAGAAACAATTTTCATTTTGTTATAAATCAATCCTCATAATGACTGATTAAATATTAATTTTCTCAATCAAAATCAAGTGATGATAAACTAGCTGCCACCAAACAAGACCTCGGTAGTCAACTACCTGGACCCATTTTCATTGAGCTGCTGAAGCCAAAACAAAGTAGCTAAGCACAACAAATTATGCTTACCAGAATAAGGTTAGCAGCCAAACTACCATGCCACATGTACAATTTGTGACTGGTATCCTGCTCATTTCTGCTTAGCAGAAGATTGTTAAGCAATATTGTCTGCTTAAGCAGTGCTATGAAATTGGGCCTTGAAGCAGAAAGTGATAGAGATTTACTCAATGTGATGATCCATGCAATAACCAGCCACTTCCTGCCAAAACTCATAAGTTGGTTTATTTGCTCATCAAATAGATGAGCAGAAGCACTTTCAAATAACACCTTATAAAGGCCTATTGGCTGCTTGCACCAACGTCACAGGCGGCTTCTGCTGTCGCACTTGCCATTAATTGTGGGAGTCAACTTGTAAAATGCATTTTTAAAATGAAATTGCAACAACAACTGCAATTACGAATCCTGCTACAACTACTTATGATAAAGACAAAATATACTTCCTGAAAAACTAGGAAAAGCTAGGAAAAGATCAATTGGTATGTACTCCTGGGTCATGTTAGTTAGGTTATTTTTGTACGATACATGTAGATTGCATGCAAGTTTGTTTAACTGATACAGAGTGATGATAAAGCATGGTGCCCACAGTGCTTTGACCATATGAACAGGGAACTTGACCTAGAAAGCGTTTATGTATGTATGTGGACAAGGCATTATTAAAACACAACAATTCTAAGCACACACTTAAACATAGACTAATCTGCTTGGCGAAAAAAAGAGTACACTAATGTTTGTTGCAGGTGTTTTGAACAGGTGACATCGAGAGGTGAGAGGTACATGTAAGTGGCTCATGCTGAGGGGTGTGCTAGGGTGTTCTGAAGAAGTTAACAAGGGGGTGTGAAAGGGCTTAAAGAGGGGCGTATGGGGTTGCATGCAAAGGGGCGCAATGAGGGGGAAAATGAAGAAGGGTGTGGTGAAGGGGTTTGATGACAGGGGGTTTTGTGGGTTCACTTCATGATGTGATGAGGAAGGGGATGGGTAGGGGTTAGTAAGGGTGTAGGTATGGGTGTGAAGAGGGTTAAGCCCATTTCATACTTCCTGCAAATGCTTTACTTGAAGCTCTGTTTTTGCTGCAAATGTTTGGCAAGAGTTGAGCACAGCCAAGCTCTTGCGAATTGTTCAGTGCAAATTTCAGGGGTAAGAGGTGGGGCATAGTGAGGGGCTTGATGAAAGGGGTTTATGTGGGGTTC
This sequence comes from Leptasterias polaris, assembly GCA_037783415.1. Classification (NCBI taxonomy): domain Eukaryota; kingdom Metazoa; phylum Echinodermata; class Asteroidea; order Forcipulatida; family Asteriidae; genus Leptasterias; species Leptasterias polaris. Next base: position 4,072,905 of record JAZGTN010000025.1, on the reverse strand, counting down.
ACTTCATGGTTGGATAAAGAGGGGATAGACAGGGGTTAGTATGGGTGTGTGTGTGGGCGTGAAGCGGGTTAAAGAGGCAAGACACATGGTGTGGTGAGGGGGGTTACAATGCAGGAGAGGTAAAATGGAGTGCTGAGGCGCCATGGGTGAATACTGCAGGGATGAATTTCTTTGGAAAAACTCAAAATGTATGGGAAACTTTGGGAGGGGAACCAAGTCCAAGAATGGGGCAACAGAGGCCACGGCCTCCGTGGTCTCAGTGTATTTCCAGACCTGGTACTGCAGAATACTTTGTTCACAGAGCTGTATTTCCAGACCTGGTACCGCAGAACACTTTGAGAGGCACACAGAGATGCCAACCTTTGCATCTTGCTATCAGGGAGATATTTAGAATTACATTCAACATAATAAGGGAACAGTTTCAATAATCAAGGAGGTTTTCATGTCTGTGCATCAGAACATGGAAAGATTGGTTTATTTTCATGGAACTCTCTGCATAAATCAGGGAGAGGCAGCTCTGGGTACATAAACAGAGGGGTGCAATGAGGGTCAAGAGAGGGGCACTCATAAGGGGGGAATGGCAATGGATATAGGCAATTTGATGAAATCAGGAAAAGCAGCGGACAGTGTATGTTTAAATGAGATTATGAGAAACTAATCAGCATGATAGTATAAAAGCAGCAACAATACAACTTCTGAAGGTGACTACTTGGAAGCAAAAGATGAAAAATGAAAAAATGAGGTTCAACTATACAGAACTAGAGGGAGCACTTACTACATGTATTACACACACACAACCGCGCTGGCTCACCATGGGCACGGAAATTACATACAGATCTATGTCCACTATTAAACAAAATGTTGGTTGTGTGGAGTGGACTGGTGCGTGACCTCTGTTATATACAGATGGGTCAGCACCATTTTCTCAATGGCCGAAAATGCTTCTTGTCGGGCTGTACATGTATCACATGGTTTTGGAAATGTACTTCCTCTAGTTCTATTACTATACTTACAAATGCATGGTTACAACTTAAACTGGTGATAGCAAATAAAAGAATGTGTTTTGTGTTACATGAAAGCAATGCAAATAACAAACTAGGTTAATGGTGGACTGTTTCAGCTTTACAGTAGAAACAACTACAATTAAGCAATTCTAACTTGTTAACTTGTCGACATCTGAATGCACAAGCAACTTAAGTTGACTAAACAATTTTAAAACCTGGTTGAAGAAAGTTACCTTGGTATACAATGACTTCATACATGTGAGAATGCACAAAACGAATTAATCTAAGACTTTAAAATTGTAAAAACTGGTTTAAAAGGTTTACTAATGTCTACAAATATAACCAGATAAAACATAATAACCCTAGTTAAAGTGTTAACCTTTTGACTTGAAGACTTTCAAACTTTAAAGCCTGGTTAAAAAAGTTATCCTAAATACAAAATAAAACCAGATTACTCGGTTAAAATGTTAACTTTAGACTTACAATGTTCATCTGGATTCGAAAAAACTTGCAGATTTTACCATTTTAACCCTCCTACTGTTCGCAACATTTTCAAGTGAGTTGACCAACCATTTGAAACCATTCAACTGCCAAAGTTGTGTATGGTGGCACAGCTGTGCACAGAACTAGCTGTGTACTGTGTACATGCATTCCCTCATGGTATCATATTGCAAGGCTGGCATAGCTTATCTATCATTCAAAACCACAGTGAATGGTATTGAATGGTCAGACAGCAAGAGGGTTAAACCCTTGTTTCCATGCTTGACTTAAATTTTTTTTAATATAAAACAGTTGATGCATGTAGATCTACAGGAGCCTTAAGGTGACATGGTTAAAGAAACAAATTATCAGCACAGTTCATTATAATAACAGTAAGAAAATCAAAATAACGAACATGGCTGACTGTTTTACTTAATTTTAACCATGTCCCCTTAAAGCTACAGTAGATTTTCAATTGAACAAGGAGGGAAATAAATTAGGAACAAATCTTTAACAGTCATGTAACATAGCATGAAACCTGATTGTCTTAAATATCATAAACTGGATTTTGTTTCACCTGGTGAAATTTGTGATAATGAAGAACAAAATTAGCAATGGGCAGTAAGTTTCAAGAAACATAAGAAATAGTTTAAAAAATTGAAATCTGCTAGAATGCAAAATTTCCAAATGGCCAGATTCCGGCTACAATATCAACTACATTATTGATAAATCGATTTAAATCGATATACAGATTTGTACATTGTACAATACTCAACCTTTACACAAAGAAAGTTCAACCCAAGATTTTCTTTGAGATCATTACCAGATACTGGTTACTTGAAATGTTTTTTAGACTAAGATTTGTCATCTTGGCAGTAAACAAATATGAAAAAATAATGGCAATTGTTTATATACAAATTGAAATGTTTTATCTTGATAAAATATTAAATCTTCAATTTTCAAACATCAACAAATTAAATCTTTTAAATTTTTAAACTTGGAAAATATTTTTAGATGATGTACAAAAGTAGCATCACAAAAACCACAGCAAAATACTTTTCAAATCATACAGAAATTTGTGACAAACTTCTTCAATAATATTACATGTAACAGTTGAAAATAAGTATTGCACAAACCTAATTTCTTTACATGAGTTTTCTTTCACACTAACCAACAAAACAGTTAAATGCTGAAAGCTTCAGACACCTTTTAAAAACTTGTCCAAAAGAGCGGAAGACTTTCTCTTTATATCTGAAAATATTTCAAAACTATTTCAAATGCAGCACTTCTTTTAAAACCTAAAAGCGCAAAGCACCAAAATTACAACCAATACCATACAAACAAACAGACACACAGACAAACAGACAAACAGACAGACAAACAGACAAACAAACAGACAGACAGACAGACAGACAAACAAACAAACAAACAAACCAAAACTTAAAGACAAACATCCCAAGTTACAAAAATATAAAATCATCTAAAACATGCTTCAATTCCAACTTCTGCAGATCCAATTTCAGATTGGATATCGTCGCTGTACAACAAATATTCAATCACAAGAAAGGGACTTTACAAAATCCAGAGCGTATTCATTTTTTACAAAGGAATAAATGTCACATTTTTTCACAAAAAGCAAATTTTATTTCTAAGATCAAATTCAATTTTGAGATCTTCAAATTCAGGTGATTTCATTCATACAATCTTACAAAATTATTTACTGGGGGAAAAATCAAATATAATACATAATTGCAACACAACAAGAGACACTGAAATTACTTTTATAAACTCAGTAAAAACCCTCCCACTTGGTTACATTTTTTTCAGTGAGTTGCCTAACCCTTTGAAACCCTTCAACTGCACTGGTTTTGTAAGGTGGAGCAACTGTGCACTGTATACATGTGTACAGTGCAATAATCTCATATTGAACGCTGACCTGGTTTATCATTCAAAACCATAGTGGATGATATTGAATGGTCAGACAGTAGGGGGGTTGACTGTGTGCAATGTGGATGCATTCACCACGTTATAATATCATACATGTATTGCAGGCTGGCATAAATTATCTAAAATTGAAAATCCACAACGGATATTTATATAAATATTGGATGCATTATGCATTGTCACAGAATATAATCACAAACACGAGGTGAAATCTGGACTAATCCATTTCAAGAGGTGAAATCTGGACTAATCCATTTCAAGAGGTGAAGCCAAGTGAAATGGAAAAGCCAGATTTCACTGGGTGATTGCATTGCTCGACAATGCAGGAACCAAATGCATTCAATTATTGTTTTATATACGTATGTAACTCACACAAAGATCATTGTCATTTGAATTTTTTTTTTTTTACAATTAACACAAAATCGACAAGGAAACTTGTCAACCCTACACAATGAAAATTTGACACCTTGTCCACTGTGACACAGCCTTGTCTCACTTCAACAAATGGGCATTAAAAAAAAAAATTTAACAGCACTGTAAAGCCTCCAAGTCGTCCTATAATTATCCATATACGACTCCTATATTAATTTTTGGAGCATCACGGCAGTATACATTAGAAAATATAGGATGACTTGTGACGTGTGCTCCACCAATCAAATAACAAGGATATGTTTGTGTGTTATATAATATTAAATGGTCAACAGTGGGAGGGTTCTAATTTTCAGTGTTCAGAACAATGCTGTATTCCATCTTTTGAAATATAACTCACACTTTCCTATATCCAATGATGGAATGCAAAGATATTTTTTAGATGTACACATTTTGCTGAAGACACACTGACCGAAATGTTGAATTAACCAACTGATTGCTTCATGACCCTTTTTGAAATATAGTGGACACTATAGGAATGCATCATTGGTTTGTGACTACGGACACATTTACCCAAACCTAAAAGTGTCAAAGTATTGTGTCCACCATATCTGAAATGGCTTACTATGGTATCACCACTGGGTTTTAGCACGATTCTAGAAGCCAAGTGTCAACATTTTCTAAAAACTTAGAGAAAAAATATATAAAAAATTAGCATTCCAGTTTCCCACCCTTAACTTATTTACAATACTTTTTACAGGTGACTAATTGAATAGTTGTGAGTAAATTCAACACAAGGCAGTCCCAAGATCACTTGGCTCAATTTCACAAAGAGCCAAGATTGCTTTTAGGACGTGTACCAATTTTATCTGCTAAGAAAAGAGTGATGTCACAATACAAATCACAATGGCAATATTGCCAATGCATCCTAAGGTGAATCTTAGTGCATTGTGAAATCAAGCCATGGGAACATAGCTTAGCACAACTAAATTATGCTTACCAGAAGAAGGTTACCAGCCAAACTACCATGTTGTATGTACAATTTATGACTGGTATCCTGCTCATTTCTGCTTAGTAGACAATTGTTAATCAGTATTGCTTACCAGAATAAGGTTACCAGCCAAACTACCATGTTGTATGTACAATTTATGACTGGTAAATAAACTGGGCTACATTGGATAGTAGAAATAATTGTTATTCCAAAAACTCTACTTCACAAAAACTTAATCATAAAATTGATGTGTGATTTGTAGAAGTAACGGCCCTGCAATTTGACTGTATGAAATGTTAGTTGTTATATCCCAACTACAAACTACAAGACTTTCTACTCAATATTTCCTACATACGTACATGTACTCTAATTGTTTACATTTATTTACACTTGTACCCAACAGCTTGAAAGAAGCTTCAAAATCACTACGGCCAGGGACAAATCTTCAGCCATTATCTCCTGTCATTCAATTACAATTTTGTTTACCGATTATTTTCTACATGTACTCAAATTACGTACATTTATTTACAAAAATGTTGTCAACCTCAGGCCGAAAAACTCACTGAGGTCAGAGAGACCATGCCCTCTAAAGGCCCTGGCTTCGGCCCCAGTGCCCCATAAAATCTTTTCTATTTAAAGTGCCCTTTGCAAAACCAAAATCGCCTTCTTGGCACTTCAAATACAAAAGCCCAGATCTGCAACTGAGGTGGGAGACAGATAGATTGACCTTTGACACAGGCCTCCCCTGAAGGAAAGGGGGTGGATCCAGTCATGTGAAAGAGGAGGGGGGGGGGCTGGTTGGCCACTGATGAAGCGTACCATAAAATAAAAAGTGTTGAAATATTTTGGCTGGGGGGTAACAACACAACCCTGAATACACCACTGGTAACTGATTGTGAATCTTAAAGCGTGTGCACAACATCGGCAATTGTCAAAGACCCGAATCCACACTTGATGTGACCCACCATGTGACCCACCATGTGACCCACCCACAGGAAACAATAAACCTGTGAAACTTTAAGCTCAGTCTATTATCAAAGTTATGATAAAATAGTGAAAAACACCATTTAATGTGTTCACTGTTTCAAAACGTAAGGTTTGGTCTCCCAAGATCAAAAACAGTTGTTTTACTCACTTCTAAACAACTATAGCACTTCAAGCAAAAATATTTCAACAAGACAATCTTTATACCATGAAAGTTTGAAGGTGCAAATCCGGGAACGACATCTTACCAATGTTGTGCCTACCCTTCACAAAAGAAAACATCATATAAAAAGTAAGATTGCATATGAAAAGTTAAAAAACATTAAAATAAAACAATTAACAAATTTCAAATCAAAGTCAGACCATAACAGATCTTCGTGCGAGCTTCACACTGGGCAAAGCAGGCCCTCTATCAAATAATCAGAGCTACAAACATCTGGCAACTTTCACCCTAACTATTTACAGCAACATTATTTAACACAATTCAATTTTAAAGCAAGCATACACAGATTACCTTAAGTAGACCAGGAAGAAATATTTTGCAACCACTATTTTTAATATTCTACTTCAAATACTGAAGTCACTTCCCAAACTGCAAAGACATAAAATCTTCACTGTTCTTATTTTTGCATGAAACCTTTACCCTTTCAAGTCCTTCTATAACCTCTTTGCCGAAATGAAGGACTCAGAAGGACTGAGGGTTGTAGGCCGAAATAACAAATGCTTATCACGGGGTCAGGCATTCCAATCTTATCCAAGTCCGAACCTGGGCCCAATTTCATAGAGCTGCTTAAAGCAGAAAATATTGCTTAACAATTGTCTGCTAAGCAGAAATGAGCAGGATACCAGTCACAGAATGTACTTGTGACATGGCAGTTTGCCTGGTAACCTTATTCTGGTAAGCATTTCTTTGTTGTGCTTAGCAATTTTTTGTGCTTAAGCAGCTCTATGAAATTGGGCCCTGTTGGCGTGGAGTGACAGAGAGGATATTGGAGGATTGAGGGCACCTGTAGGTAAGTGGGCCTAGGGGGTATGAGATTCAAGGGACTTAAATTTAATATGATATTATGTAATATTATGTAATAATTACACTGGGGATAAAAATATTATATTGGTTCTGCATGTAAGCACTGCAGACATGCAACTTTGTTTTGGCAAAAGACCAAAATAACAACAAAAACAACAACAAAAGAGGAAAAAGATGAAATATTTCACTCTGAAACGAAGTCGTATTTGAGAAAACTCTATCTAAAAACCTTTAAAAAATACGGCTGATTTCGATTGTTACAACCAAATGTTAGAACGATGTATTTACATGCTGCAAATTGTTTTCCAATTATTTTCTTCAGACTCACACAATGGAAGTCAAAATGTTCATGTTTTTTTCCTTCATGTTTATGATTGATTAGGCCAAACAAAAAAAGTGTTCTGTTTCCGATTACATGCCATTTAAAAATAGGGTCGGTAGGTCGGATTTTCTTTTGGGGGGGGCCTTTTTTTTAAATATTCTGATGAGTCCACTCGCGTTCATCTGTGGAGCGCAATCAACAGATTTGCACAACGAATTGGTAAAATCAGTAAAATTGTCTGGATGTATTCTGGTTTTTTAGTTAAATTTTGTTAAAAACATGTTAGTTTGGTCAAAGTCTGACATTTGGTCCATGGTACCTTCATTTTATTTTTATTTTTTTATTATAATTTTTTTTTTTTTTTTTTCAAGCCGAATAAAAAGTTTTGGGTCGCGGCATAAAGTTAGGGTATGTCGGGAAACCGGAAACAGAACACTTTTTTTGTTTGGCCTTACACAAAACATGAACACTGTCTGCGACTATTTCATCAGCTCTACCAATCCTGTATTATAATACATTTAAGACCTCTGATCTAGAATGCAGAACGGGTTCGAATCCCACCAGAGTACTTTCGTAGCTCATGCTTTTTTCTGCACAACTCAGAAAGCACCGAGTATACAGGGCTCCATCATATTGGTGTAGGGCAGAAAAGTAAATCTTTTCAACAGAAATATTTCCTCTTTTTGTAAAGAAGGGGTTGTTAGGAACAATTACTGACTGACCTTGGGGCTGGAAAGAGACTGTGAAGTTTATTAAGAAGCCCCGGCAGGAATTAAGTCCTTCGCCAATTCGCCTGAAGCGGTACAGTTCATGTAAAATATCACAGACACTCGTAAGTAATCGCTAATGAAATCAAATCACTCAACGTCAGGGCTAATACCAAGTTTTTGATGTTGAGAAATGTTGCATCAAGGCATTGCCTGGGGAAGGGGAAAGGGGGGTTATAGGGTGTTAATGAAGGGGTAGTTTGGCTGGTGTGGGTGTAAAATTAGAGGTTGACAGAGGAGTGGCAGGAACCCTGTGGGCTGTGTTTATTTTCCAGCAAATATTAGCTACATCCTTTGTTTAGAATGTCTACTTGGATTTGGAATTCTTGTGCCAAAGTACACGGCTTCAGAACTTAGGCAAAAGCTTAAAGCAGAGGTAGGCCTTAAGCTACAATCAGAACTGCCAGACCTGGAGTTTGGAACCTCACCCAGATCCAAGGCTGGAACTGAGATTTGGGTGAGGTTCCAAACTAACACACCACCACTGGCTTAGAGTTAATCAGGAATTGTACAACCCCAAAACACACAGCCTAAGGACTACCAACGGCAACTAACCTGAAGCCCGGAACCAAAGCCAGAGTCAGAACTGGAACTGTAATTGGAACCAGACCTATTTGCTATTCATTAGCTATAGAGACTCACTACAGATACCCAAGTAACTTTGTATTAAGTTGATCATGGCCAAATTTAACTGCTTAAGCAGTTCTATAAAATGGGGCCCGGATTCATGCCAAGCAACCCACACTCCAAACATCAAACTAAATGTTTTACCAATTTCTCCAAAACTACAGCATTTTGGGTAAAAATATTTCACGGGAAGTTTTCCACCATGACCATCTTTATAACATGCAAATTATGTGCAGATCTGTGAACATTTCTATTTCAAATCTTCCCAACGTTGTACCCCTTTTTACATACCATAAAACTACCCTGAAAAGTTCATCAAGTACACTAGTTATTCAATCACAATTCCTCCTTTTCTTTTAAGGAGAATTCTCAAGTTCATTTGGACTATTACTTTTTCGAAGAAGAAACAAAAAAGTTTGAACAAATATGATACAATATTTTCATGATAATGACATTTCACATGGGACATTCCTACATGAATATTGCACAGCCAAACTTCCCATCTGTTCATCTTTCATGGGAAAATTTATCAATTAAATTTTCCAAAACTGACCAAACGTTGTCCACAGCTTTGTCATAAATAAACCTCGTTACTTATTATGTTAGCTTACAGAAACCCAGACGTACTAAACTGATAACACTAACCATTCTTAGTGACACTTTTGGTTAAATCTGGAAACTGAAAGTTAAGGGTGTCACCACCACTTTCCTACAAGGAATCTCAACATCCTAAAATTGTCACAATAATTTTGTAATAGTTACATTTTATGAAAGATTTCTTGGAAATCAGAACTGAGGGTGACTGGTCCGAATCTCAAAGGAGATGTTTTTTGACTGTGACCCTTGTCATCATATTTCCGTTACTTCATTCGTGTAAAAAATTGTTTATTGAACTTCATTTGTGAAAATTTACATTCATTTCTTACTGTAAAATATATTTAAGCTAAAATTTGAAACAATAATTATACATTATTGAAAAGGTAGACTTGAGTTTTTACAATTTCAAAGAACTGCGAATTTTCCTTATCCTGTATTTTCCTTATCCTTTAAGCAAGGCATTTAACCATAGATTCTCCTAAACCCAGGTGTACAATGTATACATGGGAAGCCGGGAGGGCTGAGACAGTATTGTGTTGGATTAACCCCTTAGTGCTAATTTAAGCAGCTTCCAACATAGTCCTTTGGACGATGCACCCTCCAAGGACTTGGGTGGGAATCGAACCCATAACCTTATTCATTCTACATCGAGCCACAAAGCCATTGACTTAAATTCTACGGCACTACACTTCAACGATGAAGGTGTACTCAGTTCAATCCAAATTCTTTGAAAGATACACCCTCCAAGAACTTGGGTGGGAATCGAACCCACAACCTTCTTCATTCTACATCGAGCCACAAAGCCATTGACTTAAATTCTACGGCACTACACTTCAACGATGAAGGTGTACTCAGATCAATCCAAATTCTTTGGACGATACACCCTCCAAGGACTAGGGTGGGAATCGAACCCACAACCTTCTTCATTCTACATCGAGTCATAAAGCCATTGACTTCAATTCTTTGGCACTACACTTCAACGATTAAGGTGTACTCAGTTCAATCCAAATTCTTTGGAAGATACATCCTCCAAGAACTCGGGTGGGAATCGAACCCACAACCTTCTTCATTCTACATCAAAGCCATTGAATTCTCCCCCCGCTAAGCACAACTCCCTGATAATTGATTACAACAAAGGGAAGACAAACATTTTGTTAGACTCCTAGAGGATACTACCCCCCCCCCTTTCTCCACCCGCAGGGCCAGAAGTTATTAATAAAACTAGATCTGGCACAAAGACATCTTTTATGTCAGCCATGTCAGTCATTCAGGTACCTAGGGACTATATCTTGTCAGATTTGATAACAATCAAAGTTAAGATTCATCTCTATCTCTTCTCTGGTTTCCAGCGAACGAAACCGAACTGGGCAACCGTGTCCCTTAAAGGAAGGATTGCATGGTATGGTTCCACTGAATGCTATGATTCTTAAGACCCAAGGGTAAATAGGTAGAAGATTACGGAATGATTACCACCCATGACCTATGACCTACATGTACATGTATGTACCGACAGTCCCTATATACACATATTTTCCTGCCCCGCTACCAGGGCCCAATTTCATAGAGCTGCTTAAGCACAAAAAGTAGCTAAGCGCAACAAACTTTCGCTTACCAGAATAAGGTTACCAACCAAACTACCATGTCACATGTACAATTTGTGACTGGTATCCTGCTCATTTCTGCTTAGCAGACAGTTGTTAAGCAATATTTTCTGCTTAAGCAGCTCTATGAAATTGGACCACCCTGGAGTAGATGCTCCAATCACCTTCTCCACCCTTTGTTATTGGATTCATTTACCAATAACTGTTTGGAATTTTCAAATATCAATAAACCACAAAGGAAAGTAACTGGGTAAATTTTTAAACAATTTGGGGTTGAACAAAGTAAAAAAATTACTAGGGAGACAGCCAACATAAGGCTAGATAGATCAGTTGGTACAACGCTGGCAATCCAGAGATTGTTGGTTCAAATCACGCTCTCTTTGATTTGTCTTTGATCAACCCCAAAATATTTTTTGAATTTTGTGGACCATTTGTTAGAATGTACTTGGCTTATTGCCTTCATTGCATTTGATGAAGTAGTTATTGCTACGAAAGCTCATTACAGATTTTTTAATGTAATTAATTAGATAGTTGCAAAAATTAGTTAGTGGCCTGACGTGTCGACCCTAGCAGAGTCTTTCTCGAAGGAAGACTCTGCTAGGGTCGAAACGTCAGGCCACTAACTAATTTTTGCATTTATACCACAGGTCCTTTTGGTTGGTAAGCAGTTTGCAACAGTTAATTCTCTTTTCTAATTAGTTAGTTGTAAAGTGCTAGCATGACCTTCCTACACGGCTATCTCTACCAACATGATCAAGGTTATTATGGAAAGAGAAACCTGAAATCCGGGGTGAAGGGGGAAGGGGGAATCCCGAGTCTCTCTTTAATCTAGCTAAATGTCAGATACAGTTTGCGACAGGATACAACTCCATTGCGGACTGACAACTACAACTAATTGCTTCTGACTAGCCCCGACTCTCAAACACCCGTTTTGGATTTAGCGGCACGCCGTCTATTGTTCCTGTGAGGGCCAATTGTCCATCCTGAGTTGGCCGGGGAGTGAAGGGATAACCTAGATCTGAAGCTGGTGGGAGAATCCCCAAGGGTTATTGCCCTTAAAAAGAATTGGTCAGGACCAAAACAACGACAGGAGTCATGGTAATCACTAGAGAGATCATGACAAATATAGCAATCTTTGTCTTATATTAAAGGTACATTTGTATGGTCATAGATCTACAGGTAAAAACGCCAACAATTTATGACCATCAAAACTTACAAGGTGAGAAGCACTGTTGATAGTATGAACTATTTTGAGGAAGGATTCCCTTCGAAGTAATATGATTGGGATGATTTGTCACCTCAAAATATTTGAATCTGAGAAGCGATTCATGCAAGAATTGTTTCTCGGATTTCTGAGTGATGGTGTCCGTTTGCGAATGCTTTGGCCAGAGATGCGGTTGGTACCCACTGTCACCACGCAAATCATGAATGGATTACACGTTAATGTGAAAATACCGTGACAGTTTTTAGATGTTTTCTCAGCAAGTAGCTAATATATTCAGTTGAAACTTTCACATGTGACTTTTATAACATCTTTCTTGATAATTTTGCCTATAAATCAGCATTGCGTTGACAAGAACCAATCTGTGACCCTGCCTTTAAAACGATACGGTAGAATTACAGGGGCGCCTGCAGATATTCAAAAACTTTGGACTGACGCGCAGACTGCAGGCATTTTGCTTTACGGGTTTTACCAAGACGAGAGTTGAAACAAAAATAGCAATTGTAAGGTCATTTCCAGTTTTAAAATACGCCTACGGGATGAGAGGCCACCCCAATCTAGTTTCGAGCCTGTCATACCCATTTTTAGGCTTCAGAGGGGTACAGGTTGGGATTTTACATTAGTCATAATCTCTCCGTCAACCCCCCCCCCCCCCAGGAAATACGATACATAGTTATGACTGGGATTGTTATGATTTTCAAAATTGATCACAGTCATTACATTTTTTAACAGTATGCCGTAAAGGAGATTTTTTCTTTCAATTGCGCAGTTTTGAGGAAAACAGCGGAGATACGATGCATTGCAGGTTTTTTGAACTGGGTTTATTTTGAGTTTGCTTTGGGAATTATTAACTCTTTCAGTGAACCTAAAAATGACCAGTTCTTTTGGCCTTTTCCAAATTCTTTATTAGGAAGAAGAAAAAAGTCTTTCTCACCAAACGAAATGTATCTTGCTGATTTGTGTTGCCTTGGTACATCCCAAAGTCACTAGTATTTCCCGAGTGATACTGCCATTTTGTAAAACATGTATTATGGGTCGTACATGCACGATTGATGACACTTTTTGAGTATATAAAAAAGATTGTACATGTACGATAATGGCGCTTTCCGAATACAAAAAATAGAATGTGCGTCTACGATCTAATCACTGAAAGAGTTAACGATGGATTTTAGTTGATTTATTTCGTTTGTGGTCATGGGTTTTTAGCCAGGATTACTGCTTTCCTACTATGTATACTGAGCTGGAAGTTTTGGAATCTTTTTGGATATTTATGGGTAGCAAATCTGCATGATTCAATGGTTCCATTTGAACTTCAAAACTCATTAGAGACAGTTAAGGGTGACCGTGTAAAAAATATGATTCATTTGAAGTAGGTTACATTAAGACTTACGTGTGCTAAGCGCCCGACAAACGCTTGATTTTTATTTAATTTTTAGCCTGTGCGCAGAGCACTCACTTTTGGTGAGCCAATCAGTGCTGTTTTGCATCACTTCCTTTCCAGGGAGTAGGGACAAGAGCAGGGAACGATTTTATCCATCAATTTTGCATAGCAAAATATTTAGACTGAACTTGTTTTGTGCGCACTGAATGCTTAATATTGAGTAGCAACTCCTGATTTTTGAGTAGCAACTCATGCAAGCTCTGCAATAAAAGGAAATCGTTCACTGCAAGAGGTATCGATACGGCACGCTACCCATCATGGTAGCGAGGCTGGGGTACATGCAATAGACCTTAAACATGGTGCAGCCATCTTGTCTTTCTTACATTCACACCAGGGATGAGAGTCATTGCTGGCAAAAAAGTCTGAAACTACATGTTGGATCCAAATTTTAGGACGTAAGGCCTACATGTATGTTGAAATGATGGCGTTTCTACCTTTGAGTAACCCCTAGGGAGGGTTTGGAATTCAAAGGGCTTTTAGGAACAGTGTTCTAAGCACTAGTGAAGTAGATCAAAGGGAAGTCTTTCTTTTAAGTGGAAAAATAAAAGATTTTTTTTTTATTCACCAGGCTGACATAAAAAGTCTGAATTCAGACCAAAAGTCTGAAAAATCTCATCCCTGTCACACCAATGTAGCCAAACCGAGGCTGGTGGTTAAAATAGTCAGGCACCTGTGTGGTTTAATGTGAACCCATTGCTAATGGATGCGGGATACCTGACCAAGATGGTGGCATGAAGACAAGAGTCTACAACACACAAAAGCAATTTCTGTCAAAAAAGGGAATTAATACAATGCATCTGGCTGAATAACCTTATCGTGACAACCTCTCCAAAATGCCTAATACAATAAGATCCCATCACTTGAAAAACAAAAAACGTCTTGCAAGCACATGTTTCTTCATGTTAAAAGTCAGCTTCGCAAAACTTAGAGGTAATTTTTATGACAATTACTCCCAATTTTATGCTGAATAACCACATCAGGTTTTGAAGGGGCAGGAAATGCGGCATGACATTCAGCTGTCCGGGAAAATTGTTCTTTGAAAAACATCTGGGAAGTTTGCCTTGGTTAGTTTCTCTAGTTGATGGCACATACATGGTTTAGAATACTCTCCTATTCTTGGTAACATTTTTACAGTGAGTTGACCAACCATTTGAAACCATTCAACTGCACTGGTTGTGTAGGGTGAAGCAACTGTATGCAGAAATAACTTTGTACATATGCATACCTACTCTGTACATGATATCATACTGCAGGCTGTCATAGTTTATCTATCGCTCAAAACCACAGTGGATGATATCAAATGATCAGACAGTAGGAGGGTTGACTGTCTATTGTGTAGATGCATTCACCACATGATACCATACTGCAGGCTGGCATAGTCTATCTATCCAAAACCACAGTGGATGATATTGAATGGTCAGACAGTAGGAGGGTTGACTGTCTATTGTGTAGATGCAGTCACCACATGATACCTTACTGCAGGCTGGCATAGTCTATCTATTGCCAAAACCACAGAGGGTGATATTGAATGGTAAGACAGTAGGAGGATTAACTGTGGACTACATACATGTAGAGGCATTCACCACATGATACCATACTGCAGGCTGGCATAGTACATGTATATCTATCATTCCAAATCACTGATGATATTGAATTGTAAGACAGTAGGAGGGTTGACTGCGTACTGTGTTTTACAATGCATTCACCACATAATTACATAGTGCCATAGTTTATCTATCCTTCAAAACTACAGTGGATGATATTGAATGGTCAGACAGTAGGAGGGTTGACTGTGTACAGTATATGATCACATTACTAGTGGCTTACACTGGCACAGAACGTAAATGTTTTTTCTTAGACGTTATTGTCAAGTTTCACTATACATGTACCCAGTCCAAAATAGTTTAGAAAACTGGTATTTCTTGTACCCGTAGACTATATACCGTGGGTAACCAGAAAAAACATAATGGCCTAAAACTAGTCACTCAATTTCAGTAACTTTCCTAAGTTTATATTGATGAACAATCAAACACAATCTAAAACAAGTTTGCCGACAGCTGGATTCATAAGTCACAATGTTACTAGGGACACCACGGGATTATCGAACCCACGATTACCAACACTCAACAACTACAGACAAGTCAGATAAGAAACCTGTTTGTTAGGCCTACATTTTAAGCTTCATTCACAAGAAATTAACTTTAAATTAAGCTTTGATAAAAGCCAAGTGGATAAACCCTGGTTTTAAAGAACGGACAAAGTTTGCCAGGTCAAATTTCCTAACACAGGGTTTGCCACACCCAGAACACGATCGCAGTCTTATTTCATTACATGTATATGTAAGCCCATTTTGTAAAAGAAAAAAACACTAAATTTAAGAGAGATAACAGTTGTGTTTTGGATGATGATCAGACATTTAACATTTAAAAATTATTTGGAACAAACACAAACCCAAATTGGCGGGCAAAGTAATTTCAAATGTATATTTCATTGATTACATTATGGTTGTGAAGCCAAGGACTCTCAGAAGAGCGAACTTAATCACTAGCCAAGAGCCTCATGGAGAGAAGACAAAGAAGTAAGTTTCACTTTTAGACGTGGGAGGAAAACCCCAGAGAAATATTCCAGGGAAAAACCCACGCAGTCAGGCATCAGGTAGGGACTGAACACTTAATCCACATAGTGCCCCCGCTGTGATTTGAACCGGGGTCCTAGAGGTGCAAGACGAGGAAAAATACAACTACTGTACGCCAGACGGACCACCCAAACATATGCCTCTAACTGTAACCAAAAGGAATGAAGTGAGTAGAATGTCTGACCGTCTACAAGCTTAGAACCTACAGACCCAATTCACCTGGATGCCATCACCCACACTATATTTGGGAGTCAGATTTCCTGTGTGTACCTACCTGTGCAGTGCACATTTTAGGTGATGCGCCACACACCTTGCACCATGGCCCAGTTTCATGGCTCTGCTTACCGCCGAATTCTGTGCTTGCGGTCACCATTCTCCGCTTACCGAGTAAGCACCGAATTTCTGCGCTAGCTGAGTAAGCGTAGAATACCTAGTAACGTGGACGTAAGCGCAGAATTCCCTGCTTCCATAAGCACTGATTCTTTGTTTGCGGTAAGCAGAGTCATAACATTGGGCCTCGATCTTTACATGGAATTTGCTTCCCAAAATGGTAGACCATGGGCAGACTGAAGCCATGTTTGAGTGTGGCAGACAGTAGATGTGTGTGACATTAGTGCAAGAGTCTACAGGAGGTGTAGTGTAGTTCCACTGAGCCTCACTTTGATTACATGCATTTGTGAGACTGACAAAACAAAATGGCTGACCCATGTTAAAGATGAACGAAGCCCTGTTCGATCACAAAATTCCTCCAGTTTCAAACTCACAAACTGATTGATTTTGACTATTACTAAAATGACACTATTACAGTGTAGCAATGTTCGATTTCATAAAGCTATAATAAGCGCAAACAATTGCTTAGCACAGACAATTATTGCTTAGCAGTAACAGGTTACCAGCAAAACACTAATATAATGTTCACAACTTTTGACTGGTTCCCTGCTTATTTCTGCTTAGCAGAAAAAATTCCTCGGCAGTTTTCTGCTTTAGCCTTGGGCTAATTGAAAACCAGATTGTCGGCCGGTGACAGGCAAAACTCTCGTCTAAAATTGTACACAATTTGGCTGGTAGTCATTGAATTCTGCTAAGCGGAAAATATCTGTTAAGCAAATTGTGTCAGCAAGGCAGTTGTAGCGGTTAAACCTCAGGGCATAAATTAAGAGCTTCCATTTGTTTCCATCAAGGGGAAACGCCCCGTGCACATATCTTTTAAATTACTTTTCAAAACCCATGTGGACAAAAAATGTAGCTGGGACTAATTTGTTCAGAAGATTACATTTACCTCTGAAATGACCATCGACCGTTTACAGTTACATTTCGGATACATACGTTAAACCCTTGGGGGGGGGGGGGGTGTAGACCCCGTGAACAAAGTCCTGGTGTGTGTTGTAAAGAAGAGGGATTTTCGAAGCATTCTGATAAGGCAGGAGATTCATTTAAAAAACACTCAATCAAAGGAATCCAATTTGACCTTCTCAAACTTTCCGAAGTTCGGAAAGCTATTCAGCTGGTTTTTTTTTTCCCCTCTCCGTCTTATAATTGGTTGTATCCACACAACAATTCAAATGTGGAATTGTAAATGTCAACTGTGATTGTAGATTTAGAGGGAAATATCTACAGCTGCCCTGAAGTGGGAGAGAGAGAGAGAGAAAAAAAAAGCTGAAATCTCAGCGAAGTTTTGCGTCATATTTCCCATGTTGAATTGGAAAAGGTTTAAGGGGGGGAATTTTCTTGACGGAAATCCATCCATCAAACTGCTCCACACAGAGTCCAGTTCCCTACAGCTGGTGTTTGAGGAAAATAATTGCTTAAAAAGCAGAGTTGTTTGTGCTTACCGGTTTACTGACAACCGGTTAGAAGCATTATTTTTGTGTTAGATATCAGCTTGGTTACCAGCTTTTTCTGCTTAGTGTTGTTTTTTATGTGCTTAATCATAAAAACCAACTTCCTACAGTCACTTGTCAGAAAATTTCACTAAGCGCTTTTTGTTTTGTTTAAATTGCTAAGCAATGAGGAGCAGAAAACCAGTTAAAAGTACCTGCACCTTGTATCAGATAATTTATAGGTTACCAACTTTCCCTGCTTACAATTTTAAATACGCTAAGCTGTAGAGGCCAGTTCACCCATACTTTCATGGAATTGTTCTCAAAAATGTTCACTTACTGATAAAAACGACAACCAGTGAAAAGGTACCCATCTGTAAACTAACTGTTCTTACTTCTACTTCCTACACCATGCAAAGCTTAAAATCTTATTTAAATACTTGAAAGTTGCCAGATATTGTCCTCAATAGCTTCAAATCTTACTTAAATACTTGAAAGTTGCCAGATATTGTTGATGGTCTATGATACATGATTAGTATTACCTAGAAAAACAAACAGTTTTTAAAATATTCTCCAACTCTTTGAAACATTTTTCCAGAGAGTCAATCAACCATTTGAAACCCTTCACAGGCCTGGAATTTCATCTCTGAAAGGGCAAGGCCATTTTGATTTTGCAAAGGGCACTTGTATTGGAAAATCATAAAGTCTATGGGAAACTTTTGAAAGGGCACTAAGGCTAAGACCAGGGCAACGAAGGCCATGGCCTCTGTGGCCTCCGTGTAATTCCAGGCCTGCCTTCAACTGCTTGGGGTTGTGTATGGTCAGTGAACGACTTCATCAAGCACTTTTGAACAGCTAAAATAATCGTGTTTTGTGCATGCACACTGGATGCAAATATTGAGCAACAAATGGTGATTTTTTAAAGTAACAACCAAAACAATTTGCTCTGCTGAACCAGGAAAATTGTTCAACGATGGTGGTACCGAACTTACTCCGAACGCAGCTACAACCTTGGACAAAAAATCTCTTAACCTACATAGTTCTGCAATTTTAAAAGGGGTTTGACGACCATTATTGGTTAAATCATAACCTCTGACCCATGAGCATCTCCAGCACTACTACATGTACCAGCTCCATAGCTGGTACACATTTGTGTGTAAATTTGACAAAAAATCACAATTTTTTTCGCATTCTTATGACTGATAACTCTCACAACACTGAAAAATTTAGAAAAAAAACATGTGAAAGCTAAGTCCCCCAGTTTTTGTTTTATTCTAGTAAATCCTCAAGGAATAACTAGCTTAATGCATTTCCTCAGGGATTCTGCCACTCGTTGAGGCCAGTTTGTGTGAAGTGGGCGTGGCTTACAGTGGAATTACGTCACGCTTACAGACAGGAAATGTGGGGATCTCGTGAAAACTAAGATGTGTTAAAGAGGATTTGAACCCTCCTCTACCATGTACACACAGGTAGCACAGACTGCCACAAAGTAGGCCTACCATACTGTCTAGGCTTGCATTGGGTGTATGGGTTTTTTCTGTTTGTACAGCTAGCACTGGTACCACAGACTGCCACAAAGTAGGCCTACCATACTGTCTAGGCTTGCATTGGGTGCATGGGTTTTTTCTGTTTGTACAGCTAGCACTGGTACCACAGACTGCCACAAAGTACCATACCTTCCAGGATAGCATTGGGTGCATGGGTTTTTTTCTGATTGTACAGCTGGCATTGGTACCACAAACTGCCAAAAAGTACCATACCGTCTAGGCTAGCATTGGGTGCATGGGTTTCTTCTGTTTGTACAGCTAGCACTGGTAGCACAGACTGCCACAAAGTACCATACCTTCCAGGCTAGCATTGGGTGCATGGGTTTCCTCTGTTTGTACAGCTAGCACTGGTAGCACAGACTGCCACAAAGTACCATACCTTCCAGGCTAGCATTGGGTGCATGGGTTTTTTTCTGTTTGTACAGCTAGCACTGGTAGCACAGACTGCCACAAAGTACCATACCTTCCAGGCTAGCATTGGGTGCATGGGTTTTTTTCTGTTTGTACAGCTAGCACTGGTACCACAGACTGCCACAAAGTACCATACCTTCCAGGCTAGCATTGGGTGCATGGGTTTTTTTCTGTTTGTACAGCTAGCACTGGTACCACAGACTGCCACAAAGTACCATACCTTCCAGGCTAGCATTGGGTGCATGGGTTTTTTTCTGATTGTACAGCTGGCATTGGTACCACAAACTGCCACAAAGTACCATACCGTCTAGGCTAGCATTGGGTGCATGGGCGTCTTTTGTTTGTACAGCTGGCATTATCTGAAAACCCCATGGCTTGTGTGCTGTGGACTTAGTCTCCACAGTCTCCTGTGGAATTTTGTGGAATTAGGCAGTTGGGCTGGAGAGAGTAACGATATTAGTGGCTAGGGGAAAAAGGGTATTCCTGTCGGGGTAAATTTCCATGCAGACTCCATCTGGACTGGAGTCAATATTTACACACCCATGTTTTGTTTCAATGGGGAGCAGATGGTGAGAGGCGTAAAGGGAGGGGTTGGGTCTGAGGGCTCGTTACATGACCCCAATGAAATGGCAGAAATCCATTTGCCTACTTCCTACCTCCCCAAGACGAAGGCGTGGGGATTTTGTGTGTGTGGAGTGGGGAAATATCTTTCAACTCCATTGTGCGAGTCCATTAAAGGAAAGTATCAGGGATTGGTGCTTCTAGAAAGAGTTTTAATCTTTGTGTTTCATTCACTGAAACCTGTACACCATGTTTCATAAAAATTAAATAAAAATTATAAAAAATTCAAAAAAAAACTTGTGCCTGAATTTCCCCCAAACTCTCACCTAATATTAAGAAAAGGTTTAACCTAAAAAATATGTTTTTTTAAACAGAATTTCATGCCAGAATTGTCAAGGGGAATTTGTAGGTCATTGCATCCATTACATTTGTCAGCTGTTCCTGATTACCAAATGGAGTGCAAAATTGAGAAATAAAATAGTTTGAAAGAACAGTTGGTTCTAAAAAAGGAAGGTGAGACAAGTCTGGACATTTCAAACGGCATGATCCGTAAGTCTTCAAGTGTACTCTCTAAAAGAATATGGCTTGTTTTTGTCAGTTTAATTTTGATTAGAACTTGTTTGAAACCTGAAAAACTTTTTACCGAAGAAAGCAATTTCTTTATGAGTGTATGATTGTGTATGAACCCAACAACAAAACATATACTCTTGACATTTTTTGTTTAACTCGAACATGATGCTGTATTTAAAATAAAATTATTTTTATTTAAAATAAAATAAAAATTTAAAATAAAAAGGAACTTAACTAACAAATTTTTGCTAATTTTGAAACCACAGAAACATTATATAAATAAAGTATTATTCCCAACGAACTTAGCCAAAGCTTCTACATAGATTCTATAAAAATAAACTTGTTGATTTTTTTACTCCATTATTTTCAGGAAAAATTTCAGGAAAATCATTTAGAAACAGAAATATATGAGTTTTTTTTTTAGAATTGTAGATTCTTTGTTAACATGGGAATATTGGAAACATGACACTTCGGTACATGACCTTGTCTTTGACCTCTTGATGTTGCTCTTGTTTGAGCATAAGTAGGTCAAATCTAGCAGCCGTTTGTGGCCGCCATGGGCATTTTGGTACAAGCCGTTTGAGGCCACTAAAGGCTTTTTGAGTACAAGTTGCTTGTGGCCGTTTTGGTCTCTACAGGGTTAAGTTAGTAAACCTTTCTGTGCTTTTTTTAGTAATAGTTAAATAAAATCTTATTAAACTTTAGAGTGTTTCATTTAAAGGCGGGCGGGGGGGGGGGGGGGGATTCTGAGTAATTTTTATGCAATCAGTTTTTGTCCAAGGTTGTAGCTTAAAATAGTAGCGTAGAAATACCGGTTTGTGTCTTGTAAGTTTGTAACAACAAACCATTTGGCATGCAAATGTAAACATGCAACAACTGAATGGCTGATTTCTAACTTGTAAAAGCCTCATTTTTATCCAAAATCTATATTTTGATCAAATCGGCTGGTAACAATTTAAGGTTTTTACTCTTGTGATGAGAGCACCGGTTGTGAATTTAGACACGTTCATTCCTAATGGTCCTTAACGATGAGATATGAGTTATAAGTTTGACCCAGTCTGGGTTCGGAAGACTTCATCCATAAGGTCGAAGGTCACGAGTTTTATCTGTCGATAGTTGATTTCCTGCTTAACTTGAGGTCCACAGGGCTGCTGGCTGGTGTCGGAGTTTGGCTGATTTCGTTGGAAGCTTTGAAGTTCCATTTGTCATTGATGGAAAATGTAACGTGGTGGTGGCTCAGTGGCTTGCAAGGAATGTGGCTTGTATTGGCATTGGCATGTACTTTTGCCTGTACACTGACATTGGCTTGTAAACTGCCTGGTGGTGGCTTGTAGGCTTCCAAGGAACTTGGTGAAATTGGCTTGTACATTGTTTGTACATATTGACACCGGCTTATACACAAACTTAAAAGCCGGCTTGCACGTGGTGTGAAATCCAACTGGCTTGCCTTGAAATTCACACTTGCTTGCTTGAAGTTCCAACTTGCTTGCTTGGTACCAAACTTGCTTGACTGTAAATTCTTGCTTGATTGCTTTCTTGAACTTTCAACTTGCTTGCTTGGAATCCAACTTGCTGCCTTGAAATTCTTGTCGGCTTGCTTGAACTTTCCGAATAGCTTGCTTGAAATTCCTGCCGAATTGTACACAATTTTCAATGGCTTGTTTGGAATCCACCAGACAAGAAGCCTTAATTCTTTAAACCACTGGCCGGCTTCCTAAACAATATTGCCGGCTTTCTTGAAAGTCTTGTTGGCATTCTTGAAGTTCTTTAATGATTGTGCACACAATTCCAAATATCCAACTTGGTTTCATTACAATCTTGCTTGAAAACTCTATGTTTTGAAAACTACTTGAACTTTTTGGCTTTGGCAAAGTTCTAAGCAGTTCAAAAGGTTCCGGTTGCCCATCATTGTTCAAAAGTTAATTTCTTCTCCACTTTTTCAAAAAATCTCTTCAGTTATTTAAATCAGCCCTCGCTACATCAACAAACTGTGCAGGTTTAGAGTCTATCAGTCCAATGAAAATGTTCCTTGCAGTTTCCAACACAGTTTCCATTTGCCGTTCAAACAAAGGTAGGTAGCTCTCATATCAATGACAGCAAATTCTCGAGTATGCTCCATCCACAAGTCAAACCGCAAACAAAGTGCTCCAGAGTTTCACAGTTGCTATAAAATCTTTGCAGTGGCGTAGTTTCTCGCTGTCTGCAAAACCATCCCAATTTTTCCACCTCTTAGCAATCTCTTATTTACTTAGCAACCAGAAAATAACCTCCTGTTGCCATGACTAAATATGCACACCTTCAACACCTAAACGTTGTATTTTTTGTTCACCTTTGTTTGGAAATTTGCGTCAGTTTCCAAACTCCATGATCCAAGAGCAACATTTAAACTTATTGCATTTCTCACACATAAAAACAAATACAACTTTAGAAGAACTTTTGTTTACAATGAGAGCGTAAATGATATGACAAGCTAAGCTGACAACATTCACAAAATGAAACAATACTAATTTAGTTAGCAAATGTAATGCACAGAAATGTACTAATTCATATAAATCGAGAAGCAACAACAACATTTCGAGTACAATTCAATAAACAAACGCTCACCATTGAGCCAGTTGGGTGTTCTTGATGGTATTGCCCTGCCAGTGTTTTGCTCTGCTGCCGGGGATGTGAATGGTGTGCTGGTTGATATTGCCCCTCCCAGGTAGATTGTAGTGTGTTGCTGGAATGACCTTGTGTTTGGATGGCTTTGCGGTGAGTGGAGATGGGCCGGAGTTGTCTGGTGGACTCAATCTTGGATCAGACTCACGTTGATGGTGGCCAGATCAATCATGTGCCTGTCAACATAAACATTGTAATCATTGGTTTCACAACGTAAAACGGGTCTGGTTTAAACAAATGCTTAGATTTGTCTGAAGATGAGTTTGCATTAACTGTGCCAGAAAGTGGAAATGGATAAAATCTTGCAGCCGATTGCGGCTACTATTGGCATTTTGGTACATGTACAAGCCACTAGTGGCCGCTATGGTCCACAAGGGAGCTTCTTCAAAGTCAGGCACGTTCTCCGCACAAAAGAGCATTCCCGTGGACACATGCCTGCAATCTAGCCAGAACGTTCTGCTAGACAGCATCATTGCGACGAAGTACGGGAGAAATCCTGAACGAGTGATTACGGGCATTAGTCTTTTGACGTTCCAATGGAACGTTCCGGCAGTCCAACAGATTGGTCCATGGTCAAATGCTGGAATACTTATCCGATCCAGTTAGAATGTTCCTATTATTCTCGACTTTTAGGATGCTCCCTAGGGGTTACAAACACTCCTCATACCTGTGGAACTTCGTCTGGAAGGTCATGGCGTCTTCTGGACAGCAGAATTTGGCGTAAGCTCTCCTCTCACTAGGAACAATCTCCATATTCTGAATGCGTTTTGAGAAAAAACAAAACCCAGAAATACTGTTATTATTTTTATGTAGACTTTTATAGAAAAACAGTATTGCATCAGTGTACAGCAAACACTCATTACGGGAAAGCTCCATTACAGAATTTCCGAGTTTGGCCACAAAAACTCGAGAAAGTAAACAACCTTTTCACCGAGTGGGTGTGTTTACATTGAGAAGTTAATCTGCCTGGGGCAGTCAGCAGCCCTACTGGTAATATAAATAACAGGTGTGAGTTGCCAGACAAAAAGGATGTGTTATTTTAGCCTCTTTCTTTAATGGAGCTTTCCCGTAATGTACTAAAATATTAATTTTCTTGTGAATGGATTTGGGACAAGTGTGAAACTTGGCAGTAAGAGGAAGGGGGTGGGATCCTCATTTGAGACTGCCAATACCACACCTAGTATGCATAACTAGAATCAACTTGGCAGTAAGAGGAAGGGGGTGGGGTCCTCATTTGAGACTGCCAATACCACACCTAGTATGCATAACTAGAATCAACTTGGCAGTAAGAGGAAGGGGGTGGGATCCTCATTTGAGACTGCCAACACCACACCGAGTATGCTTAACTAGAATCCTTCCTCACTCTAGCAAAACCCAGCACCATATGATAACTCAAAACCCAAAATGTTGGACTCCGATGATGACGATACGCCTGATTTCACCTCAGTTTACTGGTGCAGTTCTCAGTCAAACAGACAGAATCACATCATGTAGTAGAATACTATATCCTTCACAAATGCCCTGTCCATCAAGCACCACCAGGGCCCAATTTCATAGAGCTGCTTAGCAGCCGATTCTGTGCTTAACTACGAGTTTCTATTTCATAGCGCTTTAGTGGCGTGTCGTGGCCGAGTGGTTAAGAGCACCGAACTCAAGCTCTGGTGTTTCTGTTCAGCAGAGTGTGGGTTCGAGTCCCGGTCGTGACACTTGTGTCCCTGAGCAAGACACTTAACTATAATTGCTTCTCTCCACCCAGGGGTAAAATGGGTACCTGTGAGGGCAGAGATGGTTCTTGTGATTGATTTAGCCTAGTAGCGCATATATTGCAGCACAGGCTGTATACTCCCCAGGGAGCTGAGATGGTTTAAGGAATGAAATAAATGGCCCAGTGACCAGGGGTAATAATACCTTGTTAGGCGCCTTGAGCATCCCTTGGGGTGGATATGTGCGCATTATAAATGTTGTTATTATTTATTATTTTAAACGAAAGCACACCAAAAGGCATGCTAACCTTCCGAAAATGAATGACGTAACAATGCAAATCTATGGTGAACGTGCAAGATGGCCGCTTTATTTTCTTGCCAACCTGTGAAATACGCTTATGCTTAAGCAAGTTTTTCTGCTACAGTTAGCACACAAATTTGCTTACCTTTAAGCAGCTCTATGAAATTGGGCCCAGGGTTGACCCAATGCATAAGCTAGCAATTTATTTATTTTATCAATATTATCGGGGTTTTTTTATGGGGGAGAACTTCAGATCAAGCTCACAAAAATTGTAATGACAAAAACATTTAGAATGCCTCAGAATGCACAGTAGGGCTTTTAAAACCAAAGATATCACAAAGTAAAACTATCCGAGGACCTCATTTCAATTCTGCGTGCTTCGGCCAAACTTCCGAAATTGGGGTCCAGAATTCTCCCCACACAAACCACACAGGGCTTTAAAAATGAACTTAGACAAAACACCAAACAAGGGGTCAAACAACTGCGGCAGAAATCTTTAATGTCTATCCAACAATTGGAAGAACCAATCACGCAGTTTGATCTTGATGGGCTTGGGTTAACCCCTCACCTTGATTGGTCCACAGGATTGCAGCATCTTCATCAGGTTCTTCTTATTGGTCGACGCCGACAGTCCATCAATCAAGATCCCAAGGGGACCCCTCACCACCTGAGGACTCTCTGCCGACACCTGCTTGACGACCCGCTGCGGCTGCGGCGGGAGGACCCTTACCGGTTGATTGGCACCTTGAGCGAGCTGCCCCAAACGCTGCTGCTGCTTCTGCTGCAGCAGTCGCTGCTGCGGTGTCAAGTTTTGTACCACTGTCCTTTTGTTTCCGGGCTGGCCAGGCTGGTTACCAGCGCCCTGGTTGGTGGTCGTTTTCTGGGCCTTTTGAGGTGACTGCTGTTGGACGACTCGTCGTTGTGCCTGTTGGGGTGCTTGTTGAGTTTGGGCAGGTCCTTTCTGTGGTATTCCTATCCTATCTTTAACAGATCTAATTCAGAAAAAATCAATCATCCATTACCGGTTTGGTTATTTCAATATTTTACATTCCCAAACATGCTTAATAGAAACCAACCTCTTGCAACAATTTTAAATCCCATGGCTGTAAAAAAAAAAATTACAAAACAAAATTATACTTTCGACGAAACCTGCCAGGACAATACACAAAATATTTACCTTTTCTGTGGCATGGGGCCTCCTTGAGGTACGCCTGGTCCCTGAGGTCTAGGAGCCATGCCCTGTGGTCTTGGACCTCTGAATTGAGGCCCTCCCTGACCATGAGGTCTTGGGCCTTGGAATCGAGGTCCATTCCCCTGTGGCTGCCCCAGTCTTGGTATTGGAAACCTCTGCTGAGGCTGCCCTCTGCCGCGCCCCATGTTATTCTGTAGCCCTTGAGGTCGCTGTCCTCTCACTTGACTGGGGTGTTGACCTCTTATCTGACCTGGATGTTGGCCCCTGATGTTATTTGGCTGCTGACCTCGGATCTGACCTGGATGTTGACCTCGGATCTGACCCGGATGCTGACCTCTGATCTGACCTGGATGCTGACCTCGGATCTGACCTGGATGCTGACCTCGGATCTGACCTGGTTGCTGACTTCGGATCCGTCCTGGTTGCTGACCTCTAATCTGACCTGGCTGTTGACCTCTAATCTGCCCAGGTTGCTGACCTCTAATTTGACCCGGCTGTTGACCTCCGATCTGAGCTGGATGCTGACCTCTGATCTGACCTTGCAGTTGACCTCTGACCTGCCCAGATGGTGCCCTATTGGCCGAGCCAACAACACCTATTGGTTGCTGAGGTTGCACTCTGCCGCCGGCTCCTACAGTTGGAATAGGCTGAGGGTCCATGTCCACCAAAACCTTAAACAAACAAAATTAAAGTGGGGAGAGGGTCATTGAAAATGAAAAGCAGTTTCAAGAGGAATCTAAATTAAGAAGAAAGCGCATAGAGATGACATACCTTGACGTTCTGCTGCTGTTGCCAGGTCTGCTGCTGAAACAGTTGTCCCGGAGGGGCCTGTTTCCCGAGGGGAGAAGCCTCGTGTCTGACCATTTGTGGCCTAGGTTGTGACATGGGTCCGGGCTGCCTGGGCCCACCAGCCCACTGCTGCGGAGGAACCTGCATAGGGAGGTTCTGTTGTGATTGAGCACTGTTATTCCTATTGATGGATGCTGTGAATATGAAATGAAACAAAATGACAATTAAAGTGCATATTGCTACAAGTCGGTCAACACATACCTTTTTATTCCCACTCCTGATTGTCACACAAAGTAAAATGAGAAAATAGAATAAGCTGTTGCAAACTGCGAACCAACCAAAAGGACCTGTTGCTTAAATGCAAAAACTAGTTTGTGGCCTGACGTTTCGACCCTAGCAGAGTCTTTCTCGACGGCTAAATGACAACACAGCACACATAAGCAGGTACACTGTCAAGTGGAAAGAAATTAACAGGAGAGAGAGAGAGGCTGAAAGCGCACAGAAAAAGCAAAGGGATGAACAATGAAAAGGAGACAAAAGGGAAGTAAAAAAAAAAATTAAAATAAATTAAATTGTGTTGTCCTACCTGAAGGAATGGCTCGGTTGCCAGCTTGGTTTGGTGGTTGTTGTGCTGATGTCGAGTGCCTCGGACCTGGCAATCGAACAGCACTCTGTGAGGGATTGGGCTGTTGCTGTTGCTGTTGCTGTTGCTGTTGCTGTTGCTGTTGCTGCTGCTGCTGCTTCTGCACTGGTGGTTGTTCCCGGTTTCTCTTCTGAAAAAAATAAAATGAAAATATGAAAACTATGAATCAGGCACCAACTTATTCAATTTCAAATTTGGCAGCAAGCTGCTGGGCAAAATATGTACATGAACCTCAAAAAACCAAGTTTAGTTTCTTGGACAGCAATGCCTAGAACCTGCCTAGAACTGGTCCGGCTGGTGATAATGGTATCTTTCCTGGCCTTCCGCCTCATGGACCCTGGTTCGAATCCCACCAGGGGCACTACGCGGATTGGGTATTCAGTCCCTACCTGACTGCGTGGGTTTTCCCTAGATAATTCTCAGGGGTTTGCCATCGCATCTAAAACTGAAACTTCCTTGTCTTCTCTCCATGGGGTTCTTGGCTAATATAGTAATTTAAGTTCCCCTTTTCTGAGAGGCTTTGGCTTCACAACCAGAATCAATAAATGAAATGAAACTAGGGTTGGCATCAAGCTCTGGGTCTTTGCTCCTATTCCTACCCGATAATCAGAAGTCTCTGCTGATGACTTAGCCTTCTTGGTAGAGAGGCGCTTCTTGAGCTCGGCCTGCTTGGAGGCAGCCAGCTGCTGCCTCCTGGCCTCCTTCCTCTGGAGTATCATCTCCCGGAGTTTCTTCTGCTCCCCCAGCTGAATGCGTAGTTTCCTCGTCTCTGCGTCTTCGTCAATCTAGGAGTAATATTAATAATAATGGGCTTTTATAATGTGCCGGTATCCATCATGGCGCAGCGACACATCAATAGAGGGGAATGTTTATGCCGTCCTCATTAAGTGAGTCTTGAGGGAAGTTTTGAATAAAGCCAGTGATGGAGAAAGTTTAATAGTAGCAAGAGATAGCTCATTCAAATTTTAAGCATTTATCAGATAATCCCTAACCAGAGTGCAACAGGGCTATTTACATAAATATCGGGATTAAGACATTCATGAAACTATTGCTAATTCTTAGGGAGCGTCTCAAAAGTCGAGAATACCAGAGCAATCCTCCGGGCTTGCGCAAATGGTCTACAGGAACGGAGCTGTATAGAATAAATGTGATGCTATTCCCCATCGGCTGCACTTCGATCTAGGTGTCCACATATACTTGCTCAGCACAGAAAACCTGTTGCTTAGCAGAAATAGATTACCAGCCAAATTACAGTGTAATGTACATTGGTTGTAATCAATGTCCCACAAAACTTGCAGAAAGCAGATTTGCCAAGCAAACTTTCTAACCTGAAGCTCTATGAAATTAAGCCCAGATAACGATGTTGGACTTTACCTCTCCTCTAACTGCTCTAGCTGCCGAGACTTTTGGAGCCTTTTTGGAGGCCTCTTCGATCAGACGCTTCGGAGATGGGAGGATCTTGCCTTTGTTGGCCTGGCTTTGATCCGAAGGTTGAATTCCGGAGCCTTGAGGGCGGTTTGGCTGAGATGTGAACTGCCCTGGTTGCTGGTTATTAGGGGCAGGGAACCGCTGACCTGAACTTTGTCTGTTGAACAGGACGAGAAAAATAGGTGACATTTATTTTCACTTTGAAGAGAAAAGTAGCATGTACCCTATATAAATTTTGAGCATTTTTGAGATTTTGAAACTACATAAAAAATTAAAGAACAGGTAGAAGCAGTGGCAAAAACAAACAAAACAAACAAAATTGAAAAGGACAACGGCACAAAAAAACTAACTTGACAAAAAAGGAGTAAATTATGAAGCACAGAATCCTTGAAAAGGCATCTTTTAATGCCAATACCCCCGTTTGAAAGAGATCGACTGTCCAAACATTTTGAGTTGATGCAGAGGTTGTTCAGATTTATAAAAGCTACGTGTCTCAACGTACCTGGCTGACTGTGGTCCCTGTCCATGGTAACTAGGTCCTTGCTGATGGGGCCGTGGTCCCCCCTGGTGTTGCGGACCACTATGGGGGCACACTTGGTTCGGCTAAAGACAAGACAATTAAAAGATTCAAACGGAGTATAAAATGAGCAGCTTCTTGGCAGTGGCAAAGGCTTCTGATTATAGGATTCGAACTGGGCTTTCGTCACCAGGTAGACTTGGTTAGGTAGTGGCCAAGACTTCTGTTCTAGAATGCCGTAGGTGGTGGGTTCGAGTCCACTTCAATGTTCCTGAAGATTTGCAGAGCAGTACTAAGTATACAGCACTTCATCATGTATTGGTGCAGAACAGAAACCATTCCCCTTGTATAGCATAGCAAACTGCTACACAAAATATCTCACTTGCTACTCAAAAGTCATCATTTGCAACTCAATATTCAGTGTGCACAAAACATGTTCAGTCTAATTATGCAAACTTCGCTGAACTAACCAGTTCCGTTAAGTACAACCCAAAATGTAAGCCAGAGGAGTGTCTGGGTGTCTTTCGGACACCCTGTTTAAAATTTGGACATCCTGTTTTATCTGTCATTTACATGTAAATGTATTGAAAGTGACAGTTTGGACACCCATTTTTTTTTTTTTCTAGCAAATGTGGACACCCTTTTACCGAATTCTGGCTAAAACCTTGGTGACCCCAAGTGTTGGATACCATTGGAAAGCTCCAAGCCTACTGAATTCAAATCTAGTAACCTCATTTCTCAAGAAAGAAAAAAAAGGGGAAGAGGGAATTGGTCTCATTTTCTAGGCTTAACCATTACAATAGACCAAGTTACATATGTTTACAGAAATAGTGACCTTGTACATTCTAATGCATTTCCTGACAGGCAAGATACTACACAGGCCATATGGGAAAATTTACATTTTGTGTCGTAATTTTCACATTAATTCAAAAGTTACAAAAGCAACAGCTGTACAGCTTTTGAGATGTCCCCCCTTTCTTCATATCAAAAGTTGAGAAAAAATCAGACAGTGCAATCTCCATAAAACATAAAATGTATTCTTTTCTTCCATTGAGCTGCGTACAAACTGTGCCTGCCGGAAGTCCAGGCTCTGTGGTCTTTTGTAAACATGAGATGTCACAGGTCACATGGTCTATACTTACTTGCATCCCCCTCGGTGCCTGGAACTGTTGGTGTGGCGGGATACGCTCTTGTGGAGGCTGGGCTCTGTTAAACTGTAGAGGGGGTTGATGCGGCTGATGGCCTTCAAACTCTCGCCCTATTAGTCGAGACGAAACAGAAAGAACTTACATATTTGAAGAGATAAGATATAAAACTGTAACTTGAACTTAATACAGTCAGCACTGTTGGAAATTACACAGGGAGCTCCGCATCAAAATTTCATGACTTTCCTGAATCTTTAAATATTCTTGTGAAACTGTCTTCAACTTTGCTTCCCCCCAATAAAAACTTAAACCCTCCTAAAAAATACTGCTGAAGAAATGTTTTAACTCAGCCAAATATTGTAGATTTACAAGCCACCTTTTTATCAAACTGAGTTATGACAATGTTATGTGGAGCAAATTGTTTATTAACAAGTGTGCAAGGCAAGACCTTTTGACCAAACTGAGTTACGACCTTGTTGTGTGGCACAAAAAGTGTTCACGGTAAGACTTTTTGACCAAACTAAGTTTACAACCGTGTCGCACTGATTTGCAGCGATGCGCAAGTTGCAGTGACAGGATGAAATAAGAATGAAACATCAAGTGTTTTTTGTCACAGCCCTTCAATGTGGGTGTTGGATTATGAAGAGTTGGACTTACTTGGCGGACCCTGTTGGTGGCTCCAGGTGACCGACACCGGGCTGGGGCGAGCAGGCTGGGTCCAGGCTCCTGATGATGGGTGCTGGCTGGTTGGGGGCATCCAATGTCCTGATTGTTGCTCTCCATGGTGGTGGTTTGGGTCCTGGGATGTGGCAAAAATTACCGAGTGTTCAATCAAAAGTGTTCGGCAAAGTTTCATTGGCTTAACCCTTTAGCACTCCTCATTTTTTCTTATGGCGACCATGTGCTATTTTTACACTATTGTCATCTTGAGATTGCGCTCTCTGCGTTTTAATCGCATGTTTAGAACTCAAAACACAACTTGTCAAACTTTGAGGGCTGTCGCGGGCAGTATGCTGAGTAATAGGCGGGGCGGCTGCAGGCGGTTTGTGTGCTAAAAGGTTAGGGCAGATAGAGCTATGAAATCACAGCTGGCCCATCCTGTTTTCCCCATACAAACCACCTTAATTGCAATGGCCCTTTTCATTTTTGCAAAGGGAACGCCACTGGAAAATGGGAAAATTTTGAAGGGGTACCAAGGCCAAGACCTGGGCAACAAAGACCCATAGGGTGTCATGGCCGAGTGGTTTAGATCGGATTCAAGTTCTGGTGGTTTAGTCATCGGGGTGTGGGTTCGAGTCACAGTCGTGACGCTCGTGTCCTCGAGCAAGACACTTCGCTATAATTGCTTCTCTTCACCCAGGGGTATAAATGGGTACCTGCGAGGGTAGAGGTTGATATTGTGTTTGAAAAAGCCTTCTTAGCGCCACGGCAGCTCAGGCTGTATACTCCCCAGGGAGCTGAGAAAGATTAAAGGAATGTTATTGGCCCAATGACCAGGACACTCATGTAAAGCGCATGAGACGTTATTGTAAAATGCGCTATAAGAACTGGTTATTATTATTATTTTTATGGTCTCTGTGTTATTCCAGGCTTGTTAGAATTTCATTCAAGCTCACCCTGTAACTGGTTGGATGTTGTTGCTCCATCAGTGGTCGTGGTCCCTGCGAGGAGGGTTGCGTCTGCAGGGGTTGTGGAGGGTGCCCCTGTGCTGTACCAGGCTGAGAGTAGGGCTGATTAGGGTACTGGCCGGGGTAAGGGTTTGGGGGTTGATAGTGGGTGGAGGCAGTGGAGGAGGGCTGGTACTGGGAGTGGCTAGGAGCCGTGGAGTGGGCTGGTGTCTGAGGGGCGACTTCAGGACAGGAAAAAAAGTTGCAGGAATTATTAAATATTAAATTATCTTGCCATATGATATTTTCAACTTTTCAGATGCCGTTAAATTCCCCTAACGTTTAACGTTAAAATTTATTTAAAATGTTAAAATACTCTTTTTCCAGTAATTGATGAATGAAATTTGCACAAGTTCCGGTTATAAATGGTTAATTTTTCAATTAAAGAATTTTTTTTTAAAGCTCCAAAGAGAACAAAAATTTGATTTTATTTTTACCTTGTTGTGATGGAACTTGTACCTGACCCTTAAAGTGAGGGTTGATGTGGATTTTCTTGCTGACCGACGACTGTGGCTGAGAAGTCGTCACGGCACCAGGCTGACTGGACTGCTGTGCTGGAGGTGCCTGCGTAAGGGGAGAGGATGACCTTTGACCTCCCTGCATTGATACAAAAATGAGTACTTTATCAATCTGAATTGATCACCAAGTGAATTCCAAGAAATCTCCAACCACAATTCATTTCAAGGTCTGTGTGTATTATTGGTGTTTTTTAAAATCAATTTAGCGTAGGCGTGGTAGTTTATTATGTAAAATAGCACATCGTCTGCATGAACCATAATAAATTATGTCAGAGAGTTATAAGCTTTGTACAATCTTGTATTGTAACTTACGGCACATCATGTAACTTTTTATTTTTAATTATTTTGAAAAGGTGACCTTCATTCTTGACAATAATGAAGCCGAAAAACCCCAGTGTTTGTTCGTAACAAACTCATGTCATGTCTGGATGAATTATAATATAATCAAACCATTTTGGGCTGTTTGAGTATTGTGCTATCGCAAATTCGTTGCGTGTGTTTTTATGTATTTCTTAATAACTGTTTGATATTTCTATCTGTTTATGTAACTTATTGCTGGTGCTCTTTTTAGATTTTAAAGTTTTTTTGTTTGTTAAACTGTACATTTCGGCTTTTAGCCGCTGTATTGCAGTATTTTAATAAACTATAATAATAATATTTGGCTTTTAGCCGCTGTATTGCAGTATTTTAATAAACTGTAATAATAATATTTGGCTTTTAGCCGCTGTATTGCAGTATTTTAATCAACTATAATAATAATTAGTAGTATTATTAGTATCATTATCAAGTCACAGTTGCAGTCACCAAACCTCCTCCAACACCCACCTGGTTTGAACCGGATGGCTCCTGCCCAGATCCCTGTTGCACTTGGGCCATCTGGTTGGGTGAACCCTTCCCTGGGTGATAGGGCTCAAAATCAAACCTCCCCCCACGTAAATGTCCGGCCGGCGGCCCACGGACCACCTCCTGCTGCTCGAAAGCGGGTCTCGGCGGCATGTCGCCCATGTAGTTGGGCACGTTTTCATGGAAAGGATGACGGACATCACCCGGGAAACGATGCCGCATGTCCCCGGGGAAACGATGCCGCATGTCCCCCGGGAAACGGGGTCCCATGTGACCGGGGAAACGAGGCCCCATGTTGCCCGGGCGCATTCCCATCATGGGCGGTGGTGGGCCTTGGTGACGGTTGCCACGGTTGCCTCGAAAGCCCCGCCCGCCACGCCCTCTATTCCGCTTGGACCACTGTTGCTCTTCTTTTTGGCGGGCGTAGTCGTCCAGTGTTTGCTGAACTCCGGCGGTAATCTCTGAAACACAAAATAATTATCAAACAAATTATAAAGTATTAGAGGGCGTTCTGGAGAGTTAAAGGGACACGTTGCCTTGGATCGGGCGAGTTGGGCTATGAGAAGTGTTCGTTATAAAAATGCATATGGTTAGAAAGATGTTTTAAAAGTAGAATACAATGATCCACACAAATATGCCTCGAAATTGCGTGGTTTTCTTTTACTTTGCGAACTAACACGGTCCGCCATTTTGTGGAGTCAAAAATTTGGCTCTACAAAATGGCGGGTCGTGTACGTTTACGATGTAAAAGGAAAACCATGCAATTTGTGTGGATCATTGTATTCTACTTTTAAAACATC
Source organism: Leptasterias polaris (assembly GCA_037783415.1). Lineage (NCBI taxonomy): Eukaryota > Metazoa > Echinodermata > Asteroidea > Forcipulatida > Asteriidae > Leptasterias > Leptasterias polaris. Next base: position 4,037,778 of record JAZGTN010000025.1, on the reverse strand, counting down.
TTTCTAACCATATGCATTTTATAACAAACGGTTAAAAACGTTTCTCATAGCCCAACTCGCCCGATCCAAGGCAACGTGTCCCTTTAAGGTCAATAAAGCATCATTGACACAGCTCACAAAGAGGGTTACATAGTCTAGTTCCCTGTATACACAATGATAAGGCTTAAGGTCATTTCTTGAAAGGGGCCAGATCTTTTTCCCTTCTAGCCTCACTTTGGTGACACTGACTTGAATCAGAAAACCAAAATGAATTCTAAATCCAATCCATCAATTCAATCAATCAATCAGGAGACATTTATATAGCGCCAAAATCAACAAAAATTGTTCATCAGTCTATACTGTGCTCACCCAGTGTCTCTGGGATGTCTTTCCTCTTAGAAGCGCCACCGACTTTGACAGCGACTGGCCTCCGCTCGGATTTGAACCTTGATCTTGTGTTATCATCGTCGTCATCCTCGTCTGAGTCACTGGATGGGATGTCCTCCTTGGTGTCCGAGCCTTCCTCTTCCTCTTTTTCTTCTGCATGAACCGGCTGTGATGAAGTCTGGGTAGATGAAAATATTACGATCGTAGAGAGATGTTTTACTCAATCTCCTTAGGGTTGGGGGGAGGGGGGTTACTATAAACTAATATGTCGTCGTGTCAGTGCCAAAACATTGTATCTCCTAAATTAGCACTTATGCTACATGCGAGTTTGAAATTGTCAAAACATTGTTTCTCACTTAACCCTAACAATCCCTAACCCTACAAATTCAAACAGGGCAAAGTGTTTAATTTTGTTAGGTTAAGTACAGTGAAGTTAGGATTGGGCGTTTGATTCTGTGGGATTGTGTATCCTTGCTGACAAGTAATGGTGTTGGAATTTGATTGAGTGGGTATGGTGGACGTGTGAAATGTACATGTCTGGCATTGCTCTTTCCTCCATGGTCTAATGAGATAGTTGTTGGATTATGTTACGTTGGGTACTGTGTGATTTCACTGATCAAATTTTGCACATGCCAAGTGTACACACTCCAACAAAATCAAACGAAAAAGGCCTGTTGGAGTTTGTTAGGTTGTGTATCGTCCCCCTAAGATTGGGTACAGTTCCCATCGCATGGTAGTATAAGCTGTTGGAATGTGTTGGGTTAGGGATGGATTCTAGTAAAAACGCTTTGGGAGTTAGGGTTAAAATAGCCAGGATAGACACACAAAATAAGTACGCACCAAGATGAAACATTTTTGCACACTTGGAAGCATTTTAGTGCAAGATACAACACTTTGGGAAATCCTCCCTAATTCTCTTCAAGATGTTGTCTGATTGCGCAAGATTGAGGACTATTGGTTGAAATGACAATTGCTTGTCACATCCCAATCCTTAAAGTCAAAAGATGTTGGTGTTGGGTGACCAAAGAGTGGAGTCTAGTGGAGGATTGAAGTTGCCTATGGGCGTACTCTCTTTAGGACCTCGAAAAACATTTAAGAATTGGCGAAATCCACAATGATTAATTCTTAAGTTCATTTTTTTCATGGGGTCTCACCTGTTCTTTAGGTTTGGAAGCTTCTTCTACGTGGGCCGGTTTGTCTCTAACCGGTGCCTTGGGTGTTGAGGAGGTAACTTTTGCTGTTCTACCACTCACTGTAAAAGACGTAAATCAAATATATTTACTTTCACAAATCTGGCGAGTATTTCCAAGACTTAAGCAGATAAATGAGTGAAAAACAAAAAGCTTTGCTTAACATTAAATAATAAACTAATAAAATAATTTGTACTAATTTCAAGACAAGTACAGTAGGCCGCTCAAAGCACCTTAAACTGTCATTCCCTTACACTATAACCATATCAACTCCTTAGGAGTATGCAGCACCGGCAGCCAAATGGGCTCATTCCCATTGATAATCTCTACTGTCACAGGTACCCATTTACTCCTGGGTGACATGATTATATAGTCAGGTGTCTAAATCCGAGACACAAGTATCTTGACCAGGATTCGAACCCATTACTCAGCCACCAGAGCTTGAGTTTAACGCCTTGGACCACTCGGCTAGCATACGCTACTAAGCTCCTCACTTAAAAGATTACCAGCCAAATTTAACTTCTGTTTTTGTGTGTTTATTTTTTTTACTGTTTCCCTATTTGGCAAAATGTTCTGCTTAAGCTACTCTACAAAATTAGGCTCTGTTCACTAATATCACATCTGAAATTAGCTTAGCACTGCTCAAATTACTTACTGGTATTGTCTTCTGGGTCATCTGCAATCAGACTGTCATCAAAGTCCTCAAAGTCCTCAATGTCTAAGATGTCATCCATGCCTGGTTCCAACTCAATGGCATCCTCCAGTATTGCAGCATCTTCATCTTCAGCGGCAATCTCCTCCACATCTTCTGCAGCTGCATCCTCCTCGTATCTGCGTCAATAAAAAGGATCATCTTCAAGCAGGCTTGAATATTCGATTCTGATTGGTCGATCCATAGCAACAAGGAGTGTGATATAAACTTATATCGCACGGCCCATATCACACCCTGCGTATTGTGTGTTCTAACTCCGCGTATTGCGCTTCATATTTTGCGCACTAGTGGTGTCCTTCTTCAGGGCGTAGGTTGCATCTTTACTGCGCGTCAAGTTTGCTTGAAGATAAATTCGTTATCACACGCGCGCTCATGGAATACGGAAAAAATATAGCGCGTCTGCGTCCCGTATCATATTGTGTGATAACTTATATTGTCAGAAGGAGGAAACTTGTAACTTCAAGTCGAACATTTAGATTTTGCAAAAACAATGTATCTTGCAAAAAAATCCTTAATGCAAAAACATTGCATCTCAATGCGTACTTGCTTTGTGTGTGTATCCAGGCTATTTTAAACAAGATACGACGTTTAGACAATTTCAAAATCACGTGTAACATAAGCGCTATTTTCAGGGTTCTGCCCAGGATTTGTTTAGTGCCAGAATTTTTTTTTTTCCTAGTACAGTCAAGTCAATTTCCTTTCGATCGTGCACGGAGTGGTTACACACGGACGTGCGCCCTGCAGCTGTGCCTTGAATAGGCCCTCAGTGCGCGCACGCCTTTACCGCCATGGGAAAACAATTTATAGCATCTATAGCATGGTGCTTACTCTGCAGTTCATTTCCGTTGTATTAAACGCTGTAGAATAGGGTTCGCAACATGATGAAACTGGTATCATGTTATTCCAAGCGTAAAGCTATAATCAGCGTGACTGGAAACCATTGCAAAATCAATGCGGGTTTCGTGCGTTGGATATATTGTACATCGTACAGGCGGGAGGAATGCTCGATCCTGGATCATTAAAATAGACTCAAACCAAAGAAGTAGGCTACTCGAAATTTTGGATAAAACTGTTTACTGGTAAATAATTTGTTTTACACGTTGTTCAAAATATTTTGAAGGAAATGGGCAAAAAAAAGGGAAAATGTGTGGTGGTCGGAAAAAGATAAAATTCTGCGAGTGCCGGTCGGGGAATCATGAGTGCCGGTCGGGTTTTCCGGCACCGACCACCGTGGGCAGAACCCTGTATTTTAGGAAATACGTTTTATTTCTAAAATGTGGTCCCAAAAGAAGAAACAATTCCACCTGTCCTTTTAAATATTATTTTGCTAATGGGTAATGGGAACATGATCACAGCTCAAAATACCTGCTGGACCACTAGCCAGAGTAGTTTTATTTGGCCAGTAAAAACTTAACAAACCCAAACAAGTCCAGCAGTCTACCATTTTTTCACCAGATATCGTCTGCTCAGAGCAAAAAGGACGTACAAGTCCTAGAAAGACCCAGTTGGCTCAGAGCAGAAAGGACTTTTACCACAGTCCTTTCTGCTCTGAGCCGACAGGCTCTTTCTAGGTCTTAGTCTTTTTTTTTTTGGCTCTGAGCTGCCTGGGTCTATCTAGGTCTGCGCCCTTTCTGCTCTGAGCTGACTGGGTCTGTCTAGGTCTACGTTCTTTCTGCTCTGAGATGATCGAGTCTTTCTAGGTCTTAGTCCTTTCTGCTCAGAGCTGACTGGGTCTATCTAGGTCTGCGCCCTTTCTGCTCCGAGCTCACTGGGTCTGTCTAGGTCTACGTTCTTTCTGCTCTGAGATGACCGAGTCTTTCTAGGTCTATGTCTTTCTGCTCTGAGATGACAAGTCTTTCCAGGTCTACGCCCTTTCTGCTTTGAGCCGACGATAAACACTTTTTAAAGATTTGCTAATGCACATTTTAGCTTTTAAATTCCAAAACTTCCTCCTAAATGTTTAGTGAATTTCAGCGAATCATACAAGAAATCAGATAAGGAGAGAAAACAATTATATTATCTTGTAAAAACATTTCTGGTCGAGTAACATTTTGGGGTCTAAATGACCTGAAGTGCAGTGGAGATAATCTTGAATTCAAGCCCTGATGATGACAATAGTTCAAAGGTCATTACTTTTACTACTCACCCTTCTTGAAAATTGTCTCCGCCCTCTTCCTCAAAGTTGTCTCCAGCCTCTCCCTGGTATTCTTCTTCCCCCTCCTCATAGTCTCCGCCCACATCAGCTTCCCCGTCCCCGGCGCCCCATTCCTCCGACTCTGTATTGTCTAACACACCAGAGTATTCCACTGAGATTTCACCGGTCTCAACACCAGTTTGGTCAACAGTCTGATCATCATCTCCCTGGTATTCCTCAATCTGGTCATCTAACTGTTCCTCGAAGTCCCCGTCCTCCCCACCGACATAATCCTCTTGTATATCATCAGTTTGCTCACCGGTCTGGTCATCGACCCTATACTGATACGAATCATCATTAGTCTCAACATTAGCGGCTTCTACCAGCGCAGAATCTTCCGCCAAATTCCCCGGTCCCTGGTCTTCTGCTGTACCATCATATTTTGAGAAATCCTCGTTGTCACTGTCTCCAAGGAGCGCATCTTCGTCTAGGTCATCGTCTGATAATGTTCTTGTCTGCAGAAAAACAAAATGTTAAGACATTATTCAAAGTTTAAACTGGCAACTTCAAGTGAATACAGGACGAGCTGTCAGTAGGTTTTGTGTGCTGATAGCAGTTGTTAGTATTTATTTGAACCTCTTCATACTATTTACATCCAATTTAAGCATTTTGTTTCCATCACATGTAAGGGTCATATGGGAACGCAAGATTCCCATGCATGTTCGAATACACACAAAACTTACACGGTCTATATGTTGGGTGCATTCTGTTGCTTTATGCAAGAGCCCGACACGCTGCGCTATTGAGACCTATCGTACATGCAGTCATTGTCGACCAAGCAGCCATCGGGCGATGGCACAAGGAAATGTTTGTACCATCAATAGATTGTGCAACGCAAGACTTGCACTATCGAGCGATCGTACAGCAACAGTTTTGCACGACTGGTAGATTAGGAAGAAAGGGCGTTATTGGTCAACAATAGGGAAGAAATTAGCTGCTATCGCAATTGATATATCCACAAATCTACCGAGCGCGCCCAACATTATTTATACACAAGTCTTTCTTTAGAAAGACTCTGCTAGGGTCGAAACGTCAGGCCACTAACTTATTTTTTGCAAGTCTTTCTTTATTCAGACTTAAAGTTCTAACCTTTTTGACTGGAATGTGATCTTCTTGTAGCAATTCATCGTCGCTATCCCATGACGCCCCCGTACGACGTTTTCTTTTGAAGGAGTGATCGCTTTCATCTAACTGTTCACAATCCAGATCATCTGCAAATACAAATTTTCAATGTTTTTAAGTAAGTAAACACTCCTTGCCATCTGCAAATGTGGCATTCGGACTTCATGCATGTATTGAGATAGCCCTGTTGCTTGCGCGCGCAATCTTTAAGATGGGCCGCGCAAACTTCAAGCTTGCGGGAAAGAATTTGCGTGCGGCAAATTTGCGTGTGCGGATGAAGTTTGTGTATTCCTTCAAACTCTTCTCTGCAGCGTAACTTTAAAATGAAACTGAGCTAAACCTTGAAATCAATCGGACAATTGAACCTCCATCAAGATAGCACCTGAACAATGACATTATGATAGCATCATTAGAAATAAAGATCCATTAAATCAAAGTTTGATGTTTGAAAAAAATCACAGAAAATGACCACGTTTGCGCGCTCAGCGGAGGCTGAAGTTTGCGCGAGGAGTGAAGTTTGCGCCCAACAGCCCCACTGGCTAAAATTCCGCAGCACGCCACCACTCTAGCTCCCTCAATATCTGGCCGATTACTCTAAATTTTAGTCTTACCTGTCAAGATGGGTTAACTGAATATATACAGCAAAAAACAGTAAAATTGAACAATTCTAAAGGCCTTAAAAAGGCGTCAGAAAATCGCAAAAGCTTCGTCGAAAATAAACACCATTTTGTTTTCGTTTTCCTGCTGTGTGTGTCCGGGTAAATGTGCAATACTCCAATGAGTCGGTCATCGTTCATGCGCATTGTTCACCAGGACTTGTTGATTTATGGAATGGGTAAGCCAGCTACAGTGGCCTCTGATGTGATGAACATACCCCCATTGAAGGATGATTCAAAAAAGGGAAAAATAGCCCAAATTCCACATAATCATAACTATTGCCGCTACAAACATACCCCCATTGAAGGATGATTCAAAAAAGGGAAATAATAGCCCGATATTGCCCTTATGAACATGAACTTACCCATGACTTGTACTAATGAAATAATCCAAAAGAACCTTATATGTAAAGCAGGTTTTAGTTCATAAACTCTGAATATTCAGTTTATGCAAACTATTCGACAATAACTGCTGATTTTAATATTCATAGAAAATTAAATATTCATTATGACCTTTTACTAAACAGGTATCCCCGGTAATGGGAGAAATTTGTATAACTATCAAACCAATTTTGGTATCAATCCCTCATAGCCTAGCGGTAAATAGGCTATGCTCTTGTACATATAATTTGTTCTCTCTTGATACAGGTTCAATTCCCGTTAAGTACATTGCATTATTTAATTGCTTGCAAATGTTCAATTCCTTCCACAGAGAGTGAGTGAATGATGGGGAGGGGTAGTGGGGGAGGAGGAAAGAAGACTGGGGAGGGGTAGTGGGGGAGGAGGAAAGAAGACTGGGGAGAGGGGGAAAGAAGCATGTTTTTTATTTTTCAAATTTTAGGATTTTACAAAAAAAATATATATTTTTTTAATCGGTCCCCTATGAAAACTATTTATTTTACATTTTGGGGTAGGCCTACGTAACTACTGTACTAACCCTATCGATAGAATACATCCTCAGGTGTTTGGTTAAAAAAAACTTTTAAAAAACGTCCAGAAGGTGGTGGCGTGCTCCGGAAACTTTTCCTAAACCATTAAATCTATGCAAAAGAGTCATATCTATGAAAATCATCACCTTCGACCTGTTGAAAAATTGAATTTGTAACGTTAGCAAGGGGAAGGGTTTTTTCCCCCCACAAAATTAGTGTGCACAGGTCAACAAGGTCCGTTTATTTCCGACACCTGATTTAAGATAAATTTTTGACAAACCTGGTCAAAAATGATCTTGTAAAATACACCACCACAAACACTGCCCTAAAAAAAATACATACCATCGTCTAGTAGACCATCCATTTAAGACGAAAAGCCTCACAATTATGGTAATATATCAATAATATTATTGGTATAAAATATTTTTCAAAATATGAAATAAAATTGCTCGCTTGCGTCCAAACGCAATAATACCTGCAACACGTTATTCGCGTGGTGTTCAACGAGTCTGGCGACAGACACTAATTGCTTATATGAACACATGAGGAAAGTTGTTCTGGAACCAGACTTAAATAATTGACCCGCCAGATTGGTGGCGCTATAACAATAAAGTTTCGGTCCTGGAAAGTTTTGCTAACGGAAAAAACAGAAAATCTCTATTTATAACTCTTCTATTCAAAGAAAACTAAATGAGCAAAATATAAATTGAAAATTTACCCGTAAGTCTATATGTAAGTTGTATTTTTATCGTTTGCCTATTTCTTCCTACCTCCATGGTTTGACTTGATGTTTGCACAAAACACACATTTGCAGGTGCTCTCTTGGAGGCGCTGTTGAAATTTGCATATATGCATTTGCACGCCGTGCATGCGCAGGGAGGGGAGTAGCTGGACCCTGGACCTCTTTCCTTGACTTTGTCAACAATCAACAAAAAATTACAAAGTGGCTGTGACTGACTCAGTTAATCATTTAAGAAACTACGCTGTGTTGAAGAAATCATCGCCTAAATTTCCCCCCAAAATGGATGGATCAGCAGTTATTGCAGAGGCACTCAAGGCACAGGTGATTTTTGATGTCAATTTTTATTTAATAAATGTTTTTATAATTTTTAGGAAACCACTTTCCAGTAATTTCACAATTTATTTGACAAGTAATAAGTATTATTTTAACTTTAAGTAATAAAGTATTAGGCCTACCAGAATAAAAAGTATTAAGTAGGTAGTACCATGGTAG